>CM060925.1:289837915-291136415 GCA_030737875.1 Allium sativum
TTTCCAAAAAAAATGAAAAAATGTGTTTGACTTAATTAATTGTATTGACCTTTGGCCAATACACATAGATAAATTGTATTTATACATACAATTTGTGTAGATAGCAATGACATGATATGATGACAACATTTGCATATAACTATATTTTAAAACATGTTTAAGTTAGTTATGATTCCTAGGGATTTAATAATAGTGGTAGCTATTGAATTGAAAGTCAATGGAAGTTTAGCAACAGCTGATTTTATTGAACTATGGAAAACCAATTCAACCATGTAAGAAAAACGAATGTTACAAAATAGTTGATATTAATCCCTAAAATTGTAAGAGCTACATTGTTACCATCTAGGGGTAGAAAGTCATTGGTTTCAAAGGTGGAAATTGCTAGAACTAGGTTTATCGTACGTAAGGGCAGGATGTCATTAATTGTAGATCTCGGGTTGTAAAATTTTGTTCTATAGCGGTATACTGTCTAACATTAGTGTGCTAATTTAGTGTACCACCAATACATGACAATGCAATCGAATACAAATATGTATACATTTCATGCATTGCGTTACTGTGTATTAGATGCGAACTTTTTTCTTTAATTATAGTTGTAGTTCATCTCAGTATTTTATTTTATTTTTTCCTAAATGTAAACATCTCTATGTCTAAGTACAAGGTCATGAGTCTACATCCTGCTTGTGGTAAAAATAGTCTCTCTTTCTTAAGGTTCTAAGTTCAGTTCCATCTCTCGATAAAAAAACATTTTACCACTTATAATTTATTTAAAAAAATCCAAACTTATACCACTTATCTATGATTCTCCTCAAATCAATTCATTTTATTTTACATGATATTAATTTAATCTAATAAAATATTTGTTTCTCAAAATTAAATTCTTAAATGAAAAATGTAAGAGGCTGATTTTAGCAATTGTTTCGGACCCAAATACACAAAAATTGACCTTATTCAAGTTATAAAGAAATTATTCACAATAGGAACTATATTGTAAATTGAGTTGTATATTTTCCAGGCATATTTAAGCATTCTTTGTTTTGATGGTATTAGTGTTGTTGGCTATATTGGAAGGGGTATAGCCAGAAAACCATCTATGGTTTTCAATTTTGCAACCAATCATTTTGCTATGTGATTTTGTTTTTGCTTTAGTCGAGTATCATGAAACCTAAGCATGAAGTTATTTTTGTAAAGTTTATGCACTAGCATTTAAAGATGTATTGTTTATAGATATGTTTGCATTTCTTGCATTTGTTCACTAAAATTTATTATATGTGTGTGTGTGCGCACGCGCGCGCATGTGTGTATGGGAAGGATCCACAGTCCCCTCTATCCGACCCCGTCCTCAGTTCCCCTTTATAGTTGTTCAATTAAATATAAAAGATCATCTGTATAAAATATGAGACTACTTCGATATTTGTAGCCATTTAAAAATCATAAGTCAATTGTTCATCGCCAAACATTTATTTTAACCATTAAATTTGAACGTCCGGTATATTATGCTACATATATTCAAATGCAACCAAGTTTTGTCTAGATGGTTTGATTATAAAAATGACAATAATTACCAAAATTTATAGCATTTGAAAAGGTGTAATTCAAGATATGGCAGAGGTGCTAAAGAAATGCTCCAAAATATGGGTGATATTGAACCTTTCTCATATATGTATGTGCGCACACACACAGACATATATATATATATATATATATATATATATATATAATATTACACACACACACACACACACACACACACATATATATATATATATCATGAATTGGCATTGATTAGTATGTCGGACTCATTGTATCTATTTTTAGCAGTTGAACTATTATATAGTGTGACTTCGTTGTAAACGAAAGTCTTTTATTCTTCCATATTTATTTCGGCGTATATTTCTAAGTCTCTTTATGTATGGTTTGACAAACTACTATAAACAAAACACATCCATGTTGACTGCACTTTTAGTTTTCTTCTCTTGGATCATAATTCCCAAAAAAAAAAAAAGGATAGGGAAGGAACTAAGTGTTATTTCATTAAGGATATAAAGGATCACACTTTTAGGTAGGAACTAAGTGTTATTTCCCTAATTTTTGCTACTACGTAGCAAGAACCTTCTACAAGCATCAGCCAATCCAATATCCAAAATATTTAATAAATCAGCAAACAGGTCAGATAGAAAAGGAATAACATACCTTGAATTGTATATCTATTGGATAGCAACCCAAAAAAAAAAAAAAAAAAAAAAAAAACTTTCCCATAATGGAAAATTATCCTACGCTTGCAACCCCTTATTGGGTTGCTCCTAAAGAGTACAAATCCCATCAAAACTGAAAACAATAAAAAGAAACTAACCATCAGGGTGATAATATTTGGCCAATCTTCTATATGAAGATTTTATCATCTCCTCGTCCGCATCTCGTTCCAATTCTACAAACATACCAAAAAAATGAAAATAAACAACAGAATTAGTTGATGCAAAGCTAATTCTATTTATACACCCATAATCCCTTAACATACACCTAAAAAAAATTATTAAACAAGCATACCACAAATATTACTTTACATACACCATACCACTTACCAAATTACCCTTATTTTCATCTTTGTTATCTTCCCACGTTAAAACTTGAAAAACTTCAGAGAAACCGGAAATTCTAACATTAAATTAAGTTTAATCCAACAAAATGAACTTAAATGTTCTGCCTTATATAGTAATTCCTTTAGGTTTTATTTTAATTTTTTAATTTCATCAAATAAAATTTAATTTAATAAATTTTTGTAGTATAAGAAAAATAATTAAATATGCATGAAACTAGGGCAATTATGAAAATTGCCTTAAATGTTATTCTAGGTTTCATGATAAAATATTGATCAACTTCTTCATATAAAATAATATATTTTAAATTATTACTAATTTTGATTTTTTTTATTTAATAAGTTAAAAGAAATGACTAAAGCTGCTGTTTAGAGGAAGGATAACTAAGTAACAAATAGTGGTGTATGTTAAAGTGGTTTTTGGTGTATAAATAGAATTTGCCTTAATGCAAAAACGCATCTTAGAACAGCTCCAGCCAACAAACTGCTAAAATAAAAAAGGGAACGAGTGTGTGTAACGCCACATGAACTTTATATAACCAACCCAGTGTTTCATAAGGAGATCTCTCCGAGCTCCAATTCGCCGCTTTAGTAATTGTTCTTCTTGAATTGAATCTCGACGAAGAGCACAACGAATTTGGGAGATTGTCAATCAAAAAATGACATAGGATTTTGGGGGAAACAGGCTGTTTAGGGCTCTGTAGGGAGCAAACGAACCGAAGCTGAAACTGTGAGCGGCTGCATGAAATCAGCGAAGAAATTAGAGCGTTAGGGCGATATATCGATCTCAAATTGCTCATTTGGGAATCTGAGTTTAGGGTTTGAAATTTCAGAAAAATTAAATAAGATTGCAATCGATCGCGGGAAAAATCCAAGATTCCCAGGGCCCGTAGCAGGAAAGCTGATTTTTGCGTTTTAGACAAGTGGGAAGCTCTGGCACGCATACGGGTTTCAGGGTATATAGCCTTTACAGTGCATTCGTTCTTATTTTATTTTATAAACGAAAATTTTTTAAAAACTATTTCGTAATTAAGACTGATTTGCAAACTTATTATCAAAAAATGATTGTTTCTGCCAACTCAACTGTCATGTCAGCAGTTTTTTAACTGTCGGAACAGATGCAACTTATATTTGTGTAGAAAAGTTTGAATAACATTTAAATTGGCGCAACTATGAGCTGCGCTAGAGGACTGGGAAGTATTTTCCATTTGCGCAACTTTTAGTTGCACTAATTTTATTTCCCAAGAGCACAGCTTATACTTGCGCTAAGACATTATACGGGGAGCGACTGATAGTTGCGGCCCTACCTGCTGCTGTTATAAACACAACAGCTTTCTTACTTTCCCTCTCTCATTACTCACTTTATCAAAGCAGCCTCACCTCATCAAAAATGGCCGAACCCAACAACTCTAAACCCTAAATACTCTAATTTCGTTTCAAATCTATCTAAAATTACTCAATTTCTTCATCATTCTTCACACAATACAACTCTACAACTAATGGAAGTTGGATATTCGTTTACAATCCATGATTTTGGTAATTTCAAAAACCCTAATTTTAGATTTTTGTATGTATTTGCTTGCAAATTTGTTTATAATTGAACATATTTCATTTGTTGATAAGTTTATAGAACCAGAGAGCTGATCGGTTGATACTAGCGTCTTATAGTTACAACAAGAGTATCGTAGCAACTCGAAAGACGCGATGAGGGTATGTTTGTAGTGATTGTTTTTTTTTTTTCATTTTGTGTAGCTAAATTGAGATTTACCCTCTTAATATAGAGTACAAAAATTCTAGATTGTTTGGACCGTTCACAAAGTTTCGACCAGCTAACGGAGAAGGTCCAGGATATTCGAGTGCAGCAGTTACTTCAACAGACTGGATTTTGGTCTTTTATGCAAATAAAGCATATTAGTAGATTTGACAGGTCTTTGCTGACAACATTATGCGATAGATGGAGGCCAGAGACTAGCACGTTTCATTTCTCCGTTGGCGAAATGACAATTACATTACAAGACGTGTCTATTTTGTTAGGTCTTCCTATTGATGGCCCTGTCGTTGCGTATTCTAGCAATCTTGATGTACCAAATATTTGCATTCAATTGTTTGGTCAAGTTCCACCGCCTGAAGCAATTATACATGGTAAAGAGCTTAAAGTATCGTGGATTCATGAGTTCATAACCTCCCAAGAGATTACGGTTGATAGTCCAGTTGAGGAGATTAAATAATTCACTCGAGCGGTAATATTGCTTCTTATTGCTTCTAGGTTTTTTGCGAGCCATACAAAGGGTCGAGTTAGTATTAAGTGGTTATACCTTCTAGAGGACTTCACTACTATTGGAGATTATTCATGGGGTCGTGCGGTTTTATGTGCAATGTATAAAGAGTTAGACAATGTAGTACTTAAAAAGTCGAATGGTTTAGGTGGTTGTTTAACTCTTCTCTAGGTATGATGTTGTTTACATATCTAATTGTTTATTTCTGTACGAACTTTTATTAAACATTAGTGTGTTATAGGTATGGACGTGGACACGTATTTCCGTTGGTTAGCCAAACGTTTGTGTCGGCGAAGTAGTGAGATTACTATATGGTGCAAGGTTTAATTCCTTATCATTCCTATTGGAATTATTAGTTTTAGTAAATTACTCAAACTATAATTTCTCTTTATTGTATGTAGATGGACGTTAGACAGACATTAGAGAGATAATCTATCCCGCCACCCAACACTCTATCGTAATGAGTTAGATGTCATGGAGGAACATCAGGTTGAGTGGATGCCTTACACGAATGATGTTTTAGACGATCTTTCGCAGCTATGTTTAAAAGGGCAACAATCATGGTTTGCACGGACTACCTTTATATGCTTGCAAAGTGCAGCTATGTCTATTATATTTTCTAGTTCACTTTTATTTTTAGTTCGTATGCATCTTTCAATTTGAGAAAGTCTGTAATATGGAACTTTAATGTTAGTTATTATTTTATTGGATTGCATCTTATTATTTATGCATATGTATTCCATATTTAGTATATGCATAGCACAATCAATGAGCACCAAAGTGATGCATAAATCAATTTAAACACTAAGATCCTGCATTGATTATGGTAGTATAATAGCTAAGTAATACAACTAACAAGAAACACATAAAATACACAAAATACAAACGACTAATTTCGAGAAATACAACAACTGCAAAATAAAACAAACAAGGACAACATCAACCTCAAGCGACGCATTGCTTCAGTCTGTTGTGATACCAAGTAGACTACTATTTTCTGCTTCCAAACGACAAACTTTGGCTTCCAATTGTTTAACGGTGGCATCTGTAATGACCCGGATATTTGACGGTGTAATAATTAACTTATTTAATTATTTAAAACAGGTAATATATTATTTAATCGACGATATTAGAACATATAATTATATTATAATTAAAATCGAGCTTGAAATAGCGCTGCAGTTCGTGATTTGGCGATTCGAAGTTCAACTGAATGTACATGATTCGTTTTAAATCGGATTTCTGTGAAACAAGAAACGCACGGAGCTGGTGGAGTATATCTTTCTAGTGGAAGAGAAAAATCGGGATTTCGTCGTGTAGATTTTGAGATATGTCCAAATCAAATTTTAAAATAGTCGCTATAGAATCGTTTATCGACCGTAACGGTTTATTCGATATAACTAGAGATCGGGTTTGAATTTAGACAAGGTTCTTTTGGGAAGTAGTGATAATTTAATTTTTAGAATTTTATGGTAATTTTTAATTAATTAAATAAGCAACTTTTTATTTGGAGTATTTGGCACCCTGTATCAACATTTCGGGGTTTCATAATATGAGTCCATCTACCGGTATTATTACATTTTTGGGACCAGAGGACATCACTCATGTCAATGGTATTTTTGTTTCTGTCCATAACAGTCTCTACGTGAACAGAATATTTCATAGTACGGTACACTATGTTTTTAACTTATAACAAACTAAACTGAATGGTTAACTGGTCAAACGAACTCGAAATTCAACGAAACAAGTTTCATACAAAACCTTAGGAAGAGGTCTAGTGAAACGTCAAGGCCTCATATTTTTAAGATTTTTTCTGTAATTTTAAAGAATTTATGCTTGGTGTTTTTCATCGATATTTTCTAAGGGGTTTTTGCAAACGGTGTCGGAATTCGACGAAACATGTCCCATTGGATCTGGAATATTTTTCTATGCTAGGATTAGCTTAGTTTGGCAAAAACAGAGATCGTATGAACAGCTTTTAAGGTGGTACTTCACGGCTAAGTTATAATATAATTAAATAAAATAAATGAACCAATTTCTCAATGCTCTATAAATACCCCGCCCCCTTGTACAATCCCTTATAACCTAATTCATCTTCGTGAGTGATAAAATCCGCCGCCACCAAGGGTCTCAGCAAAACAAAAATCCAAAGAGAGATACAAATAAAATCAAATAAAATATGGGGAAAATCGAAACAAGTATGATTCGATTCCTCTTGTAATACTCTTCAACCCTGTATCAATCTTATAAACCGCGACGACAGACGGAAGCTCGCCGGTTTGAACAGCGTGGCGTATGGCTCGCGATGGCCAGTTTTGATGCGTCGAAGGGGAACTCGAAGGACTGCGAGGTTCTCAGGGGATTAAGGCGAGTTTATGGTGGTTTTTTTGGGGTTGATTTTGTTGTGGAGTCGGTGATGTGCTTGCTGATAAAGGCGGAGACCTCGTCCGCGTCAGGTTGATGGGAGATGAAAATGGCGGAAATACTTGAAAGCTGGTCTTCGGTTGTAGGAGAAGGACCAGATCGTTGGGAAGTTTCGGGTATGATGGAGTTTAATTTCCAGTTCGAGATGTATGGGAAGATGGATGGAAGAAGGGTCTGTTATATGAAGTAGGGGAGGACTGGATCTTTGCGTGTATTTCAGTATGGATGGAGGAACGTGAATGGGTCTTCACGTTGCATGCCTGGCGGGTACTGGAGTGTTCATTGGTGGGAGTTTCGAATGGTGTTGTGCACGTTGATTTGTGAGGATGGGTTTAGTTTGTGTAGGGTTCATCGTTGATGCTGTCGGTAAAAACCGATGGGAGTTTTTCTGGAGTAGAAGAAGGATGCGAAGCGGGTAGGATAAGAGAGTTGGGCCGGGTTCTAATCTTAAGGCCCAAATTGTTTTTATTTAGTTTGGTTTTTGGAATTTATTTCAAAGAGAAGTGTGAAAGGGGATGGAAAAATCGTGAAAGTGGCTGGGTATTTTCGGTGGAGTTCAAAGTATTCGGAGAAGATGAAAAGGGAAGCGGGTTGAGTACAATGAAGGGTAGTGGGCCGGATATGAAAATGGCGAAACAAGATCCAACGGGATCGTATGGACGGTGGCTACAACATGGAACTGACTGGGAATGGATTGGAGCTCGTATGAATTTATGGCGAAATAAATTGTTTGATTCAAATCAAATAACGGTTTATCGTTCTTTAACGATGAACTGCCAATGTGAGTAAAACTCACCAACTCTGAACAGTTATATTTTTATAACGTATGCTTAGAACTGATAATTATCTGTTTATTGTTGTGTGTTGATTTGGTTGATTGAACTGCTAGTCAGTTAGTTGAAATTATATATATATATATATATATATATATATATTGATTCCGTTTATCAGAATAATGTGTACTGAACTGAAATTGATGTTGTTTATATTGTATAACATCTTTGGATGCAGGGATACAGGTTGGAGGAATCCGACTGGATTCCTCAACATTTATTTTACTGTTTATCATATATTGTGATATATGCTGTGATATAAAATCGGTTATTGATTTTATATGTGTGGATGATTTTAATCATGGTTATACGGTATTTTAAATACCAAAATGAATACTGGAAAGTAAAAAGGGAAATTTCAAACTGTGTATTGAAATAGAAGTGTCAAACGATTATTTACTTGACAAGTAAATAGAAGTATAAAGAAAGATGTTTACTTAGGAAGTGAATAGGATTTATAAAGGAATATTTATTCAGAAAATAGAATAAATGTAAAAGGGGAAATATTTAGGAAATAAATATGATATTATAAAAGGAAATTTATTTAGGAAAACATTATAAGTGATTAAACGCTGTTATAGGAAATCATTATAAGTGATTAAACACTGTTATAGGAAATCATTATAAGTGATTAAACGCTGTTATAGGAAATCATTATAAGTGATTAAACGCTGTTATAAGGAAACATTATAAATGACTAAACGCTGTTAAAAAGGAAATCTTTATAAGTGGAGAAACGATATAAAAAGGACATTTTTTTAAAGTGAAGAACCGTTACTAAAAGTAAATCTTTATAAATGGATAAACGTTATTTAAAGGAGTAAATCGAATATAAGTTATTCGAATTTGAGTTAATCAGTTAGAGTTAATCGAATAGAGTTAAGCAAGATTAGAAACTGACTAGAGATTAGTAAGTTGAATCGTTTTCTGAGTGTGGATCTGATGTTGGTTTCGGCCTTCGGGGTTTATATTTAGAGAATTGTTCTCTTACTAGTTTACAGTTAGGGACTGATGGTTGTGAAAGAATAGTGATACGTGAATAAGCTTTGGAAATGTTTTCCAGTGTTAATAACATATATTTTCTAAGCATAGAAAATAAGGAATGTGGATATATATATATATATATATATATATATATGTATATATATGTTTTGATGATTGGATCGATAATTCCATTTGGAATTTAGATCGTTGTTTGTACACCGACATGTTTTCATTTGATAGTTAAATCACAGACTATCAAAGTTTTGACCATTTTAACGTTGTTAATATGGAGAGACCGGTTGGATTCTAATCCAAAGAACCACTCTGTATTGGCATAAGCGTTGCGAATATGCCAAAGAAAACTGAAGACGGAGTAAAGTGCAAGGGTTGTTGTATAAGTCTTAGATAACAGTGACTAAGATGGATGTACTGAATAGTGCCTTCGGTTTCGTTCAGTCCTAGAACGAACGTATATGGACGAGTGTCTAACAGAATATTTCCAATGATCGAATGGGTTGGTCTGTATAAATATATATGGTGGCAACGGATTTATTCCCTTAGCATAACATCCAGAATATTTGTGCAAATCAACTAGTGATTAACGGATCTGACAATGTGGCATTCAAAGTGATCGTGTTATCAATGAATGGAAAGTAATCGTAGCCTCTGGCCTCAACGACCGGGAAATGACAAAAATCGGGCAGGCAGCATGGCTAAGTCGGTCGCACCGAAGTAGGGTGTATAATCACCTATCTAGAGAATATTCATTTGCTTCTTTAATCTATCAATGTTGTCCCATATATATACGGGAAACGGTTGCTGATCCCAACCGTTGGTGATGTACATTCGATACACTCAAGCGAAATGAGTGGTCGGTCATGTGTGGCTGAGTTGCAAGATGTTCTTGTTGAACTCCAGTGTATCGTTCCAAGAGTACACTGATCGGAAGGTGGTTCCATACCTTGTCATAGTTGGAAATCCATTACCCAACACGTACTTGCGGTTTTGATTGTATACTATATATGTAGAACGTGAGATGAAAGTGTTTCTGCTAGATGATTATTATACTGTGGTTGATAGACATTATTATAATATCAAAAGGTTTTTGATATAAAGATATTTTGGATTCTCATAAGGGAAAAACCCGTTTCGTTATACGGCGTGGTCTTATGAGATATCGTTACTTGTTCAAACTGTTTTAAACTGTTTTACTCATACCAGTCCCATGACTGACCCGGAGTTTATTTGTTTGTTTCCCTAAACTCTTGGGTGCCTAAATTTGTACGGGCAGTCAAGTAGTTCAGGATTTTACAGAGACGCTTGGAGAGCTTGGAGCAGGAGGCTTCAAGATTCTATAGCTATTATTATTTCCGCTGTTGTTGTAAGTGTTGTACTCTGCAATGTATTGTATACATATACTATTGTAATTTCAAAAGTTATGTTATATTTCATTCGTTCCGCTGTGAGATTCGTGTTTACTCTGATGATGATGTTCTTCTTCTTCTTCTATTCTAATAGTTCTATCTTATCTATCATCACCCTCTAACTTCTTTCTATTAATTTCTTGAATTTCCAGTGCAATTTGGGGTTTGACTTGTGTTATTTGGTCAGCTCAAATTGGACCGGATTTTCGGGTCATTACAGCCTCCAATCCTTCAACTTTGCGTTGCATTTCTCAGTCATAATTAGCTCCACTAATGCACATCACAGGATCAATCCACTCCACATACTGACAAAAGGTAACACCATATATATTCGAGCCTTCAGCTGGGTACTCTGGACATCCAAAATAATGACGCCCTACTTCTCCTCCTTTCTTAGCAACAAGCTTATAATACTTATATCCATAATAACAAGTAGGCCAAGATGGATCTCTGAAATTGTAATCGTTTGCAAGTGGTGGCCAAGGACGACGGTTTGTAGGTGTAACGCGAAAATCACTTTCCAAATTAATATCTCCAACGTCAATGCTATCAACAACTATTTCAAACTGAGTTTCAGGAACAACATCAATCCCAGCACTAGCATTACCTGTTTCAAATTGTGTTTCCAACTGGGTTTCGGGAACAAATCCAAATTCAGCTTCCCATTGTTCAGCATACTGCTCTAACATATCATCGGGAATAGTGAAATTGTCCATATCTATTCTGCTAGCAAATGTTGTAAATTTAACATAGCCATAATCAACATAATTGATTTTGTATAAACTAGGGTTTCAACAGAATTGATTAAAGTGAAGAGATTGATATACCTGAACTTAAATCAAGTATCGGCGCTAAAAAGATGGATAATTTGGAGTTTTTTGGGACAAAATTTATAAACTTTTGAGTTTGGAGGAAATGGGTTCATCCATTTTTTGAAGAAAGAGAGGTGTTTGAAGAAAGAGAAATGGGTTAAGGGATGGAAAGAGGGGTGCTGCTTTTAATACAGCAACAACTTCAGGCGCAACTATAAGTTGCTCCAAAATATACATGTATTAGCGCAACTAAAATTCGCACCTAAAAATACTTTTCCAAAAAAAGAAAGTGCATCTACAAGTTGCGCTGTAGAAATGTAATTCAGAAACAACGTTGCGCACCTAGTATTTGTGCCCTGGGGAAATTGAAAATAATCAATAGCGCAAGTATGAGTTGCGCCTGTTCCGACAATTAAAAAACTGCTGACATGACAGCTGAGTGGGCAGAAACAAGTCTCTTTTGATAATAAGTTTGCAAACCAGCCTTAAACACGAAATAGTTTTTAAAACAAGCCTTAAGAGAAAATTTGTTCTTTTATATATAGTATAGTATACATGTTTTAGATTGCATTTCTCAGCATTTTTTAATCAATTTTTTAGATTGAGGGAAACAAGAGTGTAAAAATAAAATTAATATATTAGAGGGCAGAGGTTTTATTCAATGAACAACGTAACCAACAACAATTGTTCATAAATTTTACATTACTAAGCATGTTTCTTTTATTAATTTTTCAAGTATAAACAGTACAAGTGAACATAATTTTATCATATGTTTAATACAAAAAAATAAATATGCACACAGATAATAAAATTTTAGACTCAGAATATATAAGTTATATCGAAAGTTAAATAATGTTACAATTCGGTTCAAATAAAAAAATCATTTCAACATTTGCATTATTAGAATTTCTAACACTATGGAAAAAAAAATTACGGAAAATACTATAGTAAATGATAAATTCAAAAATGGCATCAGCTTTGGTTATGATTGAAAGCATCCGCTTGTAAAGGCGATTAATATAGGTTAAACATATATCCAAACATTGATAAGTGAAGTAAATGAAAAAGAAAAAAACGACATAGATTTATAATAGTTTGGCTATTAATCAAGCCTAAATCCACTTTATAAGTTTGATACTATTCTTTATATATTAATCACAAATAGTTTGTGATATAATTGATTAAGTAGGGATGAATCACTAGTATAAAAGCTGATTGGAATATATCACAAATGTCTCTTTAGTGATTGTTGCATGATAGGAGAAGCTAAGAATTATTTCAGTCGCATGTAAGCAAAAAGAAACTAAAATCTCTTTATATTGTATGTATGCTGGTATTTATAGGAGTTTGAAGATGACTTAGCAAGGTAATTGCATCAGAAGACTCGTATTAGAGGCAGAAAGTCATGCCCAATATCTCAACCCTATATGATGGGTCGATGACGACCCGAATGGTCTGAGACTGTACCGACTCAAATGCATGAATCCTACGGGGTTATAGCTTTTTTAGTTGCCTTTCTTATTTATCTTCTCTTGATGCCTCTTGTTAAGTTTCTTAGCTTTTGACTTTGCTTAATAATTCTTCGCACTTGAGTCAACTTGAACTATGTTTTAAATTGGATGATCCACTAATAACTTGAGATTGATTCATTGGATTGCTTCCAAACTTAGAGGGATTGCTACTGGAGTGATATGGGTTGTGATGGAATAGGACATGACGAGTTGGCACTAAACCATTTCCTTAGCTTATTTTCTTGTGATCTTCGTGCAACTCCTTTCTTGCCCTTTTTAAATGTCTTAGCTAAGTTTCAAATCATTATGACTCTATCTTAATGTTTTAACTTTTTTAGATTCCAGTTCAGGTAAAAACTGGGTTAACAGTAGATTTGAAGCATTACATGTTTCTATTAAAGAAAATGTAAAAATGACACTTATACATAATATAACATGACATTTTTACTTCAAATATCCATCCAAACATAATAACTAAACTATATATATATATATATATATATATATATATATATATATATATATATATGCACGAATACACACACATGTTAATAAGAATAATTCAAAGTAAACTGATATCATTATTAAGAAAAATACTCGTGGATAAAAAAATACATTTGACATTTCATTTCTAACAAAATTTGGATCAAACGGCGTGAAGAAACATAGGTAATGAAGTAAAACAATAAGGTTATCATTTGTGTTTATAAAATTGGTTTCATGTGTGCGTTAGAAGCAAAAATATCTTTGGTGTAGGAATTTTATGGTAAGGAATTTGATATGGTAAAAATAACGATTTATACTATTCATAAAGTGCCCAAAGTTAGTTTTATTTTATTATTAACAAAAACCATGGAATCAATGGGTTACTCAAAGATAAATTATGCTAATTTCAATCAATAGAATAGTTGAAACTTTAATGTCGGTTATGTCCATTACTAATCTCAATTATTTTCTTGTAAAATATTACAAATAATTATTTAAAGGACACATTTGTAAACCTCTCATGCAATAAAATGGCATACCTTAAAAACTATTCTCTATGAGCAACAAAAAAAACCAGTTCAAAGTGTTTGTTAATGATTCATCGACTTATCCTTTTCAACCAATTAGCTTTCATCTGTTTTTATCTGCTATGTCGTATTTTGGTACAAATATGGCATTGTTGTACAAGTATTTAAATTTAGACATTTGGCATGGTTTTTGTTAGTAGAACTAATTCAACATCGATACTAATGCTCATAATTTTTTGTTTGTAAAAAATAACAAAATAGCACTCAGTTTTATGTTACATATGCATGTATGGTAATAATTATCAATGTGTTTGTTACGTACAAAATATATGAAACTTTATTTCAACCACTCAAAATGCACAAAATAAAACGTTGCCAAACATGTGAAAGGAATTAGATTTTTCATTCATTTTTTATATATATTTGCAAGGTCAACCGACTTTATAGTAATCTTTAATATTGTTTTCATTAGAACAAATAATGAGTACATGATTATACACGAGACGTAGATCGCCTACCTGCGATAGACATTTACCTAGCCCTAGCTGCAAACTATAACAAACAGATGTAATCTTCACGCAAGGTGATAATCATTACAAGTACATTGAAGCTAGAAACGAATAAACAATTACAGCAAACAAATGCAACACGCTGCAGATTACAACACAAAGAACCCTAAAGTGGCTGCAAGAGCAGTCCCAAGGAGCAAGCAAAGTAATAAGTTATGCCGGTACCGACCACCCAGTAATAGCAACTTCCACAGTAAACTCCCGCCCTGACTACACCATAAAATCACATGCACTAAACATCACAGTAGGCTGCAAAAGCAATCCCCACTCTCAATAGCAAAACAAAGCAAGCTATCACTACACATACGTTAATACACTGCATAAGGCAAAATGACTAGGGGAATAACCCACCTAAGCAACCAGACTGCAACAGTCTTACAACGATGCACTAAGCATCAACACTAATCATTCAAGCATAAAGCTTAGCTTAAAACAAATGATACAGCCAAAACCAAACAAAAACAACCGAAAAGCCACCACTGCAACACCTAAAACAAGAACTCATAGAGAATACCTGCACCAAAAGCATGAACAAATAGCAAACAAAACATGACAGCCTAAGCCAATGAACTCCGAGATCACCATGTCTACTCAAAGCCACAAGCAAGCTAAACCAACCCAACAACTACCTAACGTCCAAGTCCCATTACCACTGACTAGTTCAAACAGTAATCGTCACGTCTACGAAATGATTCACAACCAAAAACCTAAGAGATGACTCAGATTAGTGGCCTGCCTTTTGGAAACTGACTGAGCAAAGACAAGAGGAGCAACGACTAAAGATGCATGAGGTACAATTGCAAGTTGATAAAAATAAGCAGGCGGCAATGGCAAAAACAAAGGAGATAGGAGGAACGCAAGGCAATCGGTGGATGTTGAAGAAGCAGGCGTAGGAAGAAATCATGAGATCTATAAAAGGCATAAATTGCAGGGTGGAGGAGAGATGAAAATGGATCTGCTGAGGCAGAAGAAGGACCTAATGCACAACAAGAAAAACTAGGGTTGAAATATCGATGGAGGAAAGAGGGAACAGGAAGAAAATGTAGGAGTCGAGAGGAATAAAGGGAGAAAATGAAATAGCAATGAAAAAGAGGAAGCGACAGGGGTACCCTTAGTCCCCATTGGAGAGAAGGAGCTTCATTTCTGGCGTTGTTTTGATTTCTTTCATTTATTGGAAACTTTTATCTATAAACATTTTTATCATGGCTACATCTATTCTCATGCCGCAATTTGTTCTTCCCACCCCCATAATTTTAAAAATAAACTTCACTCCAGTTTTTTCTTTTCCCACCCCGTTTATTCTTTAACTACCCTTGTTTCTTCCATTGTCTATGTTTATTTTCTTTGTTTTAACTTCCTTTTGCAGTTTTTCATTTCTCCATCAAAACTCTAGCAATTTTACATTCTACTATATATAATGAAAAAGATGCAAACAATAAGGAAATAAATATATGAAAAGATGATCAAAATAGTGGTATTATAACAGTTTTCGATCTATTTTCTCATTTTTGGTTGAAATTAAACAATGATTTTGCTGAGTTGCATTCGAAAATAGGGTTGATTAAATCAACTTGACCTTAACATTTTGATTGATTTTGATCAATGTCACGGTGAAAAGCAATTAGAATTAATAATTACAGTTGATTAAATGTGTAATTAATAATTTAAGGGCAAAATTGGAATTACCAATTTAATATTTTGAACAGGGGGTGAAGAGTAATTATTGGGGTGCTAATAGACACAGCCTTTTATCATTTATGTATTCTTCTGCCAAAAGGGCAAAATAAAATAAATATATTTGTAAAACAGATGGCATGTTTCTGCTTTGTTATCTCCAACCATATTCATGGTACAACCATAACCATACACAACGTCGAAATGATATTTATCCATTTATGGTAACAAATGAAATAAATAATATAATGCAAACACAAATCCATATGCAAATGCTTTTGTGGCCTAGTTGGTCAATCATCTAAAGATAATAGTGCCTAATGTGTGTGTACATGTCTATTTGCATCCACTAGTAAACACTTGTAACTACTTGTGTCCATCGTATATAACATGTTTTAATAGCATGTTTGCATCCATTATTACCATTCATAAACTCAATCCTAAGATCTATCCTAACATAGGATACTACAAGAAAGACCCTGATCAAAAGAAAAAGCCAATGATAGAACATATAATAGATGTTGTCAAAAAGATACGAGTAATAAAACTTGGATTCTATCTCTTAAGATCCCCAAGTTGCTACGTTTGAAAGTTCTTCTTATGGGACGAACAGTCTTGTTGTGGAATTGTTTTGCATCATATCCTATAGCGACGAACTAAAGACTCGTGCTTTTTATCCATCTCTTCTTACCGAATGGTTCATATTGTAGTTGTTGAGTCATTCTAACCAAATTCATCGAAAAGCTTTACCATCTTATCCACTCTAGTTACTATAGGAAAAAAATTCACAAGCCTTAGAGCAAATCCACTGTTTACCTCCTCATTTTTTTCGTTCGCTTCTGACTCATATTTATATCCTTATATTGCTGAACTCATTGTCAAGTAGTTCGGTATTACCCGGTTGTTGTTACAACTTGGCCTAAAATTCCAAAGTCCACTTTACCGTCCAAGTAGACCCTTCATGATCTTATTACAATTTTGATGTATTCTCATTCCTAATCCACTTCTTGAATGTTTTTTTATCCATATTTCCTTTATTCATTCCACAGATGTTATCCAACCACATACGAGTAAACTTTTTAAATATTTTTCAAAACTCAATTTACCACTTGAAATCTTTTTGGAAAAACATAATAGTTATATAGTTATAAGAATAAGGATTTCTTTTCGAAACATACTATTATTTAAAAAAAATCATTTCTAGAACCATACACATGGTAGACTCAAAATGATTATATAATTTCCTTTATCATCAAATTACTTATTGCTCAAGATTTTCAACAATTTCTCTCTAAAGATTGTTTACCTTCATTTTCTTTACTAAAATTATTTTCTTTATATTTCTCTCATTGGAATACAAATGGTTACCCCATTATTCTTATGAAACTTCTATTTTCTTACTACATATAACATATGGGTATTCTACCAATTCTTAATAACTAAACTTGCTGGACATTTCAAATTATTAGTCATACAACGACTGAACACACTTAGATTCTATCAACCCTATTCGACAATTATGTCCAAATTTATTTCCATTAACCTTCCATATGCTACTACTCTATAAATGGGGATTCTAGAATCCTTGTCTCATGCCCAAATTATGAAACCTTGATGAACACTAACTCTCAACATTAAACTTCGTTAAAGGTAAGACTCACCTATGTGTCCCATGCCATCATAATCCAAGATATATTTCCAAAGTAAATCCTTTAAGGCCTTATTTTCTCTTCTTTGTCTGACTGTATACATGATAAATTGTATCTGAGATTCTTTCAAAACTTAGTAAGAAAAAACGATCTTAATTTCTGACTATGCTAGTGAGAATCCTATGTAGTCAAAAGTTCTTCACATACCGAGTTACTACTAATGTTACTAGGAGCATTTGGCTAGCCTCTAACTCAATTGTTTTTATATCCTTTTTCTTAATCTGGGTATGCCAAAGATCCATAGAGTTGCTAAATTTCTCCTATTGTGGTGTATCTCAAAAGTAGCTACACACACACACACACACATATATATATTTTGAAAATTGGTTCACTTTATTTCAAAAACCAATAAAACCTATTTTATAAGCCTCGTTAAAACCTCATAATCCCCCTAGTGGGTACCTTAAAAGGAAAAAGAGTACTCATAAAATAAGTATACATCATAAGAAAAGTATAAGCATTACATGAGAGTTAAAACGTAAAGCAAATAAAGTTCAAACTATCCCTATCAGCCCAAAACCGGCCCAAAGCCATGTCTTCGTCAACCGCTTCACCAGGTCAACTGGTATCCTTCAACTTTATACCCCATCTACCAAGTATCCTCTCACTTCTTCCATCTCTTTTAGTACGGCTGCCATTGTTATTCACCAAAAATTTGATTTCTCTTTCGATTTTCCAGAGACAAACTGATGGTTCCAGTCTTCTATTGTGAAAAATCCTCAAATTCCTTTCTTTCCAGATGAAGTAAATCGTTGTAGATAGGGAAGCACATGCCAAATCCTTCAATTGACCTTTTTCTTTGAAATTGTCATGAATCAGCATCACTTCTTCTTTCAATTCTCCCATATTCAGCGAAAGATCCAACCTTTGCTTCAGTGAAAGCCATATAAAAGCTGAATAATCACATGAGAAGAAGATATGCTGAATTGACTCAGGATGATTGTTGCAAAGAGAGCATATATATATATATATATATATCCCAACTGCTTACGCTCCAAGAACGCTCATACCAGAATAAAGAACTTAAAATGTCAATTACATCCTTACCCTTGGTAAGAGTACATGGAAATCCAATATCATTGGATGCTTGAAAATCCATCTATCTTTATTATTATAAGTTACAACCTCTCTGAGTGGATGATTGAACCAATGACTTGGTCATCTAACAAACCTCTATCATAGTAGGTAACACCTCCCTAAGTTGTTCTTCTAAAACTTAGTCTAGAGTCTATGTGCTTAGAGCATATTGAATACCTCTTATAAATACCAAACCTATTCCTTATCATCTTTCAAGTTAAACCAAAAATATCATCCACAAAGGCTCCTACAAACTTATTCACAAAACACCTTACTCATTAAGTCAACAAATTAGGTTAGGGCATTAGTAGTTCAACAGGTACGACTAATAATTTATAAAATCCACTGGATGTTCTAATAGCAATCTTGTCTATATTACCTTCCGCTACTCATGACTGGTAGAAACCATTGGCAAGATCTAGCTATGGGAAAAACTTGTCTCCCACTAATTGATCAAAGAAATCATCGATAGGAGGCAAGGGATAATGGCTCTTCTTTGACAACTTAGCCTTTTATGACCAGTGCAGAGCCTAAGGAATTATCTGTCTTTGTGGCAAAAATAAGTGGTGCCTCCAATTTTAATATACTTCTTCTTCCAAATCTTTTATCTAATAGTTCCTTAATTTACCTAAAATATCTTTAATATGTTTATTTAGCTTTCATCTTTCCTTTGGAGCCTTGTATCTTGCCAGTAAGCTACGGGTCTAAACTCAATTCTTTGTCGTTTGAAGTCCAATGACTTTCCCAAACATATCTATAAAGCTTTTAACAATAGGTATGGAACTCAACTTATCAAATGGTAGGTTTCGGGATTAAAATAGCTCAACTTTCCTGATTATTCTCAGGAAAACTCTAGGGTTGTTAATCGGCCTTTTGGTCCGGTTCCCAAAAGCATGCCAAGCCCACACGACTCGGCCCGTCACGGGGTACAAAATTCCGAAAGAATCGCCAAAACACTAAGGATTCAAACCCGAGAGAAGTCATGCGAGCATAAGCCTCACAACACCTCAAAACACAAAATTTGTATCCCCAAAGTACACCTTATTTCATAATTTTGACTCCCTACACCTCCAGCCAAGGATTTCAAATCTTTAGTGCCAAAATAGGGATTTCGAATCCCTCGTGTCGAAGCAAGGATTTCGAATCCCCCACACCGATACTAGGGGTTTCAAATCCCTTACGTTGACAAAAAGATTTTGAATCCCTCATGCCTAAACAAGGATTTTGAATCCCTCGCTTCGAAATAGGGATTTGGAATCCCTCGTGTCGACATTAGGGGTTTTGAATCCCTCGTGCTGATATTGGGTTTCGATTATCTCATGTCAAAATAGGGATTTCGGACCCCTCGTGATGAAATAGAGACTTCGAATCCCTCGTGCCAACACCGAGATTTGGAATCCCTCCTTTCTCCGTATCTAAAAACCTACTACACCAAGTTTCGAATCCCTCCGGCCTCGACTCCCTCACTTCACATCTCTTAAGCTCAAGCCTTCTTCACCGTATCCCTTGGGATACGAATTTTGTATCCCTAGGGATACAATATTCGTAACCCCCCAAGGGGAAACGAATTTTGCTAACACTTTTCAAAGGGATGAAAAATGAGGGAGGTCGCCTTCCAGGGATACGAAATCTACTATTGTGGTCCCCAAATCTGACCTACTCCCACCTAATCCACTATCTATAAATACCCTTTTGCTTATTCTTCACAAAGGCTGGATATGTGTTAATTTGAGAGCTCTATAAGGTCATTAATCGCTTCCTAGAACTTAAGGAAGAAGAAGAACTTTATTTTTCTCCCAAGGCATAACATACTCAAAAATATCACTCAAAAATACTTAGCCAATATTTGTATTATGATGACACGTACTTGCAACCCTCAGTAATCAATAAAATCCTCAAACACCTTCAAAGGGACACAGGTTCCTCATGGTGAACCACTATAAATTTCTGTGTTATTTCCCGCACTTCTAAATTTTCGTATGTGAAACACAAATTCTCGAGTTCTAGAGTATCTTTGGGTACGACGACAATTTTGACCATCAACACTTTGGTGCTTTCACTGAGAACTTAAACTCTCTTATTTCCATGCATTTCCGTCTCGAATTCGACGTGCTACTCAAGTTTTTCTCAACCTACCGCTTGAGTCCACTTATGGTGGTTAAACGAGCAAAGAATCAGATTGTTGGACCCTCCGCAGTAGCCGACACTGCTGCTTCTCGATAACCCCAATCCATGAGGAACCCGACCGACATGAAGATTGTCCCTTCTTATGACCCTAGTGCTCCAGCCACACAAGCTTAGCTTTTCGATCTTAATAAAAAACTAGAAGATAGAACTCGAGAGCCAAACGAAACGTTGAAGACAAAAATCGAGCTTATGCAGCGACTCCATGACAGCCAACATCTCATTGTTCGCCTGCAACTTAACCAAAACAATGCTCGACCCTAGCTCAACGCCTCGAAGAGTTCCTCTTCTGATACTCGGGGCCAAAGCCAAAGAAGGTGGATGACTGCTAATGTCAATGCCCTCGCCAACACTAACGACAATGTCAATGACAATGGAAATAGTAATGGAACTACCGTAGCTTTCAACAAGGGATCACGTTAGCACGACCGTTCCCGGTTGGCTATTAATGATGAACCAGGTCCAAGTAGCCGACCCCCTCATCGACAAAACCCAACTGTTTCCGCTTTGAACTTGGGGCCTACACATCCAGCAGCCCAACGGGCTCAATATCCGCTTAATTAGAATCAACAGGCGCATGCTCAGGCTCGGCCTCATCAACCATAACAGAATCAAGTAAACAAAGCTGATGGCATGGATGAGGATGATCCCGACGTCTATCACTGAAGACATCCATGGCCTAGGACCCCTAAGGTAAATCATGACAGCTGCATTCCAGCAGAGGTTCAACCCGCGTATCACCCCGACACGATCTAAAGTATCATGGTGGAGACGCGAGGGAATGCCAATGACATGTGGGAAACCAACATACGATGTAACCCCTTCATCAGGGTTGTGCATGAAGTTGAGTGGCCCCGATGCTTTAATATGCCACGACTAGCACCTTTCAGAGGAAAAACCGACCCCTATGGCTTCTTAAACCGCTACTAATGCCATATGGACTCTAGTCGAGCCACCGATGTCGTCAACTGCAAATGCTTCCCAATTTTCTTAGAAGACGTAGCTATGCTCTGGTTTACTCAACTCTAGCTCGATCTATCCCCACCTTCGACCAACTAGCTTCTGATTGGTAAAACAATTCAGAATGCATATACCCAAGCCGAAGGATACCCTCACTCTATCCAACCTCTACTAGGTCCCGATAGAAACTCTTAAAAGCTACCTCGAGTATTTCAATACTTCCCTTGCTAAGGTTGATGACCTAGAGCCACACACAGTTCTTATCCAACTTGCAAATGGCATCCCTCCTAGCTTCGAGTTTGGAGTGTGGATCAATAGAAAGCAATCAAAGACTTTGAAAGCTTTCTACGAGAAGGCCGGCCAATTTCTATGTCAAAAGTAAGCACGATGCAACATGGTTGCTCAAGCCGGCCACCCCGATAACCCAAACTCAGGCACTATTGTAGATAGTGTCAGAGGAAAGCAAGTCGGAAAATCTTCCGACAAGGGCAAAGGGATGTTCTCGTTCAAGCCCAAACCGAACATTGCCAAACCTGGTGGTCGCAACAACAACCAGGCTCTTGGAGACCTGAAGAAGCATGATCGCTATCCCACTTACAGGAACAACACTACACTCAACCGAGAGTTAGAGGAAATCTACCTAGAAACTTGTAACATCATCAAATATAAAAAGTCGAATACAAGGGAATCCACCGACCGTGAGAAGAACTCTAGCAAGTATTGCAGATTCCATGATATGTTCGAGTATAACACCAACCACTACCGCCATCTCAAGGATGTTATAGAAAATATTATCCGAGAAAAATGCTTAGAACAGTACATTCAAAAACCTACACCTCTAGAAGCAGTCGTCGGCTCTTCAATTCCCGCTCTTCCTCCAGCCAGTGCGACCCCAGAGTCATCCACCCAAAGACAGCATGGCATCGTGATCAACACCATCTGCAGTGGTCCTCACCCGGCAAATGAGAGCTTTCGACGTATGGATGAATATGCAAATTCTATCAAGCATGCCAGCTATGAGGCATGCACCTCTTTGGTTGAATATTTCCCTACCAAGCTTCAAAAGACGATGCGGAATGATGTTGTCTACCGCAAGAGGGAGTCTACGGGAATTGAAATCCCAACCATAAACCATCTTGTCATCCCTGCATATATAGGTTCGTCCTATGTCCGAAGTATCCTCATCGGTTCTGAAAGTTCTGTCAACATAATCTTCAAGTCGTCCTACGATCAGATGAAACTTGAGGCCAAGGACTTGGAGACCTACCATGCCACTATTCATGGATTCAACGACTCTTCTAATTAGCCAGTCGGATGGTAGACCTGACGGTCGAGATCGACAATAGGAATCGAAGCAGAGTATGTATCCTCAAATTTGTTGTCATTGATGTTGCCTCTCCTTACAACGTCTTTTTCGGATGCCCTTTTCTTATAGAGTCTAGAGTCTACATGGCACCTTGGTCCCTTCTTATGAAATTTCCAACCGAGAACGGGATTGGAATCGTTAATGGTGAATAGGACACAACCAGGATTTGTTACCTCGCCTATTGGAAGGATGCAATCAACAAGGAAAAAGGCAAAACTGTGGCATTAGTCTCCTATACCAAAACTACTACAGGGATGATTAGTGATGATTAGCGAATTAATGACTCAGAAAAATATGGAAAAATATGCATAAATTTTAAAATCATATCTTATGTCACTGGAATATGGTTAATTTGGATTAAGTTTACTAATCCCGAAATTTAGGGGATTAAGGGGAAAATCATGGATTTGGGTATGTTTGGTCTAAAATAGCCTTTTTGATCGATGTTTTGGTCTTTTTGGTTGAACCTATATGTTGCTACTACTGTTTGGTATGTTTTACGATTGAATAAGAAAGTTAGAATGGTTGAAAACGTCGTCGTATGGCGAGAATGGATGATACAAGCTTGTTGGAAAAGTGCTAGGATTCTGCATCGGATCGAGTTGGAGGGTGCGAACCGAACCGGAACGGTGGCAGGAGGAAGCAAGGTAACAAGGAAGGCCTATGTGAGTCGAGTTAGGGTCAGATCGAATGGAAATGGAACTGGGGTAAGGGATCGAACCGAGCAAGGTAGACCGAACCGAACTGAAAGGGCCGAACCAAGCTGGAGATGACGATCTGAACCGGGCTAGCATTCTTGTTCGAACCGAATGGAAATGGCCGACCCAAACAGGAGAACCCGAACCAAACCAAGGACCCTGAACTAAACTAAAGTGGGAGTCCAATGATGATCCGAGCCGAATCGAGGTGACGAACCGAACCGGATGTATGCTATTACTTCTACGCGACAACTCTTTTGAAGACCAACTCCAATTCGAACAGAACCCGAGATGCAAAAGAAGTACAAATGGGAAGTTATGACTCAGGATCTAGATGGGAACCAACACGTTAACTTCTAAAGTTGGGCTTTGCTACGGGACGTGTGCAAAGGGGTTATCGATATCTATAACTTTGGTTCAACATTAAGAGAGGGGGCATGCAGGCAAACCAGAGCTAGAGCTGTGTGGAATGGTTGACTGTGAAAGCATATGCTATCAACGATGTTCCTACTTCGTCGAATGCCCCAACTACGGTGGAGAAGGGAAAGGGTGTCATTGTTCAAGGTATGCTTTCCATCTATGATGTTCCTGTTCGAGTATTGTTTGATGTCGGGGCTTCTCATTCCTTCGTATCTAGTGACCTGGTAGGTAGGTTAGAATTGGAACCTGAGGTTGTCCATAGACCTTTAGTTGTGACGAACCCGATCGGTGGTTCGACTAGCCTTTGTATGATTTCTTGAAATTTGGTCTTCTCGAGTCATAATGTATGTTTGCTTGTGATTGTTTTGTTTCGGGCTTTACTGGATTTGGCATTATTTTGGGAGTCGATTGGCTCCAAAGGTATGGGGTGGTAGTAGACTGTGAGGGGTCTTCGGTGACCATTAGAGTGGATGATGGGCGGAGTGCGGTATTGGGTTTCCTACATAGTGATGGAGTAATGGCTAGTTTTCTAAATTCCCTCTACATCCCGCATGATGAGTTATCATATGTGCCTATTGCTGGTGAGTATCCAGATATCTTCGGGGAAGTGACCGGACATCCACCACATCGAGAGATCAAGTTTCAGATTGATTTAGTGAAAGATGCTAGACCTATAGTGATGCCTCTTCATCGTATGGCACCAAAAGAGGAACGAGAGCTCGAAGTGCAAGTAGGCGATCTTTTGAAGAAGGGATTTATCCGAAGGAGTGTTTCTAAGTGGGGAGTACCAGTTGTATTTGCTATCAAGGCCGATGGTTCCCTTCACTTATGTGTGGACTACTGCGAGTTGAATAAGGTGACTAGGAAGAATAAGTATCCTCTTCCACGGATAAATGATTTGATTGATTTGCTAAATGAAGCAAGAGTGTTTTCCCAATTGGATCTCATGATAGGATTTCATCAGCTCCGAGTAGTAGTTGAGAGTATACCTAAAATGGCATTCCAGACGCCGTTTGGATTCTATAGTGGTTGGTCATGCCATTAGGGTTGACCAATGCACCCACATATTTTGTGGATCTTATGAATAGGGTTTTCAGGGATCAATTAAATAAGTTTGTTCTTGTGTTCGTGGACGATATCTTGGTTTACTCGAGGACAAAGGAGGAACACGAGGAACATTTTAGGGTAGTGATGGAGGTGTTGAGGAAACACCGATTAAAAGCAAAATTTTCTATGTATCACTTCTGGAAGAGGGAAGTGAGATTCTTGGGCCATGTTGTTTCAGAGAACGGTATTGCTGTGGACCCTGCGAAGGTGGCTATAGTGCAAGATTGGTTTACGCTCAAGAATGCAATAGATGTGAGAAGTTTCTTCAGATTAGCTGGATATTATGGTATGTTTATCCAGGAATTCTCCAAGATAGCGACACCGTTAACTCAGTTGACCAAAAAGAATCAAGCTTTTGCTTGGGACAAAAGGTGTGAGAATATGTTTAAGAGCCTAAAGGAGAAGCTAACATGTGTACTTGTGTTAGTCATTCCTAAAGGGAATGAAGAGATGATGATATACACGGATGCTTATGGTACTGAGCTAGGTGCTGTATTGATGCAAGGAGGTAGGGTTGTGGCTTATGCTTGTCGGAAACTAATACCGCATGAGAAAAGATATCCTACCCATGATTCGGAATTGGCCGCGATCGTGTTCACATTAAAAACGTGGAGGCACTACCTCTTGGGAGAAAGATTCGAGTTGTTTACTGATCATAAGTCATTAAAGTATCTCTCAGAAGGATTTGAATCTTCGTCAGTAGAGATGGTTTGAGTTCTTGGCTTCATATGATTCCAATATCGCATACACACCCAGGAAGGGCAATGTGGTAGCTGATGTATTGAGTAGGAGACATGTCAGTTTAGGGGTTATGCTTCTGGAATGGAAGCAACTGGAGTATATCACAGGATATGATTTCAAAACTAAGTGTGAATTAGATCTAGAGATGTTAGCAAGTTTGACGATCATATTGACTTTGACAGAGAGGATCGGTTCCAGCCAGAGGGACGATCCTAACCTATTGGAAATCATCTCCAAGGTAGAGATGGGTATCGATGGTGAGGGAACGAATAAGTATGGACTTGATCAAGAAGTATGGCTTCGAAAGAATGGGAGACTAGTTGTACCCAATGTTAATGGATTGAGGGATGAAGTGCTTAGAGAGTGTCATCACTCAAAACTGACTATACATCCCAGTGGTAACAAAATGTATCGAGATATGAAGCAGACCTACTACTGGGAAGGGATGAAGGGAGATGTTGGGAAGTTTATATCCAAGTGCATGAACTGTCAGTTAGTTAAAGAGCAAAAGAAGCCTAGTGGTTTGTTGCAACCGTTGGAAATTCCCGAATGGAAATGGGAACAAGTCTCAATGGATTTCATTGATGGTTTACCAAGGACAAGATCAGGTCATGATAGTATTTGGGTGATTGTGGATTGATTGACCAAGAGTGCAAGGTTTATACCGGTCAAGACGAATAGAACGGCAGTAAAGTTAGCGGAACTGTATATGAATTGGGTAGTGAGATTTCATGGAGTACCTAAAGGTATTGTGAGTGACCGAGACCCATTATTTACTAGTGGGTTTTGGAAGAGCTTACAAGAGGCCTTAGGGTCAGAATTACATCTTAGTACTGTGTACCATCCTCAAACCGATGGTCAAGCAGAGAGGGTGAATTGTATATTGCAGGATCTTTTGAGAGCTTGTATATTGAATTTTAAGGGATCATGAGATGACCATTTGCATCTGGTTGAGTTCTCATATAATAATAGTTATCACTCCAGTATTGGTATGGCTCCATTTGAAGCTTTGTATGGAACACCATGCAACTCACCATCATGTTGGTTGGAAAGCGGTGAGAAATTTGTGCTTGGGCCAGATGTGATAAGGGAAACTTCAGATAAGATCAAGGTTATTCAAATGAAGGCTGCCCAAGATAGGCAAAAGAGTTATGTTGATAAAAGACGAAGAGATTTGAAATTCTCTACTGGAAACTTGGTATTCGTCAAGATTTCTCCGTTGAAGAGTGTGATTTAGCTTGGTAGGAGGGGTAAATTAGCGTCAAGGTTTGTTGGTCCATTTCCAGTTCTCAAACAAGTTGAGAATTCAGCGTAAATTCAGCGTATAGAGTTGGATTACCTAACAAGGTGGCGGGAATGCACAACGTATTTCATGTTTCTCAGTCAAGGAAGTTCGTGCACGATTCTGATATGGCTATTTCACTAGATCAGTTGGATGATATCGAGATGGAACCCAAGGCAGTTGAAAACCGCAGACCGGTTCCTATTGTCAGACACGATACGAAGCAACTTCAGAGGAAAACAGTGGAACTGATTAAGGTCTAGTGGGGGTGATAATGAGAATGACTGTACTTGGGAAACTGAGGAGAGCGTAAGAAAGTCATATCTAGAGCTCTTTACCTGGTAAGATTTTAATCGTGATATAGTTATTCCCTTGTTAGTAAACCGCATGCTAAGATAGGCTTGCCATGTTTTTAGGTGTTTGATTGTTTGTAAATGGTTGATAGACATGCAGAACTCTGTTGTATGATTTCTTAGTTAAGCAATTTCGAGGGCGAAATTTCTTAAGGGTGGAAGAGTGTAACGACCTACATTCTACGTATTAGAGGATCGTAGAATATTTATTTTATTTTCATACAAAGTCATATGGTCATGTAACTTTGGAAAACGACTATTGGGCTCATTTCCCACATTCACGATTTTTGCCAAATTTTAAATGACCATTTTACCCCTGGACAATCTTGTTTCGCCTATAACTTTTGACTGGTAAGGAGTTTTAACCTGAAACCACTTCCATTGGATTCAGATGATGATTTCCCATTCCGTAGAGTGGTCACCTTAATCAAACGGACTTACGGTTTGGGAGATATAGCTGGAATAAGGTTTGAAATGGAAAAACAGGCTAATTGGGCTTAATAGGGTGATTAACAACTAGGCCCATAACTTATTTTGGGATTAGGGTAATGGGAGGGCTGAAAAAATTTGGAGAATCATCTCCTTTCATTTTTTAGCCGCCACAAACATTCCTTGAACCCTAGTAATGACCTCCATCTTCTAAATCTCCCTCTAATCATTTTGTAATCACTAATTAAGCAAATCAACACCAAATCAAGTCAGATTAATACCAAATTAGACTTAGTGGCTGAACCACATTGGAATCCGAGCCAAATCAGTAGAAGTTTCAGATTTATCACTAATTATTGGCTAAGGTGAGTGTTTAGCACGTTTATTCACTAATTATGGCTAACTAGGGGTGATTAGTGATGATTGGCGAATTAATGACTCAGAAAAATATGGAAAATATGCATAAATTCTAAAATCATATCTTATGTCACTGGAATAAATTTGGGTTAATTTGGATTAAGTTTGCTAATCCCAGAATTTAGGGGATCAAGGGGAAAATCATGGATTTGGGTATGTTAGATCTAAAATAACCTATGTGATTGATGTTTTGGTCTTTTTGGCTGAACCTATATGTTGCTACTACTGTATGGTATGTTTTATGATTGCATAGGAAAGTTAGAATGGATGAAAACATCATCGTATGGCGAGAATGAACGATACAAGCTTGTTGGAAAAGTGCTAGGATTCCAGATCGGATCGAGTTGGAGGGTCTGAACTGAATCGGAACGGTGGCAGGAGGAAGCAAGGTAATAAGGAAGACCTGTGTGAGTCGAGTTGGAGTCGGATCGAATGGAAATGGAACAGGGGCAAGGGACCGAACCGATCAAGGTAGACCGAACCGAACCGAAAGGGCCGAATCAAGTTGGAGATGACGATCCGAACCCGGCTGGCATTCTTGTTCGAACCGAATGGAAATGGCCGACTCGAACAAGAGAACCCGAACCAAACCAAGGACCCTGAACCGAACTAAAGTGGGAGTCCAATGATGATCCGAGCCGAACCAGGTAACGAACCGAACCGAACCGGATGTGTGCTACAACTTCTACATGATGACTCTTCTGAAGACCAACTCCAAATCGACAGAACCCGAGATGCAAAAGAAGTCCAAATGTGAAGTTATGACTCAGGAAACAAATAGGAACCAACAAGTTAACTTCTAGAGTCAGGCTTTGTTGCAAGACGTGTGCAAAGGGGTTATCGATATCTATAAATTTGGTTCACCGTTGAGAGAAGGGGCATGTAGGCGAACTAGAGCCAGGGCTATGTGGACTAGTTGACCCGTTAGGGTTATTGACTATGGACCAGTGCAATGGGGTCAGAGTAATAGTTGTACGGAGTTGGATTCTGTCATGGCCCCAAAGGGCAAAGTGGTCATAGCGATAGTTGTATGGAGTTGGACTCCATCATGGGCCCAATGGATCTGGTGATCAAAGCGTTAGATATCGTATGCTCTACGCACTGAGTGAGAGATGTGAGAACAATTGCTATGTTTGATGCTTGCTAGACCCATGACACGTGCACTCCCATTGTAACGTCCAGGGGAATTTGCGACCTTGGCTATCGACATAAACTCAATGTCGACTATCCAAGCATCGGAAATACCGGATAGTTAATGAAAGAAGTTAGAGGGTGAGAATAGATAAGATAGAAAGTTAGAATAGAAGAAGTAGAAGAACACAACAACATCAGAGTAAACACAAATCTCACAGCGGAACGAATAAAATATATTATATAACATAATATTTGAAATACAAAACTCATAAATGTATATACATACCGTTTCAGAGTATAACACATAATATCACAACGAAAATAAACAATAGCTATAATCCTGAAGCCTCCCGCTCCAACTCTCCAAGTATCCGTAAATCCCGACTACTTGACTTCCCGTAAAAAAATGGGCACCCAAGAGTTTAGGAAAAACAAAACAAAATAAACTCTGGGTCAGTCATGTGACTGGTGTGAGTAAACTCCGATCATTTCAGTTTAACTTTTCAAAATCCTTTTTCTAGTGAATGATAATCGTAAGACCGATCCACACAAAAATACGGATGGTTTTTACCTTACGATAACCCAAAACATTCTTTTAAAATCTACACTCATTTGATATTATAATAATGTCTAAATCAAGTAAATATCAATCTAGTAGAACACTTTCATCTCACGCTCTACATATATAATATACAATCAAAAACCACGGGCTCTTATTGGGAAATGGATTTCCAACTATGACAAGATATGGAACCACTTTCCGATCAATGTACTTTAGAAGCGATACACTGGAGTTCAACAAGAACATCTTGTAACTCAGCCACACATAACTGGCCATTCATTTCGCTTGAATGTTCCGAATATATTGTCACCTTACGGTTGGTATACCAACATAACCGTTCCCGGGAGTACAGAATTGAAAGAAGTAACAAATATGAATATTCTCTAGATGGTGAAAATATACCATAATTGGGTGCAGCCCACTTAGCCATGTTGCCTGCCCGATTTTTGTCATTTCCCAGTTGATGAGGCTTGAGGTCATATGTACTATTATACATATCACATCCATATTTTCTTTGAATGCTACATCGTCATACCCATCAAATCACAAATTGATTTCCCCAAAAATACCACGGGTATAAGCTAAGAGAAACGAATTCCTCCGCCACCAATGTAAATACGTTTGAAACGGTCAACTTACGCGATCTGCCAGACATACTCTGTCATACATTCGTCCATTCAAGTTGTCCTGGGACTGGACAACCCGAAGACACTATTATGTAAACAGGACAGCCCTTGCATAATTCTGTCTTCAATTATCTTCATCATATTTGATCGCAATGCTAACGCCATACGGAGCGGTTTCCAGATAATATATCTGATTCCGATCTCTCCGTATTAACAACGAAAATAGTCAAAAACTTTGATAGTCGGTGATTTAACTATCAAAGAAAAACCTGTGTACAAATAACTATCGTATTTCAAAATGGAAATCTTATCGACCAATCATCAATCAACATTTATCCCTTTTAAATTAATTTATCATTAATTTACTCCAATTCGATTAACTCTAATTGATTAACTCTAATTCGATTAACACTAATCGATTAACTCTAATCGATTAACTCTCTTTTCAATCCTATATCAGAACCCAAATTCCTTTATAAATATTTTATTTTAAAAATATTTACTTCAATCCCTTATTCACACTGAATGTGAATAATATTTCTTTTATCGAATCAAAACAGCTTGATTTCGCAATTTAAAAACACTATCCCCAAATTCAATTTCATTTTATACTTCTATTTATATAATTTTCTATAAAAACTTATTGTATACTTCTAACACTAAAATCTCATTTAATTCCCTTTAAAAAATAAGTTCAAATTCCATTTGAAATATCGGTGTTAAAACCGGTTTCTACTTCTCTACATAAATCCAGACTTATATTTTAATTTATCCAGTGATAAATATTTTTGCTTAATTTATAAATATCGTTTATAAATTATTCTTCTTAATTTATCTATTAAAAGTTAAAACAAATTTCTATTTAATATCTACTTTCCACATATTTTCTTTTATAAAATTCTATTCATTTTCTAAATAAATATTCCTTTTTATAATTCTATACATTTTCTAAATAAATATTCCTTTTATAGTTCTATTTATTTTCTAAATAAATATCCCTTTTTCAAATACACTTTGAAAATTCATTTTTATACATTCCAATACTTCTTATGGCATTTCAAATACCAAATAACTAGACCAGTGTTATCACAATCAATCACAGATTATATATCACATCATATATCACCATATATGAAAACAAACAGTATTAAAAATATTAAGGAACCCTGTTGGATCCCTCCAACCTGTTTCCGTGCATCCACAGATGTTAAACGATATAATTAACATCAAATCTCATTTCAATATGAAATATTCAGCTAAACAGAATCAATATTTAATTAACGCTATATATATATAACCAGATCTATAATTTCAACCAATTACTTTGCAGTTCAACCAAACAGTCAACACACAACAATCAACCAACATTTATCAGTTCTAAAAATACGTTATAAAAATATAACTGTGCAGAGTTAGTGAGTTTTATTCACATTGGACGATCATCGTTAAATAACGATAACTGTCGGTTGATTCAAACAGACAATTTATTTTGCTATAAATTGTAACGATCTCGAATTCACTACCAGTCAGTTTCAGTGTGTAGCCGCCGTCCATACGATCCCATCGGATCCTCTTTCGTCGGATTCTGAAATCGTATGAAAAAGTTACTAATTTTATAAGTTTACACACTATTTATTTTTGAATTAAACTTAAATATAAACTATTGTGGGCTTTACCAAAACCATTTGGCCCATACACCCCTTCTGAAACCCAGACACGCGACTGAGGCTTCTTCACCAAAACAAATGCGTGTACTCCTGTTACTTACTCCATCATCTTCATTGATTTCAAACCCAAAGTTCTCCTTCTATGGTTCATTACAAATCACAAGCACATCACCAAAGCTCCTCCCATTTAAACAGTTCCTCTACCTTTATTAATAACTGCGAGTTACTGGGTATCTCATTCACCATCTCGACAAAACTTAAACCCATCGTCCACCTTATATTTCTTCCGTCCCTTCTCCTCTAAACGGTTTCAATGCTCCAGTATACAAATACGAACCCAAGCTTCCAGTCCCACATTAACATCTTCTTTTATAAACGTTGGCCTCCCCATTTTTCTCAACTCAGCATCCCAATACCCACGTACTAACTATCAGGCCCCTCCCCTTTAAACACAACTATTTGCGTGAACCCCTCTATGTAATCCATCCATCTTAGCATCCTTCACCACGTTGAACCCCATAAGAACACGTCGAGCTCGGGACTGTATATTTCGAAGACCAGAAGTTGATGTCCAAACAAATATTACTGTGAAATCCTTCCTTTGCTGAACTCATGGTGTTATATTAAAAAAAATATAGTGGAAGGATTCAATTTGATTTTTATTTCATTTTATTTTATTTTCTTTCTCACTGTTTTTACGTGGCTTCAGTAAATGGAGGAGAGAGCGAAAGTTCCCCCATCTTTATAGAATAAAGGTACTTTGTTGTTAAGTAAACGTATAGGTAGGATAGGCTGTATAATTTGTGTAGCTAACCTAAATTACTTCAACATGAAGTCATATTAATAAACTAGGTCTGCCGTGCTTTAGTTTTCAACGTAGGAGTGTGATTGTGACAACTCGGTCTGCCGTGGTGTGTGGATTTTCCTGAATTAGGTTACGGCTTAAGCATTGTTAAGTGGCAAAAGAAGATTTTATTTTAAGTGATAGATTTGATTTTTTATATATATTATATATAGGATACTTCAATGTGAAGTGAACAATGTATTGTGATGGTTATAGCCGTCTTCCTATCATTTCTAGTTTGGTGAATACATTGGAATTGTCTTTGGGTTATAGCCGTCTTCCTATCATTTCTAGTTTGGTGAATACATTGGAATTGTCTTTGAACCCGGTGATGTATCCTACTTTGAACTACGTGGGGAAGAATTTTAGTTTTACTAACCATTATTTCACTTATTGCATCATTTTATTTTTAAAATAGCTTGCTTGGTAAACATATGGTATTTTATTTCTCTCAACTACTTTGCCTTGCTTTTTCTTTGTTCTTAAAAGTAGTAAAGTGAAACAATTAAATATAGTTAAACCAACCAATACACCATTAACTTCAACTTTCGAATGGCCTTAACATCCGATATATACAAATTCTGTTCACGAACGAACCACTATGGACAAAAATAAAAATACTGTTGCGACGAGCAATGCACCATGATCCCAAAAATACAATAATATAGACAAGTTGGCTTATTCTGTGAAATCCCAAGATGTTGATATAGGGTGCAAAATACTCCAAAATAAAAAGTGCTTATTTTCCAAAATAAAAACTACAGAAAAATTCTAAAAATTAAATTATAATTATGTCTAAAAGGATTTGTCCAATTTCAAAGCCAATATTTAATTATAATTATATATATCGTTATGGCTTATAAACGTTCCATAACGACTATTTTAAAATATGATTTGTTCATAAATCAAAATCTACCCGACGAAATCCCGATTTTTCTCTTCCGTTAGAAAAATATACTTGACCAGCTCCGAACATTTCTTGCTTCACAGAAATCCAACTTAAAACGGACTCTGTATATTCGTTTAAAGTTCGAATCACCAAATTACGAACTGCCGCGCCATTTCGAGCTCGATTACAATTATAATATAATTATACGTTCAACTGACATTTATAAATAAATTCGTTAATATAAATTCAAATTCTAAACTGAATTATATATTTTAAATTGTCCAATTCACACAATATTGTGAATTCTGTTATTTTCGATTATTTCAGAAATAAATATATTATCCTATTATTTATATTAATTAAATATTCAATATTATTTAATTCTGGTCATTTTAAATTACCAAACCATTATTAAAATAATTTAATAAATTAATTATTATACCGTAAAAATATGGGATGTTACATTCTTTCCCCCTTAAAATAATTTCGTCCTCGAAATTGCTAAGGTTGAAAACAAACTCTATTAACTAGGTTAAAAATTATTCGTTTACTTTTAGCTTCAGTTTTAATTGAATTAATTGATTTCAATTAAATTATTAAATTATTCCGAACAACCAACATTTTCAAAAAATCCTGAAAATTTTCTAACACCTTAAATTTTCGGAAAATTTCGCCAACACCTCCTTTGTACGGGTCAATCGGTACAACTACAACTGGCCTCTCTAGGCCTTCTCCAATCCAAAAGAAATTCAAACAGCCAAGCGGCTTGCTAAATCGGCTCATAATTCTCATGCTTATACAAAATATAAACTTGTACCTTTTTGTCGGGCATATCATTATATCCTTTACATCTGCTGCTAATTCAACATATACCAATGTCATCCTAATCAAACTCCAATCACTTTTATCTCAAATACAACCATTCGCTTATATCCAAGCCAAATATCATTTCAAACTCGAGTTTCATTCTCGATTCCAAGCTCTTAACTTGATTATCAAATTACACTTCAAATTCGAATCTTACAAATCCAATTTGTCTCGATATCATTCTAATTCAATTTCAGTTACCACTTAGCTGACTTTATTTTAATTCCAATTGGCTTTCCCAAATTTCAATTCAATTTGGTTTTAAATCAAACAATCTTTCCCTAGGAATTTTAAACCACTTAGCTTTTCAAAAACCAGATATCCCTTTTCAGGATTCAAAACAACTTGCTTTCCGCAAAACAGTTCAAAAACAAAATCTTTGGCAGTAATACGTCACTTATAACTCGAAAATGAACACCGATGATGGTTGACTTCATCATTAGGATTTATTTTCCAGCGATCGAAGTGAGTTCAATACTATATCACTTTCGAAGCCATTTCTAACCATTTCCATTTTGAAATACATTTCAAAATATCCACTTCAATGTTTGTAAAACAATTTAAAATCTCCCAGGATTTTTAAATTCCCGTATACTTAACTCAAATCCATTTACGAACACTTTTCCAAATTTTAGAAATTTTAATCCTAATTCTGACTTTAATTTTAGATTTAATTCATTTCGTAACACTTATACGAATTTTGATTGGTTATTTACATAACCATTTTCAATTATAATCTTATCTGATTATAATAACAACCAGTATATCCAATATATTATAATAATTCCAATATAAATCCTTTATATCAAAATATAATTTGGGTAAAATTATTTCATTTACCCTCTTTCCAAAACATACAGTGTCAGTTCAACGTATTCAAGTGTTTATAAACCCCTACCGATACAATGGATCAAACTAATCGACCAGAACTCATAAATAACTCAATCAATAAATCTCCACAATTTAAAATCATTTTTATATAAAATAGCAAATATGTGCTCATATATATACACTCAAACTCAATCTAGGTTATTACTAACCCCATCTCTACTAAGTCACGCCACAGAGCCAAGGTAATTATTTAACCTTAAGCTCTGATACCAACTGTAATGACCCGGGTTTTCGCGATCCTTAGTTATCGAGGTAAACTCAATGTCAACTATCCAAGCATCGAAAATACCGGATGGTTAATGAAAGAAGTTAGAGGGTGAGAATATATAAGATAGAAAATTAGAATAGAAGAAGGAGAAGAACACAACAACATCACAGTAAACACAAATCTCATAGTGGAACGAATAAAATATATTATATAACATAATATTTGAAATACAAAACTTATAACTATATATACATACCATTTTAGAGTATAACACATAATATCACAGCGGAAATAAACAATAGCTATAATCCTGAATCCTCCTGCTCCATCTCTCCAAGTATCTGTATATCCCGACTACTTGACTGCTCGTACAAAATTGGGCAACCAAGAGTCTAGGAAAAACAAAACAAAATAAATTCTGGGTCAGTCATGTGACTGGTGTGAGTAAACTCCAATCAATTCGGTTTAACTTTTCAAAATCCTTTTTCCAGTGAATGATGATCGTAAGACCGATCCACACATAAACACGGATGGTTTTTACCTTACGATAACCTAAAACATTCTTTTAAAATCCATACTCTTCTGATATTATAATAATGTCTAAATCAAGTAAATATCAATCTAGTAGAACGCTTTCATCTCACGCTCTACATATATAATATACAGTCAAAAACCGCGGGCTCTTATTGGGAAATGGATTTCCAACTATGACAAGGTATGGAACCACCTTCCTATCAGTGTACTATTGAAGTGATACACTGGAGTTCAACAAGAACATCTTGTAGCTCAGCCACACATAACCGGCCATTCATTTCGCTTGAATGTTCCGAATATATTGTTACCTTACGGTTGGTATACCAACATAACCGTTCCCAGGAGATACAGAATTGAAGGAAGTTAGAAATATGAATATTCTTTAAAAGGTGACAATATACCCTAATTAGGTGTGACCTACTTAGCCATGCTGCCAGCCCGATTTTTGTCATTTCCCGGTTGATGAGGCTTGAGGTCATACGTACTATTATACATATCACATCCATATTTACTTTGAATGCCACATCGTCATACCCATCAAATCACAAATTGATTTACCCAAAATACCATGGGTACAAGCTAAGAGAAACGAATTCCTCCACCACCAACATAAATACGTTTGAAACGATCAAATTACGTGATCTGCCAGGCATACTCTGTTAGACATTCGTCCATTCAAGTTGTCCTGGGACTGGACAACCCGAAGGCACTATTCTGTAAATGTAAGAACCCGTATCGAGACCCAACGACTGTCGCCCCTAGCTAATTACCCTCATTCCGAACACAATGGGATATGTTTCGTAATCCAATTCGGCTGTTACGATCAGTTTTCGTTCAAATTAAAATATAATTCTTTATATATTCAATTTAAACGTACATTTCAAATTACCGGGGCCACATACGAACCCGAAAAATTCCCGAAAAATATTTTCTAGCTTCGTATTGATGATACGGTCCTAACAAAACTAGTTTCGTCGAATTCTGAGACCGTTGGAAAATTGGCCATTTTCCAGTCGATTAAAATCAACTGAAACTGGCCAAATGTGTTTTCCTTTGCCACACTCACATATTGATTCGAAAAATTATGAAAATTGGAATCTAGCAATAACTTGACATCACGGATCCAACAAAAGTGGTTTCGTCGAAATCCAAGGTCGTTTGCAAAATGGCTATTTTTAAGGGCCTGAATTCCATAGCGACTATTCGGAATTTTCAACTGGGCATATCTTTTGATTCCCGCTATGAAATTCCAAATTTTCGGATTCGTTGGAAATATATTCTCAATTAGATTCAAATATTTTTGGTTGCACTAAAATCCGTTTTATTTTGCACCCGGTACATTCATTTGAATTTTGAAACCGAATTATCGAACTACCGCGCCACTTTCAATTCCTTTTATAATTATATATATTCTAACGACGACGAATATAAATATATACGTTCGAATTCTATTCAAAATAAATTTTCGTCATTATTATTTAAAATATAAATATTCAAAATTCATTAAATTTGCCAAAACAAAATTTTTAAACTGGCCCAGAATTTCCGGGTTGTTACAGTAAACAGGATAGCCCTTGCATAATTCCGTCTTCAATTATCTTCATCATATTTGATCGCAACGCTAACGCCATACGGAGTGGTTTTCAGATAATATATCTGATCTTGGTCTCTCTGTATTGACAACAGAAATGGTCAAAAACTTTGATAGTCGGTGATTTAACTATCAAAGAAAAACCTGTGTACAAACAATGGACGTATTTCCAAATGGAAATCTTATCGACCAATCATCAATCAACATTTATCCCTTTTAAATTAATTTATTCCATTTCCCTATTCCCGTTTTTCCATATATTCGTAAATTCTTATTTTCTAAATTTAGAATATATACGTTATTAATAATTGGAAAACATTTCCATATTTACTCTCATTTCTTATTTTCTATATTTGAAACATTTCTGATTCTTATTTGAAAAACATTTCCAAAATTCCTTCATTGGATTTAAACAGATGTTTAAATAAAACATCGCGACACCAACTCAAACCATTACACTCATTAACTAAATTCACTTAACCAGCCTTCACTATCGAACCTTAACCATTCCTTAGTTAAAAACGAAGTCAATCAAGTTGGGGTATAACTACCTCTCAGACCTTAACTGAACAACATTTCTAACTTCAAAATAAACAAAGTTCACCTTCTAAATCTTTAATAAATTTCCTTACGTAACTCTCAGATTCTATTTACGAATCCACTTCTTTTACAGAAATCATTTGATTATAACAGTAGTCTGATAATCCCATGCTTGTGAAATATAATAACATAAATATAACTTTTATTTATTAATTTGAATAAATAAACAAACAACTAATTTATAAATGAATAAATAAATCTTGATTTAAAAACGAAAAGTAAATAATACTTTCCTACATTCGATATAATCGAATTTCAAGTATAACTCTCTTTCGAGTAATCTCTATTCGATTAACTCTCTTTCGAATAACTTATGTTCGATAACTTCCTTTGGAATAACTCTATTCGATTAACTCTCTTCGAATAACTTATATTCGATTAACTCTCTTCGAATATCGTATATTCGATTAACTTCCTTCGAATAACTCTATTCGATTCACTCTCTTCGAATAACTTATATTCGATTAACTCTCTTCGAATATCTTATATTCGATTAACTTCCTTTGAATAACTCTATTCGATTAATTCTAATTCGATTAACACTATTCGATCAACTCTAATTTGATAACTCTAATTGATTAACTCTAATTTGATTAACTCTAATCGATTAACTCTCTTTTCAATCCTATTTCAGAACCCAAATTCCTTTATAAATATTTTATTTGAAAAATATTTACTTCAATCCCTTATTCACATCGAATGTGAATAATATTTCTTTTATCGAATCAAACAGTCTGATTTCGCAATTTAAATACACTATCCCCAAATTCAATTTCATTTTATACTTCTATTTATATAATTTTCTGTAAAAACTTATTTTATACTTCTAAAACTAAAATCTCATTTAATTCCTTTTAAAAACTAAGTTCAAATTCCATTTGTAATATTGGTGTTAAAACCAGTTTCTACTTCTCTATATAAATCCAGACTTATATTTTAATTTATCCAATCATAAATATTTTACTTAATTTATAAATATCGTTTATAAATTAATCTTCTTAATTTATCTGTTAAAACAGATTTCTATTTAATATCTACTTTTCACATATTTCCTTTTATAAAATTCTATTTATTTTCTAAATAAATATTCCTTTTATAATTCTATTTATTTTCTAAATAAATATTCCTTTTATTATTCTATTATTTTCTAAATAATGTCCCTTTTTCAAATACACTTTGAAAACTCCTTTTTATACCTTCCAGTATTTCTTATGGTGTTTCAAATACCAAATAACTAGACCAGTGTTATCATAATCAATCACAGATTATATATTACATCATATATCACCATATATGAAAACAAACAGAATTATAAATATTGAGGAACCCTTTTAGATCCATCCAAACTGTTTCCCTGCATCCACAGATGTCAAAACGATATAATTGACATTAGATCTCATTTCAATATGAAATATTCTGCTAAACAGAATCAATATTTAATTAACGCTATATATATATATAACCAGATCTATAATTTCAACCAATTACTTAGCAGTTCAACCAAACAGTCAACACAAAGCAATCAACCAACATTTATCAGTTCTAAATTTACGTTATAAAAATATAACTGTGCAGAGTTAGTGAGTTTTACTTACATTGGACGATCATCGTTAAATAACGATAACTGTCGGTTGATTTAGACAGACAAGTTATTTCACTATAAATTGTAACGAGCTCGAATTCACTACCAGTCAGTTTCAGTGTGTAGCCTCTGTAACGACCCGGCGTTTTCGACTCCGAAAATCGACACAAAACCCAGCGTCGACTGTTCAGACATCGAAAATACCGGATCATTAGTAGAAAGAAATAAGAGGATGAGAAAGATAAGATAAAACTAATAGAATAGAAGAAGAAGAAGAACACAGCTGAACATAATCAGAGCAAACGCGAATCTCACAGCGGAACGAATAAAATATATTATATAACATAACTTTGAAATACAAATCTGTTTTGTATATCCGTACAATTATCAGAGTACAATACATCATATCACAGCGGAAATGATCTCTAAATACTGATGGCGAAGCCTTCTGCCTTTAGCTCCTCCAAGTGTATCTGTAAAGCCTGAAACACTTGACTGCCCGTACAAATTTGGGCACCCAAGAGTTTAGGGAAAAACAAACAAAATAAACTCTGGGTCAGACATGGGACTGGTGTGAGTAAATTCCAACCATATGGTTTAACTTTGAAAATCCTTTTTGAAACGAAAGGATAATAGTAAGACTAACCCACATAAAAACATGGACGGTTTTTACCTTACTATAATCCAAAATATTTTGATATCAAAATCCAGTGATATTATAATAATGTCTAATCAAATAAATAACCAAATAGCAGAAAGCTTGCATCTCACGCTCTACATACATAGTATAAAATCAAAAATCGTAGGGCACTTATTGGAGATTGGATTCCAACTATGACAAGGTATGGGACCACCTGCCGATAGTGTATCTCTAGAGGCGAATACACTGGGTTCAACAAGAACGTCTTGCAACCCGGCCCACACATGATCGACCACTCATTTCGCTTGAGTGTATCGAATGTATATCACCAACGGTTGGGCTCAAACCACCGTTTCCCGAAAAGGGACAGCATCGAAATAGATCAAAGAAGTAAAATGAATTTCTCTAGATAGGTGATTATACACCCTAATTGGAGCGACCCACATAGCCATGCTGCCTGCCCGATTTTTGTCATTTCCCGGTTGTTGAGGCTTGAGGCTACGTCTAACTTTTAGAACATCTGGCCACCATACACTTTGAATGCCACATCGTCAAACCCGTCAAATCACTAGTTGATCTTCCCAAAAATATTACGGGTATAAAAGCTAAGAGAAACGAATTTCTCTGCCACCAGACGTAATACCTTGAAAAGATCGTCTTATGTGACCTTTAGGAATACTCTGTCAGACATTCGTCCATGCAAGTTGTCCTGGGACTGGACAAACAGAAAACACCATTCGGGAACAGGACGACCCTTGCATTTCACTCCGTCTTCAATTGTCTTTAGCATAATCAATTTCGCAGCGCTTATGCCTATACGGAGTGGTTTCGGATAATATATCCAACCGGTCTCTCTGTATTGACAACGATGGTCAAAAAACTTCGATAGTCGGTTATTTAACTATCGAAGTAAAACAAACATTCATTCACATGAACAACTAATCATCACACAATCACTGCCCCTTTTTATTTAACCATTCGTCATCATCGAATTATAGTTCCCATTTCTGATAGTGTTATTTAACTCTAATCATATTTCAAACATCGAAATGATGTCATCGTTTTCTGAAAGATTCTCCACTACTCGTTCTTATATTTCTTTGGACAATCATCGTTACTTACTTTAGAATAAGTGGATATCAAAGCAACCTGTTTACATTTCCTAGGGAGTAGTGCTATATAAAAATCATGCTTAAGTTTGGTCAACAACACTAATTTATCGTTATAGTTCAAAACTTGTCATACGTTGTAATATTCCCCTTTATAACTAATCTTGACAGAACAGTCATGCTTAAGCCTAGTAAACAACGTTATTTTATCGCTATAGTTCAAAACTTTCAATATGTTGCTATATTCCACTTTATAACTAATCTTGATACTTCTTTCCGTTACAAAAATTTTGACATCTCTTTCCGTTACCAAAAATCTTGACATCTCTTTCCGTTACAAAAATCTTGACATCTCTTTCCGTTACAAAAATCTTGACATCTCTAATTCAAGGACATTTTAAATGAGGCCTATTTAAGAAACAATTATTTAATTAAAAATAATTAACTAATATTTTACTTTATAAAATGAAGTATAAAGTACCAGTTTATAATAGAATTTCTATTACAGTTTAAAGCTTCGCTTTAATTATAAAAATCTAATTTTTTAAAATCGACTTAGTTGATTCGCGTGACGGCCAATCAACTTCTTACAAAGCGATGTATTTATGGTCGACTATTGCCACCTTCTAAATCGATATCATTTATTTATTAAATCAAAATGAATGTTAAATTTTCATTCAACACGGTTCAAACAGTGCATATATAAAACAAACAAACAGTACATATAAATATTGAGGAATCCGGTTGGATTCCTCCAACCGGTTTCCGCATCCACAGATGTTAGTCAAACAATTATCACTGATTCCATACTAGGAAATATTATAATCGATGGAATCAGTATCGAACCGGTGATGTGTACATATGCAACAATATATAATATTTCAACAATTTAACCATAATCTGCTTAAACAACCATCACACAGCATTCAACCATTATTTAAAATATAATTAAAATATTTTAAATAAAACAGAGTTAGTGAATTTACTCACCTTTGCGCGTTAACCGTTGAATAACGATTTGCGTTGGTACACCGGATCAGACGTTATAATTTCCAACGTGCTTCTTCATCCCTTCATAGTTTCCAAAACACAGCTCCTCCGTTATAACAAACCCGTCCACTAGTTAAGCTTAAATTACGCGACTAATACTCCTCTTCTCCTGCATATACGAGTTCGAACCCAAACTCACCCTGTCCGAGTTTTCTTGGATCCTCCATCCTTCATTTACACACTTCCTAAAACAAAATTTAACTTACTTCATTTTAAACTTCGGGTCTCATCATCATTCAAGCCCGGTCCAGCTCCACTTTAAAATCCACGACTTCTCTGTAGTGGTCCCGTTAATGGTGCTTCCACCGTCAACATGCTTCATTACCTTCCTATAGAATGCAAACTTCCAGTAACAACTCTCTAATTCACGTTATCTCCCTTAGTAATACCTTATTTCAACTCACGTGGTACACAACATCTTACTCTTCAATCAAGAAAACCCGGTCCTGTATTTTCTCTTCATCACCGAAACACACTTCACTTCCTGACATACACGTGTACTTCCCTATTTAACCCAACCCCTAGCTTCCATACACACCACCATACAGCCATCTCCTCCCTTCCATTTAGAATACTCGGCTCCATTTAGTTACATCCTCCCACGTCATCTTGAAAACCACACCAACTACTCCTCTACTGTAACTTCTTTACCAACACAACATCCCCCGCTGCTCATAACCGTGAAAACACCTCCCTTCAAATATATGTCCTTCATTCCCTGTAGCCCCTCTTACTCTCCACTACTAAAATGCTCACCTGGAACCCAAAACGTGGACATGGTGCACCCCTTTCAGCTCCTCCATACTCTACTAATCTCATGCATGTCTCTCACTAATTCATTTCACCGTATGTACCTCTTTCCAGAACAAGTCCTCACAGCTAGCTTCGCCTCGCTCCCCAGAGAAGGTTCATCTTTTTGATATTTGCTTTATTGATTTCGACCGAGAAATGAGATGTTTTGAATTTTATAAAAGCTCGGAACTCGTTTTCTATTTTTGCTGAGAAGAATGAAGATGCGTATTCATTTAAATGTGGGAGGAAGAACTAAATGGGAACAACGGTGGCGTATTTAAATATTTGCAAAGCTTGGCACCCACGGATGTATTGCTTTCCACGTTCTAGCGTTATAGGGTAGGACTGCTTGGCACAGGCTAAAGTTTTCTTTCGTATGAAGTATTAGGGCAAACAGTCTATGTTTAAGCTTACTAGGTCTGTGCGGAAATGTCTATATATGTCCTTTTGTTTGGGGTATCTGCTGTGGTAGCGAGGTGAAAAGATGGGGTACAAAGCCTTGAAAGTGAAGGACCGAACGTACGTATGGATAGGCTAGGTAGGTTTTCAGCTTTCTTTCTTTTCTTCGTGAGTTGCTTCTGTGTTGTCTTAGGGTATGGTTGCCGTATAATGCTTCACAATTAAGAAATGATCAGCAGTGATAGGTTTCTGTTAGAGCATTCCCAGCAGCTCTACCCATTTGGAGCGTGGATTGCATTGTTTGGACGTTGATTCCCCCCACCCATCCAGCAGTCGGTGGGGGGACGCTGGGTTCTTTTTTTTTTATTTTCAAATATAACCGTAAACGATTTTCTGAAAACCGTTTATGGGTTAAACGGTTTTCAGAAAACCGTTTAACCCACAAAGGGTTTTCAGAAAACCGTTTGCAATTTTTTTTTAATTTCTATGATCTGGTCGAATGGCCAAAACGTAGTTAACGGATATAAAATTGAATATGTAGTAAATTAAAATTAAAATATAATATATATATATACAGCCGTTTTCGAAAAATTTAGAATACAATATGGCTAAATAAAGTTTGTGTCGAATATTAAAATATAGTTTAAATAAATAACCGTTGGTCCACAGTAAAATACATTTCAAATTTAGAACCGTTGCAGGATATTATAATTCTGTTTGAATTTATAGCCGTTATCGAATATACTTTAATACATTATTCTTTATTTAGCCGTTGCAATTACGGGTTGAAGAAGCTATAAAACCGCTTCAGTTGTGCACATTTAAGCTTCATAACACCAAAAATGTCTCATAATGTCCACAACGACGATTCTGTTTACGAATCAGATGCACAAATCGAAGAATCAATAAACTCTAGCGACACTGATCTGGATGATACTGATTCTGATTCCGATGAAGGCGATGAAATGTGGAAGCATACAAAATTTCTGCAGTTTTCTTCAGATAGCTCGACCGATGGCGATAATTTACTGGTTATGATGCAAGCTGTTGCCGTGCAACAATTAAAGTTTAACCAACATTTATTAGCTGAAAGTTCATCTCGGGGTAATCGAGGAGGCAGCACGTACGGTCGTGTAGACAAACGGAAGATGCGGGATCATAAAGGAGGTACTACAAGATTACTTAGAGATTATTTCAACACCCCTTGTACGTATGGTCCTGAAGACTTCAGACGCCGTTTTTATATGAGCAAGAATATGTTTATGCGCATTTTCAATGGAGTTGTTGAACACGATAATTATTTTGTTCAAAAACGTAATAGTGCGGGTACCTTAGGATGTTCGCCATACCAAAAAATTATAGGCGCATTACGTGTAATAGCTTATGGAATAGCTCCAGATGCGTTTGATGAGGTTGTCCGAATGGGTGAAAGTACTATTACCGTAAGCCTTGAAAGGTTCTGTGTAGCCATAATTGAAATGTACGGTGAGGAGTATCTACGTGCTCCGATGCAAAGCGATGTCAACAAATTGAAAAGGCTAGGAGCCAAAAGAGGATTTCCCGACATGTTATAGGCAGTCTAGACTGCATGCATTGGGAATGGAAAAACTGTCCTACAGCATGGCACGGCCAGTTTATTGGACATTACCCTAAAGCAACAATGATACTCGAAGCAGTTGCTTCACATGATCTGTGGTTTTGGCATGCATTTTTCGGATGTCCTGGCTCAATGAACGATATTAATGTGCTTCACCAATCACATTTGTTTAAGAGCCTTGCACATGGAAAAGCACCTGCATGTGATTTTAATATTGCAGGAAATACATACGACATGGGGTATTATTTAGCAGATGGCATCTATCCTTCTTGGGGTACGCTTGTCAAAACAATCTCAGCTCCTGAAACAGAGAAAGAAAAATACTATGCTAAAAGGCAAGAGGCAACGAGAAAAGACATAGAACGTGCATTCGGGGTTCTCCAAGCAAGGTTTGCGATTGTAAAAAAATCCTGTTAAATTATTTAAGCCACAGGTTTTGAGCAACATTATGCGTGCTTGTATTATAATGCATAACATGATCACCGAAGAAGAAAGAGGGAAATTTCCGTCTTATTTGGGATATGATCCTGATAACACCGCAACTGTTGTTGCTGATCGAAACCCAGCGACTCTTGAGGTATTTCTATGGCGACTGCGTATAATTAGGTCTAGGGAGGTCCATAGTAAACTGCAGGACGACCTGGTTGAGCATTTATGGCATACGAAAGGTACTGCTTAGATATAGTCTAAGAGGTTGTTGAACTATTGTAACGTTGTAGTACTCAATTATTGTATTGTTTTATGTACTTTAAATATATTGCCTTTCTATATAATAGTGTGGCTAATATGCAAAATGCACGTTTGATTTAATATAACTCTTTATTTTCACACTTCAGAAGTGGACGACCCAAACTGTATATAACTCCTTGACTCCTTAAATGCATTAACTCTTTATTTTCACACTTCAGAAGTTTGAACGGTACTTGAAAAGATAGAGTGAGTCGTACGTCGACCGTTTCTCCTGAAAGACGCCATCATTTTTTTATCTCATCAATTACTTTTATCTCATCCATATGTAGTACGTTTGCTTCAATGTACGCCTTTATCAAAACAACGTAGTCTGAAGCAGTCCAGTTTTCGTTTGCCATTTCGAAGTGTGTGTTAAACTACAATTCAAATGTTTAATATAGGTAGAGCAAAGTAAAAGCAAAGTAAAGTAAAGTAAAGTTTGTTTGGTTATACAACTTGACCGGGTCAGAGCAATTAAACTTACCCTGTTTTCTATAGTTGATTGGAAAACACATTGCAGAACAGTGAATGGCTTATTATAATTATCATGCCTACTTGCATCCTTTTTCTTTATAAATACGGGGTATGGGTGTTTTCCTTATACTCACAAACAAACCCACTTCTAAGCAAACAACAATGGATGATCCCAACAACAACAATTTCTCTGGGTATACCGATGATAACATTGGTAATTTTACTAATTTATTATCTCAAGCCGACAACCCCTCAATGATTCCATCCCCGTTCCTAACTCCAGAACAAAGTCAATATCTCCACCAAATGAACCTCACCCAGCAGTACGGTACCATGTATGGCCAACTTCATAATCAAAACGTACACCAACAGATGGTTGCTCCAACCCAGGTACCTGAGAAAGCCAAGGCCAAACGGTCTTACATCAAGCGAAAAACAAAAGAAACTCCCGTTCAAAGTAGCATGGAAAAAACTGTAGCTACCGGTAAAATATGGAAAGCAGCTGACTATAAAGTGCTAGCTAATGCATGGGTAAACGCGTTTGTTGTTGCTGAAGGCCGTTCTGGTGGTAAGTTTTTCTACCAGAGGGTTAACGATTTATACAACAGAGATTCTGAATGCGTGACACGAAGATCAATTGAGAGCACGAAGACTGCATGGTATAATTTGAATACTATGTGTACCAAGTACAAAGGGATAAAAGCATTAAGGGGGGATTCGCTTAGAAGCGGTCAAACATTCAGAGATTTAAAGGACGATTACGATACCATATATCGTGACACCTGTAAAACTGAATTCATTGCTCATGCAGCATTGGAAATTCTTTCTTTTTGTCCACGTTGGGCCAATCTATGCGACATGGATGATGTATATCTTGTGGACACAGAAGAATCTAACTTAAGAAATGTAGCTTCTAGACTTTCGATGGATTCATCCCCGGGAAATACAAGTGAACCTCCTTTAGCTACAGACGATGATGGGAATAACAGTACACCCGTGACTCCAAATTCGGGAATGATGTATGGTGGGGTTGAAACAAGGCCAGAAGGAATAAAATCAAGCAAAAGAGCACTGCTGAGAAATAAGGAAACAAAAGATTTGGCATCGTCTAGTGATAAACTAACTTCGTTGTTAAGTGATATATCTCTCGCATCTGTCTCCACCAACGAAGACCGTGAAAAGCGTAAAGATAAGAAGCTGCAGATCATGGAGATGCAACTGCAGCAAGATGCCGCTAGGACTACAACTCTCATAGAAAGAACTGCTTACAAAGAAAAACGTGAAAGACGTTTGAAGGAAAAGGAAGATGATGCGTTTCTATTAAGGGATATATCTCATTTGACCGGACAGACTCTTCAGTATGCTATAGCAAAAAAAGACCGTATATTGAGGGCTCAACAGAAACGATATCAGGGAGAAGAAGGAAGTACCGAGATGTAGACACAGTCTATGTTGCAAAAATCGAGTGTGTTGTATCCTAGCTTTAGTTTTCTAAGTTGGCTTTAATTCTGTTATTTCTATGTTGCTATTTCTAGCTTGTTGTATCCTAGTTTTAGTTTTCTATGTTGGGTGTATTGTTTTGTGGGTTATAAAAGAAAATTTACTAGTTTTAAGTAATTTATATTGAAATCCATGTTCTAAATTAAATTGAAAACTTATATTTACATAAATTTACAAATTAATTCACACGTATTAAATTAACACGTCGAAAATCGTATTATCTTCAAAAAAAATTCCCCGATTTTTACGGTTCTATGTTTAAAACAGAAAGGGTTTCATGAAAACCGAAAATAGCCCCTAAACGGTTTTCATAAAACCGTTTATAGCTTAAACGGTTTTATGAAAACCGTATAGGGCTTATTCGGTTTTCATGAAACCGTTTAGGTCTCGACGTTCAACTTTGTGAAATGGCGACCCTCGCCAATTTGAATGTCTCCCCACACCCGTATCCACGCTGCTGGAGAGCGTCGACAACATTTCCCCCCCCCCCATTTCAAGCTCCCTCCCCACTGTTGGGAATGCTCTTAGTGTTTGTCAAAGTTTATTTGTTTGAGGCATGAATAGCTGAATTTAAGTCACAGCTAAGTAAGCAAAGTTGCAATATCCCAAGCTTTCCGTATGTTAGAATCCTATGCAAACATCATGCCCAAAATATCACGCATCATCTCGTCTCAGTAGTGTTTTCTTATTATATACATATTGATGGATCTGTTATATGTATTTTTCTTAATGGTAACAAGAATGGGACTGTCCCTACCACGTTTAGCCTACTATTCATTATCAAATCATGTCAGTATGCTTTTATCTTGTTTTCGCCTTCTTGTGTAAACCCTACATCGTGTAGTCACTTGGACGTTGAGGAATAGTGTAGTCTCCAGGGTGGCATCAAGGTACAAGTAAGGTAGGTTGTGATTTGAGAAGTCATGAAGCATTAGTCTTGTTTTCTCCATAGGTTTGCAGAATAATATAACATTGAGAAGCCAAGACAAAGAGGTTTTGTAGTTACTTTCACATGAAGATTTAGACAGAGGTAGGCATACGATCCGCGCAAGCACAATTTAAAAAGCTAAAAATATATTTTGATCATTTCGAATGAGTTGTCTTCACTATTATATTTGTTGACATTTATGCGGTACCGACCACAAAGAACTCCGCTGATTTATCGACTGCTACGGATAAAAATATCGGTGTGTTAACTTATATTGTGAAATCCCAAATTGCTGATTAAGGGTGCAAAATACTCCAAATAAAAAGTTGTCTATTTAATTAATTAAAAATTACAGTAAAATTCTAAAAATTAAATTATCACTACGCCTCAAAAGAACCCTGTCCAAATTCGAAGCCGATTTTTAAATATATCCAAATAACCGTTATGGCTATGGCGCTGCTTTTCTGTATATTTGATTTGGACATAACTTCCCATTTAAAATACAAAATCTTGGTTTTTCACTTCCATTAGAAAGATGGGGTACAAAGCCTTGGAAGTGAAGGACCGAACGTACGTATGGATAGGCTAGGTAGGTTTTCAGCTTTCTTTCTTTTCTTCGTGAGTTGCTTCTGTGTTGTCTTAGGGTATGGTTGCCGTATAATGCTTCACAATTAAGAAATGATCAGCAGTGATAGGTTTCTGTTAGTGTTTGTCAAAGTTTATTTATTTGAGGCATGAATAGCTGAATTTAAGTCCCAGCTAAGTAAGCAAAGTTGCAATATCCCAAGCTTTCCATATGTTAGAATCCTATGCAAACATCATGCCCAAAATATCACGCATCATCTCGTCTCAGTAGTGTTTTCTTATTATATACATATTGATGGATCTGTTATATGTATTTTTCTTAATGGTAACAAGAATGGGACTGTCCCTAACACATTTAGCCTACTATTCATTATCAAATCATGTCAGTACGCTTTTATCTTGTTTTTGCCTTCTTGTGTAAACCCTACATCGTGTAGTCACTTGGACGTTGAGGAATAGTGTAGTCTCCAGGGTGGCATCAAGGTACAAGTAAGGTAGGCTGTGATTTGAGAAGTCATGAAGCATTAGTCTTGTTTTCTCCGTAGGTTTGCAGAATAATATAACATTGAGAAGCCAAGACAAAGAGGTTTTGTAGTTACTTTCACATGAAGATTTAGACAGAGGTAGGCATACGATCCGCGCAAGCACAATTTAAAAAGCTAAAATATATTTTGATCATTTCGAATGAGTTGTCTTCACTATTATATTTGTTGACATTTATGCGGTACCGACCACAAAGAACTCCGCTGATTTATCGGCTGCTACGGACAAAAATAAAAATATAATCGGGACAAGCAACGTGTCACGATCCCAAAAATATAAAAATATCAGTATGTTAACTTATATTGTGAAATCCCAAATTGCTGATTAAGGGTGCAAAATACTCCAAATAAAAAGTTGTCTATTTAATTAATTAAAAATTACAGTAAAATTCTAAAAATTAAATTATCACTACGCTTCAAAAGAACCCTGTCCAAATTCGAAGCCGATTTTTAAATATATCCAAATAACCGTTATGGCTATGGCGCTGCTTTTCTGTATATTTGATTTGGACATAACTTCCCATTTAAAATACAAAATCTTGGTTTTTCACTTTCATTTGAAAGATACTGTTCAACAGATTCCAACGTTTGTTGTTTCGTAGAAATCCAGCTTATAACGAATCATGTACACTCAAATGAAGTTCAGAACGTTAAATTACGAACTGCAGCATCGTTATAAGCTCGATTATATTTAATATATATTTTTATACGTTCAACTTCGCTTTAATTAATATATAAATCCACTTTTACTATGAATTCAATATTTAAACTGATTTAAATATTCAAATACAAACCGATAAAAATGAGGGACATTACAGCCTCCGTCCATACGATCCCATCGGATCCTGTTTCGTCGGATTCTAAAATCGTATGAAAATGTTGCTAATTTTATAAGTTTACACTCTATTTATTTTCGAATTAAACTTAAATATAAACTATTGTGGGTTTTACCAAAACCATTCGGCCCATACACCCCGTCTGAAACTAGGACCCGCGACTGAGGCTTCTTCCCCAAAACAAATGCGTGTGCTCCTGTTCCTTACTCCATCATCTTCGTTGATTTCAAACCCAAAGTTTGTTAGATTTTTTTTTTAATTATTATTACTTTAGAGAGCTATATAGTTTGTTCACAAAACCAATTGGTTGATGTGAACTGTAGCTTCTTAGTATATATCCAGGATTTTAGTTGAACATTTCCCGATGTGGGACTTATATTTTCATCACTCCCCCTTCACGTGTGGCGTATTTGAGCCATCTACGTGATCATGCTATTTTGGATGGAGTGGCGCACGTATGGCGGTTAAGCACATACGTATTAGTTGAACTAGTTGAATTAGTTGACCTTTCTTTGATTTTGATTTTGCTTTTGAAATGAGCCCTTCTTTGAGTTGTAATAACTTCGTTTCTTTTCTGAAAAACTGAGGGTAGATTGGAATGCTTGCTCCAATGAATTTGTTGATGTTCTATTAATTCTTTGTTCATGAGCTTGAAGTGAACTCATTAGCTCATGTGTTGACATCTTCCCAAGGTCCTTTGATTCCTCTATTGCAGCGACGCAATGATCGAACTTTGGAGGAAGACATCTCAATATCTTCTCTACCACCTTCTTTTCTTGAATGTTATCTCCAAGGCATTGAATTTGATTTACAATTTCAGAGACTCTGGAGAAGAAATCTCTGATATTTTCAGATTCCTTCATTTGCAGGTTGTCAAGATCTCTCCATAAAGATTGAAGTTTAATGGAGATAACTTTGTCATTGCCTCGAAATTCTTTTTGCAAAACTTCCCATGCATTCTTTGCTTTTCTTTTATTGAAAATTCTTGGATAGATAGATTTACTCACTCCTTGTTTGATATACCGAAGTGCAGTTGCATCTTTCTTTTGATTTTCTTTGTACAACTTCTCTTGTGCAGCCGTCCATCTTGTAGAATCTTCATCTACAGGTGGCTCCGGATAATCTTTTTCGATGACATCCCATAAATCATGAGAGATGAAGAAGTCCATCATCTCACTGCTCCAATAATCATAATGCTCGCCTTCGAATATTGGCACTTCGCTTGGAGAGTACTTGAACATTGTAGGGACTACTGCCATTGTTTTTTTGAGTGACTGATTAATGCTGTTGATATGGCTCTGATACCAAATTTGTTAGGCACAGCAGAGCAATGTGGAGAGATAGACAAAAGATTTTTTTTTTTTTCTTGATGCTTGATTGATTACATGAGATACACCTTGTCTTTTATAATATAATGCGTTCTCTGGAATATTCCAGATAATACCTTATCTAGATTTATCTAATTATGTCATATATAGGAATAAATTATTCCCTACATTAATACAAAAGCATATTTGTCAATGCATTTAATTGTTGCCTAATAAAATTACAAATTAACTTTTAACAAGGTAAAGAAAATTATCAAGGTAAAGGAGAACAACGACGAGAACAGCAGAAAATTCAAGGTAATTCTACCAGTTATTGCATTATTTGCAATAAATCAAATCATAATTCTGAAAATTGTCACTTCAAATGCACGAGATGTCGAATTCCTAATCATTCCCAAAGAGATTGTTGGTATCAAAATAAAAAAGAGAAGGACAAAGCAAATTTTACAAGTGAAGAAAATGAAGAGCAGGTTTTCTACTCTTGTTTATCTGCTGAAAATGAATCACAAGATGCTTGGTATATTGACAGTGGTTGCAGTAACCACATGACCGACAACAAAGACATTTTTGTAGAACTTGATGCAAATTTTTCATCAGAGATAAAGCTTGGAGATGGAAAGGCGCAAAAAGTTGAAGGAAAGGGGACCATTGCAGTCCACACCAAAAAAGGTAAGAAATTTATTCATGATGTGCTTTACGTGCCAAATTTAGCCCAAAATCTCTTAAGTGTTGGACAACTTGTTCAAAAAGGTTATGCGGTGAATTTTGATAATAATTCTTGCAAGATTATTGATAAGAAAAGTAATTTAACAGTGGCAAATATTGACATGACTCAAAATAAAATTTTCCGCCTATTTATGTCTCTAAATGAGAATTGTGCATTCAAATCTGAAAATTCTAATGTGTCTCATTTATGGCATTTGAGATATGGCCATTTAAGCAACAAGGGGTTGCATTTGCTGAAATCAAAGAATATGGTTATTGGTCTTCCTATCATCATGAAAGAAAATAAGGTGTGTGAAGGTTGTATTTTTGGCAAAATGCATAGATTTCCTTTTCCGAAAACTTCATGGCGAGCAAAAGCTCCTTTGGAGTTGATACATGCTGATATTTTTGGTCCTACAAGGACTCCTTCACTAAATAACAAGAGATATTTCATTCTTTTTGTTGATGATTACACTCGTATGATGTGGATTTATTTTTTAAGTGAAAAATCAGAAGCTTTCTCAAGTTTCCTACGGTTTAAAGCTCTTGTAGAACGCCAAAGTGGACACTTAATAAAAACTCTTCGAACTGATCGTGGAGGAGAGTTTATTTATAGCGAGTTCATGAATCATTGCAAGAAAGAAGGGATTGCAAGACAGCTTACTGTGCGATATACACCGCAGCAAAACGGCGTCGCAGAAAGGAAAAATCGAACAATTGTTGAAATGGCTCGAAGTATGCTAGAAGGAAGAGGTATATGTTGAGCAGCCAGCAGGCTTTGTGATAAGAGGAAAAGAAAATAAAGTCTATAAGCTTCAAAAGGCGCTGTATGGGCTAAAGCAGGCACCCCGAGCATGGAATTGCAAGATAGATAACTACTTCATTCAAAATGGTTTCCAAAGAAGTAAGAACGAACCTGCCCTTTATGTGAAAAATCAAGGAGAAGAATTTCTAGTTGTATGTCTATATGTTGACGATCTAATCTATTTCGGTACAAGCAACAATCTTGTTAAGGAATTTAAGGAAAGAATGATGACGGACTTTGAGATGACGGACCTCGGTCTGATGAAGTATTTTCTAGGCATGCAAGTCAAACAAGGAAAGGGCAAAATCTTCATTTCACAAGAGAAATACATTGAAGACATTCTCAAAAAATTTCACATGGCAGATTGCAAACCAGTTAACACACCAATGATGCTAAATGAAAAATTAAAGCAAGAAGATGGCGCAAAGAAGGCGGATGGAAAAATATTTAGAAGCTTGGTTGGTTCGCTAATTTTTCTCACTCATACAAGGCCTGATATTTGTCATGCAGTAAGTATACTTTCAAGATTCATGCAAAATCCAAGTAACAATCACTTGATTGCAGCAAAAAGAATTTTACGATATTTGAAAGGAACAAAAGAATGTGGGCTTCAATATGTCAAAGAGGACGAATGCAAGTTAGTCGGTTTCACTGATAGTGACTGGGCAGGAGCATTGGATGATCGGAAGAGCACATCAGGCTATGTATTTTGTCTCGGTTCCAACGTAATTTCATGGAGTTCAAGGAAGCAAAAGACCGTAGCATTATCTTCAGCTGAAGCTGAGTACATGGCAGCTACAGAGGCAGCTTGTGAAGCGGTGTGGCTGCGGAGAATTCTAAATGATATGAAGCAAACTCAAGACAAGCCAACAAAAATCTACTGTGACAATATGTCGGCTGTGGCAATGACAAAAAATCCAGTGTTTCATGCTCGCACAAAGCATATTGAGATACGTTATCATTTTATACGAGAATTGATTAGCAAGGAGGAGATTATCATGGACTTCATCAGCACAAAAGACCAGCCAGCGGATTTCCTCACTAAAGCAGTCACATTGGAGAAGTTTGAAAAGTTCAAGAAGCAATTGAAAATTACAAATTAAGGAGGAGTGTTAAAAATTAATTTGTAATTTTATTAGGCAACAATTAAATGCATTGACAAATATGCTTTTGTATTAATGTAGGGAATAATTTATTGCTATATATGACATAATTAGATAAATCTAGATAGTATCTCATGTAATCAATCAAGCATCAAGAAAAAAAAAAATTAAATCTTTTGTCTATCTCTCCACATTGCTCTGCTGTGCCTAACAAAGTTCTCCTTCTATGGTTCATTACAAATCAGAAGCACATCACCAAAGCTCCTCCTACCATTTAAACAGTTCCTCTTCCTTGTTTAATAACTGCGATCTACTGGGTATCTCATTCACCATCTCAACAAAACTTAAACCCATCGTTCACCTTATATTTCTTCCGTCCCTTCTCCTATAAATGGTTTCAACGCTCCAGTATACAAAAATGAACCCAAGCTTCCAGTCCCACGTTAACATCTTCTTTTATAAACATTGGCCTCCCCATTTTTCTCAACTCAGCATCCCAATACCCACATACTCACTATCAGGCCCCTCCCCCTTACACACAACTGTTTGCGTGAACCCCTCCATGTAATCCATCCATCTTAACATCCTTCACCACGTTGAACCCCAGAAGAACACGTCGAGCTCGAGATTGCATATTTCGAAGACCAGAAGTTGATGTCCAAACAAATGTTACTGTGAAATCCTTCCTTTGCTGAGCTCATAGTTTTATATTATAAAATTTATAGTGGAGGGATTCAATTTGATTTTTATTTCATTTTATTTTGTTTTCTTTCTCACTGTTTTTACGTGGCTTCAGTAAATGGAGGAGAGAGCGAAAGTTCACCCATATTTATAGAATAAAGGTACTTTGTTGTTAAGTAAACGTATAGGTAGGATAGGTTGTATAATTTGCGTAGCTACCCTAAATTACTTCAACATGAAGTCATATTAGTATACGAGGTTTGTCGTGCTTTAGTTTTCGATGTAGGAGTGTGACTGTGACAACTCAGTCTACCGTGGTATGTGGACTTTCCTGAATTAGCCTACGGCTTGCATTGTAAAATGGCAAAAGAAGGGATTTTATTTTAAAAGTTAGATTTGAATTTTTTATATATATTATATATGGGATACTTAAATGTGAAATGAACGATGTGTTGTGATGGTCATAGCCGTCTGCATATCATTTCTAGTTTGGTGAATACACTGGAATTGTCTTTGAACCCTGTGATGTATCCTACTTTGAACTACATGGGGAAGAATTTTAGTTTTACTAAGCATTATTTCACTTATTGCATCATTTTATTTTATTTTTAAAATAGCTTGCTTGGTAAACATATGGTATTTTATTTCTCTCAACTACTTTGCCTTGCTTTTTCTTTATTCTTAAAAGTAGTAAAGTGAAACAATTAAATATAGTTAAACCAACCAACACACCATTAACTTCAACTTTCGAATGGCATCAACATCCGATATATACAAAATTCCGTTCACGAACGAACCGCTATGGACAAAAACAAAATAAATATACTGTTGCGACGAGCAATGCGCCATGATCCCGAAAATACAATAATATAGACATGTTGGTTTACTGTGTGAAACCCCAAAATGTTGATATAGGGTGCAAAATACTCCAAAATAAAAAGTGCTTATTTTCAAAAGTAAAAATTACAGAAAAATTCTAAAAATTAAATCATAATTACGTCTAAAAGGATTTGTCTAATTTCAAAGCCAATATTTAATTATAATTTAATATATCGTTATGGCTTATAAACGTTCCATAGCGACTATTTTAAAATATGATTTGATCATAAATCAAAATGTACCCGACAAAATCCCGATTTTTCTCTTCCATTAGAAAAATGTACTTGACCAGCTCCGAACGTTTCTTATTTCACAGAAATCCAACTTAAAACGGATTCTGTATAATCATTTAATGTTCGAATCGCCAAATTACGAACTGCCACGCCATTTCGAGCTCGATTATAATTATAATATAATTATACGTTCAATGGACATTTATAAATAAATTGTTTAATATAAATTCAAACTCTAAACTGAATTATATTTTTTAAATTGTCCAATTCACACAATATTGTGAATTCTGCTATTTCCGATTATTTCAGAAATAAATTTATTATCTTATTGTTTATACTAATTAAATATTCAATATTATTTAATTTTGGTCATTTTAAATTACCAAACCATTATTTTAATAATTTAATTAATTAATTATTATACCGTAAAAATACGGTTAGTGTTAGCTTAGAGTATTGTACATCTTGTTGTCTAACTCTTTGGTTGTAGTTCCAGGTCGGGTATGATTATTTAAACCTGTTATTGCTTTATTTTGTTGCTATCGCTCATACCAGATTTTCATCTGACCCAGTGTTTTATTTCTCTTCTTATTACTTTGGGTGCTCCTAAACGAGCATACTATAGACAAGTTAGGTGGTTATGCACGAATAGCTGTCCGGAGACAAGTAGGAGGCTTCCATGTACTTTATACATATTTCCCCTATGTTGTTGTTGGTCACTGCTTTGGGCATTAGTAGTGTACCTCTTGTATTTCCTTTGGGAGACAATATTTTAAAGTTATAATAATTAGATATGAAGCTGTATTTTGGATTCCGCAACTCTGATGGATATGGTTTAGTTTTCAGCTTATGTACTGTCTCGCCTATTTTATATCCAATTATTTTATTATTATTATATTTTATTCCATGCACTATGAGATATACTTCAAGTTCTTGGTGATTCATCGTTTCAAACCTTTTTTGACGATCGTCCCGTGCTGGTCGGGCATTGGCGTAGTGCATTTCCGGGAAATGCCAGCTGGTACGGGGCGGGAAATCACAGATGGAGACTAGAGATATTGAAGGCTGAGGAATTATCAATGTCGTAGGTTCTAGAGGACTCAAAGAAGGGGTATAATAGGGATGCTTAAAAGACCGGTTGATTGTTCGAGTACCCTGGGTAAAAACTTGATAGACATAAATACGTAACGATGAAAGGCATAAGGAGTTTTGCTAGAACACCATTAGCCCCTGACGGACGGCATGATGTTGAGCCGGTCATACGATTAACGATGGTTTCAAAGCAGGATAGGCGGTGACAGCCAGAGTCATGGATGATGACTACTTTTATTGTATCATCTTGTGTAGATTGTTCAACGTCAAAGGAGACATCTCTTGGATACTTGTTTGATGTTGGTTTAGGCCTTCGGGGCTTGTGTTTGGGAGATGTCGATATCGATTAGGATGGTCTACGCTTGATAAATGGTCGCTTTGTCTGCTATATTTTCCTATTAAGATTTTTTGTAAAGGCTATCACTGTTAGATGTGGGGGAGACGGGTTTGGGTTCTTTTCTATTGATGTTGGTAGATTAGTTGATTAATCTGCCCATTCTTATATACTTTATTGATGATGTTAGATAGCTGTCTTATCGCTCATTAAGACTGTTGTCTGACTCAAGGTTTTATGTTTACTCTTATTACCTTGGGTTTTTCATCCATTGTGTTTTGGATAAGCAGACTAAGTAGCAGGTTACAGGTGATAGATCTTGATGAGACGATGCTATGGAGCAATGATGAGCAGGAGGCTTACGTATTACTATCTACTATACATACTAGTTGTTGTTTCTGCTATTATGTTTGTTTAGTGTTCTTCGAGAGATTGTAGTGAGGCATTTTGTACGGAAATTGATGTATTATCTAGTTTGATGTATGAATCTTTCTTGTTAATATAAAGTTTAAGTTTCTGCTCAATTATGCTTCACTATTATATGTCCGTTGTATATGTTCTATTGTACTTTATCTCTATGTTGTGAGTTATACGACAGGTTCCGCTTGTGTTTATTTTACTTTCGTGATCGTCCATAATTATCTGGCACATCTCTCAATGTAGTATTCTTCTCGTCAAGTGCAGGAGTTATAGGCCGTCACCACACTAATGTAAGTGTATTTATCACATTTGTATTTATTTCTTTTTGGTCTTTTGTGTTAACCAAACAATTGTTTAAATGCCTTTATCTGGTTTTTTGGTATGCACTCTTTATGTTACATGTGATGTTTGATTTCTGATATGCTGAGCTGAAGAATTGCAGATGTATCATGCTTTTTCTCTCAACCAAGTTAAATCTTGTTCTTCATTCTATTTTGTTGCAATTTTTTTTATAACTATAGTGCAAGCAAGATCTTCTTTATTTACCTTGGTTCTGGTTCTATTTTGTCTCAACTTATTTTTATTTAATTATAGGCATTTTTTGTGCTATATATTAGTTTTGATTCTTTTTCATGTGTTTCATCATCTAGTTTTTCTATTTGGGTTGAAAATTATGGTCATAATTATACATTATTAAGAACGGTTTCATTGAATTCATTTTCATGGTACAATCCTTGGCCATTATATAAGTATATGTATAAGTTAAAAAGAAAATCGATGAATCTGTACGTGCACATACTATGTAGTAGAATGTGTTTCGGATCCAAAAACTCTCTAGTCACTATTAATGCGAAAATGTTTATTTATTTTACTATATGATATCTTTTACTTTACAATCTGACGACATCATATTGATAAATTATACAATTATTAATAACTGGAAAGCAATAATGTAGCGAATAGCGAGCTGCAAAGCACAACGATGGGGAGGAGCACCGTAGATGATAGTTTTTGGACCTGTGGCATGGGATGATGTTCTAAAAGGTGTATTTGAGCTTTGAATATGTGAAACGTGTTGCAGCAAGGATAATGCGGTGCAAACATTTCCACTTCTGTGTTCCGGTCACAGTTTGTAAGCCTGTTTAGTTGCATAATATGGAATAGGTAAAATAACACTTGACATGGTGATGATAATCTAACCATGTGAGTTAGCTTTTGAGCATTAATAAGTGATATAGTTCTACTTGATTTCATCCTTTAGTTATGCTATCTTTCAATTGTCGATTTGAATAGAAAAACAAAGACAAATGTTGGCTAAATAGAATTAAAGAAGTATTTCATTGTTTATGTTTCATTGTTACAGTCAATCATACATCAACTCTTCTCCCAAACATGCTTAAAATGAAGATTATGGTTTTTAAGTTTGCAGCATCTCCAGTGAAGAGTCATTGATGGCATTTACTTTTTGACATTGGTTCCTTGACTCTCAATCCTATTTGTGTATTTTATCTTCTAATCTTTACATTCAATTACTTAAATTTCTCTACATTAGTTATTTATCAAAAATATTCACTTTAATGAAATGGTGGTAAACAAGTTCAATGGATATAAATTGGATAGAACTAGAGGGCATCAAGATAGCCTTCAGTTGGAGTATCTTATGGTGGTTTTTATTTGAAGTTGAGAGTCTATTACATTTTGAATATCAGATGACAACGAGTTTCTAATTTTATTTTATTTATTATTGAGTTTATGAGAATATAATTGTTCAAAATAAAGCTCGGTATGACCAAAAACTACGAATAAAAGTTGGAAAAGAAAACGCAACAAAATATTTCCACTCAATTAGTCCATGATATGTTCTGCTCTATGTAGTTGGCCACTTATTAATTGTAGTTAATGTACAACTTTTTTATGTTTTAGGTATAATCAAAGCAATTTGATTTTATTGGAAGATTGTAGGAGTGTTGTTGTGCATGAATTAAAGAAGTCGATATGTATGTGCAAAGGGAGGTAATAAGTGGACACAGAGGGGTTATAAGCTGAGTAGCTCACTACATAAGGGTAAATTATTTTTTAAAAGAGAGCACTCATTTTTTGTAAAATGTGATCCAAAAACATCCATCGACCAGTCCGAAAATAATCCCTACTAATGACTGCATCTTAAATACTGAATTTCCAGTTAACGATTGATGAAAGTCTGAAATGAAAAAAATCATTTTTAATTTCATAATCAAAGAAATTTTTTTAGTCTTAAGTAGGCTAAAAAATTTGAAACTGTTTACAAACAGAAATTATGTCTTCAATTCAGACATTAAGCTGATTTGTGCATTACAAAAGATCTGACTGGAATTTTATATTTTGTGAAGTGAATTATGATATTGTTAATTAAAATAAATAAATAATCTTGTAGTTATTAATTTATACGGTTTCCTACATTTAAGTCATTAACCTCAAATTAAGGTCCTATAGGAGCCTTATCTTTTCACACGCTAATTTCTAAATCCTATTTAGGATTACTGAACTCTATTCTTGGCCATTAAAGGTCTAATGTTTATAGATGCGAACGATATACCTGCACAAATAAAATTATTCAAAAATGCAGTAATATGAAATTAAAATGGAATAAATTGAGTGCACTAATTTAAAGTTAAAATGGAACAAACTAAATCATAAACTAGTTTCAAATTTTCTATAATCTAAGATGGATTAAAAATTACCACTTGAATTAATAAATTTCGTTTGCTGCTGCCATCTACATTCAAAATTCACCAAAGACTTTTAATTTAGGTTGTTCAACTTATTTCATACCCCGAACCAAAATCATAACTAATATTTAGATATTGTGTAACGACCCGTATTCCACGCATCATAGGACCGTAGGATATTTATTTCTTTCACATATGAAGTCGTATGGTCATGTACCTTTGGGGGACGACTATTGGGGTCATTTCCCACGTTCATGATTGTTTCCGATTTTAAATTACCATTTTACCCCTAGTTGGCACTGTTTTGGCCATAACTTTTGACTGGAAAGGAATTATGACCTGAAACTACTTCCATTGGCTCCGGATGATGGTTTACAATTCCGTAGAGTGGTCACATTAGCCAAACGGACTCACCGTTTGGGAGATATGGCTGAAACAAGTTTCAGATGGTGAAAAACAACTTAATTGGGCTTAACCGGGTGATTAGCAGCTAGGCCCAGAGAGGAATTTCGGGTTTAGAGGTATAGGAGGACTGACTAGAGTTAGGAAATCACTTTCATTCAGTTTTGAGCCGCCACAAACCCTCTTGAGACCTTAGTAATGGCTTCCATCCTCTAAAACCACTCAAAAACACATTTTTAGTGAGGATTAAGCCTAAACTACATCAAAACAAGGCCAAATAGCATCAGAGCATGGTTGGAGCTGCTGCTATACATAGGAATTCGATCCAAATAGAGGGTATTTCAGATTTGGTGTTTCATTTGTGGCCAAGGTGAGTGATTTGTATAGTTTTTGCACTAATTACGGTAATTAAGGGTAATTAGTGAGGATTAGCGGATTTATGCACTAATAAATTCTGGAAAAATGTTTAGAAATTCTTAAATAATATTTTATGCCTCTGGTAGAAATTTGGTTTAATTTGATTGAGTTTTGTTAATTCTATGATTAGTTTTATTTAATCATGCTTAAGGGAAAATAAGGGGATTTTGGGCACATTTGATCCATTTTGACATGTAAATTCATTGTTGTGGTGTTTGTGGTTAGTCTGCTATGTTGTTATGACTATTTGACATGATTTGTGATTGATTAGAATAGTTAGATTTGTCAAAAACGTCGTCGAACGGCGTAAACGAGTTGCTGGAAAAAGTTGCAGAAAGTTGTGCACGGCTTCGGATCGGATCGGATGAGGGCTCAGATCGGAAGTGTGAACTGGGCAAGAAAACCCGACCCGAACTGGAGTTTGGCACATAAGAGACTTGGCAAAAAGGAAGGCCGTTTACTTAGAGTTGGAGTGGACAAGGGGATCGGATCAGAAGAATAATGGAGACCAGATCGGATCGACTTAAGAATGGAAGGCTACGACGGGAGAAGGCGAAGGGATCGGAGTAGATGGAAAACGAGGGAGCTGATCGGAGAAGGAGCATGAACTGGAAGGAAGACAGCAACCCGACCCGACCCGGAGGAGGACACCGACCCGACCCGGAGGAGGACACCGACCTGACCCGAAGTGAAGTACCCGACCCGAACCGAATGGAAAGATGACAAGGAGGGAGGACCGAACCGAACCGACGAGGGTAATGACTACCGAACCGAACCGAATTCTAGGGCTGCTACTGCACGACAACTCTTCTGAAGACCCACTCCAATTTGACCAAACCCGAGATGCAAAGGAAGTCTAAATGGGAAGTTAGAGCTCAAGATTTAGATGGGAATCAACGAGTTCGCTTCATGATTGGGCTTTGCTGCGGGACGTGTGTTAAGGGGTTGTCGATGTCTATAGCTTTGGACCACTATGGTAGGAGGTACGAAGGAGGATTCAGGGCCATTATGGCATTGGTAGGACCAAGGGCTACAACCAATGTGGTGGGCCATTGAAATGTTTGGTCATGACTCCATGTGTTTAGCTTGGTCACAGCAGGGTTTCTACAAGTCGGGATTCGTCGTTACCTTAATTTGTCTAGTGTTCCAAAGTGGTAGATATCGTATGCTTTACGCACTGAGTGAGAGATGGGAGGATGATTGCTATGGATGATTTGTTTGCTATCATTATGACATACACACCCCACCCCCGTGTTCTTTACACTATTTATGGCACCTTAGAGTACCGTACGGTATGTGGTACTAACTCTTTGGTTGCAGGTCCAGGTTCAGGTATGGTTTAGTATACCTGTTATTATTCTGTTTAGATGCTTATCGCTCATACCAGGCTTTATGTCTGACCCAGAGTTTTATGTCTCCTCTTATTACTCTGGGTGCTCACACGAGCAGACTAGAGACAGGTTAACTGGAGAGGCACGGGTAGATGATCCGGAGACGAGCAGGAGGCTTCCACGTAATATATATATATATATATATATATAGTATTCTCCCTGTGTTGTTGAAGATCACTACTTGGGCATTGGTGGTGCATCTTCTACTTTAGCTTTCTTTTGTTTAGAGACAGTAGATTTGGAAAGTTGTAATAAGCTGTATTTGGATTTCCGCTGCTCTGATGTTGATGTTAATTTTAGTTATCAGCTTAGGCACTGTCTCACCTATTTTATGTCAAGTATATTATTATTATATTTTATTCCATGCGCTGTGAGACATTCTACAGGTTCCCTTGATTAGTTCATTCCCTTCTTTCCTTTCTTTGGCGGCCGTTCCGTGCTAGTCGGGCAGGTGTATAGCGCACCTTCGGAGGAAATGCAGGCTGGTGTGGAGCGGGCCGTCACACTTGGTATCAGAGCTCTAGGTTGCGTAGTTAACCTAGGGAAGTTATCAGGGAGAGATAATATACGTATACGAGAGAGCGTATTTGTGATTACTTTGGTTTTTAAAAGTTATGTATATACTATTACTAGTATAAGAATGGAGCCGTGTTGTACTAGCACGACTATGGGGTCGTTAATCGTTTCCTTTTTCAGATTAACGATGAGCCGATATGTTAGAAGTACCGGTAGAGGGGCCAATAATGGGAATGTTGCTGACACGAGGACGATGTTTACTGACCTCATGAGAGAAATGCTTAGGGATGTACAGAGTGCAGCTCCCAATGGTGGAAACGGTGGTGGTCCAATAGTGCAGGCGCCAAGAGTCGACTTCGCCAAGCTGAATAAGGATTATGCTAGCCTTGGTGGGAAGCCGTTTCACGGAACAGAGTCGGCCACGGATGTCCAGGATTGGTTGGATAGTTGTGAACGTATCTTCGAGGATTTGGGTACCGAGGATGCGATGAAGAGAAAGCTAGCGTCCCGTCAGCTGCAAGGGCGGGCAATGAATTGGTGGAATGCTATAAAGGCAGTTACTCCCGAAGATCAGATTACTTGGGAGCAGTTTAAAGCTCGCTTTAGCGAGAAGTTCATTCCAGCTGCTCAGAAGTCAGTGCTGTTTAAGAAATTCTTGGAGCTCAGGCAGAATGGCAGAATGGCAGAGCTGTCTCGGAGTACATTGCTGAATTCGACACTTTGTCGAAGTATGGGTTATCTCTTATTGATACCGCCGAGAAGAAGAATGAGAAATTCATAACGGGTTTGGACCAGTACTTGGGAGAAAGACTTATTAACCACATCGATGAGACGTTTGAATCGATTGTGGGGAAAGCATTAAGATCAGAAAGTCTCTACCCTAAGCCGAAGACTGAGGTTGCATCCGCAGATGAGCCAAAGCCACAACCAAGTGGTGGAGGAAAGGGTGGTTCCCAGAATAAGAGAAAGCAGAATCAGGCTAAGGATGGCCAGAAGAAAAAGAATAAGCAAGATGTTGAGTGCTTAAGCTGTGGTAAGAAGGGCCATTATGCTAGTAATTGTCGGGCCAAGCCAGCGGATAGGAAGTGCTTCAACTGTGGCCAAATGGGACATCACAAGGACAAGTGTCCGCAACCCCCTAAAGAAAAGCAAATAGTGAAAGCCTACGCCCTTAATGCTATTCCTTCTTCGTCGAATGCCCCAACAGCGGCGGAGAAGGGAAAGAATGTCGTCATTCAAGGTATGCTTTCTGTTTATGATGTTCCTGTTAGAATTTTGTTTGATACCGGAGCTTCCAGTTCTTTCATATCTAGTGACCTGGTAGATAGGTTGGGATTGGAGCCCGAGATTGTCGATAGACCTTTAGTAGTGACGAACCCGATTGGTGGTTCGACTAGCCTTAGCATGATTTGTCGTAATGTGGTCCTATCGAGTCATGGATGCATGTTTGTTTGTGATTGCTTTGTTTTGGGCTTTACTGGGTTTGGCATTATTTTGGGAGTAGATTGGCTCCGAAGGTACGGGGTGGTGGTAGACTGTGAGGGCTTGTTGGTGACAGCTAGAGCGGATGATGGGCGGAGGATAGTGTTTGGTGGTCTACCTAGTAAGGGGGTATTGGCTAGTTTTCTAAACTCCCTCGACATTCCGCATAGTGAGTTGTCAGGTTTGCCCGTGGTTGGCCAGTATCCGGATGTTTTCGAAGAAGTGACCGGACTTCCACCACACCGAGAGATTGAGTTCCGTATTGATTTGGTAAAAGATGCCAGACCTATAGTGATGCCACTTCGTCGTATGACACCAAGAGAGCAGCAAGAGCTCGAGGTGCAAGTCAACGATCTTTTAAAGAAGGGATTTATCAGAAGGAGTGTTTCTGAATGGGGAGCACCAGTTGTGTTTGCTACCAAGGCGGATGGTTCCCTTCGTTTGTGTGTAGACTACCGCGAGTTGAATAAAGTGACGAGGAAGAACAAGTATCCTCTACCGCGAATAGATGATTTGTTCGATCAGTTGAGTAGCGCGAGAGTATTTTCTCAGTTGGATCTCGCGACAGGTTTTCATCAGCTTAGAGTGGAAGCTGAGAGTATAGCTAAAACGACATTTCGAACGCCGTCTGGATTTTATGAGTGGTTGGTCATGCCATTCGGGCTGACCAATGCCCCAGCATATTTTGTGGATCTTATGAATAGAGCATTCAGAGATCAGTTGAATAAGTTCGTCCTTGTGTTCGTTGATGATATTTTGGTCTATTCGAGGACAGAGGAAGAACACAAGGAACATTTAAGAGTAGTGATGGAGGTGTTGAGAAAACACCAATTGAAAGCAAAGTATTCTAAGTGTCACTTCTGGAAGTGGGAAGTGAGGTTCTTGGGCCATGTTGTATCAGAGAATGGTATTGCCGTGGACCCAGCAAAGGTGGCTACGGTACAGGATTGGCCTACGCCCAAGAATGCAACAGATGTAAGAAGTTTTTTGGGATTAGCTGGATATAGTTTATCCAAGGTTTCTCCAAGATAGCAGCACCATTGACCCAGTTGACCAAGAAGAATCAAGCTTTTGTCTGGGATGAAAGGTGCGAGAAGGCATTTAAGAGTCTAAAGGACAAGTTGACGAGCGCACCAGTGTTAGTCATTCCTAAGGGGGATGAAGAGATGACGGTATACACGAACGCCTGTGGTACCAGACTGGGTGCTGTATTCATGCAAGGCGGTAGGGTTGTAGCTTATGTAAGTCGGCAATTGAAACCGCACGAGAAAAGATACCCTACCCATGACTTGGAATTGGCAGCGATCGTGTTCGCGTTAAAGATGTGGAGACACTATCTCTTGGGAGAAAGATTTGAGCTATTTACAGATCATAAGTCATTGAAGTATCTCTTCTCCCAGAAGGATCTAAATCTCCGGCAACAAAGGTGGTTAGAGTTCTTAGCTTCCTATGATTTCGACATCGCATATACACCGGGAAAGGGCAATGCGGTGGCTGATACATTGAGTAGAAGACATGCCAGCTTAGGGGCTATGTTCCTTGAATGGAAGCAACTGGAGTACATCGCTGGGTTTGATTTCAGACCAAAGTGCGAATTGGATCCAGAAATGTTAGCAAGTTTGACAATCAGACCCACTTTAATTGAGCGGATCGGCTCTAGTCAGAGGGACGATCCTAACCTATTGGAAATCATCTCCAAGTTAAAGATGGATATCGATGAGGAGATGAACAAGTATGGGCTTGATCGTGATGGATGACTTAGAAAGAATGGAAAGCTTGTTGTACCCAATGTCAATGGATTGAGAGATGAAGTGCTTAGAGAATGTCATCACTCAAAGCTGACTATACACCCCGGTAGTAACAAGATGTATCGAGACATGAAGCAGATCTACTACTGGGAAGGGATGAAAAGAGACATTGGGAGGTTTATATCCAAATGCATGAATTGTCAGCTAGTTAAAGCTGAGCAAAAGAAGCCTAGTGGGTTGTTACATCCATTAGAAATTCCCGAATGGAAATGGGAGCAAGTCTCGATGGATTTCATTGATGGTTTACCAAGGACTAGATCGGGACATGATAGCATTTGGGTGATTATGGACCGATTGACTAAAAGTGCAAGATTTATACCAGTTAAATCGACCAGAACGGCAGCTAAATTAGCAGAATTGTATATGAAGTGGGTAGTGAGATTTCATGGAGTACCTAAAAGCATTGTGAGCGACCGAGACCCGTTGTTCACTAGTGGGTTTTGGAAGAGCTTACAAGAGGCTCTAGGGTCAGAGTTACATCTCAGTACCGCATATCATCCTCAGACCGACGGTCAGACGGAGAGGGTGAATCGTATTTTGGAAGATCTCTTGAGAGCGTGTATATTGGATTTTGGTGGATCATGGGATGACCATTTGCATCTAGTAGAATTTGCATATAATAATAGCTACCAATCCAGTATCGGTATGGCTCCGTTTGAAGCTCTGTACGGAAGACCGTGCAACTCACCATCATGTTGGATAGAGACTGGCGAGAAGTTTATGCTTGGACCAGATGTGGTGAGGGAAACTTCAGATAAGATCAAGATCATTCAACAACGAATGAAGGCTGCCCAAGATAGGCAGAAGAGTTATGCTGATAAGAGGAGAAGAGACCTAAAATTCTCCGTTGGTGACTTGGTGTTTGTCAAGATATCTCCGTTGAAGAGCGTAATACGATTTGGCAGGAGAGACAAGTTGGCACCAAGATTTGTTGGCCCATTCCCTGTTCTTGAACTAGTCGGGAATTTGGCATACAGAATTGACTTACCGGAGAAGATGGCGGGAGTTCACGACGTATTTCATGTTTCCCAACTAAGAAAGTTCGTTCACGACTCAGATATGACTATTTCACCTGATCAGTTAGAGGACTTCGAAGTAGAACCCGAGGCGGTTGGGAACCGCAAGCCGGCCCGTATTGTCGAGCACGACATGAAGCAACTTCGAAGAAAGGCAGTGAAGCTAGTCAAGGTTCAGTGGGGCGAGGACGAGAATGATTGTACTTGGGAGACAGAGGAGAACATTAGGAAGACACACCCGGAACTCTTTGCCTGGTAAGATTTTGACTTCGATTTAGTTTTCCGCATGCTAGGATAGGTTTGTTTTGCTTGTTTTGCATGTTTGATTGATGTATGTGGTTGTTAGGCATGCGGGATCCTTTGTATGTTTTGGGTTAAGGAATTTCGGGGACGAAATTTCCTAAGGGGGGGGGGGGGGGGAGAGTGTAACGACCAGTATTCCACGCATCATAGGACCGTAGGATATTTATTTCTTTCACATATGAAGTCGTATGGTCATGTAACTTTGGGGGACGACTATTGGGGTCATTTCCCACGTTCATGATTTTTCCCGATTTTAAATGACCATTTTCCCTAGTTGGCACTGTTTTGGCCATAACTTTTGACTGGAAAGGAATTATGACCTGAAACCACTTCCATTGGCTCCGGATGATGGTTTACAATTCCGTAGAGTGATCACATTAGCCAAACGGACTCACCGTTTGGGAGATATGGCTGAAACAAGTTTCAGATGGTGAAAAACAACTTAATTGGGCTTAACCGGGTGATTAGCAGCTAGGCCCAGAGAGGAATTTCGGGTTTAGAGGTATAGGAGGACTGACTAGGGTTAGGAAATCACTTTCATTTCAGTTTTGAGCCGCCACAAACCCTCTTGAGACCTTAGTAATGGCTTCCATCCTCTAAAACCACTCAAAAACACATTTTTAGTGAGGATTAAGCCTAAACTACATCAAAACAAGGCCAAATAGCATCAGAGCAAGGTTGGAGCTGCTGCTATACATAGGAATTCGACCCAAACAGAGGGTATTTCAGATTTGGTGTTTCATTTGTGGCCAAGGTGAGTGATTTGTATAGTTTTTGCACTAATTACGGTAATTAAGGGTAATTAGTGAGGATTAGCGGATTTATGCACTAATAAATTCTGGAAAAATGTTTAGAAATTCTTAAATAATATTTTATGCCTCTAGTAGAAATTTGGTTTAATTTGATTGAGTTTTGTTAATTCTATGATTAGTTTTATTTAATCATGCTTAAGGGAAAATAAGGGATTTTGGGCACATTTGATCCATTTTGACATGTAAATTCATTGTTGTGGTGTTTGTGGTTAGTCTGCTATGTTGTTATGACTATTTGACATGATTTGTGATTGATTAGAATAGTTAGATTTGTCAAAAATGTCATCGAACGGCGTAAACGAGTTGCTGGAAAAAGTTGCAGAAAGTTGTGCAGGGCTTCAGATCGGATCGGATGTGTGAACTGGGCAAGAAAACCCGACCTGAACTGGAGTTTGGCACATAAGAGACTTGGCAAAAAGGAAGGCCGTTTACTTAGAGTTAGAGTGGACAAGGGGATCGGATCGGAAGAATAATGGAGACCAGATCGGATCGACTTAAGAATGGAAGGCTACGACGGGAGAAGGTGAAGGGATCAGATCGGAGTAGATGGAAAACGAGGGAGCTGATCGGAGAAGGAGCATGAACTAGAAGGAAGACAGCAACCCGACCCGACCCGGAGGAGGACACCGACCCGACCCGAAGTGAAGTACCCGACCCGAACCGAATGGAAAGATGACAAGGAGGGAGGACCGAACCGAACCGACGAGGGTAATGACTACCGAACCGAACCGAATTCTAGGGCTGCTACTGCACGACAACTCTTCTGAATACCCACTCCAATTTGACCAAACCCGAGATGCAAAGGAAGTCCAAATGGGAAGTTAGAGCTCAAGATTTAGATGGGATTCAACGAGTTCGCTTCATGATTGGGCTTTGCTGCGGGACGTGTGTCAAGGGGTTGTCGATGTCTATAGCTTTGGACCACTATGGTAGGAGGTACGAAGGCGGATTCAGGGCCATTATGGCATTGGTAGGACCAAGGGCTACGACCAATGTGGTGGGCCATTGAAATGTTTGGTCATGACTCCATGTGTTTAGCTTGGTCACAGCAGGGTTTTTACAAGTCGGGATTCGTCGTTACCTCAATTTGTCTAGTGTTCCAAAGTGGTAGATATCATATGCTTTACGCACTGAGTGAGAGATGTGAGGATGATTGCTATGGATGACTTGTTTGCTATCATTATGACATGCACACCCCACCCCCGTGTTCTTTACACTATTTATGGCACCTTAGAGTACCGTACGGTATGTGGTACTAACTCTTTGGTTGCAGGTCCAGGTTCAGGTATGGTTTAGTATACCTGTTATTATTCTGTTTAGATGCTTATCGCTCATACCAGGCTTTATGTCTGACCCAGAGTTTTATGTCTCCTCTTATTACTCTGGGTGCTCACACGAGCAGACTAGAGACAGGTTAGCTGGAGAGGCACGGGTAGATGATCCGGAGACGAGCAGGAGGCTTCCACGTAATATATATATATATATATAGTATTCTCCCTGTGTTGTTGAAGATCACTGCTTGGGCATTGGTGGTGTATCTTCTACTTTAGCTTTCTTTTGTTTAGAGACAGTAGATTTGGAAAGTTGTAATAAACTGTATTTGGATTTCCGCTGCTCTGATGTTGATGTTAATTTTAGTTATCAGCTTATGCACTGTCTCACCTGTTTTATGTCAAGTATATTATTATTATATTTTATTGCATGCGCTGTGAGACATTCTACAGGTTCCCTTGATTAGTTCATTCCCTTCTTTCTTTTCTTTGGCGACCGTTCCGTGCTAGTCGGGCAGGTGTACAACGCACCTTCGGAGGAAATGCTGGCTGGTGTGGAGCGGGCCGTCACATATTGGTAAAAATTACTGATCATTAACCTCTCTTTCTGGTTGAGTGGAATTAAATACTCATGCTTTCACAAAGGTCATAAAGATTTGTTTAAGGTTTGTATTCGCCTTTTTTGTTGTGGCTAAAAAACCAAACACTTTGGCACTTGAGGTTATGTACATATTTTCCATCTCATTTAAAGTAGCTCCCAAATCAACCCAATATTAAAATTGCCTTCCAACACCAAAATTTAGATATGAAGGTCGTAAACATTGAAACAAATAATTAATAGCCCAGATTTTGGATGGTTATTTTGAAATAGAACATCTACCTGAGATGCTAATATATTATAACGAATCATGGAGGAAAATTTGACATTTCTAATTTGGAAGAATCCAATATAACTGGACTATTGTGAATTTTAAATTTTTAATATAGATTATTTAAATTGGTTGAATTTTTTGGTTGATAGGAATCGATTTTATTGGAATACTGAAAGGTTAAAAAAACCTTCCAAATAAAGGAAGATGAATATCTGTTTACAGGCCCGACCCTCGATTATTTTTGGCATCGGACAAAATTTTAGTATAGACCCCTAAAATAATTAGTCCATGTTAAGAATGCTTTTGGACTCATTCTTCTAACTTAGTGCTCAAAATAGTTAATTAATGAAGTGACGAATGACTCTACGCAAAAAAAAAAGTCGTCTCGGTCGACTTTAGACTATATCTTTATACTCTGCCCCTTATTGTTTGACAAAACTACTATTATACAACCTTGACATCATTTCTTTTTGGCTGCAGTATTGCATAGTTATACAATTTTGTTTATTCTTTCTATTTTCCATTTTCTATTTATATTCAGGACACGTAATAATAACTTATGTTGATCATCTACTTGATCTTACAGACTTAGTTCCTCAAAAAGCATATTGGATATTTAAAATTTATTTTGTCAACGACTAAACAAATTCTGAACAAAATCTAAATACACTTAAAAAGAAGAATTTAAGTTGGAAATGTGTAATACCTTGTCATTGCCAGACCTACGTTAATGATTGTGATAATAGATTATGATCTCATCATCCCATTTATACATCAACTTTTTACTATATAGCCCCAGATAATTAGTCCTAAAAGAGTCTCAGTAGTAGAGTACTTTGAAAATTGAATATATATATATATATGTATACATACATACATACATACATACATATATATATATATATATTGGTGTATACTTTAGCATACCTCTTATTACTGCATCTGCAAGCTTGCAATATTTCTCAACAAACTGACATGATACTAAGGTTTGATATAAAAAAAAAATAAAAGGTTTTTGCAACCGTGAGAGATAAAAAAGAAGTGGGAACACACATTCTTTATGATTCAGCTATCAGTCAACGAGGAGCACCTGTATGTGTTGTTGGAGCGCCATGAAACTAGTATACTGAAGACTTTGAAGTTCAACCAAAAGATGTAGCAGATGTTGCACCAAAAGAGCCAAAATTCATTACACCTGCGTATGCAGCAACTCAGCCTCAGAGTCGGTCCTAAGACTTATGATGTCCTGTGCGATATATTAAATGATGCCCCCAAAGTTAAAAAATTCACAACAATACTAAATAATTTTCATATTATAAAGCATTAAATTTAGAAATTTCGATACTGCTATTATGTATTAATAATGCATGTATTATAAATAAAAATAACATGATCATAATGCAAAAAATCATAAATAATAAGTTTAAACATGAAGAAATTTTATGTAAAAGAGTTGAGCTATTTCAAGTATTAGTAATCAACATTTGCTTCTTTTGTACCACCAGAAAGCTAGCACTCATATATCTATAAATTATGATATGAATAACTTGATCATTTGTGAAAAATATAATTATAGAGTAATAGACATAATATAACGTTATTTTAATAATAAATAATAAAAGTAAAAAACATGTCATTTCCTCTAAGGTTGAACATATTGCATACCTAGGCAACCAACATGTTAGAACATATAACATACTTATCATTCCAACCTTCTAGCAAATTCATCTCACTGGACAGCCGATAGTGTTTTTTTTTTTTTTTGACCAACAAACAAATCCATACATATTTAATTGTCCTCTGCTCAAGATGACATACATCAGTTACTCGAAGTCAAAAGCAGCAAAAAGCAAGATGAATCAACTGCAAAAACATTAGAGATTATTTAAAACTACTCATATCCCAAATCATCTAGATTGAACTATGGCAGCATTGGTAAAACTTGAAATATCAAAACCCTTATCCAAGATTTATCCCAATTTTCCCTGCGCCCAGCTAATTTCTATATGTACTTGCTTGGCTTTCATAAAGCATTTTTAGTGGTGTTATAAACATAGAGGACCTAAAAGAATGATTAAAAGAAAATTTTTGTAGTTATTGTCAGGATGGGTAAAAAGTTGAATTCCCATCAGTAAAAAGATAGTGCGGGCATCTGCTGATAAATTTGGCCATCGTCACTGATTCACTATTTTTGGGCAGCCGATAGATTATTAAATAGACCACAGGAACAAAATCTTAGACAAAAGAAAGGACCACAAATAATCAAGTCAAATTAGTGCAGTGCAGAGCGAAAAGATGAGTGTGTTAATTACGATCAACCGTCGGTATTGTCATCTAAGTATACAATCATAATTGTAACAATTAACCAAAAATTAAACTAAATAGAATAATTTAGAAATTAGGTATTTACTTAAAATCATATCTGCGATGAAATTGTTCTTTTTAATTGATTGCCCTGCCCCTTGCATGTCTTCACTCTTCAGGCTTCCAGCTTCGTATGCACTTATTCTCCTCTCTGTTAGCGCGCTTTTCCCTTCTTCTTCGACGCGCAATTAAGTTTCCCATTTCAAGCTTCGTTCGTCTTTTCTTTTTTCTGTACGCGTAGAAATTTTATGCCCTAGCTGAGATGATGCCCCGTGCGTATGCCTCGTTTGCACAGGGCCAGGGCTGGTTGTGCTCAGCCTAAGCCAGCATTTGAGAAATCAGATTAAGAAAAAAGAAGTTTATGCAAACAATATTATTTTCAAATAAATATGGATACTAAATTATACTCGTATGTGATTATGATAATTTTAATGCATATGGTTTATGTTCAAAAATTGTTGTATAGAACAATTTCGTTAGTTTTATGCGTAACTTTTATGCAGTGTCATAATCTGTAAACTTTGTTTTCTATAATAATTATGAAAAGTTGTTAAAAATATATCCATAAAGTTTGTTAAGTATGATTGAAGTAACTCCATGTTTGTTGTTTTTTGTAATATTATAAAAATGTTATAGAAAATCCAAATACAACTCATTGTAAATGTGGGCTACCTTCTACAACGTTTTAGCAATGTTTTAAATATTTATTTATAACACATCGAAAACATTAAAATAACAAAACACAATGTTTTATGATCACTGTAGAAAAAAATTATTCGATGCTTACAATGCAATGTAAAAACTGTATTTTGCAACATTTACAAATCGTCATTCAAATTTTTTAAATTGCTATACGAGAATTATACAATAGTACATAAGTGCAGTAAAAGTGTAGTAAACATATTATTCACAACACCCGATATAACGTTGAAGATGTGTTGCAAAAATAAAATATTTTATAGGACTATGCATATTACAATGGCGGAGAAAATGTTGTTAAAGTGTTTTAACAATGTTTATTCACCATTGTAAAATGACATTTTTGTTGTAGTGTTTAAACAAAGTATTTTAATTTGTGAATTTTGATTTAATTGTGTTATAGTTAATTAATTGTTTGTTTTGTAATATGCATTTAACTGAAGTGAAACAATAGTTTAGAAATTGAAATAAAGCATATTAATTGAAATACATTAACAAATACAATCAATAAAATGCAAAAGTAATTAATATAGAAAAGAATTTTTATGACCGTTCTATATATTCCCACCACGACTAGTGTCACCACATTTGATCATGCATTTTTTATAGCCAATAATCGTATGTTCGAGCTCTATCTCATACAACAACCGGTTTTTAGCGTCATCGTTGGGTATCATATTGAATAACTTTGTATTAGTCCTAAAAATGTGCATTACTTCAGCAAAAGTAAAATATGCACCTTCCGATTGACATTTAAGGCGAGTAACAATATCAGCATAACTTAGTGAATTTTCTGTTGAACATAAGCTGTTTGGGTTGGGGTTTTGTGCGCAATGGAAGTTTGACAAATCACCTGAAAAACATGATCTTTTTCACTCAATCACTTGAAGATGAATTTGATTGAAAATAACAACACAATAAATCGAAAATAATAGCAATACACAAATATTCCACCAACCACCCTCTTTATTGATTCACCAAAAACAAATTTTGTTCACACTCAATGGATCAAAACCAAAAATAAGTATAATACAATTGAATCAATAACCTTATTGAGAAAGGGGAAGAATACCAAGATGACTACAAATATTGTTGGAAAAGAAAAGCGATAAAGAACGACGGCAAACCTATGACTCACGTGGTTCCTTGATGTTTGATCTAACCAAGAAGGTTGCATATGTAAGAGAATAAAAGACCTTAGGCAAATATTCAAATTGCCCCTTTAACATATATCCATAATATAATCATTCATTTCTTTACTTCTATGATAGAATAGTCGATCAATCACACCAATCAATCAATCAGTCAATCCAATCAATTAATTGTTCAACCAATCAAATCAATTAATTGATTACATCCTTTTCATAAAATATTTGACTCAAAATTCAACACTCCCACCTTGATTCAAATATCACCTATCTCCTATAATCCGCAAATAAGTCAACCTAGCTCTTTTAACAACACCTACTCTCAATTAAAACCAACTCAATTTCAAGGGAACAAGATACACCCTAACATGTTTCCGGAGTATAAGGACTCGATTGATTTTACATAAACAATAACACCCAGTCGATTTGAAAGGACTACGACCACACTTCAATCACAAATATAACCCACCGCCTGCGAAAGATTCATCTACCACCTAAGCTGCACCACGCAAAACTAACGGTCTAAAAGTGTTTGTAATACCACAAAGACCGCGATCTCGTCTTTGTGGATTTCACAACTCGACATCCGTCTTCTATTTGACATGATCTCTTCTTATCCAGGATCCCTCGAGCATCATCAACATCTAGACCCATGTTGATACCATCATCCTCCACCTTAGTTGTGACGACTGCCCACAACTCCTGCACCTAACAGAAGGAATAATGCGCTGAAAGATTTGCCACGTAGCTATGGACGATCATCAGGGTAGAAGCGCAACCTGTCGTATAACTCACAGCGCAAAGATAAAATATAACAAACCATATACAACAGGCACATAATAGTGAAGCAGATTTGAGAAGAAACTTAAGCTTCCATATCAACTCGAAAGAATATCCATACAACAAAGGATTTCATCATAAGAATCTGTACAAAGATGCCTCACTACAATCAATTAGAGAATCATATAATTTAAAAAATGGAAACAACAACTAGATATGAATAATAGAAAACTGAAATGTAAGCCTCCTACTCATTATCAATCTGCAACATCGTCCACTAAAATCTGCTACTTGTGGCCTGCTACTTAGTCTGCCCATCCACAACAGGATGAACAGCCCAAGGTAATAAGAGGAAACATAAAACCTTGAGTCAGATAACAGTCTTAATGAGCGATAAACAACTATCTGACATCATTAATAATGCATATGAGAAATAGGTAGATCAATCAATTAATCGACCAACACATCAGAGAAGAACCCAACCCATCTCCTCCACATCCAATAGTTATAGCCTTTACAACAATTGTAATGACCCGCATTGGCAGAGGTATTATAATTAATTTATTTAATTATATAAATGGTGGATTAAAGGATTTAATGGACGTGAAATTTAAATAATGGTGAATATTTAATTAAAATAATAAATTAAATAATATATTTAATTCAAAATAATCAGGAATATTGGAAATCACAATATTTTGTGAACGGGGTCGTCCCTTAGATTTAATTCAGTTTAGAGTTGAATTATATTGACGAATATATTCAATCGACAACAGTTTGAACGTATAATTATATTATAATTAAAATCGAGCTCGAACTGGCGCTGCAGTTCGTAAATTGGCGATTCGAACTTCAACTGAATGTACATGATTCGTTTTAAGCCGGATTTCTATGAAACAAGAAACGCATGGAGCTGGTGGAGTATATATTTCTAGTGGAAGAGAAAAATCTGGATTTCATCGTGTAGATTTTGATTTATGTCCAAATCAAATTTTAGAAAAGTCGCTATGGAATTCCTTTATAATTTATAACGATTTATAAAAGGAATTTCAATATAAATTGAATATCGATATAATATGGATTTGGAATATCGAGCTATAAATCCATATATGAATATTTAGGAGCTGTGGTATATTCTATGTGAATATATACGGTAATATTAAATTATTAATATTTAATTTAATTTATTTAAATATATTTATATATTTAAATGGGTCACTCAGAGCTTTAAAAATAGTCAGTTTTTGCAAACGACCTCGGAATTCGACGAAACTAATTTGGTTGGATCCACAACATTAAATTTTTGTTAAATGTGAAGTTTCGTGATTTTTAGAGTCACTGTGTGGCCGTACGGATTTTTAGAGTGAAAAACACTCAGTATTTCGACGGTTAAAAATACGCTGTGTGAGCATACGAAGTTGGAATTCGACGAAACCAGTTTCGTTGGGACCGTAATGTCGAACTGTAGCTGCATGTCAATTTTCGTGATTTTTGGGTATCGTATGTGATCACAGAAATTTTAGAGGACAGAAACAAACAGTGTAAGAATATAAATGAATATTAAAATAAAATAAATATCTAAAATATCCAGATATTTTAGTGGCCTATATAATCACCTTAACTCATCTAAACCTAATTCCAACTTTAGAAAAACCGCCGCAAGTTATTTTCTCCTTCTAGTAAAGTTCGAATTCAAAAGAAAATCCAAAACAATTCATTTGAATTCTTATAAATTCCAACGTTTGTATATTGGGAACCTATGAGATGAGAGCTTCATTTTTATACCATTTTTACTAGGTCCGATTCATGTTCTGGGTTATCGAGTTCCTACAGTAGACCTAGGGCTTGGATTTTCTTGAAAAGGAGATATCGATGCAAGCTTTTATGGTTGAATTTGTGTTTGCGGTGAGGAGTGGAACCGATTTGAATTCTTTTATGGGTTTCGGGGATGAAATGTTTCGGTGTCAGACTGTTGACGCGGTGCCAGGAGTGCGCTCGAGCTCGGAATTGTGGTGGTGGTCGTGTTGAGTTTAAGAAGATATGTTGAATGGAGTGCTCGAATTGAATTTGTGGTGAGTAATGAAGGAGTAGTGAACGGCTAAGAATCGGCCATGGGAAGGAGCTGGACATCGTGAGTTACATTTGGGGAAGAAGGGATTTTACGGGGCCGGTTACCTTTTGAGTAAGTGGGCCGACATTTAGAAAAGGGCAAGGCCCATTTGAAAATAAAGTCCAAGCTTTTATTTATTTAATTATCGTATAAACTTCGTAATGTAATAACTTCTCTATATGGTATCGAAATTCAGCGAAACAAGATCCGACAGGATCGTATGGACGGACACTACGCGATGGAACTGGCTGGAAGTCCATCTGAGCTCGTTACAATTTATAGTGAAATAAACTGTCCAATCTGAATCAACGACAATTATCGTTATTAACGATGATCGTCCAATGTGAGTAAAACTCACCAACTCTGAACAGTTATATTTTTATAATGTATTCTTAGAACTGTTAATCATCTGTTGATTTCTTTGTGTTGGTTGATTGATTGAACTGCTAGTCAGTTAGTGGAAATTATATATATATAAATATATATATATATATATATATAAACCGTTAAATATTATATATTGATGCTGTTATCAGAATAATCCGTACTGAATTGAAAGTGATGTTAATTATATGGTTTAACATCTGTGATGCAGGGAAACAGGTTGGAGGGACCCGACTGGGTTCCTCAATATTTATAATACTGTTTTGATTCATATATTCTGTTATATGATGTGATATATAATCTTTTGTCGATTATATGTGGTTGGACGATATTGATCATCGAGATTTGATATGATTGAATACCATAACATACCGAAATGTTGATAAGTAGATTTTCAAAGTGATATTGAAAACAGAATATTTATAAATGGATTAATTTATAAATAAGAGTTATTTATAAATTTGAATATTTATAAATAAGGAATATTTATAAATTGGGATATTTATAAATAGGAGATATTTAAAAAGGGAAATAATTTCAAAACATTTCCTTTTTGAATGGAAAGGCCTATGTGGCGGGTTTGGGGATTTTCCCGATGCTCCTGTTACAAAGGAGGTTATGGCGAATTTTTCAGAGAATTTAAGGAGTCAGAATATTTCAAGAATAAATTTGAAAAGGAAATATTTGTAAACCATTTACAAATAGAATTGAAAAGGAAACGTTATAAAAAGGAAATCATTTTTAAAGTGTAGAACCGTTATTTAAAAGTAAATCTTTCCAAATGAATAAAACGATGTTAAAAAGGAGATCTTTATAAAGTGAATAAAGTAAATCGAATATGGTATTCGAAAGGAGTTAAATCGAATATGGTATTCGAAGGGAGTAAATCGAATATGGTATTCGAAAGTTAGTAAAACGAATATGCTATTCGAAAGGGGTTAGTCGAGTCGAGTTAGTTGAATAGAGTTAACCAGTTCAGTAGAGTTAACCAGTTCAGTAGAGTTAACCAGTTCAATAGAGTTAACCAGTGAGTTAAGTAAGTCAAGTTAATCAGTTGGAGTTAATCGATTCGAGTTAAGATTTTCGAGTTGATAATCGAGTTAAGTTATCGAATACCACTTATTCGAAGTAGAAGTTATCAGATATAGTTATTTGAGATAGAGTTAGTCAAACAGAGTATTCAGGATAAGTTGTCATCTCTTACGACTGCTAGCGTAATTCGCAGGGCTGTAAATAGCCTACGGCGGTCGGATGTTTCCTGAGGGAGTCAGGCGTAACTATTGTGATCGCTGCGATCTAGAGTCAAGCGAATGGAGTTAAATTGAACATTAGTTATTCGATACGAGTTAAGTTCTTGAGTTAGGTTATCGAGATAAGTTAATCGAGTTATGTTCTTGAGTTAGATTATCGAGATAAGTTAACCGAGTTAAGTTCTTGAGTTAGATTATCGATATAAGTGAGTCGAGTTAAGTTCGTCAAGTTAAATTAATCGATGTTAGTTTCATCAAAAGGAGTTAATCGATGTTAATTTCATCGAAAGGAGTATCGATGTTAGTTTAATCGAAAGGAGTTATCGATTAGTTAAATCGAAAGGAGTTGTCAAATTTAGTTATTCGACAGGTGTTAATCAAGATGAGTTAAATAAGTTAAGTTGATCGAATCTAGTCATTCGATAGGAGTTAATCAAGTTAAGTTAAATAAGTTAAGTTAATCGAATCTAGTTATTCGAGAGGAGATTATCGAATATAGTTTATTCGAAGTGAGTAGTCGAATATTGGTTATTCGAAGTGAGTTAATCGAATATTGGTTATTCGAAAAGGGGAGTTATCAAATCGAATAGATTAAAGGAGTTAATCGAATATAGTTTATTCGAGTAGAGTTAGAGGAGTTATCGAATATAGTTTATTCGACAGGAGTTAAGTGAATAGTTAGATTAATCAAAGTGAATTAGTTAAGTTAAACTAAGTGAATTAGTTAAGTGAATTGGTTAAGTTAACCAAAGTGAATTTGTCGAGTTAATCAAAGTGATTAGTTCAGTTAATCGAGTTGAATTTGTCAGTCGAGTTAATAAATGGAGTTAGTCAAACCAAGTAAAACCAGTTAGAGTTAATTAATTAAGGTTGACCAGTTAGAGTTAATCAATCAGAGTTAATCAAATAGAGTTAAGTAAAATTAGAACTGACTAGAGATTAGTAAATTGAATGGTTTTCTAAGTGTTTATCTGATGCTGGTTTTGGCCTTCGGGATTTATACTTAGGGAATTGTTCTCATACTAGTTCACAGTCAGGGACTGATAGTTGGGGAAGGGTAATGATTTGTAAATAAGCAAATGGAAAACTTTTTCCAGTGTTAATAACATATATTTTCTAAACATAGAAAATAAGGCAATGTGAATATATATATAGATATATGTTGATGATTTACCGATATAATTTCCATCTAGAAATAATATCGTTGTTTGCACACTTGTTTTTCTTTGATGGTTAAATCACAGACTATCGAAGTTTTGACCATTTTAACGTTGTTAATATAGAGAGACCGGTTGGATTATTATCCAAAGAACCACTCTGTATTGGCATAAGCGTTGCGAATCATATATGCCAAAGATAATTGAAGACGGAGTAAAATGCAAGGGCTGTTGTATAAGTCTTAGATAACAGTGACTAAGATGGATATACTGAATAGTGTTGTCCAGTCCCAGGACAACTTGTATGGACGAAGGTCTGACAGAGTATATCCAATAGATCGCGTAAGTTGATCTGTTCAAACGTATTCACGTTTGGTGGCGGAGGAATTCGTTTCTCTAAGCTGTATACCCGTGTTACTTTTGGATAAATCAATTTGTGATTTGGTGGGTATGACGATGTGACATTCTAAGTGAATGAGGATGACTTGTGTTGATGAATATCTGACAGAGTATTTCCAGAAAGGTCACGTACATTGATTTCTTCAACTATACCAAGAGTGGAAGCGGAGATGGAAACTTCTTTTGCTAAAACGTAACGTACTGTTGTAGACGCCAATTAGTGATTTTCGATGGATCTGACAATGTGACATTTGAAGTGAATCTGATGTGATGATAGAGCGTAACCTTAAGCCTCATCATCCGGTTAATGACAGAAATCGGGCAGGCAGCATGGCTAAGTCGGTCGCACTGAAGTAGGGTGTATAATCACCTATCTAGAGAATATTCATTTGCTTCTTTAACCTATCAATGCTGTCTCATATATATACGGGAAACGGTTGCTGATCCTAACCGTTGGTGATGTACATTCGATACACTCAAGCGAAATGAGTGGTCGGTCATGTGTGGCTGAGTTGCAAGATGTTCTTGTTGAACTCCAGTGTATCGTTCCTAGAGTACACTGATCGGAAGGTGGTTCCATACCTTGTCATAGTTGGAAATCCATTATCCAATACGTGCTTGCGATTTTGATTGTATACTATACATGTAGAACGTGAGATGAAAGCGTTTCTGCTAGTTGATATCTATTTGTATATAGACATTATTATAATATCAAAAGGTTTTTGATATAAAGATATTTTGGATTCTCATAAGGGAAAAACCTGTTCCGTTCTGCGGCGTGGTCTTATGATATATCGTTTACTTGTTTATATACCTGTTTAAACTGTTTCACTAACACCAGTCCCATGACTGACCCGGAGTTTACTTTGTTGTTTTCCCTAAACTCTTGGGTGCCTAATTTGTACGGGCAGTCAAGTAGTCGGGTTTTACAGATATACTTGGAGAGCTTGGAGCAGGAGGCTTCAAGATCATATAGCTATAGTTATTTCCACTGTGTTGTAAGTGTTGTACTCTGATAAGTGCTATTGTTTACATAACTGTTATATTTCAAAGTTATGTTATATATTATACGTTATTCGTTCCGTTGTGAGATTCGTGTTACTCTGATGATGTAAGTTCTTCTTTTCTTCTTCTATTCTAAGTTTCTATCTTATCTATCCTCACCCTCTAATTTCTTTCATTAATTACCAGGATTTTTCGATGTTTTGGTTATCGACATCGAGGTTATGTCGATAACCAAAGTCGCTCAAAATCCGGGTCACTACAGTTGGTATCAGAGCTTAAGTTAAGTGATTTACCTTGGCTCTGTGGCGTAATTCAGTAGAGATGGGATTAGTAATATCCTATACCGAGTTTGAGTGTATATATACGAGTGCGTATTTGTTAGTTAATATAAAGTGGTTTTATATTGTGGAGATTTATTGGTTGAGTGGCTTATAAATTCTGGTCGATCAGTTTGATCCACTATATCGGTAGGAGTTTTATAAACACTTGAACACGATGAACCGACATGGTATGTTTTGAAGTTAACATAGTATAATTGGTTGTGTTGGTTGTTATTATAATCGAATGAGGTTATAAGAAGTGAAATGGTTATGTAAATTACTGATCAGAATTCATATAAGTAAAGTATATAAAATAAGATGAAGTAAACCTGAATTTAAATCAGATTTGGAATTAAAATAAGGAAATTTTTAGTTCCTGGGAGATTTTGAAAACGTTTTTCAAACTGAAAGTGATATAGTATTGAACTCACTTCGATAGCTGGAATAGATTCTGATGATGAATCGCGACATCATCAGTGTTCATTTTCGAGTTCTAAGTGACGGATTACTACCAAAGTTTTGGTTTTTTGAATTGTTTTAAGGAAACAAGTTGCTGGAAATTCAAAGGTTTTGAATTGTTGTTACGATTTCAAATTGATTTGAAAGAAACCCTGAAATTTAAGTTTTGGAATTAAAATTTAACTAATGAAGTTAAATAAAATGAGATGGTAAGAATAAATTGAAATTTAACTTGAATTAAGTTAAATAAAAATTGAATTAGATTAGAGAATAATCTGTTATGGAATTGGGTTGATGAGTAAATAATTTGGAATTTGATACTGGAGTTCGAATGAAATTCGATTTGGATTTGAGGATATGAACTGATTGGGATTTGATTGAGATAACATTGTTATATGCTGAATTGATAGCATATGGAAGTGATAGAGTTGATATGCCCAACAAAAAGGTAAAAGTTTATATTTTATATGAGTTTGGAATTTATGAGCCGAATTGGCAAGCCGTTTGGCGTTCGGATTTTCTTTTGGGTTGAAGAAGGTCCAGAGAGGCGAGTTGGAGTTTGAGCTATTGACCAGTACAAAGGAGGTGCTGGCGAAATTTTCCGAAAATTTAAAGTGTTAATTTTTTTTCAGAATTTTTAAAAATTTTAGTTAGTCGGAAGGAATTAATATTTTAGTCGATATTAATTGGTTCAGTTAAAATCAGAAATAAGGGGTAAACAAATATTAGGAATTCCAATAGATAGGGTCGTCCTCTAACTTAGCAATTTCGAGGGCGAAATTATTTTAAGTGGGGAAGAATGTAATGGCCCGCATTGGCAGAGGTATTATAATTAATTTATTTAATTATATAAATGGTGGATTAAAGGATTTAATGGTCGTGAAATTAAATAATGGTGAATATTTAATTAAAATAATAAATTAAATAATATATTTAATTCAAAATAATCAGGAATATTGGAAATCACAATATTTTGTGAACGGGGTCGTCCCTTAGATTTAATTCAGCTTAGAGTTGAATTATATTGACGAATATATTCAATCGACGATAGTTTGAACGTATAATTGTATTATAATTAAAATCGAGCTCGAAATGGCGCTGCAGTTCGTAAATTGGCGATTCAAACTTCAACTGAATGTACATGGTTCGTTTTAAGCCGGATTTCTGTGAAACAAGAAACGCACGGAGCTGGTGGAGTATATCTTTCTAGTGGAAGAGAAAAATCTGGATTTCGTCGTGTAGATTTTGATTTATGTCCAAATCAATTTTAGAAAAGTCGCTATTGAATTCCTTTATAATTTATAACGATTTATAAAAGGAATTCCAATATAAATTGAATATCGATATAATTTGGATTTGGAATATCGAGCTATAAATCCATATATGAATATTTAGGGGCTGTGGTATATTCTATGTGAATATATACGGTAATATTAAATTATTAATATTTAATTTAATTTATTTAAATATATTTATATATTTAAATCGGTCATTCAGAGCTTTAAAAATAGTCAGTTTTTGCAAACGACCTCGGAATTCGACGAAACTGATTTTGTTGGATCCGCAACATCAAATTTTTGTTAGATGTGAAGTTTCGGGATTTTTATAGTCACTGTGTGGCCATACGGATTTTTAGAGTGAAAAACAGTCAGTATTTCGACGGTTAAAAATACGCTGTGTGAGCATACGAAGTCGGAATTCAACGAAACCAGTTTCGTTGGGACCGTAATGTCGAACTGTAGCTGCATGTCAATTTTCATGATTTTTGGGTATCGTATGTGATCACAGAAATTTTAGAGGACAGACACAAACAGCGTAAGAATATAAATGAATATTAAAATAAAATAAATATCTAAAATATCTAGATATTTTAGTGGCCTATATAATCACCTTAACTCATCTAAACCTAATTCCAACTTCAGAAAAACCGCCGCAAGTTATTTTCTCCTTCTAGTAAAGTTCGAACTCAAAAGAAAATCCAAAACAATTCATTTGAATTCTTATAAATTCCAACGTTTGTATATTGGGTACCTATGAGATGAGAGCTTCATTTTTATACCATTTTTACTAGGTCTGATTCATGTTCTGGGTTATCGAGTTCCTACAATAGACCAAGGGCTTGGATTTTCTTGAAAAGGAGACATCGATGCAAGCTTTTATGGTTGAATTTGTGTTTGCGGTGAGGAGTGGAACCGATTTGAATTCTTTTATAGGTTTCGGGGATGAAATGTTTTGGTGTCAGACTGTCGACGCGGTGCCAGGAGTGCGCTCGAGCTCGGAATTGTGGTGGTGGTGGTGTTGAGTTTAAGAAGGTATGTTGAATGGAGTGCTCGAATTGAATTTGTGGTGAGTAATGAAGGAGTAGTGAACGGCTAAGAATCGGCCATGGGAAGGAGCTGGACATCGTGAGTTACATTTGGGGAAGAAGGGATTTTACGGGGCCGGTTTCCTTTTGAGTAAGTGGGCCGACATTTGGAAAAGGTCAAGGCCCATTTAAAATAAAGTCCAAGCTTTTATTTATTTAATTATCGTATAAACTTCGTAATGTAATAACATCTCTATACGGTATCGAAATTCAGCGAAACAAGATCCGACAGGATCGTATGGACGGACACTACGCGATGGAACTGACTGGAAGTCCATCTGAGCTCATTACAATTTATAGTGAAATAAATTGTCCAATCTGAATCAACGACAATTAACGTTATTAACGATGATCGTCCAATGTGATAAAACTCACCAACTCTGAACAGTTATATTTTTATAATGTATTCTTAGAACTGTTAATCATCTGTTGATTTCTGTGTGTTGGTTGATTGATTGAACTGCTAGTCAGTTAGTGGAAATTAAATATATATATATATATAAATATATATATATATAAACCGTTAAAATATTATATATTGATGTTGTTATCAGAATAATCCGTACTGAACTGAAAGTGATGTTAATTATATGGTTTAACATCTGTGATGCAGGGAAACAGGTTGGAGGGACCCAACTGGGTTCCTCAATATTTATAATACTGTTTTGATTCATATATTCTATTATATGATGTGATATATAATCTGTTGCCGATTATATGTGGTTGGACGATATTGATCATCGTGATTTGATATGATTGAATACCATAACATACCGAAATGTTGATAAGTAGATTTTCAAAGTGATATTGAAAACAGAATATTTATAAATGAAATAATTTATAAATAAGAGTTATTTATAAATTTGAATATTTATAAATAAGGAATATTTATAAATTGGGATATTTATAAATAGGAGATATTTAAAAAGGGAAATAATTTCAAAACATTTCCTTTTTGAATGGAAAGGCCTGTGTGGCGGGTTTGGGGATTTTCCCGATGCTCCCGTTACAAAGGAGGTTATGGCGAATTTTTCAGAGAATTTAAGGAGTTAAAATATTTCAAGAATAAATTTGAAAAGGAAATATTTATAAACCATTTACAAATAGAATTGAAAAGGAAACGTTATAAAAAGGAAATCATTTTTAAAGTGTAGAACTGTTATTTAAAAGTAAATCTTTCCAAAGGAATATAACGTTGTTAAAAAGGAAATCTTTATAAAGCGAATAAAGTAAATCGAATATGGTATTCGAAAGGAGTTAAATCGAATATGGTATTCGAAGGGAGTAAATCGAATATGGTATTCGAAAGTTAGTAAAACGAATATGCTATTCGAAAGGGGTTAGTCGAGTCGAGTTAGTTGAATAGAGTTAACCAGTTTAGTAGAGTTAACCAGTTCAGTAGAGTTAACCAGTTCATTAGAGTTAACCAGTGAGTTAAGTAAGTCAAGTTAATCAGTTGGAGTTAATCGATTCGAGTTAAGATTTTCGAGTTGATGATCGAGTTAAGTTATCTAATACCACTTATTCGAAGTAGAAGTTATCAAATATAGTTATTTGAGATAAAGTTAGTCAAACAGAGTATTCAGGATAAGTTGCCATCTCGTACGACTGCTAGCGTAATTCGCAGGGCTGTAAATAGCCTACGGCGGTCGTATGTTTCCTGAGGGAGTCAGGCGTAACCATTGTGATAGATGCGATCTAGAGTCAAGCGAATGGAGTTAAATTGAATATTAGTTATTCGATACGAGTTAAGTTCTTGAGTTAGATTATCGAGATAAGTTAATCGAGATAAGTTAATCAAGTTAAGTTCTTGAGTTAGATTATCGAGATAAGTTAATCAAGTTAAGTTCTTGAGTTAGATTATCAAGATAAGTGAGTCGAGTTAAGTTCGTCAAGTTAAATTAATCGATGTTAGTTTCATCGAAAGGAGTTAATCGATGTTAATTTCATCGAAAGGAGTATCGATGTTAGTTTAATCGAAAGGAGTTATCGATTAGTTAAATCGATAGGAGTTGTCAAATTTAGTTATTCGATAGGAGTTAATCAAGATGAGTTAAATAAGTTAAGTTGATCGAATCTAGTCATTCGATAGGAGTTAATCAAGTTAAGTTAAATAAGTTAAGTTAATCGAATCTAGTTATTCGAGAGGAGATTATCGAATATAGTTTATTCGAAGTGAGTAGTCGAATATTGGTTATTCGAAGTGAGTTAATCGAATATTGGTTATTCGAAAAGGGGAGTTATCAAATCGAATAGATTAAAGGAGTTAATCGAATATAGTTTATTCGAGTAGAGTTAGAGGAGTTATCGAATATAGTTTATTCGACAGGAGTTAAGTGAATAGTTAGATTAATCAAAGTGAATTAGTTAAGTTAAACTAAGTGAATTAGTTAAGTGAATTGGTTAAGTTAACCAAAGTGAATTTGTCGAGTTAATCAAAGTGATTAGTTCAGTTAATCGAGTTGAATTTGTCAGTCGAGTTAATAAATGGAGTTAGTCAAACCAAGTAAAACCAGTTAGAGTTAATTAATTAAGGTTGACCAGTTAGAGTTAATCAATCAGAGTTAATCAAATAGAGTTAAGTAAAATTGGAACTGACTAGAGATTAGTAAATTGAATGGTTTTCTAATTGTTTATCTGATGCTGGTTTTGGCCTTCGGGATTTATACTTAGGGAATTGTTCTCATACTAGTTCACAGTCAGGGACTGATAGTTGGGGAAGGGTAATGATTTGTAAATAAGCAAATGGAAAACGTTTTCCAGTGTTAATAACATATATTTTCTAAACATAGAAAATAAGGCAATGTGAATATATATATAGATATATGTTGATGATTTACCGATATAATTTCCATCTAGAAATAATATCGTTGTTTGCACACTTGTTTTTCTTTGATGGTTAAATCACAGACTATCGAAGTTTTGACCATTTTAACGTTGTTAATATAGAGAGACCGGTTGGATTATTATCCAAAGAACCACTCTGTATTGGCATAAGCGTTGCGAATCATATATGCCAAAGATAATTGAAGACGGAGTAAAATGCAAGGGCTGTTGTATAAGTCTTAGATAACAGTGACTAAGATGGATATACTGAATAGTGTTGTCCAGTCCCAGGACAACTTGTATGGACGAAGGTCTGACAGAGTATATCCAATAGATCGCGTAAGTTGATCTGTTCAAACGTATTCACGTTTGGTGGCGGAGGAATTCGTTTCTCTAAGCTGTATACCCGTGTTACTTTTGGATAAATCAATTTGTGATTTGGTGGGTATGACGATGTGACATTCTAAGTGAATGAGGATGACTTGTGTTGATGAATATCTGACAGAGTATTTCCAGAAAGGTCACGTACATTGATTTCTTCAACTATACCAAGAGTGGAAGCGGAGATGGAAACTTCTTTTGCTAAAACGTAACGTACTGTTGTAGACGCCAATTAGTGATTTTCGATGGATCTGACAATGTGACATTTGAAGTGAATCTGATGTGATGATAGAGCGTAACCTCAAGCCTCATCATCCGGTTAATGACAGAAATCGGGCAGGCAACATGGCTATGTCGGTCGCACTGAAGTAGGGTGTATAATCACCTATCTAGAGAATATTCATTTGCTTCTTTAATCTATCAATGCTGTCTCATATATATACGGGAAACGGTTGCTGATCCCAACCGTTGGTGATGTACATTCGATACACTCAAGCGAAATGAGTGGTCGGTCATGTGTGGCTGAGTTGCAAGATGTTCTTGTTGAACTCCAGTGTATCGTTCCTAGAGTACACTGATCGGAAGGTGGTTCCATACCTTGTCATAGTTGGAAATCCATTATCCAATACGTGCTTGCGATTTTGATTGTATACTATATATGTAGAACGTGAGATGAAAGCGTTTCTGCTAGTTGATATCTATTTGTATATAGACATTATTATAATATCAAAAGGTTTTTGATATAAAGATATTTTGGATTCTCATAAGGGAAAAACCCGTTCCGTTCTGCAGCGTGGTCTTATGATATATCGTTTACTTGTTCATATACCAGTTTAAACTGTTTCACTCACACCAGTCCCATGACTGACCCGGAGTTTACTTTGTTGTTTTCCCTAAACTCTTGGGTGCCTAATTTGTACGGGCAGTCAAGTAGTCGGGTTTTACAGATATACTTGGAGAGCTTGGAGCAGGAGGCTTCAAGATCATATAGCTATAGTTATTTCCACTGTGTTGTAAGTGTTGTACTCTGATAAGTGCTATTGTTTACATAACTGTTATATTTCAAAGTTATGTTATATATTATACGTTATTCGTTCCGTTGTGAGATTCGTGTTACTCTGATGATGTAAGTTCTTCTTTTCTTCTTCTATTCTAAGTTTCTATCTTATCTATCCTCACCCTCTAATTTCTTTCATTAATTACCAGGATTTTTCGATGTTTTGGTTATCGACATCGAGGTTATGTCGATAACCAAAGTCGCTCAAAATCCGGGTCACTACAGTTGGTATCAGCGCTTAAGTTAAGTGATTTACCTTGGCTCTGTGGCGTAATTCAGTAGAGATGGGATTAGTAATATCCTAGACCGAGTTTGAGTGTATATATACGAGTGCGTATTTGTTAGTTAATATAAAGTGGTTTTATATTGTGGAGATTTATTGGTTGAGTGGCTTATAAATTCTGGTCGATCAGTTTGATCCACTATATCGGTAGGAGTTTTATAAACACTTGAACACGATGAACCGACATGGTATGTTTTGAAGTTAACATAGTATAATTTGTTGTGTTGGTTGTTATTATAATCGAATGAGGTTATAAGAAGTGAAATGGTTATGTAAATTACTGATCAGAATTCATATAAGTAAAGTATATAAAATAAGATGAAGTAAATCTGAATTTAAATCAGATTTGGAATTAAAATAAGGAAATTTTTAGTTCCTGGGAGATTTTGAAAACGTTTTTCAAACTGAAAGTGATATAGTATTGAACTCACTTCGATAGCTGGAATAGATTCTGATGATGAATCGCGACATCATCAGTGTTCATTTTCGAGTTCTAAGTGACGGATTACTACCAAAGTTTTGTTTTTTTGAATTGTTTTAAGGAAACAAGTTGCTGGAAATTCAAAGGTTTTGAATTGTTGTTATGATTTCAAATTGATTTGAAAGAAACCCTGAAATTTAAGTTCTGGAATTAAAATTTAACTAATGAAGTTAAATAAAATGAGATGGTAAGAATAAATTGAAATTTAACTTGAATTAAGTTAAATAAAAATTGAATTAGATTAGAGAATAATCTGTTATGGAATTGGGTTGATGAGTAAATAATTTGGAATTTGATACTGGAGTTCGAATGAAATTCGATTTGGATTTGAGGATATGAACTGATTGGGATTTGATTGAGATAACATTGTTATATGCTGAATTGATAGCATATGGAAGTGATAGAGTTGATATGCCCAACAAAAAGGTAAAAGTTTATATTTTATATGAGTTTGGAATTTATGAGCCGAATTGGCAAGCCGTTTGGCGTTCGGATTTTCTTTTGGGTTGAAGAAGGTCCAGAGAGGCGAGTTGGAGTTTGAGCTATTGACCAGTACAAAGGAGGTGCTGGCGAAATTTTCCGAAAATTTAAAGTGTTAATTTTTTTTCAGAATTTTTAAAAATTTTAGTTAGTCGGAAGGAATTAATATTTTAGTCGATATTAATTGGTTCAGTTAAAATCAGAAATAAGGGGTAAACAAATCTTAGGAATTCCAATAGATAGGGTCGTCCTCTAACTTAGCAATTTCGAGGATGAAATTATTTTAAGTGGGGAAGAATGTAATGACCCGCATTGGCAGAGGTATTATAATTAATTTATTTAATTATATAAATGGTGGATTAAAGGATTTAATGGTCGTGAAATTAAATAATGGTGAATATTTAATTAAAATAATAAATTAAATAATATATTTAATTCAAAATAATCAGGAATATTGGAAATCACAATATTTTGTGAACGGGGTCGTCCCTTAGATTTAATTCAGCTTAAAGTTGAATTATATTGACGAATATATTCAATCGGCGATAGTTTGAACGTATAATTATATTATAATTAAAATCGAGCTCGAAATGGCGCTGCAGTTCGTAAATTGGCGATTCAAACTTCAACTGAATGTAGATGGTTCGTTTTAAGCCGGATTTCTGTGAAACAAGAAACGCACGGAGCTGGTGGAGTATATCTTTCTAGTGGAAGAGAAAAATCTGGATTTCGTCGTGTAGATTTTGATTTATGTCCAAATCAAATTTTAGAAAAGTCACTATTGAATTCCTTTATAATTTATAACGATTTATAAAAGGAATTCCAATATAAATTGAATATCGATATAATTTGGATTTGGAATATCGAGCTATAAATCCATATATGAATATTTAGGAGCTGTGGTATATTCTATGTGAATATATACGGTAATATTAAATTATTAATATTTAATTTAATTTATTTAAATATATTTATATATTTAAATGGGTCATTCAGAGCTTTAAAAATAGTCAGTTTTTGCAAACGACCTCGGAATTCGACGAAACTAATTTTGTTGGATCCACAACATCAAATTTTTGTTAGATGTGAAGTTTCGGGATTTTTAGAGTCACTGTGTGGCCATACGGATTTTTAGAGTGAAAAACAGTCAGTATTTCGACGGTTAAAAATACGCTGTGTGAGCATACGAAGTCGGAATTCAACGAAACCAGTTTCGTTGGGACCGTAATGTCGAACTGTAGCTGCATGTCAATTTTCATGATTTTTGGGTATCGTATGTGATCACAGAAATTTTAGAGGACAGATACAAACAGCGTAAGAATATAAATGAATATTAAAATAAAATAAATATCTAAAATATCTAGATATTTTAGTGGCCTATATAATCACCTTAACTCATCTAAACCTAATTCCAACTTCAGAAAAACCGCCGCAAGTTATTTTCTCCTTCTAGTAAAGTTCGAACTCAAAAGAAAATCCAAAACAATTCATTTGAATTCTTATAAATTCCAACGTTTGTATATTGGGAACCTATGAGATGAGAGCTTCATTTTTATACCATTTTTACTAGGTCCGATTCATGTTCTGGGTTATCGAGTTCCTACAGTAGACCAAGGGCTTGGATTTTCTTGAAAAGGAGATATCGATGCAAGCTTTTATGGTTGAATTTGTGTTTGCGGTGAGGAGTGGAACCGATTTGAATTCTTTTATAGGTTTCGGGGATGAAATGTTTTGGTGTCAGACTGTCGACGCGGTGCCAGGAGTGCGCTCGAGCTCGGAATTGTGGTGGTGGTGGTGTTGAGTTTAAGAAGAGATGTTGAATGGAGTGCTCGAATTGAATTTGTGGTGAGTAATGAAGGAGTAGTGAACGGCTAAGAATCGTCCATGGGAAGGAGCTGGACATCGTGAGTTACATTTGGGGAAGAAGGGATTTTACGGGGCCGGTTTCCTTTTGAGTAAGTGGGCCGACATTTGGAAAAGGTCAAGGCCCATTTAAAATAAAGTCCAAGCTTTTATTTATTTAATTATCGTATAAACTTCGTAATGTAATAACTTCTCTATACGGTATCGCAATTCAGCGAAACAAGATCCGACATGATCGTATGGACGGACACTACGCGATGGAACTGACTGGAAGTCCATCTGAGCTCATTACAATTTATAGTGAAATAAATTGTCCAATCTGAATCAACGACAATTATCGTTATTAACGATGATCGTCCAATGTGATAAAACTCACCAACTCTGAACAGTTATATTTTTATAATGTATTCTTAGAACTGTTAATCATCTGTTGATTTCTGTGTGTTGGTTGATTGATTGAACTGCTAGTCAGTTAGTGGAAATTAAATAAATATATATATATATATAAACCGTTAAAATATTATATATTGATGTTGTTATCAGAATAATCCGTACTGAACTGAAAGTGATGTTAATTATATGGTTTAACATCTGTGATGCAGGGAAACAGGTTGGAGGGACCCAACTGGGTTCCTCAATATTTATAATACTGTTTTGATTCATATATTCTGTTATATGATGTGATATATAATCTGTTGCCGATTATATGTGGTTGGACGATATTGATCATCGTGATTTGATATGATTGAATACCATAACATACCGAAATGTTGATAAGTAGATTTTCAAAGTGATATTGAAAACAGAATATTTATAAATGGAATAATTTATAAATAAGAGTTATTTATAAATTTGAATATTTATAAATAAGGAATATTTATAAATTGGGATATTAATAAATAGGAGATATTTAAAAAGGGAAATAATTTCAAAACATTTCCTTTTTGAATGGAAAGGCCTGTGTGGCGGGTTTGGGGATTTTCCCGATGCTCCCGTTACAAAGGAGGTTATGGCGAATTTTTCAGAGAATTTAAGGAGTTAAAATATTTCAAGAATAAATTTGAAAAGGAAATATTTATAAACCATTTACAAATAGAATTGAAAAGGAAACGTTATAAAAAGGAAATCATTTTTAAAGTGTAGAACCGTTATTTAAAAGTAAATCTTTCCAAAGGAATAAAACGTTGTTAAAAAGGAAATCTTTATAAAGCGAATAAAGTAAATCGAATATGGTATTCGAAAGGAGTTAAATCGAATATGGTATTCGAAGGGAGTAAATCGAATATGGTATTCGAAAGTTAGTAAAACGAATATGCTATTCGAAAGGGGTTAGTTGAGTCGAGTTAGTTGAATAGAGTTAACCAGTTTAGTAGAGTTAACCAGTTCAGTAGAGTTAACCAGTTCATTAGAGTTAACCAGTGAGTTAAGTAAGTCAAGTTAATCAGTTGGAGTTAATCGATTCGAGTTAAGATTTTCGAGTTGATGATCGAGTTAAGTTATCGAATACCACTTATTCGAAGTAGAATTTATCAAATATAGTTATTTGAGATAAAGTTAGTCAAACAGAGTATTCAGGTTAAGTTGCCATCTCGTACGACTGCTAGCGTAATTCGCAGGGCTGTAAATAGCCTACGGCGGTCGTATGTTTCCTGAGGGAGTCAGGCGTAACCATTGTGATCGCTGCGATCTAGAGTCAAGCGAATGGAGTTAAATTGAATATTAGTTATTCGATACGAGTTAAGTTCTTGAGTTAGATTATCGAGATAAGTTAATCGAGATAAGTTAATCAAGTTAAGTTCTTGAGTTAGATTATCGAGATAAGTTAATCGAGTTAAGTTCTTGAGTTAGATTATCGAGATAAGTGAGTCGAGTTAAGTTCGTCAAGTTAAATTAATCGATGTTAGTTTCATCGAAAGGAGTTAATCGATGTTAATTTCATCGAAAGGAGTATCGATGTTAGTTTAATCGAAAGGAGTTATCGATTAGTTAAATCGATAGGAGTTGTCAAATTTAGTTATTCGATAGGAGTTAATCAAGATGAGTTAAATAAGTTAAGTTGATCGAATCTAGTCATTCGATAGGAGTTAATCAAGTTAAGTTAAATAAGTTAAGTTAATCGAATCTAGTTATTCGAGAGGAGATTATCGAATATAGTTTATTCGAAGTGAGTAGTCGAATATTGGTTATTCGAAGTGAGTTAATCGAATATTGGTTATTCGAAAAGGGGAGTTATCAAATCGAATAGATTAAAGGAGTTAATCGAATATAGTTTATTCGAGTAGAGTTAGAGGAGTTATCGAATATAGTTTATTCGACAGGAGTTAAGTGAATAGTTAGATTAATCAAAGTGAATTAGTTAAGTTAAACTAAGTGAATTAGTTAAGTGAATTGGTTAAGTTAACCAAAGTGAATTTGTCGAGTTAATCAAAGTGATTAGTTCAGTTAATCGAGTTGAATTTGTCAGTCGAGTTAATAAATGGAGTTAGTCAAACCAAGTAAAACCAGTTAGAGTTAATTAATTAAGGTTGACCAGTTAGAGTTAATCAATCAGAGTTAATCAAATAGATTTAAGTAAAATTAGAACTGACTAGAGATTAGTAAATTGAATGGTTTTCTAAGTGTTTATCTGATGCTGGTTTTGGCCTTCGGGATTTATACTTAGGGAATTGTTCTCATACTAGTTCACAGTCAGGGACTGATAGTTGGGGAAGGGTAATGATTTGTAAATAAGCAAATGGAAAACGTTTTCCAGTGTTAATAACATATATTTTCTAAACATAGAAAATAAGGCAATGTGAATATATATATAGATATATGTTGATGATTTACCGATATAATTTCCATCTAGAAATAATATCGTTGTTTGCACACTTGTTTTTCTTTGATGGTTAAATCACAGACTATCGAAGTTTTGACCATTTTAACGTTGTTAATATGGAGAGTGTACGGGCAGTCAAGTAGTCAGGTTTTACAGATATACTTGGAGAGCTTGGAGCAGGAGGCTTCAAGATCATATAGCTATAGTTATTTCCGCTGTGTTGTTAGTGATGTACTCTGATAAGTGCTATTGTATACATAACTGTTATATTTCAAAGTTATGTTATTCGTTCCGCTGTGAGATTCGTGTTACTCTGATGATGTAAGTTCTTCTTTTCTTCTTCTATTCTAAGTTTCTATCTTATCTATCCTCACCCTCTAATTTCTTTCATTAATTACCAGGATTTTTCGATGTTTTGGTTATCGACATCGAGCTTATGTCGATAACCAAAGTCGCTCAAAATCCGGGTCACTACAGTTGGTATCAGAGCTTAAGTTAAGTGATTTACCTTGGCTCTGTGGCGTAATTCAGTAGAGATGGGATTAGTTATATCCTAGACTGAGTTTGAGTGTATATATACGAGTGCGTATTTGTTAGTTAATATAAAGTGGTTTTATATTGTGGAGATTTATTGGTTGAGTGGCTTATAAATTCTGGTCGATCAGTTTGATCCACTGTATCGGTAGGAGTTTTATAAACACTTGAACACGATGAACCGACATGGTATGTTTTGAAATTGACATAGTATAATTGGTTGTGTTGGTTGTTATTATAATCGAATGAGGTTATAAGAAGTGAAATGGTTATGTAAATAACTGATCAGAATTCATATAAGTAAAGTATATGAAATAAGATGAAGTAAATCTGAATTTAAATCAGATTTGGAATTAAAATAAGGAAATTTTTAGTTCTTAGGAGATTTTGAAAACGTTTTTCAAACTGAAAGTGATATAGTATTGAACTCACTTCGATAGCTGGAAAATAGATTCTGATGATGAATCGCGACATCATCAGTGTTCATTTTCGAGTTCTAAGTGACGGATTACTACCAAAGATTTGTTTTTTTGAATTGTTTTGAGGAAACAAGTTGCTGGAAATTCAAAGGTTTTGAATTGTTGTTATGATTTCAAATTGATTTGAAAGAAACCCAGAAATTTAAGTTCTGGAATTAAAATTTAACTAATGAAGTTAAATAAAATGAGATGGTAAGAATAAATTGATATTTAACTTGAATTAAGTTAAATAAAAATTGAATTAGATTAGAGAATAATCTGTTAAGGAATTGGGTTGATGAGTAAATAATTTGGAATTTGATACTGGAGTTCGAATGAAATTCGATTTGGATTTGAGGATATGACCTGATTGGGATTTGATTGAGATAACATTGTTATATGCTGAGTTGATAACATATGGAAGTGATAGAGTTGATATGCCCAACAAAAAGGTACAAGTTTATATTTTATTTGAGTTTGGAATTTATGAGCCGAATTGGCAAGCCGTTTGGCGTTCTGATTTTCTTTTGGGTTGAAGAAGGCCCAGAGAGGCGAGTTGGAGTTTGAGCTATTGACCAGTACAAAGGAGGTGCTGGCGAAATTTTCCGAAAATTTAAAGTGTTAATTTTTTTTCAGAATTTTTAAAAATTTTAGTTAGTCGGAAGGAATTAATATTTTAGTCGATATTAATTGGTTCAGTTAAAATCAGAAATAAGGGGTAAACAAATCTTAGGAATTCCAATAGATAGGGTCGTCCTCTAACTTAGCAATTTCGAGGACGAAATTATTTTAAGTGGGGAAGAATGTAATGACCCGCATTGGCAGAGGTATTATAATTAATTTATTTAATTATATAAATGGTGGATTAAAGGATTTAATGGTCGTGAAATTAAATAATGGTGAATATTTAATTAAAATAATAAATTAAATAATATATTTAATTCAAAATAATCAGGAATATTGGAAATCACAATATTCTGTGAACGGGGTCGTCCCTTAGATTTTAATTCAGCTTAGAGTTGAATTATATTGATGAATATATTCAATCGACGACAGTTTGAACGTATAATTATATTATAATTAAAATCGAGCTCGAAAAGGCGCTGCAGTTTGTAAATTGGCGATTCGAACTTCAACTGAATGTACATGATTCGTTTTAAGCCGGATTTCTATGAAACAAGAAACGCACGGAGCTGGTGGAGTATATATTTCTAGTGGAAGAGAAAAATCTGGATTTCGTCGTATAGATTTTGATTTATGTCCAAATCAAATTTTAGAAAAGTCGCTATGGAATTCCTTTATAATTTATAACGATTTATAAAAGGAATTTCAATATAAATTGAATATCGATATAATATGGATTTGGAATATCGAGCTATAAATCCATATATGAATATTTAGGAGTTGTGGTATATTCTATGTGAATATATACGGTAATATTAAATTATTAATATTTAATTTAATTTATTTAAATATATTTATATATTTAAATGGGTCATTCAGAGCTTTAAAAATAGTCAGTTTTTGCAAACGACCTCGGAATTCGACGAAACTAATTTTGTTGGATCCGCAACATCAAATTTTTGTTAGATGTGAAGTTTCATGATTTTTAGAGTCACTGTGTGGCCGTACGGATTTTTAGAGTGAAAACCAGTCAGTATTTCGACGGTTAAAAATACACTGTGTGAGCATACGAAGTCGGAATTCGACGAAACTAGTTTCGTTGGGACTGTAATGTCAAACTGTAGCTGCATGTCAATTTTCGTGACTTTTGGGTATCGTATGTGATCACAGAAATTTTAGAGGACATATACAAACAGCGTAAGAATATAAATGAATATTAAAATAAAATAAATATCTAAAATATCTAGATATTTTAGTGGCCTATATAATCACCTTAACTCATCTAAACCTAATTCCAACTTCAGAAAAACCGCCGCAAGTTATTTTCTCCTTCCAGTAAAGTTCGAACTCAAAAGAAAATCCAAAACAATTCAGTTGAATTCTTATAAATTCCAACGTTTGTATATTGGGAACCTATGAGATGAGAGCTTCATTTTTATACCATTTTTACTAGGTCCGATTCATGTTCTGGGTTATCGAGTTCCTACAGTAGACCTAGGGCTTGGATTTTCTTGAAAAGGAGACATCGATGCAAGCTTTTATGGTTGAATTTGTGTTTGCGGTGAGGAGTGGAATCGATTTGAATTCTTTTATGGGTTTCGGGGATGAAATGTTTCGGTGTTAGACTGTCGACGCGGTGCCAGGAGTGCGCTCGAGCTCGGAATTGTGGTGGTGGTGGTGTTGAGTTTAAGAAGAGATGTTGAATAGAGTGCTCGAATTGAATTTGTGGTGAGTAATGGAGGAGTATTGAACGGCTAAGAATCGACCATGGGAAGGAGCTGGACGTCGTGAGTTACATTTGGGGAAGAAGGGATTTTACTAGGCTGGTTTCCGTTTGAGTAAGTGGGCCGACATTTGGAAAAGGGCAAGGCCCATTTGAAAATAAAGTCCAAGCTTTTATTTATTTAATTATCGTATAAACTTCGTAATGTAATAACTTCTCTATACTGTATCGAAATTCAGCGAAACAAGATCCGACAGGATCGTATGGACGGACACTACGCGATGGAACTGACTGGAAGTCCATCTGAGCTCGTTACAATTTATAGTGAAATAAATTGTCCAATCTGAATCAACGACAATTATCGTTATTAACGATGATCGTCCAATGTAAGTAAAACTCACCAACTCTGAACAGTTATATTTTTATAATGTATTCTTAGAACTGTTAATCATCTATTGATTTCTGTGTGTTGGTTGATTGATTGAACTGCTAGTCAGTTAGTGGAAATTATATATATATATATATATATACATATATAAAATCGTTAAATATTATATATTGATGCTGTTATCAGAATAATCCGTACTGAACTGAAAGTGATGTTAATTATATGGTTTAACATCTGTGATGCAGGGAAACAGGTTGGAGGGACCCAACTGGGTTCCTCAATATTTATAATACTGTTTTGATTCATATATTCTGTTATATGATGTGATATATAATCTGTTGTCGATTATATGTGGTTGGACGATATTGATCATCGTGATTTGATATGATTGAATACCATAACATACCGAAATGTTGATAAGTAGATTTTCAAAGTGATATTGAAAACATAATATTTATAAATGGAATAATTTATAAATAAGAGTTATTTATATATTTGAATATTTATAAATAAGGAATATTTATAAATTGGGATGTTTATAAATAGGAGATATTTAAAAAGGGAAATAATTTCAAAACATTTCCTTTTTGAATGGAAAGGCCTGTGTGGCGGGTTTGGGGATTTTCCCGATGCTCCCGTTACAAAGGAGGTTATGACGAATTTTTCAGAGAATTTAAGGAGTTAGAATATTTCAAGAATAAATTTTAAAAGGAAATATTTGTAAACCATTTACAAATAGAATTGAAAAGGAAACGTTATAAAAAGGAAATCATTTTTAAAGTGTAGAACCGTTATTTAAAAGTAAATCTTTCCAAATGAATAAAACGTTGTTAAAAAGGAAATCTTTATAAAGTGAATAAAGTAAATCGAATTTGGTATTCGAAAGGAGTTAAATCGAATATGGTATTCGAAGGGAGTAAATCGAGTATGGTATTCGAAAGTTAGTAAAACGAATATGCTATTCGAAAGGGGTTAGTCGAGTCGAGTTAGTTGAATAGAGTTAACCAGTTCAGTAGAGTTAACCAGTTCAGTAGAGTTAACCAGTTCAATAGAGTTAACCAGTGAGTTAAGTAAGTCAAGTTAATCAGTTGGAGTTAATCGATTCGAGTTAAGATTTTCGAGTTGATAATCGAGTTAAGTTATCGAATACCACTTATTCGAAGTAGAAGTTATCAAATATAGTTATTTGAGATAGAGTTAGTCAAACAGAGTATTCAGGATAAGTTGCCATCTCGTACGACTGCTAGCGTAATTCGCAGGGCTGTAAATAGCCTACGGTGGTTTGATGTTTCCTGAGGGAGTCAGGCGTAACCATTGTGATCGCTGCGATCTAGAGTCAAGCGAATGGAGTTAAATTGAATATTAGTTATTCGATATGAGTTAAGTTCTTGAGTTAGATTATTGAGATAAGTTAATCGAGTTAAGTTCTTGAGTTAGATTATCGAGATAAGTTAATAGAGTTAAGTTCTTGAGTTAGATTATCGAGATAAGTGAGTTGAGTTAAGTTCGTCAAGTTAAATTAATCGATGTTAGTTTCATCGAAAGGAGTTAATCGATGTTAATTTCATCGAAAGGAGTATCGATGTTAGTTTAATCGAAAGGAGTTATCGATTAGTTAAATCGAAAGGAGTTGTCAAATTTAGTTATTCGATAGGAGTTAATCAAGATGAGTTAAATAAGTTAAGTTGATCGAATCTAGTCATTCGATAGGAGTTAATCAAGTTAAGTTAAATAAGTTAAGTTAATCGAATCTAGTTATTCGAGAGGAGATTATCGAATATAGTTTATTCGAAGTGAGTAGTCGAATATTGGTTATTCGAAGTGAGTTAATCGAATATTGGTTATTCGAAAAGGGGAGTTATCAAATCAAATAGATTAAAGGAGTTAATTGAATATAGTTTATTCGAGTATAGTTAGAGGAGTTATCGAATATAGTTTATTCGACAGGAGTTAAGTGGATAGTTAGATTAATCAAAGTGAAGTAGTTAAGTTAAACTAAGTGAATTAGTTAAGTGAATTGTTTAAGTTAACCAAAGTGAATTTGTCGAGTTAATCAAAGTGATTAGTTCAGTTAATCGAGTTGAATTTGTCAGTCGAGTTAATAAATGGAGTTAGTTAAACCAAGTAAAACCAGTTAGAGTTAATTAATTAAGGTTGACCAGTTAGAGTTAATCAATCAGAGTTAATCAAATAGAGTTAAGTACAATTAGAACTGACTAGAGATTAGTAAATTGAATGGTTTTCTAAGTGTCTATCTGATGTTGGTTTCGGCCTTCGGGATTTATACTTAGGGAATTGTTCTCATACTAGTTCACGGTCAGGGACTGATAGTTGGGGAAGAGTAGTGATTTGTAAATAAGCAAATGGAAAACGTTTTCCAGTGTTAATAACATATATTTTCTAAACATAGAAAATAAGGCAATGTGAATATATATAGATATATGTTGATGATTTACCGATATAATTTCCATCTGGAAATAATATCGTTGTTTGCACACTTGTTTTTCTTTGATGGTTAAATCACAGACTATCGAAGTTTTGACCATTTTAACGTTGTTTATATGGAGAGACCGGTTGGATTATTATCCAAAGAACCACTCTGTATTGGCATAAGCGTTGCGAATCATATATGCCAAAGATAATTAAAGACGGAGTAAAATGCAAGGGTTGTTGTATAAGTCTTAGATAACAGTGACTAAGATGGATATACTGAATAGTGTTGTCCAGTCCCAGGACAACTTGTATGGACGAAGGTCTTACAGAGTATATCCAATAGATCGCGTAAGTTGATCTATTCAAACGTATTCACGTTTGGTGGTTGAGGAATTCGTTTCTCTAAGTTATATACCCGTTTTACTTTTGGGTAAATCAATTTGTGATTTGGTGGGTATGACGATGTGACATTCTAAGTGAATGAGGATGACTTGTGTTGATGAATGTCAGACAGAGTATTTCCAGAAAGGTCACGTACATTGATTTCTTCAACTATGCCAAGAGTGGAAGCGGAGAAGGAAACTTCTTTAGCTAACACGTAACGTACTGTTGTAGACGCCAATTAGTGATTTTCGATGGATCTGACAATGTGACATTTGAAGTGAATCTGATGTGATGATAGAGCGTAACCTCAAGCCTCATCATCCGGTTAATGACAGAAATCGGGCAGGCAGCATGGCTAAGTCAGTCGCACCGAAGTAGGGTGTATAATCACCTATCTTGAGAATATTCATTTGCTTCTTTAATCTATCAATGTTGTCTCATATATATACGGGAAACGGTTGCTGATCCCAACCGTTGGTGATGTACATTCGATACACTCAAGCGAAATGAGTGGTCGGTCATGTGTGGCTGAGTTGCAAGATGTTCTTGTTGAACTCCAGTGTATCGTTCCTAGAGTACACTGATCGGAAAGTGGTTCCATACCTTGTCATAGTTGGAAATCCATTATCCAATACGTGCTTGCGATTTTGATTGTATACTATATATGTAGAACGTGAGATGAAAGCGTTTCTGCTAGTTGATATCTATTTGAACATAGACATTATTATTATGTCAAAAGGTTTTTGATATAAAGATATTTTGGATTCTCATAAGGGAAAAAACCGTTCCGTTCTGCGGCGTGGTCTTATGAGATATCGTTTACTTGTTCATATACCTGTTTAAACCGTTTTACTCACACCAGTCCCATGACTGACCCGGAGTTTACATTGTTGTTTTCCCTAAACTCTTGGGTGCCTAATTTGTACGGACAGTCAAGTAGTCGGGTTTTACAGATATACTTGGAGAGCTTGGAGCAGGAGGCTTCAAGATCATATAGCTATAGTTATTTCCGCTGTGTTGTAAGTGTTGTACTCTGATAAGTGCTATTGTATACATAACTGTTAAATTTCAAAGTTATGTTATATATTATATGTTATTCGTTCCGTTGTGAGATTCGTGTTACTCTGATGATGTAAGTTCTTCTTTTCTTCTTCTATTCTAAGTTTCTATCTTATCTATCCTCATCCTCTAATTTCTTTCATTAATTACCAGGATTTTTCGATGTTTTGGTTATCGACATCGAGCTTATGTCGATAACCAAAGTCGCTCAAAATCCGGGTCACTACAACAATCAACAAAAACCATGTAGTAACAGACATAGCAACTAATTATCTTGCGTAGACCATCCTAATCGAGATCGACATCCTCTAAGCACAAGCCCTGAAGGCCTAAACCAACATCAGACAAGAACCCAAGAGATGTCTCCTTCGACGTCGCATAATCTACACAAGACGATACAAGCAAAACGATCATCATCCATGACTCTGACTATCACTGCTAATCCTGCTTAGAAACCATCTTTAATCGTATGACTAGCAATGAAACACCATTTGTCAAGGGATAATGGTAACCCCGACTATGGCAAAAATCCATATGCCTTTCCACAGTACGTATGTTTGTCTTACTCAGCAAAGACAAATAGGCCCTTCCACGATACCCTAGATATTCGACTAGCAAACATCCAGTCTTTTGGGCTTCCCCATTATACCTCTGCTTTGATTCCGGTAGAACCTCTGACTAACGATAATTCCTCAGCCTTCGATATCTCTAACCATCCAATCTGATGACTGTTCATAAGCTCAAGCAACTTCTCGAGCAACCGACATCCACAAGCTCACAACTATGAGTCGTCTTCACATTCGTTGCATTTCGACGATCAACGAACACTTTGCAACACTGTAATTTGGTCGATAGTTGATACACAATGTTTCACCCTTCTTTACTACATCTTTTGCCATAAGTCACAATCTACAATGTTTAATAAATGTTGGGACCATTCCTAGGTCGTTCCACAACCCATTAGTCTGTTCCCATGACAACCCATTAATCATAGCGACCCATTAAAGTGCTGCAAGCCACTATCACCGATCCATCAAATGTTGCCTTGACCGATCCAACTCCAAGCGATGGATGACCCGACCTAACTAGGACGACCCGACCTAACTTGGATGACTTGACCTAACTAGGATGACCCAACCTAACTTGGACGACCCGACCTAACTTGGACGACCTAATCTAACTTGGATGACCCGACTTTACCAAGCATTGATTCATCATGTTGCAACCAGACCGACCCATTAAGCTACGACCCAAGCTTGCTACATCATCAACGACCCGACTTCAATCTTGAACAACCTGAACGGCCTGTCCACTTTGACTCATCATTTCTTGCACGAGAAGCCACGCGATCCATCACTAATCACAACCGATCCATGCTATATTCGACTGACCATCAACTCGTGCAACCGATCCATTAAAACATCCAATAATTCAAGCAATCATCAAACAAACAATAACACAAAAAATATTATCGTACATTCCTATAGAATTCATCGAATCATGATAAAACAATGAAAACAAAATAATGGATCAGAATTTGTATAAACATATGAATTGACATAAGAATTACCGATTTAAGTTGCCAGATTAGATCCTATGGTGATTCGAATGGAAACATATTTATCATGATGTAGATATAGGTGAAAACAAATTGAAATGATGAAAAATAATATCAAACAACTCATATACTCGATTGAATATGTGTGAGAGATTCTTATCACTCACCAAATCTTCAAATTAGCTTGTAATCAACAAAACTCTAATATTGCCAATGAAGAAAGATCTTCAAATCACCCAATTTGATGCGATTTATTCTCTCTTGAAGTTGATTTATCCTTCCTTGATATAATCTTCAATTTCTAATGTAGATCTAAGATTTTAATGGAGGAGAGATGTAGTTGATTGAGAAAGGAGGATCACGAGCTCAACCAAATGAAAAATGAAAAAACTAAACCATTCTCCTTGCCTCTACCCCTATATTTATAGCCATCTGACCAGCCCACCAATGGGCCTCAACAAATCATCCCACTAATGACTAGTAAACCTGTCCAGAAATTGTGTAACACTGAAACAACGATTCCTACCAAACCGTTGAACCACATCTTTAGTGTGACTACTCTATGGAATTGGCAACACCATTTCCTCTCCAATAGAATCAATCTCAGTACCTGATTTGATCCCAGTCAAAAGTTATGCTCTGTACAAAACTGATAGGGGCAAAATGGTCACAAATAAAATTGATAAAATTTATGGACATGCCTCACATCCCCATAACCAACATATCAAAATATGAGAATGATTTGACCCTCAGGGAATTAAATAAAAATATTTTTCGATCCTCCGATATGTAAAATTCGGGTCATTACATTTTCTCCTTCTTAGGAATTTAGCCTCCAAAATTCCAAGCAAACACAAGAAACCTGAAACAATTCCATATGCTTACTATCCAAAAGCAGCTAATTCATCATCCAAACTAGCATCCATCTAGCCATGCATCCATATCCTTGACATAGCACTCGGAATTCTAATGATAATAGTACAAGCTACACTAGATAAGCGTAACATGACATTAATGGGTCATGCCAACGAAGAGTTCTAGATGGATTGTCTTCATTATCTCTTCCATTTCCCACGTACAATCGTCATCATCCTCACTCCATTGCACCTTGACTGACCTAACCGTCTTCCTCCTAAGTTGTTTCGTATCATTTCTCATAATGCGAAGAGGCTTACGAGGTTCCGTAAATACAGACTCAACTTCTAGGTTTTCTTACTGTTCCAGAGATACCACCAAATTCTAATGATGCATACACTTCCGTAGAAACGACACATGGAAAACATTGTGCATACTTGACATCTTCTCGGGTCAATCCAATTTATAAGCGAGATTTTCACTTCGCTCAACTATCGGAAACGGTCCAACAGTGCTTGGAGCTAACTTTCCTTTACTTCTGAACCAAACAACATTCTTCAACGGTGGAATCTTCCCGAAAACCATGTCACCAATGTCGAACTCCAAATCCTTTTGATATTTATCGACATAACTTTTCTGACAATCTTAGACTGCCTTCATTCATTGTTGAATGATCTCAATACAATCCGAGGTTTCTTTGATCATCCCTGGCCCAAGCATCAACTTATCTCCAATTTCTAAGCAACATATCGAAGAATTACACGGTGTACCATACAACGCCTCGTATGGTGCCATCCCAATGCTCAACTGGTAGCTGTTTTTGTACGCAAACTCAACTAAATGTAGATAGTCTTCCCACGATCCTCCGAAGTACAACACACAAGCTCTTAGGAGATATTCCAAAACTCAGTTAACCTTCTCGGTTTGACCATCAGTTTGGAGATGATAAGCCATACTCAAGCATAACTCGGTTCGCAAAGTCTCTTGCACACTCTTCCAAAATCCACTTAAGAATAATGGATCTTGATTACTTACTATGCGCTTCGGGATACCATGGAATCAAACTATCCATTTTATATATAGCTCAGCTAACTCCGATGCTGTCCTAGTCGATCTAATAGGAATAAACCTCGCACTTTTGGTCAAATGGTCCATGATGACCCAAATCCCTTCATTTGTTGCCCTAGTTATAGGTAGTCCACCGATAAAATCCATCGACATCAGCTCCCACTTCCATGCAGGAATTTCCAATGGCTTAAGCAATCCACTCGGCTTCTTCTGTTTAGTTTTTACTAACTGACAGTTCATACACTCGGAAATAAACTTTCCAACAACCCTCTCCATTCCTTCCCAGCACCAACAGTAAGCTCGCTTCATGTCCAAATACATCTTATTACCACCAGGATGAATCGTCAACTTTAAGTGATGATATTCTCTCAGAACCTCACCTCTCAATCCGTCGATATCAGGAACAACTTGTCGTCCTTATTTCCGAAGCCAACCCTCTCGAACGACTTTGAATTCCTTATCCTCTGGTTCCAACTTTTGGATAATCTCGGTAAGCTTTATGTCACGTTTTGGCTCTCGCCAATCCTTTCGATGAGAGTAGGTATTATCGATAAGCTTGCCAATATTTCAGGTTCCAACTTACACCAAGGCCTGAAATCAAATCATGCCAAGTACTCATGGTGCTTTTATTCCAAAAATATTGCTCCCAATCCTGCATGTCTTTGACTTAACGCATCTACAACTGCGTTACCTTTACCAGTGTATAGGCTATACCAAAATCATATGATGCTAGAAACTCTAACCACCTTTCTTGCTAAAGATTCGAATCCTTTTGGGAGAAAAGATACTTCACCGACTTGTGATCCGTAAACAACTCGAATCGAACTCCCAACAGGTAATGTCTCCACATCTTCAAAGTAAATATAATTGTTGCCAACTCCAAATCATGAGTTAGATAATTTTTTTCGTGCGGCTTCAACTGACGACTCGTGTAGGCCACAACTTTATCCTTCTGCATCAGCACTTCTCTAAATCCAGTACCACATGCATCAGTGTATACCACCATCTCTTCATTGGTCAAAATAGGAGCACTTGTAAGTCTTTCTTTTATGATTCCAAAAGCTTGCTCACACTTCGTATCCAATGTGAACGCTTGGTTTTTCTTTGTCAATCGTGTTAATGGTGCAGCTATCTAAGAGGAATCCTTGATAAAACGACAATAATATCCCGCCAATACATGGAAACCCCTAACATCCGTCACATTCTTATGTCTATCCCAGTCCTGAATTGCTGCCACCTTAGCAGGATCAACCTCTATTCCATTGCCAGAAACAACATGGCCTAAGAACCTCACTTCACTCTTCCAAAAGTGACACTTCGAAAACTTAGTTCTCAACTGATACTTTCGCAAGTACGTCTTATGCTCTTCCTCATTCCAAGAGCAAACCAGAATATCATCCACGAACATAAGCACGAACTTGTTCAACTGATCCCTGAATACCCTATTCATAAGATCCATGAAATACGCTGGCACGTTAGTCAACCTAAATGGCATCACCGACCATTCGAAGAAACCAGATGGTGTCCTAAAAGCAGTCATCGACATATTATCCCTCACCACACTCAACTGGTGAAATCCCTTTGCCAAATCCATTTAGAAAAACACTATGACTTTGTGAAGCTGATCAAACAAGTCATTTATCCTCGGCAACGGGTACTTGTTTTTCTTAGTCACCTTGTTCAGCTCAAAATAGTCCACACACAATCTCAAAGATCCATCAGCCTTGGTTGCAAACACATCTGGAGCACCCCATTCGGACACACTTCTCTGAATGAATACTTTCTCAAAAGATCACGTACTTGCACCTCTAACTCTCGCTGTTCCTTAGGCTCCATCCGCCTAAGAGGCATGATGATATGTCTAGCCCCTTTGACCAAATCAACCTTAAACTCAATCTCACGATGTGGTGGCAACCATTTAACCTCGTCTAAGACATCATCGAACTTACTAGCGATCGGCATAGATGACAAGTCTTCTCATGGAATCACAAACAAATATAAATAACATACGAATAATCCATCTTCGGGCTTACATAGAATCACAACCATTCGCCGTTCCACCTGCCGACTGTCACCTTGAGATTCTCGCAATCCACTTTTGCCGCATACCTCTTGAGCCAGTCCATATCCAAAATAATCCCAAACCTAACAAAGTTCAGAACAATGCAATCACACACAAAGGAGCAACCATGACTCGACAACACTAAACCAGGACAAATCATACAAAATTAGACGAACCCTCTAATGAATTAGTCATGGTCAGAGGTCTATCACAAATCTTGGGTTCCAAACCCAAGAAACAAACAAGCTCATTCTAAATGAAAGAATGCAATACTCTAGTATCAAACAACACACGAACTGAAAAATCTCTAATGGAAAGAATACCTTGAACGGTGACACTCTTCCCTTTCTTCTCCGCCGTACGATCCCTTGAAGAAGTTGGCATAGCCTCCAAAGCATATGTCTTCACAACCTTCTTACCCTTAGCTAGTTCTTAACAATCATTTTAGTCTTGCCCAGGCTTTCCACACTTAAAGCAATTTCTTTCAGATTTCGGATTCTTGCAATCCTTGGAGAAATGGCCCTTCTGTTGGCAATTATAGAAAGTCACTTCACTTTTCTGGTTTTTGTGACCATCTTTTCTTTTTTGCTATTGATGCTTCCTTTTTATGTTATTAACACTTGTTGTGGCTTCGGCATGGCTCTAAAATATTTGTCCAGATGAGACATCCTTGGGCATGGCTCTAAAATCTTCTCATAAGTGTCATCCAGATGATCGACTAGCTAATTCCCAAGATATTTGTCCAAGCCTATGACAAACTTCTCATTCGTCTGGTAAGGAGTCTCATCATATAAACGAGCATACTTGGGCATGGCTCTAAAATCCAAAACATACTCCAACACTGGTCTACCATTCTACTTCAACTCAACGAACCTCTTAAACAGGATAAACTTCTGAATGATAGAAATGAACTTCGTCTCAAACTTGACTTGGAACTGATCTCATCCTATGGGGTCTGTAGAGTGATAGAATTCCACCAATCCAAAGCTCTGTCCTACAGCTGTCTCGATGCAAGTTTCCTTTTAGTCGCATCATCAATTCCTAAGTCTTCAAAAATCTGAATGCAAGTATCAAGCCACCCTTGAATCTCTACAATCGCCTCCGTCCCCTTAAATGGATTTCCTCCTAGAGTAGTGAAATATTTGCATAGCTTCGCGAAGTCATGACCCTAGGTATTTGCACTTGAACTCCTACATCTACCGCAGTCGTCTCCTGAGAGGGTTCCCTCCTTATGATCGCTACCATCATGGCCTCTAACATTGCTAGGTAATCTGGTATACCGTCGTCACCCCCAATAGGAACAGTTTCCTCCTTAGCAGTGTGTCTCAACGTTCGATGACTCATTCTAAATATGAAAAATAGAATGATTAGTCCACATACAAAAAACTGCAAATTGAGTTCAAACGCCGTTATACTGTACACTAATATATAGTATACATCCATTAGAAATATACAAATACATCTCTCATATGAAATTACATCCTTGAACTTTGGATATAATCGATTAACTAGAGCTCTGATACCAAATATGACGACCGCCCATAACTCCTGCACTTAACAAGAGGAATAATGCGCTGAAAGAGTATCAGGCAACTATGGACGATCATCAGGGTAGAATAACACAAGTGGAATCTATCGTATAACTCACAGCGTAGAGATAAAATATAATAGAACATATACAACAAGCACATAATAGTGAAGCAGATTTGAGCAGAAACTTAAACTTCTATATCAACTTAAAAGAATATCCATACAACAAAGGATTTCATCATAAGATTCTGTACAAAGATGTCTCACTACAATCACTCAGAAAATCATACAACAGACAAAACAACGGAAACATAAACTAGACAAGAATAGTAGAAAACTAATACGTAAGCCTCCTGCTCATCATCGATCTTCAACATCGTCCACTAAGATCTGCTACCGGTGACCTGCTACTCAGTCTACCTATCCACAACAGGATGAATAGCTCTAGGTACAAAGAGGAAACATAAAACCTTGAGTCAGACAAAAGTCTTAATGAGCGACAAACAACTATCTAACATCATCAGTAAAGCATATGAGAAATAAGTAAATCAATCAACTAAACACATCAAAGAAGAACCCAACCCGTCTCCTCCACATCCAACAGTGATAACCTTTACAACAATCAATAAAAACCATGCAGTAATAGACATAACAACTAATTATCCTGCGTAGACCATCATAATCGAGATCGACATCCCCCAAGCAAAAGCCCCGAAGGCCTAAATCAACATCAGACAAGCACCCAAGAGATGTCTCCTTCGACGTTGCATAATCTACATAAGACGATATAAGCAAAACAATCATCATACATGACTCTGGCTATCACTGCCAATCCTGCTTTGAAACCATCATTAATCATATGACTGGCTACGACATGACATTTGTCAAGAGCTAATGGAACCTCGGTTCTAGAAAAACTCCATATGCCTTTCCACGATACGTACGTTTGTCTTACTCAACGAAGACAACTAGACCTTTCCACGATACCCATGGTACTCGACCCGCTAACATCTAGTCATTTGGGCTTCCCCATTATACCCTTGCTTTTAGTCCGCTAGAACCTCGACTAACGATAACTCTAGCCATCTAACCTTATGACCGTTTATAAGCTCAAGCGACTTCTCTAGCAACCATTATCCACAAACTCACAACTTTGAGTCGTCTTCACATCCGTTGCATTTCGACGATCAACGAATACTTCACAACACTTCAAACATTCCACCTTAAACTCACGACGAAGCCATGACCATCGTCGAACCAATAACGAGCTTTATTTGGTCGATACATATTACAAAGAATTTCACCCTTCTTTATTACAGTGTTTCATCTTTTGCCATAAGTCACAATCCACAACGTTTCATAAATGCTGCGACCATTCCTTGGTCGTTCCCCGACCCATCAATCTGATCCCATGACAACCCAATAATCATAGTGATCCACTAAAGTGCTGCAAGCCACTATCACCAATCCATCAACCGCTGCCTCGACTGATCCAACTCCAAGCGTCCTGACCCAACTTGGACGATCTAAACCAGCTTGGACTACCCGACCTAACTTTGACGATCCGACCCAACTAGTACGATCCGAAGCAACTTGGACTACCTGACCCAACTAGGACTACCCAACCCAACTTGGACGACCGGACTTTACCAAGCACTGATCCATCATGTTGCAACCAGAACGACCCATTATGCTACCACCCAAGTTTGCCATCAACAACCCGATTTTGGGCTGACCCGACTTCAATCTCAAACGACCCGACCACTTTGACCCATCATTTCTTGCACGAGAATAAGGCTGTCAATGGATAACCGAATATTTTTTAATTCGTCTGCATCCATATCTGAAAAGCGGATAAATATCCGAAATCTTAAAAAACGGATGTGGATACGGATACATAGGTATTCGCATCCGAAAATTATCCCTCCAATTTTTTTCAACATTATGCTCAAAATTATATGTATTTTAGTAAATGGATTGAGATTTATTTATTGTTTTATTAAGTTGAAGGTTTATATTATATGCATTAAATGCATATAAGTTACTCCTATCTATTAAATTTCATCATATATGTTTATTTTTAACACTTTTGTGATTAATGGAAGCGAAAAACGTCTATGTTGAACTAAAAAACTTATATTTTTTGATTTGTCAATCGTTGACGGATAGAATAATTATCTGATATCCGTCCGTATCCACGGATACGGATATCCAATATACAAAAAGTATTTCGGAAACGGATACAGATATAGTGCTATCCGTATCCGAAAGTACCATTAACAGTCCTATATGAGAAGCCAGACGATCCGTCACTAGTCATAACTGATCCATGCTAGATTCGACCAATCATCAACTCGTGCAACCGATCCATCAAAACATCCAATAATTCAAGTAATAATCAAATGAACAATAACACAACAAATATCATCATACATTCCTAAAGAATTCACCGAATCATGATAAAACAATGAATAAAAAAACCGTGGATCTAAATTTGCATAAACATGTGAATTAACATAATAATTACTGATTTAAGTTGCTAGATTAGATCCTATGGTGATTCGAATGGAAACAAACTTACCATTATGTAGATCATGGTGAAACCAACTTGAAATGATGAAAATAAGATCAAACAACTCATGTACTCGATTGAATCCATGTGAGAAATGCTTATCACTCAGTAAATCTTCAAATTAGCTTGAAGTCAACTAAACGCTAATCCGGACAGCTAAGAATGATCTTCAAATCACCTAATTGGATGTGATCTACTCTCTCTTGATGTTGATCTAGCCTTTCTTGATGTAGATCTTCAATCTTCTAATGTAGATCTAAGATTCTAATGGAGGAGAGATGTATTTGATTGAGCAAGGAGGATCATGAGCTCAACCAAATGATAAATGAAGAAACTAAACCATTCTCCTTGCCTCTACCCTCTATTTATAGCCATCTAACCAGCCCACTAACGGAACTCACCAAATTATCCCACTAATGACTATTTAACATGTCCAGAAATTGTATAATACTAAAACAGTGATTCCTCGCAAGCTGCTGAACCAAATATTTAATGTGACCACTCTACGGAATTGGAAACACCATTTCCTTTCCAATGAAATCGATCTCAGCACCTGATTCTATCCCAGTCAAAAGTTATCCCCTGTACAAAACCGATAGGGGGCAAAATGGTCAGAAATAAAATTCATAAAAATTATGGACATGTCTCACATTGCCATAACCAACATATCAAAATATGAGAACGATTGACCTTAAGGGAATTAAATAAAAATATTTTACGATCCTTTGATATATAAAATGCGGGTAGGAATTTCGCCCCAGAAATTCCAAGCAACCAGAAACAATTCCGCATGCCTACTATCCAGAAGTAGACAATCTATCATCCAAACTAGCATCCATCAAGCCATGCATCCATAATCTTAACCTAGAACGTAGAATTCTAACGATTATAGTGCAATCTACAATGGTGTAAGAATGACACGACATTAATTTGTCATACCAACGAAGAGTTCTGGATGGATTGTCTACATTCGCTCTTTCATCTCCCATGTACGATCGTCTTCATCCTCACTCCATTGCACCTCGACTAGCTTAACCTTCTTTCCCTTGAGCTGTTTCGTGTCATTCCCCACAACACGAAGCAGCATACGAGGTTTCATAACTACGAACTCAACTTTTATGTCTTCGTACTGTTCGGGAGATGCCACCACATTCGAATTATGCACACACTTCTGTAGAAATGAAACATGGAAAACATTGAGCACACTTAACATATTCTCGGGTAAATCCAATATATACGTGAACTTTCCATCGGAAATGGTCCAACGAATCTTGGAGCTAAATTTCCTTTACTTTCGAACTGAACAACATTCTTCAATGGAAAAATATTCACAGAAACCATGTCACCAATGTCGAACTCCAAATCCTTTCGACGTTTATTGGCATAACTCTTCTGATGATCTTGAGCTACCATCATTCGCTGCAGAACGATCTCGATATAATCCAAGGTTTCTCTGATCATCTCTGGCCCAAGCATCAACTTATCTACGGTTTTTAACCAACATGCTGGAGAATTACACGGTCTACCATACAATGCCTCGTATGGTGCCATATTAATGCTCGATGGTAGCTATTGTTGTACATAAACTCAACTAAATGTAGATGGTCTTCCACGATTCTCCGAAGTCCAATACACAAGCTCTGAGGAGATCTTGCAAAACTCGGTTAACCTTCCCGGTTTGACCATCAGTTTGGGAGATAATAAGCCGTACTCAAACACAACTCGATTCTCAAAGTCTCTTGCAAACTCTTCCAAAATCCACTTGTGAATAATGGATCTTGATCACTTACTATGCTCTTCGAGATATCATGGAATCGAACTAACCATTTTATATATAGCTCAGCCAACTTCGATGATGTCCTAATCGATCTAAAAGGAATAAACCTCGCGCTTTTGGTCAAATGATCCACGATTATGTAAATCCCTTCATTTACTACTCTAGTTCTAGGTCGTCCATCGATAAAATCCGTCGATATCTGCTCCCACTTCCACATAGAAACTTCCAATGGCTAAAGCAATCCACTCGGTTTCTTCTGTTCAACTTTCATTGACTGACAGTTCATATACTTGGAAATAAACTTGCCGACATCCCACTTCATTCTTTCCTAGCCGTTAGCTCGCTTCATGTCTTTATACATCTTATTACCACCAGGATGAATCGTCAACTTTGACTGATGACATTCCCTCAGAACCTCTTCTCTCAACCCATCGATATCAGGAACAACCAGTTGTCCTTGTTTCCGAAGCCAACCCTCTTGATCGACTTTGAATTCCTTATCCTCTAGTTCCAACTTCTGGATAATCTCAACACGCTTTATGTCATGTTTTTGGCTCTCGCAAATCCTTTGGATTAGAGTAGGTCTTATCAATAAGCTTGCAAATAATTCAGGTTCCAACTCACACCAATGCCTGAAATCAAATCCTTCCAAGTACTTGAGGTGCTTCCATTCCGAAAACATTGCTCCCAATCCTGCATGTCTTCGACTCAACGCATGTGCACCTGCATTACCTCTACCAGGAGTATAGGATATACCAAAATCATATGATGCAAGAAACTCTAACCACCTTTGCTGCCGAAGGTTCAAATCCTTTTCCGACAAAAGACACTTCAATGACTTGTGATCCGTAAACAACTCGAATCGAACTCCCAACAGGTAATGTCTCAACATCTTCATCACAAACACGATCGTTGCCAACTCCAAATCATTAGTTCAATAATTCTTCTCATGGGCTTTAGCTGTTGACTCGCATAGGCCACAACTCCATCCTTCTGCATCAGCACTACTCCAAGTCCAGTACCACATGCATCAGTGTATACCACCATTTCTTCATTTCCGCTTGGAATGATCCAAACATGAGCACTCATCAGTCGTTCTTTCAGGATTCTAAAAGCTTGCTCACACTTCACATCCCATGTGAACACTTGGTTCTTTTTGGTCAATCCTGTTAATGGTGTGGCTATCTTGGAGAAATCCTTGATAAAATGACGATAATATCCCTCAAATCCAAGGAAACTCCTAACATCCGTCACCTTCTTAGGTTTATCCCAGTTTTGGATTGCTGTCACCTTAGCGAGATCAACCGCTATTCCATTTCTAGAAACAACATGGCCTAGGAACGTCACTTTGCTCTTCCATAAGTGACACTTCGAAAACTTTGCTCTTAGCTGATGCTTTCGAAAGATTTCCAAAAGTACTCGTATGTGCGTCTTATGCTCTTCCTCATTCCAGGAGTAAACCATAATATCATCCACGAACACAAGCACAAACTTGTTCAACTGATCCCTAAATACCTTATTCATAAGAACCACGTAATACGCTAGCGCGTTAGTCAACCCAAACGGCATCACCGACCATTCGAAGATACCGGATGGTTTCCTAAAAGCAATCTTCGGCACACTATCCTTTGCCACTCTTAACAGGTGAAATCTTTTTGCCAAATCCATTTGGAAAACACTTTGGCTTCGTGAAGCTGATCGAAAAAAATCATCTATCCTTGATAACAGATACTTGTTCTTCTTGGTCACCTTATTCAGCTCACGAGAATACACACACAGTCTTAGAGATCCATCAGCCTTGGTAGCAAACACATCTGGTGCACCCATTCGGACACACTTTTTCGAACGAATCCTTTTCTCAAAAGATCACGTACTTGCACCCCTAAATCTCGATGTTCCTTAGGCGCTATTAGCCTAAGAGGCACAATGATAGGTATAGCACCCTCGACCAAATCAATCCTGAACTCAATCTCACGATGCAACGACAACCCTTTGACTATATCAAAGACATCATCGAACTCACTAGCAATCAACACAAATGACAAGTCTCGTGGAATCACAAGCTAATATAGATAGCTTACGAAGACAATATCTTTGGGCTTACATCGAATCACAACCATTCTCCCTTCCACATTCCCGACTGTCACTTCGAGCTTCTTGCAGTTCATTTTTCATGCATACATCTTGAGCCAGTTCATACACAAAATAATCGCAAACCCAACGAAGTTCAGAACAAAGCAATCACACACAAATGAGAAACCATGACTCGATAACACGAAACCATGACAAATCATATACAAACTGGATGAACTCCCTACTGGATTAGTCACGATCAAAGGTCTATAAAAAATCTCGGGTTCCAAACCCAAGCGACAAAGAAGCTCATTACAAATGAAAGAATGGGATGCTCCAGTATCAAACAACACACAAACCGAAACATCTCTAACAGAAAGAATTCCTTGAACGATGACACTCTTCCCTTTCTCCTCCACCATAGTAACCCTTGAAGAAGATGGCACAACCTCCAAAGCATATGCCTTCACAACCTGCTTACCCTTAGCTAGTTCTAAACAATTCTTCTTGTCATGCCCGGGCTTTCCACACATATAGAACTTTCTTTCGTCTTTTGGATTCTTATAATCCTTGGAGAAATGGCCCATTTACAGGCAGTTATAATAAGTCACTTTGCCTTTCTGCTTTTTTTGACCATCTTTTACTTTCTGGTGTTGCTGCTTCCTCTTTTTGGTACTACCACCATGCTGTGGCTTCAGTTCCTCTTTAGTTGCAACAATAGTCTCTTCCTTGGGAAACAAACTCTTGCTTTCTCTACGATCTTCTTGTAAGTGTCATCCGGATGGTCGACTAGCTGATTCCTAAGATATTATCCAAGCCCATGACAAACTTTTTGTTCTTCTGGTAAGGATTCTCAACATATGAATGAGCATACTTAGGCAGGGCTTCAAAATCTGAAACATACTCCAACACTGGTCTACCATTCAACTTCAACTCAATGAACCTCTTGAATATAATAGACTTTTGAATGGTAGGAACGAACTTCGTCTCAAACTTGACTTGGAACTAATCCTATGTGATCTCATCCTCCAGGGTCTCTAGAGTGACAGAGTTCCACTAATCCATAGTTCTTCCCTGTAGCTGTCTTGATGCAATCCTCCTCTTAGTCGCATCATCAATTCCAAAATCTCCAAAAAATCGAATGCAGGTATCAAGCCACCCTTGAATATCTACATCGGCTCTATCCCATTAAACGGCTTCCCTTCTAGAGTAGTGAAATCTTTGCATAACTTCGTGAAGTCCATGGCCTTAGGTACTTGCACTTGAACTCATACATCTACCGCAGCCGTCTCCTGGGCGGGTACCCTCCACATGATCGCTGCCATTATAGCCTGGAACATTGATGGGTAATTTGGGATACCGTCATCACCCCTTACAGGAACAGTCTCCTCCTTAGAAGTGTGTCTCGACGTTTGACGACTCATTCCAAATATGAAAAATAGAATGGTTAGTCCACACACGAGAAAAATTACAAATGGAGTTCAAAAGCTATTATACTATATACTAATATATAGTATACATTCATCAAAAATCTACAAATACGTCTCTCATATGCAATTACGTCCTTGAACTTTGGCTAAAATCGATTAACTAGAGCTCTGATACCAAATGTGATGACTGCCCATAACTCCTGCACTTAACAAGAGGAATAATGAGTTGAAAGATGTGCCAAGCAGCAATGGACGATTATCAAGGTAGAATAACACAAGTGGAACCTGTCCTATAACTCACAGCCTAGTGATAAAATATTATAGAACATATACAACAGGCACATAATAGTGAAGCAGGTTTGAGCAGAAACTTAAACTTCCATATCAACTTGAAAGAATATCCATACAACAAAGGATTCCATCATAAGAATCTGTACAAAGATGCTTCTCTACAATCACTCAGAGAATCATACAACAATCGAAATAGCGGAAACATAAACTAGATATGAATTGTAGAAAACTGATACGTAAGCCTCCCGCTCATCATCGATCTTCAGCATCGTCCACTAAGACTGCTACCTATGACCTACTACTCAGTCTGCCCATCCACAAAAGGATGAACAACCCAAGGTAATAAGAGGAAACATAAAAGCTTGAATCAGAAAACAGTCTTAATGACCGACAAACAACTATCTAACATTATCAATAAATCATATGAGAAATTGGTAGATCATTCAGCTAATCTACCAACGCATAAGAGAAGAAGCCAACCAGTCTCGTCCACATCTGACAGTGATTGCCGTTACAATAATAATACTAATTATCCTGCGTAGACCATCCTAATCGAGATCGAAATCCCCCAAGCACAAGCCCACAAGGCCTAAACCAACTTCATACAAGCACCCAAGAGATGTCTCCTTCTGGTGTCGCATAATCTACACAAGACGATACAAGCAAAACAATCATCATCCATGACTCTGGCTATCACTGTCAATCCAGCTTTGAAACCATCGTTAATCGTATGACTCGCTACGATACGCCATTTGTCAAGGGGTAATGGTAACCCCGGTTGAAGCAAAACTCCATGCGCCTTTCCATGATACGTATGTTTATCTTACTCAACAAAGACAACTAGGCCTTTCCACGATACTCAGGGTACTCGACCAGCTAACATCTAGTCTTTTGGGCATCCCCATTATACCCCGGCTTTGAGTCTGCAAGATCCTCCGACTGACGATAATTTCTCATCCTTCGATATCTCTAGCCATCCAACCTAATGACTATTTATAAGCTCAAGCGACTTCTCGAGCAACCATTATCCACGAACTCACAACTTTGAGTTGTCTTCATATTCATTGCATTTTGACGATCAACAAACACTTTACAACACTTCGAACATTACACCTTAAACTCAATAACAAGCTTTATTTGGTCGATAGGTGATACACAACGTTTCACCCTTCTTTACTACAACGTTTCATCTTTTGCCATAAGTCACAATCCACAGCGTTTCATAAACACTGCGACCATTCCCGGGTCTTTCCACAACCCATCAGTCAGTTCCCATGAAAACCCATCAATCACAGCCACCCATTAAAGTGCTGCAAGCCATTATCACCGATCCATCAAACGCTGCCTTAACTGATCCAACTCCAAGCGACCCGACCAGACCAGCATGACCCAAACCAACTAGGACGACACGACCCAACTTGGACGACCCGACACAACAAGGACGACCCGATCCTACTTGGACAACCCGACTTTACCAAGCACTGATCAGTCATGTTGCAACCAGACCGACCGATTAAGCTATGACCCAAGCTTTCCACGTCATCAACGACTTGATGTTAGGACGACCCGACTTTAATCTCGAACGACCTGACCACTTTGACCCATCATTTCTTGCATGAGAAGCCACGCGATCCATGCTACATTCACCTGACCATCAACCCATGCAACCGAACCATCAAAACATCCAATAATTCAATCAATCATCAAACAAACAATAAAACAACAAATATCATCATACATTCCTATAGAATTCACTGAATCATGATAAAACAATGAACGGACAAAATAGTAGATCTAACTTTGCATAAACATATAAATTAACATAAGTACCAATTTAAGTTACTAGATTAGATCCTATGGTGATTCGAATGGAAGCATACTTATCATGATGTAGATCTAGGTAAAAAAACTTGAAATGATGAAATATAAGATCAAACAACGCATATACTCAATTGAATCCGTGTGAGAGACTCTTATCACTCACCAAATCTTCAAATTAGCATGAAATCAACTAAATTCTAATCCGGATAGCAAAGAACGATCTTCAAATCACCCGATTTGATGCGATCTACTCTCTCTTGATGTTGATCTAGCCTTTATTGATGTAGATCTTCAATCTTCTAATGTAGATCTAAGATTTTAATGGAGGACAGATGTATTTGATTGAGCAAAGAGGATCGTGAGCTCAACCAAATGAGAAATGAAGAAACTAAACCATTCTCCTTGCCTCTATCCCTTTATTTACAGCCATCGAACCAGCCTACTAACGGGCCTCACCAAATCATCCCACCAATGACTATTTAACCTGTCTAGAAATGTGTAACACTAAAACAGTGATTCCTCCCAAATCGCTGAACCAAATCTTTAATGTGACCACTCTACGGAATTGGCAACACCATTTCCTTTCCAATGAAATTGATCTCAGCACCTGATTCGATCGCATTCAAAAATTATGTCCTATACAAAACTGACAAGGGAAAAATGGTCACAAATAAAATTGATAAAAATTATGGACATGTCTCACATCCCCATAACCAACATATCAAAATATGAGAATGATCCGACCCTCAGGGAATTAAATAAAAATATTTTACAATTCTCCGATATGTAAAATGCAGATCATTACATTAGGATCATCAGTAATGACTATATTAAACTCTCTATCTTGCTGCAGACTAGGTTCTTCATCCGTCACCTGCCTTCCACTTCGTCTTCTTTCATTTTCCCTCATCCATATCAGAGGGTTTCTTCTCTTCTCCATCAATTAGACCATTGAGGTATGAAGCATCCACCATTACAAGCCTTCAAAATCCCCCGATATCTACCATAAAAATTGTCATTTACGAAAGCAACATCATCTCCCACATCTACAATCTTTAATCCAAAACACTCCAAGCTATGAATGATCCGGGCTCTGATACTAATAGTTGGGGTTTTGTGCGCAACAAAAGTTTGGCAAAACACCCGAAAACAGGATCTTTTTCACCCAATCACTTGAAGATGAATTTGATTGAAAATAACAACACAATAAATTAGAAATAATAGCAATAAAAAAATATTCATCCCAACCACCCTCTTTATCGATTCACCAAAAACAAATTTTGTTTACCCTCAATGGACCAAAACCAAAAATAAACAAAATACAATTGAATCTGTAACCTTATTGAGAAAGGGAAAGAATATCTAGATGACTACTAATATTGTTGGAGAAGAAGAGCAATGAAGAACGATGACAAACGTATGACTCACATGGTTCCTTGATATTTGATCTAACCAAGAAGGTTACTTGTATAGGAGAATAGAAGACCTTAGGCAAATATGCAAATTGCCCCTTCAAAATATCTCCAAAATATAATCATTCATTTATTTCCTTCTACGATAGAATCAATCAATCAGTCAATCAAATTAATTAACTGATCATTCAATCAAATCAATTAATTGATTACATTATCTTCATAACATATTTGAATAAAAAAATTAACATTTTGTGTTAGGACTATCTAAGTTCGTACGAGATTTCTTCATTTGTCACTCGTGTATGATGTTAATTATGTCAACCATCTTATCATTGGTTAAAAGCAAAGTCTTTAAGAGTTTCTACGTAAATTAGAAGAATTAACATGTCGAGTTTGTTGGATTGAGTTTCGGTGCACTGAAGTTTGTTGCGGTGGAGTTTTATACACTGCATAATTTGTTGGATCATTCAAATTCGGAATGTGCTGAACTTGATTTTCAGTATCGTCAAGAGGATTTTGAAATCACCCAAAACCCCATGGATTATTAAAAGGAGGATGTGGAGACGTTGTAATTGAATTGAAGTCTTATTGAGTTTGAGTAGACGTATAAGATGTTTGCCCAATTGCACGAGTCCTTTGAAAAAATTGTTGTTGCAGATCCAAATTATCAAGCAGATTATATCTAAGGTTCTGGCCTCTAGGCTGGCTCCGTTTCTCCAATGTATAATATCAGTTTCTCAAGCTGGGTTTATAAAAGGACGTTGGATTATAGATAATGTTCTTTAAGCCCAGGAGCTGGTGTCGCAGATAGATCGAAAAGTCAGGGGTTCTAATGTGATCGTCAAGCTAGACATGGCTAAAACTTAAGATGGGATGTCCTAGTTTTTCATCGTTAAGGTTCTAAGGGCCTTTGGGTTTCCAGAGGCCCTCACCGATATTATTTGGAGGCTCATCTTCAACTGTTGGTTTTCCGTTCTCATTAACGGATAAGCCAATGGGTACTTCAGGGTGGGCAGAGGACTTCATCAAGGAGATCCTATGTCTCCCTCTTTGTTCGTTATCGCTGCTGATGCTTTCGTTTGTGGTTTAAACTCACTAAGGATAGCAAATCAGATTCATCGATTTGGCACCTCTTCGGGCTGTCCAATCATTTCTTCCTTATCCTTCGCCGACGACATTATCATTTTCACGAATGGTAGCCGTCGCTCTGTCCAACGTCTTGTCAGGCTCATTCAGTAGTACAAGAGGTTCTCTGGCCAACTTGTTAATACTGCTAAGAATTGCTTCGTTCCGGCAAGAGATTTGTCAGAGGTTAGATCTTCCTGGATCGAAACCTTCACTGATTTTAAGTCGGCTTCCCTTCCTTTACCATACCTCAGTATTGTACTTTACAGAGGTCGTAAGCTTAACGCCATTTTTGACCCCCTAACTGATAAGGCAAGGGGGAAGATCCTAAGATGGAATGGTACGCTTCTCTCTCAAGCAGGAAGACTAGTTCTTATACAGTCTATGCTCGACTCTATATGATCGCACGTCTTTGCTACTATGACTCTCACCTCTTCTTTTTTCAGATCTTACCGCTCTTTGGCTTCGTTTTTTTTAGGGAAAGGGACAATGATAATCGTCACCATTGGATTTCTTGGAACATCATCTGTCATCCCAAAAGTGAAGGGAGCTTATGCCTCCGAAATCCAAAGGATACCTATACTGCCTTTTCCTGCAAGCTATAGGCTAAATTTGATGCGAATGATTCCTTATGGGAAATGTTCCTTCACGCCAACCGCAGGTTACAACTCATGGTTTGTTCTGGTATCCCATCTTACGCTAGTAAGACGTGGAATCACATGAAATCTATAAATGCATTTTATGATTCTCAAGGTGACGGATCTGGATGGAACGACAGTCTCTTCTTGATTAGAGCCGCTTGGAGCTCCACGAGGACTCCTTCTCCTCATCTCCTTCTCTTCTCCTTCATTTGGGATGCCGTATTCCCCCAAAGATTTTTTTGTTCATGTGGACGACCCTCCATGAGGAGTTATCGATATACGAGAATCTCCAAAGAATTGACATCCCTTTAGCTTCCCATTGCAGGTGTTGTAGATCAGGGGATTCTGAATCCATAGGTCACTTGTTTTTCTTTGGCTTCTTTGCCCGAGTTGTTTGAAATTACTTCGCGATCCTGGTCGGTCTTCGAGGTAACGCGTCTTCTCTTGTAGATCAATTGAGAAACTGGTGGACCGAAGTCTTAAGAAACTTATTGCAATCTATCCTTTTTTGCCTTATCCCTTGTCTTATCTGTTAGCATGTCTGGTGCTCGCAGAATAAGGCGGTGTTTAACAAGGTGCCTATGGACCCCTCGTTTATCATCCGAAAGGTAAGGAATGATGTGTTTCTTTCTTTTCGTGGAAGACCATGTAGTATTAAAAAATAGGTAAACCCAGCAAATCTTGAAAAACAGGGTAAACCCAGCGTTTTACTGAGTTCACCATGTAGTATTAAAAAAAAATTGCCATCCCTTGTATGGGCTCTACGAGATTTTTCAGCTTGCCTCGTAGATCCTCTACGAGGTGCCATTTAAGTCACCTCGTAGGACTCCTATTGACACGACCCGAACTTCCCCATGAAGGAAAGCCCGGATTGAGTTGAGGACACAACAAACCATAACACAAACAGAAGAAAATTTCATTGCTTATTACAACAATTTATATCAGAGTACAAGAATATACAGAGTATGAATAATTTATACATCGTAAAATATCAGAGATTAAAATACATTACATAGCAGCGAAAAATAATACAAAACACAACTGAAAGAGATACACGGATATAGAGCTTTCCGAATATCGTTCCAGCCGTAAACCAGGATCCTGTGAATATAAATCTGCAAAACACAAACTACTAGCTGTCCATGCGAAAAATAGGGGCACCTAGAGTTCAGGTTAAAACAACAAACTCCAGGTCATTCATGTGACTGGTGTGAGAACTAAAATAGTTATTTAAAACTTTACTTTAAAAATAAAGTAAATCAAGGGACCACGCCGTATAACAGGGAACGGATATCCTCCTGAGAATACCAGTGCATAGAATAAACAACGCAATGCTTTTTGGAAGAATGAAGCTATTGTAAGACTCAGGTCCCATCACACAATGCAACGCAAGCTGGAGGATAGAGTTTTACCTTACAATAGCCAAACATGTTTGGTACGTTTAAAACAAATCATTTTGATACTATTATAGTGTAAAGTGTATGAAAACAAATTCAAATATAAATGTATCAATCATAGACGGCATAGTGCCCTATCTCACTATGCCGCCATATTAGGCCCTACAAATAAAACTAAATGTCACGTATTGGAAATTGGATTTCCGTCATGAGTCTAGGCAGGGGATGTACTCCTAACCGCTTCGAGACACTCTAGCAAATGCCTCGGGACTACACACTCTAGGTAACCCGTGGATCCTGCAGCGTCAGTCCACACATACATTAGTGGATTGGTTATACCTGAATACACGTTTCCTGGTCCTATAAGATCTATGTCCGTCGGCTCCGAAGAGACCGATATATTCGAGGCGGCTCGTGATCCAACAACCACATAGGTAAAAATATAACAATGTCAGGGCGTGCAAAACCCTTACACCACCCATAGCTAGAAAGAAATGTCATGCACTCACTACGTTCCCTTATCCCGTTTTGACTCATACCGAGGTGTGTGACCCGCGATTTAACGTTATGCACAAAGCTTTGCTATATTAAAGTCGTGCTTTGATCATCAACCACAAGACTCTATTTTTCAGCAGAAGCCTTGATCATCTGCATCTCATCATGCCACACAGGAAATTCACGCCATGCGACGGATGTCTATCAATATATAACCTGTGAGCTCGTACATCTCAGAGAAGGGCGTTAAGTAAGAGAATAAATTCTCTGCCGCCAAACAGATATATATTTAATAGAGATCAATCAACGCAGAATAAAATCCAATGTCAGACACACATCCATTTACAAGTTCGTTCTGGGTCTGTACGAAACCGGAGGCACCTTATTCCTCGTTCCATATGTCCAATATAGGAGAGAGGCCCTCGCATATCCGTCGATCTCCAAGTACGTCTGGACGATCACTACTTATTACCTCGTCTTGGGTGTACATCCCAATCAAGACATCAATAATCATCCAAACGATGTGAAAACCTCCGGTTTTCGGCCACCGTCTTCATCGTCGATTTATCGTAAAATCAGTAATTCAGAATGGGTATAAACCCGGCCGTTCCGAATAATGCGCGTATATAATAAACAAGTGCTATAAAACACAACATTCGCCACATTCCAATTCTGAATATTATTTTATTTAAATATTCATATACTTTGGGAAAGGTTCCTATAAATTTTATCAAAGATAAATTCTTTAAATTTATTCTTTAATCCTCCTTTGGATATCAATTCAAACCATTTTCAGGTTTTCCAAACTAGTCGGGATTAGCGCACCTTACCGAAGTAATCATTTGTTTAATTACCCAGTCCTAACCTATTCGTCCCATGGAGTAAAACTGGTATTACCCATAACTAACACCACAGTGTTATTGGTAAAATTAATTATCATTTCCTGTTCAAATTTAATCAAAGATTTAACTATCGCTAGGAGCAAAACTGATGATACTCCATTCTCAATCATTTCCTAAATTTGATAATTTAAATTATCAATTCCCATTTCAATCTAATTAAAGATTCATATAAACTCCACTTAGTTTTAATATTACCAAAAATCAATATTAATGATTATTTAACTTCGGAAAACACAAACATGCCGCATCGATAATCTACACCGTACTATTGATTACTGCTGATAAATAACCTCTAAGCTCGTACGTCTTAGAGAAGGGTTTTAAGCAAGGGAATAAATTCTCCGCCACCAAACAGATATATATTTAGCAGAGATCAACCATACAGTTCGAAATACAATGACAGACATGTATCCTGTCTTTAACTGGGTTAAGGAACTAATGTCATTTAAAACACAGTTAACGATAAATCCAAATCACGTTCCATTAATTGTGGAATCTCCACGGAAAAACAAATCAATGTATAATTGGTATCAATTTCCGTTTCCGACTAATAATATAAATGGAATAACGGCAACACCTTTTAAATTCAATATGTATTAACAGTCTTCCTCCACAGAAGTTCACTTCGATTATTATCAAATTGAATTCCATTCAATTTTAATTTAATATATTAAATTGGAAAACTTTTGCTTTGGAAAGTTCCCGTTAAATCTTAATAAAAAGATTTAAAAATTCCAAATCCCATTTCACTGTAAATCGGGTTAAAAAACGAATGTCATTAAAAACACAGTTCACGATAAACCCATAATCACATTCCATCAGTCTCTACCGTAAATTAGTAAGAGAACAATTCCCTAAGTATTAATCTTGAAGACCGAAACCAACATCAGATCAATACCCAGGAAACCATTCAACTTAGCTAATCTCTAGTTAGTTTCTAATTTTCTTAACTCCATTGGGTTTAAGAATAGTATTATTAAAGATACCATTCACGACAAACCCAAAATATCATTCCATTGTTAATCAGGTTAAAGAACAAGCATTATTTAAAACACTGTACACGATAAACCAAAAAATCCAATTTAATTTCAATTCCAGTTAATTATTAATTAACAGGAAAATTTCAGTAAATCTTAATCAAAAGATTTATTCTTTTCTCAACTGGGTTTAAGAACAGTGTTAGTGAAGACACCGTTCACGACAAACCCAAAATCCTATTTGATATTAAATATAAGGCTCTGAATAGAAAATATATCAGCTTATATTCAATACCAAATTCTGAAATCAACAAATATCGTATTGGAATAACGATATTTATGTCTTCCAAATTCCTCCATAATGTCTGTATAATAACGGAATCCAATATCAAAATATTCCGAAGATACTTTCGATTCAAATCCATTCCAATTCTTATATTGGAAATTTCTGGTTATATTAAAACCATTCAAATCCAATCTATTTATTTAAAAACATTGAATTATAATTCTAGTTCATAACTAGTTCATTTCGTAAAAATATATTTTTATCTTTTCAAATATGGAATTTTTCATCCCAATTCTTTCCAGATCATTTATTATGATTTTACCCAAATTATTGATATTTTAATAATTTTATCAAGCCTCGTACAGTCGATTTCCATAAATGGTCATCCAACTGCACTTACAGCGACCTTTTCCAAATTTGATTTGGATATAATTCCGAATCCAACTGTTACATTTCAGATATCTCATATTCGTTAGAAAACTCTTTTCGATACAAACCCAATGGTTCTGGTTTTAGGAGAATCCGACGGTCGGATCTCCCGTAATGTCCATTCGAAGTCAATGGTTGAAATTCGAGAACTGCCGCGGCGCGGCGCGTTCTATTCAGGCCATTATATATATATATATAATATATTATATATATTTCATCGATTTCCATTTAAAACGTATTTTATAAATCGTTTTAAATTCGTTTTCAAAACGATTTCAACTTCATATTCAATTTCAAATCAAAATTGAATATTCCATATCATCGATATATAAATGATAGTATTTTCAAAACATTAGATTTTGAAATCACTTCCTTTTCGATATTCATTATAAAAATGAATAAAATCAATATAAATATCATTCACGTCAAAACGGCGTCAATTAAATCAATACGGCTTTATATATTTAAATATTTTTGTGTTCATCCCAAATTGGACATCAAAATCACATTTTGATTCATTATTGAATATTATTTTAAAATATTATTTATTTTAAAATATTCATTACTCGTCATTTTAAAATATTTGTTAATTTAAAATACTCGTTCTTTCCGAATTTGAATCAGACACAGCCAATTACCGTATAATTTTATTTATATGGATTTCATACACATATGTACACAACAATAATCAAACACAATCAACCATTATCCAGAGTGCATTACACAACTGCATAAGCGTTAAATATAAATAATTAACGCTTACAACAGTCTGTCAACCCATCGATTGATATACAACTAAATATTGGGATTAGCGTATGTCCAATATCGTCCCAATACCCGTGTGAGGTTTTCAAACAACAAACACTAATTATTATTTGTGCAGCTGGGCGATGTGTAAAATATATCGTACCAATCAATATCAGTCAAATGTGTGTACATAAATAAATCGTCCAATTTGCAAATGAATATTTATTTTATTCATATACATGTTAAAAATTATATTTTTAACTATAAAATATTTATTTCATCTCATGAATATTTTATACAGTTCATTTCACGTCACAAACAATTTTCACAACACAATCAAACAAACAAGTCGTCCATGGTCTATGGATGATGGGTGTCGGGTGCTGCGAAGCACCATCTGCATCCTACTATATATTTTAACTTGAAAATAAAATTAAAGTTAGAAGTTCCCACCTTTGGGATCCACTCCATCATTCTTTAATTGGCTGATTTTGTCTTTGCGCTCCGTTTTGCCATTTTCTCGCACTTGAATTCGCCTCTTTGGCTCTAGAATTTGCATACGACCTCCAATCTTCACCATACTTTGTCACCAGCCTAAACGCCCTATTCCGGACGACTTTTGCCTAGTGGACTTTCTTCAAAAAACGCACCAATTCGCCGAAAATCACAAAAAACAATAGTAGGTCCGTCGATTTCGGACGTGATTTCCGGTCAGTTTCGCAACCCAAAATAGGACTTCCATACACCAAATCGAAGAGAAAATTGTGCTCTTCGACTTTGGTATTGTGGAGTTTTGGCCAAAAATGCAAGATTTAGGAGTTATTGACGAAATAGTGACAGGGTGCTTTATGCAAAACGGGATTTTTGGAGAAAAATGAGTTTTTGGACTTAGCGGGGACCACGGCCGGAGCTGGGTGGCCAGAGGTCGGCGTGGGGCCTGACTGGGGTAGGGGATGGTGCAGGTAGTGGTGGGTGGCCGGTGCAGGTCTGTGGGGACGTGGAAATTGATTTGGGGTTTAGGGATTGCATAGAAATGAAGAGAGAAAGAAGAGGAAGAAGGAGAGGAGGAAAGGGAGGAGGAGGGTGGGTGGCCGGCGAAGGTGGCACAATGGTGGAGGGCTACAGGTTTCTGCGATCACCCTTTTTTTCTTCTGATTTTGAACGTGATAGAGAGAGAAAAGGGAGAGGTTGACTTTATATAATTATTTAGTTCCAAAAAGTTACTTTTTTATCCTAACTCCAAATCGAACCCAACGACTGTCGTCCCTAACCAAGTACCTTCATTCCGGATACATTGGGATATGTTTCGTAAGCCAATTCGACTGTTTCGTTCAGTTTTCATCAAATTAAAATATAATTTAATATAACGTTCAAAATTGATTTCAACGTACATTTTAATTTACCGGACCCACATACTGACTTCAAAATTTCCAAAAAATTATTTCTAGCATTGTTTCGACAATACGGTCCTAAAAAAACTAATTTCGTTGAATTTGGAGACTGTTTGAAAAACGGTCATTTTCCAGTCGATTAAATTCAACTGAAATTGGTCAAACACGTTTAAAGGTGTCATGCTCACATATTGATTCCAAAAATTATAAAAACTGGAATTTAGCAATAATTTGACATTCGGGATCCAACAAAAGTGGTCTCGTCGAAAACGGAGTTCGTTTGCAAAATCTTCACTTTTAAGGGCTATATTTCCATAACGACTATTCTGAATTTTCAACTGGACATAACTTTTTATTCCCGCTTTGAAATTTGGATTTTTTAAATTCGTTGGAAAGATATTTTCAAATAGATTCTAATATTTTTGGTTTCGCTAAATTCCGGTTTATTTTGAATCCTGTACATTCATTTGAAAATTAAAATCGAATTTTCAAACTACCGCGCCATTTCCAGTTCCTTTTATATTTAAAATAAATATTTATATTCTAACTTCGATTCAAATAATATATATATGTTCTAATTCTGTTCAAAATAAATTTGTACTCGTTATTATTTAAAATAAATCATTTTAAATATTCAAAATTCATTAAAATTGCCAAAATAAAAATTTTAAATTGGTTCTGATTTTCCGGGTTGTTACAATCTCCCCCACTTAAAATCTTTTCGTCCTCGAAAAGGAACGAAGCTGAAAGTTGTTTTACTAATCAACCCAACTTTCAGTTTGGCTTTCATTCTTCAACTTTTCAGTTTCTAGGAATTTCTAATTTTTCAAAAATTTGGCTAACACCCTAAATTTTTGAAACATTTCGCCATAACCCCCTTTGTATGGGGAGCACCGGGGAAATCCCCAAACTGCCACACAGACCCTCTCATCTCAAATAGAAAAAGAAAAGGCCAAGGGGCTAGCCAATCGGCTCATAAAATCATCCAAATCCAATAAATTAGTAAACATGTATCTATTTGTTGGGAATACAATTTTATTCCTCTTCTCTAGCCTCCTTGCTATGACCTGCTCACACACATATATATGTACGTGTATGCAATCTCAAACAATTTTCAAGTCAGTTCAATATTTTGATTTGATTTGGCTAATGGTTCAAAATTTTAATTAATCAAACCAATGATCATACAACACAATCAACAATCAATTTGTTGATTAATTTTGAAACATGTATCATTTACATATATAGTCAAAATCATGTTATTTTAGGCCAAATCACAATAAATAATCCTATGTAAGTTTTGGTTCTTACACCAGTCTAATGGAAATATATAGAAATCCCACTTTCGAAACTCGAACATAAACTCTGATGATGAGTACTCAATCATCAGAATCATCTTCAGGCTACTAGAGTGTGATTCTTTATCTATCCAGTATATTTGAGGCTTCAAATACACGTTAATGACGCGTATATTCAAAATCTCCATATACTCGATTGTCCAAAATCGATCTAACATAAATATTCAAATACGAATAATATGGTTTAAATTTTCAAAACAAATTTTGTCTTCATTTTTATTTTAAAAACAACACTCTTCATACTCGTTCTAGGATACTGCTGATCCTATCTCTAATGAGTTATTTCTTATTGGATACTACTAATCCAATCTCTGATGAATTCTTTCGTTCGTCTATAATATATCTTGTTCTCGAGCTCTGTAGACCAAAGCTCTGATACCAAACTGACACGACCCGAACTTCGTAGTGAAGGAAAGCCCGGATTGAGTTGAGAACACGACAAATCAGAACAAAAACAGAAGAACATTTCATTGTTTATTACAACAATTTACATCTGAGTACAAGAATATACAGAGTATGAATAATTTATACATTGTAAAATATCAAATATTAAAATACATTACATAGCAGCGGAAAATAATACAAAACACAACTAAAAGAGATACACGGATACAGAGCTTTCCGAATATCGTTCCAGATGTAAACCAAGATCTTGTGAATATAAATATGCAAAACCAAAACTACTAGCGGCCCATGTGGAAAATAAGGCACCCAAATTTTAGGTTAAAACAATAAAGTCCAGGTCAGTCATGTGACTAGTGTGAGAACTAAAACAGTTATTTAAAACTTTACTTTAAAAATAAAGTTAATCAAGGGACCATGCCGTATAACGCAGAACAGGTTTCCTCCCGAGAATACCAGTGCATAGAATAAACAAAGCAATGCTTTTTGGAAAAATGAAGCTATTATAAGACTCAGGTCCCATCACACAATGCAATGCAAGCCGGAGGACAGAGTTTTACCTTATAATAGTCAAACATGCTTGGTATGTTTAAAACAAATCATTTTGATACAATTATAGTGTAAAGTGTATGAAAACAACTTCAAATATAAATGCATCAATCATAGACGGCATAGTGTCCCATCCCACTATGTCGCCATACTAGGCTCTACCAATAAAACTGAATGTCACGTATTGGAAATTGGATTTCCGTCATGAGTCTAGGCAAGGGATGTACTCCTAACCGCTTCGAGATACTCTAGCAAATGCCTTGGGACTACACACTCTGGGAAACCCCTGGATCCTGTAGTGCCGGTCTACGCTTATGTTAGTGGATTGGTTATTCCTAAACACACGTTTCCCGGTCCTATAGGACCTATATCCATCGGCTCCGAAGAGACCGATATATCCGAGGCGCCTTGCAATCCAACAACCACGTAGGTAAAAATTTAACAATGTCAGGGCGTGCAAAACCCTTACACCACCCATAGCTAGAAATAAACGTTATGCACTCACTGCGTTCCCTTATCCCGGTGACTCTTACCGAGGTTTGAGGCCCGCGAATTAACACTATACACAAAGCTATGCTATATTAAAGCCATGCTTTGATCATCAACCACAAGACTCTGCTTTTCAACAGAAGCCTTGATCATCAACATCTCAGCATGCCACACAGGCAATTCACGCCATGTGACTGATTTCTATCGATATATAACCTCTGAGCTCGTACATCTCACAGAAGGGCGTTAAGCAAAATAATAAATTCTCTGCCACCAAACAGATATATATTTAATAGAGATCAATCAACACAGAATAAAATCCAATGTCAGACACACATCCATTTACAAGTTCGTTCTGGGTCTGAACGAAACCATAGGCACCTTATTCCTCGTCCCATATGTCTAATACAGGAGAGAGGCCCTTGCATATCCGTCGATCTTCGAGTACGTCTGGACGATCACCACTTATTACCTCGTCTTGGGTGTACAACCCAATCAAGACATCAGTAATCATCCAAACGATGTGAAGACCTCCGATCTTCGACCACCGTCTTCATCGTCGACTTATCGTCGAATCAGTTATTTAGAATGGGCATAAACCAGGCCTTTCCGAATAACTCGTGTATATAATAAACAAGTGCTATAAAACACAACATACGCCTCATTCCAATTCTAAATATTATTTTATTTAAATATTCATATCCTTTGGGAAAGGTTGCCATTAATTTTATCAAAAATAAATTCTTTAAATTTATTCTTTAATCTTCCTTTGGATATCAATTCAAACCATTTTAAGGTTTTCCAAACTAGTCGGGATTAGCGCACCATATCGAAGTAATCATTTGTTTAATTTCCCAATCCCAACCTATTCATCCCATGGAGCAAAACTGGTATTACCCCATAACTAACACTACGATGTTATTGGTAAAATTAATTACCATTTCCCGTTCAAATCTAATTAAAGATTTAACTATCACCGGGAGCAAAACTGGTGATACTCCATTCTCGATCACTTCCCAAATTTGATAATTTAAATTATCAATTCCCATTTCAATCTAATTAAAGATTCATTAAAATTCCACTTAGTTCTAATCTTCCCAAAAATCAATATTAATGATTATTTAACTTTGGAAAACACAAACATGCCGCATCGATAATCTACACTGTACTATTGATTTCTGCAGATACATAACCTCTAAGCTCGTACGTCTTAGATGTTAAGCAAGAGAATAAATTCTCCGCCACCAAACAGATATATATTTAGCAGAGATCAACCATACAGTTCGAAATACAATGACATACATGTACTCCTGTCTTTAATTGGATTAAAGAATTAATGTCATTTAAAACACAATTCACGATAAACACAAATCACATTCCATTAATTATGGAATCTCCACAGAAAAACAAATCAATATATAATCCATATCAATTTCCATGTCCGACTAATAATATAAATGGAATAACGGGAACGCCTTTTATATTCCATATGTATTAACAGTCTTCCTCCACAGAAGTTCACTTTGATTATTATCAAATCGAATTCCATTCAATTCCAATTTAATATATTAAATTGGAAAACTTTACTTTGGAAAGTTCCCGTTAAATCTTAATAAAAAGATTTATAAATTCTGAATCCCACTGTAAATCGGGTTAAATAATGAATGTCGTTAAAACACAGTTCACAGTAAACCCAAAATCACATTTCATCAGTCTCTAACCGTAAATTAGTAACAGAACAATTCCCTAAGTATTAATCCCGAAGGCCGAAACCAACATCAGATCAATACCCAAGAAACCATTCAACTTAGCTAATCTCCAGTTAGTTTCTAAATTTATTAACTCCATTATGTTTAAGAACAGTATTATTAAAGATACCATTCACGACAAACCCAAAATCTCAATCCATTGTTAATCGAGTTAAAGAACAAGCGTTATTTAAAACACTGTTCACGATAAACCAAAAAATCCAGTTTAATTTCAATTCCAATTAAATATTAATTAACTGGAAAATTTCACTAAATCTTAATCCAAAGATTTATTCTTTTCTCAACTGGGTTTAAGAACAGACACCGTTCACGATAAACCCAAAATCCCATTTGATATTAAATACAAGGCTCTGAATAGAAAATATATCGGCTTATATTCAATACCAAATTCGGAAATCAACAAATATCGTATTGGAATAACGATATATATATATATATATATCTTCAAGTTCCTCCACAATGTCCATATAATAACGGAATCCAATATCAAAATATTTCAAAGATACTTTCGATTCAAATCCATTCCAATTCTTATATTGGAAATTTCTGCTTATATTAAAACCAATCAAATCCAATCTATTTATTTAAAAATATTGAATTATAATTCTAATTCATAACTAGTTCATTTCGATAAAAATATATTTTATCTTTTCAAATATGGAATTTTTCATCCCAATTCTTTCCAAATCATTTATTATGATTTTACACAAATTATTGATATTTTTAATAATTTTATCAAGGCCCGTACAGTCGATTTCCATAAATGGTCATCGAACTGCACTTATAGCGACCTTTTCCAAATTTGATTTGGAAATAATTCCAAATTCAACCGTTAGATTTCAAATCTCTCATATTCTTTAGAAAGCTCTTTTCGATACGAACCCAACGGCTCTGGTTTTAGAGAATCAGACATTCGGATCTCTCGTAATGTTTGTTCAAAGTCAATGGTCGAAATTCACGAACTACCGTGGCGCGGGCGTTCTATTAAGGCCATTATATATATATATAATATATATTTCATTGATTTCCATTTAAAACGTATTTTATAAATTGTTTTAAATTCGTTTTCAAAACTATTTCAACTTCATATTCAATTTCAAAACAAAATTGAATATTCCATATCATCGATATATAAATAATAGTATTTTCAAAACATTAGATTTCGAAATCACTTCCTTTTCGATATTCATTCTAAAAATGAATTAAATCGATGTAAATATCGTTCACGTCAATATGGCGTCAATTAAATCAACACAGCTTTATATATTTAAATATTTTCATGTTCATCCCAAATCGGACATCAAAATCACATTTTGATTCATTATTGAATATTATTTTAAAATATTATTTATTTTTAAATATTTATTACTCATCATTTTAAAATATTTGTTAATTTAAAATACTCGTTCTTTCCGAATTTGAATCAGACACAGCCAATTACCATATAATTTTATTTATATGGATTTCATACACACATGTACACAACAATAATCAAATACAGTCAACCATCATCCAGAGTGCATTACCCAATTGCATAAGCATTATATATAAATAATTAACGCTTACAACAGTCTGTCAACCCATCGATTGACATACAACTAAATATTGGGACTAGTGTATGTCCAATATCGTCCCAATACCTGTGTGGGGTTTTCAAACAACAAACACTAATTATTATTTGTGCAGCTGGGCGATGTGTAAAATATATTGTCCCAATCTATATCAGTCAAATGTGTGTACATAAACAAATCGTCCAATTTGTAAATGAATATTTATTTTATTCATATAAACATTAAAAATTATATTTTTAACTATAAAATATTTATTTCATCTCATGAATATTTTATACAGTTCATTTCACATCACAAACAATTTTCACAACACAATCAAACAAACAAGTCGTCCATGGTCTATGGACGACGGGTGTCGTGTGCTGCGAAGCACCGTCTGCATCCTAGTATTTATTTTAACTAGAAAATAAAATTAAAGTGAGAAGTTCTCACCTTTGGGATTCACTCCGTCATTCTTTAATTGGCGGATTTTTCGTCGCACTCCGTTTTGTCGCTTTCTCGCACTTGAATTCGTCTCTTTGGCTCTAGAATTTGCATACGACCTCCAATCTTCATCAAACTTTGTCACTAGCCTAAACGCGCCATTTCGGACAACTTTTTCCTGTGGACTTTCTTCTAAAATTGCACCTATTCGCCGGAAATCGCGAAAAACAGCAGCAGGTCCGTTGACTTTAGATGCGATTTTCTGATAGCTCCGCAATCCAAAATAGGACTTCCAAATCAAAGAGAAAATCATGCCCTTCGAATTTGGTATTATTGAGTTTTGACCAGAAATGCAAGATTTGGGAGTTATTGGCCAAATAGTGATAGAGTGTTTTATGCAAAACGGGTTTTTTGGAGAAAAATGAGTTTTTGGACTTAGCGTGGCCCACGGTTGGTGCTAGGTGGCCAGAGGGCGGCGTGGAGCCTGACTGGGGTGGGGGATAGTGCAGGTGGTGGTGGGTGGCCGGTGCAGGAGGGTGGTGGACGTGGAAATTGATTTGGGGGTTTAGGGATTGCATAGAAATGAAGAGAGAAAGAAGAGGAAGAAGAAGAGGAGGAGAGGGAGGAGGAGGGTGGCAGCGATGGGTGGGTGGCCGGCGAAGGTGGCACGGTGGTGGAGGGCTTCAGGTTTATGCGATCGTTCTTTTTTTTTTCTTCTGATTTTGAATGTGAGAGAGAGAGAAAAGGGAGAGGTTGACTTTTTATAATTATTTAATTATTTAATTCCAAAAAGTTGCTTTTTCATCCTAACTCCAAATCGAACCCAACGACTGTCGTCCCTAACCAAATACCATATTCCGGACACATTGGGATATGTTTCGTAAGCCAATTCGACTGTTTCATTCAGTTTTCATCAAAATTAAAATATAAATTAATATAACGTTCAAAATTGATTTCAATGTACATTTTAATTTACCGGGTCCACATACCGAGTCCAAAAATTCCAGAAAAATTATTTTTAGCTTTATTTTGATGATACAGTCCTAACAAAACTTATTTCGTTGAATTTAGAGACCATTTGTAAAACGGTCATTTTCCATTCGATTAAATTCAACTGAAATTGGTCAAACACGTTTAAATGTGCCACGCTCACATATTGATTCCAAAAATTATGAAAACTGGAATTTAGCAATAATTTGACATTCGGATCCAACAGAAGTGGTCTTAACGAAAATGGAGGTCGTTTGCAAAATCTTCGCTTTTGAGGGTTATATTTCCATAGCGACTATTCTGAATTTTCAACTGGACGTAACTTTTTATTCCCGCTATGAAATTTATATTTTTCAGATTTTTGGAAAGATATTTTCAAACAGATTCTAATATTTTTGGTTTCGCTAAAATCCGGTTTATTTTGAATCTTATACATTCATTTGAAATTTGAAATCGAATTTTCAAACTACCGCGCCATTTCCAATTCCTTTTATATTTAAAGTAAATATTTATATTGTAACTTCAATTTAAATAAATTATATACGTTCTAATTCTATTCAAAATAAATTTCTACTTGTTATTATTTAAAACAAATCATTTTAAATATTCAAAATTCATTAAAATTGCCAAAATAAAAATTTTAAATTGGTTCTGATTTTCATTTTTGTTACACCTACGAGGTGGACTAAAGAATCTCGTAGGACCTCTAGGAGGTGCCCTAAAGGCATCTCGTAGAGGCTCTGCGCGATAAGCTAAAAATAAAATAAAAAATAAGCAAAGGTAGTTTGATCATACAGTTTTTTGGGTGAATTCAGCAAATTATTGGGTCCGAATAGAATTAGCCAACATCAAAAACTATCATGCTAATCAATACCATATCAATTGAAGAGACCAACAATAATTTTTGTATTTTAAATTCAAAAAAATATTGGTAAGGACAAAATTTAAGGTCTTCTTAAACTCAAGTATAGGGGATCAAAAACTTATTTCAAGGACAATACATTAATACTTTTAAACAGTCATAATCTCGCATGCGCTAATTCTTCTTCCTCTTCAATCATGTCAACATTTTCTTCCTCGATCTTATCTTGCGCTTTCTCATATTCCTCTGCAATTGCGTTTTGGTTCATTCGTTTTATTCGTTCTCGATCTGGAATTTGGTCTTCATAATATCGATTGCGGTGACACATCTTGTTTTTTTTCTTTTGATTAATCATTATTTTTGTTAAGTGTCTCAACGTTGTAAATTTGTCTGAAAATTGTAATCGTGTTATTTTGTTTCATTTGGTGATTAATGGCTTCTCTTCGCAGTTCTGGCCAGCATTTTATTTAATTGTGAAGAAATATTTTTTTTTCAATCTTTGATTCTATTGTTGTTTATGTTATTTTGTTTTTTTCCTTGCTATATTTATATTAGTTTAAATGAATTTGTATTATTGTGTTCAATTTGTTTAATTTTCGTTTAAGGTATCAGTCTTTTTTATCAGTTTTATTTGACTTTAGAGAATATCTGGTTTAAAGTTTTGGTCCGTAGTTATTGTGTAATTAGAACATTTGCATTCATCATGTTCTTTTGAATGAAACCGCTTCTGTGATATAAGCAAATTTTGTATTGTTTATGTATCTTTCTTGATTTAATATACTAGAAGTTTTAGAGTATCGGTTCAGTATTATTAGGTATCAGTTTTATGTCTGTGAGTACCAAAGTTGTATAATGTATGTATCAATTTTCTGTATGTTGGTATCAGAATTATGTAATGTGCACTACAATAAAACAACCCTTTTACAACGGACAATGCCGTTGTAATATAAGTTTTGCAATGGGCATGCATCCGTTGTACTAGGTCACGTTGTAATACGTCAATTTTTTATAATAGTCAATGAGCATTGTAACAAACTCTATGGCAACAATTAATGCCCATTGTAGAAAGGTCATATAACAACATGCATTGACCATTGTAATAATGTCTTATAACAATATACGTTGACTGTTAGAGTATAAATGCAAATTAAACCAAAAAAAACACAGCACCATCCATGCAGTACATACATACCAATAATGAATAATTTAACGAATAATAAATATTAACATAAAACAACCAAAATCACGTACGAAAAGACTAAATACTAAAGTCATAAAATTCCAAAATATTTCAAAATTTTTGATAAATTTACATTGATATAGTTCTAACATACACATGACAAACTCCTAATATAAGGCTATACAAATATAAGACGGAATTGTGCACTCTCATTTATTAATTAGACTTATTTTTTTGAAACATTTTTTAGGCAGAAATCAAATAAAAAACACAATGTGATTTATGTCACTACAGCGCGGTATCAGAATGTTATCTATTATAGCTTCAGTTCATTAATATTACAGCTTGATCGTTTTTAGGCCAAATAAATATGAGAAAGGATTGTATCTTTCAGATTTCCATGGACTTCCATGCGGCCATGGTGCGAAATCATCTATCGTCATCTTGAGGTAGATTATGATTTATTCACAATATATCTTCATCATCCTTGGAAACATTGTTACATAAGAACAAGTGAATGGTTCTCCAGCAATGAACGCCACCAGATATCCATGTATCCATGTGCATAACAGTAGGAAAATCAACATATATACATTTTTCATTATGTTCACATGCTTGATGGTACAATACTTGCATGTGAGGAGGAGGTACCAGCTCTTCTAGCAAATCAGACAAGAACAAAATTGGCTCTTTGATAGCAATAATGTCAACAGTACTCCATGATGAGCGCACAACTCCATTTAAAAGGCTTGGATGCTTGGATTTGCTGCCACCGATTAACCACTTCAAAAATGGTAGCATGACTCCAGTCATATCCAGTATAGAGGTAAATGTATTTTCTAATAGCAATACAGAAACCTTACCTGGATTATTTTTTGCAAGGACTACCCCAACTCCTCCTCCCAAAGATCTTCCAAAAACAACTATTCTTGAAGCATCTATGTTTATTCTCTTAGTAAGATGATCCAAGGTTGGGCATCCATTATAATGCCATTCTGCAATGGTAGCCTTCACTTTCACCATACCCGTATTAGTAAGATAAATACCAACATTTTCTTCGAAGAAAAGTATAGTTGTCCTTTGAGAGATGACGAGTGCTTGATGACCAGGATTGACGTCTGATGCCCTCTCGTGACGTCAAATAGACGTCTTCGTGATCCAAATTGAATCTAGAAGGATTGATGTGGTATGATCTAGAAATTTCTGGAAGCACTGGAACGTAAACCATCTTTCGCACATGCAATCATGGTTTACACGGACTACCCTTATATGCTTGCAAAGTGCAGCTATGTCTGTAATATGTTCTAGTTCACTTTTATTTTTAGTTCGTATGCAGCTTTGAATTTGAGAAAGTTTGTAATATGGAACTTTAATGTTAGTTGTTATTTTATTGGATTGCATCTTATTATTTATGCATATGTATTCCATATTTAGTACATGCATAGCACAATTAATGAGCACCAAAGTGATGCATAAATCAATTTCAACACTAAGATCCTGCATTATTTACGGTAGTATAATAGCTAAGTAATACAACTAACAAGAAACACACAAAATACACAAAATACACAAAATACAAACGACTAATTTCGAGAAATACAACAACTGCAAAATAAAACAAACAAGGACAACATCAACCTCAAGCGATGCATTGCTTCAGTCTGTTGTGATACCAATTAGACTACTATTTTCTGCCTCCAAACGACAAACTTTGGCTTCCAATTGTTTAACGGTGGCCTCCAATCCTTCAACTTTACGTTGCATTTCTCAGTCATAATTAGCTCCTCTAATGCACATCACAGGATCAATCCACTCCACATACTGACAAAAGGTAACACCATATATATTCGAGCCTTCAGCTGGGTACTCTGGACATCCAAAATAACGATGCCCTACTTCTCCTCCTTTCTTAGCAACAAGCTTATAACACTTATATCCACAATAATAAGTAGGCCAAGATGGATCTCCGAAATTGTAATCGTTTGCAAGTGGTGGCCAAGGACGACGGTTTGTAGGTGTGACGCGAAAATCACTTTCCAAATTAATATCTCCAACGTCGATGCTATCAACAACTGTTTCAAATTGAGTCTCAGGAACAACATCAATCCCAACACTAGCATTACCTGTTTCAAATTGTGTTTCCAACTGGGTTTCGGGAACAAATCCAAATTCAGCTTCCCATTATTCAGCATACTGCTCTAACATATCATCGGGAATAGTGAAATTGTCCATATCTATTCTGCTAGCAAATGTTGTAAATTTAACATAGCCATAATCAACATAATTGATTTTTTTTATAAACTAGGGTTTCAATAGAATTGATTAAAGTCAAGAGATTGATATACCTGAACTTAAATCAAGTATCGGCGCTAAAAAGATGGATAATTTGGAATTTTTTTGGGACAAAATTTATAAACTTTTGAGTTTGGAGGAAATGGGTTCATCCATTTTCTGAAGAAAGAGAAGTGTTTGAAGAAAGAGAAATGGGTTAAGGGATAGAAAAAAGGGTGCTGCTTTTAATACAGCAACAACTTCAGGTGTAACTATAACTTGCTCCAAAATATACATGTATTAGCGCAACTAAAAGTCGCGCCCGAAAATAGTTTCCAAAAAAAGAAAGCGCATCTACAAGTTGCACTGTAGAAATGTAATTCACAAACAACGTTGCACACCTAGTAGTTGCGCCCTGGGGAAATTGAAAATAATCAATAGCGCAAGTATGAGTTGCGCCTGTTCCGACAGTTAAAAAACTGCTGACATGGTTGCTGAGTGGACAGAAACAATCCTCTTTTGATAATAAGTTAGCAAACCAGCCTTAAACACGAAATAGTTTTTAAAACAAGCCTTAAGAGAAAATTTGTTCTTTTATATATAGTATAGTATACATGTTTTAGATTGCATTTCTCAGCATTTTTGATCAATTTTTTAGATTGAGGGAAACGGGAGTGTAAAAATAAAATTAATATATTAGAGGGCAGAGGTTTTATTCAATGAACAACGTAACCAACAACAATTGTTCATAAATTTTACATTACTAAGCATGTTTCTTTTATTATTTTTTCAAGTATAAACAGTACAAGTGAACATAATTTTATCATATGTTTAATACAAAAAATTAAATATGCACACAGATAATAAAATTTTAGACTCAGAATATATAAGTTATATTGAAAGTTAAATAATGTTACAATTTGGTTCAAATAAAAAAATCATTTCAACATTTGCATTATTAGAATTTCTAACACTATGGAATTTTTTTTATACAGAAAACACTATAGTAAATGGCAAATTCAAAAATGGCATCAGCCTTGGTTATGATTGAAAGCATCCGCCTGTAAAGGCGATTAATATAGGTTAAACATATATCCAAACATTGATAAGTAAAGTAAATGAAAAAGATAAAAAAGACATGGATTTATAATAGTTTGGCTATTAATCAAGCCTAATTCCACTTTATAAGTTTGATACTATTCTTTATATATTAATCACAAACAGTTTGTGATATAATTGATTAAGTGGGGATGAATCACTAGTACAAAAACTGATTGTAATATATCACAAATGTCTCTTTAGTGATTGTTGCATGATAGGAGAAGCTAAAAATTATTTCAGTTGCATGTAAGCAAAGAGAAACTAAATTCTCTTTATATTGTATGTATGTTGGTATTTGTAGGAGTTTGAAGATGACTTAGCAAGGTAATTGCATCAGAAGACTCGTATTAGAGGCAAAAAGTCATGCCCAATATCTCAACCCTATATGACGGGTCGATGACGACCCTAATGGCCTGAGATAGTACCAACTCGAATGCATGAATCATATAGGGTTATAGCTTTTTTAGTTGCCTTTCTTATTTTATCTTCTCTTGATGCCTCTTGTTAAGTTTCTTAGCTTTTGACTTTGCTTAATAATTCTTCGCACTCGAGTCAACTTGAACTGTGTTTTAAATTGGATGATCCACTAATAACTTGAGATTGATTCATTGGATAGCTTCCAAACTTAGAGGGATTACTACTGGAGTGATATGGGTTGTGATGGAATAGGACATGATGAGTTGGCACCAAACCATTTCCTTAGCTTATTTTCTTGTGATCGTGCAACTCCTTTCTTGCCCTTTTTAAATGTCTTAGATAAGTTTCAAATCATTATGAATCTATCTTAATGTTTTGACTTCTTTAGATTCCAGTTCAGGTAAATACTGGGTTAACAATAGATTTGAAGCATTACATGTTTCTATTAAAGAAAATGTAAAAATGACACTTATACAAAATATAACATGACATTTTTACTTCAAATATCCATCCAAACATAATAACTAAATTATATATATATATATATATATATATATATATATATATATGCACGAATACACACACATATTAATAAGAATAATTCAAAGAAAACTAATATCATTATTAAGAAAAATACTCGTGGATAAAAAAATACATTTGACGTTTCATTTCTAACAAAATTTGGATCAAACGGCGTGAAGAAACGTAGGTAACGAAGTAAAACAATAAGGTTATCATTAGTGTTTATAAAATAGGTTTCTATGTGTGCGTTAGAAGCAAAAATTTCTTTGGTGTAGGAATTTTATGGTAAGGAATTTGATATGGTAAAAATAACGATTTATACTATTCATAAAGTGCCCAAAGTTAGTTTTATTTTATTATTAACAAAAACCATGGAATCAATGGGTTACTCAAAGATAAATTATGCTAATTTCAATCAATAGAATAGTTGAAACTTTAATGTCGGTTATGTCCATTACTAATCTCAATTATTTTCTTGTAAAATATTAAAATAATTAGCTAAATGACACATTTGTAAACCTTTCATGCAATAAAATGGCATACCTTAAAAACTATTCTCTACAAACAATAAAAAAAAACCAGTTCAAAGTGTTTGTTAATGAGTCATCGACTTGTCCTTTTCAACCAATTAGCTTTCATCTGTTTTTATCTTCTATGTTGTATTTTGGTACAAATATGGCATTGTGGTACAAGTATTTAAATTTAGACATTTGGCATGGTTTTTGTTAGTAGAACTAATTCAACATCGATACTAATGCTCATAATTTTTTGTTTGTATAATATAACAAAATAGCTCTCAATTCTTATGTTACATATGCATGTATGGTAATAATTATCAATGTGTTCGTTACGTACAAAATATATGATACTTTATTTCAACCACTCAAAATGCATAAAATAAAACGTTTCCAAACATATGAAAGGAATTAAATATTTCATTCATTTTTTATATATATTTGCAAGGTCAATCGGTTTTTGTAGTGATCTGTAATATTGTTTTCATTACAACAAATAATGAGTACATGATTATACATGAGACGTAGATCGCCTACCTGCGATAGATATTTACCTAGCCCTAGCTACAAACTATAAAAATAGATGTAATCTTCACGCAGGGTGATAATCATTACAAGTACATTGAAGCTAGAAACGAATAAACAATTATAGCAAACAAATGCAACACGCTGCAGATTACAACACAAAGAACCCTAAAGTGGCTGCAAGAGCAGTCCCAAGGAGCAAGCAAAGTAATAAGTTATGCCGGTATCGACCACCCAGTAACAACAACTTCCATAGTAAACTCCATCCCTGACTACATCATAAAATCACATGCACTAAACATCAAAGTAGGTTGCAAAAGCAATCCCCACTCTCAATAGCAAACCAAAGCAAGCTATCACTACACATACGTTAATACACTGCATAAGGCAAATGACTAGGGGAATAACCCACCTAAGAAACCAGATTCCAACAGTCTTACAACGATGCATTAAGCATCAATACTAATCATTCAAGAATAAAGCTTAGTTTAAAACAAATGACACAGCCAAAACCAAACAAAAACAACCGAAAAGCCACCAATGCAACACCTAAAACAAGAACTCATAGAGAATACCTGCACCAAAAGCATGAACAAATAGCAAACAAAACATGATAACCTAAGCCAATGAACTCTGAGATCACCATGTCTACTCAGAACCAGAAGCAAACTATACCAACCCAACAACTACCTAATGTCCATGTCCCATTACCACTGACTAGTTCAAACAGTAATCCTCACGTCTACGAAACGATTCACAACCAAAACCCTAAGAGATGACTCAGATGAGTGGCCTGCCTTTTGGAAACTGACTAAGCTAAGACAAGAGGAGCAACGACTAAAGATGCATGAGGTACAATTCCAAGTTGATAAAAATAAGCAGGCGGCAATGGCAAAAACAGAGGAGATAGGAGGAATGCAAGGCAATCGGTGGATGTTGATGTTAGGATTTCAGTATACTTTAACAATATCCAATCGTGAAACCCTAGATTCAAATATGTAACCCATATTGATTTAATTGAGAACAAATCAGAAATAGATTAGCTTGATTAGCGGAAGCGTACCTGAATCCGTAGTTAATTATTGCACTACTTGAATTCCACAATCAATGGCCAAGGAGAAGATGAATTTTGTTCGGTCTTCCAAATTGAGACAAACCCAAGAATAGATTCAGCTCTCCGTAGAAGAGGTTAGAGAGTTGCTAAGGCTTGTGTAATTCGGGGACCATAACCCTTTATTTATAGAGTTGCCATTTTGTAATTCAGCCCTTCAACAAATTATAAAATGCCCCAGTATCTACACATTAGGCCCATGATAACTTAAACTTTAAGCCTTTTAATTCTAATCTAAAATTAGATCACTTTAATTAGGCTTTACACCAAAATAGCACAACACATTTTATTTTACATATATGACCCAATTGTCGAAATATTCCAACAATCCTCCCCTGGGTCACATATGAAATAACCTTAAAATGTATTTAACTTTATAAGCTCCAAAATTTGCTATTTATAACATATGTAGTATCTGAAACAATCTCGTCCATTAATTGGGTTGACAAAGGATCAAAGCGGCATTCGTTACATTTGTCGTAACTAAACCCATCAATGGTCACATATATCAATACAATCAAACGACATAGATCAATCATGGATGCGTAGCATGGAATTTACATGAAATGTGATCTATACATGTCTATTTCCAGCTGGTCCTTCTTTAGTGAGATCAAATGTTTAATATTTAAACAACCTAAGTGCAAAGAAAAATTCATTACTTTATTTCTGATTAGAAAAAGAACTTGATATGCATATATGTGTAACTGAAGTATAGAGCAATGAGTCATATGACAATACCTGTAACACCCCGAATTTTAGTTAATACTAAAATTCACTAATTACAGGATAAATAATCTCAGACGGGGGAATTGGGGGTAACGGGCTGCGTTATTGCGTTCGTCTCGGAAAAATACGCGAAATAGAGTCCGAGTTTTCGAGAATCGGAGTCCGTATGGCCCGGTTATGGCCCAAAGAAGTTTGCAGAAAAATTAGAGCTAAAAACAGATTTAGGAATTTAAATTTAGATTTTAAATTAGAACCAACGGGGCCAGGCGGGAAGATTCCCGCCCTAAGCATGTCGACAGGGCTGTCGACAGGCCTGTCGACAGGGGTGTCGACTTGCCTGTCGACTTGCCTATCGACACGGCGTCTCGAGCCAGAACTTTGGGTGCACCAGATCTGGTTTTCTGGCTAGGGCTGGGCTTGGTTCTAGAGATTTCCTAAATCTAACGGACCTAAATTAATCTAGGGTTAATCTAAGGGCCTAAAACACTCTCTTAATCTATAAATACACCCTAAACCTACCTTAATCCATACTAAAAATAGAAATGAAGGCCTCATGCCGCCAAATTAAATCCTAGAAGGAGTCTCCATTAATCTAAGAAGGAAGTTTCAAGCTAATCCCTCTCAAATCATTCTCTAATCATCACCATCTTCATAATTAGCAACTAATTCCTCTTCATAAGTTGGTTAATTTTGGGTTTGGTGAGTTTCTATCACTTTAACATCAATTGTTAAAGTAAGTAGATTGGGTGTAATGAGACTTATGGTCTTAAATGCGGATTAGTGAGTTTGAATCATTTATAATGATATGTTACTCTATGTTGTTCTATGTTTATGCATGTTTGATAAGTTGGTTTATGCATGCTTAATAAGTTGATTTATGCATGTTTAACAAGTTGGTTTATGCATGTTTAACAAGTGGATTTATGCATATTTAATGAGTGGAATTATGCATGTTTAACAAAGTGAGTTATGCAAGTTAAGTATATGTTTAAATGCAAGTTTAATGTGATATGCAAGTTATGCATGCTTATGCAAGTATATGGATGCTTATGCAAGTCATGTATATGTTTAAATGCAAGATTTATGTGATATGCAAGTTATGCATGCTTATGCGAGTATATGAATGCTTATGCAAGATATGTATATGCTTAAATGACATGATATGCAAATTATGCATGTTTATGCAAGTATGTGAAGGCTTATGCAAGTATGTGAATGCTTATGCAAGTTATGTGTATGCTTAAATGCATGTTTAACATGTTATGCAAGTTATGAGAATGCCTATATGCAAGTTCAACGTGTTATGCAAGATATGTGTATGATAATATGCAAGCTCATATGCAACATGTTATGCAAATCATGTGTATGATAATATGCAAGTTTGGGTTATATGTAGTTGGGTTAATATATGCTCATATATGCAAGTTGACATCGTCTTAACCCATGACAAAGTTGTATGCTAAACCCATGATATTTGTGATGATCTTCCCCTTATTTATGTCATGAAATGAGAACGATTTACGTAGGGAACGATGGGGTTGGTAAATATGTTAATAAATGAATGATTGGGTATGATTAAGCATACCATAAAAATAAATTACCATAAGTGGGAATTTACCTATTGAGTTAGGTCTACCCCATGGGAATTTACCTATTGAGTTAGGTCTACCCATGTTATGGAAAACTTGATATTAATTAGGGATAATTAATATGGGGGTGATTAATTAGGTGTAATTAATCGACTAAGACACGAGGTTGGACTCATTTGTAGTGTAAAACTGCCCGGACCCGACCGGCTTAACCAGTTGCTACAAATGTCAGCCCAATGTGAGAGGTCTTAGCCATAAATTAAATACGTGATTAAAGTAAAGACACGAGGTTAGGCTCTGTTATGATGTAAGACTGCCCGGACTCTACCGGCTTAACCAGGCGGTCATAACAGCCAGTCTAATGTGGGAGGTCTTTATGGGGGATCACGGTCTTAATTAATTAAGAAACACTTAACCATATTAGCATGTGGTGGGACATGAGGGGTTAAGTGGGTGCCTTGGGTGGCATGTGGAAATTTAATGGTTGCCTTGGGTGGCATGTGGAATCTAGTGGGTTGCCTTGGGTGGCAATAGAAAATACGATTAGAATACTTAACCAAGTGGAAACATGTAATTAAACACGATTAAAGGGTTAAGTGGGATACACTAGATATGTGACAAGCTTAAGTGGGTAGCTTGTTGGGGGCCCATTTCAACCAATATCCCAAACGTATCTTTGTGGGCTCGACCCATGTCGAGTGACGGGACACGCATATTGGGCTTGATTATAAGAGGCCAAAACGGGTTAGCGGTGGCAACGCAAGTCCAACGGGTTTCATATGCGTGTGTGGGCCCGGGCTGGTTGATAAGCCGTTGTTGCATCGTGTAGATATAAAGCCGTGCACCGTTAGTATTGGGTAGCCACTTTAGGGGAGTGATACACCCCACTGTGGGACCAGCACGGGTATCTACGGTAGGGAGCCGATCGCTTGGGGAGTAGTGGGTACACCTAATGAAGATAGGGGCAGACGACACCTATGTAGGGGTACACGAAACTACTGGGTAAGAATTACTGAGTACACCTAGTGGAGATAGGGGCAGACGGCACCTATGTAGTGGGCTAGGAGTACACGAAATTACTTGGGGAAAATTTTCTAAGTCCTTGGAAGGGATCAACCTTTAAGTAGGAATGACTGGTGTGGTGCAGTTAGTAATTATCCTTGGGTGGGTAGATGCGTCCTGACGGTTATCTTAGTTTATCCTAAGTCTACCAAGCTGCTTAGTGTAGCCATTCATCCCCAGATATTACCGTAGGTCAAGTTTATGTCTTCTCTGGTTACTTTAATGATTGTATTGTTAAAGTTATAGGACTCACTCAGACTTATGTCTGACCCCGTTGTTTTTATCTTTTTCCCAACCCTCAGGTCCTACAGTGGATCCTAGCGGTAGTAGAGCTTGATCGGATTGCTATTCCAGTCTTTAGGAGCTTGGGTGGATGTAAAGCTCCAGTTATCCAGTTATCTTTTCTTTTGTTATGGCTATTGTATGAGAGAGTGGGATTATGTACTTCTTTATTTTGACGGATATTGTACTTGACTTTTATCATGGTTTTATGATGTAACCAGACATGTTTATTTCCGCTGTTATGAGATGATGTTTTAAATTTCAAGTACTATTTATATCTGTCTTGGTGTAATTTTTCTGTTCTATATTCACTAAAATACTCCACCGATGCTATGGCATTCCCTTAGTGAGTGACCATAGTGGGCGTGGGGTGTTACACGTGGTATCAGAGCCAGGTTACCGGAACAGATAAATTTTTTAGAAAACTATTTTTCTAAAACATTTTTGGAAAAGATATTTTCAAAAACATGTCTTTTAAGAGAAAAAGTTTTTGAAAGAAAAGCATAATCCCCAATAGCCATATCTATATCCTTCGAATTCTCCGTTTTGAATCTTTCCTTTTTCGTTTCAGCATGGCCGAGAATCTTAATCTTCCGGAGGGTGTGACGGTACCAGTATGGTATAGGAGATTGATGGAGGCTAGGGCCACCACTACGGGTCCAGCAAATGTTCCTCCACCAATCGTAGCACCCGATCTTCCTCCTCCCCCTCCTCCTCGCACGGACACTTTTGCTAAGACTTGCAAGGAATTTAAAGCTATGGGAGGGAAACCTTTCCAAGGATCTGAAACTTTTGTGGAGGCTAGAGATTGGCTTAAGGAGGTGGAAGAGTTGATAGATATCTTTGAGATGGAAGAAGGAAAGAAAGTCAAGTTGGCTGCTTGGTTAATGAAGGGAGAGGCCTCATTTTGGTGGGAGGTTACTAACGGAGAATGCCCCGTTGACTCTTGGGCGGATTTTAGGCAAAGATTTGTGGCAAAGTTTCTCTCAAGGGCGGAGGAAAACTTGTATATGGAAAGATTCTTGACTCTAAAGCAAGGAAATCTTTCGGTGAAGGAATATGTTAACAAGTTTAATCAATTGGCAAGGTTTGGCCTAGACATGGTGAATACACCGGAGAAGAAGGCTTTGAGGTTCGTGAAAGGCTTGAATGAACCGATGCATGGGTTGGCTATGACTCACATCCCTATGGGGGCCACCTTTGAGAAGCTAGTTGACATGGCACTCATGTATGAGGAAGAGAAGGGTCCTAATGCTAATAAGGCACCCGAGAAGAAGGGAGATCAAAAGAGACCTCAGCAACAACAGCAAAGCAAAGGTGGGAAAGGCAACGGTGGCAAGGGCAAGAAGAAGTGTTTCAATTGTGGGACACCTGGCCACCTAAGCAAGGATTGTCGCAAGAAGAAGAAGACTGGCTGCTTCCACTGTGGCGAAGCAGGGCATTTAGTGAAGGATTGCCCTAAGAAGGGGCAAAGGACGGGGTCTACCTCAGGAGGACAGGTGCAAGCTCTTATGGCACCAAGTCAGGCTAGGGGGCAAGTTCAGGCTCTCGCGGTTCCACCGATTCAGGAGAGAGGTAGAACTATTTCCGTTGAAAGTCTGGTTTTTCTATTTGACCATCCTGTCCGTACATTGTTTGATTCAGGCGCATCGCATTCGTTTATCTCATCATCATTAGTTGAGTTACTGCACTTAGACACCAGTCTGGTAGATGATCCCTTGGTTGTTTCAAACCCAATTGGGGGCTCCACTTATTTGTCCATGATATGTTTGGGTTTGAAGATTTCTATACTTAGCATTGAGTTTAGATGTGATGCTTTTGTATTGGGCTTCACGGGCTATGGGTTGATTTTGGGCATGGACTGGTTATCCAGTAATGGTGCCGTTCTTGATTGCGAAAGGAGAGTTGTTAGGCCCATGACCCGCTTGGGTAACACTCTCGAGATTTCTTGTAATCCCAGGGACTCTGTTATGCTAAGTTATCTTGAATCGCTTGACGCTTCGGTCGAGAGTTTGCAATCTGTTAGAGTGGTCCGGGAATATCCGGATGTGTTTGAGGAGGTGAAGGGCTTACCTCCGAAACGGGAGATTGACTTCCGAATATATTTGGTGGATAATGCTAAACCGGTATCTTTACCAGTGCGCCACATGGCTCCTCGTGAGAGGAGGGAACTCCATAAGCAAGTAGGGGAGTTGCTTGAGAAGGGGTTCATAAGACGGAGCATATCGGAGTGGGGTGCTCCAGTAGTATTTGCTACGAAGGCGGATGGGTCCCTCAGACTTTGTGTAGACTATAGAGAACTCAACAAGCTCACAAAGAAGAATAGACACCCATTGCCGAGAATAGATGATCTTTTCGATCAGTTGGTTGGCGCTTCAGTATTTTCTCAGTTGGACTTGGCCACGGGGTTTCATCAGTTGAGGGTGGCTGAGGATAGCATAGACAAGACTGCCTTTAGAACTCCGGATGGTTTCTATGAGTGGCTGGTGATGCCATTTGGGTTGACGAACGCCCCTGCATACTTTGTTGATTTGATGAGTAGGGTGTTCAGGGAGTTCCTTAATAAATTCGTGGTGGTCTTTGTGGATGATATCTTAGTATTTTCTAAGAGTGAAGAAGAGCATGCCCTACATCTTGGGGAAGTGTTGAAGACTCTTCGAGCACATAGCCTTAAGGCTAAATTCTCTAAATGTCACTTCTGGAGGAAGGAAGTACGATTCTTGGGGCACGTGGTCTCCAAGGAAGGGATAGCTGTGGATCCCGCGAAGGTAGTATCAATTCAGGATTGGAAGGTTCCGAAGAATGCTACCGAAGTAAGAAGTTTTCTGGGGTTGGCGGGTTATTATAGGAAGTTTATCAAAGACTTCGCGAAGATATCAGCCCCATTAACCCGCTTAACAAAGAAGAATCTTGTTTTCACATGGGACGTAGATTGTGATGATGCGTTCCGACGGTTAAAGAGAGCTTTAACCACGGCTCCAGTTTTAGTATTGCCAGATGGGAGCAAGCCATTTGTTGTCTATACTGATGCCTGTGGGACAGGACTTGGCGCAGTCTTAATGCAAGAGGGAAGGGTAATAGCCTACGGTGGAAGGCAGTTGAGGGCACATGAGAAAAATTACCCTACCCATGATCTAGAGCTGGCCGCTATTGTTTTTGCGCTTAAGATTTGGCGCCATTATCTTCTTGGTGAGAGATTCGAGTTGTTCACTGACCATAAATCATTGAAGTACTTATTCTCTCAGAAGGATTTAAACTTAAGACAGCAAAGGTGGATGGAGTTCTTAGCATCCTATGATTTCGAGATAGCGTATTCCCCTGGCAAGGGTAACGTGGTGGCGGACGCCTTGAGTAGGAAGAGGTTGTCCTTGAGTCCATTGTTCGTGGAACGACGAAACTTGGAGTTTATCTCGATGTTTGATTTCAGACCTTCCATTGATTATGTACCCGGTTTGCTAGCTTCCTTGGAAGTTAGGCCTACTCTTTTGGGGCGGATTGGAGAAGCACAGAGGGGCGACCCACAGTTGGTTGAGTTAGTAGAGAAGCTCATAAGGGGGGAGTCGTCCAGCCATTTGAGTAGGTACACCCTAGACGATAGGGGGTACTTGCGTAGAGACGGTAGACTTTGTGTACCGCAAGACGAGGGTTTGAGGAAGGCTATTCTTGATGACGCACACCGTTCTAGGATGACCATTCATCCTGGTGGGGATAAGATGTACCAAGACATGAAGAGGGTTTTCTTCTGGGCCGGTATGAAGAAAGATGTGGCCGAGTATGTCGCTCGATGTTTGGTGTGCCAGCAAGTGAAGGCGGAGCAAAGGAAACCAGGTGGGTTGCTTCACCCATTGGAGGTTCCGCAATGGAAGTGGGATAGCGTCTCGATGGATTTTATTGACGGGTTACCCAGATCGAGGAAGGGTAATACAGGAATTTGGGTGGTGGTAGACAGACTTACTAAGAGCGCCCATTTCATACCTGTGAAGAGTAAGAGGACTGCTCCATGGCTAGCTTCAGTATATCTTCGAGAGATAGTTCGATTACATGGGGTACCCTCTAGCATAGTGAGTGATCGAGATCCTATCTTCACTAGCGAGTTCTGGAGAAGTTTGCAAGAAGCAGTGGGGACTCAATTGTGTCTGAGCACCGCATATCATCCTCAGACGGACGGCCAGACTGAGAGGGTGAATCGCGTTCTAGAAGACCTTTTGAGGCTTTGTATCTTAGATTTTGGAGGTACATGGGAAGAGCATCTTCCATTGGTGGAGTTCGCATATAATAACAGCTTTCAGTCCAGTATTGGTATGGCTCCTTTCGAAGCTCTCTATGGAAGGCCTTGTCGATCACCTACATGTTGGTGGGAATCTTTGGATAAGATCTTGCTTGGGCCTGATATGGTTAGGAAGACTTCTGAGAAGATTTACTTGATTCGAAGAAGGATGAAAGCAGCGCAGGATAGGCAAAAATCTTATGCGGACAAGAGAAGGACGGATCTTGAGTTTGAGGTTGGGGATATGGTTTTTGTTAAGGTATCTCCGTTGAGAAATGTTGTTCGCTTCGGATCCGTTGGGAAGTTAGCACCGAGGTTTGTTGGGCCGTTTCCTATTAAGGAAAGGATTGGACGGATGGCATATAGAGTGGAGTTGCCTGACAGACTTAGTGGTGTCCAAGATGTATTCCATGTGTCCCATTTGAGGAAGTGCTTACATGAGACCGCAGAGGTGGTAGAGCCGAGCTTGCTTAGAGATGTGGAGGTAGAGCGTGATGCGACTATTCGACGAGCTCCTACTCGCATCCTTGGGTCAGAGACTAGGAAGTTGAGAAACAGAGAGGTTCAGCTAGTCAAAGTGCAATGGGGAGAAGATGAGAGCAACGCAACTTGGGAGACGGAAGCGAAGATGCGTTCATTGTACCCATTTCTTTTTGAGGGTATGTCTTTACTTTCTCCTTTATCGCTTGTCTAGTACTTATCTTATCTTATCTTTGGTATGTCCTCTCGTTAGTACCTTTGACCTTTAGATAGGGTAAACCTATGGTTGAAACATGTGTTTGAGACATGTTATGGTTGATGGATGCAAGTGGATGCAAGTGTTTGCTAGTGGTTGCTCGTGGATGCATATACACACACTCTAGGCACTAGATCGGCTCAGTCACTTCATATTGCATATTGCATAAAATTGTGTGTAGGAAAATATATTTATGGATGTATAATGGTTGTGTTATCACATGGATGATGCATTTTGGTGAATGATTGTGCACTCATGTAGATATTGTATGTGTCGATAGGGTTTTCTCGCATACATAATGGATGCATGGCACTATCATGTTTGCATATGTTCATACATTAGATAGGGAACATATACACACACTTTTTGCATATGCTCATACATCATTAGAAACTGTTTAAGGACAATGGATGCCCGTGGTTGATGATTTGAGTAGATGGTTGTTTGGATGGTAGGATATGCATTCTCCTTAGCTTAGAGATTTCGGGGACGAAATCCTTTAAGGAGGGGAGAATGTAACACCCCGAATTTTAGTTAATAATAAAATTCACTAATTACAGGATAAATAATCTCAGACGGGGGAATTGGGGGTAACGGGTTGCGTCGTTGCGTTCGTCTCGGAAAAATACGCGAAATAGAGTCCGAGTTTTCGAGAATCGGAGTCCGTATGGCCCGGTTATGGCCCAAAGAAGTTTGCAGAAAAATTAGAGCTAAAAACAGATTTAGGAATTAAAATTTAGATTTTAAATTAGAACCAGCGGGGCCAGGCGGGAAGATTCCCGCCCTAAGCATGTCGACAGGGCTGTCGACAGGCCTGTCGACAGGGGTGTCGACTTGCCTGTCGACTTGCCTGTCGACACGGCGTCTCGAGCCAGAACTTTGGGTGCACCAGATCTGGTTTTCTGGCTAGGACTGGGCTTGGTTCTAGAGATTTCCTAAATCTAACGGACCTAAATTAATCTAGGGTTAATCTAAGGGCCTAAAACACTCTCTTAATCTATAAATACACCCTAAACCTACCTTAATCCATACTAAAAATAGAAATGAAGGCCTCATGCCGCCAAATTAAATCCTAGAAGGAGTCTCCATTAATCTAAGAAGGAAGTTTCAAGCTAATCCCACTCAAATCATTCTCTAATCATCACCATCTTCATAATTAGCAACTAATTCCTCTTCATAAGTTGGTTAATTTTGGGTTTAGTGAGTTTCTATCACTTTAACATCAATTGTTAAAGTAAGTAGATTGGGTGTAATGAGACTTATGGTCTTAAATGCGGATTAGTGAGTTTGAATCATTTATAATGATATGTTACTCTATGTTGTTCTATGTTTATGCATGTTTGATAAGTTGGTTTATGCATGCTTAATAAGTTGATTTATGCATGTTTAACAAGTTGGTTTATGCATGTTTGACAAGTGGATTTATGCATATTTAATGAGTGGAATTATGCATGTTTAACAAAGTGAGTTATGCAAGTTAAGTATATGTTTAAATGCAAGTTTAATGTGATATGCAAGTTATGCATGCTTATGCAAGTATATGGATGCTTATGCAAGTCATGTATATGTTTAAATGCAAGATTTATGTGATATGCAAGTTATGCATGCTTATGCGAGTATATGAATGCTTATGCAAGATATGTATATGCTTAAATGACATGATATGCAAATTATGCATGTTTATGCAAGTATGTGAAGGCTTATGCAAGTATGTGAATGCTTATGCAAGTTATGTGTATGCTTAAATGCATGTTTAACATGTTATGCAAGTTATGAGAATGCCTATATGCAAGTTCAACATGTTATGCAAGATATGTGTATGATAATATGCAAGCTCATATGCAACATGTTATGCAAATCATGTGTATGATAATATGCAAGTTTGGGTTATATGTAGTTGGGTTAATATATGCTCATATATGCAAGTTGACATCCTCTTAACCCATGACAAAGTTGTATGCTAAACCCATGATATTTGTGATGATCTTCCCCTTATTTATGTCATGAAATGAGAACGATTTACGTGGGGAACGATGGGGTTGGTAAATATGTTAATAAATGAATGATTGGGTATGATTAAGCATACCATAAAAATAAATTACCATAAGTGGGAATTTACCTATTGAGTTAGGTCTACCCCATGGGAATTTACCTATTGAGTTAGGTCTACCCATGTTATGGAAAACTTGATATTAATTAGGGATAATTAATATGGGGGTGATTAATTAGGTGTAATTAATCGACTAAGACACGAGGTTGGACTCATTTGTAGTGTAAAACTGCCCGGACCCGACCGGCTTAACCAGTTGCTACAAATGTCAGCCCAATGTGAGAGGTCTTAGCCATAAATTAAATACGTGATTAAAGTAAAGACACGAGGTTAGGCTCTGTTATGATGTAAGACTGCCCGGACTCTACCGGCTTAACCAGGCGGTCATAACAGCCAGTCTAATGTGGGAGGTCTTTATGGGGGATCACGGTCTTAATTAATTAAGAAACACTTAACCATATTAGCATGTGGTGGGACATGAGGGGTTAAGTGGGTGCCTTGGGTGGCATGTGGAAATTTAATGGTTGCCTTGGGTGGCATGTGGAATCTAGTGGGTTGCCTTGGGTGGCAATAGAAAATACGATTAGAATACTTAACCAAGTGGAAACATGTAATTAAACATGATTAAAGGGTTAAGTGGGATACACTAGATATGTGACAAGCTTAAGTGGGTAGCTTGTTGGGGGCCCATTTCAACCAATATCCCAAACGTATCTTTGTGGGCTCGACCCATGTCGAGTGACGGGACACGCATATTGGGCTTGATTATAAGAGGCCAAAACGGGTTAGCGGTGGCAACGCAAGTCCAACGGGTTTCATATGCGTGTGTGGGCCCGGGCTGGTAGATAAGCCGTTGTTGCATCGTGTAGATATAAAGCCGTGCACCGTTAGTATTGGGTAGCCACTTTAGGGGAGTGATACACCCCACTGTGGGACCAGCACAGGTATCTACGGTAGGGAGCCGATCGCTTGGGGAGTAGTGGGTACACCTAATGAAGATAGGGGCAGACGGCACCTATGTAGGGGTACACGAAACTACTGGGTAAGAATTACTGAGTACACCTAGTGGAGATAGGGGCAGACGGCACCTATGTAGTGGGCTAGGAGTCCACGAAATTACTTGGGGAAAATTTTCTAAGTCCTTGGAAGGGATCAACCTTTAAGTAGGAATGACTGGTGTGGTGCAGTTAGTAATTATCCTTGGGTGGGTAGATGCGTCCTGACGGTTATCTTAGTTTATCCTAAGTCTACCAAGCTGCTTAGTGTAGCCATTCATCCCCAGATATTACCGTAGGTCAAGTTTATGTCTTCTCTAGTTACTTTAATGATTGTATTGTTAAAGTTATAGGACTCACTCAGACTTATGTCTGACCCCGTTGTTTTTATCTTTTTCCCAACCCTCAGGTCCTACAGTGGATCCTAGCGGTAGTAGAGCTTGATCGGATTGCTGTTCCAGTCTTTAGGAGCTTGGGTGGATGTAAAGCTCCAGTTATCCAGTTATCTTTTCTTTTGTTATGGCTATTGTATGAGAGAGTGGGATTATGTACTTCTTTATTTTGACGGATATTGTACTTGACTTTTATCATGGTTTTATGATGTAACCAGACATGTTTATTTCCGCTGTTATGAGATGATGTTTTAAATTTCAAGTACTATTTATATCTGTCTTGGTGTAATTTTTCTGTTCTATATTCACTAAAATACTCCACCGATGCTATGGCATTCCCTTAGTGAGTGACCATAGTGGGCGTGGGGTGTTACAATACCGAATCCAAACTCCCCTTGAACCAAAATATCCTTACATAAAAGTTACACCAACTGAGCTACATGCTGATGAAATACCTTAGTTGATAACCTTTTGGTAAGCGGACCCACCATAATAGAGTTTTCTAAGTGTGCTCTATAAATTACAATATATTTTGCACTCTTCCCTTATTGGAAAATAATATATTCTTTACTGTTACAATATTACTTGGTCTTTCAATTATTTATCTATAATTGGGGTCTTGTGACAAAAATTCATTATTATTTTCCATATTTGGATGTCTTATAATTAACCAAAGACGATATTTTCAAAATGGAAAAAACTATAAGTGCCTAAATGACACCTTTCCCTTATATAATTTCACCCATAAAATATATTATCATTGCTATGGATCTTTTACAGTAATGACATCCAAAATATCCGGATTGTAATTCTTTATGATCTCCACCCGATCCGATCTTTTATCTTATGATCATATAATATTTTATTTTGTCTTTTAAAGATATATCATAACCATTTTGTGTAACACCCCGAATTTTCTGTTAACTGTAACTTAACAAATTAAAGTATAATTAATTCTAAATGATGAAATCAAGGGAAATGGGTTACGCCATTGCGTTCGTCTCGAAATTATGCTTAGAGTCCAAGTTTGCGTAAAATGGATATCGTATGAAGAAGATATGGACGAACGAAGTTGGGCAGAAAAACCAGAAACGGGTCAAAATGCACTGGCGCACTTGGGAAGTGCACCAGAACAAAATTGAACTGGCGCACTTGGGAAGTGCGCTAGTACAATTTTAGCCTGGCGCACCTGCCAAGTGCGCCCAAGTCAGAAAGACCTGCTGGTCCGGCCCTGGCTAGCCTGGTCAGGGTCTGGTCGAATTCGGAGGCTAGACTGAGTCACTAGGGCTTACATGTCACTTTCTGGTTGGCTTCTCTTGAGATGGATGGTCTGGATTCACTCTAGCTTCATCGACGGCTCTAATTAGATTGAAATTCTATAAATACAACTCAAGTCTAACCCTAAATTCACACAAATAATACAATACTAAAGCCGTCATGCTGCTGGAAAGAAACTAGGAATATCCGTCAGTTAGAAAGCCTAGAGACAAGCCAACACTAAAGCTAAACACGAATCAAAACAACGTTAGTCTACCCAAAGGAAAGCATTTCAAATTCAGAATCCAGAATCCACGTTTGTCGTTCATTGTAAGTATAGTGATTTTTTCGATGAGAATAAAACTAAGAATTGATTCGATGTAAATTGGAAGTGGAATTGTGCTATTATGTAATGACGATGTTAATTCATATCTATGTTTTGAAATGATTGTGTTGTGAATGAAATTGGGATGTTTGTGATATAATTAAGATTGATGTTGATCCTATTGTACTTTTAGAATGACAACAACATCATAAGCAAGTTGTATAGTTCATGATTATGTGATTATATAGATCGTTTGGGATTAGAACCTCATGTATATACTTTATGCTAGAAAATCTTTATGCCTAAATGGTTATGTTCATATACATGCCCCTATGTGTATGTAAAAGTCGCAAGTTCCTAATTCAATCCATGTCAAGATCCACTTTAGTACACGTTTCATGTTGTAATTAGATATGCGATTGGATCTAGTTCACACCCTTGTCATAAAGTTATACATATTTATGAAAAAGTTATATTCTTGTCATGTGCTAGTGATGTTCGATGTTATGCCTAGATCCAAAAACAAGTTTAGACCTATGTTTTCTAAATCATATGCTATTTCATGTGACAACTATTTGGTTAGACCCTTATTTCAATGCAAATTCACAATTTATGTAAATTGATTTAGGCTATGTTGCAAATTCACATATATGAATATTGACTATTTTGTAAGTTCACATCTATGACATTCATGTTGGCTATTTTGAAAGTTCACACCTAAGATGTTCATATTTACTATGGCAAAAATGCCAAGTTTACACCTATGTTATGTTTGTGTTTATGAATTCCCTTATGCCTATTTGTGCGCGCTAAATTAGGCTATGTTTTTAGCCTAATATTATATGTTAAGACTATGCGAACGAAAATTAGGCTAATATTGTTAGCCTAATGTTTAAACGGGGTAACGTTGGGAATATTAGAAAACTTGTCATAAATTATATAAAATTGGCGTGTTTGTCACATGCCAAAATTGGTGGCATTTAAACGGTATAAATTCTTTATACCAAAAAGGTTAGACTTGGAAAGTGGGCCACAGCATTTAATTGTTGACAAATTTACATATATTAAGTGATAAAGACAAATATGTAAATTTAGAAAATACGAATATGCTTAACACGAGGATGGATTGAGTTGTGATGTAAATCTGCCTGGACCCGCCCGGCTGTCCAGTAGTCACAACAATACATATCCAATGTGGGTGGTTAAGCATGAAGCCCAATGAGGACCCGAGGTTAGACTGAGTTACGGTGTAAATCTGCCTGGAACCGATCGACACATCCAGTAACCATAACAATATATGTCTAATGTGAGTGGTCGGTGCTTTAAAAGGCTAAGGACAGATGGTAGGGTTAAGTTAACTAAAACACTTAACCAATTCAACATGTTAATGAAATTGATGGGTGGGGTTAGGTAAATACAGACACTTAACCACGTAGCATGTTTGACTAGGAAACCCTAGTAACGGGGACCCATTTCAGCAGTAACCCAATTAGGTATCATGGTACCTTGAAACTAGGCAGGGTGGGGCACGATTACTGGGCTGATTGTAAGCGGTCAAAGCGACGGCGGTGGGTGCAACAGCGTGGGTTCTAACGGAGTGCGGGCGTGCACACACTTCGGAGCAGACAAACAGGGCACTGGGGGCACCAGTAGTACAACCTATGCATTCTAAGGTCTGTGTCGGGGTCACCACCATGGGACTTGATACACCCCATGGCGGGGCCAGCATAGCTATCTACAATTTCTGGGGGCCGTAAGACACAGATGATTATGCGAGTAGGAGCCGATCTTTAAAATAAGGGGATCACTTTACTCTCAGCATAAGGTGCATCTTTAGAAACGGGATTACTTTTGTAACAACCCGTATTTTCAATAACCTGTAATAACATAAATCGAGGCAGAATTTAATTCTAAAATGGGAATCAAGGGAAACGGGCTATGCCATTGTGTTCGTCTCGGAAAAATACGCGAAATAGAGTCCGAGTTTTCGAAAATCGGAGTCCGTATGACCAAGATATGGCCTCGCGAAGTTTCACGAAAATCCCCAAATTAAAGTATACTTAATTAAGTGAAATGGGTTGTGTAGATATATATATATATATATTGATATATATATATATATATATAATTGAAAATTTAATAAATAAATATGCAAAAATGCTCAAAACAGCGAATTGGGAGAGGGGAATAACCGAACCGGCCGATTTTTGAAGTCGACCCGAGCCCGCTGGGTCGACTAGGGGTTAATCCAGGGTGTTTGGCTGTCAACCCGTGGGCCGATTCGCTCAAGTGCAGATTTTGCATTTGAATGGTTCTCATGGTCCATCTTTAATCTAAAGGCCCTAGATGGTTCCTACACTTGACTTCTTCCCCAAGACATGCTTTGATGGCTTGGATTGAATCTAGGGTTAATCCTATGGCCTAAAACACTTGCCTAATCTATAAATAAGACCCTAACCTACCCTAATTCATTCATAATTAAACCTAGTGACTAAACTATGGCAAAATGCTAGCTCTCATGGCCTCCACTAATTTTATGAAGAGGGTTGCATACTAATCACTCTCTAATCAACTTCTAATCCCTTCTTAGCATCTTAATCTTCTTCATTTGGTGTTCAAAGTTGCTAGTTGTGAGTTTCTATCACTTTGATGATCTTTTGGTAAACTAATTAGATGAGATGTGATGAGATTTATGGTTTTGTATGTGGGTTAATGAGCTTTGAATCATATGATATGATGTTAGCATTAATCTTATGTTTATGCATGTTGAGTATGTAAGCTTATGCAAGTTTAATATGATGTATGTTATGTTTGCATGATGCTAAATATGCAAGTTGTGGGCTATGTAATCATATGCATGTTATGCAAGTTCATGGTAATATGCTATGCAAGTTACATGTTTGTTAATATGCAAGTTACATGTTTGTTAATATGCAAGTTACATGTATGTAAATATGCAAGTTACATGTTTGTTAATATGCAAGTTACATGTTTGTTAATATGCAAGTTACATGTATGTAAATATGCAAGTTACATGTTTCTTTATATGCAAGTTACATGTTTGTTAATATGCGAGTTACATGTATGTAAATATGCAAGTTACATGTTTATTAATATGCAAGTTCATGATGACACATTATGCAAGTCTATAAGCTAATATGCAAGTTTGTTATGCAAAATGAATATGTAAGTTATGTGACATATTATATGCAAGTTATGTGACATGTTATGCAAGTTCCTATGCAAGTTATGTGTTTGTTAATATGCAAGATGGCACCTTTGAAACATGTTCATTCATATGCAAGTTGACACCTTTTATATGTGTTATATCATGAACGAAATTACGTGGGAACGATGGGGTAATTAAATGCATAAGTTAATAAGATTGTGTGAAATTAATATAATTATGCATAACACAAAATAAATAAACATAGTATGGGAATTTGCCTATTTGGTTAGGTGTACCCATACTATGTGTTGGGAATTTACCTATTGAGTTAGGTCTACCCCATGGGAATTTACCTATTAAGTTAGGTCTACCCATGTTAAGAAAACTTGATTAATTAGGGATAATTAATATAAAATTATGAGGGTGATTAATTAGGTGTAATTAATTGACTAAGACACGAGGTTGGACTCAGTTGTAGCGTAAAACTGCCCGGACCCAACCGGCTTAACCAGTTGCTACAAATGTTAGCCCAATGTGAGAGGTCTTAGGCACAAACTAAATACGTAATTAATGTAAAGACACGAGGTTAGACTCTGTTATGACATAAGGCTGCCCGGACCCAACCGGCTTAACCAGCGGTCATAAAAGACAGTCTAATGTGAGAGGTCTTTACAAAGGTTACGTTCTTAATTAATTAATTAAGAAACACTTAACCACATTAGCATGTAGAGGGACATGAGGGGTTAAGTGGGTGCCTCGGGTGGCATGAGAAAATCTAGTGGTTGCCTTGGGTGGCAATAGAAAATACGATTAGAATACTTAAATAAAATAGAACATGTAATTAAAACATGATTAAAGGGTTAAGTGGGATATACTAGAAAAAGGGACAAGCTTAGGTGGGTAGCTTGTGGAGGCCCATTTCAACCAGTAACCCATACGTATCTTTGTGGGCTCGACCCATGTCGAGGACGGGACACGCATACTGGGCTTGACTGTAAGAGGCAAACGGGTTAGCGGTGGCAACGCAAGTCCAACGGGCTTCATATGCGTGAGTGGGCCCGGGCTGGTAGGTAAGCCGTTGTTGCATCGAGTAGATATAAGCCGTGCACCTTTAGTTTCATCAGGTTGCCACATTGGGGAATGATACATCCCACGGTGGGGCCAGCACGGGTATCTACGTTAGGGAGCCGATCGAATGGGAAGTAGTGTGTACACCTAGTGGATTGTAGGGCCCCGTGGCGCCTACTTGGTCACCTAGGGGTACGCAGGTACTAATTAGTAAATTTTATAAGTCCTTGGGTGGGATCAACCTTTAAGTTAGGAACGACTGGTGTGGTGCAGTTTAGTAATTTACCTTAGGGAGGGTAGATGCGTCTTTATCCTTTATCTTCGTTTAGTTGACTGCTTAGGGTAGCCATTCATCCCTATATGTTACCGTATATCAGTTTATGTCTTCTCTGGTTACTTTAACGATTGTATTGTTAAAGTTATAGGACTCGCTCAGACTTATGTCTGACCCTGTTGTTTTTATCTTTTTCCCAACCCTCAGGTCCTACGGTGGATCCTAGCAGTAGTGGAGCTTGATCGGATTGCTGTTCCAGTCTTTAGGAGCTTGGATAGATGTAAAGCTCCAGTTATCCAGTTATCTTTTCTTTTGTTTGGCTATTGTATGAGAGTGGGATTATGTACTTCTTTATTTTGATGGATATTGTACTTGACCTTTATTGTGGTTTTATGATGTAACCAGACATGTTTTACTTCCGCTGTTATGAGATGATGTTTTAAAATTTCAAGTACTATTTATATCTGTCTTGTTGTAATTTTTCTGTTCTATATTCACTAAAATACTCCACCGATGCTATGGCATTCCCTTAGTGAGTGATCATAGCGGGAGTGGGGTGTTACACGTGGTATCGGAGCTTAAGGTTACCAGAACAGATAAATTTTTTGAGAAAAACTACTTTCTAAGAGTATTTTCGAAGAAAGTATTTTTAAAAGCATGTCTTCTAAGAGAAAAAGTTTTTGAAAAAGAAAAGCATAATCCCCAATAGCCATATCTTTATCTTTCGGAATCTCCTTTTTGAATCTTTCCTCTTTCGTTTCAGCATGGCTGAAGATCTTAACATCCCGGAGGGTTTAGTTATACCACTATGGTATAGGAGGTTGCAAGAGGCTAGGGCCGCGGCTGCGGGTCCGGCCAATGCTACTACACCAGAGACAACCGCTCCTCCTCCTCAGCCTAGAGTGGATAATTTTGCTAAGGTTTGCAAGGAGTTCAAGGCTATAGGAGGAAAACCTTTTCTTGGTTCAGAGACTTTCGTAGAGGCTAGAGATTGGCTTAAGGAAGTGGAAGAGTTGCTAGATATCTTTGAAGTGGAAGAGGGAAAGAAAGTCAAGTTGGCGGCTTGGTTAATGAAGGGAGAGGCCTCATTCTGGTGGGAGGTCACTAATGGAGAACGCCCTGTTGACTCTTAGGCAGATTTTAAGCAAAGGTTTGGGGCTAAGTTTCTCTCAAGGGCGGAAGAGAATCTGTTTATGGAGAAGTTCTTGAATTTGAAGCAAGGGAATCTCACGGTGAAAGAATATGTCAACAAATTCAATCAATTAGCAAGGTTTGGCATAGAGTTGGTGAATACACCGGAGAAGAAGGCTTTGAGGTTCGTTAGAGGCTTGAACGAACCATTGCAAGGAATAGCTATGACTCACATTCCTATGGGGGCCACTTTTGAGAAGCTTGTCTACATGGCACTTATGCATGAGGATGATAAGAATTCTAAGGCACCAGAGAAAAAGGGGGATCAGAAGAAACCGCAACAACAACAACAGGGCAAGGGTGGAAAAGGCAATGGTGACAAGAAGAAGACAAAGAAGAAGTGCTTTAATTGTGGCACACCAGGGCACCTCAGTAAGGATTGTCGCAAAAAGAAGAAGACCGGTTGCTTTCATTGTGGTGAAGCAGGGCATCTTGTGAAAAACTGCCCAAAGAAGGGGCAGAAGACGGGGTCTACCTCAGGAGGCCAGGTGCAAGCTCTTATAGCACCACCTCAGTCAGGGGGGCAAGTTCAGGTTCTCTCAGTTCCACCGATTCAGCAGAGAGGTAGAACTATTTCCGTTGAAAGTCTGGTTTTTCTGTTTGATCATCCAGTTCGTACTTTGTTTGACTCTGGCGCATCGCATTCTTTTATCTCATCATCGTTAGTTGAGTCACTGCACTTAGACACCAGTCTAGTTGATGATCCCTTGGTTGTCTCAAACCCAATTGGGGGCTCCATATATCTGTCTATGATATGTTTGGGTTTGAAGATTTCTATACTTAGCGTTGAGTTTAGATGTGATGCTTTTGTATTGGGCTTCACGGGCTATGGGTTGATCTTGGGCATGGACTGGTTATCCAGTAATGGTGCCGTTCTTGATTGCGAAAGGAGAGTTGTCAGGCTCATGACCCGCTTGGGTAACACTCTCGAGATCTCTTGCAATCCCATGGAATCTGTTTTGCTAAGTTATCTTGAATCGCTCGATGCTTCGGTCGAAAGTTTGTGTTCTGTCAGAGTAGTCCGGGAATATCCGGATGTGTTTGAAGAAGTAAAGGGTTTGCCTCCGAAGCGGGAGATAGATTTCCGAATTTATTTGGTGGATAATGCCAAACCAGTGTCTTTGCCAGTACGCCACATGGCTCCTCGTGAGAGAAGAGAACTTCATAAGCAAGTAGGGGAGTTGCTTGAGAAGGGGTTCATAAGGCGAAGTATATCGGAGTGGGGAGCTCCAGTAGTGTTTGCCACGAAGGCGGATGGGTCCCTCAGACTTTGTGTGGATTATAGGGAACTTAATAAGCTCACGAAGAAGAATAGACACCCATTACCGAGGATAGATGATCTCTTTGATCAGTTGGTTGGCGCGTCAGTATTTTCGCAGATGGACTTAGCTACAGGGTTTCATCAGTTAAGAGTGGCGGAGGACAGTATAGAGAAGACTGCTTTCCGGACTCCGGATGGTTTTTATGAGTGGCTAGTGATGCCATTTGGGTTGACAAACGCCCCCGCATACTTTGTTGATCTCATGAGTAGAGTGTTCAGAGAGTATCTGAATAAGTTTGTAGTAGTTTTTGTGGATGACATCTTGGTCTTTTCCAAGAATGAAGAAGAGCATGCCTTACATCTCAAGGAAGTGTTGGAGACTCTTCGAGCGCATATTCTTAAAGCTAAATTCTCTAAATGCCATTTTTGGAGAAGAGAAGTGCGATTCTTAGGGCATGTGGTCTCTAAGGAAGGGATAGCTGTGGATCCCGCAAAGATAGTATCTATCCAGGATTGGAAAGTTCCTAGAAATGCTACCGAGGTAAGAAGTTTCTTGGGGTTGGCAGGATATTATAGGAAGTTCATCAAAGACTTCGCGAAGATATCAGCCCCATTAACCCGCTTGACGAAGAAGAATCTGGTTTTCTCATGGGATGTAGATTGTGATGATGCTTTCCGACGGTTAAAGAGAGCTTTGACCACCGCTCCAGTTTTAGTGCTTCCAGATGGGAGTAAGCCGTTTGTTGTTTATACCGATGCTTGTGGAACAGGATTAGGCGCAGTCTTGATGCAGGAGGGAAGGGTAATAGCCTATGGAGGGAGACAATTGAGAGTGCATGAGAAGAATTACCCTACCCATGATCTAGAGTTGGCCGCGATTGTTTTCGCACTTAAGTCTTGGCGCCATTATCTTCTTGGTGAGAGATTCGAGTTGTTCACCGACCATAAATCATTGAAGTACTTATTCTCTCAGAAGGATTTAAACTTAAGACAGCAAAGGTGGATGGAGTTCTTAGCATCCTATGATTTCGAGATAGCGTATACCCCTGGTAAGGGTAACGTGGTGGCAGACGCCTTAAGTAGAAAAAGGCTATCTTTGAGTCCATTGTTCGTGGAACGACGAAGCTTGGAGTTTCTTTCTTTGTTTGACTTCAGACCTTCTGTTGATTTTGTACCTGGTTTGTTGGCATCCTTGGAGGTTAGACCTACTCTTTTGAGACGGATTGGCGAGGCTCAGCGAGACGACCCACAGTTGGTTGTGTTGGTAGAGAAGCTTATAAGAGGGGAGTCGTCCAGCCATTTGGGTAGATACACCATAGATGATAAGGGATGGTTGCATAGAGACGGTAGACTTTGTGTACCGCAAGATGAGGGTTTGAAGAAGGCTATTTTGGATGATGCACATCGTTCAAGAATGACTATTCATCCCGGTGGAGACAAAATGTACCAAGACATGAAGAGAGTTTTCTTTTGGGCCGGTATGAAGAAAGATGTGGCCGAGTATGTGGCTAGATGCTTAGTGTGCCAACAAGTTAAAGTGGAGCAAAGGAAACCCGGTGGGTTGCTACACCCATTGGAAGTTCCACAGTGGAAGTGGGATAGTGTCTCGATGGATTTCATCGACGGGTTACCGAGATCGAGGAAGGGCAATACGGGAATTTGGGTTGTGGTAGACAGACTTACAAAGAGTGCCCATTTTATACCCGTAAAGAGTAAGAGGACCGCTCCATGGCTTGCTTCAGTCTATGTTAGAGAGATTGTTAGATTGCATGGCGTACCATCCAGCATTGTGAGTGATCGAGATCCTATTTTCACTAGTGAGTTTTGGAGAAGTTTGCAAGAGGCGGTAGGGACTCAGTTGTGTTTGAGCACCGCATATCATCCTCAGACGGACGGTCAGACCGAGAGGGTGAACCGTATCTTAGAAGATCTTTTGAGGCTTTGTATCTTGGATTTTGGAGGTACATGGGAAGAACATCTTCCTTTGGTGGAGTTCGCATATAATAACAGCTTTCAGTCCAGTATTGGTATGGCTCCTTTCGAAGCTCTTTATGGAAGGCCTTGTCGATCTCCTACATGTTGGTTGGAATCTACGGATAAGATCTTGCTTGGGCCGGATATGGTTAGAGAGACTTCAGAGAAGATTGATTTAATTCGAAAAAGGATGAAAGCAGCGCAAGATAGACAGAAATCTTATGCGGATCGGAGAAGGACGGATCTTGAGTTTGAGGTTGGGGACATGGTTTTTGTCAAAGTATCTCCATTGAGAAATGTTGTTCGCTTTGGGTCCGTAGGGAAGTTAGCACCGAGATTTGTTGGGCCGTTTCCTATTAAGGAAAGGATTGGACGGATGGCATATAGGGTGGAGTTGCCCGACAGACTTAGTGGTGTTCATGATGTATTCCATGTATCACATTTGAGGAAGTGCTTACATGAGACCGCGGAGGTGGTAGAGCCGAGCTTGCTTAGAGATGTAGAGGTAGAGCGTGATGCGACGATTCGACGAGCTCCTACTCGCATCCTTGGGTCAGAAACTAGGAAGTTGAGGAACAGAGAAGTTCAGCTAGTTAAAGTGCAATGGGGAGATGACGAAAGCAATGCTACTTGGGAGACGGAAGCAAAGATGCGTTCTTTGTATCCATTTCTTTTTGAGAGTATGTCTTTTAACTTCTCCTTTATTGCTTGTCTAGTACTTATCTTATCTTTAGTATATCCTCTCGCTAATACCTATGACCTTTAGATAGGGTAAAACCTATGGTTGAGACATGTGTTTGAAACATGTTATGGTTGATGGATGCATATGGATGCAATTGTTTGCTAGTGGTTGCTCGTGGATGCATATACACACACATTAGGCACTAGATCGGCTCAGTCACTTCATGTTGCATATTGCATAAATGGATGTGGTAGTTAGATTGATGGATGTATCATGGCTGTGTTATCATATGGATGATGCATTTTTGTGTATGGTTGTGCACGCATGTAGAAATTTGTATGTGTCAATAGGGTTTCGCATACATATTGGATGCATGGCACTATCATGGTTTGCATTAAGGAGGTTTACTGTATCAGTAACCGCCTGATTTTCGCATTAGGTAAGTACATATACACACACTTTTGCATATATCCATCCAGCATTTAGAATCTTGTAAGGACAATGATTGCTCGTGGATGATGCTTTGAGTAGATGGATGATTGGATGGTAGGATACGTTCTTCCTAACTTGAAGATTTCGGGGACGAAATCCTTTAAGGAGGGGAGAATGTAACAACCCGTATTTTCAATAACCTGTAATAACATAAATCGAGGCAGAATTTAATTCTAAAATGGGAATCAAGGGAAACGGGCTATGCCATTGTGTTCGTCTCGGAAAAATACGCGAAATAGAGTCCGAGTTTTCGAAAATCGGAGTCCGTATGACCAAGATATGGCCTCGCGAAGTTTCACGAAAATCCCCAAATTAAAGTATACTTAATTAAGTGAAATGGGTTGTGTAGATATATATATATATATATTGATATATATATATATATATAATTGAAAATTTAATAAATAAATATGCAAAAATGCTCAAAACAGCGAATTGGGAGAGGGGAATAACCGAACCGGCCGATTTTTGAAGTCGACCCGAGCCCGCTGGGTCGACTAGGGGTTAATCCAGGGTGTTTGGCTGTCAACCCGTGGGCCGATTCGCTCAAGTGCAGATTTTGCATTTGAATGGTTCTCATGGTCCATCTTTAATCTAAAGGCCCTAGATGGTTCCTACACTTGACTTCTTCCCCAAGACATGCTTTGATGGCTTGGATTGAATCTAGGGTTAATCCTATGGCCTAAAACACTTGCCTAATCTATAAATAAGACCCTAACCTACCCTAATTCATTCATAATTAAACCTAGTGACTAAACTATGGCAAAATGCTAGCTCTCATGGCCTCCACTAATTTTATGAAGAGGGTTGCATACTAATCACTCTCTAATCAACTTCTAATCCCTTCTTAGCATCTTAATCTTCTTCATTTGGTGTTCAAAGTTGCTAGTTGTGAGTTTCTATCACTTTGATGATCTTTTGGTAAACTAATTAGATGAGATGTGATGAGATTTATGGTTTTGTATGTGGGTTAATGAGCTTTGAATCATATGATATGATGTTAGCATTAATCTTATGTTTATGCATGTTGAGTATGTAAGCTTATGCAAGTTTAATATGATGTATGTTATGTTTGCATGATGCTAAATATGCAAGTTGTGGGCTATGTAATCATATGCATGTTATGCAAGTTCATGGTAATATGCTATGCAAGTTACATGTTTGTTAATATGCAAGTTACATGTTTGTTAATATGCAAGTTACATGTATGTAAATATGCAAGTTACATGTTTGTTAATATGCAAGTTACATGTTTGTTAATATGCAAGTTACATGTATGTAAATATGCAAGTTACATGTTTCTTTATATGCAAGTTACATGTTTGTTAATATGCGAGTTACATGTATGTAAATATGCAAGTTACATGTTTATTAATATGCAAGTTCATGATGACACATTATGCAAGTCTATAAGCTAATATGCAAGTTTGTTATGCAAAATGAATATGTAAGTTATGTGACATATTATATGCAAGTTATGTGACATGTTATGCAAGTTCCTATGCAAGTTATGTGTTTGTTAATATGCAAGATGGCACCTTTGAAACATGTTCATTCATATGCAAGTTGACACCTTTTATATGTGTTATATCATGAACGAAATTACGTGGGAACGATGGGGTAATTAAATGCATAAGTTAATAAGATTGTGTGAAATTAATATAATTATGCATAACACAAAATAAATAAACATAGTATGGGAATTTGCCTATTTGGTTAGGTGTACCCATACTATGTGTTGGGAATTTACCTATTGAGTTAGGTCTACCCCATGGGAATTTACCTATTAAGTTAGGTCTACCCATGTTAAGAAAACTTGATTAATTAGGGATAATTAATATAAAATTATGAGGGTGATTAATTAGGTGTAATTAATTGACTAAGACACGAGGTTGGACTCAGTTGTAGCGTAAAACTGCCCGGACCCAACCGGCTTAACCAGTTGCTACAAATGTTAGCCCAATGTGAGAGGTCTTAGGCACAAACTAAATACGTAATTAATGTAAAGACACGAGGTTAGACTCTGTTATGACATAAGGCTGCCCGGACCCAACCGGCTTAACCAGCGGTCATAAAAGACAGTCTAATGTGAGAGGTCTTTACAAAGGTTACGTTCTTAATTAATTAATTAAGAAACACTTAACCACATTAGCATGTAGAGGGACATGAGGGGTTAAGTGGGTGCCTCGGGTGGCATGAGAAAATCTAGTGGTTGCCTTGGGTGGCAATAGAAAATACGATTAGAATACTTAACCAAAATAGAACATGTAATTAAAACATGATTAAAGGGTTAAGTGGGATATACTAGAAAAAGGGACAAGCTTAGGTGGGTAGCTTGTGGAGGCCCATTTCAACCAGTAACCCATACGTATCTTTGTGGGCTCGACCCATGTCGAGGACGGGACACGCATACTGGGCTTGACTGTAAGAGGCAAACGGGTTAGCGGTGGCAACGCAAGTCCAACGGGCTTCATATGCGTGAGTGGGCCCGGGCTGGTAGGTAAGCCGTTGTTGCATCGAGTAGATATAAGCCGTGCACCTTTAGTTTCATCAGGTTGCCACATTGGGGAATGATACATCCCACGGTGGGGCCAGCACGGGTATCTACGTTAGGGAGCCGATCGAATGGGAAGTAGTGTGTACACCTAGTGGATTGTAGGGCCCCGTGGCGCCTACTTGGTCACCTAGGGGTACGCAGGTACTAATTAGTAAATTTTATAAGTCCTTGGGTGGGATCAACCTTTAAGTTAGGAACGACTGGTGTGGTGCAGTTTAGTAATTTACCTTAGGGAGGGTAGATGCGTCTTTATCCTTTATCTTCGTTTAGTTGACTGCTTAGGGTAGCCATTCATCCCTATATGTTACCGTATATCAGTTTATGTCTTCTCTGGTTACTTTAACGATTGTATTGTTAAAGTTATAGGACTCGCTCAGACTTATGTCTGACCCTGTTGTTTTTATCTTTTTCCCAACCCTCAGGTCCTACGGTGGATCCTAGCAGTAGTGGAGCTTGATCGGATTGCTGTTCCAGTCTTTAGGAGCTTGGATAGATGTAAAGCTCCAGTTATCCAGTTATCTTTTCTTTTGTTTGGCTATTGTATGAGAGTGGGATTATGTACTTCTTTATTTTGATGGATATTGTACTTGACCTTTATTGTGGTTTTATGATGTAACCAGACATGTTTTACTTCCGCTGTTATGAGATGATGTTTTAAAATTTCAAGTACTATTTATATCTGTCTTGTTGTAATTTTTCTGTTCTATATTCACTAAAATACTCCACCGATGCTATGGCATTCCCTTAGTGAGTGATCATAGCGGGAGTGGGGTGTTACAACTTTACCCTCAGCATAGGGTGCATCTTTAGAAACGGGATCACTTCACCCTCAGCATGGGGTGACATTTAAGATAAAACAAGTAGGTGCAGAGATATAGTGTGGGGGTGCGGTAGTATATTCGTTTCAGAACTACCTTATCTGGTTTATGATACTTTTCTGTTCCAGTTTATACCTATCATGCCCTTATTCTTATTTTCATACTGAAGAGTCACTAGACTTACCAGGCTTTATGTCTGACCCTATTTTCTTTCGTCTTCTTTTCTTCCGTTCCCCCCAAGGTCCGCAGAGGAAATAACTCGGCTTAGTCAGATTCTCTAAAGCTTCAAGATAGTTGATGTACGGTTTGGAGTCTCTTTCCTTGGCTATGGCTATTGGTCACACTCTATGGGGATTTATGCAGTTTTAATCACGTTTTATGCTTCTTTATTTTAAAACCAAGACAGAAATGATGTTGGAATGTTTTTGGAAGTTGTTATGAGACAATTATGGAAATGTGTTGTATGAACAAGTATTTTATGAAATACAAGCTCTGATGTTTTCCGCTGCTTATATATATGTGTGTTTATATCTGTCTTGTGTTTTATCTATGACTTTTTACTTACAAACCTCCACCAAAGTTAAGGCAGTCCCTTGTGAGTGACCTTAATGGAGGGTGGGGTGTTTCATTTTGGCTACTAAATCTTTGATCCACTTTTAATATCAGTAAAGTATCTGCCAAATAATACACGCACACCCATATGTGTATATACATTAGTATGCATTAGAATTCACACTGCAAATGCATGAGAAATCTTTTGCATTTCTTTAATTTCAAGAATGGTAGCATTTATCTGTTTGGTAAAAGAAAAACAACATGTATAAAAGAAAAAAAAGAAAATTTTCCCAATAGAATCAATAATGGATGGCTCCGATACCATTTGTTAGGATTTCAGTATACTTTAACAATATCCAATCATGAAACCCTAGATTCAAATATGTAACCCATATTGATTTAATTGAGAACAAATCAAAAATAGATTAGCTTGATTAGCAGAAGCGTACCTGAATCCGTAATTAATTATTGCACTACCTGAATTCCACAATCAATGGCCAAGGAGAAGATGAATTTGGTTCGGTCTTCCAAATTGACACAAACCCTAGATTAGATTCAGCTCTCCATAGAAGAGGTTAGAGAGTTGCTAAGGCTTGTGTAATTCGGGGACCATAACCCTTTATTTATAGAGTTGACATTTTGTAATTTGGCCCTTCAAAAAATTATAAAATGCCCCGGTATCTACACATTAAGCCCATGATAATTTAAACTTTAAGCCTATTAATTCTAATCTAAAATTAGATCACTTTAATTAGGCTTTACACCAAAATAGCACAACATATTTTATTTTACATATGTGACCCAATTGTCGAAATATTCCAACAGTTGAAGAAGCAGGCATAGGAAGAAATCATGAGATCTATAAAAGGCATAAATTGCAGGGCGGAGGAGAGATGAAAATGGATCTGCTGAGGCAGAAGAAGGACCTAATCCACAACAAGAAAAACCAGGGCTGGAATATCGATGGAGGAAAGAGGGAATAGGAAGAAAATGTAGGAGTCGAGAGGAATAAAGGGAGAAAATGAAATAGCAATGAAAAAGAGGAAGCGAAAGGGGTACCCTTAGTCCCCATCGGAGAGAAGGAGCTTCATTTCTGGCATTATTTTGATTTCCTTCATTTATTGGAAACTTTTATCTATAAACATTTTTATCATGGCTACATCTATTCTCACCCCGCAATTTGCTCTTCCCACCCCGGTAATTTTAAAAAATAAACTTCACCCCAGTTTTTTCTTTTCCCACCCCGTTTATTCCTTAACTACCCTTGTTTCTTCCATTGTCTATGTTTATTTTCTTTATTTTAACATCCTTTTGCAGTTTTTTATTTCTCCATCAAAAGTACTATATATAATGAAAAAGATGCAAACAATAAGGAAATAAATATATGAAAAAAAGATCAAAACAGTGGTATTATAACAGTTTTTGATCTATTTTCTCATTTTGATCGAAATTAAATGGATATTTTGCTGAGTTGCATTCAAGGATCGGGTTGATTAAATCAACTCGCCCTTAACATTTTGATTGATTTCAATCAATGTCACGGTGAAAAGCAATTAGAATTAATAATTATAGTTAATGAAATATGTAATTAATAATTTAAGGGCAAAATTGGAATTACCAATTTAATATTTTGAACGGGGGGTAAAGAGTAATTATTGGGGTGCTAATATACACAGCCTTTTATCATTTATGTATTCTTCTGGCAAAAGGGCAAAATAAAATAAATATATTTGTAAAACAGATGGCATGTTTCTGCTTTGTTATCTCCAACCATATTCATGGTACAACCATAACCATACGCAATGTCGAAATGATATTTATCCATTTATGGTAACAAATGAAATAAATAATATAATGCAAACACAAATCCGTAAGCATATGCTTTTGTGGCCTAGTTGGTCGATCATCTAAAGATAATAGTGCCTAGTGTGTGTGTATATGTCTATTTGCATCCACTAGTAAACACTTGTAACTACTTGTGTCCATCATAGATAACATGTTTTAATAACATGTTTGCATCCATTACTACCATTCATAAGCTCAATCCTAAGATCTATCCTAACATAGGATACTACAAGAAAGACCTTAATGAAAAGAAAAAGCTAATGATAGAACATATAATAGATGTTGTCAAAAAGATACGAGTAATAAAACTTGGATTCTATCTCTTAAGATCCCCAAGTTGCTACGTTTGAAAGTTCTTCTTATGGGACGAACAGTCTTGCTGTGGAATTGTTTTGCATCATATCCTATAGCGACGAACTAAAGATTCGTGCTTTTTATCCATCTCTTCTTACCAAATGGTTCATATTGTAGTTGTTGAGTCATTCTAACCAAATTCATCAAAAAGATTTACCATCTTATCCACTCTAGTTACTATAGGTAAAATTCTCACAAGCCTTAGAGCAAATCCACTGTTTACCTCCTCATTTTTTTTCGTTTGCTTCTGACTCATATTTATATCCTTATATTGCTGAACTCATTGTCAAGAAGTTCGGTATTACCCGGTTGTTGTTACAACTTGGCCTAAAATTCCAAAGTCTACCTTACCCTCCAAGTAGACCCTTCATGATCTTATTACAATTTTGATGCATTCTCATTCCTAATCCACTTCTTTAATGTTTTTTATCCATATTTCCTTTATTCATTCCACAGATGTTATCCAACCACATACGAGTAAACTTTTTAAATATTTTTCAAAACTCAATTTACCACTTAAATATCTTACTTGAAATCTTTATGGAAAAACATAATAGTTATAAAGTTATAAGAATAAGGATTTCTTTTTGAAACATAATATTATTTTAAAAAAATTATTTCTAGAACCGTACACATGGTAGACTCAAAATGATTATATAATTTCCTTTATCGTCGAATTAATGATTTCTCAAGATTTTTAACAATTTCTCTCTAAAGATTGTTTACCTTCATTTTCTTTACCAAAATTATTTTCTTTATATTTCTCTCATTGGAATACGAATGGTTACCCCATTATTCTTATGAAACTTCTATTTTCTTACTACATATAACATATGGGTATTCTACCAATTCTTAATAACTAAACTAGCTGGACATTTCAAATTATTAGTCACACAATGACCAAACACACTTAGATTCTATCAACCCTATTCGAAAATTATGTACAAATTTATTTCCATTGACCTTCCATATGTTACTACTCTATAAAAGGGGGTTATAGAATCCTTGTCTCATGCCCAAATTACGAAACCTTGATGAACACTAACTCTCAACATCAAACTTCGTTAAAGGTAAGAATCACCCATGTGTCCCACGCCATCATAATCCAAGATACACTTCCAAAGTAAATCCTTTACGGCCTTATTTTCTCTTCTTTGTCTGACTGTTTACATGATAAATTGTATCCGAGATTCTTTCAAAACTTAGTAAGAAAAAATGATCTTAATTTCTGACTATGCTAGTGAGAATCCTATGTAGTCAAAAGTTCTTCACATACCGAGTTACTACAAATGCTACTGGGAGCATTTGGCTAGCCTATAACTCAATTGTTTTTATATCCTTTTTCTTAATCTGGGTATGCCAAAGATCCATAGAGTTGCTATATTTCTCCTAGTGTGGTGTATCTCAAAAGAAGCTATATATATATCCCAACTGCTTACGCTCCAAGAACGCTCATACCAAAATAAAGAACTAAATGTCAATTACATCCATACCCTTGGTAAGAGTATATGGAAATCCAATATCATTGGATGCTTGAAACTCCATCTATCTTTATTATTATAAGTTACAACCTCTTTGAGTGGATGATTGAACCAATGACTTGGTCAGCTAACAAACCTCTATCATAATAGGTAACTCCTCCCCAAGTTGTTCTTCTAAAACTTAGTCTAGAATCTATGTGCTTAGAGAAAATTGAATACCTCTTATAAAAACCAAACCTGTTCCTAATCATCTTTCAAGTTAAACCAAAAATATCATCCATAAAGACTCCTACAAACTTATTCACAAAACACCTTACTCATTAAGTCAACAAATTAGGTTAGAGCATTAGTAGTTCAATAGGTACGACTAACAATTTATAAAATCCACTGGACGTTCTAATAGCAATCTTGTCTATATTACCTTTCGCTATTCATGACTGATAGAAACTATTGGAAAGATCTAGCTATGGGAAAAACTTGTCTCCCACTAATTGATGAAAGAAATCATCGATAGGAGGCAAGGGATATGTAACACCCCGAATTTTAGTTAATACCAAAATTCACTAATCATGGGATAAATAATCTCAGATGTGGGAATTGGGGGTAACGGGCTGCGTCGTTGCGTTCGTCTCGGAAAAATACGCGAAATAGAGTCTGAGTTTTCGAGAATCGGAGTCCGTATGGCCCGGTTATGGCCCAAAGAAGTTTGCATAAAATTTAAAACTTAAAAACAGATTTAGAAATTTAAATTAGGATTTGAAATTAGAACCAGCGGGGCCAGGCGGGAAGATTCCCGCCCTGACCATGTCGACAGGGCTGTCGACAGGCCTGTCGACAGGGGTGTCGACTTGCCTGTCGACTTGCTTGTCGACACGGCATGTCGAACCAGGGTGCTTGGGTGCACCAGATCTGGTTTTCTGGCTAGGGCTGGGCTTGGTTCTAGAGGTTTCCTAAATCTGACGGACCTAAATTAATTTAGGGTTAATCTAAGGGCCTAAAACACTACCTAATCCTATAAATAAGACCCTAACCCTACCCTAATTCATTCATAATTAAATCTTGTAACTAAACTATGGCAAAATGAAACTTGGTCATGGCCTCCACAAATCAATGAAGAGAGTTGCAAGCTAATCAACCCCTAATCATCTTCTTCTTCATATTTGGCAACTAGTTTTACTTCATGAGTTTGCTAATCTTAGTTTTGGTGAGTTCCTATGGTTTTAATAATCAATTGTTAAATTGATTATGGTAGGATGTGATAAGACATGGCTATGTTTGTGGATAAATGTGTTTATGCAAGTTTGTATGATATGTGATTTGCAAGTTTTATGTTAAATGCAAGTTTAAGGCCATGTTTTATGATGCAAAACACTATGTTAAACATTTATGCATATGTAACATGTTATGCAAACTATATGTGAGAATATATGCAAGTTATATGTAACATGATATGCAAGATATGCATGTGATTTTATGCATGCTAAGTAGTTGATGTTATGCATGCTAAGTATTTGATGTTATGCATGCTAAGTATTTGATTGTATGCATACTAAGTATTAGGTTTTATGCATGTTAAGTGTTTGGGTTTATGCAAGTTAAGTGGTGGGTTTATGCATAATAAGTATTTGATTTTATGCATAATAAGTATTTGATTCTATGCATGATAAGTAAGTGGTTTTATGCATGCTAATTGTTTGGTATTATGCATAAATCATGACATGCAAGTTTACCCTTTTAAATATGGTATATACATATGCAAGATGACACCTTTATATGCTATGCATGTTTACCCTCCTTTAAGATGCAAGTCATATATGCAAGTTCGACATATTATGCAAGTTATGCTTACATGCAAGCTCAACATGTTATGCAAGTTATGTGCATGATGTTATGTAAGTTATGTGCATGTTATGCAAGTTCATATGCAAGTTATGTGTATGAGGGTATGCAAGTTATGTGCATAGTGTTATGCAAGTTAAGTTTATGAGATTATGCAAGTTATGTGCATAATGTTATGCAAGTTATGTATATGCTTAAATGCGAGCTTAATGTGATATGCAAGTATGTGAATGTTTATGCAAGTATATGAATGCCCATGCAAGTATGTGAATGCTTATGCAAGTTATGTGTAGGCTTAAATGCATGTCTAACATGTTATGCAAGTTATGAGAATGCTTATATGCAAGTTCAACCTGTTATGCAAGACATGTGTATGATGATGTGCAAGCTTGGGTTAAATGTGGTTGGGTTAATATATACTCATATATGCAAATTGACATCCTCTTAACCCATAACAAAGTTGTATGCTAAACCCATGATAATTGTGATGGATCTTCCCCTTTATTATGTCATTAAATGAGGACGATTTACGTGGGGAACGATGGGGTTGGTAAATATGTTAATAAATGTAAGATTGGGTATGATTAAGCATACCATAAAAATAAATTACCATAAGTGGGAATATGTCTACCCCATGGGAATTTACCTATTGAGTTAGGTCTACCCATGTTATGGAAAACTTGATATTAATTAGGGATAATTAATATGGGGGGGGGGTTGATTAATTAGGTGTAATTAATCGACTAAGACACGAGGTTGGACTCATTTGTAGTGTAAAACTGCCCGGACCCGACCGACTTAACCAGTTGCTACAAATGTCAGCCCAATGTGAGAGGTCTTAGCCATAAATTAAATACGTGATTAAGGTAAAGACACGAGGTTAGACTCTGTTATGACGTAAGACTGCCCGGACCCTACCGGCTTAACCAGGCGGTCATAACAGCCAGTCTAATGTGGGAGGTCTTTATGGGAGGTCACGGTCTTAATTAATTAAGAAACACTTAACCATATTAGCATGTAGTGGGACATGAGGGGTTAAGTGGGTGCCTTGGGTGGCATGTAGTAACTAGTGGGGGTGCCTTGGGTGGCATGAGGAAACTAGTGGGTTGCCTTGGGTGGCAATAGAAAATACGATTAGAATACTTAACCAAAGTGGAACATGTAATTAAACATGATTAAAGGGTTAAGTAAGTGCCTTGGGTGGCATGTGGGAATCAGGTAAGTGCCTTGGGTAGCATGCGGAAATCTAGTGGGTGCCTTAAGTGGCAATTGAAATATAATTGGATGACTTAACCAAACCTTAACATGTAAGGGGGCATGATTATAAAAAGGGGTTAAGTGGGATGCACTAGATAAAATGACAAGCTTAAGTAGTAGCTTGTGGGGGCCCATTTCAACCAATATCCCAAACGTATCTTTGTGGGCTCGACCCATGTCGAGTGACGGGACACGCATATTGGGCTTGATTATAAGAGGCCAAAACGGGGTAGCGGTGGCAACGCAAGTCCAACGGGTTTCATATGCGTGTGTGGGCCCGGGCTGGTAGATAAGCCGTTGTTGCATCGTGTAGATATAAAGCCGTGCACCGTTGATATTATCAGGTGGCCACTTTAGGGGAGTGATACACCCCACTGTGGGACCAGCACGGGTATCTACGTTAGGGAGCCGATCGCTTGGGAGTAGTGGGTACACCTAGTAAAGATAGGGGCAGACGGCACCTATGTAGGGGTACACGAAACTACTGGGTAAGATAACTAGGTACACCTAGTGGAGGTAGGGGCAGACGGCACCTACGTGGTCAGCTAGAAGTACCAGAAGCTATTAGTTATATTTTCTAAGTCTTTAAGTGGGATCAACCTTTAAGTAGGAATTACTCTTGGTGGGTAGAACTGGTGTGGTGCAGTGTAGGAATTACCCTTGGGTGGGTAGGTCTGGGGTGGTGTAAGCTAGTAATTATCCTTGGGTGGATAAATACGTCGTCTCGATTATCGTAGTACATCCGGTGTTTTGTGGGCTACTTATTGTAGTCATTATCCCCAGAGGTACCGTATCTTGTTTATATCATACCCTAATTACTTTAATGATTGTATTGTTAGGGTTATAGGACTCACTCAGACTTATGTCTGACCCCGTTGTTGTTTATCTTTTTCCCAACCCTCAGGTTATCAGAGTGGGCCTAGCACTAGTGGGCTTGGACCAGACCGCTATATCTATCTTTTGGGGCTTGGACCGTAGAAGTAAAGCTCGGATTATCTTTTTTATTTTGGCTATTATCTATGTATGGGATTATGTACTCCTATTTTATCAGGATGGATATTATGTACTTGACTCTTGTTATGGTTTTGTGATGTAACCAAACATGTTTTGATAATGAAATGATGGTTTAAATTTTCAAGTATTACTTATATCTGTCCTGTTGTAATTTTTCTGTTCTATACTCACTAAAAATACTCCACCAAAACTAAGGCATTCCCTTAGTGAGTGACCTTAGCGGGTGTGGGGTGTTACACGTGGTATTAGAGCTTAAGGTTACCAGAACAGATAAATTTTTTAGAAAAACTATTTTCTAAGAATATTTTTGAAAGGAGTATTTTCGAAAACATGTCTTTTAAGAGAAAAGTTTTTGAAAGAAAAGCATAATCCCCAATAGCCATATCTATATCTTTCGAATTCTCCATTTTGAATCTCTTCCTCTCTCTCATTTTGAGTTTCCCCTCCGCGTATAGATGATCTTTCTAAGATGGATAAGGATGGAAAACCACTTCAAGGAACTTGGACATTAATCGGACTAGAAGTTGGTTCAAGGAGGAGGAGGACTGGTAGGTACCTATAGGATAGACGATGAGAGGAAGGCTCAAATAGTTGTTTGGTTAATGAATGATGAAACCTCATTGGTGGGAGGTTATAAGTGGAGAATAGGGAAGAAGAAGGCTAGTAGTTATCCTTTTGGGAGGAATAGGACACGTTATTAGGATTGTCTAAAGAAGCAAGGGCAAGGTATGGAATCTTCTGGAGGGTAATTGTATTCCCTCACGACTAGGGTACCGGATGGGGATAAGACCGTCTAGGTTGGAATTTGGATTTCTTTATTATCCGATTCAAACTTTATTTGATCCTGATATATCGAGTTCATTTATCTCACCATTGATAGTTGAGTCACTGCACTTAGACACCAGTTTGGTTGATGATCCCTTAGTTGTTTCAAACCCAATTGGGGCTCCATGAGGTGTTTGGGTTTGAAAGTCTCTATACTTAGCGTTGAGTTTAGATGTGATGCTTGTTGGGCTTCACGGGCTATGGGTTAGTTTTGGGGCATGGACTGGTTGTCCAGTAGAGGTGCCGTTTTTGATTTTGAAGGGAGAGTTGTTAGGCTTATGACCCGCTTGGGTAACACTCTCGAGATCTCTTGTAATCCCATAGAATCTGTTATGCTAAGTTATCTAGAATCACTTGACATGTCGGTCTAGAGTTTGTGATCTGTTAGAGCGGTCCGGGAATACCCGGATGTGTATAAGGAGGTGAAGGGCTTACCTCCGGAGCGGGAAATTGACTTCCAAATATATCTGGTGAGTAAGGCTAAACCAGTACCTTGGCCAGTGTGCCACGTGGCTCCTCGTGAGAGGAGGGAACTCCATAAGTAAGTAGGCGATTTGCTTGAGAAGGGGTTCATAAGACGAAGTATATCGGAGTGGGGCGCTCCAGTAGTTTTTGTTACGAAGGCGGATGGGTCCCTCAGACTTTGTGTAGGCTAAAGAGGATTAAATAAACTCACAAAGAAGAATAGATACCCATTGCCGAGGATTGATGATCTGTTTGATCAGTTAGCTGGCGCTTCAGTATTTTTATAGTAGGACTCAGCCACGGGATTTCATCAGTTGAGAGTGGCTGAGGATAGTACAGAGAAGACTGCCTTTAGGACTCCGGATGATTTTTTTTAGGAGTGGCTGGTGATGCCATTGGGTTTGACGAACGCCCCCGTATACTTTGATGATTTGATAAGAAGGGTGTTCAAGGAGTACCTAAATAAGTTGTGATGGTCTTTGTGGATGACATCTTGGTCTTTTCTAGGAGCAAAGCCAGTTAGGGAAAAACGGTGGTTTTGGAGTAAGACTGGCGAGGACATCCAGGGTTGGACAAGGGGCTTAATTATTTAGCCGTTTTTACTAGTATCATCTCACGAAGGTCGTCTGAATTCGAAGGAGGTATCCCTTGGGTGTTTGTCTGATATTGGTTTAGGCCTTTGGGGCTTGCATTTGGGGGAATGCCGAGTTCGATTAGGGTGGTCTGCGTGAGGGATGGATAGCTGTGATGATTTTGGATGATATCCTGGTGGAGAAGAGCATGCCCTACATCTTAGGGAAGTGCTGGAGGCTCTTCAAGCGCATAATCTTAGGACAGTAAAAGTGGATGGGATTCTTAGCATCCTATGGGTTTGAGATAGCGTATACCCCTGGCAAGGGTAACATGGTAGCGGACACCTTAAGTAGAAAAAGGGTTGTCCTCTAGTTTGTGGTTCGTTGAACGACGGAGCCTAGAGTTTATTTCTATGTTGGATTTCAGACCTTCCGTTGATTATGAACCCGGTTTGCTAGCCTCTTTGGAGGTTAGGCCTACTCTTTTGGGGCTTAGGAGAAGCACAGAGGGACGACCCACGGTTGGTTGAGTTGGTGGAGAAGCTCATAAGGGGGGGAAGTCGTCCAGCCATTTGAGTAAGTACACCCTAGACGATAGGGGGTGCTCGCGTAGAGACGGTAGACTTTGTGTACCGTAAGACGAGGGTTTGAGGAAGGTTATTCCTGATAATGCACACCGTTCTAGGATGACCATTCATCCCGGTGTGGACGAGATGTACCAAGACATGAAAAGGACTTTCTTCTGGGCCGGTATGAAGAAAGATGTGGCCGAGCATGTCGCTTGATGCTTGGTGTGCCAACGAGTGAAGACGGAGCGAAAGAAACCAGGTGGGTTGCTTCACCCATTGGAGGTTCCGCAATGGAAGTGGGACAGCGTCTCGATGGATTTTATTGACGGGTTACCTAGATCGAGAAAGAGTAATACAGGAATTTGGGTGGTGGTAGACTGACTTACTAAGAGCACCCATTTCATACCTGTGAAGAGTAAGTGGACTGCTCCATGGCTAGCTTCTGTATATCTTCGAGAGATAGTTCGATTTCATGGGGTACCCTCTAGCATAGTGAGTGATCGAGATCCTATCTTCACTTGATAGTTTTGGAAGAGTTTGCAAGAGGCGGTAGGGACTCAGTTGCGTTTGAGTACTGCATATCATCCTCAGACGGACGGCCAGACCGAGAGGGTGAATCATATTTTAGAAGACCTTTTGAGGCTATGTATCTTGGATCTTGGAGGTACATGGGAGGGGCATCTTCCATTGGTGGAGTTGCCCGACAGACTTAGTGGTGTACATGATGTATCCCATGGGAGGAAGTGCCTACATAAGACCGTAGAGGTGGTAGGGCCAAGTTTGCTTAGAGAAATGGAAGTAGAGCGTGATGCGACGATTCGACGAGCTCCTACTTGCATCCTTGGGTCAGAGATTTGGAAGATGAGAAACAGAGAGGTTCAACTAGTCAAAGTACAAAGGGAAGATGAAGAGAGCGACGCTACCTGGAAGACGGAAGCGAAGATGCGTTCGAGGTACCCTTTCTTTCGGAGGGTATGTCCTTTTGCTTCTCCTTCATCGCATATCTTGTGCTTATCTTATCTTTGGTATGTCCTCTCGTTAGTACCTTTGACCTTTAGATAGGATAGTCCTATGGTTGAAACATGTGTTTGAGACATGTTATGTATGATGGATGCAAGTGGATGCAAGTGTTTGCTAGTGGTTGCTCGTGGATGCATATACACACACTCTAGGCACTAGATCGGCTCAGTCACTTCATATTGCATATTGCATAAAAATTTGTGTGTAGGAAGCTATGTCTATGGATGTATAATGATTGTGTTATCATATGGATGATGCATTTTGGTGAATGATTGTGCACTCATGTAGATATTGTATGTGTCGATAGGGTTTTCTCGCATACATAATGGATGCATGGCACTATCATGGTTTGCATATGTTCGTACATTAGATAGGGAACATATACACACACTTTTTGCATATGCTCATACATCATTAGAAATTGTTTTAAGGACAATGGATGCCCGTGGTTGATGGTTTGAGTAGATGGTTGTTTGGATGGTAGGATATGCATTCTCCTTAGCTTAGAGATTTCGGGGACGAAATCCTTTAAGGAGGGGAGAATGTAACACCCCGAATTTTAGTTAATACTAAAATTCACTAATCATAGGATAAATAATCTCAGATGTGGGAATTGGGGGTAACGGGCTGCGTCGTTGCGTTCGTCTCGGAAAAATATGCGAAATAGAGTCCGAGTTTTCGAGAATCGGAGTCCGTATGGCCCGGTTATGGCCCAAAGAAGTTTGCATAAAATTTAAAACTTAAAAACAGATTTAGAAATTTAAATTAGGATTTGAAATTAGAACCAGCGGGGCCAGGCGGGAAGATTCCCGCCCTGACCATGTCGACAGGGTTGTCGACAGGCCTGTCGACAGGGGTGTCGACTTGCCTGTCGACTTGCCTGTCGACACGGCGTGTCGAACCAGGGTGCTTGGGTGCACCAGATCTGGTTTTCTGGCTTGGGCTGGGCTTGGTTCTAGAGGTTTCCTAAATCTGACGGACCTAAATTAATTTAGGGTTAATCTAAGGGCCTAAAACACTACCTAATCCTATAAATAAGACCCTAACCCTACCCTAATTCATTCATAATTAAATCTTGTAACTAAACTATGGCAAAATGAAACTTGGTCATGGCCTCCACAAATCAGTGAAGAGAGTTGCAAGCTAATCAACCCCTAATCATCTTCTTCTTCATATTTGGCAACTAGTTTTACTTCATGAGTTTGCTAATCTTAGTTTTGGTGAGTTCCTATGGTTTTAATAATCAATTGTTAAATTGATTATGGTAGGATGTGATAAGACATGGCTATGTTTGTGGATAAATGTGTTTATGCAAGTTTGTATGATATGTGATTTGCAAGTTTTATGTTAAATGCAAGTTTAAGGCCATGTTTTATGATGCAAAACACTATGTTAAACATTTATGCATATGTAACATGTTATGCAAACTATATGTGAGAATATATGCAAGTTATATGTAACATGATATGCAAGATATGCATGTGATTTTATGCATGCTAAGTAGTTGATGTTATGCATGCTAAGTATTTGATGTTATGCATGCTAAGTATTTGATTGTATGCATACTAAGTATTAGGTTTTATGCATGTTAAGTGTTTGGGTTTATGCAAGTTAAGTGGTGGGTTTATGCATAATAAGTATTTGATTCTATGCATGATAAGTAAGTGGTTTTATGCATGCTAATTGTTTGGTATTATGCATAAATCATGACATGCAAGTTTACCCTTTTAAATATGGTATATACATATGCAAGATGACACCTTTATATGCTATGCATGTTTACCCTCCTTTAAGATGCAAGTCATATATGCAAGTTCAACATATTATGCAAGTTATGCTTACATGCAAGCTCAACATGTTATGCAAGTTATGTGCATGATGTTATGTAAGTTATGTGCATGTTATGCAAGTTCATATGCAAGTTATGTGTATGAGGGTATGCAAGTTATGTGCATAGTGTTATGCAAGTTAAGTTTATGAGATTATGCAAGTTATGTGCATAATGTTATGCAAGTTATGTATATGCTTAAATGCGAGCTTAATGTGATATGCAAGTATGTGAATGTTTATGCAAGTATATGAATGCCCATGCAAGTATGTGAATGCTTATGCAAGTTATGTGTAGGCTTAAATGCATGTCTAACATGTTATGCAAGTTATGAGAATGCTTATATGCAAGTTCAACCTGTTATGCAAGACATGTGTATGATGATGTGCAAGCTTGGGTTAAATGTGGTTGGGTTAATATATACTCATATATGCAAATTGACATCCTCTTAACCCATGACAAAGTTGTATGCTAAACCCATGATAATTGTGATGGATCTTCCCCTTTATTATGTCATGAAATGAGGACGATTTATGTGGGGAACGATGGGGTTGGTAAATATGTTAATAAATGTAAGATTGGGTATGATTAAGCATACCATAAAAATAAATTACCATAAGTGGGAATTTACCTATTGAGTTAGGTCTACCCCATGGGAATTTACCTATTGAGTTAGGTCTACCCATGTTATGGAAAACTTGATATTAATTAGGGATAATTAATATGGGGGGGGGGGTGATTAATTAGGTGTAATTAATCGACTAAGACACGAGGTTGGACTCATTTGTAGTGTAAAACTGCCCGGACCCGACCGGCTTAACCAGTTGCTACAAATGTCAGCCCAATGTGAGAGGTCTTAGCCATAAATTAAATACGTGATTAAGATAAAGACACGAGGTTAGACTCTGTTATGACGTAAGACTGCCCGGACCCTACCGGCTTAACCAGGCGGTCATAACAGCCAGTCTAATGTGGGAGGTCTTTATAGGAGGTCACGGTCTTAATTAATTAAGAAACACTTAACCATATTAGCATGTAGTGGGACATGAGGGGTTAAGTGGGTGCCTTGGGTGGCATGTAGTAACTAGTGGGGGTGCCTTGGGTGGCATGAGGAAACTAGTGGGTTGCCTTGGGTGGCAATAGAAAATACGATTAGAATACTTAACCAAAGTGGAACATGTAATTAAACATGATTAAAGGGTTAAGTAAGTGCCTTGGGTGGCATGTGGGAATCAGGTAAGTGCCTTGGGTGGCATGCGGAAATCTAGTGGGTGCCTTAAGTGGCAATTGAAATATAATTGGATGACTTAACCAAACCTTAACATGTAAGGGGGCATGATTATAAAAAGGGGTTAAGTGGGATGCACTAGATAAAATGACAAGCTTAAGTAGTAGCTTGTGGGGGCCCATTTCAACCAATATCCCAAACGTATCTTTGTGGGCTCGACCCATATCGAGTGACGGGACACGCATATTGGGCTTGATTATAAGAGGCCAAAACGGGGTAGCGGTGGCAACGCAAGTCCAACGGGTTTCATATGCGTGTGTGGGCCCGGGCTGGTAGATAAGCCGTTGTTGCATCGTGTAGATATAAAGCCGTGCACCGTTGATATTATCAGGTGGCCACTTTAGGGGAGTGATACACCCCACTGTGGGACCAGCACGGGTATCTACGTTAGGGAGCCGATCGCTTGGGAGTAGTGGGTACACCTAGTAAAGATAGGGGCAGACGGCACCTATGTAGGGGTACACGAAACTACTGGGTAAGATAACTAGGTACACCTAGTGGAGGTAGGGGCAGACGACACCTACGTGGTCAGCTAGAAGTACCAGAAGCTATTAGTTATATTTTCTAAGTCTTTAAGTGGGATCAACCTTTAAGTAGGAATTACTCTTGGTGGGTAGAACTGGTGTGGTGCAGTGTAGGAATTACCCTTGGGTGGGTAGGTCTGGGGTGGTGTAAGCTAGTAATTATCCTTGCGTGGATAAATACGTCGTCTCGAATATCGTAGTACATCCGGTGTTTTGTGGGCTACTTATTGTAGTCATTATCCCCAGAGGTACCGTATCTTGTTTATATCATACCCTAATTACTTTAATGATTGTATTGTTAGGGTTATAGGACTCACTCAGACTTATGTCTGACCCCGTTGTTGTTTATCTTTTTCCCAACCCTCAGGTTATCAGAGTGGGCCTAGCACTAGTGGGCTTGGACCAGACCGCTATATCTATCTTTTGGGGCTTGGACCGTAGAAGTAAAACTCGGATTATCTTTTCTATTTTGGCTATTATCTATGTATGGGATTATGTACTCCTATTTTATCAGGATGGATATTATGTACTTGACTCTTGTTATGGTTTTGTGATGTAACCAAACATGTTTTGATAATGAAATGATGGTTTAAATTTTCAAGTATTACTTATATCTGTCCTGTTGTAATTTTTCTGTTCTATACTCACTAAAAATACTCCACCAAAACTAAGGCATTCCCTTAGTGAGTGACCTTAGCGGGTGTGGGGTGTTACAGGATAATGGCTCTTCTTTGACAATTCAGCCTTCTGTGACCAATCCAGAGCCTAAGGAACTATCTGTCTTTGTGGCAAAAATAAGTGGTGCCTCCAATTTTAAAATACTTCTTCTTCCAAATCTTTTATCTAATAGTTCCTTAATTTACCTAAAATATCTTTAGTATGTTTATTTAGCTTTCATCTTTCCTTTGGAGCCTTCTATCTTACCGGTAATGCTACGGGTCTAAACTCAATTCTTTGTCGTTTGAAGTCCAATGACTTTCCCAAACATATCTATAAAGCTTTTAACAATAGGTACGGAACTCAACTTATCAAATGGTAGGTCTTGGGATTAAAATAGCTTAACTTACCTGATTATTCTTAGGAAAACTCTAGGGTTGTTAATCGGCCTTTTGGTCCGGTTCCCAAAAGCATGCCAAGCCCACATGACTCGGCCTATCACGGGGTACAAAATCCCAAAAGCATCGCCAAAACACTAAGGATTCGAACCCGAGAGAAGCCATGCGAGCATAGGCCTCACAACACCTCAAAACACAAAATTCGTATCCCCAAAGTACACCTTATTTCATAATTTTGACTCTCTACACCTCCAGCCAAGGATTTCAAATCTTTAGTGCAAAACAGGGATTTCGAATACCTCATGTTGAAGCAAGGATTTCGAATCCCCCACGCCGATACTAGGGGTTTCAAATCCCTTATGTCAACAAAAAGATTTTGAATCCCTCATGCCTAAACAGGGATTTCGAATCCCTCCTTTCAAAATAGGGGTTTGGAATCCCTCGCGTCGACATTGGGGGTTGTGAATCCCTCGTGCTGATATTGGGTTTCGATTATCTCGTGTCAAAATAGGGATTTCGGACACCTCGTGATGAAACAGAGATTTCGAATCCCTCATGCCAACACCGGGATTTGGAATCCCTCCTTTCTCCGTATCTAAAAACCTACTACACCAAGTTTCGAATCCCTCTGGCCTCGACTCCCTCACTTCACATCTCTTAAGCTCAAACCTTCTTCATCGTATCCCTTGGGATACGAATTTTGTATCCCTAGGGATACAATATCCATATCCCCTAAGGGGAAACGAATTTTGCTAACACATTTCAAAGGGATGCAAAATCAGGGAGGTCGCCTTCCAGGGATACGAAATCTACTATTGTGGTACCCAAATCTCACCTACTCCCACCTAATCCACTATCTATAAATACCCCTTTGCTCATTCTTCACAAAGGTTGGATATGTGTTAATTTTAGAGCACTATAAGGTCATTAATCGCTTCCTAGAACTTAAGGAAGAAGAAGAACTTTATTTTTCTCCCAAGACATGACATACTCAAAAATATGACTCAAAAATACTTAGCCAATATTTGTATTATGATGACACGTACTTGTAACCCTATCAATTAAATCCTCAAACGCCTTCAAAGGGACATAGGTTCCTCACGTTGAACCACTATAAATTTTTGTGTTATTTCCCGCACTTCTAAATTTTCGTATGTGAAACACAAATTCTCGAGTTCTAGAGTATCTTTCGGTATGACGACAATTTTGACCATCAACACTCAGGTGCTTTCGCTAAGAACTTAAACTCACTTATTTCCAAGCATTTCCGTCTCGACTTCGACGCGCTACTCATGTTTTTCCCAACCTACCGCTCGAGTCCACTTATGGTGGTTAAACGAGCAAAGAATCAGATTGTTGGACCCTCCGCAGTGGCCAACACTGCTGCTTCTCGATAACCCCAATCCACGGGGAACCCGACCGACATGAAGATTGTCCCTTCTTATGACCCTGGTGCTCAAGCCACACAAGCTTAGCTTTTCGAGCTTAATAAAAAACTAGAAGATAGAACTCGAGAGCTAAACGAAACGTTGAAGACAAAAATCGAGCTTATGCAGCGACTCCATGATAACTAACATCTCATTGTTCGCCTGCAACTTAACCAGAACAATGCTCGACCCTATCTCAACGCCTCGAAGAGTTCCTCTTCTAATACTCGGGGCCGAACCCAAAGAAGGTGGACGACTGCTAATGTCAATGCCCTTGCCAACACTAACGACAATGTCAATGACAATGACAACGGAAATAGTAATGGAACTACCGTAGCTTTCAACAAGGGATCGCGTTAGCGCGACCATTCCCGGTTGGCTATTAATGATGAACCAGGTCCAAGTAGCCGACCCCCTCATCGACAAAACCCAACCGTTTCCACTCTGAACTTGGGGCCTACACATCCAGCAACCCAATAGGCTCAATATCCGCTTAATTAGAATCAACAGGCATAGGCTCGGCCTAATCAACCATAACAGAATCAAGTAAACGAAGATGATGGAATGGATGAGGATTATCCCGGCGTCTATCGCTGAAGACATCCACGGCCTAGGACCCCTAAGGTGAATCATGACAGCTGGCTTCAAGCAGAGGTTCAACCTGCGTATCTCCGCGACACGATCCAAAGTATCATGGTAGAGACGCGAGGGAATGTCACTGACATGTGGGAAACAACATAAGATGTAACCCCTTCATTAGGGTTGTGCATGAAGTTGAGTGGCCTCGATGCTTTAATATGCCATAGCTAGCACCTTACAGGGGAAACCGACCCCTATGGCTTCTTAAACCGCTACGAATGCCATATGGACTCTAGTCGAGCCACCGATGTCGTCAACTGCAAATGCTTCCCAATTTTCTTGGAAGAGGCAGCTATGCTCTGGTTTACTCAACTCCCAGCTCGATCTATCTCTACCTTCGACCAATAAGCTTCTGAATGGTAAAACATTTCAGAATGCATGTACTCAAGCCGAAGGATACCCTCACTCTATACAACCTATACTAGGTCCCGAAGGAAACCCTCCAAAGCTACCTCGAGTATTTCAATACTTCCCTTGCTGAGGTAGATGACCCAGAGCCACACATAGTTCTTATCCAACTTGCAAATGGCATCCCTCCTAGCTTTGAGTTTGGAGCGTGGATCAACAGAACCGAAGACTTTGAAAGCTTTCTACGAGATGGTCGGCTAATTTCTATGTCAAGTGGAAGCACGACGCAACATGGCTGCTCAAGATGGCCACCCCGATAACCCACACTCAGACACTATTGTAGATAGTGTCAGAGGAAAGCAAGTCGGGAAATCTTCCGACAAACGCAAAGGGATGATCTCGTTCAAGCCCAAACCGAACATTGCCAAACCCGGCGGTCGCAACAACATCAGGCTCCTAGAGACCCGAAGAAGCACGACCGCTATCCCACTAATTGGAAATACACTCCACTCAACTAAGAGTTGGAGGCAATCTACCTAGAAACCTGTAACACAATCAAGTATAAAAAGTTGAATACAAAAGAATCCACCGACCGCGAGAAGAACCCCAGCAAGTATTGTAGATTCCATGATATGTTCGGGTATAACACCAACCACTACCGCCATCTCAAGGATGTTATACAAAAGATCATCCGAGAAACATGTTTAGAACAGTACATTCAAAATCTTGCACCTCTAGAAGTAGTCGTGGGCTCCTCAATGCCCGCTCTTCCTCCAGCCAGTTCGACCCAAGAGTCGTCCACTCAAAGACTGCGTGGCATCGTGATCAACATTATCTGCAGTGGTCCTCACCTGGCAAATGAGAGCTTTCGAGTATGGATGAATACGCCAATTCTATCAAGCATGCCAGCTATGAGGCATGCACCTCTTTGGTTGAATATGTCCCCGCCAAGCTTCGGAAGACGATGCGGGATGATGTTGTCTATCACGAGAGGGAGTCTACGAGAATTGAAATCCTAACCATAGACCATCTTATCATCCCTGCATATATAGGTCTGCCCTATGTTCAAAATATCCTCATCGGTTCTGAAAGCTCTATCAATATAACCTTCAAATCGTCCTACGATCAGATGAAACTTGAGGCCAAGGACTTGAAGACCTGCTACGCCACTATTCATGGATTCAACGACTCTTCTAATCAACTGGTCGGATGGTAGACCTGACGGTCGAGATCGACGATAGGGATCGAAGTAGAGTATGTATCCATAAATTTGTTGTCATTGATGCTGCCTCTCCTTACAACCTCTTTTTTTGGATGCCCTTTCCTTGTAGAGTCTAGAGTCTACACGACACCTTGGTCCCTTCTTATGAAATTTCCAACTGAGAACGGGATTGGAATCATTAAGGGTGAATAGGACACAACCAGGACTCTTTACCTCGCCCATTGGAAGGATGCAATCAATAAGGAAAAAGGCAAAACCATGGCATCAGTATCCTGTGCCAAAACTGCCATAGGGATGATTAGTGATGATTAGCGAATTAATGACTCAGAAAAATATAGAAAATATGCATAAGTTCTAAAATCATATCTTATGTCACTGGAATAAATTTGGGTTAATTTGGGATAAGTTTGCTAATCCCAGAATTTAGGGGATTAAGGGGAAAATCATGGATTTGGGTATGTTTGATCTAAAATAGCCTTTGTGATTGATGTTTCTGTCATTTTGGTTGAACCTATATGTTGCTACTGCTATTTGGTATGTTTTATGATTGAATAGGAAAGTTAGAATAGTTGAAAACGCCGTCGTATGGCGAGAATGGACGATACAAGCTTACTGGAAAAGTGCTAGGATTCTGGATCGAGTTGGAGGGTCCGAACCGGAACAGTGGCAGGAGGAAGCAAGGTAAGAAGGAAGGCCTATGTGAGTCGAATTGGGGTCATGTTGAATGAAAATGAAACTGGGACAAGGGACTGAAACGATCAAGGTAGACCGAACCAAATCGAAAGGGCCGAACCAAGCTGGAGATGACAATCCGAACTGGGCTAGCATTTTTGTTCGAATTGAATGGAAATGGCTGACCCGAACCGGAGAATCCGAACCGAACCAAGGACCCTGAACCAAACTGAAGTGGGAGACCAATGATGATCTGAGCTGAACCGAGATGACGAATCGAGCCGAACCGGATGTGTGATACTACTTCTACGCGATGACTCTTCTAAAGACCAACTCCAATTCGAACAGAACCCGAGATGCAAAAGAAGTCCAAATGGAAAGTTATGACTCAGGATCCAGATGTGAACTAAAGCGTTAACTTCTAGAGTTGGGCTTTGCTGCGGGACATGTGCAAAGTTGTTATCGATATCTATAACTTTGGTTCACCATTAAGAGAGGGGGCATGAAGGAGAACCAGAGCTAGAGTTATGTGGACTGGTTGACCTATTTGGGTTATTGACTATGGAGTAGTGCAGTGGGGTCAGAGTAATAGCTTTACGGAGTTGGACTTCGTCATGGCCCCAAAGGGCAAAGTGGTCGTAGCGATAGTTGTACGGAGTTAGACTCCGTCATGGCCCCAATGAATCTGGTGATCAAAGTGGTAGATATCGTATGCTTTACGCACTGAAAGAAAGATGTGAGTATGATTGCTATGTTTAATGTTTGCTATCACCATGACACCCACACTCCCATTTTACACTATATGTTAGTGTTACCTTAGATTATTGTACATCTTGTTGTGCTAACTCTTTGGTTGCAGGTCCAGGTCAGGTATGATTATTTATACCTGTTATTACTTTATTTATTTGTTGTCGCTCATACCAGACTTTAGTTTGACTCAGAGTTTTATGTCCCTTCTTATTACTCTGGGTGCTCCTAAACGAGCAGACTAGAGACCGGTTAAGTGGTTATGCACGAGTAGCTGTCCGGAGACGAGCATGAGGCTTCCACGTACTTAATACATATTCTCCCTGTGTTGCTACTGGTAAATGCTTTGGGAAGCAGTAGTGTACCTCTTTTATTTCCTTTGAGAGACAGTAGTTGTAATAATAGGATATGAAGCTGTATTTTGGATTCCACTACTCTGATGGATATGGTTTAGTTTTCAGCTTTTGTACTGTCTCGCCTGTTTTATATCCAGTTATGTTATTATTATATTTTATTCCATGCGCTGTGAGATATACCACTTATTCTTGGTGATTCATCGTTTCAAACCCTTTTTGACGATCGTTCCGTGCTGGTCGGGCAATGGCGCAACGCATTTCAGGGAAATGTCGGCTGGTACGGGGTGGGCTGTCACACTTAGTATTAGAGCCTAAGTTACATAGTTTAACCTAGGGGAAGACATCAGGGAAAGATAGAATACGCGTATTAGACCGCGTATTTGTGATATTTTGGTTTTCAAAAACTATATATATTATTAGTATATCCAAGAATGAAGTCGCACTGCACTGGCACCACTAAGGAGATGGTTAATCGCTTTCTCTTTACATATTGAACGATGAGCCGAAATACGAGGAGTACGGGGAGGGACCCCGCATCGAGAGTTAAACAGGGAGCAGGTTCAGGGGCCAACAATGGGAATGTCCCCGATATGAGGACAATGTTTACTTCCTTAATGCGAGAGATGCTTAGTGATGCTCAGGGAGTAGTTCCTATTGCTGCTAAGGTGGTGGTATAGTAGTGCAAGCGCTTAGAACTGATTTCGCCAAGCTCAGCAAGGATTATACTAGTCTTAGTGGGAAGTCGTTCCATGGAACAGAATCAGCTATAGAGGTTCAAGATTGGCTTGATAGTTGTGAGTGCATCTTCGAGGATTTGGGAATCAATGATGCAATGAAGAGAAAGTTAGCATCGCATCAGCTTTAAGGACGGGCTATGAATTGGTGGAATGGTACTTAAGCGGTTACTCCCGAGGATCAAATTACTTAGAATCAGTTTAAGACTCGCTTCAGTGACAATTTTATTCTAGATGCTCAGAAATCAGAATTGTTTAGGAAAATTTTGGAACTTAAGCAGAATGGTAGGGCAGTCTCCGAATAAATTGCTGAATTCGATACCCTATCGAAGTATGAATTATCTCTTATCGATACTGCCGAGAAGAAGAACGAGAAGTTCATAACTGGCCTAGATGAGTACTTGGGGGAAAGACTTATAAACTATATTGATGAGACTTTCGAATCTATTATGGGGAAGGCATTGAGATCAGAGAGCCTTTACCCTAAACAAAGACTGAGGTTGCTATTACATTTGCAGAGGAGCCGAAACCGCAGGAAAGCGGTGAAGGCAATAAGAATTCCCAGAATAAGAGAAAATAGAACCAAACCAAGGATGGTCGAAAAAAGAAGAATAAGAAAGACATCGAGTGCTTCAGCTATGGCAAGAAGGGCCATTATGCCAGAGATTGTCGAGCAAAGCCAGAGGAAAGGAAGTGCTTCAATTATGGCCAAATGGGACATCACAAGGACAAATGTCCACAACCTCCTAAGAAGAAGCAGATCATGAAAGCATATGCTATCAATGTTGTTCCTTCCTCATCGAATGCCCAACTACAGTGGAGAAGGGAAAGGGTGTCGTTATTCAAGGTATGCTTTCCATCTATGATGTTCCTATTTGAGTATTGTTTGATACCCGGGCTTCTCATTCCTTCATATCTAGTGACCTGGTAGATAGTTTGGAATTGGAAACCGAGGTTGTCGATAGACCTTTAGTTGTGACGAACCCGATCGGTGGTTCGACTAGCCTTTGTATGATTTACCGAAATTTGGTCTTATCGAGTCATGGATGTATGTTTGCTTATGATTGTTTTGTTTTGGACTTCACTGGATTTAGCATTATTTTGGGAGTCGACTGGATTCAAAGGTATGGGGTGGTGGTAGGCTGTGAGGGGCCTTCAGTAACCATTAGAGCAGATGAGGGCGGAGGGTGGTATTGGGTTGCCTATCTAGTGATTGGGTGATGACTAGTTTTCTTATTTCTCTTGACATCCCGCATAATGAGTTATCAGATGTGCCGATTGCTGACGAGTATCCCGACATCTTTGGGGAAGTGACCAAACTTCCACCACAGTAAGAGATCGAGTTTTGGATTGATTTAGTGAAAGATGCCAGACCTATAGTGATGCCTCTTCGTCGTATGGAACCAAAGGAGCAACTAGACCTCGAAGTGCAAGTAGGCGATCTTTTGAAGATGGGATTTATCTGAAGGAGTGTTTCCGAGTGGGGAGTACCAGTTGTATTTGCTACCAAGGCCGATGGTTCCCTTCACTTATGTGTGGACTATCGCGAGTTGAACAAGGTGACTAGGAAGAATAAATATCCTCTTCCATGGATAGATGATTTCTTTGATCAGCTAAATGGAGCAAGAGTGTTTTCCCAGTTGGGTCTCAGGATAGGATTTCATCAGCTCCGAGTAGTAACTTAGGGTATACCTAAAACGACATTTTGGATGTCGTCTGGATTCTATGAGTGGTTGGTCGTGCCATTAGGGTTGACCAATGCACCCGCATATTTTGTGGATCTTATGAATAGGGATTTTAGGGATCAATTAAATAAGTTTGTTCTTGTGTTCATGGACAATATCTTGGTTTACTCGTGGACAGAGGAGGAACACAGGAACATTTTAGGGTAGTGATGGAGGTGTTGAGGAAACACCAATTGAAAGAAAACTTTTCTAAGTGCCACTACTGGAGGAGGGAAGTGAGATTCTCGGGCCATGTTGTTTCAGAGAATGGTATTGCTATGGATCCTGCGAAGGTGGCTACAATGCAAGATTGGTTTACGCCTAAGAATGCAACAAATATGAGAAGTTTCTTGGGATTAGCTAGATATTATCGTATGCTTATCTAGGACTTCTCCAAGATAGCGACATAAGTTGACCAAAAAGAATCAAGCTTTTGCTTGGGACGAAAGGTGTGAGAATGCATTTAACAGCCTAAAGGAGAAGTTAACGTGTGCACCAGTGTTAATTATTCCTAAAGGGAATGAAGAGATGACGGTATACATGGATCCCTATGGTATCGGACTAGGTGCTGTATTGATGTTTGGAAGTAGGGTTGTGGCTTATGCTAGTCGACAACTGAAACCGTATGAGAAAAGATATCCTGCCCATGATTTGGAATTGGCCGCGATCGTGTTTGCATTAAAGACGTGGAGACACTGCCTCTTGGGAGAAAGATTCGAGTTGCTTACCGATCACAAGTCATTAAAGTATCTTTTCTCTCAGAAGGATTTAAATCTTCGTCCGCAGAGATGGTTAGAGTTCTTGGCTTCATATGATTCCAATATCACATACACACTCGGGAAGGGCTATGCGGTAGTTGATGCGTTGAGTAGGAGACATTCCAGTTTAAATGATATGTTTCTGGAATGGAAGCAACTGGAGCATATAGCAGGATATGATTTCAGACCTAAGTGTGAATTAGATCCAGAGATGTTAGCAAGTTTGACGATTATACCGACTTTGATTGAGCGGATCGGTTCCAGTCAGAGGGACAACCCTAACCTATTGGAAATCATCTCCAAGGTAGACATGGGTATCGATGGTGATGGAATGAACAAGTACATACTTGATCGAGAAGGTTGACTTCGAAAGAATGGGAGACTAGTTGTACCCAATGTTAATGGATTGAGGAATGAAGTTCTTAGAGAGTGTCATCACTCGAAACTGACAATACATCCCGGTGGTAACAAAATGTATCGAGACATGAAGCAGACCTAGTACTGGGAAGGAATGAAGAGAGACATTGGAAAGTTTATATCCAAGTGCATGAACTGCCAGTTAGTTAAAGCCGAGCAAAAGAAGCCTAGTGGTTTGTTGCAACCGTTGGAAATTCCCGAATGGAAATGGGAAAAAGTCTCAATGGATTTCATTGATGGTTTACCAAGGACTACATCGAGTCATCATAGTATTTGGGTGATTGTGGATTGATTGACCAAGAGTGCAAGGTTTATACCGGTTAAGTCGAATGGAACGACATCAAAGCTAGCGAAACTGTATATGAAGTGGGTAGTGAGATTTCATGGAGTACTAAAGGTATTATGAGTGACCGAGATCCATTATTTACTAGTGGGTTTTGGAAGAGCTTACAAGAGGCCTTAGGGTCAGATTTACATCTCGGTATCGCATACCATCCTCAAACCGATGGTCAAACAGAGAGGGCGAATCGTGTATTAGAGGATCTTTTGAGAGCTTGTATATTGAATTTTAGGGGATCATGGGATGACCATTTGCATCTGGTTGAGTTCTCATGTAATAATAGTTATCAATCCATTATTGGTATGGCTCCATTTGAAGCTTTGTATGAAAGACCGTGCAACTCACCATCATGTTGGTTGGAAACCGGTGAGAAGTTTGTGCTTGGGCCAGATGTGATAAGGGAAACTTTAGATAAGATCAAGGCTATTCAACAGTGAATGAAGGCTGCTCAAGATAGGCTGAAGAGTTATGTTGATAAAAGACGAAGACATTTGAAATTCTCAATTGGCAACTTGGTATTCATCAAGATTTCTCCGTTGAAGAATGTGATTCGGTTTGGCAGGAGGGGTAAATTAGCGTCAAGGTTTGTTGGTCCATTTCCAGTTCTCAAACAAGTTGGGAATTCAGCGTATAGAGTTGGATTACCTGACAAGATGGTGGGAGTGCACAACGTATTTCATGTTTCTCAGTTAAGGAAGTTCATGCACGATTCTGATATGACTATTTCACCAGATTAGTTGGATGATATCGAGATAGAACCCGAGGCAGTTGAAAACCACAGACCGGTTCGTATTGTCGGACACGATATGAAGCAACTTTGGAGGAATACAGTGGAACTAGTTAGGGTCCAGTGGGGTTATAATGAGAATGACTGTACTTGGGAAACCGAGGAGAGCATAAGAAAGTCATATCCAGAGCTCTTTACCTAGTGAGATTTTAATCGCGATATAGTTATTCCCTTGTTAGTAAACCACATGCTAAGATAGGCTTGTCGTGTTTTTAGGTGCTTGATTGTTTGTAAATGGTTGATAGGCATGCAAAACTCTGTTGTGTGATTTCTTAGTTAAGCAAATTCGAGGGCGAAATTTCTTAAGGGTGGAAGAGTGTAACGCCCCGCATTCTATGTATCGGAGGATCGTAGAATATTTGTTTTATTTTCATAAGAAGTCATATAGTCGTGTAATTTTGGGAAACGACTATTAGGGTCATTTCCCACATTCAAGATTTTTGCCGAATTTTAAATGACCATTTTACCCTTGGAGAATCTTGTTTCTCCTATAACTTTTGATTGGTAAGGAGTTTTGACCTGAGACCACTTCCATTGGTTTTGGATGATGGTTTCCCATTCCGTAGACTGGTCACATTAATCAAACAGACTCACCCTTTGGGAGATATGGCTGAAATAAGGTTTGAAGATGGAAAATGGCTTAATTGGGCTTAATAGGGTGATTAGCAGCTTGGTCCATAACCTATTTTGGGATTAGGGTAATGGGAGGGCTAAAAAAAGTTGGAGAATCATCTCCTTTCATATTTTTTAGCCGCCACAAACATTCCTTGAACCCTAGTAATAGCCTCCATCTTCTAAATCTCCCTCTAATCATTTTGTAATCACTAGTTAAGCAAATCAACATCAAATCAAGTCGGATTAACACCAAATTAGAGTTAGAGCGGCTGAACCACATTGAAATCTGAGCCAAATCAGTAGAAATTTCAGATTTATCACTAATTATTAGCTAAGGTGAATGTTTAGCATGTTTATTCACTAATTATGGCTAACTAGGGATGATTAGCGAATTAATGACTTAGAAAACTAAGTATAAATTCCAAAATCTTATCTTATGTCACTGGAATAAATTTGGGTTAATTTGGATTAAGTTTGCTAATCCCGGAATTTAGGGCATTAAGGGGGAAATCATGGATTTGGGTATGTTTGATCTAAAATAGCCTTTGTGACTGATATTTTGGTCTTTTTGGTTGAACTTATATATTGCTACTTATATGTTGCTACAGCTGTTTGGTATGTTTTATGATTGAATAGGAAAGTTAGAATGGTTGAAAACACTGTCGTATGGCGAGAAAGAACGATACAAGCTTGTTGGAAAAGTGCTAGGATTTCAGATCGGATCGAGTTGGAGGGTCCAAATTGAACCGGAAAAGTAGCAGAAGGAAGCAAGGTAACAAGGAAGGCCTGTGTGAGTCGAGTTGGGGTCAGATCGAATGCAAATGGAACTAAGGCAAGGGACCGAACCGATCAAAGTAGACCGAACCGAACCGAAAGGGCCGAACCAAGCTGGAGATGACGATCTGTATCGGGCTGGCATTGTGATGACCCCAAACTTCCGGTGGCCGAAAGTAAGGATAATCATATTGGAATACAACATATTTACAACAAAAACAGATCTCAGATAATTATCATAACACATAAACCATTGCAGCGGAAATAAATGTCATTAGCATCATAATATACAATACATCAGAGTACGCAGTACATGATACAACTTAGCCAAATAAAGAGTCTCAACAAAAGGGAAATAAGTTTCAATGGAAAAGAAACAAGTCTCAAACTCCATTGCATACATCAAAGCTACAGAAGATAAAATGTCTCAAAGCAGAAGTAAAAACTAGAGAAAAGGTCTTCCTCTTCTTCCTTCCAAGAAAGCTCCAATCAGAATGTATCACCTGAACTTGTCAATTGGCTGCCCGTGAAGCAAGAGGGCACCCGAGTTTGCAAAAGTGAAACAAACTACGAGTCAGTCATGGGACTGGTATGAGAATTCTTAACTAATTTATCTAACAACGTGGCAAATCACAGGACCACGCCGCTAATGCGGAACGGGTTTACTCCATTGGATTGCCAGTGCATAACTGAATAAAGTTTATACAAAAAAAGCGAAATGACTTTTGAAAAAAAATGAAATCATCATAAGATTCAAGTCCTATCACACAACGCAACGCACACAGGAGGATAGAGTTTTCCCTTATGATGATCAAACATGTTTGATACGTGAAAAGTAATATTTTAATATTATTATTATTAGTGTCTAAGCAGTATTAAAATACTTCAATATAAATGTATCAATCCTAGACGACATAGTACCCCATCCTACTATATCCCCGTATATAAGTTTACAATCAAAACCGAAATGTCATCGTATTGGGAATTGGTTTTCTGTCATGAAATCGAGGATAGGGATCGTCCTCTTCCGATTCGAGACACTCTAGCAAATGCCTCAGGATCCCCCGCAGTGAACCCTTGATCTTCAGGGCCGGTCCCCACCTAACGGTAGTGGATTGGCAATTCCTGAACACACGTTTCCCGGTTCCTTTGAACCTATAGTATGACCACTTCCGGCCTATAAAAACCCGAGGTACCTCAATCCATAATCCACATAAGTAAAATGCCGGGCCGTGTTAAAGCACCGACACTACCACTAGCTAGAAAGAAACATGTGCACTCCCTGCAGTTCTAATCCCTTTTTGACTCATACCGGGGTGTGCGGCTCGCGAAGTCACATTATACACAAAGCTATGCCTAAACAGGCTATGCTTTGATCATCAACCACAAGGCCTGCTTTTCAACAAAGCCTTGACCATTGCATCTTGGCGTGCCACCTTGACAATTCACGTCATGTGATCGACAACTATTACTATATACCAGGGTGTTAAGTAGAGAATAAATTCTCCACCACCAAACCGGCATATATTAATACAAGTCGATTTAATTACATGAAATGAATTTCAACATCAGACACGCATCCATTTACAAGTCCGTTCTGGGTTTGAACGAAACAGAAGACACCAAAAAGGCACTTGCTTATCCGCATGACCAACACACACGTCCGGACAATTACTAGTTCAACCCCGTCCGGGGAGCAAGTCAGTCCAAGGCATTAGTATTCGTCGTCCATTCGATGTGAAGATCGCCGGTCTTTAACAAGTCTTGTTACATCTTTGATTTAATCGTCGTGCAATTATTTGAAATGAGTTAAACTCAGTCTTTTCAAATAATTGTCGCATAATTATCATTTAAAACATTTCATATATATTTATAACTATTTATCGCTATTTTTATTTATTTGAAAATTGCTCGAAATAAATAAACGACGCTTCGGGTCAATGGGCGGCCCTGGCGCTGTTTTTACCAAATTTTGATTTACACATATCTTAAAATCTAACCGTCAGATTTTGATGAAATTTATATCGTTGGAAAGCTCTTCCCAAAGCGGTCCTAACGATTCCAGTTTTGGGAAAATCCAACGGTCGGATCTTTCGGTATAATCGTTTGAAGTTACGATTGTCGATACGCGAACTGCCGCTCTCGTTTTGTTAAATTTTATATTTTATATTTATATATATAAACCATTTGGCGATTCCCATTATTAAAATCCATTCTTTTTATTCTATAAAAACAATGTTTTTGTTCGCCAATTCTAATGCGAAAAAAATGACGGTTTCAACACTATACACTTTTATATTCAATAAAATAATATTTTTGTTCGCCAATTCTAATGCGACAAAAATGACGGTTTCAACATTATACACTTTTATATTCAATAAAATAATATTTTTGTTCGCCAATTCTAATGGGACAAAAATGACGGTTTCAACAATGTATATTTTTATATTCAATAAAATAACATTTTTGTCCGCCAATTCTAATGCGACCAAAAATGATGGTTTCAACAATGTATATTTTTATATTTAATAAAATAACATTTTTGTTTACCAATTCTAATGCGACAAAAATGATGGTTTCAACAATGTATATTTTTATATTCAATAAAATAACATTTTTGTTCGCCAATTCTAATGCGACCAAAAATGATGGTTTCAACAATGTACATTTTTATATTTAATAAAATAACATTTTTGTTCGTCAATTCTAATGCGACAAAAATGACGGCAAAAATGTACTCTTTTTTTAATTACATAAAAATGTTCTTTTTATCCTATTCATTTTAAATACACAAAAATGTACTTTTTATCCTATTCGTTTTAAATACAGAAAAAATGTACTTTCCATGTAAGAATGTAGATATTTTATCTCTTTTTCTTTTACATTGAAAAATGTAAGTTTTTACCTCTTTTTCTTTTACAATGAAAAATGTAAATTCTTTACCTTTACATTGAAAAATGTAAACCTTTCATTGTTACATAGAAAAATGTAAATCTTTCATCTTCACATAGAAAAATGTAAATTTTTTATCTTCACATAGTAAAATGTAAATCTTATATCTTTACATAGAAAAATGTAAATCTTATATTTTTACATAGAAAAATGTAAATCTTATATTTTTACATAGAAAAATGTAAATCTTATAATTTTACATAGAAAAATGTAAATCTTATATTTTTACATACAAAAATGTAAATCCTCTAATTATCTTTTTTACATTAGAAAAATGTATATTTTCTATTTATCCTTATTACATTAGAAAAATGTAAATTTTCTATTTATCCTTATTACATTAGAAAAATGTAAATTCTCTCATTATCTTTATTACATTAGAAAAATGTAAATTTTCTGTTTATCCTTATTACATTAGAAAAATATAAATTTTCTAATTATCCTTAATGCACATTTTTTCTTTATAGGGGATATTTTCCTATCTAACTCACATGTCAATTTGGTGTCAAAATATGATAACCAAAAATAATGGTTTTTGTCTAACCATTTCTACTCACCCAACATCGTGATTTCAATGTCCACACATACAACACAATATATGATTTGGTGTATAAATTTGATGAATCACAATAAAAGGTCTCATCTTTATTTTATTTGTAAATCAAATAAAATGTCTAATCTTTATTTGTAATCAAATAAAATATCTAATCTTTATTTTATATTGTAAATCAAAATAAAACATCTAATCTTAATTTATCTTTTAATTAAAATTTAAAAGATTTATACTTTCTTTATTTTATAAATCATAAAACAAAATAAAGATTCAATCTTTTTGTTTATTTTGCAAATCAAAATAAAAATTCAAACTTTCATTTATTTAGTGCATTAAAGGTAAAGATTTACCTTTCCTTTATTTTGTTAATCAAACAAAAAATTCAACTTGTCATTTTCTGTTGTGGATCAAAAATAAAGGTTTGAACTTTCTTTATTTACAAACCATAGACAAAATAAAGATTCAACTTAAATTTTGTTAATCAAAATAAAGATTCACTTTTCTTTTATATTGTAAATCAGAACATAAATCCAACTCCTTCATTTTATTTCAAAATATTCTAACTTTCTTTTATTTTGTAAAACAAAATAAAAATTCAAACTTTATTTAGTAAATCAGAATAAAGATTCAATTTTTTCTCATTTTAATTTGTTAAACAAAATAAAAGATTCAAAATTTCATTTTTGTTTGTAAAACAAACAAAGATTCAATTTTTCATTTCTATAAAGGAATAAAAATAGAAATAAAAATAAAAATAAAACTATTAAAGATGAGAACTTTATAGAGATTTCATCAGACTTTATAGATCTAAACTAACATGGCTATAACATGATATCACAACGAATATTAATAACCACACAACAATCCCAACATCACAGATCAGAAATAATAACATACAATGATTCACATAACAAATATAATTAAATTATTTAATTATTCAAAATTTAGAAATCTCACAGTCATTGCAGATTTTGGCCAAAATTCAAACTGTTCAGAATTAGCTCCAGTCGGTTTTGATGCGTAGATCTCAGTCACATGACCACACAGCTTCTGAAATTATTCGATTTCATGACCGTATGGATTAGTTATGATTTGATTTACATTGCAAACATTTTAAATAAAATAAATTAAACAAAATGTTTTAGAAAATTACATCTTCCTCCTCATTCAAGTTCAGGCCGTTTTTTTTACTACTTCGAACCTAGGGTTCGATTTGGCTCGCGACTGGTGGCACGGGGTGCCGATCTGAGCTCGCCACGTGGAAGGGGGGAGGACGCCGCGCCTGGGGGTGGTGCTTCGGTGGAGTTTGGTGGTCCCTAGTGGGCCCGACGGCGGTGCAAAGGCGGCGCCTTTGGGGGTTTGGTTCTCGGATTTTAGGCGACGAAAGGTCGATCAACTCGTATGAGATTAAAGAGGGAGGAAAGGGCTTCGATTTGGTATGTGGTTTGGGTTCCAATTCGAAGAAATGAAGGAGGAATTAGGAGGAGAAATTTCGAGCTCTCATGGCCATTGAACGAAGGGGGCGGCGGCTACAGAGTGAATAGTATTAGGGTTTTAATTTTCTCAATTATTTATAATATTTAATTGCTATTTTACAAATAAATCCGTAACTTTTAAACCAATCTATTTCCAGTCCAGTAGAAAGTGACCCTAGCCAATAACCCATATTACGGATCCAATGGGACAGGTCCCGTGAGGCCAAACGGCTGTTTGTGGCCTGAATTATTTAATTTAATAATTAAATCCTTTATTAATTTAATTTGTCTGCATAAATAAATTCACAGAGGCCACATACGGTGTCAGAAAAATCCAGAAAAAATATATTCGGCTTCGTTATGATTATACGGTCCTAAAAAAATTAATTTCGTCGAATTCTGAGACTGTTTGAAAAATGGCTATTTTTCACTCGATTAAATTTGACCGAAATCGACCAAACACATTTTCCTTCGCCACGCTCACATATTAATTCGAAAAATTCTAAAAATTGAAACCTAGCAATAATATGACATTCCGGTTCCAACAAAAGTTGTTTCGTTGAAAACAGAGATCGTTTGAAAATTGACTATTTTCACTGGCTTTAATATTATTTAAAAATGAAATTTTTAATTTCTGCCACATTTTTTTCCACCAAATTATTTAAAATAAAAATTTTAAATTAGTTCCGATTTTCCGGGTCGTTACAATCTCCTCCACTTAAGAGTTTTTCGTCCTCGAAAAGGAAACGAAGTAAAGTAGGAAACAAGATGGAAAATGTAAACTGGGGTAAGCGTACCTTACACAAGAGTTATTCGGAGATGTCCACTCTGCACTTGGGGTAAGCCTTTTTGATGCTATCTTTTGTCTCCTAAGTACAGTCTCTAGGATCCCCACTCCATTGAACTTTGACTAGGTTGATCCTCTTGTTCCTCAAAATTTTGGTTTCTTTGCCAATGATCTTGATCGGGTCCTTTCTCACTGTTAGATTTGGAGCAATATCTAGGACCTGTTGATTTAGTTTATCCTCAATCAGATCTAGATCATGCACATGCTTGGGGAGTTGAGACACATGAAATACATCATGCACCCCTGGCAACCAGTCAGGCAGCTGCACTCTATAAGCGAGAGTACCAATCCTTTCGAGGATAGGGAATGGACCAATGAATCTCGGTGCCAACTTTCCCGTCTTCCCAAAGCGAATCACACCTCTCAAAGGAGAAACCTTCAAGTATACTCGATCACCCACAGATAATTCTAAATTTCTTCTTCGCTGGTCTGCATAGCTCTTCTGTCGGCTCTGAGCAGTCAGCAAGCGCTTCTTAATCAAGTCAACCTTATTCGATGCTTCTCGAACCATGTCAGGGCCCAAGACTAGTCGATTGCCTGACTCCACCCAACATGCCGGAGATCTGCATGGCCTGCCATAAAGTAATTCAAACGGTGACATCTTCAAGCTTGCCTGGTAACTATTATTATAAGAGAATTCCACCAAGTGCAAGTGATCCTCCCATGAACCACCATAATCAAGAATGCAAGCTCGTAACAAGTGTTCTAAAACACGGTTCACCCTCTCAGTCTGGCCATCTGTCTGAGGGTGATAGGCAGAACTCAGATTCAACTTGGTCCCAATCTCTTCTTGAAAAGCTTCCCAGAACTTGCTGGTAAATAATGGATCCCGATCACCGACGATGCTTTTGGGAACCCCATGTAGTCTGACTATCTCTTTAAGATAAAGCTGCGCCAAACTACGAGCTGTTCTATTGGACCGAACAGGGATGAAATGGGCAGACTTTGTTAAGCGATCCACAATCACCCATATGCTATCATTCCCTTTTCTGATTCGGGGCAAGCCAACTATAAAGTCCATAGAAATTTCCTCCCACTTCCAACCTGGAACTCCTAGCGGTTGCAACAAACCTGCCAGTTTCTATTGATCACTTTTAACTTGCTGACAAGTGGGACATCTGGCAACGTAAATAGAAATATCTCTCTTCATCGCTTTCCACCAAAAGGTGCGCTTAAGATCATGGTACATCTTGTTTACACTTGGATGGACGCTGATTTTAGATTTGTGGCACTCATCCATAACTTCTCTTTTCAGCTCAGCAATGTCTGGCACACGAATTCGCCCTTGCAATCTAAGGGTCCCATTATTGTCAATCTGGAAACTTGAGGCCTCGCCCTTACGAACTCACTCACAAAGCTTCTGAATAAATTAATCATTCTTCTGAAGAGCAGAAATTTTATCAATCAAAGTAGGAGTGATAATGAGACTGGTGACAATGAGATTGTTGCATTCTGCATTCTTTCTACTGAGCGCATCTGCTACAACGTTGGCTTTTCCCGGAGTATATAGGATATCCAGGTCATATGATGCAAGAAATTCGACCCAGCGTTGTTGCCTCATATTCAAATCTTTTTGGGTAAAAAGTTGTTTCAAGGATTTGTGATCCGTGTAAATTTCAAACTTCTCACCCAAGAGATAATGCCTCCATATTTTAAAAGCAAACACAATGGCCATTAGCTCAAGATCATGCGTGATGTAATCCTTCTCATTCGGTTTCAACTGGCGGCTAGCATATGCGACTACTCTGCCTCTTTGCATCAGCACCGCACCAATACCTTAAATAAATAAGGGATAACATGTTAAAATGAGATTTGACAATAAAAGAAAATGTTATCTCTAACACGTTAATTTATAAAAGAAACAACCTTGCTTAGAAGTGTCGGTTCAGACCTTCAAATCCTGATTGCCATCTATGATGGTCAACACAGGAGCATTGGTCAACCTCTTCTTTAGCTCTTGGAAAGCTGTCTCGCATTCCGGTGTCCAATTGAATTTTGTATGTTTCTTGGTCAGGTTTGTCAATGGGCAAGCTACCTTCGAGAAATCTTTGACAAATTTCCAATAATAGCCAGCCAGTCCTGAGAAACTTCTTACCTCTGTGGGAGTTCTAGGTTGCTTCCATTCTTGGATGGCTGAGATCTTTCCTGGATCTACAGAGATGCCTTCCTTTGATACAACATGGCCGAGGAATTTCACCTCTTCTCGCCAGAATATGCATTTAGAAAATTTGGCTTTCAGCACATTCCTTCTCAAAATATCTAAGACTTCTCTGAGATGCTGTGCGTGCTCAGCAGTGGATTTAGAAAAGATGAGGATGTCATCGATGAACACGAGCACAATTTACTTAAAACATCTCTGAACACTCTATTCATCAGATCAACAAAATATGCTGGAGCATTACATAGACCGAAGGGCATTAATAGCCATTCATAAAAGATATCCGATCCTCTGAAAGCAATTAAAGGCACACACTCTTCTGCAATGCAAAGTTGATGGAAGCATGTAGCTAGGTCCATCCTAGAGAATACTCGTGCTCCATGCAAGCGGTCGAGCAAGTCACCTATACGAGGAAGTGGGTATTTGTTTTTCAGTGTTTATTTGTTGAGATCACGGTAATCCACACATAACCTGAGTGTACCGTCAGATTTTGGGACGAACATCACTGCTGCACCCCATTCTGAGAAGCTAGGCCTGATCAGACCCTTCCATAAAAGTTGTTTGGTTTTATTTCTCAGCTCCTCTTTTTCTTTTGGTGACATTCTCCGAATGGGATGTACGACAGGCCTCACATTCGGAGCTAGATCAATTCTGAAGCTGATTTCTCTATGCGGGGGTAAGACCTCAACTTCTTTGAATACATCAGCGTAATCTTTGATGATAGGGATATCCTCAATAGAAGTAGGAGCAACTTCTAGAGATGACCAGAATGCCTTTCTATCGGTGGCTGAGCCATGGCATAGGATAGTAATATTTCCAAGCTTAGTTTTAACTTTGATGATTCTCTCCGCACAAATTAACTCAGCCTCATACTTTGTTAGCCAATCAATCCCCAGTATGACATCATAGCCGGAGAAATTCATAACGATCAAGTCAAAGAGGAACTAGTAGCAAGAGTAAGAAACAGGTACTCTACAATACTGATCAAGAATAAGAGAACCTCCTATCGGACTATTAGCTCTAATCAAATTTTTGAGTTTTCTTGGTTTCAGTTTCAACTTTTTAATTGTATCAATAGAAATAAAGCTTCGCGCAGCACCAGTATCAAACAAGACAGTAATAGGGATGTTCTTAATATTAAGAGTACCTCCTAAGACATCGGGTTTACCTGGTTCCTTAGTCGTAGCTGGTGTATCTGCTCCCTCATTAACATGTGCCACCTGAGCATTCTTTAGCAGTGGGCAATTTGCCTTAATGTTCCCCTTTTGATGACAATTGTAGCATTCCCTCTTGTCTTGAGAACTCTGGCCACGATTCTGGGAACTCTGACCATGGTTCTGACTAGGGCCCGAATCATTTCTCTTAACCTTTTTAGGTGCTCTACACTCGTAATCAAAATGTCCAATCTTGCCGCAGTTATATCAGGTCACCTTGCTCCTGTCCCTCTTCTTCCCTTGGGGCTTAGCGGTAGAAGAATTGCTCGCCTCCTATTTCTTGTTAGCCTGTTCCTTCTGGTTGTTGCCTTGGCTTTCCGCTCTATCCTGCAGTCTGGACTCGTCATTTTCCTCGTAGCGGCACGCCATCTCTACTACTTCATTGAAGGGAAGCTTGATATGAGCAGTGACTCGGTTCAAATATTTCTTTGACTGACCCTTGATAAAAATTTTATTCTTCTCTGCCGGATCTTGAATCAAACCAGGAGCATATCGTGAAAGCTCATCAAACTTCCTCACAAACTCAGAAATGGTCATATTCCCTTATTGTAGGTTAACGAACTTCTCGCGCAGGCGCTCTCTAGCTTGTGGGGGTATATACTTCTCATTGAAAAGTTCCTTAAATTTGGCCCAAGACGTATTGGCCACGTCATTGCAGATCTTGATCGTATCCCACCAATGCCCGGCTTCCTCTTTTAATTGCCATACTTCCAGGTAATGCTTTTGCTGATCTTCTAGTTCTAAGCCCTCTAGGATCTTTTCGCAATCTTTAAGCCATGCCTCTGCTTGAATCGCAGACTCTCACCCCGTGAAAGGTACACCTCCTAGGTTTTTGAATTTCTTTGACATCTCTCCAAATCGAAGGGTTGTGGAGGTGGAGGTGGTTCAGCTACGACCTCTGAAGTATGTTGTTCCTGAGTGATGGGGGGTCTCGTCTCTGGCTTGCCCTTCAGCTCCTACTCGAGCTCCTCCTCTAGCCCCGCCTCGAGCTCCACCTCGGGCTCCGCCCCGGGCTGTTCTTGCTCTAGTATCCATTTAAATCAATCTCTACCATCAAGGAAAGAGTCAGACCAACAAAAATGAAAATTTTCAAGAAAAGATAAGATAAGGACAAGATGAAAAGATGATGATGTAATGACTGATAAATATGTGCTATTCTGCTGTGCTCATTCTAGGACATTACTAGTCCTATCTCTAATGAGCTGCTCGTCTTAGAATAATGTGGATTCTATCTAGACAAATTGTTCTAAATATGTTATATTCCGAAGCTAAGGTTAACCTGGCTCTGATACCAACTGTGATGACCCCAAACTTCCGGTGGCCGAAGGTAAGGATAATCATATTGGAATACAACATATTTACAACAAAAACAGATCTCAGATAATTATCATAACACAAACAATTACAGCGAAAATAAATGTCATCAGCATCATAATATCCAATACATCATAGTACGCAATACAGGATACAACTTAGCCAAATACAGAGTCTCAACAAAAGGGAAATAAGTTTCAATGGAAAAGAAACAAGTCTCAAACTCCATTGCATACATCAAAGCTACAGAAGATAAAATGTCTCAAAGCAGAAGTAAAAACTAGAGAAAAGGTCTTCCTCTTCTTCCTTCCAAGCAAGCTCCAATCAGAATGTATCACCTGAACCTGTCAATTGGCTGCCCGTGTGGGAAGAGGGCACCCGAGTTTGCAAAAGTGAAACAAACTACGAGTCAGTCATGGGACTGGTATGAGAATTCTTAACTAATTTATCTAACAACGTGGAAAATCACAGGACCACGCCGCTAACGCGGAACGGGTTTACTCCATTGGATTGCCAGTGCATAACTGAATAAAAGTTATACAAAAAAAGCGAAATGACTTTTGAAAAAAAAATGAAATCATCATAAGATTCAAGTCCTATCACACAATGCAACGCACACAGGTAGATAGAGTTTTCCCTTATGATGATCAAACATGCTTGATACGTGAAAAGTAATATTTTAATATTATTATTATTAGTGTCTAAGCAGTATTAAAATACTTCAATATAAATGTATCAATCCTAGACGGCATAGTACCCCATCCTACTATATCCCCGTATATAAGTTTACAATCAAAACCGAAATGTCATCGTATTGGGAATTGGTTTTCTGTCATGAAATCGAGGCTAGGGATCGTCCTCTTCCGATTCGAGACACTCTAGCAAATGCTTCAGGATCCCCCGCAGTGAACCCTTGGATCTTCAGGGCCGGTCTCCACCTAACGGTAGTGGATTAGCAATTCCTGAACACACGTTTCCCGGTTCCTTTGAACCTATAGTATGACCACTTCCGGCCTATAAAAACCCGAGGTACCTCAATCCATAATCCACATAAGTAAAATGTCGGGCCGTGTTAAAGCACCAACACTACCCCTAGCTAGAAAGAAACGTGTGCACTCCCTGTAGTCCTAATTCCTTTTTGACTCATACCGGGGTGTGAGGCTCGCAAAGTCACGTTATACACAAAGCTATGCCTAAACAGGCTATGCTTTGATCATCAACCACAAGGCCTGCTTTTCAACAAAGCCTTGATCATTGCATCTTGGCGTGCCACCTTGACAATTCACGTCATGTGATCGACAACTATTACTATATACCAGGGTGTTAAGTAGAGAATAAATTCTCCACCACCAAACAGGCATATATTAATACAAGTCGATTTAATTACATGAAATGAATTTCAACGTCAGACACGCATCCATTTACAAGTCCGTTCTGGGTTTAAACGAAACAGGAGACACCAAAAAGGCACTTGCTTATCCGCATGACCAACACACACGTCCGGACAATTACTAGTTCAACCCCGTCCTGGGAGCAAGTCAGTCCAAGGCATTAGTAGTCGTCGTCCATTCGATGTGAAGATCGCCGGTCTTTAACACAGTCTTGTTACATCTTTGATTTAATCGTCGTGCAATTATTTGAAATGAGTTAAACTCAGTCTTTTCAAATAATTGTCGCATAATTATCATTTAAAACATTTCATATATATTTATAACTATTTATCGCTATTTTTATTTATTTGAAAATGGCTCGAAATAAATAAACGACGCTTCGGGTCAATGGGCGGCCCTGGCGCTGTTTTTACCAAATTTTGATTTACACATATCTTAAAATCTAACCATCGGATTTTGATGAAATTTATATCGTTGGAAAACTCTTCCCAAAGCGGTCCTAACGATTCCAGTTTTGGGAAAATCCAACGGTCGGATCTTTCGGTATAATCGTTTGAAGTTACGATTGTCTATACGCGAGCTGCCGCTCTCGTTTTGTTAAATTTTATATTTTATATTTATATATATAAACCATTTGGCGATTCCCATTATTAAAATTCGTTCTTTTTATTCTATAAAAACAATGTTTTTGTTCGCCAATTCTAATGCGACAAAAATGACGGTTTCAACACTATACACTTTTATATTCAATAAAATAATATTTTTGTTCGCCAATTCTAATGCGACAAAAATGACGGTTTCAACATTATACACTTTTATATTCAATAAAATAATATTTTTGTTCGCCAATTCTAATGGGACAAAAATGACGGTTTCAACAATGTATATTTTTATATTCAATAAAATAACATTTTTGTCCGCCAATTCTAATACGACCAAAAATGATGGTTTCAACAATGTATATTTTTATATTTAATAAAATAACATTTTTGTTTGCCAATTCTAATGCGACAAAAATGATGGTTTCAACAATGTATATTTTTATATTCAATAAAATAACATTTTTGTTCGCCCATTCTAATGCGACCAAAAATGATGGTTTCAACAATGTACGTTTTTATATTTAATAAAATAACATTTTTGTTCGTCAATTCTAATGCGACAAAAATGACGGCAAAAATGTACTCTTTCTTTAATTACATAAAAATGTTCTTTTTGTCCTATTCATTTTAAATACACAAAAATGTACTTTTTATCCTATTCGTTTTAAATACAGAAAAAATGTACTTTCCATGTTTCTATAAGAATGTAGATATTTTATCTCTTTTTCTTTTACATTGAAAAATGTAAGTTTTTACCTCTTTTTCTTTTACAATGAAAAATGTAAATTCTTTATCTTTACATTGAAAAATGTAAACCTTTCATTATTACATAGAAAAATGTAAATCTTTCATCTTCACATAGAAAAATGTAAATTTTTTATCTTCACATAGTAAAATGTAAATCTTATATCTTTACATAGAAAAATGTAAATCTTATATTTTTACATAGAAAAATGTAAATCTTATATTTTTACATAGAAAAATGTAAATCTTATAATTTTACATAGAAAAATGTAAATCTTATATTTTTACATACAAAAATGTAAATCCTCTAATTATCTTTTTTACATTAGAAAAATGTATATTTTCTATTTATCCTTATTACATTAGAAAAATGTAAATTTTCTATTTATCCTTATTACATTAGAAAAATGTAAATTCTCTCATTATCTTTATTATATTAGAAAAATCTAAATTTTCTGTTTATCCTTATTACATTAGAAAAATGTAAATTTTCTTATTATCCTTAATGCACATTTTTTCTTTATAGGGGATATTTTCCTATCTAACTCACATGTCAATTTGGTGTCAAAATATGATAACAAAAAATAATGGTTTTTGTCTAACCATTTCTACTCACCCAACATCGTGATTTCAATGTCCACACATACAACACAATATATGATTTGGTGTATAAATTTGATGAATCACAATAAAAGGTCTCATCTTTATTTTATTTGTAAATCAAATAAAATGTCTAATCTTTATTTGTAATCAAATAAAATATCTAATCTTTATTTTATATTGTAAATCAAAATAAAATATCTAATCTTAATTTATCTTTTAATTAAAATTTAAAAGATTTATACTTTCTTTTTTTTATAAATCATAAAACAAAATAAAGATTCAATCTTTTTGTTTATTTTGCAAATCAAAATAAAAATTCAAACTTTCATTTATTTAGTGCATTAAAGGTAAAGATTTACCTTTCCTTTATTTTGTTAATCAAACAAAAAAATCAACTTGTCATTTTCTGTTGTGGATCAAAAATAAAGGTTTGAACTTTCTTTATTTACAAACCATAGACAAAATAAAGATTCAACTTAAATTTTTTTAATCAAAATAAAGATTCACTTTTCTTTTATATTGTAAATCAGAACATAAATCCAACTCCTTCATTTTATTTCAAAATATTCTAACTTTCTTTTATTTTGTAAAAATAAATAAAAATTCAAACTTTATTTAGTAAATCAGAATAAAGATTCAATTTTTTCTCATTTTAATTTGTCAAACAAAATAAAAGATTCAAAATTTCATTTTTGTTTATAAAACAAACAAAGATTCAATTTTTCATTTCTATAAAGGAATAAAAATAGAAATAAAAATAAAAATAAAACTATTAAAGATGAGAACTTTATAGAGATTTCATCAGACTTTATAGATCTAAACTAACATGGCTATAACATGATATCACAACGAATATTAATAACCACACAACAAACCCAACATCACAGATCAGAAATAATAATATACAATGATTCACATAACAAATATAATTAAATTATTTAATTATTCAAAATTTAGAAATCTCACAGTCGTTGCAGATTTTGGCCAAAATTCAAACTGTTCAGAATTCGCTCCAGTCGGTTTAGATGCGTAGATCTCAGTCACACGACCACACAGCTTCTGAAATTATTCGATTTCATGACCGTATGGATTAGTTATGATTTGATTTACATTGCAAACATTTTAAATAAAATAAATTAAACAAAGTGTTTTAGAAAATTACATCTTCCTCCTCATTCAAGTTCAGGCCGTTTTTTTTTTACTACTTCGAACCTAGGGTTCGATTTGGCTCGCGACTGGTGGCACGGGGTGCCGATCTGAGCTCGCCACGTGGAAGGGGGGAGGACGCTGCGCCTGGGGATGGTGCTTCGGTGGAGTTTGGTGGTCCCTAGTGGGCCCGACGGCGGTGCAAAGGCGGCGCCTTTGGGGGTTTGGTTCTCGGATTTTAGGCGACGAAAGGTCGATCAACTCGTATGAGATTAAAGAGGGAGGAAAGGGCTTCGATTTGGTATGTGGTTTGGGTTCCAATTCGAAGAATTGAAGGAGAAATTAGGAGGAGAAGTTTCGAGCTCTCATGGCCATTGAACGAAGGGGGCGGCGGCTACAGAGTGAATAGTATTAGGGTTTTAATTTTCTCAATTATTTATAATATTTAATTGCTATTTTACAAATAAATCCGTAACTTTTAAACCAATCTATTTTCAGTCCAGTAGAAAGTGACCCTAGCCAATAACCCATATTACGGATCCAATGGGACAGGTCCCGTGAGCCCAAACGGCTATTTGTGGCCTGAATTATTTAATTTAATAATTAAATCCTTTATTAATTTAATTTGTCTGCATAAATAAATTCACAGAGGCCACATACGGACTCAGAAAAATCCAGAAAAAATATATTTGGCTTCGTTATGATGATACGGTCCTAACAAAATTAATTTCGTCGAATTATGAGACTGTTTGAAAAATGGCTATTTTTCAGTCGATTAAATTTGACCGAAATCGACCAAACACATTTTCCTTCGCCACGCTCACATATTAATTCGAAAAATTATAAAAATTGAAACCTAGCAATAATATGACATTCCGGTTCCAACAAAAGTTGTTTCGTTGAAAACAGAGATCGTTTGAAAATTGACTATTTTCACTGGCTTTAATATTATTTAAAAATGAAAATTTTAATTTCTGCCACATTTTTTTCCACCAAATTATTTAAAATAAAAATTTTAAATTGGTTTGGATTTTCCGGGTTGTTGCAATCTCCTCCACTTAAGAGTTTTTCGTCCTCGAAAAGGAAACGAAGTAAAGTAGGAAACAAGATGGAAAATGTAAACTGGGGTAAACGTACCTTACACAAGAGTTATTCGGAGATGTCCACTCTGCACTTGGGGTAAACCTTTTTGATGCTATCTTTTGTCTCCTAAGTACAGTCTCTAGGATCCCCACTCCATTGAACTTTGACTAGGTTGATCCTCTTGTTCCTCAAAATTTTGGTTTCTTTGCCAATGATCTTGATCGGGTCCTTTCTCACTGTTAGATTTGGAGCAATATCTAGGACCTGTTGATTTAGTTTATCCTCAATCAGATCTCGATCATGCACATGCTTGGGGAGTTGAGACACATGAAATACATCATGCACCCCTGGCAACCAGTCAGGCAGCTGCACTCTATAAGCGAGAGTACCAATCCTTTCGAGGATAGGGAATGGACCAATGAATCTCGGTGCCAATTTTCCCGTCTTCCCAAAGCGAATCACACCTCTCTAAGGAGAAACCTTCAAGTATACTCGATCACCCACAGAGAATTCTAAATTTCTTCTTCGCTGGTCTGCATAGCTCTTCTGTCGGCTCTGAGCAGTCAGCAAGTGCTTCTTAATCAAGTCAACCTTATCCGATGCTTCTCGAACCATGTCGGGGCCCAAGACTAGTCGATTGCCTGACTCCACCCAACATGCCGGAGATCTGCATGGCCTGCCATAAAGTAATTCAAACGGTGACATCTTCAAGCTTGCCTGGTAACTATTATTATAAGAGAATTCCACCAAGTGCAAGTGATCCTCCCATGAACCACCATAATCAAGAATGCAAGCTCGTAACAAGTGTTCTAAAACACGGTTCACCCTCTCAGTCTGGCCATCTGTCTGAGGGTGATAGGCAGAGCTCAGATTCAACTTGGTCCTAAGCTCTTCTTGAAAAGCTTCCCAGAAATTGCTGGTAAATAATGGATCCCGATCACCGACGATGCTTTTGGGAACCCCATGTAGTCTGACTATCTCTTTAAGATAAAGCTGCGCCAAACTACGAGCTGTTCTATTGGACCGAACAGGGATGAAATGGGCAGACTTTGTTAAGCGATCCACAATCACCTATATGCTATCATTCCCTTTTCTGATTTGGGGCAAGCCAACTATAAAGTCCATAGAAATTACCTCCCACTTCCAACCTGGAACTCCTAGCGGTTGCAACAAACCTGCCAGTTTCTATTGATCACTTTTAACTTGTTGACAAGTGGGACATCTGGCAACGTAAATAGAAATATCTCTCTTCATCGCTTTCCATCAAAAGGTGCGCTTAAGATCATGGTACATCTTGTTTACACTTGGATGGACGCTGATTTTAGATTTGTGGCACTCATCCATAACTTCTCTTTTCAGCTCAGCAATGTCTGGCACACGAATTCGCCCTTGCAATCTAAGGGTCCCATTATTGTCAATCTGGAAACTTGAGGCCTCGCCCTTACGAACTCGCTCACAAAGCTTCTGAATAAATTAATCATTCTTCTGAAGAGCAGAAATTTTATCAATCAAAGTAGGAGTGATAATGAGACTAGTGATAACGAGATTGTTGCATTCTGCATTCTTCTACTGAGCGCATCCGCTACAACGTTGGCCTTTCCCGGAGTATATAGGATATCCAGGTCATATGATGCAAGAAATTCGACCCAGCGTTGCTGCCTCATATTCAAATCTTTTTGGGTAAAAAGTTGTATCAAGGATTTGTGATCCGTGTAAATTTCAAACTTCTCACCCAAGAGATAATGCCTCCATATTTTAAAAGCAAACACAATGGCCATTAGCTCAAGATCATGCGTGACGTAATCCTTCTCGTGCGGTTTCAGCTGGCGGCTAGCATATGCGACTACTCTGCCTCTTTGCATCAGCACTGCACCAATACCTTAAATAAATAAGGGATAACATGTTAAAATGAGATTTGACATTAAAAGAAAATGTTATCTCTAACACGTTAATTTATAAAAGAAACAACCTTGCTTAGAAGCGTCGGTCCAGACCTTCAAATCCTGATTGCCATCTATGATGGTCAACACAGGAGCATTGGTCAACCTCTTCTTTAGCTCTTGGAAAGCTGTCTCGCATTCCAGTGTCCAATTGAATTTTGTATGTTTCTTGGTCAGGTTTGTCAATGGGCAAACTACCTTCGCGAAATCTTTGACAAATTTCCGATAATAGCCAGCCAGTCCTAAGAAACTTCTTACCTCTGTGGGAGTTCTAGGCTGAGATCTTTCCTGGATCTACAGAGATGCCTTCCTTTGATACAACATGGCCGAGGAATTTCACCTCTTCTCGCCAGAATACGCGTTTAGAAAATTTGGCTTTTAGCACATTCCTTCTCAAAATATCTAAGACTTCTCTGAGATGCTGTGCGTGCTCAGCAGTGGATTTAGAAAATATGAGGATGTCATCGATGAACACGATCACAATTTACTTAAAACATCTCTGAACACACTATTCATCAGATCAACAAAATATGCTGGAGCATTACATAGACCGAAGGGCATTACTAGCCATTCATAAAAGATATCCGATCCTCTGAAAGCAATTAAAGGCACACACTCTTCTGCAATGCGAAGTTGATGGAAGCCTGTAGCTAGGTCCATCCTAGAGAATACTCGTGCTCCATGCAAGCGGTCGAGCAAGTCATCTATACGAGGAAGTGGGTATTTGTTTTTCAGTGTTTATTTGTTGAGATCACGGTAATCCACACATAACCTGAGTGTACCGTCAGATTTTGGGACGAACATCACTGCTGCAGCCCATTCTGAGAAGCTAGGCCTGATCAGACCCTTCCATAAAAGTTGCTTGGTTTTATTTCTCATCTCCTCTTTTTCTTTTGGTGACATTCTCCGAATGGGATGTACGACAGGCCTCACATTCGGAGCTAGATCAATTCTGAAGCTGATTTCTCTATACGGGGGTAAGACCTCAACTTTTTTGAATACATCAGCGTATTCTTTGACGATAGGGATATCCTCAATAGAAGTAGGAGCAACTTCTAGAGATGACCAGAATGCCTTTCTATCGGTGGCTGAGCCATGGCATAGGATAGTAATATTTCCAAGCTTAGTTTTAACTTTGATGATTCTCTCCGCACAAATTAACTCAGCCTCATACTTTGTTAGCCAATCAATCCCCAGTATGACATCATAGCCGGAGAAATTCATAACGATCAAGTCAATGGGGAACTGGTAGCAAGAGTAAGAAACAGGTACTCTACAATACTGATCAAGAATAAGAGAACCTCCTATCGGACTATTAGCTCTAATCAAATTTTTGAGTTTTCTTGGTTTCAGTTTCAACTTTTTAATTGTATCAATAGAAATAAAGCTTCGCGCAGCACCAGTATCAAACAAGACAGTAATAGGGATGTTCTTAATATTAAGAATACCTCCTAAGACATCGGGTTTACCTGGTTCCTCAGTCGTAGCTGGTGTATCTGCTCCCTCATAAACATGTGCCACCTGAGCATTCTTTAGCAGTGGGCAGTTTGCCTTAATGTGCCCCTTTTGATGACAATTGTAGCATTCCCTCTTGTCTTGAGAACTCTGGCCACGATTCGGGGAACTCTGACCATGGTTCTGACTAGGGCCCGAATCATTTCTCTTAACCTTTTTAGGTGCTTTACACTCGTAATCAAAATGTCCAATCTTGCCGCAGTTATAGCAGGTCACCTTGCTCCTATCCCTCTTCTTCCCTTGGGGCTTAGCGGTAGAAGAATTGCTCGCCTCCTATTTCTTGTTAGCCTGTTGCTTCTGGTTGTTGCCTTGGCTTTTCGCTCTATCCTGCGGTCTAGACTCGTCATTTTCCTCGTAGCGGCACGCCATCTCTACTACTTCATTGAAGGGAAGCTTGATATGAGCAGTGACTCGGTTCAAATATTTCTTTGACAGACCCTTGATAAATTTTTTATTCTTCTCTGCCGGATCTTGAATCAAACCAGGAGCATATCGTGAAAGCTCATCAAACTTCCTCACATACTCAGAAATGGTCATATTCCCTTATTGTAGGTTAACGAACTGCTCGCGCAGGCGCTCTCTAGCTTGTGGGGGTATATACTTCTCATTGAAAAGTTCCTTAAATTTGGCCCAAGACGTATTGACCACGTCATTGCAGATCTTGATCGTATCCCACCAATGCCCGGCTTCCTCTTTTAATTGCCATACTTCCAGGTAACGCTTTTGCTGATCTTCTAGTTCTAAGCCCTCTAGGATCTTTTCGCAATCTTTAAGCCATGCCTCTGCCTGAATCGCAGACTCTCACCCCGTGAAAGGTACACCTCCTAGGTTTTTGAATTTCTTTGACATTCTCTCCAAATCGAAGGGCTGTGGAGGTGGTTAAGCTACGACCTCTGAAGTATGTTGTTCCTGAGTGATGGGGGTCTCGTCTCTGGCTTGCCCTTCAGCTCCTACTCGGGCTCCTCCTCTAGCCCCGCCTCGAGCTCCACCTCGGGCTCCGCCCCGGGCTGTTCTTGCTCTAGTATCCATTTAAATCAATCTCTACCATCAAGGAAAGAGTCAGACCAAAAAAAATGAAAATTTTCAAGAAAAGATAAGATAAGGACAAGATGAAAAGATGATGATGTAATGACTGATAAATATGTGCTATTTTTCTGTGCTCATTCTAGGACATTACTAGTCCTATCTCTAATGAGCTACTCGTCTTAGAATAATGTGGATTCTATCTAGACAAATTGTTCTAAATATGTTATATTCCGAAGCTAAGGTTAACCTAGCTCTGATACCAACTGTGATGACCCCAAACTTCCGGTGGCCGAAGGTAAGGATAATCATATTGGAATACAACATATTTACAACAAAAACAGATCTCAAATAATTATCATAACACAAACAATTACAGCGAAAATAAATGTCATCAGCATCATAATATCCAATACATCAGAGTACGCAGTACAGGATACAACTTAGCCAAATACAGAGTCTCAACAAAAGGGAAATAAGTTTCAATGGAAAAGAAACAAGTCTCAAACTCCATTGCATACATCAAAGCTACAGAAGATAAAATGTCTCAAAGCAGAAGTAAAAACTAGAGAAAAGGTCTTCCTCTTCTTCCTTCCAAGCAAGCTCCAATCAGAATGTATCACCTGAACCTGTCAATTGGCTGCCCGTGTGGGAAGAGGGCACCCGAGTTTGCAAAAGTGAAACAAACTACGAGTCAGTCATGGGACTAGTATGAGAATTCTTAACTAATTTATCTAACAACGTGGCAAATCACAGGACCACGCCACTAACGCGGAACGGGTTTACTCCATTGGATTGCCAATGCATAATTGAATAAAGTTTATACAAAAAAAGCGAAATGACTTTTAAAAAAAAATGAAATCATCATAAGACTCAAGTCCTATCACGCAATGCAACGCACACAGGAGGATAGAGTTTTCCCTTATGATGATCAAACATGCTTAATACGTGAAAAGTAATATTTTAATATTATTATTACTAGTGTCTAAGTTGTATTAAAATACTTCAATATAAATGTATCAATCCTAGACGGCATAGTACCCCATCCTACTATGTCGCCGTATATATGTTTACAATCAAAACCGAAATGTCGTCTTATTAGGAATTGGTTTTCTGTCATGAAATCGAGGCTAGGGATCGTCCTCTTACGATTTGAGACACTCTAGCAAATGCCTCAAGATCCCCCGCAGTGAACCCTTGGATCTTCAGGGCCGGTCCCCACCTAACGGTAGTGGATTGGCAATTCCTGAACACACGTTTCTCGGTTCCTTTGAACCTATAGTATGACCACTTCCGACCTATAAAAACCCGAGGTACCTCAATCCATAATCCACATAAGTAAAATGCCGGGCCGTGTTAAAGCACCGACACTACCCCTAACTAGAAAGAAACGAGTGCACTCTCTGCAGTCCTAATCCCGTTTTTGACTCATACCGGGGTGTGAGGCTCGCGAAGTCACGTTATACACAAAGCTATGCCTTAACAGGCTATGCTTTGATCATCTACCACAAGGCCTGCTTTTCAACAAAGTCTTGATCATTGCATCTTGGCGTGCCACCTTGACAATTCACGCCATGTGATCGACAACTATTACTATATACCAGGGTGTTAAGTAGAGAATAAATTCTCCACCACCAAACAGGCATATATTAATACAAGTCGATTTAATTACATGAAATGAATTTCAACGTCAGACACGCATCCATTTACAAGTCCGTTCTGGGTTTGAACGAAACAGGAGACACCAAAAAGGCACTCGCTTATCCGTACGACCAACACACACGTCCGGACAATTACTACTTCAACCCCGTCCTGGGAGCAAGTCAGTCCAAGGCATCAGTAGTCGACATCCATTCGATGTGAAGATCGCCGGTCTTCAACTCCGTCTTGTTACATCTTTGATTTAATCGTCGTGCAATTATTTGAAATGAGTTAAACTTGGTCATTTCAAATAATTGTCACATAATTATCATTTAAAACATTTCATATATATATATATATAGTTATAACTATTTATCGCTATTTTTATTTATTTGAAAATAACTCGAAATAAATAAACGACGCTTCGGGTCAATGGGCGGCCCTGGCGCTGTTTTTACCAAATTTTGATTTACACATATCTTAAAATCTAACTGTCAGATTTTGATGAAATTTATATCGTTGGAAAGCTCTTCCCAAAGCGGTCCTAACGGTTCCAGTTTTGGGAAAATCCAACGGTCGGATCTTTCGGTATAATCGTTTGAAGTTACGATTGTCGATACGCGAACTGCCGCTCTCGTTTCGTTAAATTTTATATTTAAAATTTATATATATAAACCATTTGGCGATTCCCATTATTAAAATCCATTCTTTTTATTCTATAAAAACAATGTTTTTGTTCGCCAATTCTAATGCGACAAAAATGACGGTTTCAACATTATACACTTTTATATTCAATAAAATAATATTTTTGTTCGCCAATTCTAATGCGACAAAAATGACGGTTTAAACATTTTACACTTTTATATTCAATAAAATAATATTTTTGTTCACCAATTCTAATGGGACAAAAATGACGGTTTCAATAATGTATATTTTTATATTCAATAAAACAACATTTTTGTTCGCCAATTCTAATGCGACCAAAAATGATGGTTTCAACAATGTATATTTTTATATTTAATAAAATAACATTTTTGTTCGCCAATTCTAATGCGACAAAAATGATGGTTTCAACAATGTATATTTTTATATTCGATAAAATAACATTTTTGTTCGCCAATTCTAATGCAACCAAAAATGATGGTTTCAACAATGTATATTTAATAAAATAACATTTTTGTTCGTCAATTCTAATGCGACAAAAATGACGGCAAAAATGTACTCTTTCTTTAATTACATAAAAATGTTCTTTTTATCATATTCGTTTTAAATACACAAAAATGTACTTTTTATCCTATTTATTTTAAATACACAAAAATGTACTTTCCATGTTTCTATAAAAATGTAAATATTTTATCTCCTTTTCTTTTACATTGAAAAATGTAAGTTTTTACCTCTTTTTCTTTTACAACGAAAAATGCAAATTCTTTACCTTTACATTGAAAAATGTAAATCATTCATCTTCACATAGAAAAATGTAAATCTTTCATCTTCACATAGAAAAATGTAAATCTTTTATTTTTACATAGAAAAATGTAAATCTTATATTTTTACATAGAAAAATGTAAATATTATATTTTTACATAGAAAAATGTAAATCCTCTAATTATCTTTATTACATTAGAAAAATGTAAATTTTCTATTTATCCTTATTACATTAGAAAAATGTAAATTTTCTATTTATCCTTATTACATTAGAAAAATGTAAATTCTCTCATTATCCTTATTACATTAGAAAAATGTAAATTTTATAATTATCCTTAATGCACATTTTTTCTTTCTAGGGGATATTTTCCTATCTAACTCACATGTCAATTTGGTGTCAAAATATGATAACCAAAAATAAAGGTTTTTGTCTAACCATTTCTACTCACCCAACGTCGTAATTTCAATGTCCACACATACAACACAATATATGATTTGGCATATAAATTTGATGAATCACAATAAAAGGTCACATCTTTATTTTATTTGTAAATCAAATAAAATATCTAATCTTTATTTGTATATCAAACAAAATATCTAATCTTTATTTTATATTGTAAATCAAAATAAAATATCTAATCTTAATTTATCTTTTAATTAAAATTTAAAAGATTTATATTTACTTTATTTTATAAATCATAAAACAAAATAAAGATTCAATCTTTTTGTTTATTTTGCAAATCAAAATAAAAATTCAAACTTTCATTTATTTAGTGCATTAAAGGTAAAGATTTACCTCTCCTTTATTTTGTTAATCAAACTAAAAATTCAACTTGTCATTTTCTGTTGTGGATCAAAAATAAAGGTTTGAACTTTCTTTATTTACAAACCATAGACAAAATAAAGATTCAACTAAAATTTTGTTAATCAAAATAAAGATTCACTTTTATTTTATATTGTAAATCAGAACATAAATCCAACTCCTTCATTTTATTTCAAAATATCCTAACTTTCATTTATTTTGTAAAACAAAATAAAAATTCAAACTTTATTTAGTAAATCAGAATAAAGATTCAATTTTTTCTCATTTTAATTTGTTAAACAAAATAAAAGATTCAACATTTCATTTTTGTTTGTAAAACAAACAAAGATTCAATTTTTCATTTCTATAAAGGAATAAAAATAAAAATAAAAATAAAAATAAAACTAATAAAGATGAGAACTTTATAGATATTTCATCAGACTTTATAGATCTAAACTAACATGGCTATAACATGATATCACAACGAATATCAATAACCATAAAACAATCACAACATCACAGATCAGAAATAATAACATACAATGATTCACATAACAAATATAATTAAATTATTTAATTATTCAAAATTTAGAAATCTCACAGTCGTTGCAGATTTTGGCCAAAATTCAAACTGTTTAGAATTAGCTCTAGTCGGTTTAGACGCGTAGATCTCAGTCACACGATCACACAGCTTCTGAAATTATTCGATTTCATGATCGTATGAATTAGTTATGATTGGATTTACATTGCAAACATTTTAAATAAAATTAATTAAACAAAGTTTTTTTGAAAATTACATCTTCCTCCTCGTTCAAGTTCAGGCCGTGTTTTTTTTACTACTTCGAACCTAGGGTTCGATTTGGCTCGCGACTGGTGGCACGGGGTGCCGATCTGAGCTCGCCACGTGGAAGGGGGGAGGACGCCGCGCCTGGGGTTGGTGCTTCGGTGGAGTTCGGTGGTCCCTGGTGGGCCCGACGGCGGTGCAAAGGCGGCGCCTTTGGGGGTTTGGTTCTCGGATTTTAGGCGACGAAAGGTCGATCAACTCGTATGAGATTAAAGAGGGAGGAAAGGGCTTCGATTTGGTATGTGGTTTGGGTTCCAATTCGAAGAAATGAAGGAGAAATTAGGAGGAGAAGTTTCGAGCTCTCATGGACATTGAACGAAGGGGGCGGTGGCTACAGAGTGAATAGTATTAGGGTTTTAATTTTCTCAATTATTTATAATATTTAATTGCTATTTTACAAATAAATCCGTAACTTTTAAACCAATCTATTTCCAGTCCAGTAGAAAGTGACCCTAGCCAATAACCCATATTACAGATCCAATGGGACAGGTCCCGTGAGCCCAAACGGCTGTCTGTGGGCTAAATTATTTAATTTAATAATTTAATCCTTTATTAATTTGTCTGCATAAATAAATTCACAGAGGCCACATACGGACTTAGAAAAATCCAGAAAAAATATATTTGGCTTCGTTTATGACGAACGGTCCAAACAAAATTAATTTCATCGAATTTTGAGACTGTTTGAAAAATGGCTACTTTTCAGTCGATTAAATTTGACCGAAATCGACCAAACACATTTTCCTTCGCCACGCTCACATATTAATTCGAAAAATTCTAAAAATTGAAACCTAGCAATAATATGACATTCCGGTTCCAACGAAAGTGGTTTCGTTGAAAACAGAGATCTTTTGAAAATTGACTATTTTTACTGGCTTTAATATTATTTAAAAATGAAAATTTTAATTTCTGCCACATTTTTTTCCATGAAATTATTTAAAATAAATTTTTTAAATTGGTTCGGATTTCCCGGGTCGTTACAGGCATTCTTGTTCGAACCGAATGGAAATGGCCTACCCGAACAGGAGAACCCCAAAACGAACCAAGGACCCTGAACCGAACTGATGTGGGAGTCCAATGATGATCCGAGCCGAACCGAGGTGACGAACCAAATCGGATGTGTGCTACTACTTATACGCGACGACTCTTCTGAAGACCAACTCCAATTCGACCAGAACCCGAGATGCAAAAGAAGTCCAAATGTGAAGTTACGACTCAAGATCCAAATGGGAACCAATGAGTTAACTTCTAGAGTCAGGCTTGGTTGCGGGACGTGCACAAAGGGGTTATCGATATCTATAAATTTGGTTCACCATTAAGAGAGGGGGCATGTAGGCGAACCAAAGCCAGAGCTGTGTGGACTGGTTGACCCATTAGGGTTATTGACTATAGACCAGTGCAGTGGGTTCAGAGTAATAGTTGTACGGAGTTGGACTCCGTCATGGCCCCAAAGGGCAAAGTGGTCATAGCGATAGTTGTATGGAGTTGGACTCCGTTATGGCCCCAATGGATCTGGTGATCGAAGCGGTAGATATCGTATGCTTTATGCATTGAGTGAGAGATGTGAGGACGATTACTATGTTTGATGCTTGCTATCACCATGACACGTGCACTCCTATTTTATACTATATGTTAGTGTTACCTTTGATTATTGTACATCTTGTTGTGCTAACTCTTTGGTTGCGGGTCCAGGTCAGGTATGATTATTTAAACCTGTTATTGCTTTATTCTGTTGCTATCGCTCATACCGGACTTTCGTCTGAGCCAGCATTTTATGTTTCTTCTTATTACTCTGGGTGCTTCTAAACGAGCAGACTGTAGACAAGTTAGGTGGTTATGCACGAGCAGCTGTCCGGAGACGAGCAGGAGGCTTCCATGTACTGTGTATATATTCTCCCTGTATTGTTGTTGGTCACTACTTTTTGCTTTAGTAGTGTACCTCTTGTATTTCCTTTGAGAGACAATATTTTAAAGCTATAATAATTGGACATGAAGCTATATTTTGGATTCTGCAACTCTGATGGATATGGTTTAGTTTTCATCTTATGTACTGTCTCGCCTGTTTTATATCCAGTTATGTTATTATTATTACATTTTATTCCATGCACTGTGAGTTATACTACAGGTTCTTGGTGATTCATCATTTCAAACCCTTTTTGACGATCGTCCCGTGCTGGTCGGGCATCGACATAGCCCATTTCCGGGAAATGTCGGCTGGTACGGAGCAGGCCATCACAGATGGCGACTAGAGATATTGAAGGCTGAGGAATTATCAATGTCGTAGGTTCTAGCGAACTCAAAGCAGGGGTATAATGGGGATGCTTAAAAGACCGGTCGATTGGTCGAGTACCCTGGGTAAAAACTTGATAGACATAGATACGTAACGATGAAAGTCATAAGGAGTTTTGCTAGAACCGGAATTACCATTAGCCCCTGACAGATGGCATGATGTTGAGCCGGTCATATAATTAACGATAGTTTCAAAGCAGGATAGGCGGTGATAGCCAGAGTCATGGATGATGACTGCTTTGCTTGTATCGTCTTGTGTAGATTATTAAACATCAAAGGATATATATCTTGGATGCTTGTCTGATATTGGTTTAGGCCTTCGGGGCTTGTGTTTGGGAGATGTTGATATCGATTAGGATGGTCTACGCTTGATAGCTGGTTGCTTTATCTGCTATGTTTTCCTATTATGATTGTTTGTAAAGGCTATCACTGTTAGAAGTGGGGGAGATGGGTTTGGGTTCATTTCTATTGATGTTGGTGGACTAGTTGATTAGTCTGCTCATTCTTATATACTTTATTGATGATGTTCGATAGTTGTTTTATCGCACATTAAGACTGTTTTCTGACTCAAGGTTTTATGTTTCCTCTTATTACCTTGGGTTGTTCATCCATTGTGTTTTGGATAGGCAGACTAAGTAGCAGGTGACAGGTGATAGATCTTGATGAGATGATGCCATAGAGCAATGATGAGCATGAGGCTTACGTATTACAATCTACTATACAGACTAGTTGTTGTTTCCGCAGTTATGTTTTTTTAGCGTTCTCCGAGAGATTGTAGAGAGGCATTTTGTACAGAAACTAATGTATTATCTAGTTTGATGTATGAATTTTTCTAGTTGATATGAAAGTTTAAGTTTCTGCTCAATTATGCTACACTATTATTATTTTTGTTGTATATGTTGTATCATACTTTATCTCTGCGCTGTGAGTTATACGATAGGTTCCGCTTGTATTTATCTTACTTTCGTGATCGTCCATAGTTATCTGACACATCTCTCAATGTAGTATTCCTGCTATTAAGTGCAGGAGTTATAGGAGGTCGTCATATTAATATAAATGTATTTATCACAGTTGTATTTATTTCTTTTTGGTCTCTTCTATTAATTGAACAATTGTTTAAATGCCTTTATCTGGTTTTTTGGTATGCACTCTATATGTTACATGTGATGTTTGATTTCTGATACACTGGGCTGAAGAATTGCAGATATATCATGCTTTTTTTCTCAACCAAGTTAAATCTTGTTCTTCTTTCTATTTTGTTGCAAAAAAATTTATAACTGTAGTGCAAGCAAGATATTCTTTATTTACCTTTGTTCTGGTTCAATTTTGTCTCAACTTATTTTTATTTAATTATACGCATTTTTTGTGCCATATATTAGTTTTGATTCTTTTTCATGTGTTCCATCGTCTAGTTTTTCTATTTGGGTTGAAAATTATGGTCATAATTATATATTATTAAGACTGGTTTAATTGAATTCATTTTCATGGTACAATCCTTGGCCATTATATAAGTATATGTATAAGTTAAAAAGCAAATCGATGAATCTGTACGTGCACCTACTATGTAGTAGAATGTTTTTCGGATCTAAAAACTCTATAGCCACTATTAATGCAAAAATGTTTGTTTATTTTACTATATGATATCTTTTTCTTTACAATCTGGAGACATCGGGTGTTGTTATTGACACTCCAACTATTGTTAAGGGGGAGTCATTTTTTTTAAAACACTCCACCCTTTGAAAAATTGTTAAGGGGCTACACAAACATGTTATTTCACATTACTCGGTATTCCCGGATTGCCCCTTCAAATTGGATTACAAATAACTTATTCGACAAGGGAAACCGGATTAAAATAAGCAGTTCATCGTCACTGCACCGAATGCAGCACATAATCAATTATGTATGTATTCGACAGTGATTTGTCGAAATTAACAATCATTTCGGTGCATTGCCTTCATAGTTATAAAATTCGGCATATTTATGTCAACAAAAAAAAATAGTTTGATTTTATTCTTCCGAAAACACTTATCCTTTAAGGTTTAAAATAATCAATATATGTGAATTGGAAAAAAAATACTATGGCTCTTGTAATATTTATTAAGGTAAAATTACATTTATTTGTTAAGAGGCTAAATGGGTAATAAGGTAAAATTACCTTTATTTGTTAAGGGGCTACTTTCCTCATTTGTACTCCCCTTAATAATTTTTTTTAAAAATAAAAAATTGGCCTCCTCTTAACAATATTTGGAGTGTCAATAACAATGCCCGAGACATCATATTCATAAATTATACAATTACTAATAACATAACTACTTACTATATTTAACATATTTACTTATTTTCTATTTTTCTATTTCTTTATCCCAACTCATTTAATTTTGTTTTCATCTATTTGAAAATGATAGTAAAATCTTTAGATACTAATTAATTACACAGTATCATTGTTCACTTCAGACAGAGTTATATACATATATTAGTATTTCATAAAAATAAATGTCCATATCATTTGTTTACTTTTCTTTTTTTATTTTATCCATGCATTAAAAATAGAGCTTGCGATAGGCGAGTGGTCATGGTAGTCAGGATGAAAAGAGATTTTCTAAGGTGATGAAGCTGCGTTTCAGGTGGCATAACAAATGGGAATAACATTGTTGCATGCTGGTAGTAGGGCTATAAATTTTGTACGAATGTCCGTCGTCCGTTCATGTCCGTGACTGAAATACGTCTGTTCGAGTCTGTCCGATATTCATTTAGGACACAAGTTAAGACAACAAAATTTGTAATAGAAAAAATCACATCCGGTCCATGTTCGTTCAAATTCGTCTGAATTCCTTGTAATTCGATATATAGTTAAGAGAAAATCTAGTAAAATGTATAAAATGTGGTATATATAGCCATGTCCAACCGGGTCTGTTCTTGTCTGTATTAGATCCGTGTCCGACCGATTTTATTTAGGACACAAACTAGAACAACGAAATTTATCTAAGGAAAAAATTCATCTGGTCCATATTCAGTTCGATTTTTTAAGGATGGAAACTAAACATACCTCTGTCTGGTTCGGTCTGACCGATTTACAGCCCTAACTGGTGGTGGGTATAGACAAGAAATAGCAAACTCCAGAGTCGATTCTGCTAGCTAAAGAGGAATAGTGATTCAAAACTAAACTAAATCAAACTAGCAGTGCAATGTGAAAAACTAGGCAAGCCAAGCTCTAAACTGCTTAAACACGGTGACTTCATCCTTCAACTTATTTGCTAGCTCAATGGAGTTTGATAAAACAAAAGGCAATACAGCACCTAGAAAACACTATTGTAGCGAATGGCGAGCTACAAAGCACAACGATGGGGAGGAGCACCGTAGATGATAGTTTTTAGATCTGTGACATGGGACGATGTTCTAAAAGGTGTATTTGAGCTTTGAATATGTGAAATGTGTTGCAACAAGGATAATCGATACAAACATTTCTATTGGATCTATATTAACCCTAGAGGGGGGGTGAATAGGGTTTGTTGAATTTTAGCAGGATATTAAAAATTATCAGATCACAAAATGCAGCAAAAATAAAAATACAGAAAGTAAATAACATACAGAGATACCCAGCTTCGAAAAAAATCTTGCTTACTGCTGCATTCCTAAGGTTTCTACTAGGTGTTATAAACGAATCCTGCTTACAAACCTATGTAAACTCGCAGCGCCTGCTCCTGTCCTAACCTTACGCTCAAAACCCTAGACTGACCGATATCCCCTCGACCAGATTTTCCCGAATTACAAAACTCATAATCCGTAACCTTAGTTTTTACAGACACTAGTAAACTGCCAGTTAACACCCTAACTGGTTTCCCTAGATTTTACAGACCTAGAAACTGTTGAACTGATTTTCAAATACAAAACAAAAATATAAAAACAATAAACCAATAGAACAAAAACTAAAACCCTAGTTTAATAAAGTCTCCCCTTTTAAAAAAATGACCGGCCCACTTTGTTATTGTGTTGCACCTTTTATTCTCTTGGACCCGATCTCTTCTAAAAAGAAATGGCGGCGGCTGGAAAGTGGAAACTAAAACTTGCCCCCAAATCGAATCAATTGCTTTACGTATGGATTGTCTCTGAAGCTCGAACACTTTGTGGCTTGCACGATTGATTTGGAGAAATTCTCAATTGAAAATCTGTGAGTATGAAAATGATTTCTTCGTTTATGCTTTCGAATTTGTTGTTGATTTTCGATACTCTGCCAGTGATGTATGGGTGTAAATATATAGGTTAAACAAACCCTAAAAAAAACTCTGATTTCCCGATGTGATTCGATCTGGTTGATTGCATGTTTCCCCTTTTTGGTTTTGTAATTCTCAGCTTTGAAAAAATCAGCGTGAATTGTTGGCTTGATCCCTTGATAAATTTTGGAATATAAAGATTCTTAAAAAACTACTTGTCCTTTGCGTGAAATCTTTGATTGATAAATTTCCATTTTTGAGAAACACGACTGTTGATTTTTGGTAAGGAATTGAGAATTGATTTCTGTGAATTTCGAATTAAATTTGTCCAGAAAACAAATTGAATGTTTTGGCAAAAACAATATGCTGAAATCTTGGAAAGAAATATAGTTACATGCCAATATTTTCTTGGCACCCTTTGCACATGTAGTTAATGCTTGCCAAATATGCAGTGTTGACTTGGTTAGAAAAATGATCCATGTATTTGAGCCTTTACTTCTATCATGGCACCTCTATCATTATGTTGAGTTGCCTGATTTATCACCTTGCTGATTTTTGCTCTGCCTTACACCATCTTGCCGAAAATGAATGAATAAATTGATGAATCATTTTTGATTTATTAGCCAAAGATTTTCCAAATAAAAATGCTAACAGATTTGTTTAAAATAGAAATGAAATTTTGCCAAAAATGATTCTGAAAACTGTTTTGCAAAAAAATAATTAATTTGAAGAAAAAAATCATGAACGAAATAAAAACTCTTCCCAAATTATTCTTGCCATCCTTTTTTAACCTGTTCCTACCCAAAACAGTCTACATAGATATGTTGCATAATTTATGGAAACATTTTAGAAAACATTCCTTGCTCATTGCTTGAGTTTGCCTGCACCAAATGCATTCAATTCATTTTGGCACCTGAGTCGTGATTTTCTTTGCCAAACATTAAACACTTGTTTGTATTTTTGCTAAGACCACTTTCATGCCAGATTTGCACAATGTATGCTCGCACCTATTTACTTGATTCTCATGAACTCTCGTATTTGTTGATATAATTCTGGAAATAGAAATTTGCCCAAAACATTTTGCTTTGGACACTTGTTTTTGCATGCTCGACCATTAGATTTGAAAGATGTCATACTCGACCACTGCTTCTTTGTTTTGAACCATGTTTGAGCTTGTGATGACTTTGTTGTTTTCATGTGCACTGAGTCGAGTTGGTCCACACGGCTGCTCCTTAGTTGCACGTTGATTGGCGAGGCAGTGCACACGTGTATATATACACGTGTGTATATGCAGCCATTCAGTATTGAGTTTCCCTGTCCATGCATTGAAATATATATATATATATGTTGTCTGCCTTGTGATATTTACACTGTATCACTATGAATATCACAAGCTATCTAGACACAGTTGGATGGATTATTAATCAGATTGAGTCAGAAAAATGATTAGAAACACATCAGAAATTTGATGCAAATAAAATTTTAAAAATAAAATTTATATATGCACGTATATAGTTTTATTTCTATTACAGTGTACTCTGTGTGTGTGTGTGTTTCGTGTAACAGGTAAGCAGGTGATGATTGGACTGACATACATACGCTGTGAAGACAAAAGTCTAAGAGACAGTGTCAGTGAATGTAAATGTATCGGTGAATGTATATGGCTATGAAAATGTAAAATGTAAAATGTAAAATGAGTGATTCTATAAACTGAGTGGTAGAATGTGTTGAGTGATGAGTGAACTGTAATGAGGAGCTGTGTATATAATGAGGGAATTGTACTGTTATTTGTAATAAACAAATTTGTTTAAAATAAAATATTATTTTATTGTTGTCAAACAAACTTGTCTATTTTATTCAGTTTATTTACAAGTACAAATTTCTGTGAAGTGTTTAAATAGTGGAGTTATAAATAGTTGTACTGTTTGAATGTTTTGAAATATAATATTCAATTTAAATAAAATACTATATGAATATATAATTGTCTGTACAGTCGTATTCTATTTAAATATAATTATTATATTCCTGTCTGTGATGCATATACAGAACAATACAGTTACAAACACATTTATAATAGTATATATTTGGTTGTTATCATCAAACAAAAATCATATAATTGTGTATACAACACCGTTATATACAACAATCTCCCTCTTTTGATGATGACAAACAAACAAAAGATTTTTAATATATTAAATGTGTTTGAACGTGAATTGTGGAACTCCCCCTATTTGAAAGCTCCCCCTACAGCAGAAACTACCCCTATAACTGTGCATAAGTGAAAAAAAATGAAATTTTCAATATTAAAATATTTATAAAATATTCACTCATAAATCAAAATATCAACCCATTCTCCCCCTTTTGTTATCATCAAAAGGATTCAGAATTTAAAATATAGATGAATAATGGCTAGAAAATATAATCTCAACTTAAGAGGAAGAACGACCACCATAAATCTCAATCAGTCAAACAAAAATCATAATAAGCTGAGAATAGGTGGCATACTTCACATTGTAGAGAATAATGGATTTACAATGAATTTTATAAAAATGGAGAGAGTTAAAAAACATGATTTCCAATTATTTTCAAAAAAAATTCAAAAAAAATGAAGTACAAAAACAGTGATGGATTTGGACTATAAGTAATAATTCAATTTAAGTGACAAAATCAAATAATCTCAAATCTCAATAGCTATCAATCAACAAATCATAATACGTCATAAAATATTAACACATTTCGCAGATTAGAAAATGGATTGATATGCTGATTTTTAACCACCAAGGAGAATTTCATAGAAATTTTCATTTATTCAAATTATTTTCTTTTCTTTTTCTTTTGATTTAAGAGCACACTGATCACGCATAACCAGATCTTGGATTTTTAAATATGGTCAGTCACAGCTTAAATTATAAGTTGTCTCATAACCATGCATGACCAGAGCTTGGATTTTTAAATGAGATTAGAGACACACTTATGTATTAATTATATTTACTATTTTCAGCTTTAAAGGAAAAACTCCTCGGTATACAAAACCAATATGGATGATAGAAATGGTGGTAGGTACAAAAATGGTTTGTGAAACAAATTTCTAAATTAATTATATTATGAAATATGATCAACTGTACCGATATCATTGAAAATTTTCAATTATCACTAATTCTGAATAATAACATACCACAATTCCATCACAAATATTTTCACTGTTTATTCAAGATGATTTTTTTAAAAAAACATATTAACTCTCCACATTAATATAAAATTATCATGGATGGCAGAATGATGATGGATAAAGGAGATGGTTGTGAAATAATTGCCAATTCGAAGATATTATAATAAATGTTCAACAATCATGAAAAATTTAAATAAAATCTCCTCTTGTTGTGAAATATACTGCAGTCACAATTCATCACAACTTCAAAATCTGATAATAATTTTGATGAATTATAAATACAGTTCAATTTGGATATTAATTTCAATTTCTGAATGAATAATCAATAAATAATTTTAAAATTGAAAATAAATTACAAGAGGGATATAGAGATCTATACAAAATAAGAGGGGAAAGAAAGAAAAAAATATACAGCAAGACAACAAACAACACATCTGATACCAATTGGTGTCCCTATTAATGAAGACTGTAACAAGACATAGTAGACAAACAAGAGTATCACAGATAAAAGAATTTTAAGCCCAAGGCCCAAGCAGACCAAGCAACAAATTTGGCACATTTATCAAAGCAGCAGACAGATAAAAAACAAGCAGTTATCTAAGAACAGTATCAAAGCAGCAAACAGATCATAAACAATCAATTTCAAAATATTTTCAAAACAATATCAGAGTAGTACAAATATCATTTTCAAAGCAGACTTGTCAAGGAGATGCTTCAAAGATATTTCAAACAGTCAAAGAATGGTTCATGATCCAATGATTAAATATATGGTTTATTTTAAATCATTTGAAGGGATATGAAAAGATCGAGATTCAATGAATCAGTCACACTAGATTATAATTTTAATTCACGATGTGTGTGAGATTCAAGAAATCAATAATTTCAAATGATTTTAAAAATCAAATATTTAAATCAAAAAATCATGACATAACGGTGAGTTTCAAGACCGGAATTTCAAAGAATTTTTCCAAATTATTTCTGACAAGCCCAAAGAATTTTTCAGAATATTTACATCAAGTTTGAAGACATATTCATGATCCAAAAATAATAAAAATAATTTATTTTAAATCACTTGAATTAATGTCAAAATATCAAGAATTTCAGATGATTTCAAACAAAAAAATTCAACATAATGATCATGAATAAGGATGAAATTCAAGATGTATCACTGTGATTCAAGACAAAGCAGAATATCCAAGCTAATCTGAAAATCAATGAAATTATCACAATTGATAAATAGCAGAGTGCTGTAATGAGTATAACATTTCAAAATTTTCTAAAATGAATTAGAAGAAACTCAAAAACAACAGAGGTGTGTGAAATTCCATTAGTCATCTAGATCTTCAAAAATTTAGAATTCAAATCAATAGTGTTCAAGATATGACAAGAATACATCAACACTTTTATGAATTCAGCAATCAGAAAATAATCTTCAAAACAATTGCAGATATTTAAAAGTTTAAATTCAAGATATCGAAATTATTAAGGACATTAGAGTTCTATTCAAATAAAGCGAATTTCCAGAAGATCACGAATACTACAATTGGAAGTCAATGAAGCCTAACATAAGTTATAATGATATGACAGTGACATATCAACTAAGAAAAATCAAAGAAAAAAAAATTCAAAAGGGGTAGAAGGAGGAATACACAAAGAAAAAGAATTATAGACCAGCTTGATTTCAAATTTCCTTTTAGCACAGCAGTTCCTCAGCCACCTTCGGTACCTAACAGTTTAAAGGATCGAGTGGTCAAACAAAATTAGTAAAACCACTCACAGTTTTGTAAACATCTTTCGGTACCCGAATCTGTTTGTATAACAGCCCATTCGAATCTATCTTTATGCCTTTAGGAACCCAAAACTGTATGAATTTAACGAAGCCAATATTATTTCCTTTTGGGATCTAAGATTGTTTGAATGGTTTGTTATAAAACAAGTTCTCATCTCGGTTGTGATTTACAAACCCTTTGAAATTATTTGAACTTAAATTTTCAAAACGAATATTTTCAAAACGATTTGAAGAATTATTAAAAACATTTGATCTTCTCTTTTCAAACTCATAAATTTTTCGAAAGCCGAGTCCACTTTTATTTCCTGATAAAAATTGATTTTTCAACAACATATTTAAAGATTTTTCACCGTTAGGAAACTTAGTCAATGTTGTTTCAAGTAGTTGAATTTTAGTTTTAAGATCATGGTTTTCTTTTATTAAATCTGAACAATGGTTTTTTGTGATCTTACATTTTTCAAAATCAGATTTCAAAACCATATTTTCATCTTTAAGCAATTTAATTTTGGCTTGGGACTCAGTAATCTTAAATTCAAAATGTTTCCGACTTTAAATTCAAATTTTTCAAAATTTTTGAATTTTTCAATCTCGATTTCAAGCTCATTCATGATTGATTCAGATTTCTATAAATTTTGATTTTCAAAAATTTTATGTTTTGAATTAAGCACATCCAACTCCTTTTGCAAAACATTGTTTAAAATAAGCTCATCCTCCTTTTGTTTTGAAATCATAATTTCTTTTTCAAGCTTTTGGAAATTTTCATTTAGATGAGCTAAATCAGTTTTCAAATTTATACAACTTTTGCAATAAGAGTTTTCTTTTTTTAATTTCAACATATTATTTTTGCAAATCAAATCACGATTTTTAGATTTCAGAAGATTGTTTTTCCGTTGGAGTTTATCAACAAATTTAGTTAAATCAGTACACACGTAAACTAAATCTTTATATGATAAATCTTTCGTTTCATCATCTGTTGATTCTCGATCATCTGAATCATCTGAATTTTTGTCTTTATAGCCTGTTAAACATAAATCTGAATCTGAGATGTCCTTCACTAGTTTTGAGTAGTTGTTGTCAGTTTTTCCATATAGCACATTGAGAGTTCTCCAGATATCATGCGCAGTCAAACAATGAGAGATAAGATCAAGCTGATTATTACTAAGATAAGAATACAGAATATGCATAGCACGAGAATTTAAAATTTATTCCTATTATCCAACATAACTCCCTGATTTTCAATAATATTCCAATAATTGAAATTAACAGATTTTAAATGTAATTCAATTTTTGATTTCCAAATTAAAAAATCTGTACCATTGAAAATAACTGGAATATCACTGGACTGACTCTATACGGACTGACAACTAGGAGATACCATGACTCTAGAGTTAATGGAAATACCTGCTCTGGTACCACTGGTTGGATCTAGATTAACCCTAGAGGGGGGTGAAAAAGGTTTATTGAATTTTAACAGGATATTAAAAATTATCAGATCACATAATGCAGCAGAAATAAAAATATAGAAAGTAAATAACACACGGAGATACCCAGCTTCGGCAAAATCCTGCCTACTGCTGCATTCCTAAGGTTTCTACTATGTGTTATAAACAGATCTCGCTTACAATCCCATGTAAACTCGCAGTGCCTGCTCCTGTCCTAACCCTACGCTCAAAACCCTAGACTGGCCGATATCCCCTCGACTAGATTTTCCCAAATTACAAAACCCATAATCCGTATCCCTAGTTTTTATAGACTCTAGTAAACTGCCAGTTAACACCCTAACTGGTTTCCCTAGATTTTACAGACCTAGAAACTGTTGAACTGATTTTCAAATACAAAACAAAAATATAAAAACAATAAACCAATAGAACAAAAACTAAAACCCTAGTTTAATAAAGTATCCCATTTTAAAAAATGATTGGCCACTTTGTTATTGCGTTGCACCTTTTATTCTCTTGGACCCAATCTCTTTTAAAAAGAAATGGCGGCGGCTGGAAAGTGGAAATCAAATCTAGGGTTTCTGAAATTTGCCCCAAATCGAATCGATTGCTTTATGTATGGATTGACTCTGAAGCTCAAACACTTTGTGGCTTGCTCAATTGATTTAGAGAAATTCTCAATCGAAAATATGTGAGTATGAAAATGATATCTTTGTTTATGCTTTCGAATTTGTTGTTGATTTTCGATACTCTGCCAGTGATGTATGGGTGTAAATATATAGGTTAAACAAACACTAAAAAGTCTCTGATTTCCCGATGTGATTCGATCTGGTTGATTGCGTGTTTCCCCTTTTTGGTTTTGTAATTCTCGGCTTTGAAAAAATCAGCGTGAATTGTTGGCTTGATCCCATGATTAATTTTGGACTATAAAGATTCTTAAAAAACTACTTTTCCTTTGCGTGAAATCTTTGATTGATAAATTGCCATTTTTGAGAAACACGACTATTGATTTTTCGGAAGGAATTGAGAATTGATTTCTGTGAATTTCGAACTAAATTTGTCCAGAAAACAAATTGATTGTCTTGGCAAAAACATTATGCTAAAATCTTGGAAAGAAACATAATTGCATGCCAATATTTTCTTGGCACCCTTTGCAGGTAGTTAATGCTTGCTACATATGTAGTGTTGACTTGGTTGGAAAAATTATCCATGTATTTGACCCTTTACTTCTATCATGGCACCATCTTGCCGAAAATGAATAAATAAATTGATGAATCATTTCTGATTTATTAGCCAAAGAATTTCCAAATAAAAATGCTAACGGATTTGTTTAAAATAGAAATGAAATCTTGCCAAAAATGATATTGAAAAGTATTTTGCAAAAAAATTGATTAATTTGCAAAAAAAATCATGAACGTAATAAAAACTCTTACTAAATTATTCTTTCCATCCTTTTTTAACCTATTCCTACCCAAAACAGTCTACACAGATATGTTGCATAATTTATGGAAACATTTTAGAAAACATTCCTTGCTCATTGCTTGAGTTTGCCTGCACCATATGCATTCAATTCATTTGGCACCTGAGTCATGATTTTCTTTGCCAAACATTAAACACTGATTTGTGTTTTTGCTAAGACCACTTTCATGCCAGATTTGCACGATGTATGCTCGCACCTATTTACTTGATTTTCATGAACTCTCGTATTTGTTGATATATTTCTGGAAATAGAAACTTGCCCAAAACATTTTGCTTTGGACACTTGTTTTTGCATGCTCGGCCATTAGATTTGAAGAATGTCATACTCGACTACTGCTGCTTTGTTTTGAACAATGTTTGAGCTTGTGATGACTTTGTTGTTTTCATGTGCACTGAGTCGAGTTGCTCCACGCGGCTGCTCCTTAGTTGCACATTGATTGGCGAGGCAGTGCACACGTGTATATATACACGTGTGTATTTGCAGCCATTCAGTATTGAGTCTCCCTGTCCCTGCATTGAGATATATATATGTTTTCTGCCTTGTAATATTTACAGTGTATCATTGTGAATATCACAAGCTGTCTAGACACAGTCAGATGGATTATTAATTAGATCGAGTCAGAAAAATGATGAGAAACACACCAAAAAACTGAGGCAAATAAAATTGTAAAAATAAAATTTATATTTGCACACATATAGTTTTATTTCTATTGCAGTGCATTGTGTGTGTGTTTCATGTGACAGGTAAGCAGGTGATGACTGGACTGACAGAAAGACGTTGTGAAGACAGAAGACTAAGAGACAGTGTCAGTGAATGTAAATGTATCAGTGAATGTATATAAATATGAAAATGTAAAATGATGATTCTATAAACTGAGTGACAGAGTGTGTTGAGTGATGAGTGAACTGTGGTGAGGACTTGTGTACATAATGAGAGAATTGTACTGTTATTTGTAGTAAAAAAAATTGTTTGAAATAAAATATTATTTTATTGTTGTCAAACAAACTTGTCTATTTTATTCTGTTTATTTACAAGTACAAATTTCTATGAAGTGTTTAAATAGTGGAGTTGTAAATAGTTGTACTGTTTGAATGTTTGAAATATAATATTCAATTTAAATAAAATACTGTATGAATATATAAATGTCTGTACAGTCATATTCTATTTAAATATAAATATTATATTCCTGTCTGTGATGTATATACAGAACAGTACAGTTACAAACACATTTATAATTGTATATATTTGGTTGTTATCATTAAACAAAAATCATATAAGTGTGTATACAACACCGTTATATACAACAATTTCCACTTCTGGGTTCCGGTCACAGCTTGTAAACCTGTTTAGTTGCATAATCTGGAATAGATGAAATAACACTTGACATGGTGATGATAATCTAACCAGGTGAGTTAGCTTTTGAGCATTAATAAGTGATATAGTTCTACTTGATTTCAGCCTTTAGTTATATTATCTTTCAATTGTCGATTTGAATAGAAAAACAAAGACAAATGTTGGCTAAACAGAATTAATGAAGTATTTCATTGTTTGTGTTTCATTGTTATAGTCCATCATACATCAACACTTCTCCCAAACATGCTTAAAATGAAGATTATGGTTTTTTAAGTTTGCAGCATCTCCAGTGAAGAGTCATTTGGATGGCATTTACTTTTTGACGTTGGTTCCTTGACTCTCAATCCTATTTTTGTATTTTATCTTCTAATCTTTACATTCAATTACTTAAATTTCTCTACATTAGTTATTTATCAAAAATATTCACTTTATTGAAATGGCGGTTGTAATGATTCGGATTTCGCCCGGACCTAATCGATCGCTAAATCGACCAAGATCGTTCAAGAACTCCAATACGTTTACTTTAGGCACACAACACATCAGAACAAATAACAGAAGACTTTTATTACATCATAATAATGTTACATCATAGTATAGTATATATCAGAGTACATCGAATAAATACCACAACGGAAGATAATTTACAATGAACTTAATACAGTGCAGCGGAACAAATAAACTGATACAATGGAAGTCTATCAATGCTCTGGACATAGCTTTAAGCTTCGATCCAGAATCCTGCTCACTATATTTGCAAAGTAAGCTAGTCGACTGCTCGTGTGGAAAAGAGGGCACCCGAGTTCGCAAAGTGAAACAAACTACGGGTCAGTCGTGGGACTGGTATGAGAAATCTTTCCTAACTTATCTAACAATATGGCTAATCACAGGACCACGCCGCTAACGCGGAACGGGTTTACTCCGTTGGATTGCTAGTGCATAAATTAAATAAATTTTATTCAAAACAATGCAATGCTTTTTAGAAAAATGAAATCATTATATGACTCAAGTCCCATTACACAATGCAATGCAAACCGGAGGATAGAGTTTTACCTTATAATGATCAAACATGCTTGATACGTAGAAAATAATATTTTAATATTATTATTAGTGTCTAATCAGTTTTAAAATACTTCAAGTAAATGTATCAATCCTAGACGGCATAGTACCCCATCCTACTATGTCGTCATATATAGGTTTACAATCAAAACCGTAATGTCATATTGGAAATTGGGTTTCCGTCATGAGTCAAGGCTAGGGACGATCTCCTTACCAATTCGAGACACTCTAGCGATGTCTCAGGATTCAAACGCTGGCGAACCCTTGGATCCTATAGGGCTGGTCCACAAATACTTTAGTGGATTAGTTATGTCTGAACACACGCTTCCCGGTCCTATTGAACCTATAAAATAGTCACTATCGACCAATAAATCTGAGGCGTCTCATAATCCATCAACCACATAAGTAAAATGTCAGGGCTTGCAAAACCCTGAAACTACTTCTAGCTAGAAAGAATTGTGTGCACTCCCTGCATTCCCTTGTCCCGTTTCTGACTCATACTGGGGTGTGAGGCTCGCGAGGTAATGTTATATGCAAAGCTATGCCGAAATAGGCTATGCTTTGATCGTCAACCACAAGGCTCTGCTTTTTAACAAAAGCCTTGATTATTTGCATCTTGGTATGCCATATTGACAATCCATGCCATGCGATCGATAACTACCAATATATAACCTCTGATCTCGTGCGTCCCAGAGAAGGGTGTTAAGCAAGAGAATAAATTCTTCGCCACCAAAGATATATATTAAATAGAAATCAATTTAATTTACATGGAATGAAATCCAATGTCAGACACACATCCATTTACAAGTCCGTTCTGGGTCTGAACGAAACCGGAGACACCTTATTCCTCGTCCCGTATGTCCAATATGGAAGAGAGGTTCTCGCATATCCGGAAAATCAACAAGTACGTCCGAACAACTACCACTTTAACCCTTTCCTAGGAGTGATCCAGTTCAGGGCATCAGTAGTCGCCCATTCGATGTGAAGATCGTTGGTCTTCAATCACCATCTTCAATGTCTTCGACTTTTAATCATTGTAGTAATTATTCAGAATGGGTTAAACCCGGTCTTTTCAAATAACTCGCTTATTTTATAATATATAAAAAATCAGGTGCAATAATCTTTTAATAAAATAATCATATTAAAAGGGAAAGATTCCCCTAAATTTTATCAAAGATAAATTCTTTTAAATTTAATCTTTAATCTTCTTTTTAAAGATTCAATAAAACTCCAATTTGATTTTAATATCAAAAATCATTACTTTATGATTACTCAACTTTTAAGAACTTAATATTGTCTTTAACTGGGTTAAAGAACTAATGTCATTTAAAACACAGTTCAAAATAAACCCAATTCACATATCATTTTATTCCAATCACTAAATATAATTGGAAACTCAAATAATCTTAGTTAAAAAATTTATTCTTTTCCAGGGTTTAAGAACAGTGTTATTTAAGATACCATCCACGATGACCCAAAATCCAATTCTTTTATTTAATTCTAATTAAATATTAATTAATTGGACGACTTCATTAAATCTTAATTTAAAATATTTATTCTAGTAAATAACTAGTTCATTTCAATAAAAAAAATTCTTTTGTGTCCATCCAAAACGGACATAGAAATCATCATTTTATTCTTCGTTGAATATTATTTAAAAATATTCGTTATTTAAAAATATTTTTTATATAAAAAGAATCTTTATGAAAAAATATTCTTTATATTACAATATTCTTTATTTTAAAATATTCTTATTTTAAACTATATTTTGAATCGGAATGCGACTCAATCATTTACCATATAATTTCGGTTATATGGATTTCATACATGGCATGTATATGACAATAATGAGAAATGATCATCAAACCATCCATTCACATCCAAAGTGAAATTTATAACTGTGTGAGCATTATGATGAATAAATAACGCTCATCGCAGCCTGTCAGTCCATCGATTGACATACAACTAAATATTAGGACTAGTGTATATCAAATATCACCCCAATACCCGTGTGGGATTTTTAGACAACAACAGTTCATCTAAATAAATAATTGGATAGTGAATTTAACGAATTTTAATTCCGCTAACATGTTGATGATAATGAACAAAAACATGTTATTATATTCCTAATGCCAAATAAAATGTATTTTACTCACATAATTTTCCTACATGTTTCTAATGTCTAATAAAATGTAATTTATTTACATGGCATTGTTGCTGATGATAAATAAAAAGATAATTTTCATTTTCCTTTATTTGTATGCAATTTCTATTTTTTATTTTAACAAATAAAAAGAAATTGTTTTATTTGCATTTATAGTTTTAAATCACAACATATGAAATGCCTCTTTATTCTATACACAAATTATAATGTATAATTCGACAATACAAATGTTACTTGTATTTGCATACAAATTCTATTGTATAATTTAACAATAAAATGTCATTTTAATTCACATACAATTCTAATGTATGTTTTGACCATGAAAATGATTCTTATATTTGCATATAAATTCAAATGTATGTTTAACAGTGAAAATGATTCTTATATTTGCATATAAATTCAAATGTATGTTTTAACAATAAAAATGATTCTTATATTTGCATATAAATTCAAATGTATGTTTTAACAATAAAAATGATTCTCTCATTTTTGTTGATAATTCTATTTCAACAAAATGATTAAAAATGATTTTTCATTTTGGTTGAAAATTCTATTTCAATAAAATGATTAAAGGTGATAATTCCATATTGTTAACAACTCTTATTTTAACCAATTGAACAAAAGTGGTAATTCAAATTGTTCACGATTCTAATTTAACAAAATAAATAACAAATGATAATTTCATATTGTTAACAATTCTAATTTAACAAAATGAACACAAGTGATTCATTCATGTTTGTTGACAATCCTAGTTTCAACAAAAAAGACAATTCATTTTTGACAATTTTTATTTAATAAAATGACATATTTATTTACATACATTTTTCTATGTATTCTACTGACAAATAAAAGAACAATTTATTTGCATACATTATTCTATGTATTCTAATGACAAATAAAAGAACAATTTATTTGTGTACAATATTCTATGTATTCTAATGACAAATAAAAGAACAATTTATTTGTGTATAATATTTTATTCAACATAACAAATAAAAATGATAATTTTATTTGTTTACAATTTCCATATAACAAAAATGATATTTTTGTTTTATCACAAATCTATTTAACAAAAATGTTAATTTTGTTTTGGTTTAACTCAAATCTCCTTAACGAAATGTTATTTCTGTTTTAACTCTTATCTAATTAACAAAAATGTAATTTTTGTTTTAACTCTTATCCAATTAACAAAAAATGTAATTTTTGTTTTAACCCAATTCAAAAATGTTAATTATGGTTTCAACCATTCTAATTAACAAGAATGATAATTTTTGTTTCAACAATTCTATTTTGACAAAATGTATATGTTAGAATTTGTGATACGATATTTCCATTTGCTGAAGATTGGAAGATATTATTGATTATGGTGATAGAATATTTCCAATTAGAGAAGATTTGGGAATATAATATTTCCAATTTGCAGAAGATTTGGAAAATATAAGACATTTATTGCTCTTTTATTTGTAAAAGGGATAGCAAATAAATTACCTACTAAAGTTGAAGGATTTGAAGAAGGTTTCTTTTTGGGATAGTGAAGTAAGGAATTAATTCCCTAATTGGTGGGTTAAATAAGGAAGCCTATCAGGAGAATTGGAGAATTAATTAGGCATTGATTTAAATCATAAATCAATTACTTCAACCCCAAGCATTAATCTTTATATAAGGATAGGGATTAGGTGAATGTATCACCATCTCAAAAATGTGAGGTGTATCATTTCTAAAAGTTCTTCTTATTCCCTACTATCAGTCCTGTAATTTTTCTTATTGAGAAAAGTAATAAAATCTCCTCTCCCCAAGTGGACGTACACTAACAAGACATTAGTGGAACCACTGTAAACCTCTTGTGTTATTTCTTTTATTGCTAGATCTGTGATTGCTTTGCTGGTGACTATCTGTTGTTTGTTTTGCCTCACCATCAATCCGTTCCTATTCGTTTTTTTTTCCACAACAATTGGTATCAGAGCTACGAGGTTGATTGAGAAAGGGTATTAGGCATTATGGCAGGAGATAAGGAGAATTCAACAATTGTATCAAGGTCATATGTCAAAGGGACATATATGGCAGCAGGATCTCAGTTAGCAATAGAAAGATGGAATGGGGATAAAGAATTCGAGATGAGGCAATGGAGGATGAAAGCTGTTCTGGTGAGGAATAATGTTCATTCTGTGGTATTTGCTTCTGAGGAGTTGACGGATGATATTTCAGTCGTGGAAAGGAAGGAGATGGAATGATGAGCATTTACTACTTCACAATTGGCAATGGGAGAAAATGTCATTTTAGAGATTAGCGGTGAGACCACTGCTAAGGACATTTGGACCAAGATGGAAAAACTCTATCTAAAGAAGTCACTAACCAACCGTCTGATTTTGCGGAAGACGTTTTTCACCATGCGGATGGGAGAGGGTACTTCAGTGAAGGAACATCTTGATGTGAAGGCAGGTCTTCTATTTGAGGACTTGAAGGATCAGATGAAGGGGTTGAGTGAAGGTAGAGGAGGAAGTAGTACAAAAGCCTTATTAGCTGGTATGGAGAGAGGGGAGAAGAAGAAGAAAATAAAGTCAAGAGATAGCAAGCACTGTACTTGGAGACTCAAGGGTTGGAGCATATAGTTCTCGTGGAAAGATGTCAAAGCTAGGCATACGAGAAGGGACTTTGAGTTTTTGCATAGGCAGAATATGATCAAAGGGGAAAGCTTCAACAAGGTCGGATTTTGCCAAGAGGATGTGCTTGATAAGCGAAAGAAGGGATCGTCTGAAGTTGGTCAGAGATCAAAGGAGAAAGCAGTGGATATGCATAAGTCATTGCAGACTGCTAAGTTCGGGCGTTGCTTGAACTGGAATCGCTTATCGAAATGTTAGGTGCCAGGTGGTGGCACGGTGTGGGGAGACGGTTGAGATGGTTCATGGAGACATTTGTTTTCATTGTGAAGATTGATAGGTCTTACTGGAAGGGGTTACTTTGTACACTTTGTTGGCAGGAGGTGGCTTTGCCGGAGTTTGTTGACAAAGTGCAATGGGTGATGGCCATGCCGAAGCTCATTGGGGGAAGTAACCATGTTGTCTTGTCCGAGAAGATGCTTAGAGTAAGAGGATGTAGGTGGAGTTGGTATGCTTTCAAGGAAATATAGTATCAAGGTGGAGATTGTTAGAATTTGTGACACAATATTTCCATTTGCTGAAGATTGGAAGATATTATTGATTATGGTGATAGAATATTTCCAATTAGAGAAGATTTGGGAATATAATATTTCCAATTTGCAGAAGATTTGGAAAATATCAGACATTTTTTGCTCTTTTATTTGTAAAAGGGATAGGCAATAAATTACCAACATAAGTGGAAGGATTTAAAGAAGGTTTCTTTTTGGGATAGTGACGTAATGAATTAATTCCCTAATTGGTGGGTTAAACAAGGAATCCTATATGGAGAATTGGAGAATTAATTAGGCATTGATTTATATCATAAATCAATTACTTCAACCCCAAGCATTAATCCTTATATAAGGATAGGGATTAGGTGAATGTATCATCATCTCAAAAATGTGAGGTATGTCATCTCTAAAAGTTCTTCTTCTTCCCTACTATCAGTCTTGTAATTTTTCTTATTGAGAAAAGTAATAAAATCTCCTCTCCCAAAGTGGACGTACACTAACAAGACGTTAGTGGAACCACTATAAACCTCTTATGTTATTTCTTTTATTGCTAGTTCTGTGATTGCTTTGCTGGTGACTATCTGTTGTTTGTTTTGCCTCACCATCAATCCGTTCTTATTCGTTTTTTTTTCCGCAACAGTATATTTTTGTTTCAACCTTTTAATTGACAAAAATGTTTATTTTTGTTTAATCCTTTTTTAATGAACAAAGATGTTTCATTTTTCTTAATGAACAAAAATTTATATTTTTACAAAAATGTGTATTTTGTTCAACAATTCTAATTTGACACAATGAACATTTTTCTATTTTCTTACATTACATTAAAAATGTGAATTTTTAATGTAAACATGTTTTTATTTAAAACACGAACTTTTTCCTATTTTTATTTTAATTCAACAAAATGATAGAACTTCATATATCATTTGCGTTGAAAACTCTAGTTCAACAAAATGTATAAAAATGGACATTTCATTTTTTTTTTTTTTGTTGAAAGTTCTAATTCAACAAAATGACATAATTTGATATTTCATTTTTGTGTTGTTAACGATTCTAATTAAACACAAATGACAATTATATTTTGTAAATTTTAATTAAACACAAATGACATTTATATTTTGTCTATTCTACTTTAACACAAATGACAATTATGTTTTGTCAATTCTAATTTAACACAAATGACAATTATATCTAGAATGACATTATTATAAATAAATGACAATTTCTCTGACATGACATTATTATATACAAATGACAATTTTCTCTAATTTGACATTGTTATATATAAATGACAATTTTCTCTAACATGACATTTTACTAATCTAAATGACATATTTTATTTACATATATGAATCTAACTAAATGACATGTTTTATTTATAAAGTATTTATACAACTAAATGACATGTTTTATTTACAAAGTTTGAATATTTCCATTTTCATAAAATAAAATAAAAATATGATTGTTATTGTAAGTAAATCCTAGACCTACACAATTTTAATCCAATCAGTTCATCTCCACCACAAACAACCCAATCAAATCTCATACATCACACACATGAAAATTACATATCAATTTCACACCGAAATTAACAATTAAATTTAATTTAAATCAGAGATCTCACCTTGATTGGTTTCAGAAAATCGTTATTCATTATTCCTGAATTTCTGTTCTAATTCAGATCGCGTTCAAATTTTCCTGAATTTCCAAAGTGCTCTATTTTGGTCCTGGTCAGTTCCATCGCGTAGATCTCGTTTTTCTGATTCTAATGCAACTAAAATTTCTAAATTTCGATTCCAAACGAACAAGTTATGACAATTTTTCCATTAATTACATTTTAAACTAATTAAATTAATTAATTACTTTCTCTTTAATCCCTCATCTCGTAACGATCGAATAGCCGAACCCATAGCCAACGTCTCCAAACCCCCCTGTCGCACTTTCTCTCAGACCACCATGACCCAATCAGACCTCGCCACCTCGACCGCCATCGCTCCTCCCACTTCGCCGGTGACGGCTCCTAGATCGGTGGCCTCCATCCCTTTAAAATCTTGCTCGAACAACACAAGTTTGGGCACCAAATTCTCACGAACTACTCCATTAAACATCATCATACCCGTTCACTTTGTAGAACTCGTTAGCCTTTTCAATTTTGTCTTTGGGAGTGCTTGAATTCGTTGTGTGGATTTGAAGAAAAGAGGAGGAGAAGTCTGGAGCATTTCAGCCATTCAAAGAATAGAAGTGGCGGCTGGTTCTGTTTGGGGATTAGGGTTTCTACCTAGGGTTTATAATAAAATATTATTAAATCATTAAATTAAAAAAAAACATTAACTCTAAATAACTCCAAATCCAGCCCAGCTAATGTTGCCTCTAACCAAATACCCCCGTTCCGGACACAATGGACTAGGTCCCGTCAGCCCATTTGCTTATCTCAGTCCACTTTTCTTTATTTTAAAATGTAAATCATTTAATTATATAATTTGTTTGTACATTTTAATAACCGGAACCACATACTGACTCTAAAAATTAAAGAAAAATTATTTCTATTTATGTTTTGACGATATGGTCCTAACAAAATTGATTTCGTCAAATTTGGAGACCGTTTGGAAAATAGTCATTTTCTGGTCGATCCAAATTGACTGAAACTGACAAAACACATTTTCTTTTGCCACGCTCACATATTGATTCCAAAAATTATGAAAATTGGAATCTAGCAATAATTTAACATTCCAGATCCAACAAAAGTGGTTTCGTCAAAAACAGAGGTCGTTTGTAAAATGGCTATTTTTACGGGCTATATATTATATTAAATTCTATAGCGACTATTCTGAATTTTAAACTGGGTTTAACTTTTGATTCCCACTATGAAATTTCAATTTTTCAGATCCGTTGGAAAGATATTTTTAAACAGATTTAAATATTTTTGGTTTTACCAAAATCTGATTTATTTTGTATCCTGTACAGTCTGTCAAAGTTCAAATTCAATTTTTTATGCTATCGCGCTATTTTAAGCTCATTTTATAATTAAAATAAATATATCCTTTCTAACTTCTATTTAAATAAAATTTTAATTGCTATTATTTAAAATAAATTATTTAAAATATTTAAAATCCATTAAAATTGCTAAAATAAAAATTTTAAATTGGTTCCAAAATTTTGGGTTGTTACAGCGGTAAACAAGTTCAGTGGATATAAATTGGATAGAACTAGAGGACATCAGGATAGCCTTCAGTTAGAGTGACTTCTGCTGGTTTTTATTTGAAGTTAAGAGTCTATTACATTTTGAATATCAGATGATGGTGAGTTTCTAATTTTATTTTATTTATTCTTCTCTTTAGAGTATATAATTGTTCAAAATAAAGCTCGGTATGATCAGAAATTGCGAATAAAAGTTGGAAAAGAAAACACAACAAAATATTTCCACCTCAATTAGTGCCATGATATGTTCTGCTCTGTGTAATTGGCCACTTATTAATTGTAGTTAATATATAACTTTTTTGTGTTTTAGGTATATTCAAAGCAATTTGATTTCACTAGAAGATTGTAAGAGTGTTGCTGCGCATGAATTAAAGAAGTCGATCTGCATGTGCAAAGAGAGGTAATAAGTGGACATAGAGGGGTTATAAGATGAGTAGCTCATGACATAAGAATAAATTCTTTTTTAAAAAAGAGCACTCATTTTTTGTAATATGTGATCCAAAAACATCCATCGACCAGTCCAAAAATAATCCCTACTAATGACTGCATCTTAAATACTGAATTTCGAGTGTTTATTTAATGATTGATGAAAGTCTGAAATGAAAAAAAAAACATTTTTAATTTCATAATCAAAGACAAAATTTCAGTCTTAAGTAGGCTAAAAAATTTTAAATGGTTTACAAACAGAAATTATGTCTTCAATTCAGACTTTAAGCTGATTTGTGCATTACAAAAGATCTGACTGGAATTTTATATTTTGTGAAGTGAATTATGATATTGTTAATTAAAATAAATAAATAATCTTGTAGTTATTAGTTTATACGGTTTCCTACATTTAAGTCGTTAGCCTCAAATTAAGGTCCTATAGGAGCCTTATCTTTTCACACGCTAATTTCTAAATCCCATTTAGGATTACTGAACTCTATTCATTGCCATTAACGGTCTAATGTTTATAGATGCGAACGATATACCTGCACAAATAAAATTATTCAAAAATGCAGTAATATGAAATTAAAATGGAATAAATTGAGTGCACTAATTTGAAATTAAAATGGAACAAACTAAATCATAAACCAGTTTCAGTTTTTCTATAATCTAGGATGGATTAAAAATTACTACATGAATTAATATGTTTCATTTATTGCTGCCATCTGCATTCAAAATTCACCAAATAATTTTAATTTAAGTTGTTCAACTTATTTCATACCCTGAACCAAAATCATAACTAATATTTAGATGTTGGTAAAAATTATTGATAATTAAACTTTCTTTCTGGTTGAATGGAATTAAATACTCATGTTTTCACAAAAGTCATATAGATTTGTTTAAGGTTTATATTCACCTTTTTTGTTGTGGCTAAAAAACCAAATACTTTGGCACTTGTGGTTATGTACATATTTTCCATCTCATCTGAAGTTGCACCCAAATCAACCCCAATATTAGCATTGCCTTCCAACATCAAAATTTAGATATGAAGGTCGTAAACATTGAAACAAATAATTAATCGCCCAGATTTTGGATGGTTATTTTGAAATGGAACATCTACCTGAGATGCTAATATATTATAACGAATCATGGAGGAAAATTTGGAAATTGCTGATCTGGAAGAATCCAATATAGCTGGACCATTATGAATTTTAAAATTTTAATATAGATTATTTAAATTGGTTGAATTTTTTGGTTGACTGGGATCGATTTTATTGGAATACTAAAAGGTTAAAAAACCTTCCAAATACAGGAAGATGAATATCTGTTTACAGGCCCGACCCTTGATTATTTTTGGCATCGGACAAAATTTTAGTATAGACCCCTAAAATAATTAGTCCATGTTAAGGATGCTTTTGGACTCATTCTTCTAACTTAGTGCACCGAATAGTTAATTAATGCAGTGACGAATGACTCTACGCAAAAAAAAAGTCGTCTCGGTCGCCTTTAGGACAATATCTCTCTACTCTGCCCCTTATTGTTTGATAAAACTACCATTATACGACCTTGACATCATTTCTTTTTAGCTGCAGTATTGCATAGTTATACGATCTTGTTTACTCTTTCTATTTTCCATTTTCTATTTGTATTCACGACACGTAATAATTGCTTATGTTGATCATCTACTTGATCTTACAGACTTAGTTCCTCAAAAAGCATATTGGATATTTAAAATTTATTTGTCAACGACGAAACAAATTGTGAACAAAATCTAAATACACTTAGAAAACAAGAATTTAAGTTGGAAATGTGTAATACCTTGTCATTTCCAGATCTACGTTAATGATTGTGATAATAGATTATGATCTCATCATCCCATTTATACATCAATTTTCATCCCATTTATACATCAATTTTTTTACTATATAGCCCCAGATAATTAGTCCTAAAAGAGTCTCAACATTAGAGTACTTTAAAAATTGAATGAATATATATGTAATAACCGGAAATGCGAGCCAATTTAAATTTTTTATTTTGGCAATTTTAACGAATTTTTATGATTTAAAATGAATTGTTTTAAATAATATCGATGAGAAATTTATTTTGAATAGAAATACAAGTATATATTTATTCGAATCGTCGTTAGATTATATATATTTATTTTAAATTATAAAAGGAATTGAAAATGGCGCGGTAGTTCGAAAGTTCGATTTCAAAGTTCAAATGAATATACCGAGTGCAAAATAAACCGGATTTTAATGAAACCAAAAATATTAGAATCTATTTGAGAATATCTTTACAACAAATCTGAAAAATCAAAATTTCATAGCGGGAATCAAAAGATATGTCCAGTTGAAAATTCAGAATAGTCGCTATGGAATTCTGGCCCTTAAAAATGGGAATTTTGCAAACATCCTCAGATTTCGATGAAACCACTTTTGTTGGATCCGGGATGTCAAGTTATTGCTAGATTCCAAAATTCGTAATTTTTCAAATCAATATGTGAGCATGGCAAAGGAAAACGCGTTTGACCAGTTTTAGTTGATTTTAATCGACTGGAAAATGACCATTTTTAAACGGTCTCAGAATTTGACGAAACTAGTTTTGTTAGGACCGTATCGTCAATACGAAGCTAGAGAATATTTTTCTGGAATTTTACGAGTTAGTATGTGACTCCAGTAAATTGGAATGTACGTTCAAATTCAATATATAGAGTTATATTTCGATTTTGACGAAAACTGATCGAAACGACCAAATCAGCTTACGATACATATCCCATTGTGTTCAGAATGGGGGTAATTAGCTAGGGGCGACAGTCGGTGGGCTCAATTTTGAGTTCGAATGAAAAGTCAACATTTTTGAAATAAAAATAATATAAAATTATATAAACCCCCCTATATACTCTCCCTCTCTCACCGTCGACTTCAGAAAGAAATAAAATAAAATAAAAAGAACGATGGAAGGCGGGGAGGAGCCGCACCGCCCCTCTGGCGCGCCGCCGCCAAAAGCCCCCCTTGATCCAGGCCGCGCCTTCCCCTCCAGACCCTCTCCTCCACCGTTCCCCCTTCTCCTATCTCTCCCTCTTCCTCCCCTCACAAAAACCCATACACCCCCAAATCGACGAAGTCCAACCGCACCACCTCGACACCACATACCCCCAACCGCACCACCTCGACACCACATACCCCCACTGCGCCACCGCGAAGAACCCCAAACAGCCCTCCTCCGCTTGAAAATCCATGAGTTTTTTATTTATATTTTATTTAATGAAATAAAAACTCGATTTTTATATGTGTAAATGATGGATAAAAACTCGATTTTTATATGTGTAAATGATGGATAAAAACTCGATTTTTATATGTGTAAACGATGGATAAAAACTAGATTTTTATATGTAGAAGAAAATAAAGAAGAGCTTTTTAAATCAATAAAGATGAGATTTTTAGAAGTTTAAAAGATTAGATTTTTGTAATAGGAAATATTATATTTTCATATAAAGAAAGATTGTATTTCTTTTATTAGAAAAGATTTGATTTTTAAGCAATAGAAAATATGGTTTTTCTATATAGGAATAGCGAAATAAAAATATGATTTTTATAAAGTAGTAATAAAAATATGATTTTTATATAATGGAGAATATAAGAATATCATCTTTATATATGTAGCGAAATAAAAATCTGATTTTTATTATATATATGTTGAAATAAAAATGTGATTTTTATAGCGATGATATAAAAATTCGATCTTTATATTAGAAGTAGATATACAAAAATATAATTTTTATATAGAAAATAGTGTGATAAAAATAGAATTTTTATCTATATAGTAGCGGTGTAAAAATAGAATTTTTATCTATATAGTAGCAGTGTAAAAATAGAATTTTTATCTATATAGTAACAATTTAAAAATGTGATTTTTATATATGTAGCGGCTACGGACAACGAAATTGACAGAAGGCGAGCACGCCGAAGATTTCTACATATGAAGAGTCGCGGTGTTGGTTTAGCTAGTCGGTGAGAACTTCTCACTTTAAATCTTCTTTTCTAGTTAAAAATATATACTAGGATGCAGACGGTGTTTAGTAGCACCCGACACCCGTCGTCCACAGACCATGGACGGCTTGTATGCTTGTTTGATGTGTTGTGAAGTTTGTTTGTGATGTTGGTGTGAAATAGATAATGAAAATATTCATGTGTTGAAATAAATTAATTATCGTTAAAAATATAATTTTTAACGTGAATGTGAATAAATATATTTACAAACCGGACGGTTTGTTTATGTACACCTATTTGAAGGACATTGATTGGGACGATAAATTTTACACGTTGCCCAACTACACAAATAATATTCAGTGGTTGTGGATTGAAACCCCACACGGGTGTTAGGATGATATTTGGCGTACACTAATCCCAATTACTTAATTGTATGTCGATCGATTGGTCGACAGACTGTGTAAGCGTTAATTATTTATATTTAATGCTTATGCAGTTGTGTGGTGCACTTTGGATGATGGTTGATTATTTATTGTTGCTATTATATACATGTGTTGTATGGAATCCATATAATTAACATTATATGGTAATTGATTGAGCCTCATTCCAATTGGGAAAATAAAGAATATTATAAAATAAAGATTCATGTGTTGACAGTACTCATGTGATGAGATTAGTCATGTGTTGAAAGAAATATATATTCATGTGTTGAGTAAAATATTTTAACAATAAAATTTACATCTTTATCAAATATGAAATTAGAAACTAACTGGAAAATAGATAAGATGAGTGGTCTCCTAGATATTGATCTGATGTTGGTTTTGGCCTTCGGGGTTAATATTTAGGGAATTGCTCTCTTGCTAATTTACGGTTGGAGTCTGATAAAAAAAATTAAACAATAGAAATCATAATTTTATAAAATATATTAAATAACGAAAACAGTCACGTGTTGACAGTACTCATTGGTTGAGATTAGTCACGTGTTGAAAGAAATATAGATTCATGTGTTGAATAGAATAGATATTCATTTGTTGAATAGAATAACGAAGTTATTGAAAATATAAAGCCGTGTTGATTAGAGATGCGCTATTTTGACGCGAACGATATTTATATCGATTATATTCGTTTTTATAATGAATTTTGAAAAGAGATTTAAGCATCGAATATTTATAAAATGAATTCGAATAGAATAGAATATAAAATGAATTTGAATTGAATAGACTATAAAATGAATTCGAATTTAATTGAATATAAAATGAATTCGAATTGAAACGAACTGAAATTGAATTGAAATCGATTTGAATTGAAATCAAATAGAAATGAATGTAAAAAGAATTTATAGTGGAAAATTCAATTTTGATTTGAATTTGAAATGAAGGTTGAAATTGTTTTTGAAACAAATTTGAAATGATTTATAAAATTTGTTTTAAAAGGAAATCGATGAAGTAGAATATATATATATATATATATAATGGTCTGAATAGAACGCGTCGCGCCGCGTTAATTCGTGAACTTCGACCAATAACCTCGAACGGACATTACGGGAGATCCAACCGTCGGATTCTGCTAAAACCGGAACCGTTGGGTTCGTATCGAAAAGAGCTTTCTAACGAATACAAGAGATTTGAAATATGACGATTGGATTTGGAGGTATGTCCAAATCAATTTCACAAAGGTCGCTGTAAGTGTAGTTCGATGGCCGTTATTGGAAATCGACTGTATGGGCCTTGATAAAATTATTAAAAATGTTAATAATTAGTGTAAAATCATAAGATATGATTTGGAACGAATTGGGCTGAAGAATCCCATATTTGAAAAGATAAAAATAGATTTTTATCGAAATGAACTAGTTATTAACTAGAATAATAATTTATTTATTTTTAAATAAATAAATTGGATTTGAAATGGATTTTAAATAACTAGAATTTCCAATATATGCATTGGAATGGATTTGAATAGAAATTGTCTTTGGAATATTTCGATATTAGATTCTACGATTATATAGATATTTTGGAGGAAATTTGGAAGATATATTTTATATTGTTATTTGCAAAGCGATATTTGTGGGTTTCAGAATTTGATATTGAATATAAGCCGATATATTTTCTATTCAGAGCATTGTATTTAATATCAAACGGGATTTGGGTTTGTCGTGAATTGTGTCTTCATCAACACTGTTCTTAAACCCCATTGAGAAAAGATTAAATCTTTTTATTTAGATTTATTGAAGTATACCAATTAATTAATATATTAAATTGGAATTGAATTAGAATTGATTTGTGGGTTTATCGTGAACGGTGTTTTAAATAACACTTGTTCTTTGGCCCGATAATAAATAGAATGTGATTTGGGTTTATCGCGAACTGTGTTTTAAATGACATTAGTTCTTTAACCCAGTAAAAGGAGTTTTAATGAATCTGTAATTAGATTGAAATGTGAATTGATAATTTAAATTATCAAATTTGGAAAGTGAGCGAGAATGGAGTATCACCAATTTTGCTCCAAAGCGATAGTTATTCTTTAATTAGATTGGAACGTGAAATGGTAATTAATTTTACTGATAACACCATGGTGTTAGATATGGAGTATTACCAGTTTTGCTTCTTGGGATGAATAGGTTGGGATTGGAAAATAAAATAAATAATTACTTCGATGTGGTTCGCTAATCCCGACTAGTTTGGAAAACCTAAACATGGTTTGAAATTACATCCAAAGGAAGATTAAAGAATAAATTTAAAAGAATTTATCTTTGATAAAATTAATGGGAACATTTCCCTAAGAATGTGAAATTTAGAAACTAACTGTAGGTTAGCTAAGAAGAATGGTTTCCTGGGTATTGATCTGATGTTGGTTTTGGCCTTCGGGGTTAATATTTAGGGAATTGTTCTCTTACTAATTTACGGTTAGTGACTGATGAATTGGAATGAGGCATATGTTGTGTTTGTGTAACATTTTTTTATTATATACGCGGGTTATTCGGAAAGGCCGGATTTATACCCATTCTGAATAACCGATTCGATGATAATTCGAAGATGAAGACGGTGGTTGAAGACCGGAAGTCTTCGCATCGTTTGGGTGATTACTGATGATCTTGATTGGGCTGTACACCCAAGATGAGGGAATCAGTTGGTGATCGTCCAGACGTATTTGGAGATCGATGGATATGCCAGGAAAGTGCCTCCGGTTTCGTTCAGACCTAGAACGAACTTGTAAATGGACTGTATGTGACATTGGATTTTATTCTGTGTTGATTGATCTCTATTAAATATACATCTGTTTGGCGGCGGAGAATTTATTCTCTTGCTTAACGCCCTTCTCTGAGATGTACGAGCTCAGAGGTTGTATATCGATGGACATCAGTCGCATGGAGTGAATTGCCTGTGTGGCATGCCTAAGTGTCAAATGATCAAGGCTTCTATTGAAAAGCAAAGTCTTGTGGTTGATGATCAAGGCACGACTTACGTGGCATAACTTTGTGTATAGCATGGATTCGCGAGCCTCACACCTCGGTATGAGTCAAAAACGGTATAAGGACCTCTGGGAGAACACGACGTTTCTTTCTAGTTATGGTGGTGTCAGTGCTTAAACTGGATGACATTTATATTACTTTCATCTTTGTGGTTGTTGGAATGCGAGGCGCCTCGATTATAGGTCTGTAAGGACCGAGAAACGTGTGTTCAGGAATAACTAACCCTCAAACGTAAGGGAGGACCGGCCCAGCCGATTCCAAGGGTTACCAGAGTGCGTAGTCCTGAGGCATTTGCTAGAGTGTCTCGAAGCAGAGAGGAGCATTCCCCTTGCCTCGACTCATGACGGAACTCCAATTTCCAATACGTGAATTTGCGGTTTTAATTGTAGAGCCTAGTATGGCGACTAAGTAGCATGGGATACTATGTCGTCTATGATTGCTATTTACGATTGTATATAAAATCAGAAACTAACTGGAAACCAGCTAAGATGGGTGGTTTCCTGGGTATTGGTCTGATGTTGGTTTCGGCCTTCGCGGTTAATACTTAGGGAATCGTTCTCTTACTAATTTACGGTTGGAGTCTGATTAAGAATTAAAAGATTAAATTTCGCGTATCAAGCATTCTTTGGCTGTTATAAGGTAAAACCCTATCCCCCGGCTTGCCTTGCATTGTGTGATGGGACCTGGGTCTTGTAACAGTTTCATTTTTCTTTACTTAGCATTGCGTTGTTTGTTTTATGCACTGGTATTCTTGGGAGGAAACCCGTTTCGTGATATACGGTGTGGTCCCTTGATTTGCCGAACTTTAAAAACCAATATTAATAACTGTTTTAGTTCTCATACCAGTCACATGACTAACCTGGAGTTTATTGTTTTAACCTAAACTCTGAGTGCCCTTATTTTTGACACGGGCAGCTAGTAGTTTTGTCTTTGCAGATTTATATTTACAGGATCCTGATTTACAGGTGGAACAATGGTCGGAAAGCTCTGTATCCGTGTATTACTTTCAGCTGTGTTTTGTATTGTTTTTTTTTCGCTGCAGTAATGTATTTAAATCTCTGATATTTTCTGTGTAATATTTATTCATACTCTGTATATTCTTGTATTCTGATGGAATTGTTGTAATAAACAATGAAATTTTCTTCTGTTTGTGTTCCGATGTGTGTTGTTCTCAACGCTATCCGTGCTTTCCTTCACGGGGAAGTTCGGGTCGTGTCTGTTTGGTATCAGAGCTTTGGTTTACAGAGCTCGAGAACAAGACACATTAGAACCGAATGAAAGAATTCATCAGATATTGGATTAGTAATATCCAGTTAGAATGACTCGTTAGAGATAGGATCATTAGTATCCTAGAACGAGTGGGAAGAGTATATTTTTCAAATGAAAACAATATTGTTTTGAAAATTTAAACCATTTTATTCGTATTTGAATATTTTATTTGTATTGAATTTGGACAATCCGATATATAAAGGTTTTGCATATACGCTTCATGAACATATATTCAAAGTTTTAATATACTGGATAGATATAGGATCACACTCTAGTTGCCCGGGGATGATTCTGTTAATGCGGCCGCATTATCAGTATTTATGTTCGTGTTTCGAAGGTGTGATATCTATATATTTCCATTAGACTGGTGTAAGAACCGAAACTATATAGATTTATTGTTCTGATTTGGCATCAAAAACATGATTTTATGTATATATATCAAATTACGAATTTGAAATGATAATCCACTAATTGATTGATGGTTGTGTTGTGTGACGGCCCGCCCCGCACCAGCCGACATTTACTCCAAAAGTGCGATGTACACATGTCCAGTTAGCGCGGTATGGTCGTCAGAAGGAAAGGGAAGAAGGAAACGAACTAATCAAGGAACCTGTAGAATGTCTCACAGCGCATGGAACAAAATATAGTAATAACATAATCTGGACATAAAACAGGCGAGACAGTGCGTAAGCTGAAAACTAAACCAACATAGCAGCGGAAATCCAAATACAGCTTATTACAACTTTCCAAATTTACTATCTCTAAAACAAAAGAAAGCTAAAGTAGAAGATGCACGACTAATGCCCAAGCAGTGATCTTCAACAACACAGGGAGAATACTATATATATCATACGTGGAAGCCTCCTGCTCGTCTCCAGATCAGCTACCCGTGCATACCCAGTTAACCTGTCTCTAGTCTGCTCGTGTGAGCACCCAGAGTAATAAGAAGAGACTTAAAACTCTGGGTCAGACAAAAAGTCTGGTATGAGCTATAAGCAACAAACAAAACAATAACAGGTATAATCCAATCATACCTGAACCTGGACCTGCAACCAAAGAGTTAGCACTACATACTGTACAATACTCTAAGGTGCCACTAACACATGGTGTGAATAATACGGGGTGGGGGTGTGCATGTCATAATGATGGCAAACAATCAAGCATAGCAACCATCCTCACATCTCTCACTCAGTGCATAAACCATACGATACCCACTACCTTGCTCACCTAATCCTTTGGGCCATGACGGAATCCAATCCCGTACAACTATCACTACAAGCCCACTATCCATCTCTCAGTGCTGAACCAAAGTTATGAATACTGACAACCCGTTTGCACACGTCCCGCAGAAAAGCCCAATCATGAAGTGAACTCATTGGTTCCCAACTGGATCTTGAGCTCTAACTTTCACTTGGATTACCTTTACATCTCGGATTTTGGTTTCCTCCTGTTCGGGTCGATCGGTCAAGCACCTTTCATTCTGGTCGGTTTTCATCATCTCAACCCTGGTCGGTCGGTATTGCCCCCTGGTCGGTCGTACTTCACCATCCCTGGTCAGTCGTACTTTATCATCGTATGGGGTCGGTCGAACATTGCATAGTGGTCGGTCTTGCCCAGCCTGGTCGGTCTCCCTAGTCGGTCGAACACTTCATACAGGGTCGGTCGTGATGTCCTCCTTCTATTCGGGTCGGTCGTGAGCTCGGGTCGGTCAGTCAAAACCTTCCCCTGGTCGGTCTAACTCGACCCAAAGAAAACCTGCACCATTTCAGCAAGCTATTTTCGCCTCTCGACGGCGTTTTTAACCATTCTAACTTTATAATGCAATCATCGGTCATACCAAACGGTAGTAGCAACATGTATAATCAACCATAAACACCAAAACAACAATTTAATCATAACAATATGGATCAAATGTACCCAAAACCCATGTTTTCCCCTTAATCATGTTTAAGCATAACTAATGATAGGATTAGCAAAACTTAACCAAATTAACCCAATTTTCTATCAGAGGCCTAAAATAATATTTTGGAATTTCTAAATATTTTTCCAGATTTTTATGATGCATAATTTCGCTAATTATCACTAATCACTCCTTAATCCCCTAAATTCCAGGATTAGCAAAATTAGTCGAAATCAACCAAAATTCTCATCAGAGGCATAAAATGACATTTAATAATTTTTCCAGAATTTAATTACCCATAGTTTTGCTAATTTTCACTAATCACCCCTAATTAGCCATAATTAGTGAAAAACAAAGCAAATCACTCACCTTTGCCACAAAGTAAACTATAGATCTGAAATAATCTCTGATTTGGATCCAATCTCTATGTGTTCCAGCAGCTCTATCCCAATCCTTATGCTAATCCGCCTTGATTTGATGTAGATTAGGCTAATATGTGATTAGAGATGATAAAAATGTGTTTTGAAGTGTTTTATAAGATGGAGGCCATTGGTAGAGCTTAATGAAGGTTTGTGGCGGCTGAGAAAACTAAAATGAAATGATTTTCCTAACCCTTCCAGCCCTCTCATAACCCTAATCCTGAAATTCCCCTTTGGGCCTAGCTGTTAATCACCCGGTTAAGCCCAATTAAGCTGTTTTTCACTATCTAAAACTTGTTTCAGCCATATCTCCCAAATGGTGAGCCCGTTTGGCTATTGTGACCACTCTACGGAAAGGTAAACCATCAAATGAATCTAATGGAAGTGGTTTCAGGTCAAAATTCCTTTCCAATCAAAAGTTATGGCCAAAACAATATCGTCTAGGGGTAAAATGGTCATTTAAAAATCGGCAAAAATCATGAACATGGGAAATGACCCCAATAGTTGTCTCCCAAAGTTACATGACCATACGACTTCATACGAAAAAGAAATAAATATTCTATGATCCTAGATACGTAGAATGCGGGTTGTTACATTCTCCCCCCCCTTAAGAAATTTCGTCCCCGAAATTCCTTAACCCAAAACATACAAAGGATCCCGCATGCCTACCAACCATATACAACAATCAAACAAGCAAAACAAACAGAACCATTCTGCCCTAACATGCGGTTTACTAACAAGGGAAGAATCATCGCCGCTAAAATCTTACCAGGCAAAGAGCTTTGGATACGACTTTCTTATGTCATTCTCTACTTCCCAAGTACAGTCGTTCTCTCACCATCGATTCCCATCTCTACCCTAGAGGTAACTTCTAATAGGTTGGGATCGTCCCTCTAACTGGAACCGATCCACTTAATCAAGATCGATCTAATCGTCAAGCTTACTAGCGTTTCTGAATCCAATTCACACTTAGGTTTGAAGTCATATCCCGTGATATACTATAGTTGCTTCCATTCCAGAAAAATAGCCTCTAAACTGGCACGTCTCGTACTCAATGCATCAGCTATCGCACCCAGTCCGATACTATGGCATTCGTCTATACTGTCATTTTCTTAGGTAATCCAAACCTATATGCCAAATTTTCAACTACATTCCAAATGTCCTTTCAAGTCCAACTTGAGTCCTTCTTACATTCGTATTGCACATCCAACGTACATTCACTTCCTAGAGGCAGACTAGACCCATCCAATGACCCTAGGCACTACACCAACAGCTGCATTATACGTCTAACGTACATTCACCTTCTAAAGGTGAACTAGATTCATCCAATGAACCCAGGTACCCTACCCATATTCATACTGCACGTCCAACGTACATTCACCTTCCAAAGGTGAACTAGACTCATCTAATGAATCTAGGTACTCTACCTACAACCGTACTGTACGTCCAACGTACATTCACCTTCCAAAGGTGAACTAGACTCATCCAATGAATCTAGGTACTCTACCTATGAGTCCAAGTCCAACTGAAACTCCTATATCCATTGAATCTCCAAGATAACGGACGCTCCACAATGCCCAACATACTTCAAGTCTAACGTAAAGTATCTTACACTCGTCATATCACCATGATCAATGAACTTACCCTATTTCCATTCAACAGGATCCTACAGGTGATACTCAAGAGAAGAAAGGTAAGAACAAACACAACAACCATAGCATCCATCAAACAAATCCTATCTATCACCTGCTAAAGCCATGAATACGTCAATACCTATATGTCTGGTCCAACCAACATCAATAACTAATGGAAACTCTGCCTCCAAATGGACTACCATACGTCCAACGTACGTTTATCCTCCAAGGATAACTAGATCACGTCCAACGGATCCAAGGTAAGTGGGCGTCCCCAGATACCCCTGCTTTTAGTCCGCCTGAAACACTCGAGTCCCACCCAAGTCTATCTATTATCTTGCTGCCCTCTCGAGTCCAACTCGAGTCAATCCAATTCCTTGCAACCTCCTCGAGTCCAACTCGAGTCAATCTGTTACCCATAAACTCAGACTCAGTCTTAAGTATCCATTACCTACCAACCCTAGTCCAACATGAGTCGTCATCCTATTCGTTGCAGCTCCTAGATCAACGAATACCTATTTTCTTTTACGAGTTCAAGTCCAACTCGAATCATCCTAACCTTCATTGCATTTTCCATGATCAACGAACTCATCCTATTCCTTCAAAGTTCTACTATCCAAAGAGAACATCAGCATAGGGCCCTAAACAATTCCATTACTTTGCATCTTTCTCAAGTCCCAGTCGAGTCATCTCATAACCTTTTCAAGTCCAACTCGGGGCAGTCCATACCATCGAATAGTCTTATCCTGTCACGGCTGCCCATCACTCCTCGAGTAAACCCAGGTATCATCCAATGAAAATCACAACGACTACTTATCCCTCACGCAAACCATCCTAGTCAAACTCGACATTCCCCAAGCACAAGCCCCAAAGGCCTAAACCAATATCAGACTAGCACCTAAGGAACATCTCCTCCGAATTCGGACGATCCACGCGAAGTGATACTAGCGAAACAACTAATCGCTGGAGCACTCATTTGCCTCCCAGAGACAACTAGGACTTAATACAACGATCACCTCTCAGCTTCCTTGACTCTAGTTACTATCGCCATCACTAGGTAGGTACCTAATACCACCCCATTCCTTTAGAGTAGATCGACTCCCCAAATAATGCTAAACCCAGTAAAGCCCAAAACAAAGTAATCACAAACTTACATCCATGACTCGATAAGACCACGTTACGGTAAATCATACTGAGGCTAGTCGAACCACCAATCTGGTTCGTCACTACTAAAGGTCTATCGACTAACTCAGGTTTGTCAAACAAAACCCGATCAAAACATCTTAAATGGAAAGCATACCTCGAATAACGACACCTTTTTCCTTCTGCGCCGCAGTTGGGGCATTCGACGAAGAAGGAACATCGTTGATAGCATATGCTCTCACGATCTGCTTCTCCCTAGGAGGTTGTGGACATTCATTCTTGTGATGTCCCGCGTGGCCACAATTAAAGCACTTCCTTTCCCCAGGCTTTTCCCGACAATCTCTGGCATAGTGGCCCTTCTTACCACAACTAAAGCACTCGCCATCTTTCTTATTTTTCTTATTCTGACCATCCATGGTTTGGTCTTGTTTCCTCTTGTTCTGAGAGTTATTCTTGCCTCCACCGCCTGCTTGCGGCTTTGGCTCCCCTGCAGATGCAATAGCAACCTCAGTCTTTGGCTTAGGGTAAAGACTCTCTGACCTCAATGCTTTCCCCACAATCGATTCAAACGTCTCATCGATGTGGTTAATAAGCTTTTCCCCCAAGTACTGATCCAAGCCTGTTATAAACTTCCCGTTCTTCTTCTCGGGAGTATCGATAAGGGATAATCCATACTTCGACAATGTGTCAAACTCAGCAATATACTCCGAGACTGCCCTACCACTCTGCTTAAGCTCCAAGAACTTCCTAAACAATTCCGACTTCTGAGCAGCTGGGATAAACTTGTCGCTAAAGCGAGCCTTAAACTTATCCCAAGTAACCTGATCCTCTGGAGTGGCTATCTTAATAGCATTCCACCAATTCATCGCTCACCCTTGCAGCTGACGAGACGCTAGCCTTCTCTTCATCGCATCCTCGATACCCAAGTCGTCGAAGATACGATCACAGCTATCCAACCAATCCTGAACATCCGTGGCCGACTCCGTTCCATGGAACGGCTTCCCACCAAGGTTAGTGTAATCCTTGCACAACTTGGCGAAACTGGCCCTAGGCGCCTGCACAACTGGACCACCACCATTACCGGCATTGGGAGTTGCCCTCTGAACATCCCTAAGCATCTCCTTCATGAGGTTAGTAAACATCGTCCTCATGTCAGCGGCATTACCATTATTAGCCCCCCTACCGGCACCTCTTGCGTATCGGCTCATCGTTCATTCTGTAAAGAGAAAACGATTAACCATCTCCATAGTGGTGCTAGTGTAGTATGACTTCATCCTTATACTACTAATAGTATATATATAGCTTTTGAAAACCAAAGTAATCACAAATACGCGCTCTCATATATGTACTATCTCTCCCTAGTGTCTTTCCCTTGGTTAACTACGCAACCTAGAGCTCTAATACCAAATGTGATGGCCCGCCCCGCACAAACCGACATTTACTCCAAAAGTGTGTTGTACACATGTCTAGTTAGCGCGGGACGGTCGTCAAAAGGAAAGGGAAGAAGGAAATGAACTAATCAAGGAACCTGTAGAATGTCTCATAGCGCATGGAACAAAATATAGTAATAACATAATCTTAACATAAAACAGGCGAGACAGTGCGTAAGCTGAAAACTAAACCAACATAGCAGCGGAAATCCAAATATATCTTATTACAACTTTCCAAATTTACTGTCTCTAAAACAAAAGAAAGCTAAAGTAGAAGATGCACGACTAATGCCTAAGCAATGATCTTCAACAACACAGGGAGAAAACTATATATATCATACGTGGAAGCCTCATGCTCGTCTCCAGATCAGCTACCCGTGCATACCCAGCTAACTTGTCTCTAGTATGCTCGTGTGAGCACCCAGAGTAATAATAAGAGACATAAAACTCTGGGTCAGACAAAAAGTCTGGTATGAGCGATAAGCAACAAACAAAACAATAACAGGTATAATCCAATCATACTTGAACCTGGACCTGCAACCAAAGAGTTAGCACTACATACTGTACAATACTCTAAGGTGCCACTAACACATGGTGTGAATAATACGGGGTGGGGGTGTGCATGTCATAATGATGGCAAACAATCAAGCATAGCAACCATCCTCACATCTCTCACTCAGTGCGTAAAGCATACGATACCCACTACCTTGGTCACCTAATCCTTTGGGCCATGACGGAATCCAATCCCATACAACTATCACTACAAGCCCACTATCCATCTCTCAGTGGTGAACCAAAGTTATGAATACCGACAACCCCTTCGCACACGTCCCGCATCAAAGCCCAATCATGAAGTGAACTCATTGGTTCCCAACTGGATCCTGAGCTCTAACTTCCACTTGGACTACCTTTGCATCTCGGGTTTTGGTTTCCTCCTGTTCGGGTCAGTCGGCCAAGCACCTTTCATTCTGGTCGGTTTTCATTATCTCTACCCTGGTCGGTCGGTATTGCTCCCTGGTCGGTCGAACACTTCACCATTCCTGGTCGGTCGTACTTCACCATCCCTGGTCGGTCGTACTTCATCATCGTATGGGGTCGGTCGAACATCGCATAGTGGTCGGTCTTGCCTAGCCTGGTCGGTCTCCCTAGTCGGTCGAACACTTCATACAGGGTCAGTCATGATGTCCTCCTTCTATTCGGGTCGGTCGTGAGCTCGGGTCGATCGGTCAAAACTTTCCCCTGGTCGGTCTAACTCGACCCAAAGAAAACCTGCACCATTTCAGCAATCTATTTTCGCCTCTCGACGGCGTTTTTACCATTCTAACTTTATAATGCAATCATAGGTCATACCAAACAGTAGTAGTAACATGTATAATCAACCATAAACACCAAAACAATAATTTACTCATAACAATATGGATCAAATGTACCCAAAACCCATGTTTTCCCCTTAATCATGTTTAAGCATAACTAATGATAGGATTAGCAAAACTTAACCAATTTAACCCAATTTTCTATCAGAGGCCTAAAATAATATTTTGGAATTTCTAAATATTTTTCCAAATTTTTATGATGCATAATTTCGCTAATTATCACTAATCACTCCTTAATCCCCTAAATTTTGGGATTAGCAAAATTAGTCGAAATCAACCCAAATTCTCATTAGAGGCATAAAATGACATTTAAGAATTTTACAAATTTTTCCAGAATTTAATTACGCATAGTTTTACTAATTTTCACTAATCACCCCTAATTAGCCATAATTAGTGAAAAACAAAGCAAATCACTCACCTTTGCCATAAAGTAAACTATAGATCTGAAATAATCTCTGATTTGGATCCAATCTCTATGTGTTCCAGCAGCTCTATCCCAATCCTTATGCTAATCCGCCTTGATTTGATGTAGATTAGGCTAATATGTGATTAGAGATGACAAAAAGGTGTTTTGGAGTGTTTTAGAAGATGGAGGCCATTGCTAGAGCTTAAAGAAGGTTTGTGGTGGCTGAGAAAACTGAAATGAAATGATTTTCCTAACCCTTCCAGCCCTCTCATAACCCTAATCACGAAATTCCCCTTTGGGCCTAGCTGTTAATCACCCGGTTAAGCCCAATTAAGTTGTTTTTCACTGTCTGAAACTTGTTTCAGCCATATCTTCCAAACGGTGAGTTCGTTTGGCTAATGTGATCACTCTACGGAAAGGTAAATCATCAAATGAATCTAATGGAAGTGGTTTGAGGTCAAAATTCCTTTCCAATCAAAAGTTATGGCCAAAACAATATCGTCTAGGGGCAAAATAGTCATTTAAAAATCGGCAAAAATCATGAACATGGGAAATGACCCCAATAGTTGTCTCCCAAAGTTACACGACCATACGACTTCATACGAAAAAAAAAATCTATGATCCTAGATACGTAGAATGCGGGTTGTTACATGTTGTTTGTTTATTTTTTTGAAATTTTGAACCATTATGCCAAATTGAACCAAATATTGAACTGTATTGAAAATTGTTTGGAATTGCATGTATATACATGTACTTACATTGAATAGGTCATAGCAAGGAGGCTAGAGCAGAAGAATAAAATTGTTTGCCCGACAAATAGATACATATTTATTGTATTTCTTTGGGTTTGGATGATTTTATGAGCTGATTGGCTAGCCGCTTGGCTTTTTCTTTTTCTTTTGGATTGAAGAAGGCCATGGGAGGCTATATGAAATATCCCGAAGTCCCCGGTGCAGGGGAGGTTATAGCAAAAAATTTCGAAAATTTAGGGTGTTAGCCAAATTTTTGAAAAATTTGAAAAATTCTTAGAAACTGAAAAGTTGAAGAATTTAAGCCATAGTGAAAATACCGGAAGTTGAGTTGATTTGTTAAACAACTTTCGGCTTCGTTCCTTTTCGGGGACGAAAAGTTTTAAGTGGGGGAGATTGTAATAACCCGGAAATGCGAGCCAATTTAAAAATTTTATTTTGGCTATTTTATCAAATTTTGATTATTTAAAATGAATTATTTTAAATAATATCGATGAGAAATTTATTTTGAATAGAAATAGAAGTATATATTTATTCGAATCGTCGTTAGAATATATATATATATATATTTATTTATTTTAAATTATAAAAGGAATTGAAAATGGCGCGGTAGTTCAAAAATTCGATTTCAAAGTTCAAATGAATGTACCGGGTGCAAAATAAATCGGATTTTAACAAAATAAAAATTATTAGAATCAATTTGAGAATATCTTTACAACGAATCCCAAAAATCGAAATTTCATAGTGGGAATCAAAAGATATGTCCAGTTGAAAATTTAGAATAGTCGCTATGTAATTCTGGCCCTTAAAAATGGGAATTTTGCAAACAACCTCGGATTTCGACGAAACCACTTTTGTTGGATCCGGGATGTCAAGTTATTGCTAGATTCCAAAATTCGTAATTTTTCGAATCAATATGTGAGCATGGCAAAGGAAAACACGTTTGACCAGTTTAAGTTGATTTTAATCGACTGGAAAATGGCCATTTTTCAAACGGTCTCAGAATTTGACGAAACAAGTTTTGTTAGGACCGTATCGTCAATACGAAGCTAGAGAATATTTTTCTGGAATTTTCCGAGTTAGTATGTGACTCCAGTAAAAGGTGGTGTCTGGCGCAACGGTAAGGTTACCCGGCTGGTAATCTGGAGCGCGCAGGTTCGAGTCCCAGCCTCTTCACATATGTGAGGGAAAGGCTTTGGCACTAATCGACCACCCCCAGAGCCTAGAAAGCCGTGAGAATAGTAGCAGGACGGGAGACTGACCTGGGAAGTCCTCTCGCGCTTGAGTACGGGAGCCTTTGGCACTGGGTATCCACCTTTAGTATGTGACTCCAGTAAATTGGAATGTGCGTTCAAATTCAATATATAGAGTTATAATTCAGTTTTGACGGAAACTGATCGAAACGACCGAATCAGCTTACGATACATATCTCATTGTGTTCGGAATGGGGGTAATTAGCTAGGGCGACAGTCAATGGGCTCAATTTTGAGTGTGAATGTAAAGTCAACATTTTTGAAATAAAAATAAAATAATATAAAATTATATAAACCCCCCCATATACTCTCTCACTATCGACAACAGAAAGAAATAAAAAAATGAAGGAAGGGGGAGGAGCCGCGCCGCCCCTCTGGCGCGCCGCCGCCGGAAGTCCCCCCCCCCCCCCGGTTCAGGTCGCGCCTCCCCCTCCAGACCCTCTCCTCCCCCGTTCCCCCTTCTCCTCTCTCTCCCTCTTCCTCCCCTCGCAAAAACCCAAACACCCCCAAATCGACGAAGTCCAACCGCACCACCTCGACACCACATACCCCTAACCGCACCACCTCGACACCACATACCCCCACTGCGCCACCGCGAAGAACCCCAAACAGCCCTCCTCCGCTTGAAAATCCGTGAGTTTTTTTATTTATATTTTATTTAATGTAATAATAACTTGATTTTTATATGTGTAAATGATGGATAAAAACTCGATTTTTATATATATAAATGATGTATAAAAACTCGATTTTTATATATGTAAATGATGGATAAAAACTCGATTTTTATGTGTAAATGATGGATAAAAACTAGATTTTTATATGTAGAAGAAAATAAAGAAGAGCTTTTTAAATCAATAAAGATGAGATTTTTAGAAGTTTAAAAGATTAGATTTTTGTAATAGGAAATATTATATTTTCATATAAAGAAAGATTGTATTTCTTTTATTAGAAAAGATTTGATTTTTAAGCAATAGAAAATATGGTTTTTCTATGTAGGAATAGCGAAATAAAAATATGATTTTTATAAAGTAAAAGTAATAAAAATATGATTTTTATATAATGGAGAATATAAAAATATCATCTTTATATATGTAGCGAAATAAAAATCTGATTTTTATTATATATATGTTGAAATAAAAATGTGATTTTTATAGCGATGTTATAAAATTTTATCTTTATATTAGAAGTAGATATGCCAAAATATAATTTTTATATAGAGAATAGTGTGATAAAAATAAAAATTTATCTATATAGTAGCGGTGTAAAAATAGAATTTTTATCTATATAGTAACAATATAAAAATGTGATTTTTATATATGTAGCGGCTACGGACAACGAAATTGACAGAAGGCGAGCACGCCGAAGATTTCTACATATGAAGAGTCGCGGTGTTGGTTTAGCTAGTCGGTGAGAACTTCTCACTTTAAATCTTCTTTTCTAGTTAAAAATATATACTAGGATGCAGACGGTGTTTAGTAGTACCCGACACCCGTCGTCCACAGACCATGGATGGCTTGCATGCTTGTTTGATGTGTTGTGAAGTTTGTTTATGATGTTGGTGTGAAATAGATAATGAAAATATTCATGTGTTGAAATAAATTAATTATCGTTAAAAATATAATTTTTAATGTGAATGTGAATAAATAAATATTCATTTACAAACCGGACGGTTTGTTTATGTACACCTATTTGATGGACATTGATTGGAACGATAAATTTTACATGTCGCCCAACTGCACAAATAATATTCAGTGGTTGTGGATTGAAACCCCACACGGGTGTTGGGATGATATTTGGCGTACACTAATCCCAATTACTTAATTGTATGTTGATCGATTGGTCGACAGACTTTGTAAGCGTTAATTATTTATATTTAATGCTTATACAGTTGTGTGGTGCACTTTGGATGATGGTTGATTATTTATCGTTGCTATTATATACATGTGTTGTATGGAATCCATATAATTAACATTATATGGTAATTGATTGGGCCTCATTCCAATTGGGAAAATAAAGAATATTATAAAAAATGATTCATGTGTTGACAGTACTAATGTGATGAGATTAGTCATGTGTTGAAAGAAATATATATTCATGTGTTGAGTAAAATATTTTAACAATAAAATTTACATCTTTATCAAATATGAAATTAGAAACTAACTGGAAAATAGATAAGATGAGTAGTCTCCTAGATATTGATATGATGTTGGTTTTGGCCTTCGGGGTTAATATTTAGGGAATTGCTCTCTTGCTAATTTACGGTTGGAGTCCGATAAAAAAATTTAAACGATAGAAATCATAGTTTTATAAAATATATTAAATAACGAAAATAGTCACGTGTTGACAGTACTCATTTGTTGAGATTAGTCACGTGTTGAAAGAAATATAGATTCATGTGTTGAATAGAATAGATATTCATTTGTTGAATATAATAACGAAGTTATTGAAAAATATAAAGTTGTGTTGATTAGAGATGCGCTATTTTGACGTGAACGATATTTATATCGATTATATTCGTTTTTAAAATGAATATTGAAAAGAGATTTAAGCACCGAATATTTATAAAATGAATTCGAATTGAATAGAATATAAAATGAATTTGAATTGAATAGACTATAAAATGAATTCGAATTTAATTGAATATAAAATGAATTCGAATTGAAATGAATTCAAATCGAATTGAAAACGAACTGAAATTGAATTGAAATCGATTTGAATTGAAATCAAATAAAATGAATGTAAAAAGAATTTATAATGGAAAATTCAATTTTGATTTGAATTTGAAATGAAGGTTGAAATTGTTTTTGAAACAAATTTGAAACGATTTATAAAATTCATTTTAAAAGGAAATCGACGAAGTATATAATATATATATATATATATATATTTATATATATATATATATATATATATTATATATATAATGGCCTGAATAGAACGCGCCGCGTCGCGATAGTTCGTAAACTTCGACCATTGACTTTGAACGGACATTACGGGAGATCCGTCCATCGGATTCTCCTAAAACCAGAACCGTTGGGTTCATATCGAAAAGAGCTTTCTTAGAGTACAAGAGATTTGAAATCTTACGGTTGGATTTGGGGATATGTCCAAATCAATTTTAGAAAAGGTCGTTGTAAGTGCAGTTCGATGGCCGTTATTGGAAATCGACTGTACGGGCCTTGATAAAATTATTAAAAATATTAGTAATTAGTGTAAAATCGTAAGAAATGTTTTGGAAAGAATTGGGCTGAAGAATCCCATATTTGAAAAGAAAAAATAGATTTTTATCGAAAGGAACTAGTTATTAACTAGAATAATAATTTATTTATATTTAAATAAATAAATTGGATTTGAAATGGATTTTAAATAACCAGAATTTCCAATATATGCATTGGAATGGATTTGAATCGAAATTGTCTTTGGAATATTTCGATATTAGATTCCGCGATTATACAGATATTTTGGAGGAAATATGGAAGATATATTTTATATCGTTATTTCCAAAGCGATATTTGTGGGTTTTAGAATTTGATATTGAATATAAGCCGATATATTTTCTATTCAGGGCCTTGTATTTAATATCAAACGGGATTTGGGTTTGTCCTGAATGATGTCTTCATTAACACTGTTCTTAAACTCAATTGAGAAAAGATTAAATCTTTTTATTTAGATTTAATGAAGTATACCAATTAATTAATATATTTAATTGGAATCGAATTAGAATTTATTTGTGGGTTTATCGTGAATGGTGTTTTAAATAACACTTGTTCTTTGGCCCGATAATAAATAGAATGTGATTTGGGTTTATCGTGAACTATGTTTTAAATGACATTAGTTCTTTAACCCAGTAAAAGGAGTTTTAATGAATCTGTAATTAGATTGAAATGTGAATTGATAATTTAAATTATCAAATTTGGAAAGTGAGCAAGAATGGAGTATCACAAGTTTTGCTCCAAAGCGATACATAAATTTTTAATTAGATTGGAACGTGAAATGGTAATTAATTTTACCAATAACACCGTGGTGTTCAATATGGAGTTTTACCAGTTTTGCTTCATGGGATGAATAGGTTGGAATTGGGAAATAAAAGAAATAATTACTTCGGTGTGGTTCGCTAATCCCGACTAGTTTGGAAAACCATAACATGGTTTGAAATGACATCCAAAGGAAGAATAAAGAATAAACTTAAAAATAATTTCCTTTGATAAAATTAATGGGAACCTTTCGCTAAGAATGTGAAATTTAGAAACTAACTGTAGGTTAGCTAAGAAGAATGGTTTCCTGGGTATTGATCTGATGTTAGTTTCGGCCTTCGGGGTTAATATTTAGGGAATTGTTCTCTTGCTAATTTACGGTTAGTGACTGATGAATTGGAATGAGGCGTATGTTGTGTTTGTGTAACATTTGTTTATTATATATGCGAGTTATGCGGAAAGGCCGGGTTTATACCCATTCTGAATAACCGCTTAGACGATAAGTCAAAGATGAAGATGGTGGTTGAAGACCGGAAGTCTTCACATGGTTCGGGTGATTACTGATGATCTTGATTGGGTTGTACACCCAAGATGAGGGAATCAGTTGGTGATCGTCCAGACGTATTTGGAGATCGATGGATATGCCAGGAAAGTGCCTCCGGTTTCGTTAAGAACCAGTACGAACTTGTAAATGGACTGTGTGTCTGACATTGGATTTTATTCTGTGTTGATTGATCTCTATTAGATATACATCTGTTTGGCGGCGGAGAATTTATTCTCTTGCTTAACGCCCTTCTCTGAGACGTACGAGCTCAGAGGTTGTATATCGATGGACATCAGTCACATGGAGTGAATTGCCTTTGTGGAATGCCTAAGTGGCAAATGATCAAGGCTTCTGTTGAAAAGCAAAGTCTTGTGGTTGATGATCAAAGCATGGCCTACGTGGCATAGCTTTGTGTATAGCGTGGATTCGCAAGCCTCACACCTCAGTATGAGTAAAAAACGGGATAAGGACTGTTAGGAGAACACGACGTTTCTTTCAAGTTATGGTGGTGTCAGTGCTTAAACTGGCTGACATTTATATTACTTTCATCTTTATGGTTGTTGGAATGCGAGTGTAACAACCTGGAATTTTGGGGCCAATTTAAAAATTTTATTTTAGAAATTTTAATGGATTTTTAATATTTAAAATAATTTATTTTAAATAATAACGACGAAAAATTTATTTTAAAATGAATAAATTTAATTTAATTATAAAAGGAGTTTAAAACAGTGCTATAGTTTGAAAACTTGAATTTGAACTTTGACTGAATGTACAGGATTCATTTTAAATCAGAATTGAATGAAACAAGAAATATATAAATCTGTTTAATCATATCTTTCTAACGAATATAAAGTATTGAAATTTCACTTTATAATTGAAAGTTATGTCCAATTTAAAATTTAGAAAAGTCGTTGTAGAATTTATATATATTTTAATATAATATATTGGCCTTAAAAATAGCCGTTTTTCAAACGACCTCTGTTTTCGATGAAACCAATTTTGTTGGAACCGGAATGAAAAATTATTGTTAAGTTTAATTTTCCATAATTTTTCGAATTAATATGTGAGCGTGGCGAAAGAAAATGTGTTTTGTCAGTTTCGGTCAAATTTAATCAACTGGAAAATGACCATTTTTCAAACGGTCTCAAAATTCGACGAAATTAGTTTTGTTAGGACCGTATCGTCAAAACTTAACCAAAAATAATTTTTCTGTAATTTTTAGAGTCCGTATATGGCCCCGGTAATTTAAAATGTATGTTTAAATTTTATATATATATATATATATATATATTTATATTTTAATTTTGATAAAAACTTATTGTAACAACCAAATTGGCTTACGAAACATATCCCATTGTGTCCGGGATGAGGGTTATTATCTACGGGGGACACTCGTTGGGTCTCGTTTAGAGTTCGGATGGTTCAACAAGCTATTTTTGAATTAAGTGATTAAATAATTAAATAATTTAGAATATACACTATATATACGGTCCAATAAACGCTAAACCTAATCAAATACACCAGCCGCCATCACTCCTTTCTCAGTGGCCAGAAATGTTGTATTTTGGTTTGCAAATCACGACCAAACCGCTTCAAATCAAGTCCTGATTCTAAAGAAATATTGTAGAGATTTCTGGCGGCTTCAAATCCATACTAAAATGACCAAGTTTCATAGCGTATTCTTCTCGGATTTCATGTGCAAACTTAGTCGGTTAATGCTCAAAAATCGAGGAGCTGGGGCCGTCGCACTCGATGTTGTCGAGGCCAGAGGGAGGAGATTCGAAGGCGCACCTCGTGGTGCTTGCTGATCATACTAGGGCGCTCTGAATTGCCTGCGCAGAGGGAAGGTTTGGGTGAACAAATGGGTGCGGCTCTACAGGTGTAATGAAGAAGAAGGAGATAACGTTGGAAAAGGGATTAAAGAATTTAAGGTTTAATTATTAAAAATTAATTATTTAATTAGTTGTTTAATATTCAAATGACCGTATCTCATTCAAACGAAAACGAAATCAAATGATTTCAGATCCGTTGGAATCGTGAAGAGGAGATCTTCGATATTGAACTGACCAGATCTGAAACGGTGACTGTTAGAAATTCAGATAAATACCACTGTGAGAAATACTATTCTTTTTGTTTTATAATTGAAATTTGTTAATCATAATTGTAGTGTTACTCGTGCACTGTAATATTCTGCTGAATACTATACGTGATTTGATCTGTGATTTGTGTGTTCAATAGATCTGTTAGAATTAACATTGTGGTTAATTAGAACATTGGATTAAACAAAATTTATCATTTTGTTTATCAGATTTGTGGAAACCAGAATTAACCTTTTGGTTTATTAAAATTGAATTAAACCAAATTTTCATTTCTAATGGAAATATAACAATCTCATTTTATGACAAGATTATCATTTTGGTCATTTTAAAAGAATGAATTAAAAGTATTCATTTTTGTTATATTAAAGATGATAAGACCAAATTATACATTTTTGGTGATTTTTATAAGAATGAAAATTAAAATATTCCTTTTGGTGATTTTATGACAATGAAAATTAAAATGTTCCTTTTGATGATTTTATAAGAATGAAAATAAAACATTCCTTTTTGGACATTTTGTAAGGATGAATTAAAACATTTCTTTTTGGTCATTTTAAAAGGGTAAAACAAAGACATTCATTTTTATCAATAAAGGAGAATGAGACCAAAATGTCCACTTTTGTCAATTGAAAAGAATTAAATAAAAGAGACATTTCTGTCACTTTAAAAAGAATGAAATGAAATAATCATTTTTGTGCATTAAAAAGAGTTAAACAAAATAGACATTTTTGTTTACATTAAAAGAACTAAACAAGATTTTCATTTCATTCTTTTTCAATAAAAAGAATAGATTTTTATGTAACATTCTTTTTCAATAAAAAGAATAGACTTTTATGTAACATTCTTTTTCAATAAAAAGAATAGATTTTTATGTAACATCCTTTATCAATAAAAAGAATAGATTTTTATGTAACATCCTTTTTCAATAAGTATAAATTATGTTTTTATTGTCATAAGATGTGTAGAATTAGAAATATTCATTTTTGTTAAAACATGACTAGTTGAATTAGAAATAACACTTTTGAGTTAAAATATGTTAGTGAAGTAAAATAACATTTTTGTGTTGAAATGTGATTATTGAAATAAAAATACAGATTTTTGTCATTTAAGAAGATTAAGACCAAAATGTTCATTCTTGTTGTAATGACCCGCCTTTTTGCCCGGTTCTTGTCGGTAATTAAACCAACTTAAACCGTTCAGAAAGACGAATTGTTATGGGTACATACATACATTGAACAAAATAACAGAACCTTTCATTGAATGATCCAATATTACATCAGAGCTACATGAATATCAGAGTTACAACATAAACGTATACAGCGGAAGAAAGAAAATATACTCTCAACGGAAGATAAAAATGATACAGTGGAAGCTTCAAACTCTTGCGTGAACTCCAACTCTAAAAGTGCTCTGAATCCAGCTCCAACGATCTATAACTGCAAAACTAAACTACTGGCTGCCCGTGCAAAAATTAATGGGCACCCAGAGTTTAGGAAGGAACAATAAACTCTGGGTTAGTCATGGGACTGGTGTGAGAACATAAAGCGGTTGTCTTTAGGATTCATTTTTAAAGTTGGGAAATTCACCGGACCACGCCGCTAATACGGAACGGGTTTACCCCAGGTGAATGCCCGTGCATATAAATACGCTATGACTTTCGAAAATGAAGCTATCATAAGCCTGTCCCACATCACACAATGCAAGCGCACACCAGATGGGCGGGTTTTATCTTATGATAACCAAACATGCTTTCATACGTGAAAATCCTCTTTTCAAATATTATCATATAGTGTGGAAAACCATTTCGCAATTAAATGTATTAATCCTAGACGACATAATACCATTAATATTATCTCGCCATATATATACAAACCAAAACCGAATGGCTCGTATTGGAGATTGGATTTCCAACTTGATGATTCCTGACACGAAAGATCAATCAGGGATACAAAACGAAGTGCCTCAACGGCTTTTTCATCCATACGCGGACACCAACTACACATCGTAAGGGCAGATCAACGGTTTTCGACCAGACGCGGCCCCCCGAACATACCCAACTTCCCCAGGTTCATAAGTGGTTTCCCACAGATGCACAGCTCCATCATCAATTCATATATAAGTATAAAACCTAACCGCCAGTTTCTCATCAATCAGGGGTGTGAGGTTTGTCGATGTCACGTCATACACAAAGCGATGCTTCGATAAGCCATTCTTTGATCATCGCTAGCTCGTTTCATAACTTGGGTATGCCACATTGACAATTCATGACATATCACTGATTTAAATCAATGCATACCCCCTAAGTTCATATGACTTAGAGACGGGGATAATATATTGCCACAAATCTGATATACATTAACGAAAATCAGTGTTATGCGGTCAATTTCAATGTCAGACACACCACCCATACAAGTCCGTCCTGGGTCTAAACGGAACGAAATCCGAAAGTTCTCCCAACACGTTCGGACTTCCTGCCACTCCGGTAATAGGGGCATCTCTCTACTGTAGCTATTCAGTAAAGAAACCAATCGGCAATCAATCCATTCGATGGGAAGAACCACGGTCTTCCTCATCGATTCCAAGTCTTGAATTTGCTTCATACGTCGTATTATTACTTGGAATGGTTTTCGGACTTAAATCTGATCCCGGTCTTTCCAAGTAATAAGCGTATTCGAAAACGATAGTCATGGATCCCACAAACTTCTCAATTCAATCTCCTTCCAATTATTTCAATTCGTTTACAACGTCAAGGTTGGGTTCATCATAAATTCTTTCATCATTTTTTTAACTTCTCTTTGAAATCAAAATATTTGATTTACCAACCTTTATTCCAACAAAACTCTTTGATCCTTATACTCAAAACAAAATCCTTCGATTCCATAAGTCTTTAAGTATATCAGATCTTTATTTGGATTGGAATTCCATTAACGATGATCCAACAATTTATATTCAAACATAAGTTCGATAGAGTTACTTTGATTTATATTCGATATAAATTCACAACCCAACAAGCACTATCAGAACCTTGGTGTAAATATTTCTAGTGCTTCTGATAGTATTTGTTCAAACTTGGAATTACACATCGAATATACGTCACAAACTCCATTCAACTCATTTCCTTTTTAAGTTCTCATATTTAGAATTAATAAATAATTCCAAGTTCAATTATTTACATCTTTCCAAACCATTTTTTCGTTTAACCATTAATAATGGTTTACAATATAAATGAAAACCCGTTTATCTTTGGAATTCAGATAATAACGTTTGAATGTTATTAACGCTGCAATAGCCAGTTAATTCAAATATATTCCAAATCACTTCAAATTTCCAATAATTCATTTCTAGTTACTTTAAATTGATAAAGTAAAACTTATCATGAATTCTCTCTAAATTTGAAACTGGTTTTAATTTGAATTTTCCGTTATGGTTGCCGAACTGCACGTACAACGACTTTTCCCAAATTTGTTTTGAACACAACTTGAAAATCATATGCTAAAATTCAAAAATTTCTCTTCTATTCAAAAATTGTTAATATTTGAAAATCAACGCTTCTTGTTTCAAGTCAAACCGATTTCAAATAGTCAAGTTATAATCGTTTGAAAGTTTAAATCGATATTTACGAACTGTCGCATCACAATGCGTTATAAACGATTAAATATAATTCCTTCAAATCTTTCGAATTTGAATTAAAAATTTCAAAGTAACTAAATTTCAAAACCGATTATTAAGTTAAGTCCAAAAATCATTTCAAAATTTCCAAATAAAATTTAAATTTAAATAAGTGAAAACTATATGAATTCAAACCCTTTTTAATCATAAATGGTCATTATTTATTTTAAATTTCAATTTGGTTTCTAAGTTTTAAAACAACTTCAACTTCAGATTCAAATTATATTAGAATTAACCGTTCCGTCCGTCGGACCAGTTAGGGATAGCCAGGGAGAGCAGGAAACTGGATTTCCAAACCCAAGCCTAGAAACCATCCTCTCTGTCATCTTTGAACGGTCTGGTATATATTATAAAATATTATATTTAAATTACAAAAGCTCTTTCAAATTAAAACTGAACTTTAAAAATTAATATTTTTATATTTGAAAATAAATCTTCATTAATATGGAAGAATGTTGAATCGATCATCTGTATAGCTCCACAACCATGGTGTCATGTGTGCATCATGCAAACAAAATAAATCAACCATATAAGTCCTATGATCATACATTATAATCATCATCAATAACAATCAATTCAGCGGTGCACAAGCGTTACTGTCAATAACGCTTTTCCAGTGTTCAGTGCGTTATCTACTTACATGCACATCCATTCACACATTCACATCCATATCCAAACAATTATCATAAATCATCACACACATTTTAATTGCTACTAATTAAAATAAATGAATAAATTTAACTGTTCTCACCGACTTAGCTCTAAAAATCTCTAATGTCCAAGCTTTCCTACGCACCAATAATGTTTTCGCTACTTGTATCGATCTTTCTGCTAATTTATATTGAAATCCGATTATTAATGACCTTCGTTATATATATATATATATATATATATATATATTCATGTATATATATATATATATTTTATTTTATCATAAATCAAAACTGTCAGTATTATACATCAATGTATTCCTCTTTTTCATATGATTCTAAAGCCTTCGACGGCGAGTAAAACTGATTTAAATTGAATAACTTATGGGGTTTCAAAGTTTTTAAACAAATAAAATTTTAAATTAAAGAAAATCATCATACCCCTAAGTTTTGGTCCAAAGCCCATTTCAGCCCACCGTTCAAAAACCCAACAAGACTACACCCAATACAAGCCCGACCGCACCTTTCGCTTCTTCTTCTCCTCCTTTCTTCCTTAACGCTAAGAACCCATCCAACATGCACGGCTGTGCATATGCGGCACCCAACCACTTCACCGTTCTTCCAACCGAGACCGCCTACCAACTTCTCATCGCATCCTCTTCTGAATACACCCGCTCGCATGTGTTCCGGCCTCCCACCTCAAAAATCCGTGCGTCGACATCCTGGAGCGCAAAGAAAAACAAATGAAGAGCTGACTGGTTGAGGAGGCCGACAATTCTAAGGGAAGAAAGGTGGTGAGCGGACTTTGGAGCTGCGCATGCAAACAAAGGGGAAGGTCGAATAAAGCAAAGTGGGGAAAAAGGATATATATGGCGTTCGGAAGGGATGCCAGGCACTAGAGAGGGAAAGAGAAAAGAATTCGCTGTTGAATGGGAGATTGACGCGAGCTTGGTGGCGCGGGGTCCTATGTTTGGCGAGTTGGAGCTGTTTGCAAGAGGAAGAAGGGAGCATGAGCTACAAACGAAAATTGGGAAAAGGGTAATCACGAAAGGAGGGGAAGGTGCATGCAGCCGGTCTGGTGCTCGACGGGGAAGCGTGGTGGTGGACTGGTGCGGGTTTGTTGGAGGACAGATACGTGGGTGGTGGAAAGGAAATGATACGGTGGAACCGGGTTTGCAAGCATCATCTTTTCGGAATGTACAGCTTGATTTAAAAGAGAGGAGAGTAGAGGCGTATTGTACACGCAAAAGACAACAACGTGGAGGATATTCAGAAAAGAAGGAACAAGTGTTAACTTGCTAAGCTGCATTTATTACAAGTGTCCTAACCTCTTATTATTATGCTACACGTTATATATATATTATAACATGTCTTTCAGGACATATTCCCTGATTGTTAACGCATGGACCTTATTTAGCCTAGAGGCATATGCATGGTTTTTGTGCCATGTATTTCATCCAATACTTCCTCTTATTTTTCATGTAACCTTTAAGTTTTCTTTCCATTATCTTTTATCTTTTTTTATAATTATTGATAGCGAATAACCACAACTAATCATACAGTCATGTACAACAATGTACCACAATCCCAAAAAAAAATAAAAATAGACTGGTTGATTCGTTCTGCAAAATGTCAAAAGGGACCACAGATACCCTAACATACATCAGAAAATTATATGTTTATATCCCGAAATAAAAATTATAGTAAAATTTTATAAAATATTTTAAAATGACGCAAACTAAAACTGAACAAAAATTTATGACGAATATTTAATTATAATTAAATTTCAAATTCTGATCGTTTGCAACAACTCACTTACAACTCATTTCAATATTTCAACTTACGACGAACCGTTCCTCTAAAACAAATATTGTTATAACTGATTTCACAAAAAAAAAATTAAATTTTTTTAATCATTTAAATACTATTATCGCCTAAAATTTTATTCAACAATTATTTAAACATTCCAAACTTTATCTAAATTTCATATTAAATCCAAATAAAATTTCAAAAATATTGGATCGTTACACTTGTCATTTTAAAAGAATGAAACCAAAAAAATGTACATTTTTGTTATTAAATAAGGATTTTACAAAAATCACATTTTTGTCATTTAATAAGGATTATTTAAAAATAACGTTTTTGTCAAAACATGATTATAGAAATAACCATAACATTTTTGGTGTTAAAACATGCTAGTAAAATAAAAATAAACATTTCTATATATTAAAAAGGATTACAGAAAAATGAACATTTTTATAAATTAAAAAGAACCAAATGAAATAATCATTTTTATGCATTAAAAAGAGTTTAACCAAAATAATTATTTTTGGTCATTAAAAAAAGAGTTTAACCAAAATAATCATTTTTATTCATTAAGAAGAAAGATCACATTTTGATCATTAAAAAGGGTTAAAGAAAAATTAGTATTTTTGTTTACTTTAAAAGAACGAAGACAAAAATAACATATTTTGTTCACTTTGAAAGATTAGATAAAACTATCGTGTTTTGTACATTGAAATGAATTTGACAAAATTATCATGTTTTGTACATTGAAATGAATTTGACAAAATTATCATATTTGTACATTGAAATGAATTTGACATGATTACAACATTTTTGTCACTTTTAAAGGAATGAAATAAAAAGAGACATCCTTATCACTTTTAAAGGAATGAAATAAAATGAAACATTTTTGTGTATTAAAAGGGAATTAAACAACAATGAACATTTGTGTACATAAAAGGGGAGTAGATTAAAACATATAGTTTTGTTTACCTTAAAAAGAGTTTAACCAAAATAGTCATTTTGGTCATTAAAAAGAGTTTAACCAAAATATACCCTTTTGGTCATTAAAAAGAGTTACACCAAAATTACGTTTTGGTCATTAAAAAGGGATTACACAAAAAGATTAGAAATAAAAGTTAGCATCTTTATCATCGATTAGTTACAATAAAAAGATCATATGTTATAGATATGATGTTAGCAATGGCTTGGAATTTATGTCTATGATGTTGAAATGTCTGATGTGTTAAATATAATGTTAGTATACTCAAACTAATTATTACACTTCCATTTACAAGTCATCCGACTTGTTTATGTGATTGGGTCGATAATTTTTATACATCGCCCAAGTGCACAAATAATTTATTATTTGTTTGTTGGATGAAACCCCACATGGGTGTTGGGATGAAATTTGACCTACACTAGTCCCAATATTTAGTGTAGAATCCACTCTGGTTGTATTTGGATGTTTGATAATATTTACCATTGATTACATGCAGTATATGGTTGTTGATTGAGTCACATTCCAATAAAGAATATTTTAGAAAATATATTTTTATTGAAATGAACTTGTTATTAACTAGGATAAATCATTAAATTAAGATTTAATGAAGTTTTCCAATGTGTTTATATTTAATTGTAGTTAGATTAAATAAATTGGATTTTTGGGTTGCCGTGAATAGTGTCTTAAATAACACTGTTCTTAAACCCAATATGAAAAGAATAATCTTTCAAGTTAGAATGTTAAAGTTTTCAATTATATTTAGTAATTGAAATAAGATGAAATATGAGTTGGGTTTATTGTGAACCGTGTTTTTTAGTGACATGTGTTCTTTAACCCAACTGACAGTAAAAATATGATTTGGAATTTATAAATCTTTTATTAAGATTTAAAAGAGAATTTTCCAAAAGCCAAGTTTTCCAATTTAATATATTAAATTGGAGTTGAATGGGATTCGAATTAATAATAACTGAGGTAAGTGAAACACCCCACCTCCGTTAGGGTCACTCTCAAAGGGAATGCCCTAATTTTGGCGGAGGTGTATAAGTATAAGTCATAGATACACAAGACAGATATAAATACACATATTTTTGAATAGCGGAAAACAACAGCAATTTTTATTTCAACGAAATACATGTTACACAAACCATGTCATAATTGTCTTACAATACTTCCAAAAACCATTGCATTCTCATAACTGTCTTGATTTCATAACTTAAAGAAGCATAAAAACAAAAGTAAGCTGCATAAGTCCCCATAGTTGCAATCCAAAGCAATAGTCCAAAACGAAAGAGATCCAAGCAATACATTCTTTCTCTTCAAGCTGGATGTGAAAACTGGTCAAGCTGCGGTATTCCCTCCCTGTGGACCTGGGGGGGAACGAAAGAAAAGTAGAGTCAGACATAAAGCCTGAGTAAGTCTGGGACTATTCAGTCTATGAATAAAGAATTGGGCATGATAAGTATAAACTAGAAATGGGAAAGCACCATAAACTAAGTTAAGTTGTCAAGAGTCGAATATACTTATCGTACCCCATATTAATCTCTACATCAACATAAACCAGTTCCCAACAGGCACCCCATAATCAGGGTGAAGTGATCCGTTTCTAATGATCGGCTCTTACTCGCATAGTTACATGTGTCTTACGGCCCCCGATGTTGTAGTTACCTATGCTGGTCCCACCATGGGGTGTATCAAGTCCCATGGTGGCGGCCCGACACAATTCTAGAATGCACAGGTATACTACTGGTGCCCAGTGCCTTATTTTTCTGCGCCGGAGTGTGTGCACGCCCGCACCCCGTTAGAACCTACACTGCCGCACCACCGCCGTCGATTTGACCTCTTACAGTCAGCCCAGTAATCGTGCCCCACCCTGCCTAGTTCAGGGTATCCTGATACACCTTGTAGGGTTACTACTGAAAAGGGTCCCCACGCTACTAGGTTTTCTATTTCTAGCCAACATGCTAAGTTGGTTAAGTGTTTTGTAAACCTAACCCCCAATTAGTCTGTATAGTTTAGCATGTTCCATTTTGATTAAGTATTAATTCAATTTACTTAATCCTATCAATCCTGACTCAGCCTTAATTGTCTTATTAAAGCCTCGACCTCTCACATTAGACAAATGTTGTTGTGGCTGCCTGTTGCCGGTTGGGTCCGGGCAGTCTTACGCCACAACTCAGTCTAACCTCGGGTCCTTATTGGGCTTCGTGTTTAACCACCCACATTGGATAGGTATTGTTGTGACTACTGGACAGCCGGGCGGTTCCGGGCTGGTTTACATCACAACTCAATCCAACCTCGGGTTAAACACATCGTATTTTCTAAATTTACATATTTTGTCTCTTTTCTTTTTATATGTAAATATTTGCGGCCCATTATTCAAATTCATCTTTATTGGGTGAAATTAATTTACCCCACTTAATTGTTTTTCAAGGTCGTTGGCATGCGTCAAACATGCCAACATATGTTTTATATTTTAACCCAAACGTCACTACCCTAGTTTTATACGTTCGCTACAATATAACATATGTTGGGTTTAACATTTAAACCCAACTTAGCCACATGAAAAAGGGGAGGCTTAGAACATGGTGTTTATATATTCTAAGTAACATAAAAAGGGGAGTGTGAACGCATGAACTTGCAACATAGCGAACCAATTAACATAAATTTGGCACTTGTGAACTTGCATTGTAATAGCATATAATCATGGCATAAACATGCCTAAACATGAAATCATGGTTTTTGATCTATTCATATAATCATGGCATAAATATACCTAAACATGAAATCATGGTTTTTGATCTATTCATATAATCATGGCATAAATATACATAAACATGAAATCATGGTTTTTAATTTATTCATGCAAACTTGCAATTGGAATGTAAATCTAACTTAGCTATGTGTCACATATATTATCATATGATTTTTGATAACAATATAGGCCTAAAACATGTTTTTCAAGTAGGCATAACACCAAACATAGTCTAGTCATGTTCACAGAGTCAACACAAGTTCACAAAGATGCTTACTTTTGTCTCTAATACAAAAGTATGGTTTTACACTTGAATCATGATGCCAATTCCAACATAAATTCACATAAGTCATAATACCCAAATGGATCCAACTACACTACAAGTGATTATAATATATATTATGTTGGCATAATAGTGAATCATATACTTGCATGAATCTCAAATAAACTACCACAAACATGTAGTTGTTAACTTTCAACATGAATCACATACTTGCAAATATCCAATCGTTATACCACAACATCCCAAATCGTTTAGAATCAAAGCAACATTCAAATATGAATTATTATCACCACAAATCAAATACAATTATATTTCTCATTTTACACAAATCAAAACACAATTATTTATTCACATCGGAATAGCACTCTACTTACAACGTATGACGAATCTTTAATTCAGGAATCTGAATTCTGAATTTGGAGATGTTATCCTTTGTTGTAGGCGTTGTTTTGATTTATTTGTCGATGCTTTAAGCTTTTGAATTGTCTCTTAGGCTTGTTGGCTTGTCTCTAGGGTTTCTAATTGACGGTCATTCCTAGTTCCTCTCCAGCAGCATGACGTCTATTGTATTCTATTATTTGTGTGAGTTTAGGGTTAGGTTTGAGTTGTATTTATAGAATTTTAAATTGTTTTGAGCCGTCGGATGAAGATAGGAGGAATCTAGACCATACAAATTTCAAAGAGCCACTCAAAAGGTGACACGTAAGCCCTAGTGACTCAGCCAAGCATCAGAATTCGACCAGACCCCGATCAGGCCATCCAAAACCTGACCAGCAGGTCATTCTGACCTGGGCGCACTTGGAAGGTGCGCCAGGCTAAAAATGTACTGGCGCACTTCCCAAGTGCGCCAGTTCATTTCTGTTCTGGCGCACTTCCCAAGTGCGCCAGTGCATTCTGACCCGTTTTCTGGTTTTTCGCCCAATTTCGTTCGTCCATATCTTCTTCATACGATATCCGTTTTACGCAAACTTAAGCTCTATCTCAAGCATAATTTCGAGACGAACGCAATGGCATAACCCATTTCCCTTGATTTCATCATTTATAATTAATTATACTTTAATTCGTGAAGCTTAACGTTATAGAATTCACGGGGTGTTATATTCTCCCCCACTTAAAAGGATTTCGTCCCCGAAATCTTCAAGTTAGGAAGAATGTATATCTTAAACACGAGCATCCATTGTCCTTAAAAGACTTCTAATGCTCATGATCATATGCGAAGTGTGTGTACATGTACTTATCTAATGCAAAATTAGTCGGTCTACTGATTCAGTTGACCTCCTTAATGCAAATTATGTAAGTGTCATGAATCCATTATGTATGCAAATTTTCCTACTCATGATTTTACATGGGTGCACAATCATTCACATATAAATGCAACATCTATATGGCAACACATTAAACTTCAACCATATACAAATATAAATACATATATGCACATGCAACATGAAGTGACTGAGCCGATCTAAAACCTAAATTGTGTGTGTATATGCAACCACGAGCAACCACTAGCAATCACTTGCAACCACTTGCAACCATCATCCATAACATGTTTCAATTACATGTTTTCATCCAGAGAGTTTCTACCTAAAAGATAAGGTCGAGGAGATATACCTAAAAAGATAGATAAAAGCGCAACTTAAGGAAAAAGAAAGATCAAAGATGTACCCTCGTAAAGAAAAGGGTAGGCAGCGCGTATTCTAGCTTCAGTTTCCCAAGTTGCATCTCCCTCGGCGTCGCTCCACTGAACTTTGACGAGCTTGACTTCGCGGTTGCATAGCTTCCTCACTTCCGTTCCTAATATGCGGGTTGGAACTTTCCTCACAATTGCTTCGCGTCCCACTTCAGCTTCTTCTAGGACATTTGGCTCTACCACTTCAGCAGATTCATGTAGACATTTTCGGAGGTGCGAAACGTGAAAGACGTTGTGAATTCCGGCCAGCTTTTCGGGTAGCTCTAATCTATAGGCCATTTTCCCAATTTTCTCGATGATAGGAAATGGCCCTACGAACCTTGGTGCTAGCTTCCCTGTGGTTCCAAAACGAACAATGTTCCTGAGCGGAGATACCTTAAGAAAAACTCTGTCCCCAACCTCAAATTCAAGGTCGGTCCTCCTCTTGTCGGCGTAGGATTTTTGTCTGTCTTGGCCTGTCTTCATTCTTCTCCGTATTAAGTCTACTTTTTCTGAAGTCTCTCAGATCATATCTGGCCCATGTATGAGTTTATCAGTAGACTCCCACCAACAAGTGGGCGATCGACACGGTCTTCCATATAAAGCTTCGAAGGGCGCCATTCCGATGGTGGCTTGGTAGCTGTTGTTGTAGGCAAATTCCACCAAAGGAAGATGGTCTTCCCACGTCCCTCCGAAGTCATGGACGCACAGTCTTAAAAGGTCCTCCAAAACTCTGTTCACTCTTTCCGTCTGGCCGTCGGTTTGGGGGTGATAGGCTGTGCTCAAGCATAACTGTGTGCCTACCGCTTCTTGCAGACTCCGCCAAAACTCACTTGTGAAGATAGGGTCTCGGTCACTAACAATGCTGGAGGGTATTCCATGGAGTCGAACAATTTCCTAGAGGTAAAGAGATGCTAGGGATGAGGCAGTTCTTTTACTCTTGACAGGTAAAAAGTGGGCGCTTTTAGTAAGCCTATCCACTATTACCCAAATGCTAGTGTTGCCTCTTCTAGACCTAGGCATCCCATCAATGAAGTCCATTGAGATACTATCCTACTTCCACTGCGGGACCTCTAGAGGATGGAGCAGACCGCCAGGCTTTTTTGTTCCGCTTTAACCTGTTGGCACACCATACACTTAGAAACGAAATCTGCCACGTCCTTCTTCATGCCGTTCCAAAAGAAAGTTCTCTTTATGTCCTTGTACATTTTATCTCCGCCTGGGTGTATCGTCATCCTGGAGTGATGTGCTTCCTCGAGAACCGTCTTTACCAAATCCCTTGTCTGTGGGACGCATAGTCTTCTGTCCCGCCTTAGCCAACCCTTATCGTCGATGGAGTATCTGCTGAGGTGACTTGAAGTCTCACCCCTAATTAGCCTATCAATCGTCTCCACAAGCTGAGGGTCTTCGCGTTGTGCTGTCCCTATTGAGTCCACTAAAGTCGGGCGTACTTCGAGAGATGCTAGCAAGACCGGTACAAAATTGGAGGAGGGCCTAAAGTCAAAGCTGGCTATAAACTCTAGGCTTTGTCTTTCAACAAACAGCGAGCTTAGGGTTAGTTTCTTTCGGCTCAACGCGTCTGCCACTACGTTGCCTTTGCCCGGAGTGTAGGAGATCTCGAAATCGTACGAGGCAAGAAACTCCATCCATCTCTGTTGCCTCAAGTTAAGATCTTTCTGCAAGAAAAGATATTTCAACGATTTATGGTCAGTGTAAAGTTCAAACTTCTCACCTAGGAGATAGTGTCGCCAAGACTTGAGTGCAAAGACGATGGCGGCTAACTCAAGATCGTGGGTCGGGTAGTTCTTTTCATGAACTTTCAATTGTCTTCCACCATAAGCTACTACCCTTCCTTCTTGCATTAAGACAGCGCCTAGCCCTGTCCCACATGCATCTGTATAAACTGTGAACATCTTGCTTCCATCTGGCAACGTCAAAACTGAGGCTGTTGTAAGAGCCCTTTTTAGTCGTTGGAAAGCAAACTCGCAATCCAAGTCCCAATTGAACACTAGATTCTTCTTGGTCAGCCTTGTGAGCGGAGCTGAGATTTTCGCAAAATCCCTTATGAATTTTCGGTAGAAACCTGCTAGCCCTAGAAAACTTCGGACCTCAGTTGCGTTTCTTGGTGTCTTCCAATCCTGCACCGCTACTACTTTAGCAGGGTCCATAGCTAACCCATTTTTGGATACTATGTTCCCAAGAAACCTTACTTCCTCTCTCCAAAAGTGGCATTTGGAGAATTTGGCTTTTAACTGATGGACTCGCAGAGTTTCCATGATTGCCCTTAGGTGCTGGGCATGCTCCTCTTCACTCTTTGAGAAGATCAAGATATCGTCTACGAAAACCACTACGAACTTGTTGAGGAAATCTCTGAACACCCTACTCATTAGGTCCACGAAGTAAGCGGGTGCGTTTGTCAAGCCAAAAGGCATGACAAGCCATTCAAAGAAGCCGTCTGGGGTTCTGAATGTTGTCTTATCGATGCTATCTTCAGCCACCCTTAGCTGATGAAAACCGGTCGCCAAATCGAGTTAGGAGAAAACAGACGCTCCTACAAGCTGATCAAACAGATCGTCAATTCTGGGGAGAGGGTGCCTATTCTTTTCCGTTAGCTTGTTGAGCTCCCTATAATCAACACACAGACGGAGCGAACCATCCGCCTTTGTAGCGAACACCACTGGAGCGCCCCATTCTGAAATGCTCCTTCTAATGAACCCCTTCTCTAGAAGCTATTTAATATGTTTACTGAGCTCCTTCCTTTCCCATGGAGCCATGTGTCTAACGGGCAACGCAACGGGCTTTGCATTATCTACAAGATATATGCGGAAGTCTATCTCCCGCTTCGGAGGCAAGCCCTTCACCTCTTCGAAGACATCCGGGTACTCCCGGACCACTCTAACCGATTGCAAACTTTCAACAGAGGCATCTAGCGATTCAAGATAACTAAGCATAACCGCATACGATGGATTACAAGTAATTTCCAGAGTGTTACCGAGTTGGGTCAGAAGCCTAACCACCCTTTTCTCACAATCAAGGATGGCACCATTACTGGATAGCCAATCCATGCCCAAAATCAAACCACATCCCGAGAAGCCCAAAACAAAGGAACTACATCTAAATTCTACGCTTAGAATAGAAATTTTCAATCCCACACAGATCATAGACAGATGAGCTTGGCCCCCAATTGGATTTGAAACAATTAAGGGGTCCTCTACCATACTAGTTTCTAGGTGTAGAGATTCTACTAAAGCAGATGAAATAAAGGAGTGTGATGCGCCAGAATCAAATAAAGTGCGAACTGGGTGATCATAAAGATAAACTACACTTTCTCCAGAAGTATTTATACCTCGCTGTTGCAGAGGTGGCGCTTCTAGCACATGAACCTGTGCCTCTGAGGTGGATCCAGCCCTCTGCCCCTGCCCTCGTTTCTTTGGGCAATCCTTAGCCATGTGGCCTGTCTCACCGCAAGAAAAGCACCCACCATTCATCTTGGCCTTCTTTTTTGGGCAATCTTTCACTAAGTGCCCCACTTTGCCATAGAAATTACACTTCCTCTTCTCTTTGTTGTCTTTCCTACCCTTCTTAAAGTCTGTTTTCTTAGGCTGTAAATCCTCTTTCTTCCCTTGAGAGCTTTCTGTCTTTGTCTCCTTCTTGCCCTTATCCTCTTCGTTCAGCAATGCCATCTGCACCAACCTTTCATACGTAGCTCCATGGGTATATGGGTCATGGCCAAACTGTGTAATGGCTCATTCAATCCTTTGACAAAGCGGAGAGCCTTCTTGTGCGGAGTGTTGACTAGGTCCAGTCCGAACCTAGCCAGCTGATCGAACTGATTAACATACTCTTTGAATGTCATATTCCCTTGCTTAAGAAATAAGAATTTTTCCAACTGAAGACTCCTTTCAGCTTCTGAGAGAAATTTAGCCTCAAACCTTGCCCTAAAGTCCTCCCATGTTTCCACTGGTCTTTCTGCATTGGTGACTTCCCACCAGTAGGAAGCCTCGCCTTTAAGTAGCCATACTGCCAGTTGTACCTTCTGCCTATCTTCTACCTCAAAGATGACAAATAAGTCCTCGGTTTCCTTCAGCCAATTCCTGGCTGCCACGAAGGACTCGGTTCCGTGAAAGTCCTTTCCTCCCATAGCTTTGAAATCTTTACATGTCTTAGCAAAAGTATTACCCCGCGGAGGAGGTGGAGGAAGAGGTGTTGCTGCAGCTGGATGATTTCCCGCAGCTGGGGGAGGGGGAACGGAAGGACCTGGCTGAGTGGCTCTCGCTTCTAAGAATCGTCTAAACCAACCAGGTATTCGTACACCCTCTGGCAAGTTAAGTTCTTCGGACATGCTGAAACAAAAAGGATAGATTCAAAACGAAGGATAAAAGATAGTACCTATGGCTTTGGGGGAACTTTGCCTTTTTAAAATAAAATAACATCTTATCTTTAAAAATGCTTCTTTAAATTTTTCTTTTTGGAAATGAATTTTTCAAAACTTTTTATCTTATCTGGTAAACCTATGCTCTGATACCAAGTGAAACACCCCACCTCCGTTAGGGTCACTCTCAAAGGGAATGCCCTAATTTTGGTGGAGGTTTATAAGTATAAGTCACAGATACACAGGACAGATATAAATACACATATTTTTGAGCAGCGGAAAACAACAGCAATTTTTATTTCAACGAAATACATGTTACACAAACCATGTCATAATTGTCTTACAATACTTCCAAAAACCATTACATTCTCATAACTGCCTTGATTTCATAACTTAAAGAAGCATAAAAACAAAAGTAAACTGCATAAGTCCCCATAGTTGCAATCCAAAGCCATAGTCCAAAACAAAAGAGATCCAAGCAATACATTCTTTCTCTTCAAGCTGGATGTGAAAACTGGTCAAGTTGCGGTATTCCCTCCCTGTGGACCTGGGGGGGAAATGAAAGAAAAGAAGACGAAAGAAAAGTAGAGTCAGACATAAAGCCTGAGTAAGTCTAGGACTATTCAGTCTATGAATAAAGAATTGGGCATGATAAGTATAAACTGGAAATGGGAAAGCACCATAAACTAAGTTAAGTTGTCTAGAGTCGAATATACTTATCGTACCCCATATTAATCTCTACATCCACATAAACCAGTTCCCAACAGGCACCCCATAATCAGGGTGAAGTGATCCGTTTCTAATGATCGGCTCCTACTCGCATAGTTACATGTGTCTTACGGCCTCCGATGTTGTAGTTACCTATGTTGGTCCCACCATGGGGTGTATCAAGTCCCATGGTGGCGGCCCGACACAATTCTAGAATGCACAGGTATACTACTGGTGCCCAGTGCCTTATTTTTCTGCACCGGAGTGTGTGCACGTCCGCACCCCGTTAGAACCTACACTGCCGCACCACCACCGTCGATTTGACTTCTTACAGTCAGCCCAGTAATCGTGCCCCATCCTGCCTAGTTCAGGGTATCCTGATACACCTTGTAGGGTTACTACTGAAAAGGGTCCCCACGCTACTAGGTTTTCTATTTCTAGCCAACATGCTAAGTTGGTTAAGTGTTTTGTAAACCTAACCCCCAATTAGTCTGTATAGTTTAGCATGTTCCATTTTGATTAAGTATTAATTCAATTTACTTAATCCTATCAATCCTGACTCAGCCTTAATTGTCTTATTAAAGCCTCGACCTCTCACATTAGACAGATGTTGTTGTGGCTGCCTGTTGCCGGTTGGGTCCGGGCAGTCTTACGCCACAACTCAGTCTAACCTCGGGTCCTTATTGGGCTCCGTGTTTAACCACCCACATTGGATAGGTATTGTTGTGACTACTGGACAGCTGGGCGGTTCCGGGCAGGTTTACATCACAACTCAATCCAACCTCGGGTTAAACACATCGTATTTTCTAAATTTACGTATTTTGTCTCTTTTCTTTTTATATGTAAATATTTGCGGCCCATTATTCAAATTCATTTTTATTGGGTGAAATTAATTTACCCCACTTAATTGTTTTTCAAGGTCGTTGGCATGCGTCAAACATGCCAACACATATGTTTTATATTTTAACCCAAACGTCACTACCCCCATTTTATATGTTCGCTACAATATAACATATGTTGGGTTTAACATTTAAACCCAACTTAGCCACATGAAAAAGGGGAGGCTTAGAACATGGTGTTTATATATTCTAAGTAACATAAAAAGGGGAGTGTGAACGCATGAACTTGCAACATAGCGAACCAATTAACATAAATTTGGCACTTGTGAACTTGCATTGTAATAGCATATAATCATGGCATAAACATGCCTAAACATGAAATCATGGTTTTTGATCTATTCATATAATCATGGCATAAATATACCTAAACATGAAATCATGGTTTTTGATTTATTCATATAATCATGGCATAAATATACCTAAACATGAAATCATGGTTTTTAATTTATTCATGCAAACTTGCAATTGGAATGTAAATCTAACTTAGCTATGTGTCACATATATTATCATATGATTTTTGATAACAATATAGGCCTAAAACATGTTTTTCAATTAGGCATAACACCAAACATAGTCTAGTCATGTTCATAGAGTCAACACAAGTTCACAAAGATGCTTACTTTTGTCTCTAATACAAAAGTATGGTTTTACACTTGAATCATGATGCCAATTCCAACATAAATTCACATAAGTCATAATACCCAAATGGATCCAACTACACTAAAAGTGATTATAATATATATTATGTTGGCATAATAGTGAATCATATACTTGCATGAATCTCAAATAAACTACCACAAACATGTAGTTGTTAACTTTCAACATGAATCACATACTTGCAAATATCCAATCGTTATACCACAACATCCCAAATCGTTTAGAATCAAAGCAACATTCAAATATGAATTATTATCACCACAAATCAAATACAATTCTATTTCTCATTTTACACAAATCAAAACACAATTATTTATTCACATCGGAATAGCACTCTACTTACAACGTATGACGAATCTTCAATTCTGGAATTTGAATTCTGAATTTGGAGATGCTATCCTTTGTTGTAGGCATTGTTTTGATTTAGTTGTCGATGCTTTAAGCTTTTGAATTGTCTCTTAGGCTTGTTGGCTTGTCTCTAGGGTTTCTAATTGACGGCCATTCCTACTTCCTCTCCAGCAGCATGACGGCTATTGTATTCTATTATTTGTGTGAGTTTAGGGTTAGGTTTGAGTTGTATTTATAGAATTTTAAATTGTTTTGAGCCGTCGGATGAAGATAGGAGGAATCTAGACCATACAAAGTTCAAAGAGCCACTCAAAAGGTGACACGTAAGCCCTAGTGACTCAGCCAAGCATCAGAATTCGACCAGACCCTGATCAGGCCAGCCAAGACCTGACCAGCTGGTCATTCTGACCTGGGCGCACTTGGCAGGTGCGCCAGGCTAAAAATGTACTGGCGCACTTCCCAAGTGCGCCAGTTCATTTCTGTTCTGGCGCACTTCCCAAGTGTGCCAGTGCATTCTGACCCGTTTTCTGGTTTTTCGCCCAACTTCGTTCGTCCATATCTTCTTCATACGATATCCGTTTTACGCAAACTTGAGCTCTATCTCAAGCAGAATTTCGAGACGAACGCAATGGCATAACCCATTTCCCTTGATTTCATCATTTATAATTAATTATACTTTAATTCGTGAAGCTTAACGTTATAGAATTCACGGGGTGTTATAGTAAGCTTCTGTAAAAGAAGACGGATACTACATACGAAATTTAAGAGGCTTTGCCGTTATTCCATTTATATTATTGGTCGGATACAGAAATTTATAACGATTATATATTGATTTGATTTCTGTAAAGTTCCATATTTTATGGAAGATGATTTCGGGTTTACCGTGAACTATGTTTTTAATGACATTAGTTCTTTAACCCAGTTAAAGATAAGATTAATTTCTTAAATTTAAATAATCATTGAATAATAATTTTTGATATTTAAAACCAAATTGGGTTTTAATAAATCTTTAAAAGAAAGATTTAAGATAAATTTGAAGAATTTATCTTTGATAAGATAATGCGAGTATTTTATTTAAAAGAATATTCTGAATTGGAATGTGGTGTTGGATGTGTTTCCATAGTAGTTGATTTTTAATTATAAAAATACGTGGATTATTCCAAAAGGTCGGGTTTAGCCCATTCTGAATAATTATTACGACAATGAAGAGTCGATGATGAAGGCGGTGATTGAAGACCGACGATCTTCACATCGAATGGATGTGTTGCTACTGAGACCCATGATGGGAGTAGCTACCTTGAAGGGGCTTCAGTGGTAGTCGTCCAGACGTATTGTTGATTGTCCGGATATGCGAGGACCTCTCAGGTGTCTCCGGTTTCGTCAAGACCCAGAACGGACTTGTAAATGGATGCGTGTCTAACATTGGATTTCGTTCCATGTGAATTAAATTGATTTTTATTAATGTATGTCTGATTGGTGGTAGAGAATTTATTCTCTGCTTAACACCCTGGTATATATTAATAGTGATTGATCGCATAATGTGAATTGTCAATGTGGCACGCCACGATGCAAATGATCATGGCTTTTGTTGAAAAGCAGGGCCTTGTGGGATGATCAAAGTATAGCCTATTATGGCATATCTTTGTGTATAGCGTGACTTCACGAGCCTCACACCCCGGTATGAGTCAAAAACAAGATTAGGACTGTAGGAGTGCACACGTTTCTTTCTAGCTAGGAGTGGTGTCAGTGCTTAAACTGGCTGACATTTTACTTATGTGGATGATGGATTTTGAGGCGCCTCGGATTTATAGGCCGTTAGTGGTCGTATGGAGGTCCAATGGGACCGGGAAGCGTGTGTTCAGGCATAACCAATCCACTGCCGATAGACGGGGACCGGCCCTGAAGATCCAAGGGTTGCCCATAGGTGTGATCCTGAGGCATTTTCTAGATTGTCTCGAATCGGAGAGGAGCTTGCCCCTAGCCTCGACTCATGATGGAAATCCAATTTCCAATACGACCTTGCGGTTTTGAATGTAGAACTAGTATGGCGACGTGATATATGGTACCCATGCCGTCTATGATTGATACATTATTATTGAAATATTTTTATTAGAACATATACACTAATATTACATCCGTTTTATCGTATCAAGCATCTTTTGGCCATTATAAGGTAAAACACTCTACCCTACGGTTTGCGTTGCATTGTGTGATGGCACTTGAGTCTTATAATGTTTTCATTTTTCTAAAAAGCATTGCGTTGTTTAACGTTTTACTTTATTTTATGCAATGGCAATCCAATGTAGCAAGCCCATTCCGCATTAGCAGCGTGGTCCTGTGATTAGCCTTATTATTAGATAAGTTAAGTAAGATTTCTCATACCAGTCTCATGACTGACCTGTAGTTTGTTTCACTGGCAAACTCGGGTGCCCATATTTTCCACACGGGCAGTCGAGCAGCTTTTTGCAGATATTTACAGGATCCTGGTTTACAGCTGAAGCGATATTCGGAAAGCTCTGTATCCGTGTATTCCTTTCGGTTGTGTATTTGTAATATTTTTCCACTGCTATTTAAGTGTAATTTAAATCTCTGATATTATTGTATTTCTCTTGTGTAATAAGTATTCATACTCTGTATATTCTTGTATGCTGATGTAATTGTTGTATTCAGCAATAAAAATGTTCTTCAGTTTGTATTCTGATGTGTGCTGTTCTCAAAGCAATCCGGGCTTTCCTTTACTGGGAAGTTTGTATCGTCACAGCGAGGTGCCTCGATTATAGGTCTGTAAGGACCGGGAAATGTGTGTTCAGGAATAACTAATCCTCAAACGTAAGGGAGGACCGGCCTAGCCAATTCCAAGAGTTGCCCAGAGTGCGTAGTCCTGAGGCATTTGCTAGAGTGTCTCGAAGAGAAGAGGAGCTTGCCCCTTGCCTCGACTCATGACGGAAATCCAATTTCCAATACGTGAATTTGCAGTTTTAATTCTAGAGCCTAGTATGGCGACATAGTAGCATGGGATACTATGCTGTCTATGATTGCTATTTATGATTGTATATAAAATCAGAAACTAACTGGAAACGAGCTAAGATGGGTGGTTTCCTGGGTATTGGTCTGATGTTGGTTTCAGCCTTCGGGGTTAATACTTAGGGAATCGTTCTCTTACTAATTTACGGTTGGAGTCTGATCAAGAATTAAAAGATTAAATTTCGCGTATCAAGCATTCTTTGGCTGTTATAAGGTAAAACCCTATTCCCCGGCTTACGTTGCATTGTGTGATGGGACCTGGGTCTTATAACAGCTTCATTTTTCTTTACTTAGCATTGCCCTGTTTGTTTTATGCACTGGTATTCTTGGGAGGAAACCCGTTCCATGATATACGGCGTGGTCCCTTGATTTGCCGAACTTTAAAAACCAATATTAATAACTGTTTTAGTTCTCACACCAGCCACATGACTGACCTGGAGTTTATTGTTTTAACCTAAACTCTGGGTGCCCTTATTTTCGACACGGGCAGCTAGTGGTTTTGGCTTTGCAAATTTATATTCACAGGATCCTGATTTACAGCTAGAACGATGCTCAGAAAGCTCTGTATCCGTGTACTACTTTCAGTTGTGTTTTGTATTGTTTTTTTTTTCGCTGCAGTAATGTATTTAAATCTCTGATATTTTCTGTGTAATATTTATTCATACTCTGTATATTCTTGTATTCTAATGGAATTTTTGTAATAAACAATGAAATTTTCTTATGTTTGTGTTCCGATGTGTGTTGTTCTCAACGCTATTCGTGCTTTCCTTCACGGAGAAGTTCGGGTCGTGTATATATATATATATGTGTGTGTGTGTGTGTGTATTGGTGTATACTTTAGCATATCTCTTATTACTGCATCTGCAGGCTTGCAATATTTCTCAACAAACTGACATGATACTAAGGTTTGATGTAAAAAAAAGGTTTTTGCAACTGTGACAGATAAAAAAAGAAGGGGGAACACACATTCTTTATGATTCAGCTATCAGTCAAAGAGGAGCACTTGTATGTGTTGCTGGAGCGCCACGAAAGTAGTATATTGAAGACTTTGAAGTTCAACCAAAAGATGTAGCACCAAAAGAGCCAAAATTCATTGCACCTGCATATGCAGAAACTCACCCTGAGAAAATGCTTGAGAAATCAGATTATGAAAAAAGAAGTTTATGTAAACAATATTATTTTCAGATAAATATGGAGACTAAATTATACTCGTACGTGATTATGATAATTTTAATGCATATGGTTTATGTTCAAAAATTGTTGTATAGAACATTTTTGATAGTTTTATGCATAATTTTTATGCAGTGTCATAATTTGTAAACATTATTTATTATAATAACTATGAAAAGTTGTTAAAATATATCTATAAAGTTTGTTAAGTATGATTGAAGTAACTCTATTCCTGTTGTTTTTCGTAATATTATAAAAATGTTATAGAAAATCCAAACACAACTCATTATAAATGTGGGATATGCTACCTTCTACAACATTTTAGTGATGTTTTAAATATTTATTTATAACACATCGAAAACATTAAAATAACAAAACACAATGTTCTATGAACACTGTAGAAAATTTTTATTCGATGCTTACCGTGCAATGTAAAAACTATATTTTACAACATTTACAAATCGTCATTCAAAATTTTAAATTGATATATGAGAATTATACAATAGTACATAAGTGCAGTAAAAGTGTAGTAAACATATTATTTACAACACCCGATACAACATTGAAGACGTGTTGCAAAAATAAAATATTTTATACGACTATGCATATTACAACGGGGGAGAAAATGTTGTTAAAGTGTTTTAACAATGTTTATTCACCATTGTAAAATGACTTTTTTGTTGTTGTGTTTAAACAAAGTAATTTGATTTGTGATTTTTGATTTGATTGTGTTATAGTTAATTAATTGTTTGTTTTGTAATATGCATTTAACTAAAGTGAAACAATAGTTTAGAAATTGAAATAAAGCATATTGCTTGAAATACGTTAACAAATACAATCGATAAAATGCAGAAGTAATTAATATAGAAAAGAAGTTTTGTGACCATTCTATATATTCCCACCATGACTAGTGCCACCATATTTGATCATGCATTTTTTGTACCCAATAATCGTATGTTCAAGGTCTATCTCATTCAACAACTGGTTTTTAGCATCGTCGTCAGGTATTTTATTGAATAACTTTGTATTAGTCCTAAAAATGTGCATTGCTTCAGCAAAAGTAAAATATGCATCTTTCGACCGACGTTTAAGGCGAGTAACAACATCAATGTAACTTAATGAATTTTCTGTTGAACATAAGCTATTTGGGTTGGGGTTTTATGCGCAATGGAAGTTTGACAAATCACCCAGAAAATAGGATCTTTTTCACCCAATCACTTGAAGATGAATTTGATTGAAAATAACAACACAATAAATCAGAAATAATAGCAATACACAAATATTCCACCCATCCACCCTCTTTATTGATTCACCAAAAACAAATTTTGTTTACACTCAATGGATCAAAACAAAAAATAAATAAAATACAATTGAATCAATAACTTTATTGAGAAAGGGGAAGAATACCAAGACGACTACAAATATTGTTGGAAAAGAAGAGTGATAAAGAACGAAAACAAACCTATGACTCACATGGTTCCTTGATGTTTGATATAACCAAGAAGGTTTCATGTATAGGAGAATAGAAGTCCTTAGGCAAATATTCAAATTGCCCTTTCAAAATATCTCCATAATATAATCATTCATTCTTTCCTTCTATGATAAAATTATTCGATCAATCCAACCAATCAACCAATCAGTCAATCAAATCAATTAATTGATCAACCAATCAAATCAATTAATTGATTACATCCTCTTCATAAAATATTTGACTCAAAAATTCAACACTCCACCTTTATTCAAATATCACCTATCTCCAACAATCCGCGAACAAGTCAACCTAGCTCTTTTAACAACACCTACTCTCAATTAAAATCAACTCAATTTTAAGGCAACGAGATACACCTCCACATGTTTCCGGAGTACAAGGACTTGACTGATTTTAGGGAAACAATCACACCCAGTCGATTTGAAAGGACTATGACCACACCTCAATTACAAATACCACCCACCGCCTGCAAAATATGCATCTACCACCTAAGCTGCACTGCGCAAAACTAACGGTCTAAAAGCGTTTGTAATACCACAAAGATCACCATCTTGTCTTTGTGGATTTCACAACTCGACATCCGTCTTCTGTTTGACATGATCTCTTCATATCCAGGATCCCTCGAGCATCATCAACATCTAGACCCTTGTTGATACCATGATCCTCCACCTTAAGTGTGACGACCGCCCATAACTCCTACACCTAACAAGAGGAATAATGCTCTGAAAGATGTTCCAGGCAGCTATGGATGATCATCAGGGTAGAATAATACAAGTGGAACATGTCGTATAAATCACAGCGCAGAGATAAAATATAACAGAACATATACAATAGGCACATGATAGTGAAGCAGATTTGAGAAGAAACTTAAACTTCCATATCAACTCGAAAGAATATCCATACAACAAAGGATTTCATCATAAGAATCTGCCCAAAGATGCCTCACTACAATCAATTAGAGAATCATACAACAACAAAAAACCTGGAAACAACAACTAGATATGAATAATAGAAAACTGATACGTAAGCCTCCCACTCGTCATCGATCTGCAACATCGTCCACTAAGATCTACTACCTGTGACCCGCTACTCAGTCTACCCATCCAAAACAGAATGAACAACCCAACGTAATATGTGGAAACATAAAACCTTGAGCCAGAAAACAATCTTAATGAGCGATAAACAACTTTCTAACATCATTAATAATGCATATGAGAAATAGGTAGATCAATTAACTAATCGACCAACACATCAGAGAAGAACCCAACCTGTCTCCTCCACATCCGACAGTGATAACCTTTACAACAATCAACAAAAACCATGCAGTAACAGACATAACAACTAATTATCCTGTGTAGACCATCCTAATCGAGATCGACATCCTCCAAGCACAAGCCCCGAAGGCCTAAACCAACATCAGACAAGAACCCAAGAGATGTCTCCTTCGACGTCGCATAATCTACACAAGACGATACAAGCAAAACAATCATCGTCCATGACTCTGACTATCACTGACAATCCTACATAGAAAACATCGTTAATCGTATGACTAGCAAAAACATGCCATTTGTCAAGGGCGAATGGTAACCCCGACTATAGCAAAACTCCATACGCCTTTCCACGGTACGTATGTTTGCCTTACTCAACGAAGACAAATAGGCCTTTCCACGATGCCCATGATACTCGACTAGCTAACGTCTAGTCTTTTGGGCTTCCCCATTATAACCCTGCTTTGATTCCGCTAGAAGCTTCGACTAACGATAATTCCTCAGCCTTCGATATCTCTAGCCATCTTATCTGATGATTGTTCATAAGTTCAAGCGACTTCTTGAGCAACCGATATCCACAAGCTCACAACTTTGAGTCGTCTTCACATTCGTTGCATTTCGATGATCAACGAACACTTTACAACACTTCGAAATTTCCACCTTGAACTCACGTCGAAGCCACGACCATCATCGAACCAATAACAAGCATTATTTGGTCGATAATTGATACATAATGTTTCACCCTTATTTACTACAGCATTCCATCTTTTTCCATAAGTCACAATCCACAATGTTTAGTAAATGCTGCGACAATTCCCATGTTGTTCCATGACATTTCAGTTTGTTCCCATGACAATCCATTAATCAAAGTGACTCATTAAAGTGCTGCAAGCCACTATCACTGATCCATCAAATGTTGCCTTGACCGATCCAACTCCAAGCGACCCGAACCAACTTGGACGACCCGACCCAACTTGGACGACCCGACCCAACTAGGATGACCCGACCCAACTAAGATGACCCGACCCAACTTGGACGACCTAATCTAACTTGGATGACTCGATCTAACTTGGATGACCCGACTTTACCAAGCACCGATCCATCGTGTTGCAACCAGACCAACCCACTAAGCTATGACCCAAGCTTGCTACGTCATCAACGACCCGATTTCAATCTCGAACGACCTGAATGGCCCGACCACTTTGACCCATCATTTCTTGCACGAGAAGCCACGCGATCCATCACTAATCACAACTGAACTATGCTATATTCGACCGACCATCAACTCGTGCAACCGATCCATCAAAACATCCAATAATTCAAGCAATCATCAAATGAATAATAACACAAAAAATGTCATCATACATTCCTATAGAATTCACCGAATCATGATAAAACAATGAAAACAAAATAGTGGATCAAAATTTGTATAAACATATGAATTAACATAAGAACTACCGATATAAGTTGCTAGATTAGATCCTATGGTGATTCGAATGGAAACATATTTATCAAGATGTAGATCTACGTGAAAACAACTTGAAATGATGAAAAATAAGATCAAACAACCCATATACTCGATTGAATATGTGTGAGAGATGCCTATCACTCACCAAATCTTCAAATTAGCCTGAAATCAACTAAACTCTAATCTGGCTAGCGAAGAACGTTCTTCAAATCACTCGATTTGATGCGATTTACTCTCTCTTGACGTTGATTTAGCGTTCCTTGATATAATCTTCAATCTTCTAATGTAGATCTAAATTTTAATAGAGGAGAGATGTAGCTGATTGAGAAAGGAGGATCATGAACTCAACCAAATGAAAAATGAAAAAACTAAACCATTCTCCTTGCCTCTACCCCTCTATTTATAGCCATCTGACCAGCCCACCAATGGGCCTCACCAAATCATCCCACTAATGACTAGTAAACCTATCCAGAAATTGTGTAACACTAAAACAGCGATTCCTCCCAAAACCGTTGAACCACATCTTTAATGTGACTACTCAACAGAATTGGCAACACCATTTCCTTTCCAATGGAATCAATCTCAGTACCTGATTTGATCCTAATCAAAAGTTATGCTCTATACAAAACTGATGGGGGGAAATGGTCACAAATAAAATTGATGAAAATTATGGATATGTCCCACATCCCCAGAACCAACATATCAAAATATGAGAATGATTTGACCCTCAAGGAATTAAATAAAAACATTTTCCGATCCTCCGATATGTAAAACGCGGGTCGTTACATTCTCCCCTTCTTAGGAATTTCGCCCCCAAAATTCCAAGCATACACAAGAAACCTGAAACAATTCTGCATGCCTACCATCCAGAAGCAGCTAATTCATCATCCAAACTAGCAATCATCTAGCCATGCATCCATGGCCTTAACCTAGCACTCTGAATTCTAACGATAATAGTACAAGCTACACCGGATAAGAGTGACAGGACATTAATGGGTCATGCCAACAAAGAGCTCTGGATGAGTCGTCTTCATTATCTATTCCGTTTCCACGTACAATCCTCATCATCCTCACTCCATTGCACCTTGACTAACTTAATTTTCCTACTAAGTTGTTTTGTATCATTCCCCATTATGCGAAGAGGCTTACGAGGTTTTGTAACTACGGACTTGGCTTCTATGTCTTCTTACTGTTCCAGATATACCACGAAATTCTAATGATGCATACACTTACGTAGAAACGACACATGGAAAACATTGTGCAAACTCGACATCTTCTCGGGTCAATCCAATTTATACGAGAGCTTTTCAATTTTCTCAACTAACGGAAATGATCCAACAATACTTGGAGCTAACTTTCCTTTACTTCTGAACTGAACAACATTCTTCAATGGCGAAATCTTCACGAAAACCATGTCACCAACGTCGAACTCCAAATCCTTTCGACATTTATCGACATAACTCTTCTGACGATCTTAGGCTGCCTTCATTCATTGCCGAATGATCTCAATACAATCTGAGGTTCTCTAATCATCTCTGGCCCAAGCATCAACTTATCTCCAGTTTCTAACCAACATGCTGAAGAATTACACGGTCTACCATACAATGCCTCGTATGGTGCCATCCCAATGCTCAACTGGTAGATGTTGTTGTACACAAACTCAACTAAATGTAGATGGTCTTCCCACGATCCTCCGAAGTACAGTACACAAGCTCTTAGGAGATATTCCAAAACTGGTTAACCTTCTTGGTTTGATCATCAGTTTGGAGATGATAAGCCGTACTCAAGCACAACTCGGTTCACAAAGTCCCTTGCAAACTCTTCCAAAATCCACTTAAGCATGATGGATCTCAATCACTTACTATGCTCTTCGGGATACCATGGAATCGAACTATCCATTTTATATATAGCTCAGCTAACTTCGATGTTATCCTAGTCGATCTGACAGGAATAAACCTCACGCTTTTGGTCAAACGATCCACGATGACCCAAATCCCTTCATTCCTTCCCTTAGTTCTAGGTAGTCCATCGATAAAATCCATCGATATCTTCTCCCACTTCCATGTAGGAATTTCCAATGGCTGAAGCAATCCACTCGGCTTCCTCTGTTTAGCTTTCACTAGCTGACAGTTCATACACTCGGAAATAAACCTTCCAACAACCCTCTTCATTCCTTCCCAGCAGTAAGCTCGCTTCATGTCCAAATACATCTTATTACCACAAGGATGAATAGTCAACTTTGAGTGATGATATTCCCTCAGAACCTCACCTCTCAATACGTCGATATCAGGAACAACCAGTCGTCCTTGTTTCCAAAGCCAACCCTCTCGAACGACTTCGAATTCCTTATCCTTTGGTTCCAACTTTTGGATAATCTCGGCAATCTTTATGTCATGTTTTAGCTCTCGCCAATCCTTTAGACGAGAGTAGGTCTTATCGATAAGCTCACCAATATTTCAAGTTCCAACTCACACCAAGGCCAAAAATCAAATCATGCCAAGTAATCGAGGTGCTTTCATTTTGAAAATATTGCTCCCAATCTTGCATGTCTTCGACTCAACGCATCTACAACTGCGTTAGCTTTACCAGGTGTATAGGCTATACCAAAATCATATGATGCTAGAAACTCTAACCACATTTCTTGCTAAGTATTTAAATCCTTTTGGGAGAAAAGGTACTTCAATGACTTGTGATCCGTAAACAACTCGAATCAAACTCCCAACAGGTAATGTCTCCACATCTTCAAAGTAAACACGATCGCTACCAACTCCAAATCATGAGTTGGATAATCTTTTTCATGCGGCTTCAACTGTCGACTCGCGTAAACCACAACTTTATCCTTCTGCATCAGCACTTCTCTAAATCTAGTACCACATGCATTGGTGTGTTACAACCATCTCTTCATTCCCACTTGGAATGGTCAAAATAGGATCATTCGTAAGTCTTTCATTCATGATTCCAAAAGCTTGCCCACACTTCGTATCCCATGTGAACACTTGGTTCTTCTTTGTCAATCCTGTTAATGGTGCAGCTATCTAAGAGGAATCATTGATAAAACGACGATAATATCCCGCCAATACATGGAAACCCCTAACACCCGTCGCATTTCTTAGGTCTATCCCAATCCTGAATTGTTGCCACCTTAGCAGGATTAACCTCTATTCCATTTCTAGAAACAACATGGCCTAATAACCTCACTTCGCTCTTCCAAAAATGACACTTCGAAAACTTAGCTCTCAACTGATACTTTCGCAAGTGCATCTTATTTTGTTCCTCATTCTGAGAGTAAACCAGAATATCATCCACGAACATAAGCACGAACTTGTTCAACTGATCCCTGAATACCCTATTCATAAGATCCATGAAATACACTGGCGCGTTAGTCAACCTAAATGGCATCACCAGCCATTCAAAGAAATCGGATGGTGTCCTAAAAGCTGTCTTCGACGCACTATCCTTCACCACTCTCAACTGGTGAAATCCCATTGCCAAATCCATTTAGAAAAACACTATGGCTTCGTGAAGCTGATCAAACAAGTCATTTATCCTCGACAACGGATACTTGTTTTTCTTAGTCACCTTGTTCAGCTCACAATAGTCCACACACAATCTCAAAGATTCATCAGCCTTAGTTGCAAACACAGTTGGAGCACCCCATTCGGACACACTTCTCTGAATGAATACTTTCTCAAAAGATCACGCACTTGCACCTCTAACTCTCACTGTTCCTTAGGCGCCATCCGCCTAAAAGGCATGATGATATGTCTAGCTCCCTCGACCAAATCGATCCTGTACTCAATCTCACGATGCAGCGACAACTATTTAATCTCGTCAATGACATCATCGAACTCACTAGCGATCGATATAGATGACAAGTCTTATCGTGGAATCATAAGCGAATATAAATAGATTACGAAGAAACCATCTTTGGGCTTACATCGAATCACAACCATTTGTCGTTCCACATTCCCGACTGTTAACTCGAGCTTCTCGCAATCCACTTTTGTCGCATACCTCTTGAGTCAGTCCATACCCAAAATAATCCTAAACCCAGCAAAGTTCGTAACAATGCAATCACACACAAAAGAGCAACCATGACTCGACAACACTAGACCACGACAAATCATACAAAATTGGACGAACCCTCTACTGAATTAGTCACGATCAGAGGTCTATCACAAATCTCGGGTTCCAAACCCAAGCGACAAATAAGCTCATTACAAATGAAAGAATGCGATGCTCCAATATCAAACAACACACAAACTGTAACATCTCTAATGGAAAGAATACCTTGAACGGTGACACTCTTCCCTTTCTCCTCCCCCGTAGGAGCCCTTGAAGAAGTTGGCACAAGCTCTAAAGCATATGCCTTCATAACCTTCTTACCCTTAGCTAGTTCTAAACAATCTTTCTAGTCATGCCCAGGCTTTCCACACTTAAAGCACTTTCTTTCAGCTTTCGGATTCTTACAATCCTTGGAGAAATGGCCCTTTTGTTGGCAGTTATAGCTAGGGGTGGGCATAGTTCGGTTCGGTGCGGTTTCGAGCTCAAACCGCTTCCGCACCGCATTAAACGGTTAATCAAAAATACAAACCATTATACTAACTATTCAAACGGTTCGATTTCGATGTAATACGGTCTGGTTTTGGTTTGGCCCGGTTTGAACCCGTATTAAATATGAAATACGAGAACTACTCCATCAGCAATCAATTTATGATTGTATGACTTTGTGTCACCTGAAGATTAAAACACATAGTGTTATCTTGAATTGATATAACTACAACATACGCTGAAAATAGAATATGTATAATTAAAATAAAAAGTTAGATAGGAATTTATTAATTTTTTATCGTAACATTACCGGTGTAGCTATGCGGTTCGGTTCGGTTTAATACGGTTTGGTAAAAGTTCAAACCGCAACCGAACCGTATTGTTGCAGGTCGGTTCGGTTTGGGCTGTTAGCTTTAGAGAGAGAATCTGGCCGGTGCGGTTTTCCGCACTGTTTATGCGGTCCGGTATGGGCGGTTTCCGCATTGCGGTGCGATTTATGCCCACCCCTAGTTATAACAAGTCACTTCGCCTTCCTGCTTTTTATGACCACATTTTCTTTATGTTGTTGATGTTTCCTCTTTTTATTATTACAACCTTCTTGTGGCTTCGGTTCCTCTATTGCTGTAACAAAAGTCTCTTCCTTGCCAAACAAAATCTCATGCCTTAGAGCTTTCTCCACAATCTTCTCGTAAGTGTCATCCAGATGATCAACTAGCTGATTCCCAAGATATTTGTCCAAGCCCATGACAAACTTCTCATTCTTATGGTAAGGAGTCTCATTATATAAACGAGCATACTTAGGCAGGGCTCCAAAATCCAAAACATACTCCAACACTGGTCTACCATTCTGCTTCAACTCAACGAACCTCTTAAACAGAATAGACTTCTGAACGTTAGAAATGAACTTCGTCTAAAGCTTGACTTGGAACTGATCTCATCCTCCAGGTCTCTTGAGTGATAGAATTCCACTAATCCAAAGCTCTGCCCTGCAGCTATCTCGATGCAAGCTTCCTCTTAGTCGCATCATCAATTCCTAAGTCTCCAAAAATCTGAATGCAAGTATCAAGCCACCTTTGAATCTCTGAAATCGTCTTCGTCCCCTTAAATGACTTTCCTCCTAGAGAAGTGAAATCTTTGCAAAGCTTCGCGAAGTCCACGACCCTAGGCACTTGCACTTGAACCCCTACATCTACCGCAGTTGTCTCCTAAGAATGTTCCCTCCTCATGATTGTTGCCATCATGGCCTCTAACATTGCTGGGTAATCTGGTATACAGCCATCACCCCCTATAGGAATAGTTTCCTCCTTAGCAGTGTGTCTCAACGTTTAATGACTCATTCTAAATCTGAAAAATAGAATGATTAGTCCACACACAAAAAAATTGCAAATTGAGTTCAAATGCTATTATACTATACACTAATATGTATAGTATACATCCATTAGAAATATACTAATACATCTCTCATACGCAATTACATCCTTGAACTTTGGCTATAATCGATTAACTAAAGCTCTGATACCAAATATGACGACTGCCCATAACTCCTACACTTAACAAGAGGAATAATGCGCTGAAAGATGTGTCAGACAGCTATGGATGATCATCAGAGTAGAATAACACAAGTGGAACCTGTCGTATAACTCACAGCGCAGAGATAAAATATAATAGAACATATACAACAGACACATAATAGTGAGACAAATTTGAGCACAAACTTAAACTTCCATATCAACTTGAAAGAATATCCGTACAACAAAGGATTTCATCATAAGAATATGTACAAAGATGTATCACTACAATCACTCAAAAAATCATAAAATAAACAAAACAGTGGAAACATAAACTAGATAAGAATAGTAGAAAACTGATACATAAGCCTCCTTCTTATCATCGATCTTCAGCATCGTCCACTGAGATCTGCTACCTATGACCTGCTACTCAGTTTACCTATCCACAATAGGATGGACATCCCTAGGTATAAAGAGAAAACATAAAACTTTGAGTCAGACAAAGGTCTTAATGAGCGATAAACAACTATCTAACATCATCAATAAAGCATATGAGAAATAGGTAAATCAATCAACTAAACTACCAACACATCATAGAAGAACCTAACCCGTCTCCTCCACCTCCGACGGTGATAGCCTTTACAACAATCAATAAAAACCATGCAGTAACAGACATTGCTACTAATTATCCTGCGTAGACCATCATAATCGAGATCGACATCCCCCAAGCATAAGCCCTGAAGGCCTAAACCAACATCAGACAAGCACCCAAGAGATGTCTCCTTCGACGTCGCATAATCTACATAAGACGATATATGCAAAACAATCATCATACATGACTCTAGCTATCACGGCCAATCCTGCGTTGAAACCATCATTAATTGTATGACTGGCTACGACACAGCATTTGTCAAGGGCTAATGGTAACCCTGGTTCTAGAAAAGCTCCATTAGCCTTTCTACGATATGTATGCTTGTCTTACTTGTAACGGCCCGACTTTCGATGACCTCGGTAGTCGTGTCATTAATAAAGAAATAGAGATAGATATAGAATACAACTAAAAAAGAACATCAGAATCTCACAGCGGAATTTAACAAAATATAATATCACTTAATATATTACATATCAGAGTCTGTTACATCATAGAATACTTCATCATAATACATTATTCATGATTACGGGCCCAATACAACGTACAAAATTGATACTTAGATATAGATATAACTAATAAGCTGACTCCATGATTTCCCGTCCAAAATACTCCATCAGATTTCCATTGACTACCTGGATCACTTGTCTACTCATAACAATTGTTATGAGTACTCAAGTGTTTAGGAAAACACAGGAAAATAAACTTTGGGTCAGTCAGGGGATTGGTGTGAGTAAACAATTTTAAAACAATTCAAATGATCAGTTCTTAACACAGAACGGGTTATTCTCTTATAAGAATAGATTGATTTAATGTTCGAAAACCTTTCGAAAGAAAAGATAATAGTAAGACCAGCCCACACATAAACATGGACGGCTTTTACCTTACTATAACCCAAAACATTTTTGATATCAAAATCATCTGATATTATAATAGTTTTTATCAAATGAATAACCATCTAGCGGAACGCTTGCATCTCACGCTCCACATATATATAATATAAAATCAAAAACCATGGGCTCTTATTGAAGATTGGATTACAACAGACAAGGTATGGGACCACCTGCCAATCAGTGTACTCTAGAGAGGATACACTGGGGTTCAACAAGAACGTCTTGCAACCCGGCCACACATGATCGCCCACTCATTTAGCTTGAGTGTAGCGAATATATTACCACCCCACGGTTGCGATCAGCAACCACTACCGAATGCTGTAGCAGTGAAATATAGATGAGAAGACAAAAAGGAATTTCTCTAGATACCTACTTGGGAATGACCCACCTAGCCATGTTTCCTTCCTGATTTTTGTCTTTTCCTGGTTGTGAGGCTTTGAGGATACGTTCATCTTCTAGAACATTTGGTCATCATTCACTTTGAATGCCACATCGTGAAACCCGTCAATCACTAGTTGATCTTTCAAAAAATATTACGGGTATAAAAGCTAAGAAAAACAAATTTCTTCGCCACTAGACGAAATACCTTGAAAATATCATCTTATGTGATCTATTAGGAATACACTGTCAGACACTCGTCCATACAAGTTGTCCTAGGACTGGACAAACCGAAGGCACTATTTGTAAACAAAATAGCCCTTGCATATCTCCGTCTTCAATTATCTTCAATAATATCTAACACGCGACGTATAAATCAAATAGAAGTGGAATATTAATTCCAGACTCCTCGAAATGATTAGCATAATGTCTTTTACGGTTAGATGATACTTAAGAAAATTGCTTTCAATATTCACTTGATCTCAAACACTTCTTGTTCAAAAAGAAATATTTATCAACTTAAATAAACTGAATTAAGTACAATTCATTTTATATACTCTGTATTTTATGAGCTTCGATCAAACAGAATTGTATATATATCTGTATTATTTAATCCAGACATTTGACTTGTCTTTTATAAATGAACAACTGAAGCGTGTGCATCGCACATTGTACTTTATTCCAAAATGTTAGTTTGTTCTATATGATAATCATTTGCAATTTATATCTTTGTCTCACTTTATAAATTGGCCTTTTATTTCTAATAACATTTAATAACACAAATTTCTATTTTCTATTTATTATTTCTTTTTGTTTCATTTTTTTAATTTCCTCATCTCTTATTTCCTATTTCCTTACATCCTTATCTTGTTTCTTTTTATTTCTTCTTTCCTCATTTTCTACAATATTTCTCCGGCCCAAAAATTGGCTCAATACTCTTTAATCTGGTTCCTCTTCTTTCTTTTATTTTCCATTTTATTCCAATTTCTTGCGTGGCCCAACAGCCAAATCTTAAACCCACTCCTTTTACCACTTTCCCCGTTTCTTTGATCTTCTCTCGCTACATTTGCTTTCTATCTTGTTTGCCACTTCCCACTTATCTCTCTTTTATTTTATTTTATTCCTTTATTACTTTCTACCTTGTCCTAGATAGCCCAAATCCTCTCAGCCATGCACACCCCTCTCTCTCCTTTCTTTGCTTCTTGCTCTAACCTCACCGCTCTGTCCTGGGTCATTTAAAAGAGTTAGCTAACGATTTTGCTTATCTCTGGTATTACATAAAAGGGTTCGGTCAAGTCTGGCATCCTATATTGTATGGTGTTGGTTATAATTACTTACCCCTTATTAAGTGTATAACATTTTTGTCCCAACACAATGCCATCATTCCATGATGAAGACCCTGCCACTTTTTCGATTCTGGAAGCATGTGGCACATTTCGATACTACTTCTTGCTGAACTCCTTTACATTACATGCTGAACTTTCCCTTTTTTTCTTATTTTTACTGTTGTCGTCCTCCTCACTTCTTCTCGATGGTTCTCATATGCACATGAACTTCTACTCCCCATTTCATTTCAAGTGCTATGCTCGTCCCCTTCAAGTCTGGTCCCTTTCATCCATTTACATTATTAGTATTTAGTAGTGCTGACGTAACATGGGCATGCTTTATTTGTTTGCTGTTTTAATACTAAAATGATCTTTTTGGATGCTACCACTATCTCATTAGCTCACCGGAACACACACTGTATACACATGGTGCACCTATGCACTTGCACGCGCGCTACACTCACCATCACAAAACTGGTGTACTCCTGTGCCTACTCTCCTTTTCTGTTTTCTTCACCTTCCAGTGTGTTGCGTATACGGCGTGCACACGCACTGAAACTACCATGGATGTCCCTCTGTTCCCACATAAGTTTGCAAACACTCTCCTTGCTACTGCGTCCCCTTCCTGCTGCTACTCTTCCATCCATCCTTCCTATTCGTCTCATGTCTGCGCCAGCTCATCACGCAACCAACTTTCTAACACGCTATACCCAGACTACTATGGGTCCTCACTTCTGCATACCTCCATGTCTGCTCCTTTATTTCCATCTAGTTTAGTGTAGAGAACTCAAAGTGTACACAGACATTATTGTTTTATAATTTTTTATCTTTGTTTGAATACTGCACCTAATTACAATAGCATAACCGACCGAGTCTCTCACCCCCTCTGTCACTACCCTGCTTCTTCTTCCTCGGGGCACACTGGAAATTTACCGTGCATGCAATGCACACGTGCACATGCACAAACGTTTACAGAGCACTATAGTATTCTGTTCTTCCCGATACATCACAAATCACACATTGATTTTATCACCAAACCCAGATTTTCCCACGACCACTCCTACCATATTTTCACCGTCCAATCCTACTTACCAATATCACTGTCGATAAGAAAATACTTACCGGTATAATGATATCTGAACCCGCGACACTCTGAATTGAAGGCAGTAGCGCAGTTTGCCCATACACTCTTTTAATTAATGCATTGTTCAAGTTTACAAAGTAAGAAAAATGAAGGCTAGAACACTAAAAGTGTAACTAGAGTTGAAGTCTGGTAGTATGAAAACAGACCATGATGCCACATTTTATTTGCATATCTGACTGTTATAGACTTTAGAAAAACCCAAGATTTGGAAAAATACTTCAAGACACAAATCCTGTGTATCCAGTACGCACGCATGTTATATAGCCACGCTACTGTTTTATAAATTTTCTGCAGATGATTCCTTTTATAATGATCATATTTTTATTGTATAATTTAAACAAACATCTTCCACTAGATCCTAAAACCCACTAGGAATCTAACCATGGACTTTGAATAACAGGATATGTAGTTTTCCCTGTGTTTGTGTTCGCAGCAGCAAGTTCATATATACACCATGATTTTAAACCTTATTTGCACACAAATAGCAAAGTGATAAGGATGCTCACCCGAAACCTTATACAACACTCGCATTTCCTATAAGTGGAGTCAGAAGTTTTAAAGTAGAAAGTTTTAAAAGAAAGTTTACTCACTGTTTCTTTACTTATTAAACTCTGTTCTTTACTGGGTTTTTCTGTGCCTTGTATACCATTAGATCAGGGTTTATATAAGTAGTATACAATCTATACCAACATAAAATTACCTACGTACTTATGAGCACTCAAAAGCATCTTTAAAAAAGATTTTAAACAAAGTAAAAGTGAGTTTACTCACATATTTTGTTCTACTCTATTCTAAGAATTTCAATATCAGTGTGCTATCATCTCTCAACTTCTAGCTCTCCTCTGTTTATTGACTTTGTTGCTGTTTTTATCTTCACTAGTTCAACTTGTTTTAGCGTGGGAAAGATGTGGGTTTAGAGAGCTAATCCTCTGTACCCAAAATTCTTTGTCTCCCTGTACCCAACTAATAAAAATCCTTGATTTTCATCTTTTTGCAATTAAGTCCAAAAATTAAAGAGGGTTTACTTACAAAAAGGTGGAATTCAGGAGGTGCTGATTGGTTGGGTATAGAGGGACAGAGAGTTTTGGGGACAGGTGTTTTATTTGGTGGGTTTAGGGCTGTATTTATAGGCATATTTTTAGCATTAATAAATTAGTTTCATTAATTGTTTGTACCCTCTTTCACCCTACACATTGAATACATGATTTTATAGCACCTTTGAGCTTCATGTTCTGTTTTGACATTACAACACATGCTTCAGATTTTCAGTTCCTATTTCGATTTGATTTCCGGAGAGCATAGGTATGGTTTGCCTATAAATATACCCTATTTTGTAACTTTTGTACCGTTGCTTAGTTTTTTGAAACATAACATCTTTTCTTTGGCCAAATCAAATTAATGTATGCAGCCAAATTGTTTTTCAAGCATGTTTGTTTAGCTTTCATTGAAAATATATTGTAGGCTTTTATTTGTTTACATTTTAGCTGCAATATGTTTAATCTTATTTAGGTTAGGCTAGGTAGAATTCATTGGTATTTGACAACAGGATGTTTTGTACTTTTGTGTTTAGAGAATGGCATACATATGCAGCCATATCTCCCCCTTTTGATTTTTCATTTCAAAAGGTTAAATCACATTAAGGCTTTGACATTTGCTGGTTGTTTTGAATGCAGCAATATTTCTTTGTTATTTTATTATGGCATTTCATCACACATGTTACGGTCATTAATATATTGTTATGCTTTTACATGTGTTTTCTACTATATTGTCTACACTAGTTTTAGAGATCGCTTACATTTTCTAAGTAACTACATGCCATTTTACATACATAAATATATACATTGTTTTTAATTGTATGTGTATGTTTCTAGCTTTTAAGGTTTTTTTTGTAAGCTTATGTTTAGTTGCAAAGTTTTATCTTGTATTCATGTTAGAACATAACCTTAATTATATGTATCTTCCTATATACATACCTTTATATATTTATACATATATATTATACTTGTTTAAGTTTGTTTATTATCTAATTTAATTCCATTTTAATGTAGTTAACTCATAATTATCAATGTTTTATTATTAACAAAGTCGTCTAAAAATCGGGACATTACATTACTCAACGAAGATAACTAGTCCTTTCCACGATACCCACGGTACTCGACCTGCTAACATCTAGTCATTTGGGCGTTCCCATTATACCCTTGCTTTTAGTCCGCTAGAACCTCCGACTAACGATAATTTCTCAGCCTTCGATATCTCTAGCCGTCCAACCTGATGACTATTTATAAGCTCAAGCGACTTCTCGAGCAACCATTATCCATGAACTCACAACTTTGAGTCGTCTTTACATCCGTTGCATTTCGAAGATCAACGAACACTTCGAACATTCCACCTTGGACTCCCGTTGAAGCCATGACCATCATCGAACCAATAACAAGCTTTATTTGGTCGATATTTAATACAAAGTGTTTCACCCTTCTTTATTACATTGTTTCATTTTTTGCCATAAGTCATAATCCACAACGTTTCATAAACGCTGCGACCATTCCCGGGTCGTTCCCCTACCCATCAGTCTGATCCCATGACAACCCATTAATCATAGCAACCCACAAAAGTGCTACAAGCCACTATCACCAATCCATCAACCGCTGCCTCGACTAATCCAACTCCAAGCGTCCTGACCCAACTTGGACGATCCGACCCAACTTGGACTACCCGACCCAACTTGGACTACCCGACCCAACTTGGACGACCCGACCCAACTTGGTCGACTTGACCCACTAGGACGACCAGACCCAACTTGGACTACCCGACCCAATTAGGACTACCCAACCCATCTTGGACGACCCGACTTTACCAAGCACTGATCCATCATGTTGCAACCAGAACGACCCATTAAGCTACGACCCAAGCTTGCCACGTCATCAACAACCCGACTTTGGGCTGATCGGACTTCAATCTCGAACAACCCGACCACTTTGACCCATCATTTCTTGCACGAGAATAAGGCTGCCAATGGATAACCGAAAATCCCAAATTTGTCCGCATTCGTATTTGAAAAGCGGATAAATAATCGAAATCCTAAAAAACAGATGTGGATACGGATACATAGGTATTCGCATCCGAAAATTATCCCTCTAATTTTTTTCAACATTATGCTTAAAATTATATGTATTTTAGTAAATGGAATGAGATTTATTTATTGTTTTATTAAGTTGAAGGTTTATATTATATGCATTAAATGCATATAAATTACTCCTATTTATTAAATTTCATCATATATGTTTATTTTTAACACTTTCGTGATTAATGGAATCAAAAAACGTCTATGTTGAACTAAAAAAATTCCATTTATATTTTCTGATTTATCAATCGTTGGCGGATAGGATAATTATCTGATATCCGTTCATATCCGCGGATACGGATATCCGATATACGAAAAGTATTTCGGATACAGATACGGATATAGCACTATCCGTATACGAAAGTACCCATTAACAGCCCTACATGAGAAGCCACGCGATCCATCACTAATCATAACTGATCCATGCTAGATTCGACCGATCATCAACTCGAGCAACCGATCCATCAAAACATCCAATAATTCAAGCAATCATCAAATGAACAATAACACAACAAATATCATCATACATTCCTATAGAATTCACCGAATCATGATAAAACAATGAATAAAAAAAACAGCGGATCTAAATTTTCATAAACATGTGAATTAACATAAGAATTACCGATTTAAGTTGCTAGATTAGATCCTATGGTGATTCGAATGGAAACATAATTACCATGATGTAGATCTAGGTGAAACCAACTTGAAATGATGAAAATAAGATCAAACAACTCATATACTCGATTGAATCCATGTGAGAAATGCTTATCACTCACTATATCTTCAAATTAGCTTGAAATCAACTAAACGCCAATCCGGACAGCTAAGAATGATCTTCAAATCACCTGATTTGATGCGATCTACTCTCTCTTGATGTTGATCTAGCCTTTCTTGATGTAGATCTTCAATCTTCTATATGTAGATCTAAGATTTTAATGGAGGAGAGATGTATTTGATTGAGCAAGGAGGATCACGAGCTCAACCAAATGAGAAATGAAGAAACTAAACCATTCTCCTTGCCTCTACCCCTCTATTTGTAGCCATATAACCAGCCCACTAACGGGCTTTACCAAATCATCCCACTAATGACTATTTAACTTGTCCAGAAATTGTGTAACACTAAAACAGTGATTCCTCCCAAACCGCTGAACCAAATCTTTAATGTGACCATATACGGAATTGGAAACACTATTTCCTTACCAATGAAATTGATCTCAGCACCTGATTCGATCCCAATCAAAAGTTATCCTCTATACAAAACTGATATGGGCAAAACGGTCACAAATAAATTGATAAAAATTATGGACATGTCACACATCGTCATAACCAACATATCAAAATATGAGAATGATCTGACCCTAAGGGAATTAAATAAAAATATTTTACGATCCTTTGACATATAAAATGCGAATTGTTACATTCTCCCCTCCTTAGGAATTTCGCCCTAGAAATTCCAAGCAACCGGAAACAATTCCACATGCCTACTATCCAGAAGCAGACAATCTATCATCCAAACTAGCATCCATCAAGCCATGCATCCATACCTTAACCTAGCACACAGAATTCTAACTATTATAGTGCAATCTACAATGGTGTAAGAATGACACAACATTAATGGGTCATACCAACAAAGAGTTCTGGATGGATTGTCTACGTTCTCTCTTTCGTCTCCCACGTATGATCGTCATCATCCTCACTCCATTGCACCTTGACTAGCTTAACCATCTTCCTCCTAAGTTGTTTCGTGTCATTCCCCACAACATGAAGCGGATTACGAGGTTTCGTAACTATGAGCTCAACTTCTATGTCTTCATACTGTTCCGGAGATGCCACCACATTCGAATCATGCACACACTTCTGTAGAAATGACACATGGAAAACATTGAGCACACGTGACATCTTCTCGGGTAAATCTAAAATATACGCGAGCTTTCCAATTCGCTCGACTATCGGAAACGGTCCAATGAATCTTAGAGCTAACTTTCCTTTACTTCCGAACCGAAAAACATTCTTCAATGGAAAAATATTCACGAAAACCATGTCACCAATGTTGAACTCCAAATCCTCTCGACGTTTATCGGCATAACTCTTCTGACGATCTTGGGCTGCCTTCATTCGCTGCCGAACGATCTCAATATAACCCGAGGTTTCTCTGATCATCTCTGGCCCAAGCATCAACTTATCTCCAGTTTCTAACCAACATGCCAGATAATTACGCGGTCTACCATACAACGCCTCGTATGGTGCCATCCTAATGCTCGATGGTAGCTGTTGTTGTACGTAAACTCAACTAAATGTAAATGGTCTTCCCATAATCCTCCGAAGTCCAATACACAAGCTCTGAGGAGATCTTCCAAAACTCGATTAACCTTCCCGATTTGACCATCAGTTTGGGGGATGATAAGCCATACTTAAACACAACTCGGTTACCAATGTCTCTTGCAAACTCTTCCAAAATCCACTTGTGAATAATGGATCTCGATCACTTACCATGCTTTTCGAGATATCATGGAATCGAACTATCCATTTTATATATAGCTCAGCCAACTTTGATGATGTCCTAGTTGATCTAAAAGGAATAAACCTCAAACGATCCACAATTACCTAAATCCCTTCATTTAGTACTCTAGTTCTAGGTAGTCCATCGATGTCTACTCCCACTTCCACATAGGAACTTCCAATGGCTGAAGCTATCCACTCGATTTCTTCTGTTCAGCTTTCACTAACTGAAAGTTCATACACTTGGAAATAAACTTGCCAATATCCCACTTCATTCTTTCCTAGTCGTAAGCTCGCTTCATGTCCTAATACATCTTATTACCACCAGGAAGAATCGTTAACTTTGACTGATGAATTTCCCTTAGAACCTCTTCTCTTAACCCATCGATATCAGAAACAACCAGCCGCCCTTGTTTCCGAAGCCAACCCTCTCGATCGACTTCGAATTCCTTATCCTTTAGTTCCAACTTCTGCATAATCTCGACATGATTTATGAATCCTTTGGATTAGAGTAGGTCTTATCGATAAGCTTGCAAATAATTCAGGTTCCAACTCACACTAAGGCCTAAAATCAAATCCTACCAAGTACTCGAGGTGCTTCCATTCCGAAAACATTGCTCCCAATCCTGCATGTCTTCGACTCAACGCATGTGCACCTGCGTTACCTCTACTAAGAGTATAGGTTATACCAAAATCATATGATGCTAGAAACTCTAACCATCTTTGGTGCCGAAGATTCAAATCCTTTTCAGAGAAAAGATACTTCAACGACTTGTGATCCATAAACAACTCGAATCGAACTCCCAACAGGTAATGTCTCCACATCTTGACAACAAACACGATTTTTGCCAACTCCAAATCATGAGTTCGATAATTCTTTTCGTGGGGCTTTAGCTTTCGACTTGCGTAGGCCACAACTCTATCCTTATGCATCAGCACTACTCCAAGTCCAGTACAACATGCATCAGTGTATACCACCATTTCTTCATTTCCGCTTGGAATGGTCCAAACAGGAGCACTCGTCAGTCGTTCTTTCAGGATTCTAAAAGCTTGCTCACACTTCGCATCCCATGTGAACACTTGGTTATTTTTGGTCAATCCTGTTAATGGTGCGGCTATCTTGGAGAAATCCTTGATAAAACGACGATAATATCCCTTAAATCTAGGGAAACTCCTAACATCCGTCACATTCTTAGATTTATCCCATTCTTGGATTGCTGCCACCATAGCGGGATCAACCGCTATTCCATTTCCAGAAACAACATGGACTAAGAACCTCACTTTGCTCTTCCAGAAGTGACACTTTGAAAATTTAGCTCTCAGCTGATGCTTTCGAAAGATTTCCAAAAGTACTCGTACGTGCGTCTTATGCTCTTCCTCATTCCGGGAGTAAACCATAATATCATCCATGAACACAAGCGCAAACTTGTTTAACTGGTCCCTAAATACCTTATTCATAAGATCCACGTAATACGTCGGCGCGTTAGTCAACCCAAATGGCATCACCAGCCATTCGAAGAAACCGGATGGTGTCCTAAAAGCAATCTTCGGTACACTATCCTTTGCCACTCTCAAAAGGTGAAATCCCGTTGCCAAATCCATTTGGGAAAACACTTTGGCTTCATGAAGCTGATCAAACAAGTCATATATCCTTGGTAACAAATACTTGTTCTTCTTGGTCACCTTATTCAGCTCATGAGAATACATACACAGTCTCAAAGATCCATCAGCCTTGGTTGTAAACACAACTGGTGCACCCCATTCGGACACACTTTTTCGAACAAATCCTTTTCTCAAAAGATCACATACTTGCACCTCAAACTCTCGATGTTCCTTAGGCGCTATCCACCTAAGAGGCACGACAATAGGTCTAGCACCTTCGACCAAATCGATCCTAAACTCAATCTCACGATGCAGCGGCAACCCTTTGACCTTATCAAAGACATCGTCGAACTCACTAGCGATCAACACAAATGACAAGTCTTCTCATGGAATCACAAGCTAATATAGATAGCTTACGAAGACACCATATTTGGGCTTACATCGAATAATTACCATTCGCCCTTCCACATTCCCGACTGTCACATCGAGCTTCTCGCAATTCGCTTTTGCCGCATGCATCTTGAGCCAGTTCATACCCAAAATAATCGCAAACCCAGCGAAGTTCAGAACAAAGAAATCATACACAAAGGAGCAACCATGACTCGACAACACTAAACCATGACAAATCATATATAAACTGGGTGAACTCCCTACTGGATTAGTCATGATCAAAGGTCTATCACAAATCTTGAGTTCCAAACCCAAGCGACAAACAAGCTCATTACAAATGAAAGAATGCGATGCTCCAGTATCAAACAACACATGAACTGAAACATTTATAACAGAAATAATTCCTTGAACGACGACATTCACTTTCTCCTCCGCTATAGTAACCCTTGAAGAAGATGGCACAACCTCCAAAGCATGTGCCTTCACAACGTGCTTACCCTTAGCGAGTTCTGAAAAATTCTTCTTGTCATGCCTAGGCTTTCCACACTTAAAGCACTTTCTTTCATCTTTTGGATTCTTACAATCCTTGGAGAAATAGCACTTTACTGGTAGTTATGACAAGTCACTTTGCCTTTCTGCTTTTTCTGACCATCTTTTACTTTTTGTTGTTGATGCTTCCTCTTTTTGGTATTACCACCATGTTATGGCTTCGGTTCCTCTTTAGCTGCAACAACAGTCTCTTCCTTGGGAAACAAACTCTCATGTCTTAGAGCTTTCTCCACGGTCTTCTCGTAAGTGACATCCAGATGATCGACTAGTTGATTCCCAATATATTATCCAAGCCCATGGCAAACTTTATGTTCTTCTGGTAAGGAGTCTCAATATATGAACGAGCATACTTAGACAGGGCTTCAAAATCCGAAACATACTCCAGCACTGGTCTGCCATTCAGCTTCAACTCAATAAACCTCTTGAATATAATAGACTTATGAATGGTAGAAATGAACTTCATCTCAAACTTGGCTTGGAACTGATCCCATGTGATCTCATCCTTCAGGGTCTCTAGAGTGACAGTGTTCCACCAATCCATATTTCTGCCCTGTAGCTGTCTCGATGCAATCTTCCTCTTAGTTGCATCATCAATTCCAAAGTCTCCAAAAATCCGAATGCAGGCATCAAGCCACCCTTGAATATCTACATCGGCTCTGTCCCATTAAACGGCTTCCCTTCTAGAGTAGTGAAATCTTTGCATAGCTTCGTGAAGTCCACGGCCTTAGGTACATGCACTCGAACTCATACATCTACCGCAGCTGTCTCCTGGGCGGGTACCCTCCTCATGATCGCTGCCATTATGGCCTGGAACATTGCTGGGTAATTTAGGATACCGCCATTACCCCTTACAGAAACAGTCTTTTCCTTAGCAGTGTGTCTCGACGTTCGAGTCATTCCAAATCTGAAAAATAGAATGATTAGTCCACACACGAGAAAAACTACAAATGGAGTTCAAACGCTATTATACTATAAACTAATATACAGTATACATCCATCAGAAATATACAAATATGTCTCTCATACGCAATTACATCCTTGAACTTTGGCTAAAATCGATTAACTAGAGCTCTGATACCGAACGTGACGACCACCTATAACTCCTGCACTTAACAAGAGGAATAGTGCACTGAAAGTTGTGCCAAGCAGCTACGAACGATCATCTGGGTAGAATAACACAAGTGGAACCTGTCCTATAACTCACATCGCAGAGATAAAATATAATAGAACATATACAACAGGCACATAATAGTGAAGCAGGATTGAGCAGAAACTTAAACTTCCATATCAACTTGAAAGAATATCCATATAAAAAGGATTCCATCATAAGAATTTATACAAAGATGCCTCACTACAATCACTCAGAGAATCATACAAATATCAAAATAGTGGAAACATCAACTAGATACGAATAGTAGAAACTGATACATAGGCCTTTCGCTCATCATCGATCTTCAACATCGTCCACTAAGATCTGCTACTTGTGACCTGCTACTCAGTCTGCCCATCCACAACAGGATGAACAACCCAAGGTAATAAGAGAAAACATAAAAGCTTGAGTCAGAAAACAGTCTTAATGACCGATAAACAACTATCTAACATCATCAATAAAGCATATGAGAAATAGGTAGATCAATCATCTAATCTACCAACACGTAAGAGAAGAAGCCAACCCGTCTCCTCCACATCCGACAGTGATAGCCTTTACAACACTAATACGAATTATCCTGCGTAGACCATCCTAATTGAGATCCACATCCCCCAACACAAGCGCTGAAGGCCTAAGCCAACATCACACAAGCACCCAAGAGATGTCTCCTTCGACGTCGCATAATCTACACAAGACGATACAAACAAAACAATCATCATCCATGGCTCTTGCTATCACTGTCAATCGTGCTTTGAAACCATCGTTTATTGTATGACTGGCTACGATACGCCATTTGTCAAGGGGTAATGGTAACCCTGGTTCTAGCAAAACTCCACGCGCCTTTCCATGATATACATGCTTGTCTTACTCAACAAAGACAACTAGGTCTTTCAACGATATCCAGGGTACTCGACCAGCTAACATCTAGTCTTTTGGGCATCCCCATTATACCCCTGCTTTGAGTCCACAAGATCCTCCGACTGACGATAATTTATCCGCCTTCGATATCTCTAGCCATCCAACCTGATGACTGTTTATAAGCTCAAGCGACTTCTCTTGCAACCATTATCCACGAACTCACAACTTTGAGTCGTCATCACATTCGTTGCATTTCGACGATCAACAAACACTTCACAACACTTCGAACATTACACCTTGAACTCAATAACAAGCTTTATTTGGTCGGTAGGTGATACACAGCATTTCACCCTTCTTTACTACAACGTTTCATTTTTTGCCATAAGTCACAATCCACAACATTCCATAAACACAACGACCATTCCCGGGTCTTTCCACGACCCATCAGTCTGTTCCCATGAAAACCCATCAATCATAGCGACCCATTAAAGTGCTGGAAGCCACTGCCACCGATCCATCAAACGCTGCCTTGACTGATCCAACTCCAAGCGACCCGACCCGACCCGACTAGGACGACCCGACCCAACTTGGACGACCCGACTTTACCAAGCACTGATCAATAATGTTGCAACCAGACCGACCTATTAAGCTATGACCCATGCTTTCCATGTCATCAACGACTTGACGTTAGGCCGACCCGACTTCAATCTCGAACGACCTGACCACTTTGACCCATCATTTATTGCACGAGAAGCCACGCGATCCATCACTAATCACAACTGATCCATGTTAGATTCAACTGACCATCAACTCGAGCAACCGATCCATCAAAACATCCAATAATTCAATCAATCATCAAACGAACAATAACACAACAAATATCATTATACATTCCTATAAAATTCACTGAATCATGATAAAACAATGAATGAACAAAATAGTAGATCTAAATTTGCATAAACATATGAATTAACATAAGTACCGATTTAAGTTACTAGATTAGATCATATGGTGATTCGAATGGAAACATAATTATCATGATGTAGATCTAGGTGAAAACAACTTAAAATGATGAAAAATAAGACCAAACAACCCATATACTCGATTGAATCCATGTGAAAAACGCTTATCACTCACCAAATCTTCAAATTAGCTTGAAATCAACCAAATTCTAATCCAGACACCGAAGAACGATCTTCAAATCACCCGATTTGATTCGATCTACTCTCTCTTGGTGTTGATCTAGCCTTTCTTGATGTAGATCTTCAATCTTCTAATGTAAATCTAAGATTTTAATGGAGGAGAGATGTATTTGATTTAGTAAGGAGGATCATGAGCTCAACCACTTAGGAAATGAAGAAACTAAACCATTCTCCTTGCCTCTACCCCTCTATTTATAGCCATCTAACCAGCCCACTAACGGGCCTCACCAAATCATCCCACTAATGACTATTTAACCTATCCAGAAATTGTGTAACACTAAAACAGTGATTCCTCCCAAACCGCTGAACCAAATCTTTAATGTGGCCACTCTACGAAATTGGTAACACCATTTCCTTTTGAATGAAATCGATCTCAGCACCTGATTCGATCCCAGTCAAAGTTATGCCCTGTACGAAACTGACAAGGGCAAAGTGGTCACAAATAAAGTTGATATAAATTATGGACATGTCTCACATCCCCATAACCTACGTATCAAAATATGAGAATGATCCGACCCTCAGGGAATTAAATAAAAATATTTTACAATACTCCGATATGTAAAATGCAGATCGTTACATTAGGACCATTACTAGTGGCCATATTAAACTCTCTACCTTGCTGTGGACTAGGTTCTTCATTCGTCACCTGCCTTCCACATCGTCTTCTTTCATTTTCCCTCATTCATATCAGAGGGTTTCTTCTTTTCTCCATCAATCAGACCATTGAGGTATGAAGCATCCACCATTACAGGCCTTCAAAATCCCCCGTTATCTACCATAAAAGTTGTCATTTACAAAAGCAACATCATCTCCCACTTCTACAATCTTCAATCCAAAATCACTCCAAGCTATCTATGATCCGGGCTCTAATACTAATAGTTGGGATTTTGTGCACAGCAAAAGTTTGACAAAACACCCGAAAAACAGGATCTTTTTCACCCAATCACTTGAAGATGAATTTGACTGAAAATAACAACACAATAAATCGGAAATAATAGCAATACAAAAATATTTCACCCAACCACCCTCTTTATTAATTCACCAAAAACAAATTATGTTTACCCTCAATGGGTCAAAACCAAAAATAAACAAAATACAATTGAATCAGTAACGTTATTGAGAAGGGGAAAGAATATCTACATGACTACAAATATCGTTGGAGAAGAAGAGCGATGAAGAACGACGACAAACCTATGACTCATATGGTTCCTAGATATTTGATCTAACCAAGAAGGTTGCATGTATATGAGAATAGAAGACCTTAGGCAAATATGCAAATTGCTGCTTCAAAATATCTCCAGAATATAATCATTCATTTTTTACCTTCTATGATAGAATCAATCAATCATATTAATTAACTGATCATTCAATCAAATCAATTAATTGATTATATAATCTTCATAACATATTTGAATAAAAAATTTAACATTTTGTGTTAGGAATATCTAAGTTCGTACGAGATTTCTTCATTTGTTACTCGTGTATGATGTCCATTATGTAAACCAACTTATCATTAGTTAAAAGAAAAGTCTTCAAGGGTTTCTACGTAAATCATAAGAACTAACGTGTCGAGTTTGTTGGATTGGGTTTCGGTGCACTGAAGTTTGTTGCGGTGGAGTTTTATACGCTGCATAATTTGTTAAATCATTCAAATTCGGAATGTGCTGACCTTGATTTTCGGTATCGTCAAGCGGATTTTGAAATCCCCCAAAACCCCATGGATTATTAAAAGGAGGATGTGGAGACGTTGTAATTGAATTGAAGTCTTCTTGAGTTTGAGCAGACGTATAAGAAGTTTGCCCAATTACATGAGTCTTTTGAAAAAATTGTTGTTGCAGATCCAAATTATCAAGCGGATTATATCTAAGGTTTTGGCCTCTAGGCTGGCTCCGTTTCTCCAGCGTATAATATTAGTTTCTCAAGCTAGGTTTGTAAAAGGACGTTGGATTACAAATAACGTTCTTTTATCCCAGGAGTTGGTGTCGCAGATAGATCGAAAAGTCAAGGGTTCGAATGTGATCGTCAAGCTAGACATGCCTAAAGCTTAGGATAGGATGTCCTAGTTTTTCATCGTTAAGGTTCTAAGGGCCTTTGAGTTTCCAGATGCCCTCATCGATCTTATCTGGAGGCTCATCTTCAACTGTTGGTTTTCTATTCTCATTAACGGATTGACCAACGGGTACTTCAGGGTGGGCAGAGGACTTCGTCAAGGAGATCCTATGTCTCCCTCTTTGTTCGTTCTCGCTGCTGATGCTTTCGTTCGTGGTTTGCACTCACTAACGATTGCAAATCAGATTCATCGATTTGGCACCCCTTCGGGCTGTCCAATCATTTCTTCCTTATCCTTCGCCAACGACATTATCATGTTCAAGAATGGTAGTCGTCTCCCTGTCCAACGTCTTGTTGGGCTCATTCAGCAGTACGATAGGTTCTCTGGCCAACTCGTTAATACTGCTAAGTGTTGCTTCGTTCCGACAAGAGATTTGTTAGAGGTTAGATCTTCCTGGATCAAAACCTTCACTGGTTTCAAGTCGGCTTCCCTTACCATACCTCAATATTGTACTTTACAGAGGTCGTAAGCACAACGCCATTTTTGACCCCCTAACCGATAAGGCAAAGGGGAAGATCCTTAGATGGAATGGTACGCTTCTCTCTCAAGTAGGAAGACTAGTTCTTATACAGTCTATGCTCGACTTTATAGGATCGCACGTCTTTGCTACTATGACTCTCACCTCTTTCTTTTTCAGATCTTACCGCTCTTTGGCTTCGTCTTTTTTCAAGTGGAAAAAGGACAATGCTAATCGTCACCATTACGTTTCTTGGGACATCATCTATCATCCCAAAGATGAAGGGAGCTTATGCCTCCGAAATCCAAAGGATACCTGTACTGCCTTTGCTTGCAAGCTATGGGCTAGATTTGATGCGAATGATTCCTTATGGGCAACGTTCCTTCACGCCAAGTACCACAGGTTACAGCCTATGGGCTATTCCGGTGTCCCATCTTATGCTAGTGAGACGTGGAAATGCATGCAATCTGTAAATGCATTTTATGATTCTCATGGTGGCGGATCCAGATGGGATGGCATTCTCTTCTTGATTAGAACCTCTTGGAGCTCCGCAAGGACGTCTTCTCCTCGTCTCGTTCTCTTCTCCTTCATTTGGGATGCCCATATTCCCCGAAGATTTTTTTGTTCATGTGGAGGACCCTCCATGAGGGGTTACCGATAGACGAGAACCTCCAGAGAATTGGCATCCCTTTAGCTTCCCGTTGCAGGTGCTGTAGATCAGGGGATTCTGAATACATAACTCACTTGTTTTTCTTTGGCTTATTTTCCGGAGTTGTTTGAAATTACTTCGGGAACCTGGTTGATCTTTGAGGTAACGCATCTTCTCTTGTAGATCTACTGAGAAACTGGTGGACCGAAGTCTCAGGAAAATCATTGCGATCTATCCTTTTTTGCCTTATCCCTTGTCTTATCTACTGGCATGTCTGGTGCTCGCGGAATAAGGATGTGTTTAACGAGGTGCCTGTGGACCCCTCGTTTATCATCCGAAAGGTAAGGAATGATGTGTTTCTTGCTTTTCGTGGCAGACTATTTAGAGGTTTCTTTAGTTCTCGATCGCAGTGGCTTGCCAAAACTTTTGATGTTCATCGGTCCCAGCAGCCTCTAGAGAAGGCATTGGTTGAACCTGTTACTTCTAGGTTTACGGGATCCATCCCTCTCTCCTATCCACACCTCCCCACCTCCCCCCCTCCCCCCCCCCCGGTTTAAATGCTGATTTTGTTTGCTAGCTGTAGGCTCTGGATTTATAGGTTTGTTGGATTGCTTGTTCTTGGTTATTTAGGTCATGGGCTTGCTTTTTTGTTTTGGAGCTCTCCCTAGAAGGGTTGCTGGTTCTTCTGTTTTGCGAGTTGATAGTCCTTTTCTATGGTATTCAGCCTTGGCACCGTGGCTGTATTCGCTTTGTGAATTTATTGCCTTCCAGACCTCTTTTTCCCTTAGTGACGCCTGGCTGGTCGTCTGTGCTTTTGGGGATCCGTCTTTGTTTTGGTTATTCACCTGTTGTTGTACTTATGATTCTACTCTAGTCTTTGTGCTACATCGTTGTTGTTGTGTTCACAGTTCCTGATGGTTATACAGGCCTATTTTTGTATGCCATTTGAGATTGGCTTTATTCTCCCTTTTGTTATATTATATTTCCTTCAAATAATAATCAAACGGTGCTCTTCTATATTTCTGAATATTTTGGTCAAATTCTGAAAAATATAAAAATAAGTATGAACCAATTTCAAACAAATGAAAATTATATTTATGAAAATATTAGTTCTGCACGTTAATTCCACCGCTCGTTGCTACCTGAAAAAGATAGCTTAGTAGAATCTCAATCAACACCAATTTTGTTCAGACTTTCCATCTTACCCACCATCTTCTAAGACTTTCGTATTTATAACCAACTTTGATATCACTACTAGAATACAGGGCTATTTTAATGGCTCATAGCCATTGGTGGTCATTGGAATAGAGTTCATGCGTTCCAATGGCTTCCAACGGAATATTTCCAATGGCTTCAAACGGCAAAAACCGTTGGAGAATGTTTAAAAACAATGACCAAATTGTCGTTGAAAGCCATTGGTGACCGTTGAAAAATCTGGGTTATTTTTTTTATAACAACAAGCATATAACCTTCCAACCGCCCAATTTCCAATCCAATTCCAATCAATTCCACATATATACCAATAACAATATTAATAACCAAAATAAATCAAAGAAACATCAATATAAACAAATCAAACCATCAAAAAATCTAGAAACCAACACATATACTTGCTCATAAACCAATTACATCAAAGTTACATGTCCACAAACCATCTAAACATATCAAAAATATCATTCTCACCCACTCCGTGCCAAAATATACAACATTCAAACAAAATGTCACCATCTACAAGTTACAGAAAACACATACCTCAAGCATCGCTTCCGGAACCAGCAGACGACGAAGGACGGCTATCATGATTATGCACATACTTCACAAACTTATGATTTAGTTGCTCCAACTACATAGTCTGAAGATGACTCTGCTCATGTAGCGGCTCAATCATGATTCTAAGCTCTTTAGTTTCTTCTTTGTATTTGGCCTTCTTTTGTTGTCGAGTCTGCAAATAGAATGAATAGTAAAAAAAGTTATGTCGGCATATAAAATATTATAACACTATATATTTAAACATTAATTTATTGTATGTATGAAAAAGGATTCATTACCGTCAGATTGCCGAAGCCACTATTCTCACCGCCACGTCATCGAGAGCCAAGCATAATATACCTGCCACATTGATACATATACAATACGTAATAATTATGATACGATTAATTGTTAAAAAGGTATTACATGCTACACAGTTGTCATGCTGTGTATGTGTTGTGTAAGTATTTAAATTTATGGGTAATATTATTTATAAAAGGATTTTCAAACCTTCCGGTATTCAAACAATTTCCAATAAACTATGATTTTAAAATCTATTTTCCTAAACTATGTTTTTAATTATAAACCATACACATTTGCACCCTTCGAGAAGGCGTGTTGGTGGTCGAATCGTACTGGATACCCCGCGGTATGAGACGTGGTGGTGTACAATATTATTTAGTCCTAGATCCGTCTAAACGAAGCAATGAATCTCAATGTTTCTCTATGTTCCAGTGATTTCTGCTATTTAACGAACCTCACTGATTCTTTATGTTTCAGTGATTTTCTGTGATCCTCTGTGATATTCAGGAGATTCTATGGTTTCTTGTGGATTTTTGTGTTTTCCTGTGTGGGCTGACTTGTAGCGTGTAAATCGTTATACACTTATTATCGTTAAAATTGGATAACATGGATAAATGCATTATTAGACATAGGAAAATATAATGTGAATAGTTGTGGAAATTACCAAATTTTACTCATCATCATCGTTTCCTGACTCGGTTTCGTGTTCTATGTCATTTTCCTCTACACTCTCAAATGCATCGACTAATACATTTGCCTCATCATTTAAAGGCCCAAAATCAATTTGATCTTCAGCAATTGTTATTTCAACATTTCCCTCCAGATTTGCTTGATAGGCTTGTTCATTAGGGATATTCTGTCCATCAAACGTAAATCTTGCCTTAGTTTTAAAAACCGCAGACCAGTCTGCTTTATCCCTTTTTAGAGATGGATAAGGGAAATAATAAGCTTGTAGGGCTTGTTTGGCTAGTACAAAAGGGTCGTAATTTTGATAACGTGAGGTATGCTTAATTTCTACAAGATTATACTTTGGATGCACCTTAATACCAGAACCTGGAACATTGCTGAACCAGTTGCATCTAAACAAATAAACATCCTCTACGGGCCTTGTAAAATATATCAATTGCAAATCTGAGCTAACTGGCCATAAAATCATTTATACGATTATTAGGTTGTTCACTGCCTTTAACAAACACAAAAGTATTGTTTGTTAATTTTTTAGCACCGTATTCTTTGGTGTTGAATTTATACCCATTAACAAAAAATATTGGATACGTTTTGACTTTTCTTTTCAGTCCAAAGGCTAAATGTTTCAGTCCTTCATCGAGCACATGATTTGTGGAATCAAAAACATAGTTCCTAAACCAACCACTGAAATCTTTGCTTAAATCGGCGCTTGGATTTTGTGATTTAAAAATACTGCAAACACAAACATTATATGTTACATTATAAGTAACATGTGTAACTTAAATTTAACAAAACTTAAAAAAAACATTACCTGACAAAAGGAGCAACTTCAGGACAATTAAGAAGAATATATGTGTGCTACATGACAATCTTTATCATTTAGCCATATTTCCACACATTTTCCAGCATGTCGGCCATGTTGTTTAAAAATAGATAATGTTGATTCAGAAGAAGAATCTTGTTCAACCCTCTCATCATTACGCGGAACGCTTCTAAATGATAATAAGTTCACATGATCATTAAAATAATAAGAAAAATAGGAGCTTCTTCTTCGATATATGGTTTGCAAATAAAATCTCCAACTCGAGCTTTTTGTCTCAGTTTTTTCTTTAAATGATAAAAGTACCTAAAAAAATAGTTCAGTTCAGTATTAAGTTCTATTTATAATTAAATTAACATTTGAATACTTAGTATAATAACATACCTTTCGAATGCATACATCCATCCATATTGCACAGGACCTCATAGATGTGCTGCCTTTGGAAGATGAACAGGTAAATACTCCATTACATTAAAGAAACGCAGAGGAAATATTTTCTCCAGTTTGTAGAGCAATAAAGGGATTTCTTCTTCAAGTTTAAGTAGACGGTCAACTTTTAATGTAGTTGAACAAAGCTCCTTGTAAAATAAGCTAAGTTCTGTTATTACATTCCAAACTTTTCCAGGTAACAATTCTGTGAATGTGACGGGTAACAAATTTTCCATCATTACACGACAATCATGGTTTTTCATTCCACTCAGCCTTCCGTTTTTATAATCGGCACATCTGCGAAGATTAGAGGAAATTCCATCGGGAAAACACAATTCTTCCACTCATTTTAACAGTATTTTAACTTGGTTATTGTCTAGTTCATAGCATGTTTTGGGTTTTTTATTGTCATTGGGCTTCATATGAAGCTCAGGACAATTGCATATTTCCTTTATATCACGTTTAGATTTCAGATCGTCCTTAGTCTTGCCCTTCACATTCAGAAATGTATTAAACACATTATCAAATATGTTTTTCTCGTTATGCATCACGCCAATATTATGACGATTAAGAGATGTTTCCAATAAGGCAATTCCCATAAATACTTTGTTTGCAGCAATTACGAATCGTCGATTTACCTGGAATATCAATTTGTTTTCCGGTTTCATATATCTTTGGACAATCTTTTACAAGTTCATATATTTCCTCGCTTGACCAAACCATTGGTGGTCGTAGAGTCTCATGTCTATTAGACGTGAAGTTTTTTTGTCTCTTCTAAAAGTATGATTAATATGAATAAAACATCGATGATAATCAAACCATGAAATTTTCTTTTCATACGTTAAGGAAAATGCTTGTGTTTCTTCCACGCAATAAGGAAAAGCAAAACGACTGGCCGTACTCCAACCTGAAAGCATTGTGTATGCAGGAAAATCACTAATGGTCCATAACAAAGAAGCGAACATCCGAATTTTTTTCTTTTTTGGTACGTCGTATGTTTCAACTCCTTCATACCATAATTTTTTCAATTCTTCGATTAACGATTGTAAGTAAACATCAATGCCCTATGTCGGATCATCGGAGCCAGGGACGACAACTGTAGGAAATATATATAGAGTTTTCATTCAAATACACGGAGGTAGATTGTTGTGACGGTAAGGAATTTCGCTAGGTCCGAACCAGTCGCTAAACCGATTTAGGCCGTTCGAAACGCCCTATCGTTTGAGAACAGGACAAAACAGAACGCATACAGAAGAACATTTCACTGTGTATTACAACAATGCATCAGATTACAAGAATATACAGAGTAAAAATGAATATTATATATTACACAGAAATATCAGAGATTTAAATTACATTTAAATACATAGCAGCGGAAAATAATACAATACACAACTAGAAGAGATATACGGATACAAAGCTTTCCGGATATCGTTCCAGCTGTAAACCAGGATCCTGTGAATATAAATCTGCAAAACCAAAACTACTAGCTGCCCGTGTCAAAATAAGGGCACCCAGAGTTTAGGTTAAAACAATAAACTCCAGGTCAGTCATGTGACTGGTGTGAGAACTAAAACAGTTATTGATCTTTATTTTCAAAGTTAGGTAAATCAAGGGACCACGCCGGATAACACGGAACGGATTTCCTCCCAAGAATACCAGTTCATAAAACAAACAGCACAATGCTAAATAAAGAAAAATGAAGCTGTTATAAGACCCAGGTCCCATCACACAATGCAACGCAGCCGAGGATAGGGTTTTCCCTTATAACAGCCAAAGAATGCTTGATACGTTTAAAACAAATCATTTGATACTATAATAAGTGCATAGTGTACAGAACAACTTCAAATCATAAGTATCAATCATAGGCGGCATGAGCGCCCCATCCCACTATGTCACCATATATAGGTTTACAAATAAAACCGCAAAGTCACGTATTTGGAAATTGGATTTCCGTCTATGAACCGAGGCAAAAGATAGTCCTCAACCGATTCGAGACTGCCTAGCCCGAGTCTCAGGATCAGAACGCATCGACCCTTGGATCGTCAGGGCCGGTCCACCGATGTGGATTAAACTTAAACCCTGGACACTGCGTTTCGCCGCCCTTTGGGGCGTAAGCGAGCCAACGAATGACTCCATCGGACCCGGATCGTCCGATCTAACCGAGGCGCGTCGCAACAGCAACAACCACGTAAGTCAAACTCGTCAGGGCGTGTAAAACCACTGACGCCACTTCTAGCTAGGAGGAAACGCAGGCCCTCCCTGAGGTCCGTCTCCCGTTTTTGGTTCATACCTGGTGTGAAACACGCGAGGTAAACGTTACACAAAGCTACGCCACAAAGGCCGTGCTTTGATCATCAACCACAAGACTTTGCTTTTCAACAGAAGCCTTGATCATTTGCATCTTAGCATGCCACACAGGCAAACCATCCTATGCAACCGATATCAGTCACACAGAATGAAATCCGATGTCAGACACACAGTCCATTTACAAGTCCGTTCTGGGTCTGAACGAAACCGGAGGCACCTAGTACCCCGCATATCCATCGATCTCCAAGTACGTCTGGACGATCACCAACTGTTTCCATCTTCTTGGGTGTACAGCCCAATCAAGATCATCAGCTATCACCCAAACGACGTGAAGACCTCCGGTCTTCGACCATCGTCTTCATCTTCGACTTATCGTCGTATCAGTTATTCAGAATGGGATAAACCCGGTCTTTCCGAATAACTCGCGTATATTTTAAATAAGTGTTACACAAACACAACATACGCCTCATTCCAATTCATTAGTCACTAACGGTAAATTAATCAAGAGAATAATTCCCCAAATATTAACCCCGAAGGCCGAAACCAACATCAGATCAATATCCAGAAAACCCTTCTCCTTGGCTAACCGACAATTAGTTTCTAAATTTCACATTCATAGGGAAAGGTTCCCATTAATTTTATCAAAGATAAATTCTTGAATTTATTCTTTAATCTATTTTTGAATATCAATTCAAACTAGTCGGGATTAGCGAACCTTACCGAAGTAATCATTTGTTTTCATTTCCCAATCCCAACCTATTCATCCCATGAAGTAAAACTGGTTATACTTCATATCTAACACCACGGTGTTATCGGTAAATTCAATTACCATTTCACGTTTAAATCTAATTAAAGATTCAACTATCGCCTGGAGCAAAACTGGTGATACTCCATTCTCGACCATTTCAATCTAATTAAAGATTCATTAAAACTCAACTTAGTTTTAATCGTTAACTGGGTTAAAGAATCCGTGTCATTTAAAAACACAGTTCACGATTAACCCAAAATCACATTCATTAATCATCGGGTTAAAGAACGAGTGTTATTTAAAAACACTGTCCACGATAAACCCAAAAATCAATATCGATTCAATTCCAATTAAATGTTATTTAATTGGTACACTTCATTAAATCTAAATAAAAAGATTTAATCTTTTCTCAACTGGGTCCAAGAACAGTGTTAATGAAGACACCATTCACGACAAACCCAAATCACATTTGATATTAAACACAAGGCTCTGAATAGAAAATATACCGGCTTATATTCAATATCAAATTCTACGACTAACAAATATCGTATGGGAAATAACGATATATATATATCTATATCTTTCAAATTTCCATAACAACATTTGTATAATCACGAAATCCAACATCGAAATATTCCGAAGACAATTTCGATTCAAGTCCATTCCAATGCAATCATTGGAAATTTTGGTTATTTTCAAAACCATTTCAAATTCAATTTATTTATTTAAAAATAAATAGAATTATAATTCTAGTTCAAAACTAGTTCATTTCGATAAAAATCTATTTTTATCTTTTCAAATAGGGAGTTTTTCATCCCAATTCTTTCTAAATCATTTCTTATGATTTTACACAAATTATTACTATTTTTAATAATTTTATCAAGGCCCGTACAGTCGATTTCCATCAATGGCCATCGAACTGCACTTACAACGACCTTTTTCGAATTTGATTTGGACGTATCTCCAAATCCAACCGTTAGATTTCAAATTTCTAACATTCGTTAGAAAGCTCTTTTCGATACGAACCCAACGGTTCCGGTTTCAGGAGAATCCGACGGTCGGATCTCCCGTAATGTCCGTTTGAAATAAATGGTCGAAATTCACGAACTGCCGCGGCGCGGCGCGTTCTATTCGTCCATTATATTATATATATAATATATATAATATATATTTCGTCGATTTCTATTTGAAACGAATTACATAAATAGTTTTAAATTCGTTTCAAAAGCAATTTCAACTTCCTTTTCGATTCAAATCAAAATTGAATTCTTCTTTATAAATTCGTTTGAAAATTCATTTCTATTCAATTCAAATTTCAATTCAATTTGAATTCGTTTCATTTCGCTTTCAATTCAATTTGAATTCGTTTTATTTTCAATTCATTTCGAAATCGTTTTATATTCAATTCATTTCGAAATCGTTTTCAATTCATTTCATTTCGAAATCGTTTTCGATTCAATTCATTACGAAATCGTTTTCAATTCAATTCATTTCGAAATCGTTTTCAATTCAATTCATTTCGAAATCGTTTTCAATTCAATTCATTTCGAAATCGTTTTCAATTCAATTCATTTCGAAATCGTTTTCAATTCAATTCATTTCGAAATCGTTTTCAATTCTTTTCATTTCGAAATCGTTTTCAATTCTTTTCATTTCGAAATCGTTTTCAATTCATTTCATTTCGAAATCGTTTTCATTTCATTTCATTTCGAAATGAATAAAATCGATATAAATATCGTTCACGTCAAAATGGCGTTAATCTAATCAACACGGCTTCATAAATTTCTATTTTCAAAATAGTTGTTATTATCAAAATATTTCGTTCAACACATGACCAATCTCAATGGATGAGTACTGTCAACACATGAACCTTTATTTTATATTGATAAAGACGTAAATTTTATTACTAAAATATTTCGTTCAACACATGACCAATCTCAATAGATGAGTACTGTCAACACATGAACTTTTATTTTATATTGATAAAGACGTAAATTTTATTACTAAAATATTTCGTTCAACACATGACCAATCTCAATGGATGAGTACTGTCAACACATGAACCTTTATTTTATAATATTCTTTATTTTCTACATTGGAATGAGGCCCAATCAATCACCATATAATGTTAATTATTTGGATTTTCATACATCACATGTATATAATAGCATTGAAAAATAATCAACCATCAACCAAAGTGCACTACACTGTATAAGCATCAAATATAGATATCTAACGCTTATAACAGCCTGTCTATCAATCGATCGACATATTTAATCAATCAGGATGAGTGAACTTCAAATTTCATCCCAACACCCGTGTGGGGTTTCAAACAATCAAACACATATTTTATTTGTGCAGTTGGGCAATGTGTAAAATTTATCGTCCCATTCAATATCCTTCAAATAGGTGTACATAAACAAACCGTCCGGTTTGTAAATGAATATTTATTCACATTCACGTTAAAAATTATATTTTTAACGATAAAACATTTTATTTCAACCTATGAATTTCTATTCAATTCATTTACAAAATAAAATGATATTTTTATTTTTCTAACATATTTTAGAAAATTTCGGCGGCATAACGGCACGATACTAGAAACGGGACAAGGCCTAGCCTTATCTCCGGTCTAGTGAAGGCCCATGCCATTCACACATCAATCAAATCAATTTCATTATGCAAACCACAAAATTTGGAGTAAGAGTCTAACCTAGCCTTACTCCTTCGCCTTATAACGGCGCACGTCTAATCCTAACCAATTTATCGATTCGATTTTTCACACCACAAACCACATTCAAACCAATATCGCAATCAATAACAAAACAGTCAAACAAACAAGTCCATGGTCTGTGGACGATTGTGTCGGGTGCTACTAAGCACCGTCTGCATCCTAGTATACATATATAACTAGAAAAATAAATTGAAAGGTGAGAAATTCTCACAGATAGCTATCCTAGCTCCACGGCACTTCATTTGCAGAAGTCTTCGTCGTTTCGCCTTTTTGTCACCTTCGTTGCCCAAGGCCACTATATATATAAAAATCGAATTTTTATTTCGCTATTCAATATATAAAAATCGAATTTTTATTTCAAAGTTCAATATATAAAAATCCAATTTTTATTTCAAAGTTCAATATATAAAAATCGAATTTTTATTTCAAAGTTCAATATATAAAAATCGAATTTTCAAAGATATAGATTCCACCTTTTCAAAAATAAAGATTATATCTTTAATATTCCTACGATGTAAAAATTATATTTTTATTACTTTAAAAATATAAAAATCATATCTTACCTCTTTTACTTAATAAAAATTCCGTTTTTTCTATTTAAAAATATGATCTTTATTTTTTCTAAAGTTCTAATCTTTTCCTATTCTAAAGTTTAAATCTTTTCTATTTAAAATCTAAATCTTTTCTATTTAAAATCTAAATATTTTCTTTTTAAAATCTAAATCTTTTTCCTTTAAAAGATCTTTACTTTTCCTATTTAAAAATCTTTACTTTTCCTATTTAAAAATCTTTACTTTTCCTATTAAAAAATCTTTACTTTTTCTATTTAAAAATCTAAACTTTTTCTATTTAAAAATCTAAACTTTTTCTATTTAAAAATCTAAACTTTTTCTATTTAAAAATCTTTACTTTTCTATACTTTAAAAATATGAAATTTAAATAGGCTAATCCTATATAAAACTGAACAAGAAAACATTGATTTCCTCAAATAAATAAAAATCAAACTTACAGGTGGTCGGGGGAGTGTCGCGCCGGAGTCTGTGGTCGAGAGAGACTAGGGTGGTCGGCGTCAGCCCTTTGGTGGTGCGGTGCAGCGCGGTCTGGAGGAGCAGGGGGGTTTTTGGCAAAGGTTTTCAGGTGGATGGGGGAGGTTCGTTGGCTCGCGAATGGTCAGAGGAGGGGAGAGGGAAGCATCGGCTTCGGGTAGGAGGAGGGAATCGGGAGGAGGGAGGTGTCGAGGCAAATGGCGGCGGCGATGCGCCCCCCCCCCCCCCCCTGGGCGGCGACGTGGATCGACGGGCTGTTGCCCCCTTTTTTTTTTGATTTGAACGAATGAATATGAGGAGGGGGCCAGAGGGATTTAAGGGGAAGAGGGTTATTATTATTTTTTTTTTTTTATTTATTTATTTATTTAATTATGAAAGAGTTGACTTCTATATATGACCTCTAAACGAGGCCCACCGCCTGTCGTCCATAGCGTATTACCCCCATTCCGAACACAATGGGACATGTATCGCAGGCTGATTCGATCGCTTGAATCAGTTTCCGTTTAATTTACATTTAAATTGCTATATTGAATTTTAAACGTACATTTCAAATTACCGGGGTCACATACGAACTTTAAAAATTCTAGAAAAATATTTCCTAGCTTCGTATTGACGATACGGTCCTAACAAAACTAATTTCGTCAAATTCTGAGACCGTTGGAAAAATGGCCATTTTCCAGTCAATTAAAATCAACTGAAACTGGTCAAACGCGTTTTCCTTTGCCACGCTCACATATTGATTCGAAAAATTATGAAATTTGAAACCTAGCAATAACTTGACACCACGGACCCAACAAAACTGGTTTCGTCGAAATCCGAGGTCATTTGCAAAATGTCCATTTTTAAGGGCCTGAATTCCATAGCGACTATTCAGAATTTTCAACTGGACATATCTTTTGATTGCTAAGATGAAATCTCAGTTTGTTAACTTCGTTACAAAGATATAGTTATACAGATTCAAATATTTCTTGTTTCGTTCAATTCTGACTTATATTGAATTCTGTATATTCATTTGAAATTAGAAATCGAATTTTCGAACTACCGCGCCATTTTCAATTCCTTTTATAATTATATATAATTATTATATATTCTAAAGACGACGTATATAATATATACGTTCAAATTATATTCGAAATAAATTTCTCGTCGATATTATTTAAAATAATCTATTTTAAATATTCAAAATTCGCTAAAATCGCCAAAATAAAAATTTCAAACTGGCTCGCATTTTACGGGTTGTTACAATCTCCCCCACTTAAAACTTTTCGTCCCCGAAAAGGAACAAAGTCGAAAGTGGTTTGATAATTCAACTCTACGTTCGATCTGGTTTCCATTCTCCAACTTTTCAGTTTCTGAGAATTTCTCAAATTTCAAAAATTTGGCTAACTCCCTAAATTTTCGAAAAATTTCGCCATAACCTCCCCTGCACCGGGAGCATCGGGGAATTTCAAATAGCTTCCCCGGTCCTTCAGATCTCAAAAAGAAAAAGAAAAAGCCAAGCGGCTAGCCAATAGGCTCACAAAATCATCATCACCCAAACAAAACAGGAAATTATGTAGTAAACATGTACCTATTTGTCGGGCAAACAAATTTATTCTCTGCTCTAGCCTCCTTGCTATGACCTATTCAATGATATACATGTATATGCAAGCAGATGCGACCAATTTTCAATACAATTCAATATTTGATGCTATTAGGCATAATGGTTCCAAATTATCAAACAAATAAACAAACAACACAAACATCAATCATTTAGTAGATTAGAGTTTCAAATTCATAATTTTGATACATATACAAAAATCAGGTTTTTGATGCCAATTCACAACCATAGGCCCTATCTAATTTTGGTTCTCACACCAGTCAATAGGAAATATATAGAAATCTCACTTTCGTCACTCGAATATAAACACTGATGATGAGGCCTCATCATCTGAATCATCTCCGGGCGACTAGAGTGTGATGCTATATCTATCCAATATATTAAAACTTTGAAATACACGTGGATCAGACGTATACGCAAAATCTCTATATACTGGACTGTCCAACTCAATATAAATAGATAATCAAATACGAATAATTGATTTAAATTTTCAAAACAAATTTTGTTTTCACTTTTATTTATCAAAAACACTACTCTTCACACTCGTTCTAGGATACTACTGATCCCATCTCTAACGAGTCATTCTCATTGGATATTACTAATCCAATATCTGATGAATTCTTTCGTATGGTTCTAAGGTGCCTTGTTCTCTGAGCTTTGTAAACCAAAGCTCTGATACCAACTGTGACGGCAAGGAATTTCGCTAGGTCCGAACCAGTCGCTAAACCGATTCAGGCCGTTCAAAACGCCCTATCGTTTGAGAACAGGACAAAACAGAACGCATACAGAAGAACATTTCACTGTGTATTACAACAATGCATCAGATTACAAGAATATACAGAGTAAAAATGAATATTATATATTACACAGAAATATCAGAGATTTAAATTACATTTAAATACATAGCAGCGGAAAATAATACAATACACAACTAGAAGAGATATACGGATACAAAGCTTTCCGGATATCGTTCCAGCTGTAAACCAGGATCCTGTGAATATAAATCTGCAAAACCAAAACTACTAGCTGCCCGTGTCAAAATAAGGGCACCCAAAGTTTAGGTTAAAACAATAAACTCCAGGTCAGTCATGTGACTGGTGTGAGAACTAAAACAGTTATTGATCTTTATTTTCAAAGTTAGGTAAATCAAGGGACCACGCCGGATAACACGGAACGGGTTTCCTCCCAAGAATACCAGTGCATAAAACAAACAGCGCAATGCTAAATAAAGAAAAATGAAGCTGTTATAAGACCCAGGTCCCATCACACAATGCAACGCAGCCGAGGATAGGGTTTTCCCTTATAACAGCCAAAGAATGCTTGATACGTTTAAAACAAATCATTTGATACTATAATAAGTGCATAGTGTACAAAACAACTTCAAATCATAAGTATCAATCATAGGCGGCATGAGCGCCCCATCCCACTATGTCACCATATATAGGTTTACAAATAAAACCGCAAAGTCAAGTATTTGGAAATTGGATTTCCGTCTATGAACCGAGGCAAAAGATAGTCCTCAACCGATTCGAGACTGCCTAGCCCGAGTCTCAGGATCAGAACGCATCGACCCTTGGATCGTCAGGGCCGGTCCACCGATGTGGATTAAACTTAAACCCTGGACACTGCGTTTCGCCGCCCTTTGGGGCGTAAGCGAGCCAACGAATGACTCCATCGGACCCGGATCGTCCGATCTAACCGAGGCGCCTCGCAACAGCAACAACCACATAAGTCAAACTCTTCAGGGCGTGTAAAACCACTGACGCCACTTCTAGCTAGGAGGAAACGCAGGCCCTCCCTGAGGTCCGTCTCCCGTTTTTGGTTCATACCTGGTGTGAAACACGCGAGGTAAACGTTACACAAAGCTACGCCACAAAGGTCGTGCTTTGATCATCAACCACAAGACTTTGCTTTTCAACAGAAGCCTTGATCATTTGCATCTTAGCATGCCACACAGGCAAACCATCCTATGCAACCGATATCAGTCACACAGAATGAAATCCGATGTCAGACACACAGTCCATTTACAAGTCCGTTCTGGGTCTGAACGAAACCGGAGGCACCTAGTACCCCGCATATCCATCGATCTCCAAGTACGTCTGGACGATCACCAACTGTTTCCATCTTCTTGGGTGTACAGCCCAATCAAGATCATCAGCTATCACCCAAACGACGTGAAGACCTCCGGTCTTCGACCATCGTCTTCATCTTCGACTTATCGTCGTATCAGTTATTCAGAATGGGATAAACCCGGTCTTTCCGAATAACTCGCGTATATTTTAAATAAGTGTTACACAAACACAACATACGCCTCATTCCAATTCATCAGTCACTAATGGTAAATTAATCAAGAGAATAATTCCCCAAATATTAACCCCGAAGGCCGAAACCAACATCAGATCAATATCCAGAAAACCCTTCTGCTTGGCTAACCGACAATTAGTTTCTAAATTTCACATTCATAGGGAAAGGTTCCCATTAATTTTATCAAAGATAAATTCTTGAATTTATTCTTTAATCTATTTTTGAATATCAATTCAAACTAGTCGGGATTAGCGAACCTTACCGAAGTAATCATTTGTTTTCATTTCCCAATCCCAACCTATTCATCCCATGAAGTAAAACTGGTTATACTTCATATCTAACACCACGGTGTTATCGGTAAATTCAATTACCATTTCACGTTTAAATCTAATTAAAGATTCAACTATCGCCTGGAGCAAAACTGGTGATACTCCATTCTCGACCATTTCAATCTAATTAAAGATTCATTAAAACTCAACTTAGTTTTAATCGTTAACTGGGTTAAAGAATCCGTGTCATTTAAAAACACAGTTCACGATAAACCCAAAATCACATTCATTAATCAGCGGGTTAAAGAACGAGTGTTATTTAAAAACACTGTCCACGATAAACCCAAAAATCAATATCGATTCAATTCCAATTAAATGTTATTTAATTGGTACACTTCATTAAATCTAAATAAAAAGATTTAATCTTTTCTCAACTGGGTCCAAGAACAGTGTTAATGAAGACACCATTCACGACAAACCCAAATCACATTTGATATTAAACACAAGGCTCTGAATAGAAAATATACCGGCTTATATTCAATATCAAATTCTACGACTAACAAATATCGTATGGGAAATAACGATATATATATATCTATATCTTTCAAATTTCCATAACAACATTTGTATAATCACGAAATCCAACATCGAAATATTCCGAAGACAATTTCGATTCAAGTCCATTCCAATGCAATCATTGGAAATTTTGGTTATTTTCAAAACCATTTCAAATTCAATTTATTTATTTAAAAATAAATAGAATTATAATTCTAGTTCAAAACTAGTTCATTTCGATAAAAATCTATTTTTATCTTTTCAAATAGGGAGTTTTTCATCCAAATTCTTTCTAAATCATTTCTTATGATTTTACACAAATTATTACTATTTTTAATAATTTTATCAAGGCCCGTACAGTCGATTTCCATCAATGGCCATCGAACTGCACTTACAGCGACCTTTTTCGAATTTGATTTGGACGTATCTCCAAATCCAACCGTTAGATTTAAAATTTCTAACATTCGTTAGAAAGCTCTTTTCGATACGAACCCAACGGTTCCGGTTTAAGGAGAATCCGACGGTCGGATCTCCCGTAATGTCCGTTTGAAATAAATGGTCGAAATTCACGAACTGCCGCGGCGCGGCGCGTTCTATTCGGCCATTATATTATATATATATAATATATATTTCGTCGATTTCTATTTGAAACGAATTATATAAATAGTTTTAAATTCGTTTCAAAAGCAATTTCAACTTCCTTTTCGATTCAAATCAAAATTGAATTCTTCTTTATAAATTCGTTTGAAAATTCATTTCTATTCAATTCAAATTTCAATTCAATTTGAATTCGTTTCATTTCGCTTTCAATTCAATTTGAATTCATTTTATATTCAATTCATTTCGAAATCGTTTTATATTCAATTCATTTCGAAATCGTTTTCAATTCATTTCATTTCGAAATCGTTTTCAATTCAATTCATTTCGAAATCGTTTTCGATTCAATTCATTACGAAATCGTTTTCAATTCAATTCATTTCGAAATCGTTTTCAATTCAATTCATTTCGAAATCGTTTTCAATTCAATTCATTTCGAAATCGTTTTCAATTCAATTCATTTCGAAATCGTTTTCAATTCTTTTCATTTCGAAATCGTTTTCAATTCTTTTCATTTCGAAATCGTTTTCAATTCATTTCATTTTGAAATCGTTTTCAATTCATTTCATTTCGAAATGAATAAAATCGATATAAATATCGTTCACGTCAAAATGGCGTTAATCTAATCAACACGGCTTCATAAATTTCTATTTTCAAAATAGTTGTTATTATCAAAATATTTCGTTCAACACATGACCAATCTCAATGGATGAGTACTGTCAACACATGAACCTTTATTTTATGTTGATAAAGACGTAAATTTTATTACTAAAATATTTCGTTCAACACATGACCAATCTCAATAGATGAGTACTGTCAACACATGAACTTTTATTTTATATTGATAAAGACGTAAATTTTATTACTAAAATATTTCGTTCAACACATGACCAATCTCAATGGATGAGTACTGTCAACACATGAACCTTTATTTTATAATATTCTTTATTTTCTACATTGGAATGAGGCCCAATCAATCACCATATAATGTTAATTATATGGATTTTCATACATCACATGTATATAATAGCATTGAAAAATAATCAACCATCAACCAAAGTGCACTACACTGTATAAGCATCAAATATAGATATCTAACGCTTATAACAGCCTGTCAATCAATCGATCGACATATTTAATCAATCAGGATGAGTGAACTTAAAATTTCATCCCAACACCCGTGTGGGGTTTCAAACAATCAAACACATATTTTATTTGTGCAGTTGGGCGATGTGTAAAATTTATCGTCCCATTCAATATCCTTCAAATAGGTGTACATAAACAAACCGTCCGGTTTGTAAATGAATATTTATTCACATTCACGTTAAAAATTATATTTTTAACGATAAAACATTTTATTTCAACCTATGAATTTCTATTCAATTCATTTACAAAATAAAATGATATTTTTATTTTTCTAACATATTTTAGAAAATTTCGGCGGCATAACGGCACGATACTAGAAACGGGACAAGGCCTAGCCTTATCTCCGGTCTAGTGAAGGCCCACGCCATTCACACATCAATCAAATCAATTTCATTATGCAAACCACAAAATTTGGAGTAAGAGTCTAACCTAGCCTTACTCCTTCGCCTTATAACGGCGCACGTCTAATCCTAACCAATTTATCGATTCGATTTTTCACACCACAAACCACATTCAAACCAATATCGCAATCAATCACCAAACAGTCAAACAAACAAGTCCATGGTCTGTGGACGATTGTGTCGGGTGCTACTAAGCATCGTCTGCATCCTAGTATACATATATAACTAGAAAAATAAATTGAAAGGTGAGAAATTCTCACAGATAGCTATCCTAGCTCCACGGCACTTCATTTGCAGAAGTCTTCGTCGTTTCGCCTTTTTGTCACCTTCGTTGCCCAAGGCCACTATATATATAAAAATCGAATTTTTATTTCGCTATTCAATATATAAAAATCGAATTTTTATTTCAAAATTCAATATATAAAAATCCAATTTTTATTTCAAAGTTCAATATATAAAAATCGAATTTTTATTTCAAAGTTCAATATATAAAAATCGAATTTTCAAAGATATAGATTCCACCTTTTCAAAAATAAAGATTATATCTTTAATATTCCTACGATGTAAAAATTATATTTTTATTACTTTAAAAATATAAAAATCATATCTTACCTCTTTTACTTAATAAAAATTCCGTTTTTTCTATTTAAAAATATGATCTTTATTTTTTCTAAAGTTCTAATCTTTTCCTATTCTAAAGTTTAAATCTTTTCTATTTAAAATCTAAATCTTTTCTATTTAAAATCTAAATATTTTCTTTTTAAAATCTAAATCTTTTTCCTTTAAAAGATCTTTACTTTTCCTATTTAAAAATCTTTACTTTTCCTATTTAAAAATCTTTACTTTTCCTATTTAAAAATCTTTACTTTTTCTATTTAAAAATCTAAACTTTTTCTATTTAAAAATCTAAACTTTTTCTATTTAAAAATCTAAACTTTTTCTATTTAAAAATCTTTACTTTTCTATACTTTAAAAATATGAAATTTAAATAGGCTAATCCTATATAAAACTGAACAAGAAAACATTGATTTCCTCAAATAAATAAAAATCAAACTTACAGGTGGTCGGGGGAGTGTCGCGCCGGAGTCTGTGGTCGAGAGAGACTAGGGTGGTCGGCGTCAGCCCTTTGGTGGTGCGGTGCAGCGCGGTCTGGAGGAGCAGGGGGGTTTTTGGCAAAGGTTTTCAGGTGGATGGGGGAGGTTCGTTGGCTCGCGAATGGTCAGAGGAGGGGAGAGGGAAGCATCGGCTTCGGGTAGGAGGAGGGAATCGGGAGGAGGGAGGTGTCGAGGCAAATGGTGGCGGCGATGCCCCCCCCTGGGCGGCGACGTGGATCGACGGGCTGTTGCCCCTTTTTTTTTTTTGATTTGAACGAATGAATATGAGGAGGGGGCCAGAGGGATTTAAGGGGAAGAGGGTTATTATTTTTTTTTTTTATTTATTTATTTAATTATGAAAGAGTTGACTTCCATATACGACCTCTAAACGAGGCCCACCGCCTGTCGTCCATAGCGTATTACCCCCATTCCGAACACAATGGGACATGTATCGCAGGCTGATTCGATCGCTTGAATCAGTTTCCGTTTAATTTACATTTAAATTGCTATATTGAATTTTAAACGTACATTTCAAATTACCGGGGTCACATACGAACTTTAAAAATTCTAGAAAAATATTTCCTAGCTTCGTATTGACGATACGGTCCTAACAAAACTAATTTCGTCAAATTCTGAGACCGTTGGAAAAATGGCCATTTTCCAGTCGATTAAAATCAACTGAAACTGGTCAAACGCGTTTTCCTTTGCCACGCTCACATATTGATTCGAAAAATTATGAAATTTGAAACCTAGCAATAACTTGACACCACGGACCCAACAAAACTGGTTTCGTCGAAATCCGAGGTCATTTGCAAAATGTCCATTTTTAAGGGCCTGAATTCCATAGCGACTATTCAAAATTTTCAACTGGACATATCTTTTGATTGCTAAGATGAAATCTCAGTTTGTTAACTTCGTTACAAAGATATAGTTATACAGATTCAAATATTTCTTGTTTCGTTCAATTCTGACTTATATTGAATTCTGTATATTCATTTGAAATTAGAAATCGAATTTTCGAACTACCGCGCCATTTTCAATTCCTTTTATAATTATATATAATTATTATATATTCTAACGACGACGTATATAATATATACGTTCAAATTATATTCGAAATAAATTTCTCGTCGATATTATTTAAAATAATCTATTTTAAATATTCAAAATTCGCTAAAATCGCCAAAATAAAAATTTCAAACTGGCTCGCATTTTACGGGTTGTTACAATTGTAAGGTGTGATTATTATAGGCCAAGATGAATATTTAGAACCAAACTGAGAAAACGGTGCGAAGCCATCTGTACAAAAACCTAGTCTAACGTTGTGACTCTCCGCTGCGAAATTGGGATATTTGTTATCAAAATGCTTCCATGCTTCTCCACCCGATGGGTGTGTCAACGTGCCTTCTTGAGGTGTTTTCACACTATGCCATCTCATATGATGCACTGTTACAGATGATGCATATAACCGTTGAAATCTAGGGGTGACGGGTAAATAATGCATATGCTTGTACGGAACTTCTTTTCCCTTCTTTTTCCTTGGTTTGTATCTTTCTTGATTACAAAACTTACATTTTCTAAGATTGTTGTCTTTTTTCCAATACAACATGCAACCCTTTAAACACATATCTTTTTTATGATATGGAAAACTGAAAGATGACATAAGTTTTTTCACTTCATAATAATTTTTGCACATTAAATTATTGGATGGCATATGGCATTTAGCAGCTTGAACAACAACCGTAAATCCAGCTTCCGTAAGGTTGTATTTTGATTTCATTGCAATGTATTCTGCAGTTACCGATAATTGAGTGCCGCTTTCACATCCATTCCAAAGGTTTTTTTCAGCATTATCCAATAAATCATATATATTTTTAGCTTCAACATTTGGTTCCTCTTCGACGTTAAAATCAATGTTACCAATTTGAACGGCAGGGAACATTGATCGTGCATCATTTTCGACTATACTTTCTCTGAGATTCGTGCTAACTTCAGCACTATTGGCCTCCATCGATTGTTCTTGAGTATTAGGGGCTACAATTTGCACCTACTACATAAACAACGAATTTCTCTACTATTTTCAATATTACTTATCACAAATTCAATGAACACTTTTACCCAATTTTCAAAATGTTCGCTTATTGCACCGCAAACTTCCCTTCTTTGATACATCCAGCTCCGATCAATAAAGTAATTGGTCATTTTTCCTACTTTAAAACCTATGGCGAAGTAAAAAAGTAATCGTTAATTTTATATGTTGTTTAAATTTTATTTAATGATTTAGTAAACATGTACTAATTAATATATTTTTTACAAACTTTATTTTAAATAAACAACTATTGGTTCATTGACGCTTATATGTCTTCTTTGATGATCAGTCATCCTACTTCGCATTACAAACACAATAGTAACTATATTCCGTAAATCATATCATTTTAAACGATTTCACAAAATTTCGGTAGCATTTCCCCCGTGTTCCTTGTATCATACACACGTGCGTGTACATAAGGAACGTAAAGGAAATGCCGTCAAAATTTTGTGAACCGTTTAACGTGATATTATCTATGAAACATAATTACTTTATATGTGACTTATCTAATACAAGGACAACTCCGACAAATGATGTATCAGATGAATATAGATATCTGTTTTGTAGAAAAAACGAATATTCATATAACGATCATATACAATACTTGTCCGAAGGGCCAAATAATAACTAAGGGTTTAAATATTTGTCTATATTACATTTAATTATATAATTTGTTTATATTTTGCCGTTTTATTACATGTGCACTAAATTATATATTTTTGCAATTTACTAAATTCTAACTACGACGATTTCTATTAAAATCTTTTATACATCAAATCAGTTTGCATAAACACAAAACCCAAGTTCGCACAAATTCTCAAAACAATGATCACTCAACATAATATTTACTTCGTGTTTGCATAAATTATATTATTAGTAAACTCTATCACACACATAACGTTCACTACTAACCAAAGCCACCGAAATAAACACAATATACAAAATTAAAAAAAAATTAAAAATTGCTAATAGTTTGATGATTATGGTGATAATAATAGCAATTAGGGGGTAACATGGTGTAATATGCATACACAAACAACTAGGAATCAAGCAAACATCAAATTAAAACTGAAAGCAATGAAATCCTAAAAAATAGGTTTAGGGAAATTACGGTTTTGGAGAGCAAGGAGGATGGAGACGGGTTGGAGATGCTCCTAGATGGCGTCGGAGGTGGTCGGAATGGCGGCGGAAGCATTGGCAGTAGTTTTGGAGGGGAGAAAATGGTGAAAAGGGGGGGAAATTCGTGGGTTTGGGGAAGATAATAATTCTCGGCTGGCCGGTTCAGGTGATATCCCGAAAACTTCCAACAGCGGCCAATAACAATATTTTCATCGGTTTCCAACGGTTCCTTTAAAGTCGTTGGCGGCCGTTGGAAACAGGGCATTGGAATAGCCCTGCATTCTAGTAGCGTATCATCTATCGGTTCCAGAAAATCATCATGTTTTTGAAAATTCATTTCCACCACCATCTGGTTATGTTTTTCTAAGCGTGAGCATAAACCGCACCGCAATATGGAAACCGCTAAGACCAAATCACTAAAACGGTGCGAAAAACTGAACTGGGTTCTTTTTCTAATGCAAATACTCTAACCCGACCCGACCCGACCCGCAATGATACGGTTCGGTTGCTGTTTGAACTGTTGACCAAACCGTATCAAACCGAATTGAACCAAATACATATACTAAAAATCTTATGATAAAAATATAAGTAATTCCTATCTTTTTTTTATTTTAAGATGTATATTCTATTTTCAGCGTATATTGTTATATTAATAAGAATCGTTATTACAAAGGAAAAAAGTCTCAGTATAGTGGTTTCCATATCATTTTTTGATAATGCTAATTATAATATTATTTGAGTTATCTTACTTAATGTTTATTCATTAATTTACACCGATGTTTGACTAATGTACTATTTTTTTACTTTTAATTAAACGTAAAATTGAAGTATTCATACAGTTAGAAATAAATCTTTCAATTCAGGATAACACCATGTTTTAAACTTTAAGTGACAACGTCATACAATTGTAAATTGATCGTTGATGAAAGTCATTCTCTTATTCCATATTTAATACGGGTTCAAATCGACCGAACCAAAATCGGACCATATTACAATAAAACCGAACCGAAACCAAACCATTCGAACGGTTTGTATAATGAATTATATTTTTGATTAACTGTTTGATGCAGTGCGGAAGCGGTTTGGACTACAAACCGCACCAGATCGAACCGCACCCACCCCTATGTTTTTCAATAATGGCTTTGTGGACACCTTTCTTGTTAGCACCACATTTGAAATACGAAAATTCTAATTTTCAGCAGTAGTCGAGTGTATTTCCAAGATGAATGGTGTATTTGATGATTTGCCATTTTTTAAAAAAAAAATTGAATATGGAAAAAAATAGCAAAAATATGTCATATAGGGAAAAAAGTATAATGATATTTAAAATTATTTGAAAATTTCTTGTTTTGCAGGTCGAAAAAATTGAAAAGTAAAAATGGTGATGACTTTCGATCTGAGTGGTGGTTGAATAAGAAGGAGATGAGAATATATGGAAAAAAAAGGTTCACTATCTGTGCGGACTATAAATTGAAGACTATTTGGAAATTTCCCCCGTTCCAAACATGGATGCGTTGGACGTCCATGAATGAAACTGCAGAAATTCTCTGCGAACCCGAACAATACATTAAGAGCATCCTCAATCCTTGCCGCATGTAATGTTATAAAATGCTTATGTGCCTACATATATTCCACAATGTCAAATATGTAAAACAAACTTCAAAAATAAAATTTAATGTTGGAGGAAATTAGCTTAAAGGAAAAACATTAAACTAATTTTTAATTAAGGACGTAAGTTTAGGTGATTAGGTGGAAGGACACCGTTCCCTTTGAAATCGTCTCCATCATCGTTAATCTAATTTCCCAGCCAAATCAATTATCTCCATAGGCAACCGTCGTTCCCTTCATACTTTTCTTCCCAAAACGCCACCGCTTCGAGCCTAGGTGCCGCCTTCCAAGCCGCCGTCGCCGCCTCCCAAAGCCGCCACCTTCACCTTCCACTTCCGTCACCGACCTCATGCCCTAGCCGATCCAATTCGTCGTTATCGTCCACGTGCCTTAGCCACTGCCACCGTCCAACTCATATCTATCATCGTCGTCGCCATTCAAGTCATCAAATGCATTGCAGCTGTTGATTTCTTTTGTTTGAAGAAATATTATGTTATATTCTCCTATCATTTCATATTCTGCTTATGCAATCCATTCTAATGTATTTAAAAAAATTCAAATGCAGTATTAAGATATCATTTTACATATGCAATGCATACTATTTATGTAAAAAGTTCAAATAATTTAATCAGTTATTATTCTTCATATGAAATGCTTGCATTTGTAATTCAAAATCTGAAATGGTATATGCATCTATCATTCTTCATATACAATGCATGTTGCAATATTTCAACAATTATAATGCTATATTCATTTAACATTCTTTGTTTGCAACACACGCTCATGTATTTGACAAAAAATGCAAATGTTGTATACAACTATTTTAAATGTTTTACACATTTTAGTCCACTTTTAAAAAAATACAATGCTAAATTCAACTACATTTATTATATTCTATACATGCTAATTCATTTTACTAATATAATGCTATATTCAAACATTATTTTGCAAACTCAACACGTACTAATTCACTTCAAAAATACAAATGATAAATTCAATCATCATTTATTATATTTTATACATGGTAGCTCACTTTAAAAATACAATGCTATATTCAAATATCACTTAGCATATTGAACATATGTTATTTCACTTTAAAAAATACAGTGCTAAATTCAACTATCATTTATTATATTCTATACATGCTAGTTCATTTTACTAACAAATGCTACTCACTCCAATCCATTATAAATGACGTTTTGCAATTCCTCATGGGAATTAAGGCAGCTAAAATATGACTTCTATACCCCTCAATTAATTTTCTCTCATTGATTGCGCTGTTAAATTTTTATTAAAAGAAGCAAAACGTGCTGTATGATTTACTCCATTGCCTTCCAACTAAATTTCATTCCCTGCCACAAATTCCAAATGGAGCCAAATTTCATTCCCTGCCACTAATTTCAAATGGAGCCAAAGCTTTCAAACAGAGCAAATTATTTCAACCGAAGTAAAATTTTAAAATGGAGCCAAACTTGAAATTATCTGTTTCACGTTCCCTACTATAAAAAGCATGAAAAATTTAGTTTTAATCTACTTTGCCATGGTTTTTAAAAGTAGTCATAATTTTGATCTAAATCTTCCTCCTTCAAACGATGATGAACCTTTTAATATTGATTTGAATTTTCCTCCGCGGTCCAAATAGAAGAAGATGAGCCAATCCCATTGATAGTTAGACAATCTTCTAGTAGAACACTCATACTAGATTTGAACATCGACTTAAATCAAGAGTCTGAATCTCCATTACTTGAAATAAATGTTGACCGGTTGCATGAAGAAGATGAAGGAAACAATGATCCAAATCAAGAGTTGGACTCTTCATTGCATGAAGAAGATGGTGAAAACATTGCAGCAAATATAGGTACTCGAAACTTTACTGTACATGCAACTGCATTATTTTTCATGGTCTAATATATGGTTACTATGTACTTGGAACTTTACCTCTTATATGGCCTGTGTTAAAATAAACTTTACCTGTACTTTTGCATTATAACTATAGGAGGATAATAGAAATAGTTATACGGGTCATGTACTCTTCTATGGCCTATGTTAAAATAAAATTTACCTGTACATTTGCATTATAGCTACAGAAGAATAATGGAAACACTTATTCACGGGTCATGTAAAAAAAGTCATGTTTTAAATTTAGTCATGTGTATGGCATCTCAGGTGGTTTCATCATTGTGCGGGAATTTAGTCATGTGCATAACATTTGGTTAATTTTTATCGTGCATGTGTACGACATTTTTACAATGCATGTGTATAGCATTCAGTATAGCATTTTGATAGTGCATGTTTCTTTAGTGCATATTTCTGTCACAGTGCATGTGTATAGCATTCGGTATAGTATTTTGATAGTGGGCATTTTGACAGTGCATGTGTATAGGATTTTACAGTGGAGTTATATTATTCTTTAGTTATGGATTGTTTTTTATCATGTGCAGATCGTGGCAACGCAACTCAAGGAAAAAAAAATAGTCCTAAAAAATGAGCAAAGATGGACTATTTATCGAGCTTTGTTAGAGAAAAGCGTTAATGGAAAGTTAAAAAAATTTACAACAAGAGATGTTTCCGAACAGTTTTCGATACTCGTAAGAACAATACAACGAATTTGGCGATAGACAAAAGAAACTCCAAATGAAGCAGCAGTTGATGTTTCAAATAAGAAAACGAAGAATTGTGGCCGAAAAAGAATCCATGTTGATTCAAACCGAATGCATGAAATTCCTCTACAACGATGGACAACCTTGAAAGCACTTGCCGAAGCTTTGAACGTAAGCTACATGACATTATTTCGACGTTTGAGACAAGGTCTTCTTCGACGCCATACGAATGCTATTAAACCGTATTTGAATAAAGAACATAAAATAACACGTCTCAAATTTTGCATATCAATGTTAGATCCAAGCAGCTTACCTCATGAGCCAAAGTTTGTCGGTATGTATAACATGGTATATATTGATGAGAAGTGGTTTTATATGATTAAAAAGACACAGACATATTATTTACTTCCAAATGAAGAAGTGCCTTTACGTACATGTCAAAGTAAGAATTTTATAGGAAAAGTTATGTTTTTAGTTGTTATGGCTCGTACAAGGTATGATGATGATGGAAATGAAGTGTTCTCGAGAAAACTAGGAGTGTTTCCTTTTGTCACCATGGAAAAAGCAAAACGATTAAGTAGGAATAGAGAAGCAGGAACTTTGGAAATTAAACCAATGACCTCTGTAAAGAGAGAGAATGTGCGAGCATATATGATTGAGAAAGTTATTCTTGCTATTCAAAGCAAGTGGCCAAGAGAAGATGTTAATAAAACCATCTTCATTCAACAAAACAATGCACAAACACACATTGATTCTAACGACGAAGCATTTCGGTTAGCTTTTGCGCAAACTGATTTTGATATTCGACTAGCATGTCAACCATCTAACTCACCGGATTTAAATGTTCTAGATCTTGGTTTTTTGCTTCTATTCAAGCATTGCAACACAAAGAGTGTCCAAGGACGGTACAAGAGCTTATCCATGCAGTTGACACTACACCATATATGCTGATTAGGCTGTGTTTTTAGCCGTATCTAAAGCTGTTGGGCACGATAAATAGCCGTATCAAAAAGTGGCGTGTTAAATTATTAGATACGGCTTTAACTCATATCTCAATGGATTAACATACGGCTATTAGCCGTATCTAAAGTGTATGTAGATACGGCTAAAATCCGTATCTTATACACACACACAGATATATATATATATATATATATATATGTATATGTATATGTATATAAGCAGAAACTACAGCACATATTATTTGTAACACTAAGCATATATAACACAGGATACACTAGTTCACAAATGTAACAGTAAACAAAATATTTGTATGAAATATTTCATTACATTACAATATATAATGATACATGTTATTTGATTACATTATAATAAACAAGTACACGCTGTTTCATTACACTAAAGAAGATACATAATGTTACATTACAATAAGCTGTGATAAATACCCAAACCGGCATCGTGAGCTTGTTTAATCAATGCTTCCTTCAAGATGAACATCCACCAAAACATTGCATTCTATCCAAGACATGAAGGAACCCTTCAGGAAGATCAACACGTTATTCTATCCAAGGCCTGGTAATTAGTTAGCTTGGATAGCATATAGCATGTACACTACAAAGACCTGTAAAAAAGTGCAAACCGCATAGTTTAGGAGAGGATATATGTCCACATTATTATTTTCATTAGTAGCTGAATATTGCAAGTCTACAACATTTTTACTTGTTCAGTCGAGACTGAGTCTCGATTAAAGACAGTTGTTATAGCCTAATTAAAGAGCAATATAGAGCATATGTCCACACTATTATAATTCTCATTATTGTCACTTGGCTGCAATATAGATATAACATTGCATCAGCAAGTTCTACGAGTGGTCGCCCTTAACCAGCCCTATTCGCCCTTAACCGGCCTTATTCAGAGCTTCAAACATGGACTCATACTCTAGTTTTGACCTGATCTAAAATCGCTTCTGGTTACGACTTTGAGGATAGAAAAATTAATGAATTCCGACTTGATGTGAAAGAGTTATGGACACTCAAAAATGGACTCAGGCCATGTTTGCAGCAACAAAACGTGCACTTGCAAAATCATGTAGCCGAACTGATCTCGCCGCAAAGGCTATAGATATCAAACGAAGTATTTTTGCACATAAATTTTCATGTATCTATAACATAACACATAAATTTTCATAGAAAAAGCGAGATATTACCTGAACTTTAGATCAACAAACTCACTTCCATGCTTATTAGCTTCATCCAAATGACGGAGGCTGCATGCTGCACACACATGTTATATTAATAGTCAGCTTCTATTTTTGCACGTGAGTTGACTAACAAAAATGATTTGTTACATGAGCACAAAGCAACTTGGTTCAATGCAGCAAGTCATAAATGGAAAAGAAGTTTTACGCCTTTACTCACACGCAGTGTGACATACATGATGTAACACCCCGTAATTCTGTAACACTAAGATTTACAAATCAAGGCAGAATTAAAAATTAAAATCAAAATCAAGGGAAACGGGCTGCGTCGTTGCGTTCATATCGGAAAAATACGCGAAATAGAGTCCGAGTTTTCGAAAATCGGAGTACTTATGACCAAGATATGGACGAACGAAGTTAGGCAGAAAAACCGGAAACAGACCAGAATACACTGGCGCACTTGTGAAGTACGCCAGTACAAAAATACGCTGGCGCACCTGCCAAGTGCGCCCATACTAAACCAGCACCGAATTCTGGAGTGTTCTGTGCTGACGTGTCTCCTTTTGAGTGGTTGGATGATGTGTATTCGACCTGTGCGATTCTGATGGCTTCTATGATGATCTAAGGGCCCTAAAACACTCTCTACACCTATAAAAGAATGCCTAGACCTAAGGGTTCCTCCACACAAATTCTCTTCTATCCTTATGCCGCTAAGATTCATGGCTTCTTCCCCTCCTCTAAATTTTCTTAAATAATTAAAATAAAATATAAATTCAAGACATGGAGATGCTGCTCAAATCTGTTCAAGAGAAGATTCAAATCAAAGTGAAGAATTCAAAGGATAAATCAACAAACCTCGAGCAACGACATACGAATCTTAGCATCGCCGTTCTTCTATTCTAGATCTAATTTCTGTAAGTTGGTTATTTCTAAACTTGAACGTTTTATATTTTATTTGTGACATGAAATTAAAAGGATATAAGAAAAATGCCTAATCTCTTCACTTGAATCTGTGTTTATTTTTTTTGTCTAATTCTTGACTATGGCCCAGAACATACTATGACTTTGATTGACGGCCTATGACTATTGAACAAAGAGGATATGCCTATGCCTATGATCATGATTATGAGAACTATGACCATGAACCTATTGCCTTTAAATTACGAACATAAACCTTGATTTGGGACATACAACATATGACTATGACATTGTCTATGACAAAGACTTATGACTATAGGAATTATTTTCCCTTTTGGACTATGAACATTGCCTATAGCTATGAACTTTACCTATGATTCATAATTAGGAAAATTGTTGCTTAAGTTTTGTGGCTATGAAATTGGGTCTAAACCCGATTATCTATTTTATCTGTTCCTTGTTTTCTTTGGTTTTAGACTGTGGGAATTTACCTATTTAGTTAGGTCAACCCATGTTCTTGAACCTATTCTATCTATTGGTTTTAGACCGTGGGAATTTACCTATTAAGTTAGGTCTACCCATATTCTTGAACCTACGTCGTTATCCAAACCTTTTATGCCAGTTATTATCCCTTTTCATAGCATCTTTGGTTCATTCCCTATTTTCTACGAATTTAGATTTATTTACAATCTAGGTTAAATCACGATTATACGAACGGTGGGAATGCAATTTGGGGAAAATATGAAAATGAACATAAATGTAGTTATAAGCTTGGAAATTGGCATAAATTTGGAATATGTATTATGGCATGTTCATAGGAATGCAAATTGGATAAGTTTGACATATTAAATTTAGTATTAGCAAGTAAGCTAAATTTTAGGCATGAAATGTAAACTAGAATAATAATTCTAGTCTTACCATAAACTGTGAATTAGGAATGTCAAATCAAAATTGTGTTAATTAAAGATTTGGAATAAGTATATTAGCACAATTTTGAATTTAGCCATAATTGTGAGAAATTGTCATGTTTAGAATAAATTATGGTTAGTGACACTTAATTTGGTATAATTTACATACCAAAAAGTATAAATATGATAAATAAGAGGGAACGGGCCATAATAATAAATGTGACAAAAGTGTAATAATGAAATAAGTAAATTAGGAGTAAATTTACTTATAGAATTTGTCATAAATGATAAATTGTTCATTTACCACAAAATATGTAACTTGCATGTAGGTAAAGTTTTGGCCATAAATTATAAACTAGGATATTTAATCTAGTTTTGGCAATGAAATAGGAAATGGCCTGAACTGCAAGTTGGGTTAGGACTTGGGCCTAGAATATAAGTATACTAGTGGGCAGGACAAAATGAAAATGGTATAGGCCAAGTTTATTTAAAAAGGGAAAATGGACTTTGAAGATAAATTGTTGACAATTTATATATGGACAAAAGAAAGGTTTTCTCTTTGAATAACACATACACCTGAAAGTTCTAGGGTGACAGAGAGGATAGTGTCTAGGCTTGGGTTGGAAAATACAAGTTTCCTGCCCTCCCTGGCTATCCCTAACTGATCCAAAGGACGGGATGGTTGTTTTCAAAACCAGATTTGGAAATTAATCAAAAACCCTTTGAACTTAGAAAACATGAATATGCCTAACCCGAGGTTAGACTGAGTTGCGGTGTAAACCTGCCCGGAACCGACCGACACATCCAGTAACCGCAGCAATATCTGTCTAATGTGAGAGGTTGCGGCTTTAATTTATTAATTAAAGCTAGAACAAGAATGGGAGAGTTAAGTCCATAGAAACACTTAACCAATTTAACACAGTTAAGCAAGAATGGGTGGGTTAAGTCCATAGAAACACTTAACCAACTTAACACAGTTAAGCTAGAATGGGAAGGTTAAGTCCATAGGAACACTTAACCAACTTAACACAGCTATGCTAGAATGGGAAGGTTAAGGAACACTTAACCAACTTAGCACAGTTAAAGCTAGAATGGGAGGGTTAAGTCCATGGGAATACTTAGCCAAATTAACATGTTGACTAGACTAGAAGGTGGGGTTAAGTAAAGTTAATACACTTAGCCAATTTAACATGCTAATTAGACTAGAGGTTGGGGTTAAGTAATATACTTAGCCAATTTAATATGTTAGCTGGGTTGGACCGTCGGGTTAAGTAAACTTGAACACTTAACCATCAGAATATGATAAATGAATAGGGTTAAGTCTAAGACACGAAGAGATGATACTTAACCATTAATAACAGGTTTAGTTAAAACCGGTGGGAAAGGTTAAGTTAAAAAGGGAACACTTAACCAATACAGGATGAATGGGTAGGGTTAAGAAATACTTAACCAATATGACTTGGTTTGTGGTGGGGTTAAGTCAACATGAATACTGACAACACTTAACCAGTTTAACAGGATAAGGGAAGAGGGTTAAGTTAGCTTGAATCGACTAAAGACACTTAACCAATCCAACTTAACGGGAAAGAGAACTAAGTAGTAAAACTTAGTTAAGAAGAAAATGATCTTGGAAACTAAGTGGTAAAACTTAGTTAGTAGAACTAAGTAGTAATTCTTAGTATAACACGAAGGAGCGGACGTCCATCTGATTTTAAAGAAGACTCCAACGAGTTGGGATACGAAGCCCGAGGCTTCGAGGGGACGTGAGGGTACTCTTGGTATCCCTCTGTGAGGCTGCAGATGATCCGCCTGGGCGCACAGAGGTTAAGGTCTGCGGTAGAAGAGCCGAGGGTATGTCTTGGTTGCAATATATGGCAACCAAAAGACTAGGATGGACCAGCGTGATTCGGCGAGAAGACGGAAGCCCTGTGATAGCAAATCGTCGTATACCTACCATCTTCAGTCAAGAGAGACACGTGAAGCGGGAAGGCTGGAGGACTCATACGGACCACATACTTGCTATCTAGTTGTGGTTGCGGGGTGTTGTTGGCCATAGAATTAGTGGGGCAGATAGGGACCTTCATACAGTTCTCATTTTACAAGGGTGGCCTTCCATTAGTTGAGGGAGGGGTCGAGTGGGACCATAGCCACTGGAAAAACAGACCTTAACATCTGCATCGGCAGATATTGAAAGCTCCCGACCGAGTTCCGTATTTCTAGAGTAGCCCTGACACGGGACTCGGGTAGCACATAACAGGACATGTGCATCTAGACAAGCGATAACGATTCGCGATACATGCGTGGGGAAAGTCTAGGAACATGTACCACTCTAGGTAGTGTATCCTAGACTAAAGGGCATCGTTCGACAGGTAGCGTAATCCCTAGTTGGACTAGGTGGCATAAATCCTGAATCCGAGAAGCGTTCAGCAGATAGCGTAAACTCTAGTTGAATCTAGAAAGCACTGGATAGAAAACCCTAGATTAGATCTAGGTAATAAATAATAAATGTATGCCTGATGGTAATGGAAACTACAGGGGCTGGGATCACGTTATCGTTACTAGTCGGAACACTAGTTAGGTGGTGCAGAGATATAGAAACCAGTATAACAAGGAAATAACGAAGCGGCGAAAGTATTAGAGCGTATCCGGTTTATCTTAGCATATCTTGTGACTACCTTGCCTAATCTTGTGGACCCTACCGTCATGGTGTAATCTTGTGTTCGGTTAATTCATGTCGTTTTGTTTTCCATGTTCACATGCTAGAAGTTAATGAACTTACTCAGGCTTTATGTCTGACTCTGTTTTTCTTTCATCTTCTTTTCTTCCGTCCCCCCCCCCCCCCAAGGTAATAGAGGAGGGAGTAGTATAGCTCAGGTTAAGTTGGACTGTCACTCTTTCCCAGCTTGAAATTTTGTCGAAGTTTGCTTGGATTCTCTTATCAGATGCAATGGCTGGCTCTTGCTAAAATTGGGGAATATAAATGTTGTTTTATGCTTCTTTATTTTGTAAGACAGATGACACTCTGATATTGTAAAGAAATCTTTGTACAGACTATTTTATCAATAAAGCAAAGTTTTATTTTCCGCTGTTTAATTTCTGTCTGTCTTGTAATTTATCTGCATCTTTTACCCTAAATGCTCCACAGAACTTAGTGCATTCCCTTTGCGAGTGACACTAACGGATGTGGGGTGTTACACGTGGTATCAGAGCTGAAGGTTACCGGATCAGATAAAAGATTTGAAAAATTATTTTCAAAAGGTTTTTAAAGAAGCATTTTTAAAAAGAAAGGATTTGTTTTAAAGGCATATTCCCCAAAGCCATACGCATTGTCTTCTCTTCCCCTGTTTAAATTCTTGTCTCCTTCTTTCTTGAGTCTCTGGGGCTCCTGGCTTTCTGGGAGGTAACCTCATCGAAGGGCAAAATAATGCCCGGCTTCCATCCATAGCCGTAGTTGTTTCATCTACGAGCAGTTTTCTTTCGAAGTTTATAGGGTTTTCCGAACGATGGAGGCAATTTTCGAGAGATTTGTCAACATTACTACACACGGAAGGGGATGAGGAGTTTGGCTAGGGAGCACAACCCTAGGATGAGGAATTCATGGATGCAGATTTAGCTCACAAAGGAGGAACGAATTATAAAACCTAAGACAAGAGGAAGTATCTTTATTAGGGTATGATAGGGCATATACTTAAGGACAAGGGCAAGAACGAGAACAAGATTTTTCATAAGGGCAAGAACCTACTTTCACCACCAAGCGTACCTAGGAGAAAGGTAGTAAAAGTTCTCTTGGAAGAGTCTAGTTTTGCTATTCGTACTATTTCCTTTGGTTTTATCGCTTCGCATTTGTTCGTATCCACTTCCATAGTTGAGTCTCTGCACCTTAGTACTTGTATAGTAAGAAGATCCCAATCAGTCTCAAACCCAGTGGGTGGTTCGACCCGTTTATTTTTGGTTAGTAGGGGTTTGAATAACTATCGAGTTTGCTTATATCATATCACGTCGATCATCTAAAATCGGAGGAGATATTCCCTGGATACTTATCTGATATTGGTTTAGGCATTTGGGGCTTGTACTTGAGGAATGTCGAGTTCGACTAGGATGGTTTGCGTGAGAGATGAATAGTTATGACAGGCGCTCTAAAAAGCGAGTAGTGATCTTTCAACCCTTATAGTTATGGCATGGTGGATAAGTGAGAGACCTCTAATCATACACTTGGTACCGTGATTGACATCTATTTTGGAAATGGAGGTTAGGAACTTCACAATCGTGAAGATAAATTGGTTAAGATACAGTGGAGTAAAGCTCAAGAAGGCTAGATACTAGCAACATGCCCTTTTTCCTTAAGGGTGCATCTTTGATTTCTCTGTTTAGGAGCTTTACGCGTAGTTGTTTCTCTCTTTCCAAAGTATATCCTCTAGGTCGTATATGCGATCCTTAGGTAGAAGCCAATGGATGTAAACATGTATTTGAAACATGTTATGGTTGAATGATTGCAAGTGGTTGCAAATGGTTGCTCATGGATGCATATGCATACGTATTAGGCACTAGATCAAGTTCGGACGCTCTCATGTTGCATTTACATATATGCATTTGTTTATAAGTTGAACTTGATATGATATCATACGGACGTTACATATGGATGAATGGTCGTGCACGCATATAGTATTTACATAACTAGGGATGCTTGCATACATGGTTGGACGCATGGCACTAACATGACTCGCATTAAGGAGGTCGACTGAATCAATAGACCGCCTGATTTTACAGTAGATAAAGACATATACACACACTATGCATATGAACATGAAAGCATTAGAAATCTTTTAAGGACAATGAATGCCTGTGATTGAATGGTTGAGTAGATGGGTGATTGGATGGTAGGACACATTCTTCCTAACTTGAAGATTTCGGGGACGAAATCCTTTTAAGTGGGGGAGAATGTAACACCCCGTAATTCTGTAACACTAAGATTTACAAATCAAGGAAGAATTAAAAATTAAAATCAAAATCAAGGGAAACGGGCTGCGCCGTTGCGTTCGTCTCGGAAAAATACGCGAAATAGAGTCCGAGTTTTCGAAAATCGGAGTCCGTATGACCAAGATATGGACGAACGAAGTTAGGCAGAAAAACCGGAAACAGACCAGAATGCACTAGCGCACTTGTGAAGTGCGCCAGTACAAAAATACACTGGCGCACCTGCCAAGTGCGCCCATACTAATCCAGCACCGAATTCTAGAGTGTTCTGTTCTGACGTGTCTCCTTTTGAGTGGTTGGATGATGTGTATTCGACCTGTGCGATTCTGATGGCTTCTATGATGATCTAAGGGCCCTAAAACACTCTCTACACCTATAAAAGAATGCCTAGACCTAAGGGTTCCTCCACACAAATTATCTTCTATCCTTATGCTGCTAAGATTCATGGCTTCTTCCCCTCCTCTAAATTTTCTTAAATAATTAAAATAAAATATAAATTCAAGACATGGAGATGCTGCTCAAATCTGTTCAAGAGAAGATTCAAATCAAAGTGAAGAATTCAAAGGCTAAATCAACAAACCTCGAGCAACGACATACGAATCTTAGCATCGCCGTTCTTCTATTCTAGATCTAATTTCTGTAAGTTGGTTATTTCTAGACTTGAACGTTTTATATTTTATTTGTGACATGAAATTAAAAGGATATAAGAAAAATGCCTAATCTCTCCACTTGAATCTGTGTTTTTTTTTTTTTGATCTAATTCTTGACTATGGCCCAGAACATACTATGAGTTTGATTGACGGCCTATAACTATTGAACAAAGAGGATATGCCTATGTCTATGATCATGATTATGATAACTATGACCATGAACCTATTGCCTTTGAATTACGAACATGAACCTTGATTTGGGACATACAACATATGACTATGACATTGCCTATGACAATGACTTATGACTATGGGAATTATTTTCCCTTTTGGACTATGAACATTGCCTATAGCTATGAACTTTGCCTATGATTCATAATTAGGAAAATTGTTGCTTAAGTTTTGTGGCTATGAAATTGGGTCTAAACCCGATTATCTATTTTATCTGCTCCTTGTTTTCTTTGGTTTTAGACTGTGGGAATTTACCTATTCAGTTAGGTCTACCCATGTTCTTGAACCTATTCTATCTATTGGTTTTAGACCGTGGGAATTTACCTATTAAGTTAGGTCTACCCATATTCTTGAACCTACGTCGTTATCCAAAACTTTTATGCCAGTTATTATTCCTTTTCATAGCATCTTTGGTTCATTCCCTATTTTCTACGAATCTAGATTTATTTACAATCTAGGTTAAATCACGATTATACGAACGGTGGGAATGCAATTTGGGGAAAATATGAAAATGAACATAAATGTAGTTATAAGCTTGGAAATTGGCATAAATTCGGAATATGTATTATGGCATGTTCATAGGAATGCAAATTGGATAAGTTTGACATATTAAATTTAGTATTAGCAAGTAAGCTAAATTTTAGGCATGAAATGTAAACTAGAATAATAATTCTAGTCTTACCATAAATTGTGAATTAGGAATGTTAAGTTAAAATTGTGTTAATTAAAGATTTGGAATAAGTATATTAGCACAATTTTGAATTTAGCCATAATTGTGAGAAATTGTCATGTTTAGAATAAATTATGGTTAGTGACACTTAATTTGGTATAATTTACATACCAAAAAGTATAAATATGATAAATAAGAGGGAACGGGCCATAATAATAAATGTGACAAAAGTGTAATAATGAAATAAGTAAATTAGGAGTAAATTTACTTATAGAATTTGTCATAAATGATAAATTGTTCATTTACCACAAAATATGTAACTTGCATGTAGGTAAAGTTTTGGCCATAAATTATAAACTAGGATATTTAATCTAGTTTTGGCAATGAAATAGGAAATGGCCTGAACTGCAAGTTGGGTTAGGACTTGGGCCTAGAATATAAGTATACTAGTGGCCAGGACAAAATGAAAATGGTATAGGCCAAGTTTATTTAAAAAGGGAAAATGGACTTTGAAGATAAATTGTTGACAATTTATATATGGACAAAAGAAAGGTTTTCTCTTTGAATAACTCATACACCTGAAAGTTCTAGGGTGACAGAGAGGATAGTGTCTAGGCTTGGGTTTGGAAAATACAAGTTTCCTGCCCTCCCTGGCTATCCCTAACTGATCCGAAGGACGGGATGGTTGTTTTCAAAACCAGATTTGGAAATTAATCAAAAACCCTTTGAACTTAGAAAACATGAATATGCCTAACCCGAGGTTAGACTGAGTTGCGGTTTAAACCTGCCCGGAACCGACCGGCACATCCAGTAACCGCAACAATATCTGTCTAATGTGAGAGGTTGCGGCTTTAATTTATTAATTAAAGCTAGAACAAGAATGGGAGAGTTAAGTCCATAGAAACACTTAACCAATTTAACACAGTTAAGCAAGAATGGGTGGGTTAAGTCCATAGAAACACTTAACCAACTTAACACAGTTAAGCTAGAATGGGAAGGTTAAGTCCATAGGAACACTTAACCAACTTTGCACAGTTAAGCTAGAATGGGAAGGTTAAGGAACACTTAACCAACTTAGCACAGTTAAAGCTAGAATGGGAGGGTTAAGTCCATGGGAATACTTAGCCAAATTAACATGTTGACTAGACTAGAAGGTGGGGTTAAGTAAAGTTAATACACTTAGCCAATTTAACATGTTAATTAGACTAGAGGTTGGGGTTAAGTAATACACTTAGCCAATTTATTATGTTAGCTGGGTTGGACCGTAGGGTTAAGTAAACTTGAACACTTAACCATCAGAATATGATAAATGAATAGGGTTAAGTCTAAGACACGAAGAGATGATACTTAACCATTAATAACAGGTTTAGTTAAAACCGGTGGGAAAGGTTAAGTTAAAAAGGGAACACTTAACCAATACAGGATGAATGGGTAGGGTTAAGAAATACTTAACCAATATGACTTGGTTTGTGGTGGGGTTAAGTCAACATGAATACTGACAACACTTAACCAGTTTAACAGGATAAGGGAAGAGGGTTAAGTTAGCTTGAATCGACTAAAGACACTTAACCAATCCAACTTAACGGGAAAGAGAACTAAGTAGTAAAACTTAGTTAAGAAGAAAATGATCTTGGAAACTAAGTGGTAAAACTTAGTTAGTAGAACTAAGTAGTAATTCTTAGTATAACACGAAGGAGCGGACGTCCATCTGATTTTAAAGAAGACTCCAACGAATTGGGATACGAAGCCCGAGGCTTCGAGGGGACGTGAGGGTACTCTTGGTATCCCTCTGTGAGGCTGCAGATGATCCGCCTGGGCGCACAGAGGTTAAGGTCTGCGGTAGAAGAGCCAAGGGTATGCCTTAGTTGCAATATGTGGCAACCAAAAGACTAGGATGGACCAGCGTGATTCGGTGAGAAGACGGAAGCCCTGTGATAGCAACTCGTCGTCTACCTACCATCTTCAGTCAAGCGAGACACGTGAAGCGGGAAGGCTGGAGGACTCATACGGACCACATACTTGCTATCTAGTTGTGGTTGCGGGGTGTTGTTGGCCATATAATTAGTGGGGCAGATAGGGGCCTTCGTACAGTTCTCATTTTACAAGGGTGGCCTTCCATTAGTTGAGGGAGGGGTCGAGTGGGACCATAGCCACTGGAAAAACAGACCTTAACATCTGCATCGGTAGATATTGAAAGCTCCCGACCGAGTTCCGTATTTCTAGAGTAGCCCTGACACGGGACTCGGGTAGCACATTACAGGACATGTGCATCTAGACAAGCGATAACGATTCGCGATACATGCGTGGGGAAAGTCTAGGAACATGTACCACTCTAGGTAGTGTATCCTAGACTAAAGGGCATCGTTCGACAGGTAGCGTAATCCCTAGTTGGACTAGGTGGCATAAATCTTGAATCCGGGAAGCGTTCAGCAGATAGCGTAAACTCTAGTTGAATCTAGAAAGCACTGGATAGAAAACCCTAGATTAGATCTTGGTAATAAATAATAAATGTATGCCTGATGGCAATGGAAACTACAGGGGTTGGGATCACGTTATCGTTACTAGTTGGAACACTAGTTAGGTGGTGCAGAGATATAGAAACCAGTATAACAAGGAAATAACGAAGCGGCGAAAGTATTAGAGCGTATCCAGTTTATCTTAGCATATCTTGTGACTACCTTGCCTAATCTTGTGGACCCTACCGTCATGGTGTAATCTTGTGTTCAGTTAATTCATGTCGTTTTGTTTTCCATGTTCACATGCTAGAAGTTACTGAACTTACTCAGGCTTTATGTCTGACTCTGTTTTTCTTTCGTCTTCTTTTCTTCCGTTCCCCCCCCCCCCAGGTAGTAGAGGAGGGAGTAGTATAGCTCAGGTTAAGTTGGACTGTCACTCTTTCCCAGCTTGAAGATTTGTCGAAGTTTGCTTGGATTCTCTTATCAGATGTTATGGCTGGCTCTTGCTAAAATTGGGGAATATAAATGTTGTTTTATGATTCTTTATTTTGTAAGACAGATGACACTCTGATATTGTAAAGAAATCTTTGTACAAACTATTTTATCAATAAAGCAAAGTTTTATTTTCCGCTGTTTAATTTCTGTCTGTCTTGTAATTTATCTGCATCTTTTACCCTAAATGCTCCACAGAACTTAGTCATTCCCTTTGCGAGTGACACTAACGGATGTGGGGTGTTACACATGACACACCAAACAAATTGACTAAATCTCAACCTATAAATGCCATTCTATTTTCATTCGTGCATCCATCAGCGGCATTTCTACTCAATCACACGAATTTCACAATATCAATTACCATATACATGTAGCTCAGTCAACAGAACTAGTATGTTTTAGTTCTCAAATCAAATCATACACATGCACTTTAGTTCGGTTATAAGGATCAGTGTACATGATGCAATAATACACACAAATGAGCAGGGCAGCACAATCAAAAGTGTTTGAATTCAAGGTAGACAAATACAGCACAAGTAAATGATAGCAAATACACTGTCGCACTATAATACTGGGGACAATACCCAATTTAAACACAATAGCAGCATATTAAACCTAATTTAAACCCAATTCGAATTCGAATTAAACCCAAATTAAACCCAATTCATATTTAAATTTAACGGTGATCTAGTACTCACCTCCAGAGGCGACGAGAAGGATGGACGGCGGTGGACTGAGGCTTCGCCGGTTAGTTGAAGGCATCGAGATATGATGATAATTCATGGACTGCGGTGGATCGATTATTGACAAAGGAAGTCGGTCGAGTACCAAAACCCTAATTTGGGTATTCGGTGGTCGCCATTGCAAAATAAAAAGAGGGATTATTCGGCTGAAAGTTTTGATAAGGCAAAACTCGATCGTGCCTATGTACAGGTAACAGAGGGGGGGGGGGAATTTGATACGAATTTCATCCAGTCCAAGCAGCATCAAATGAACTAATTCGGGACTTCGTTGATGGACGGTCAGATTAAGGGTGTTTGGGGTGGTGCAGATCGCAAAATTTAGTTTAATACGGATTTGAGCACTGTCAAATTTGATACGGCTTATAGCCCAATTTTACGCTCGCATCCTGGTGTGCCAAATTGGCTGATATGGTGTAGTGTGAGAAAGCTTTCGATGAATACCCATCGAGCAAAGTGAATGATATTTTTTTGAGTCTACAATTATGCATGCAAGAGATCATGAAGATAAAAGGTTCGAACAAATATGATCCTCCACACATAAACAAAGTCGCACTAGATAGTGAACATCGTTTTCCTACTCAAATTGTTTGTGATCCCACTTTAGTACAAAGTGTTTTGGATATAATAGCAGTGTCTTAACATATGTACTGAATTGCACTCTCATATGTAGTGAAATACATTGATATTTATGTGAGAAAGTTAAAATGCATGTAGTATTCCATTTTGTTCCATGTTAAAATGCATCGTACTGATGTTGTAGTATTCTATTTTGTTGCATGTTAAAATGCATATTCTACTCATTTACATGAACTATGCAACCACAACACTTGACAGTATTTTGATGAATGGTTCATTTACATGTTCATTCGTTAAATGATTCAAGTATACGCATGATAAAGTTGTTGAATGGTTCATTTGCTGAATGGTTCACATGTTCAAATGCACGCTGAATGGTTCAAGCATTTGCTGAATGTTTCAAGCATTCACATTTTCATTTGCGAATGGTTCACATATTCATATGCATGCTGAATGGTTCATTTGTTGAATGGTTCAAGCATTTGCTGAATGTTTCAAGAATTCACATTTTCATTTTCTGAATGTTGAAACTTGTTGTAACATTCAAATGTTGAAACATGCATTGACATGATGAATGATATTTTAATGTTCCATAAAGCAACGCATCTGCTCATTTGCTAGCCGCAAAGCGACGCAACCGCTTGTCGGCTCGCTCTGAAGTGGCGCAGAAGCGCGTCGTGTAACACCCTGTATTTTCTGTTAACGATATAGTAACGAATTAAACAATACTTAATTTAAAATGTGAGAATTAAGGGAAACGGGTTACGCCATTCTGTTCGTCTCGGAATTCTGGTTGAGATAGAGTCCGAGTTTGCGTAAATTGGACTTTGTATAAAGAAGTTATGGCTGTCGGAAGTTTCCAGAAAATTCAAATAAATTCAAACAACTCGAAAACAAATTCGAATTCGAATCAGAAGAGGGATGGGCGGGAAAATTCCCGCCCAGGACCCAGGTCGACCAGGGGGTCGACCTCCCCCTACAGGTTGACCTAGGGGTCGACTTGCCCCCTCCCCCGACCCCGGCGGGCAGATCTGAATGGTGACGTTTTTGTGACTCAGCGTTCAGTCACTAGGGCTGAGGTGTCACCCTATCTTCACTGGATGGCTGTGGTTAATCCTAGGATCATCCGACGGCTCAAATTGAGTTGAAACTCTATATAAACAACCCTATGCTCAAACCTAAAAATCACACAAAAATAATCCAAGAACTATCATGCTGTCAATGGAAAACTTGGAGTATCCGTCACCAATTCAAAGACAAGATAAGAACTTGAATCTAAAACCAAATTAAAAGATTATCGAATTCAACGATCTACATCAAAGGCGAGCTTACCAATTTCAGAATTCATATTTCGGAACGCAAGAATTCCTTTTAGTTTGTAAGTTGGTTATTACGCAGATTTAAACGTTCCTTCAAATGAATCGTGACATGTTGTAATGTGAATATAGAATAATGCTTATGTATAAGATTTGATTCCCGTTTATCTTAAAGTATCGTTGTAATTAATCATGTCTATATGCTTGTGGCAATGAACATGTTGTATATTAATCATGTCTACATGCTTGTGGTGACAAACATATTGTACATTAATCATGTCTATATGCTTATGATGATGAACATATTGTATGTCATTGGAATCTATTATGATTGGGTAATGGATTTATTTTACCAATTAAATGGTGGAACATGTCATGTTATAAATTGGTGGTTATTTGCAAGTTTATGATCTTAGACACATGCTTATATGTTAGATCAACACTCATGTATATTCATGTTAGGTTGAATCTATTTATGTTGAAAAACTTGGAATTGTAGTCCTCTTATGTTTTAACACATAAGTCATCATGTTAAGTTATGATCCGAATATGTTGATAATAATTCTCTTATGTTTTGACATACATAAGTTAATATGCTAAGTTGTGGTTTAAAAATGTGATTATATGTTAAACCTCCATGCTAGACCCTTGTCAAATTTACATGACAATTAGACCCAACTTAGTCACAAGTTCACCTTTACCCATTTAATTAAAGTTAATGATACCTCTATGCCAAGTTACACATGACAAGTTGAAATGTATGCAATTTTATATCCCTTGTTTATTACCCTTTTTGTTTATGAGTTTGGACTAATTTACTAGCCCAACATTTTATGTGATTCATGCGTACGTTCCACGGGGGTAGCGATGGGAGAATATAAAAATTCATGGCATAGATTTGTTCATAAAATGGTATATTTGATATACCATTTATGGTAAGCATAATCAAAGGATAATTATGGCATGATTAAATTAAATTAAATTTACATAAAGAAATTAGACATATAAAGACAAAAAATGTGAATTTAGAAAAAGACGAATATGCCTAACCCGAGGTTAGACTGAGTGGTGATGTAAATCTGCCCGAAACCGACTGGCATATCTAGTGACCACAACAAGACCTGTCTAATGTGGGTGGTTAGTGCATTAAGCCCAAAAAGAACCCGAGGTTAGACTGAGCTGTGGTGTAAACCTGCCCGGAACCGACCGGCACATCCAGTAACCACAACAAGACCTGTCTAATGTGAGTGGTTGGTGCTTTAATAAATTAAAGCTAAGTCAAGATTGTTAAGGTTAAGTTAATTAGGGAAAACACTTAACCGATTCAACGTGTTAACTAAACGAATGGGTGGGGTTAAGTAAACTTGGACACTTAGCCAAATAAACATGTTGATTAGAAAACCCTAGTAACAGGGACCCATTTCAGCAGTAACCCACATAGATGTATCATGGTACCCTAAAACTAGGCAGGGTGGGGCACGATTACCGGGCTGAGTATAAGCGGTCAAAACATCGGCAGTTGGTGGGCCAGTGTAGGTTCCGACGGAGTATGGACATGCACGTACTCCAGAGTGGACAAATCAGGCACTGGGCATCAGTAGTATACACTATGCATCCTGAATCATGTCGGGTTACCACCAGAGGGACTGATACACCCCGTGGTGGGACCAGCACAAGTAACTACAATCAAGCGGGGCCGAATGACACAGGATATGAATGCATACGAGTAGGAGCCGATCATTAAGAGGATCGTTTGTTATAAACACGTAAGGCTGGTGGATCCAATAGTTAAGTAGGTGCAGAGATTATAGTAATAGGTGCGATCACATGTTCCTCTTATCTTATATTAGGGTGTTGTCCTATGTTCTGTTATTAATGTCATGATCCCTTTCCTTGTTTAAAAACTAGTAATCACCGAACTTACCAGACTTATTGTCTGACCCGTTTTCTTTCGTCCCCCCCCCTCTCCAGGTCCACAGGGAGGGAATACTGCAGCTTAGTCAGACCCTTTGCAAGCTTCAAGAAAGTAGATGTACGATTTGGACTCTCTCTCAACCTTGGCTATGGATCTTGGACATTATCCTTGGGGATTTATGTAGTTTTATTAATGATTTATGCTTCTTTATTAAATAATCAAGACATAAATTATGTTGTAATGTTTTGGAAGTTGTTTTGAAATAATTTGATGTAACGCTTTTGTATTGAACCACGTATTCAATAAATAATTTGAATTCCGCTGCTTATACTTATCTGTCTTGTAAAATTTTCTATGTCTTGTACCTATAACCCTCCACCAAAGTTAAGGCATTCCCTTTGTGAGTGACCTTAACGGAGGTGAGGTGTTTCACTTGGTATCAGAGCAAAGGTTTACCAAATCAGATAAGAGTTTTTGAAAATTATTTTCAAAAAGAAATATAAAGAAGCATTTTTCAAGAAAGAGTGTTGTTTTAAATTTAAAAAGGCATAATCCCCGAAGGCATATGCATTATCTTTCTATCCTTCGTTTTGAATCTTTTCTTTTTCGTTTCAGCATGTCTGGGAATCTTAACCTTCCATAGGGTGTACCGATACCTGGCTGGTTCGGGAGGTACTTAGAGGCTAGGGCCAACGACGCAGGCCCAGCAGATATTCCTCCTCCTCCAGCTGCAGCAGTTCCTCCTCCTCCTTCTCCTCGTGCAAATGCTTTCTCAAAGATTTGTAGAGACTTTAGGGCTATGGATGGAAAGGATTTCAAGGGAACTGAATCATTCGTAGAAGCTAGGAACTAGCTCAAAGAAACTGAGGATCTGTTCGTTATCTTCGAGGTGGACGATAGGCAGAAGATACAGCTGGCTGTATGATTGCTCAAAGACGAAGCTTCCTATTGGTGGGAAGTCACTAACGCTGAAAGACCAGTTGACACATGGATGGATTTCAGAATAAGGTTTGAGATGAAATTCCTCTCACAAGCTGAGCGAAGTCTACAGCTGGAAAAGTTCTTATCTCTTAAGCAAGGATGTATGACGGTTAAGGAGTATGTCAATCAATTCAATTAGCTAGCCCGATTTGGACTGGACTTAGTGAATACTCCTCATAAGAAGGCTCTCCGTTTGGTCAAAGGATTGAATGAGCTACTTCACAGCTTGGCTATGACCCATATACCTATGGGGGATACTTACGAGAGGTTAGTGGACATGGCACTCTTACATGAGGAAGACAAGGGCAAGAATGAGGCAAAAGCGGAAGTGCCTCAAGATAAGAAGGGGGAGGGGTCGCATAACAAGAAGGCTGATTCAAAGAAAGGTAGGAAGAAAAACAAACCCCGTGAAAAGAGAAAGTGTAATTTCTGTGGCTTTCCTGGACATCTGATCAAAGACTGCAAGAAGAAGAAAAGGAAGATGGGTGGCTGTTTCCACTGTGGTGAGACAGGACACACGGCCAGGGCTTGCCCAAGGAAGCAAGGGCAGGGAGTTGGACCTTCTTCTGGAGGACAAGTTCACGCTCTCATGGCACCTCCGCAAGAACAAGGTAGAAATATTTCTGTTGAAAGTGTAGTCTATCTTTTTGATCATCCTGTTCGTACATTATTTGATTCTGGCGCGTCGCACTCTTTTATATCTACTACTTTAGTGAAATCTCTGCACCTAGACACCAGTATAGTAGAGGATCCCTTGGTTGTTTCAAATCCAATTGGGGTCTCAGCTTATTTGTCAATGGTTTGTTTGGATTTGAAATTATCTATACTAAGCGTTGGGTTTAAATGTAATACCTTTGTTTTGGGCTTCACGGGCTATGGGTTGATTCTAGGCATGGACTGGCTATCCAGTAATGGTTCCGTCCTCGATTGTGAAAAGAGAGTGGTTAGACTCATGACTCGCCTCGGTAATACTCTCGAAATTTCTTGTAATCCCATGAAATCCGTTATGCTTAGTTATCTAGAATCTCTTGATGCGTCTGTTGAGAACTTGCAATCTGTAAAGGTAGTCCATGAATACTCAGATGTGTTTGAAGAGGTCAAAGGCTTACCTCCGAAGCGGGAGATAGACTTCCGCATATACCTCATGGACAACGCAAAACCCGTTGTTTTACTCGTTAGACACATGGCTCCGAGGGAGAGGAAAGAACTCAGCAAGCAAGTTAAAGAATTGCTTGAGAAGGGGTTTATAATGCGGAGTATTTCTAAATGGGGTGCTCCAGTAGTGTTCGTAACTAAAGCAGTCGGTTCGCTTCGCTTGTGCGTTGATTATAGGGAGCTAAACAAGCTGACCAAAAGGAATAGGCACCCACTCCCGAGAATATATGATTTGTTCGATCAGCTTGTAGGTGCATCGATTTTCTCCCAATTAGATTTGGCTACCGGGTTTCATCAGCTAAGGGTGGCTGAAGATAGCATTGATAAGACCGCGTTCAGAACTCCAGATGGTTTCTTCGAGTGGCTTGTCATGCCCTTCGGCTTGACAAATGCACCCGCTTACTTCGTTGATTTAATGAGTAGGGTGTTCCGAGAGTTCCTCAATAAGTTTGTGGTGGTCTTCGTAGACGATATTTTGATCTTCCCAAAGAATGAGGAAGAGCATGCTCAGCATCTAAAAGAAGTCATGGATACTCTCCGTACACATCAGTTGAAGGCGAAATTCTCCAAATGCCATTTCTGGAGAGAAGAAGTTAGGTTCCTTGGACACGTGGTGTCAAAAGAGGGGATAGCTGTGGACCCAGCGAAAGTGCTTGTTGTGCAAGATTGGACGGTTCCTCAAAATGCAACCGAAGTCCGAAGCTTTCTCGGGCTAGCAGGCTTTTATCGAAAATTTATCAAAGATTTTGCAAAAATCTCAGCTCCACTGACAAGGTTGACAAAGAAGAACCTAGCTTTCAATTGGGATTTGGATTGCGATATTGCTTTCCAACGTTTGAAAAGGGCTCTAACAACAGCCCCAGTTCTGACATTGCCTGATGGAAGCAAGATGTTTATAGTTTACGCAGATGTGTGCAGAACGAGACTAGGCGCTGTTCTGATGCAAGAAGGGAAGGCAGTAGCTTATGGTGGAAGACAGTTGAAAATACACGAGAAAAACTACCCAACCTACGACCTAGAGTTGGCAGCCATCGTTTTTGCGCTTAAGTCTTGGCACCATTATCTCCTAGGTGAGAAATTTGAACTGTATACTGACCATAAATCGTTGAAATACCTTTTCTCGCAGGAAGATCTCAATTTGAGGCAGCAAAGATGGATGGAGTTTCCTGCCTCGTTCGATTTTGAGATTTCCTACACTCCTGGCAAGGGCAATGCAGTAGTAGACGCCTTAAGTAGAAAGAAGTTGGCCTTAAGCCCTCTCTTTGTGGAAAGGCAAAGCTTGGAGTTCATAGCAAGCTTTAACTTCAAGCCCTCCTCTGACTTTGTACCTGGCTTTCTAGCAACGTTGGAAGTGCGACCAACTCTATTAGACTCAATCGGAGCCGCGCAAAGGGAAGACCCTCAGCTAGCCGATGTGATGGACAAGTTAATTAGGGATGAGACTTCCAGTCACCTCAATAGATACTCCATTGATGCCAAGGGCTGGTTGAGACGAGATGGAAGACTATGTGCCCCACGAGTGAGGGATCTGGTAAAGGTGGTTCTAGAAGAGGCACACCATTCCAAGCTGACCATACACCCAGGCGGAGACAAAATGTATAAAGACATCAAAAGAGTTTTCTTTTGGAATGGCATGAAGAAAGACGTAGCTGAATTTGTTTCTAAGTGTTTAATATGCCAACAAGTCAAGGCGGAGCAGAAGAAGAGTGGTGGTCTGCTCCATCCTCTAGAGGTCCCATAGTGGAAATGGGATAGCATCTCGATGGACTTTATAGATGGGTTGCCTAGGTCAAGAAGAGGCAATACCAGAATTTGAGTAATAGTGGACAAGCTCACAAAAAGCGCCCACTTTATACCCGTCAAGAGTAGAAGGACTGCCTCATCTCTAACATCCATATATCTTAAAGAGATAGTTCGACTCCATGGGATACCCTCCAGCATAGTGAGTGATCGAGACCCTATCTTCACGAGCGCGTTTTGGAAGAGTTTACAAGAGGCTGTAGGCATACAGTTATGCTTAAGCACGGCCTATCACCCTCAAACCGATGGCCAGACGGAAAGAGTCAACATAGTATTAGAAGACCTCTTGAGATTATGCATTACTGACTTCGGAGGTACATGGGAGGATCATCTACCTTTGGTAGAATTCGCTTACAACAATAGCTACCATGCCACCATAGGCATGGCACTTTCGAAGCTTTATATGGAATATCGTGCAGATCGCCAACTTGCTGGTGGGAGTCCACAGACAAACTCATACTTGGACCAGACATGATTAGGGAAACTTCAGAGAAAGTAGACTTGATACGAAGAAGAATGAAGACTTCCCAGGACAGACAGAAGTCCTACGCAGACAAAAGAAGAACTGACCTTGAGTTCGAAGTTGGAGACAAGGTGTTCCTTAAAGTATCTCCTTTGAGGAACGTCATTCGCTTTGGATCCACAGGAAAGTTAGCACTAAGATTTGTAGTGCCGTTCCCTATCATCAAGAAGATTGGGAAGATGGCTTATAGGGTACAACTCCATGAAAGGTTGGTCGGGGTTCATAATGTCTTTCTGTCTCTCACCTGCGAAAATGCTTACACGAGTCTACGGAAGTGGTAGAATCAAGTATGCTAGAGGAAGTTGAAGTTGAACGAGAAGCAACTGTGAGGAGAGTTCCAACCCATATCTTGGGAACAGAAGTCAAAAAGCTACGCAACCGTGAAGTTAAGCTCGTCAAAGTTCAATGGAGCGACAACGAGGAAGACGCGACTTGGGAGACTGAGGATAGAATACGTGCAGCCTACCCTTTTCTTTTTGAGGGTACATTCTTAATCTCTTTTTCCTTAAGTTTATGCTCGTATCTATCTTTTATCTCGTCGATCCTATCCTTTATACTTAGGTAGGAACCCATTTGGATGTAAACATGTAATTGAAACATGTTATGATTGATGGTTGCAAGTGGTTGCTAATGGTTGCTAGTGGATGCATATACACGCACATTAGGTATTAGATCGGCTCAGTCACTTCCATATTGCATATGCATATATGCATTAGTGTATGGATTGAAACTTGATGTGTTATCATATGGACATTTCATTTGTATGAATGATTATGCACTCATATAGAAAATTTTGAGTAGGAAAAATTGCATTCATAATGGACTCATGGCACTGACATAATTTGCATTAAGGAGGTCAACTGAATCAGTAGACCACCTGATTTTGCATTAGATAAGGACATGTACACACACAATGCATATGATCATGAAGCATTAGAAATCTTTTAAGGACAATGGACGCCTGTGTTTGATGGTTGAGTAGATGGGTGATTGGATGGTAGGATATAAGTTCTTCTCGATTTGAAGATTTCGAGGACGAAATCCTAAAAGGAGGGGAGAATGTAACACCCCTTAATTTCTATAAACGATATAGCAACGAATTAAACAATATTTAATTTAAAATGTGAGAATGAAGGGAAACGGGTTACGCCATTATGTTCATCTCGGAATTCTGGTTGAGATAGAGTCCGAGTTTGCGTAAATTGGACTTCGTATGAAGAAGTTATGGCTGTCGGAAGTTTCCAGAAAATTCAAATAAATTCAAACAGCTCGAAAACAATTTCAAATTCGAATCAGAAGACAGAAGCGGGCTGGGCGAGAAAATTCCCGCCCAGGACCCAGGTCGACTAGGGAGTCGACCCTAGTGTCGACCTCCCCCTTACAGGTCGAACTGGGGGTCGACATGCCCCCCTCCCCCCGGGCAGATCTGAATGGTGACAATTTTGTGACTCAGTGTTGAGTCACTAGGGCTGAGGTGTCACCCCATCTTCATTGGATGGCTGTGGTTAACCCTAGGATCATCCGACGGCTCAAATTGAGTTGAAATTCTATATAAACAACCCTATGCTCAAACCTAAAAATCACACAAAAATAATCCCAGAATTATCATGCTATCATGGAAAACTTGGAGTATCCGTCACCAATTCAAAGACAAGATAAGAACTTGAATCTAAAACCAAATTAAAACATTATCAAATTCAATGATCTGCATCAAAGGCGAGCTTACCAATTTCAGAATTCAGATTTCGGAACGCAAGAATTCCTTTTAGTTTGTAAGTTGGTTATTACGCAGATTTAAACGTTCCTTCAAATGAATCGTGACATGTTGTAATGTGAATACAGAATGATGCTTATGTATAAGATTTGATTCTCTTTTATCTTAAAATATCATTGTAATTAATCATGTCTATATGCTTGTGGCGATGAACATGTTGTATATTAATCATGTCTACATGCTTGTGGTGACGAACATATTGTATATTAATCATGTCTATATGCTTATGATGATGAACATATTGTATGTCATTGGAATCTATTATGATTAGGTAATGGATTTATTTTACCAATTAAATGGTGGAACATGTCATGTTATAAATTGGTGGTTATTTGCAAGTTTATGATCTTAGACACATGCTTATATGTTAGATCAACACTCATGTATATTCATGTTAGGTTGAATCTATTTATGTTGAAAAACTTGGAATTGTAGTCCTCTTATGTTTTAACACATAAGTCATCATGTTAAGTTATGATCCGAATATATTGATAATAGTTCTCTTATGTTTTGACATACATAAGTTAATATGCTAGGTTGTGGTTTAAAACTGTGATTATGTTAAACCTCCATGCTAGACTCTTGTCAAATTTACATGACAATTAGACCCAACTTAGTCACAAGTTCACCTTTACCCATTTAATTAAAGTTAATGATACCTCTATGCCAAGTTACACATGACAAGTTGAAATGTATGCTATTTTATGTCCCTTGTTTATTATCCTTTTTGTTTATGAGTTTGGGCTAATTTACTAGCCCAACATTTTATGTGATTCATGCGTACGTTCCACGGGGGTAGCGATGGGAGAATATAAAAATTCATGGCGTAGATTTGTTCATAAAATGGTATATTTGATATACCATTTATGGTGAGCATAATCAAAGGATAATTATGGCATTATTAAATTAAATTAAATTTACATAAAGAAATTAGACATATATAGAAAAAAAAGTGAATTTAGAAAAAGACGAATATGCCTAACCCGATGTTAGACTGAGTTGTGGTGTAAATCTGCCCGGAACTGACCGACATATCCAGTGACCACAACAAGACCTGTCTAATGTGGGTGATTAGTGCATCAAGCCCAAAAAGAACACGAGGTTAGACTGAGTTATGGTGTAAACCTGCCCGGAACCGACCGGCACATCCAGTAACCACAACAAAACCTGTCTAATGTGAGTGGTTGGTGCTTTAATAAATTAAAGCTAAGTCAGGATTGGTAAGGTTAAGTCAATTAGGGAAAACACTTAACCGATTCAACATGTTAACTAAACGAATGGGTGGGGTTAAGTAAACTTGGTCATTTAGCCAAATAAACATGTTGATTAGAAAACCCTAGTAACGGGGACCTGTTTCAGCAGTAACCCACATAGATGTATCATGGTACCCTGAAACTAGGCAGTGCGGGGCACGATTACTGGGCTAAGTATAAGCGGTCAAAACATCAGCGGTTGGTGGGCCAGTGTAGGTTCCGACGAAGTATGGACGTGCACGTACTCCAGAGTGTAAAAATCAGGCACTAGGCATCAGTAGTATACACTGTGCATCCTAAATCGTGTCGGGTTGCCACCAAAGGGACTGATACACCCCATGGTGGGACCAGCACAGGTAACTACAGTCAAGCGGGGCCGAATGACACATGATATGAATGCATACGAGTAGGATCCGATCATTAAGGGGATCGTTTGTTATAAACACGTAGGGCTGGTGGATCCAATGGTTAAGTAGGTGCAGAGATTATAGTAATGGGTGCAATCACTGTTAGTACTTTTGTAATTACACAATTGTATTACAAACAGAAAGCAACAACAATCAACGTTAATCAATTATGCCATAATTGTCACGTCAAAATGTGTGTACAATAATCACAGAAAGCGTAACCGAGTTGTGCATAAGACTGAAGATTAATAGAAACTACTATGTTTTAGTAATGTCCAAGTCCAGATGTTTTCTGTTTCCTTGAAACAATATTGTCGTCGTATGCACCAATTGACGTTGTTGCAATTTGTTTCTCAGGATAAAACGGACCAACTCCATTGCGTAGTGCCAGCAAACGGAGCTCTGACAAACTGAAGTTGATTATAGAAACCAGATCAGAGGATTACTTTGAAGAAGAAGATGAAGTAATGCAAGTATAAAAAGGTGAATTCTGTCTTGTTTTGGGCAGCGTATATATAGGCAAGGAGGAGTGCCTGTTCGCATGCATTAGTAACCGTCAGAATATGAAAGGTTGCGACCCTTTAACCGCCCGGTTATTAATATGTGTCTGTTGAGAATTCAAATGGTTGTCTTTATTCAGCTAATAGACATTCCTTTCGAATTCTGGACTGAATGGACACACCTTTAAAATTCTAAGAAAAAATATTCTCATGTCAGTGCACTAGCCCAATCAGCAACCGTCGGCCATATCCAATCAAGAGCCCCAAGGCCCTTATCTTTGACATTTTAATGTATTATTATGTCATGGCCATGCCCACATCCTCATATCATCCCTCTCCTTTCTATTTTACATAAGCCTATTTGGATTCTAATATATTAGGAGAGATTGTGCTAATATTTCTATGATGTGGGACTTTAAATGTTGCTATCTCTTCTTCTTCCTTATTTCTTCTTCTTCCTACTTTCCCCTTTCTTTGCTCATTCATTTCCAACAATCCCCCACATGAATGAGCAGTTGATCTTAGTTTCACGAATCATTTATAGCATCGGTTAAAGTAGCACATGGGCCTTGAACTTTCCTAGTGATTACCTGTTTGAATCATAGGCGAATCAGTAGGCATAGACTGTCCTTGAACTGTAATCCTTTTGTGTAATTCCAAAGTAGATAACACGCGATAAATGTTTCTTATAACCCTTCGTTCTCTGTATGTGTTCGTTTTTGCCTTGAGCACCTGCCTGGTCTCATAAGTGCTTAGAGAATTTGGCCTCATAATTCTCTATGAAGCGGCGCCTTCGCACTTACTTAGGTGATTCTGTAAAGGGCATTCTCTAATTCCTCAAATACAGACATCATTAAAAGTACTCATACGTATCCTTATTCAACATATAATGTACTGACTTATCATAGGAATGGTTTGTGTGTAACAGTGCCATCAAGTTTCTCTTAAACTTTGTTGTCCCTTTGAACCTAGATCTTGGGATCTCCAGTCAACTAGGTGGGGTTTCCATTTTAGAAAAACCTTTAGTCTGTTAGCCTTAGCCCCATTCCCTTCGATAAGGTTTGAACTTTCTCTCTTGGCAAGCCTTTTGTAAGTGGATCCGCTAAGTTATCTTTAGATCGAATGTAATCTATTGTGATAACCCCATTAGAGAGAAGTTGTCTTATCGTTTTATGTCTACGACGAATATGCCTAGATTTACCATTGTATAGTGTACTATTAGCCCTTCTAATAGTTGATTGACTATCACAATGTATACATATTGGAGGCATGGGTTTGCTCCAATTAGGAATGTCTTCCAAGAAGCTTCGAATCCATTCTGCTTCTTCTGCGGTCTTATCTAGTGCAATAAACTCTGATTCTATCGTAGATATAGCGATACAAGTCTGTTTGGAAGATTTCCATGAAATTTCTCCATTTCCTAATGTGAACACGTATCCACTTGTAGACTTTGTATCATTTGATCCAGTGATCCAATTTGCATCACTGTATCCTTCCACCATTGAAGGATAGTTTGTATAGTATAGACCATAACTCTGTGTATACTTTAGATATCCTAGAACTCTGATTATCGCTTTCCAATGATGTTTACCAAGATTGCTGGTAAATCTACTTAGTTTGCTTACAGCATAAGCGATATCAGGCCTAGTACAGTTCATAACATACATGATACTTCCTAGTATACGAGAGTACTCCAATTGGTAAATACCATCACCAGTGTTCTTTACCCAATTTTGGTTCATACTACTGGTGATTTTGCAATAGTTACATTATATTGCTTGAATTTCTCAAGTATTTTGGTGATGTAATGCGATTGGGATAATGCATATCCTTGTGGTGTTCTCAGAATTTTTACACCCAATATCACATCAGCCAGTCCTAGGTCTTTCATATCAAATCTAGAGGATAACATATCCTTTGTAGATGTTGTTATGGCCTTGTTATTGCCTAGGATCAATAGGTCATCAACATAAAGACAAACAATGACATATCAAATATGTGTATGTTTTATGTACACACATTTATCTGATTCATTTATCGTGAATCCATTTGATAACATAGTATTATCAAATTTCTCATGCCACTGTTTTGGAGCTTGCTTAAGGCCATAAAGTGATTTTACCAGTTTGCAAACTTTATGCTCATTTTCTGAGCTTAGAAATCCTTCAGGTTGTTTCATATAGATTTCCTCCTTTAGTTCACCATTCAAGAATGCAGTTTTAACATCCATTTGATGTATTTCCAAGTCATGTATGGATGAAATTGCAATGAGCATTCTAATTGACGTGATCCTCGTTACAGGTGAATATGTATCGAAATAGTCTAGGTCTTCTTTTTGTCTAAATCCTTGGACTACCAGAAGAGCTTTGTACTTGTCTATTAAACCATCAGGTTTCAATTTCTTTTTAAATATCCATTTATTACCTAAGGCCTTACATCCTTGAGGTAAATCAACCAATTCCCATGTATGATTGGACATAATGGATTCAATATCATTGTTAATTGCCTCCTTCCAATAAGGGGCATCGCTGGAAAACATAGCTTGTTTATATGTCAATGGATCATCTTCTAACATAAATGTATAGAAGTCCGGTCCAAAGGTAAGTCCTTGACCTTTTACTTTTTCTTGGTTCCTCCATTTGCTGCTCAACACTACTTTGTATAGTGTTATTTTGTTCAACATCCTCAATAGAATAAGGAACTTCATCTTCCCTTAGTCTCTTAGGTGCATGATTTTCAGTACCATGTTTCAAGGGAAATACATGTTCGAAAAATCTAGCATTTCTCGACTCAATGATGGTATTTTCATGAATATCATCAATTTCAGATTTGTGTACCAAAAATCGATATGCAGCACTGTTTTGTGTATATCCAATGAATACACAATCAATAGTTTTTGGTCCAATTTTGGCCTTCTTTGGTTTTGGTACCTCTACTTTGGCAAGACACCCCCACACTTTTAGGTATTTATAGGATGGTGGTCTGTTTTTCCAAAGTTCATGAGGAGTTTTAGATGTCTTCTTTTGGGGTATTTTATTTAAAATATGATTTGCCGAAAGAATAGCTTCTCCCCAAAAATTATCTGGCAAGCCAGAGCTAATCAGTAAGGCATTCATCATTTCTTTAAGAGTTCTATTTTTCCGTTCAGCTATACCGTTGGATTGAGGTGAATACGGAGCTGTAGTTTGATGTATAATTCCATGCTCAGCACAAAATTCCTTAAATGGAGACTCGTATTCTCCTCCTCTGTCACTTCTTAAAGATTTGATTTTCTTGTTGAGTTGATTCTCAACTTCTGCCTTATACTGTTTAAACATTTCAAATGCTTCGTCCTTACTTCTGAGGAGAAATATATGACAGTATCTGGTACAATCATCAATGAATGTAATAAAGTACCTTTTTCCACCTCTAATTTGACACATTTTCAAATCGCATACATCGGTATGTATTAAGTCTAGAGGTTCAGTATCTCGTTCAACATGATGAAACGAGGTTCTTGTCAATTTTGCTTCTGCACAAACTTGACATTTATAGTTTGAATCTATATTGCATTTTGGTATAAATTCTAGATTAATCAATTTTCGCAATGTATCAAAATTTACATGCCCTAATCTAGAATGCCATATGTTAGAAGATTCAACAATATAAGCAGAAGAATCACTTTCATTCATTTCAGTGCGTGGTACAATAGTGGTTACATTTGCTTTAAACAAACCATCACACACATGTACTCTTCCAACATACACTCCATTCTTGGAAAGCACAAATTTATCAGCTTCAAAGGTCAATTTGAAGCCATGCTTGCTCAGTAATGATCCTGAAATCAGGTTCTTGCGAATTTCTGGAACATGGAGAACATCATTTAAAGTTAGTTCCTTTCCAAAAGTCAGTTTCAACACAACTTTTCCTTTGCCTTCGACCTTTGAAGTAGAAGAATTGCCCATAAAAAGTTGTTCAGCATCAGTTGCAGTTTTATAGGTTGTAAACATCCACTTGTTAGCACATATGTGTCGAGTGGCTCCAGTGTCTACAAACCATTCCTTTGAGTTACCAACAAGGTTGCATTCTGATATTACTGCACATAAATCAAGATCAGAAATGCCTTTTGAAACATCAGCCGTATTTGCTTCTAACTTCTTCTTTTTAGGTGCACGACATTCAGCTGCTTTGTGCACCTTCTTTCCACAGTTGTGGCAAGAACCCAGAAATTTCTTTGACTTCTTAGGAGCATTCTCCCTTTTTCTTTTGTTAGTCTTGTCTGACTCAACAACATTTGCTTTGGCAGCAATATTCTGAGAAATCTTTTTCTCAGAATTTTTGTTATCTTCCTCAATGCGTAGCTGAACTATGAGATCTTCCATTGTCATTTCCTTACGTTTATGCTTAGGGTAATTTTTGAAGTCCTTCCAAGAAGGGGGCAATTTCTCAATAGTTGCAGCAACTTGAAAAGTCTCGCTAAGAGTCATCTTTTCATCTTCTAATTGACGGATGATTAGTTGCAGTTCTTGAGCTTGACTTATCACCGTCTTTGAGTCAACCATTTTGAAGTCTAGAAATTTTCCAGCAATGAATTTCTTCATGCCTGCATCTTCAGTTTTGTACTTTTTCTCTAGAGCCAACCAGAGTTGTTTGGATGTTGCAAAAGTACAGTAGACATTGTAGAGGCTATCATCCAGACCATTCAGAATATAATTTTTGCACATGAAATCTGAGTTTGTCCAGATATTGAGTGCCTCTGCTTTAGTAGCGTCAGGTTCGAGTTCGTCTACCACAGGAGCCTCTTCAGTCAGAAACTTGGCAAGGCTTAATGTTGTTAAATAAAACAACATTTTCTGTTGCCAACGCTTGAAATTGATTCCATTGAACTTCTCTGGCCTTTCGCCATGAGACAGAGCCATTGTTGGTAGCACAGGCGCTGGCTGAGTAGTTTTCACCGTCTGAATCGGTGCAAAATCAGTGCTGCTGTTTTTCGTCATCTGCAACAAAAATATTGTTTCAAGATTGTTATTACTTTTGTAATTACACAATTGTATTACAAACAGACAGCAACAACAATCAACGTTAATCAATTATGCCACAATTGTCACGTCAAACTGTGTGTACAATAATCACAGAAAGCGTAACCGATTTGTGCATAAGACTGAAGATTAACAGAAAGTATTATGTTTCAGTAATGTCCGAGTCCAGAAGTTTTCTGTTTCCTTGAAACAAGATCGTCGTCGTAGCACCAATCGACGTTGTTGCAATTTGTTTCCCAGGATAAAACGGACCAACTCCGTTGCGTAGTGCCAGCAAACGGAGCTCTGACGAACTGAAGTTGATTATAGAAACCAGATCAGAGGATTACTTTGAAGAAGAAGATAAAGTAATGAAAGTAGAAAAAGGTGAATTCTGTCTTGTTTTGGGCAGTGTATATATAGGCAAGGAGGAGTGCCTGTTCGCATGCATAGTAACCGTCAGAATAGGAAAGGTTGCGACCCTTCAACCGCCCAGTTATTAATATGTGTCTGTTGAGAATTCACATGGCTGTCTTTATTCAGCTAACAGACATTCCTTTCGAATTCTGGACTGAATGGACACACCTTTAAAATTCTGAGAAAAAATATTCTCATGTCAGTGCACTAGCCAAATCAGCAACCGTCGGCCATATCCAATCAAGAGACCCCAAGAGCCCCAAGGCCCAAGGCCCTTATCTTTGACATTTTAATGTGTTATTATGTCATGGCCATGCCTACATCCTCATATCACCCCTCTCCTTTCTATTTTACATAAGCCTATTTGGCTTCTAATATATTAGGAGAGATTGTGCTAATATTTCTATGATGTGGGACTTTAAATGTTGCTTTCTCTTCTTCTTCCTTATTTCTTCTTCTTCTTCTTCTTCCTACTTTCCCCTTTCTTTGCTCATTCATTTCCAACAATCACATGTTCCTCTTATCTTATATTAGGGTATTGTCCTATGTTCTGTTATTACTGTCATGGTCCCTTTCCTTGTTTAAATACTAGTAATCACCGAACTTACCAGACTTATTGTGTAACACCCCACCTCCATTAAGGTCACTCACAAAGGGAATGCCTTAACTTTGGTGGAGCATTTTAGTAAACAGAACAGAAACTTACAAGACAGATAAAACAGTACTTGAAAAATTTATAACTTTATTACAACAGAAACCGAAATAAGCTTGGTTACATCCTTTCAAATCACAATATCAGAATTCAAGTACAAAATATCAGTCTTGTACAAAGGCCTTCAGAATGCATAGTTTAAAATCATAATCCCCACAGAAGAAGACAAGCCATACTTTAAGAACTTCAAGCGGAAGAAATCTAGATCAAGCTAGAGTACTCCCTTCTACAAAACCTGGGGGGGAACGGAAGAAAGGAGGCGAAACAACAAGGGTCGGACAAAAAGTCTGGCAAGTCCAGTGATTTTCAGTTATGAACAGATAATAATAACATGACATGAAAATAAAACTGGATGAGAGATAACAGTAACAGGTGTAGCGGATATTACAGAAGAACAGAATGACATAAGCTATTTCTTTACACTTCTCTGCACTAATACTAGTATAACAGAATTAGGTGTCACCCTAATGTCTAAACTGAAACAGAAACGGGTACAGAATAATTTCCACAGAAGAGAGTGCTAGTAATGGGCCTTTACCATCCGAACAGAAACAGACAGAAGCAGAAACAGATTAATCCCTACGGAAACAGAATGTAGAATTAGTTGTACACTAGTAATGGGCCTTTACCACCCCAACAGATGGTACCACGCAGAAACAGACAGGTGTTACCACCCAAAAGAAACAGACGGTACCAACAGAAACAGACAGAACTAAGTGTACCCTAAAACCCTACCCCAAGCGATCGGCTCCCTAATACATAAATACCCTGTGTCGGCCCCACAGTAGGGTGTATCACTCCCTAAAGTGACAACCAATTGGCACAGACCTATTTACAGATGTCACGACGTCTTACATCCTCAGAGGCAGACCGGGATCCATGCACGCACATGACCCGGTTGGAACGCACCATCAACACCCCTCGCCATTATCAGAATGAACCACTTATAATTAGTTCAGTAAGCGTGCCTGGACCCTACCTACTGTTGGGTCAAAGTTTTGATACCAGAAAGGGTTACTGACTAATATGGGTCCCAAACAACAGATGACACAAGTAAATTCCCTCCTAACCTTGTGTCCTCAGACTAACAGATTTCAGATTAACTTGTTTACAAGTTCAGACATACAGAGATCAGATTTACTAGTTCACAGATCAAAAAATCAAATCAACAAGTTTTCAGACTAACGGATCAGATGTACAGATTTAACAGAATTTCATATTTGTCTAACTTTGTATTGGGCCTACAGATTCATGAACGGGTTTATTATATATATTAGTCCAGTTGGTTTAACCCTATCCACCCAACACGTTTTGGACATCATTTTTATCTCGGATTTGCATTAATTAATTATTAATGCACAGACCTCTCACATTAGGTCGCTAGCTTGTGGCCGCTGGATGGGCCGGGCGGTTCCGGGCAGACTTCTGCCACAAGCCAGACCTAGCCTCGTGTCTAAGCATATTATGACTAACTTCTCACATTAGAACCTATTGTTTGCGGCCACTGGATGTGCCGGGCTGTTCCGGGCAGGATTACGCCGCAAACTCATTCTAACCTCGAGTTAGCCATGTTCATCTTTGTGGCCAATTAATTAATAATTTACCATTTATGCCCACGCCTAATATACATGTCAATTATTCATAACTATAGCCAATTCAGATTGTGTCAAAAACAGACTAATTATATCAACTCAACAGATATAGCAGATAACATATTTTGCAGATTAGGCGACTTAACGGATTTAATAGATTAAGCAAACTAGCAGATTTAGCAGATAACAGATTAGGCATCTCAACAGATTTAGCAGTTTAGGCATCTCAACAGATTTAGCAGTTTAGGCATCTCAACAGATTTAGTTTAGTAGATTTGGCATTTTCAACAGACTTAGCAGATGACAGATTTAGCAGATTTAATATTTCTAAAGGTTCTATTTACATGCCTTGCTTAATCATAAGTTAGGCCTAAATAATTATCATGATTCACAATATGATCATATACCCCATGTTTGCATAAATTTACATAACACAGAATATGGACATAATTTACCATATAACATATGTTCCCATTTTGGTTAAACCAGCATTGTACAACAGATTCATCTATAAATTATACCAAATATTACAATGCATGCCATATATCCAAAAATCCCTATTTAGGTGTATTCACACTTAATAGTCCTCAAATCTTATTATAGATTTTAATTTCTACACCTAAGTCACATATCTTCCCCTTCTTAAAATGTGCCACAAATCTAGGTTTTAATCATGTATCATATTCTTAAAATAAGATATTGAATTATGTCCCCAAATCACAGATTATCATACATAGCTTGCTCAGATCCAGATCTAGTCTACAACATGTAATATGTATCTAAACTAATTACATGCCTACGGTCAAATTTATGCCCCAATTCCTAAGTCATATGTCCAATGTAAATTTTATGCCTCAACTTCTCAAGTCGTATGTTCAATATTCTTTATGCCACAAAACTCTAGTCATAGGTTCAATTATATGCCTTAGATTTATGTCCTAAGTTCCAAGTTCAACCTATGTTCTTTCCTCAAATCAGTCACATATCGGTCATGCCCATTTCATGCATTATTCATTTTATTGTCCCAAATATTTTAGCGTATGTTAATCTCTTATGAGATTGGCTCAGGCTCGTGGTAGCCTGGCTATAGAACAGAAAGCAGAAAGAAATACATAATAAGGTAGATCTAAACAGAACAGAACAGACATAATCTCATATTCAGATTTACAATTCATGTCACAATCAGAATTAGCGTTTACATCGGAAAATAACTGTACTTGCCTTGATTGGATTCTAAAAGAAAGATAGTTGTAGCGACGTTAGTTGATCTTCTTTAACCGTTGTTGAAGTTTCAAGCTTGAATTGAGTTGCTTAGGTTGATGTTGATTAGCTTCTAGTTTTGATTCCAGCAGATTAGCGACGCCATTTTTATTTTTATTTAGAACAGAGGCAGAGTAGAAGCAGAATAGAATTGTGTGTAGAGAAGGCTAGGTTTGGGGCTGTTTAAATAGGTTTAGGCAGACGAATCTAGGCAGAAAACGAGACCAGATACATTAGAATGCACCCAAGCCCAAAACCAGGTTCGGGGACCAGGTCGACCCCCAGGTCGACTCCCTAGTCGACCTGGGTACTGGGTGGGAAATTTCCCGCCCAGTCTGTTCTGGGTTTTGAATTCGAAATTTGAATTCGAATTCGAGCTGTTTTGAACTCTGAAAATTCCTGAAACTTCGGAGGGTCATATCTCCCTCATACGGACTCCGATTCTTGCAAACTCGGACTCGTTTCCAAGAATAATTCCGAGACGAACGCAATGGCGCAACCCGTTTCCCTTGATTATTATTTTAAAATTTAATTATCCTCTGATTTGTTACTTATACGTTCACAGAAAATACGGGGTGTTACATATTGTCTGACCCATTTTCTTTTGTCCTCTTTTCTTTCGTTCCCCCCCTAGGTCCACAGGGAGGGAATACTGCAGCTTTGTCAGACCCTTTGCAAGCTTCAAGAAAGTCGATGTACGATTTGGACTCTCTCTCAATCTTGGCTATGGCTCTTGGACATTATCCTTGGGGATTTATGCAGTTTTATTTATGATTTATGCTTCTTTATTAAATAATCAAGACAGAAATTATGTTGTAATGTTTTGAAAGTTGTTTTGAGACAATTTGATGTAATGCTTTTGTATTGAACCACGTATTCAATAAATAATTTGAATTCCGCTGCTTATACTTATCTGTCTTGTAAAATTTTCCGTGTCTTGTACCTATAACCCTCCACCAAAGTTAAGGCATTCCCTTTGTGAGTGACCTTAACGGAGGTGGGGTGTTTCACGTCGGCTCGCCATGAAGCGGCGCGTCGGCTCGCCACGAAGCGGCGCAGACGCGTATCGGCGCAACCGCGAAGTGATGCAGCATGTGTCGGCGCACCGCAATGCGGCGCAGCCGCGCATGGACCTCATCATGCCTTCATCGACCACAAAGCAATGTTGTTCATAGCCAAGCAAAATAAATCCATCTACTTATACAATTGCATTTAGCAAAACAGTAGGCAATATAATTGCATTTAGCTAGTACACACTATAACATAAACGAAAATATGAGCAAACAAAGTGCAACAACTTAACATTAAACTACTAGAAACTAGAAAGGAGTCTCCCCGGCCAACATGAACTCAAAAGAATTCAGGGTAGATAATTTTCAAAATTGACATTGTGAATTGATGCATTTCTGGATCATTGTCAAGTGCTTGTTCTTCCTTAGGGATGCTAAGTGCTTCTTCTTTCTTAGGGATCTCATTTAAATCGGGGAGCTCAATTACCTTCTTATCAGGTTCCTCAAGATTATTGCAAAGTTCTTTGCCAAGCTCCTCTTCATTTGTAGGGACCTCATTCAAATCAAATTCTTTAGCAGCCTTCATCTTAAATCCATCATCCTCATTCTTTGTATCATCACTAATCCTTCTTTTCTGTTTTGGAGGAGATATAGAATGTTCTCTGGTATCCATGACTTATTGTGATTATTGGAAAGCAATATAAGATGACTACATTAGTTTTATAATGCAAAAATGAGAGGGAAACAGTACTATTGAATGAAGAGATAGAAGGAACCTAAAAGTAAATCTGTACTAAAAGCATGCATTGGAAACTAGGAAGGAGCTGCATGCACCAATTAATGAAGGAAATGAGACGTTTTATGCAGAAGGGTAAAAAGAGGGAATAAAGTGCTAAAAGTAAATCTGTACTAAAAGCATGCATTGGAAACTTGGGCGGGAATTTTCCCGCCCAGTTCGTTTGGCTCCAGATTTGAATTTTGAACTGTTTTTGAATTTGATTTTTTCTGAAAACTTTGACGGGCCATAACTGGATCATACAGACTCCGATTTTCGAAAACTCGGACTCTATTTCGCGTATTTTTCCGAGGCGAACGCAATGGCGCAACCCGTTTCTCCTGATTCAGATTTTATAATTAAATTCTGCCTTGATTCTTGTCTTAGCATGTTGTAAAAATCCGGGTTGTCACAAATTAGTTGCTTTCAGACTTGGAGTATTATTCTAAATGATAGTAATATAGTTATGAAAAAAGCCAACAGATTCAAGCAGGAGAACTTGCATAATCTAACATATCAGAAAAATAATGCAGACTGTGAAAATCAAGTTGAAGAATATTTACTGAATGGCAAGCAACTTCTCAATAAAAAGTCTCCTGATTTCTTCTTTGGTGATGGCAATCCCAGTCATATCACAAGTTTTCAACACTACACAGGGAGTTATCAAGACATTATTAATCATTCTATAAGTAAGAATAATAATGCCTTTATTTCACCTTTTGCAGACCTTAATAATCCCCACTCCAACAAATCTCTCTCAGAGAACTTAAAAGGTGTTTTGAAAAGATCTGACGTCCTTCCTGGGGCTTCCATCACCTCTGTTTTCACGCCAAAACACAATGAGGGAAGTAGACATAATTCTAATCCATTAGTGCGTGATTTATTATATAATTCGAATAATAACCATTTTTGCTTACCTATTTCAAAGGGAGGTTCCTCCAGTAGTGATCCAGATCGATTAAAACACCTGGAAAAGAGGAAATTAGAAGAAAAGTTCGGTGCTTTACACAGAATCGGGGACAATCATTACAAAAGTGAGCTAAACAATCAGATCTATCACTTATCTGTTCGGTCTGATGGCGAGAGTAGCAGTAGAAGAAAATCGGAAGACAACTGAGGCTCAACAAGACGAAAAATAAACATTGACTGTATGAGAAGCTCAGATCCGGTGGAAACGAGCTCCTTAAATTACTTCGTGCTTCAGGGAAAGCACTGGAGAAGCCAGAACTCCCATTTGAGAGAGTATGAAGCTAACTTAAAGCTTGATTTAAGTGGGATGAGAAGGGAGATGAACGAGGACGTTGTTTGGAAGCCACCGTGATGAAGGAGGACACAATCTCTCCAGTGTTGTCTGCCATTAACGAGTTTTATCTCTAGGGTTTCTTATTTTTCTGTTTGACAGTGGCGGCTAGGGTTGTAACCCTTTGTTTTGATGTATTGGGTTATACCCAATTCTGTTGGGCCTTGGGCTAGCTTTTTTTTCTCTTTCAAAAAAAAAAAAGAATAATAAAACCACAAACACAATATGTTGAGTAAATCAAAAGAAACAAATCACATAACATGCATCATACAATCAATATGAAATATAAATGAAATGATATATACAACTAGCATTATACTGTAATAAATGATAATATAACCACAAATACAATCAACAAAGAAAATCAAATAGAATAAAATTCAAACAATATTTGCATCACACTTGAGCAAATTCAAAAAACAGTCTGAAACTAACAAAAAATCAAATCAACATAAAATATAAGGACATCAAAGTAAACTGCACATATAATGGAGTAAAATTCAGAGCACACGTAGGAATGATAATTTCATATATCATTATCCTGGGCAGAAACCAAAACCAGTTGAAACAAATCACAGCAGCATGATTCTTTCTCTCAAAATCACAAATCACAAATCACAACAAGAATGAAACACTCGTTTGATTTAACAGAAAACACACGATTTGAGGCGGATCGATCAAATCTGACAGAAAATTTACAAATGATACAAATAATTAACTACTAAAATGAAATGCTATATACATTTAGCATTACTCCTAAGCAAATTCAACAACGGCTTGAAACTTCGCTTTATAGAATAATTCAAAAAAACTCATAGTAGCAATTTTTTTTATTTCCAAAATCACGAATCAGAATCTACCGCCGTCATCTGGAGTGAAGCCGTCGTCGCCGCCGTCGAGTGAAGCCGTCGTCGTCGTCGAGTGAAGGCGTCGGCTGTAGAAAGAACACGCACGATTTGATCGATTTGTCTTTTTTTTCGATCGCTAGGGGTGAAGATAGAGATTGGAGATGAACAACGACTATTCCAAATTTCTATAAAACTTTTTCCTTCAGCCGAATTTTAGAATAGCGTCTTTACTGTATAAAAATAAAAAGCGCGTCCTTCAATCTAAAAAACACGAGATATTCTTCCTTTAACCGATTTTTCTGTAAATATAATAACTGAATGATAGTGTTTATATGCACTTCAACATTGTGAACTACAATGTCTACTACTATTTTGTTTTATAATGTTTTGTAAATTTATAGACATGTCATCTTTAGAATTCATTCAACATTTGAATTGAATGAAATAAATTCAACAAAAATATTAATCCGTGATGTGTTTTTGGTTTCACGTTTAAAATTATGAAGCATTGGAAATGCTCAAATTTGCTTGCCTCGTGCGTTAGTTTAATTATTCACTCGAGCTATTACAGCCAAATTCAATGAACCTAGACGTATTTTAGTCACACTTCGACTTTTCGTTCAAGGCGATGGAAAAAAAAATAAAAAAGTTGAATTTGATTCGCTCCTATTATTCAAAAACGAATGGAGTTTCAAGTTTCACAATTCCAACACTGATTATTTCCAACTTCGTTTGTTCATGGTTCAGTCTGTGGCCATCATACGATTGAAAGCTTTAACTATGAGGTAACTTATTCTATTTTATGGATTTTCTTATTTTAGTTTCAAGAAGTAAAACGGTAGATAAGCGTATGTAATTAGATTTTTTTAAACTGGATTTTAACTAGTATGGCATGAAATGTTGTGGTAAATTAATGTACGTGTTATAATTTGCCCTTTACCTTTTTTTTTTTGGGGTCTAACTTGATGCTTTGTAGTCTACTATTGTCCGTAGACAAAATGTAGGTTTGCTCCGCAAGTTACCCTAGACCGATGATTAAGTAAATGTATTTTATGTATCATAAGCTGATTTTTGGCATAATGAACCTATCAAAAATAATGTTTAAGTCATGAGAAGGCCAAATTGTAGTCCAATAAGATATTTGTCAAACTTGTTCATTCGGCGATCCAATCGATTTTGGCATAGACGATTGACTTCGAATGCTACTACATGTTATTTTACTTGTAAAAAAATTGTGAAAAATGCTGGATCGAATTTAAGAGTCATTATGTTATTTTTCTAATAAAAATAAAAATTGTGAAAACTGCTGGATCGTCAGTGAATTTAAGAGTCATTATGTTATTTTTCTTGTAATAAAAATATATATTGGATCGGCTTTAAGTGCACTGAAGAGCCATTTTCAGGACTATATATCCTTTTACACTGTATTTGTGTATCAAATAATGATTTAATCTTATATTAGTAGTTCATATGTGTACACTTCATAGGAGTTTATACATGCGACTAAAAGTTGACAATCATTCCCATCTTTTAGTATATAAACCAAATGGAGCAATGTTAACTATAAATGCATATGACATTAGTGTCTACATCTCACTTACAGTTGTAAATTGAATGAATTGGGTAAATATATTTGATTTAAAGTAAACTTAAAAAAGTTAAGCATATATTTGAATTTAGTTCAACCGCAAACTAAGAAAAGAGAATGCAATACGAGTTGATGCTATCATATTGTGTGCAGAAGGAAAAACAACACAAGGTGCAAATTGATTACGTCATTAGATCATAAATTTAACGGTTAAAAGACACTAGAGCATTCCAGAAAAATTAGGAATTTTAATGGTGCAAATTGCTGCTGTTGACTTCTAAAGATGACTTTTCTGGGACACAAATTGTGAACTCTTGTATGATTACACAAATTTTGTATACCCCAAACCATCCTCTAAAAATACAATCTATGACCATTAATTTGTGTTAGAACTAACAAGGTATATGATTTACTTCTTCCCCATTACATCTGCATTTGCTTCAAAATTTTCATCATATAAAAAGGTAAATTGCAGCTGTTCATATGTCGTTAGATTAAATGTTGGCAGCTATTAATTTATTATAGTTATTCGGTAGTTATATAATTGCTAACTAAAATATAATAGAACTACATGACATGTTGTTGTGCCAAATTTGATTGCATTATAGTGATTATTTTACTGAAACCTTGTTTTCCTGTTTGTTTTCTCGAGTGCTACATCTCTGGCTAATTTTACGTGGCTCCTTTTTTAATAAATAGCTGTTTCCCTTTCTTTTCCATAAAACTCTGAAACCTCACCTAGTGTTAGATAGTTATTTTTATTTGATCACGATTAAATTTCTAGAAACTTTTAAGTCAATTAACCGTTCAATAAATTAGTGGTAAATCTTTCTTGTATAAATATCATTTTCAGATCAGAGTTGACTTTGAACAATTAAATATCTTCTTCGTACCATAGACGACTTTAAATGGTTAAATATCTTTCTCGTTCCATAGTTGACATTATATAAGATTTTTTGATGAACGATTTTGTATAAATTAGTAACTTTTTGTCCCCGTCATAAAAATATGATCGTGTGCCATACTTGCTCATTGATACTTAGAAATTTTAGAGTGATATTATGTAACACTTCTTGAAATTACCTCATTTTGGAGTCTTCAACCATGCCTCGGTATTGTAAAACTACTAAAGTACATTTTATGACCTGGGTAAGTGCAGCTGAATTTGGTGATTATTTTTCTGTGGCCTTGTATTTTTATTTCCTCTTTTTTCTTTTCGTAAGTGCTGTCATAGGCTAACTTTGTTCTATACTTATCTTTAATATTTAAATGTATAGTTTTTTGCCTTTTTGTTATGTAAAACTTGAAACCTCACCTAGTATTAAGTAGATATTTTTATTTGATCATGACATTGATTAAACACTTAGTAATTTAGTTATAGACCTTTTTTTCTTTTCTAAAAGTCCTTTTTAGATCATAGTTGGCTTCAAATGTGTGTTGTTGTTTTTTCATGGCTAGCATAAGCGATACTTATTTAAAAAGAGCATTCATTATGATGTCATAGGAATCTGAACCCATGACTTTTAGATCTGTTGTCTAAAGCGTCATATCTTTAACGGTCTGAGCTAGAGGATCTTGAATAAATGATTAAACATCTTTCTCGCACCGTAGTTGACTTTAAATGATTAAACATCTTTCTCGTACCATAGTTGACTTTAAATGATTAAACATCTTTTTCATGTCATACTTGACTTTATGGATTTTTTTTTTTTGGGTGCCATTACCTTTATCAAAATAACTTTAATTTTAAGTATGTTTATGTGCCATTCTTGGTCATTGATACTTCAGAACTGTCACTTTTGCTGATTATATTACACCAAAGGCTTGATCCTAAATTTATATTTTTGAATAGGCAACTGCGTCATGTCGTATTGCTAAACTGCTAAATGTACATTCTATGGTGCGGCCAAATTTTTGTATGAAAATTGTGCAATATCCTAATTGAGCACTTCAAAATAGTTGGATGAAAATTCATCTTATTCCTTGATTTAGTCATGATAAATTATTCACCAAAATCAGTGCTTTGATTTCATGAGATAATGCTACTTGCCCTTGGGTCGATCTGATACTAATCACCTAACTTTTCTTAAATTGGATTTTAGGTTATTATTAGGTTACCAAAGTAATGTTAATGAAAAATTTAATATGCCTTATTCTCTCTAGAGATGTATACTTTGCTAAATCCCAGCATGTGATTATTTTTAATGATTTCAGGTTAATTAATCATCCATTGAACCTTTTTATGTCTTTTGAATAACATGTATCCTTTTCATATCACAACAGACATTCAAATAAACGTTTACTATTTTGTGATCCATAAAACGATCTAAATGTTTATAGTCGTCACTGCATGTTAAAACTTTGTACGAGTCACTTTTTAAGGAAGACCACGTCTTAAAATTGATTACTCTACAATTGATTACGTTTCCGGTCTGCAGTTAATATTGTGATTATTAAAAATACTGAAATATCAACCTCATCATGTGTTGTGTTATTAAATAACTCAAACGTTCCATGAAGGGGCTAAAAACAAAATACTTAGTACTAAATTTTTACAGTGTGTAGGATCAATTGAATAAGAAAGGAACATCGGAATACTTACATTAAAATTTATCTTAGTAAATTTTGTTATGTGAAAATACGAATTTTTCTATTTTGTTGTTTGCATCCTTGCCCAGATCCTTGAACATAGCTAACTAGATAAATGGTATCTTTCAGTAAATCCCGCATTTTGGTTACTCTATATACATTTGTATCGATCATTCGAATTATATGCTGAATATAGTTAAGCTTTAGCATTACTAAAGAACTAATAACATATAAGTCGAGTTTACTCAACTTGTTCATTTTGGAAAGTTAAATTATAGCATATAAGTACACTGAAGGTTACTGTACACCAAAGATTCAATGTCTTTTTTTTTTTTTTTTTTTTGTGTGTTTTTTTTTGGGTATCATAAGTTGATTTTTGGCATAATGAATGTATCAAATATAATGCTTATGTTACGACGGGGCCTAACTGTAGTCTAATGAGATTTATATTAAACTTGTTCATTGGGTGGACCCATTGACTTTGTTAATTTCGTTTATCTGTGTAATATAATTGACTTTAACCACACGGCTTTATCTTTGATGTATACGGTTGACTTTAAATGCCACTACTTGATATTTTTCTTATTGCAAGAAAACACGGAAAATATCGGATCACCTTTAGCATGCTTAAGAGCCATTGTGCTAATTTTCTTGTAAAAAGAAATGTGGCAATTCAAGGAAATATTGAATTGCCTTTAGGGGGCCTAGGAGTCATTTTGAGGGCTACGTACACGGCTTTACACAATATGTATGTATGAATTTGTGTATTCATAATGACACAATCTTATATTTGTAGTTCGTATGTGTTTGCTTCGTAAGAGTTTATATATAAGACTAACATTTGATTTTGGGTGTACACATGACAATTGAAGTGGTTAGCAGAATACACTTAGTTAAATAAACTATGGACTAACAATCATTCCTGTCTCTTGGTGTATAAACCAAACGTGACAATGTTACATATAATTACGAATGTTATTGCTTTCTACGTCTCACTCAAATGCCGCACACACTTATAAATTGTATGAATTGGTAAACGTATTTGATTTTGAAGCAAACTTAGAAATGTTCAGCATGGTTTTGTATTTAGTTCACCCTCAAACTAAGAAGAGAAGAGGGTGCAAGCTGATGCAATCATATTGTGTGCGGAAGGAAAAACCACACAAAGGTGCATCGATTGATTACGTCATTGGATCATAAATATTAGAGATAAACCTGATTAACCTGATTACTAACCCAAAGATTTACTATTCCCCCAATAGCCATAGACATAAACTTGATAACGATAATGCTCTTTATATGATAACAAGTGTGCATGGAAAATATTCTATAAATTTTATATCTTTAAGTTCTTCCCCTATTCAGTAATATCTAATTTGCGTTGTTTTTCTCTTTAACAATCCCTGTATGTAAACCTATGTATTAAAATGTGTTAGTATTTTCTGCCATATCCACATTTCTGAAATTGTTTTATTATATAGTTCTTTTCACATGAATATTTTTAATTTTTCTTACCATGTTCTACAGTATCCTTATCAACATTTGAGATGTATATGGACATAATTTTTTGACCCAACCGCGAAATTCTAAAAATACCCTTATATTTAAACAAAATGTCAGGGGTTCGAATCTCATAAAGAAGAAATATCAACATCTATTTTCATATATTTATTAGTTTTTTTTTTCATGCTATGTAGGAATTTTAAATTTGACTGTTGTGTAAGACTGTTTTATATGAACATGCGCATAAGACAAATCTGAAAATCAATTTTACTTTTTCATCAAGTTAATAGCTTTCCGGCTTGCAGAAATTCTTTAAGTCTTACTACTATTAGTCGGATTCAGCGCTAGACACATTGCTGCTGTTGACTTCTAAAGAAGACTTTGCTGGGGACACAAATTGTGAAATCTTGTATAATTACACAAATTTTGTATACCCTAAACCATCTTTTCAAAATACAATCTATGACCATTAGTTTGTGTTGGGAGTAACAAGGTATATAATTTACTTTTTCCCCATTACATCTGTATTTGCTTCAAAGTTTTCATCATTTAAAAAAGTGAATTGCAGCTGTTCATATGTTATTAGATTAAGTTTTGGCAGCTATTAATTTATTATAGTTATCCGGTAGTTATATAATTCCTAACTGAAATATAATAGAACTACATGACATGTTTTGTCCCTGATATTGTGTGCCAAATTTGACTGCATTATAGTGATTATTTTACTAAAACCTTGTTTTCCTGTTTGTTTTCACAAGTGCTACATCTCTGGCTAATTTTACTTGGCTCCTTTTTTAATAAATAGTTGTTTCCCTTTCTTTTCCATAAAACTCTGAAACCTCACCTAGTATTAGATAGATATTTTTATTTGATCACGATTAAATTTCTAGAAACTTTTAAGTCAATTAACCGTTCAATAAATTACCACTCGATAAATTAGTGGTAAATCTTTCTTGTATAAATATCATTTTCAGATCATAGTTGAGTTTGAACGATTAAATATCTTCTTCGTACCATAGACGACTTTAAATGATTAAATATCTTTCTCGTGCCATAGTTGACATTGTATAAGATTTTTTGATGAATGATTTTGTATAAATTAGTAACTTTTTGCCCCCGTCATAAAAATATGATCGTGTGCCATACTTGCTCATTGATACTTAGAAATGTTATTTTTAAGGAGAGTGATATTATGCAACACTTCTTGAAATTACCTCATTTGGGAGTCTTCAACCGTGCCTCGGTATTGTTAAACTACTAAAGTACATTTTATGACCTGGGTTAGTGTAGCTGAATTTAGTGATTATTTTTCTGAGACCTTGTATTTTTATTTCCTCTTTTTTCTTTTCGTAAATGCTGTCATAGGCTAACTTTGTTCTTTACCTATCTTTAATCTTTAAATGGATAGTTTTTTGCCTTTTTGTTATGTAAAACTTGAAAACTCACCTAGTATTAAGTAGATATTTTTATTTGATCATGACGTTGATTAAACACTTAGTAATTTAGTTATAGACCTTTTTTTAAAAAAAGTCCTTTTTAGATCATAGTTGGCTTCAAATGTGTGGTGTTGTTTTTTCATGGCCAGCATAAGTGATACTTATTTAAAAAGAGCATTCATTATGATGTCATAGGAATTTGCATCCATGACTTTTAGATCTGTTGTCTAAAGCATCATATCTTTAACGGTCTGAGCTAGAGGCTCTTGAATACATGATTAAACATCTTTCTTGTACCGTAGTTAACTTTAAATGATTAAACATATTTCTCGTACCATAGTTGACTTTAAATGATTAAACTTCTTTTTCATGTCATACTCGACTTTATTAACTTTTTTTTTGTGCCATTACCTTTATCAAAATAACTTTTAGTATGTTTATGTGCCATTCTTGGTCATTGATACTTCAGAACTGTCACTTTTGCTGATGATAATTACACCAAAGGCTTGATCCTAAATTTATATTTTTGAATAGACAACTGCATCATGTCGTGTTTTTAAACTGCTAAATGTACATTCTATGGTGCAGCCAAATTTTTGTATGAAAATTGTGCAATATCCTAGTTGAGCACTTCAAAATAGTTGGATGAAAATTCATCTTATTCCTTGCATGATAAATTATTCACTAAAATCATTGCTTTGATTTCATGAGACAATGCTACTTGCCCTTGGGTTGATCTGATACTAATCACCTAACTTTTCTTGAATTGGATTTTAGGTTATTATTAGGTTACCAAAGTAATGTTAATGGAAACTTTAATATGTCGTAATGCGTACTTTGCTGAATCCCTGCATGTGATTATTTTCCGAGTTTAATGATTTCAGGTTTAATCATCCATTGAACCTTTTTATGTCTTTGAATAATATGTATCCTCTTCATATCACAACAGACTTTCAAATAAACGTTTACTATTTTTTGGTCCATAAAATGATCTAAATGCTTATGGGTCATCATTGCATGTTAAAACTTTGTACGAGTCACTTTTAAGGAAGACCACCTCTTAAAATCTACTACCCTACAATTTATAACGTTTCTGGTCTGCAATTAGTATTGTGATTATCGAAAATACTGAAATATCGACCACATCATGTGGTTGTATTAAATATAACTCAAATGCTCATCTCGTGGGGGCTGAAAACAAAATACTTGGTAATAAATTTTTACAGTGTGCAGGATCAATTCGATAAGCAATGAACATCGGAATGCTTACATTAAGAATTTATCTTAGTAATTTTTTTAATCTGAAAATACAAATTTTCCTGTTTCGCTGTTTGCATCCTTACCCAGATCCTTGAACATAGTTAACTAGGTAAATGGTATCTTTCAGCAACGCCGGCATTTTGGTTACTCTGTACATTTATAACTGATCAATCAAATTATATGCTGAATAAAGTTAAGGTATAGGATTACTGAAGAACTAATAACATATAAGTTGAGTTTACTCAGCTTGTTCATTTTGGAAATTTAAATTATGGCATATAATTACACTGAAGGCTACCCTATAACAAAGTTTTTTTTTTTTTTTTTTTATATAAGTTGATCTTGGGCATAATGAACGTATCGAAGATAATGCTTAAGTTATGACGGGCCAAATTGTAGTCCAATGAGATTTATGTTAAACTTGTACATTGGGGGGACCCATTAACTTTGTTAATATCCTTTATCTGTGTGATATAATTGACTTTAACCACACGACTTTATCTTTGATGTATACAGTTGACTTTAAACGCCACTACTTAATATTTTTCTCATGGCAAGAAGGCAGAAAATATCGGGTCGTCTTTAGTGTGCTTAAGAGCCATTGTGCTATTTTTCTTGTAAAAAAAAAAAAAAAAAAAAAATGATGTGTGAAACATTGAATTGCCTTTAGTGTGCCTTAGAGCCATTCTAAGGGCTACACGGCTTTTCACAATATGTATGCATGAGTGTATCCATAATGACTTAATCTTATATTTGTAGTTCATGTGTGTATGCTTCGTAAGAGCTTATGTATAAGGAGGCTAACATTTGATTTTGGTGTATACATGACAATTGAAGTGGTTAGCAGAATACACAGTTAAATAAACTATGAACTAACAATCATTCCTGTCTCTTAGTGTATATACCGAACGTGGCAATGTTACATATAATTACGTACGTTAGTGTATAAACCAAACGTGGCAATGTTACGTGGCTATGTCTAATAACATCTGTGTAATAGATTTTCAACTTGCAGGAATGATTCATGTCTTGCTATCAATCAGATTCAGCACTAGACACATTGCAGTTATTGACTTCTGAAGACTTTGTTGGGGATGCAAATTGTGAACTCTTGTATAATTACACATTTGTATATTCCCAAAACAATCCTTTCAATATACAATCAATGACCATTGATTTGTGTTAGGAGTAATGAGGTACTTAATCTACTCTTCCCCCAGTACATCTGCATCTGCTTCAAAGTTTTTCACCACTTAAAAAAGTAAATTACAGGTGTGTATATGTGGTTAGAATAATTTTTGACTGCTGTTAGATTTTATCTTGTACTTGTATTATTGCTAACTGAAATATGCGAAATGCTACGCACAGTAGTGCATGAACCATTGTGCACAGGCCACAGCATTCACTTTCCACTGGTTGTCTGAATTCAAGCTGGTCAGTTAAAAAAACGCGACTGTCATGCACAGTCGCTCGCGAGGCTGTGCACAACACAACTCCCATGTTGTTTTACCAAACATTTTTAAACCGACCGTCAGAGAGGTTTGCTTACAGTTAGTTGCACAAAATCAATTTTGCTGAAGCCAAAATAATACCGCTCGTTCCTCGTAGCTTTGTTTTCCTCCGCCTTCTTCACCGTATGATTTTTTCTTCTAAAATCCAATCTCCCTTCAAATTTGCTCTTCAAATCGCACCTCAAATTTGCCCTAAAAAACATTGCTTTGCCGCTCTAATTTGCTGGTCGTTGCTTCGCCTGAAATCGCTTCTCAAATCGCTACTCAAACGACTCCTGAAAAGGTAATCATGAAAATTATTTTGAGTTTCTAAAATATTTCACTTCGTATTAATTGAAATCCAGCCATTTGTTTAATTTTTTGAAATTGCATTTAGTTATATAGAGATGTTTATCTGAAACTTACTCATTTGTTTGTTATATAGAGTATAGACTATAGTTCCGAATGCCCCTAATCAAGTCTTTTGACTAAAATGTTTATCTGAAACGTACTGATTTTTTTGTTTTTCATTTCTTTTAGTTTGCACCAGAAGACTCAGAGGATTTTGATCACATCTGCAGACTCCAGAGTTTGTAATTTTGATGGAGTTGGTGTCATCCATAGATTTCAGGGTATCTCTTCAGAGGTAATCTTATTTAAGTTGCTTGATTAAAATATATCGAAAGCCCTTTGTTGCATGGGAAGCTATAATGTATGCCTTGCTTTATTGCTCTGTTTTCGCCTATTGTTGATGCTTCTGGAATATGTATTGATCAAATATACACTCTTGCCAAACCTTGTGGAGTTTACACCATTATCTTTAATTGCTGCACTTGATATGATTTCTGGAAGATGTATTGATCAAATATACACTCTGTTTTGCTTTACTTCATTTCATTGTAAATATATTTGATTTCAAAGCAAACTTAATAAGTTAAGCATACATATTGAATTTAGTTCAACCGCAAACTAAGAAAAGAGAAGGCAATACGAGTTGATGCTATCATATTATGTGCAGAAGGAGAAACAACACAAGGTGCAGATTGATTACTGTCATTAGATCCTAAATTTAATGGTTAAAAAAAACTAGAGCATTCCAGAAAAGTTAGAAACGCTTAAAATGCACAGTGTCTTGGACTATTATATCTTTGATTTTATGACTCGTTTTCACGAGTGCTGCATCTCAGGCTAACTTTACTTAGATCGCTTTTTTAATAAATAGTTGTTTCTCTTTCTGTTCCATAAAACTCTGAAACCTCACCTAGTATTAAACAGATATTTTTAATGGATCGTGATTAAATTCCTAGAACTTTTAAGTCAATTGACAGCTCAGTAAATTGGTGATAAATCTTTCTTGAGTAAATATCATTTTCAGATCATAGTTGACTTTAAACGATTAAATTTCTTCTCCGTACCATAGACGACTTTAAATGATTAAAATAACTTTCTCGTGTCATAGTTGACATTGTATAATATTTTTTGATGAATGATTTTATATAAATTAGTAATTTTGTCTCCTTCATAAAAATATGATCGTGTGCCATCCTTGCTCATTGATACTTAGAAATGTTATTTATAAGGAGAGTGATATTATGTCAGACTTCTTGAAATTACCTCATTTTGGAATCTTCAACCGTGCCTCGTGGTATTGCAAAATTACCGACTCTACATTTTATGACCTGGGTAAGGGAAACTGAATTTAGTGATTATTTTTGGAAGACCTTTTTTTTTTTTCATCATAAGTGCTGTCATAGGCTAACTTTGTAATTTACCTAGCTTTAATCTTTAAATGGATAGTTGTTTGCCTTTTTGTTATGTAAAACTTGAAACCTCACCTAGTATTAAGTAGATATTTCTATTTGATCATGACGTTGATCAAACACTTAGTAATTTGGTTATAGACCTTTTTTTTAAAAAAAAAAGAAGAAGAAGAAGAAGTCCTTTATAGATAATAGTTGGCTTCAAATGTGTGTTGTTTTTTCGTGGCTAGCATATGTGATACTTATTAAAAAAGAGCATTCATTATGATGTCATTGGAATCTGCACCAATGACTTTTAGATCTGATGTCTAAAGCGTCATATCTTTATTAAACATCTTTCTCGTACCATAGTTTGCTTTAAATGATTAAACGTCTTTCTCGTACCATAGTTTACTTTAAATGATTAAACATCTTTCTCGTACCATAGTTGACGTTAAATGGCTAAACATCTTTTTCATGTCATACTTGACTTTATTGATTTTTTTTTTTTTTTTTTTTTTTTTTGTTGTTGTTGTTGTTGTCGTGCCGTTACCTTTATCAAAATAACTTTTAGGTATGTTTATGTGCCATTCTTGGTCATTGGTACTTCAGAATTGTCACTTTTCACCGAAGGCTTGATCCTAAATTTATATTTTTGAATAGTCAACTGCATCATGTCGTATTGTTAAACTACTAAATGTGCATTCTATGGTGCGGCCAAATTTTTGTATGAAAATTGTGCAATGTCCTAATTGAGCATATCTTTAAACTTCAAAATAGTTGGATGAAGATTCATCTTATTCCTTGATTTAGTCATGATGATTTGTTCATTAAAATCATTGCTTTAATTTCTTCAGACAATGCTGCTTGCCCTTGGGTTCATCTGATACTAATCACCTAACTTTTCTTTCATTGGATTTTAAGTTATTATTAGGTTACCAAAATAATGTTAATGGAACCTTTAACATGACTTATTCTTTCAAAATATGTATACTGTGCTAAATCCCAGCATGTGATTATTTTTCAATTTTAATGATTTCAGGTTAGTTAATCATCCATTGAACCTTTTTATGTCTTTTGAATAACATGTATCGTTTTCATATCACAACGGACTTTCAAATAAACGTTTACTATTTTGTGGCCCATAAAATGATCTAAATGTAAATGGGTCATCATTGAATGTTAAAATCGATTACCCAACAATTTATAATGTTTCTGGTCTGCAATTAATATTGTGATTATTGAAAATACAGAGATAAACATCATTGTTGTGGAAAATAACTCAAATGTTCATCTTGTGTGGGGGGCTAAAAACAAAATACTTAGTAATAAATTTTTACAGTGTGGAGGATCAACTGAATAAGCAATAAACATCGGAATACTTACATTAAAAAATTATCTTAGTAAATTTTTTATGTGAAAATACAAAATTTTCTATTTCGTTGTTTGCATCCTTACCTAGATCTTTGAACATAGTTAACTAGATGAATGGTATCTTTCAGCAACGCCGACAATATGGTTACTCTGTACATTTATAATTGATCATTCAAATTATATGCTGAACATAGTTAAGCTATAGATAGCATTACTGAAGAACTAATAACATATAAGTGGAGTTTACTTGTTCATTTTGGAAACTTAAATTATGGCATATAAGTACACTGAGGGTTACCCTATACTAAAGATTAAATGTTCTTTTTTTGTATCATAAGTTGATTTTTGGCATAACGAACCGTATCGAATGTAATGCTTATGTTATGACGGCGCCAAACTGTAGTCCAATAATATTTATATTAAACTTGTTCATTGGGTGGACCCACTGAATTTGTTAATTTCTTTTATCTGTATAATATAATTGACTTTAACTACACGGCTTTATCTTTGATGTATACGGTTGACTTTAAATGCCACTACTTGATATTTTTCTTATGGCAAGAAGACATGGAAAATATCGAACCGCCTTTAGCGTGCCTAAGAGTAATTATGCTATTTTTCTTGTAAAAAAAAAAAAAAAAGGATGTGGGAAATATTGAATTGCCTTTAGTGTGCCTAAGAGCCATTTTAAGGGCTACGCTGCTTTAGACAATATGCATGTATGTGTGTATCCATAATGACTTAAAATTTATATTTGTAGTTCATATGTGTATGCTTCTTAAGAGTTTATACATAAGACTAACATTTGATTTTGGGTGTATACGTGACAATTGTAGTGGTTAGCAGAATAAACTATGGACAAACAATCATTCCTGTCTCTTAGTGTATAAACCAAACGTGGCAATGTTACGTATAATCGCATACGTCTCACTTAAATGCCGCGCGCAGTTGTAAATCGTATGAATTGGTAAATATATTTGATTTTGAAGCAAACTCAAAAATGTTCAGCACGGATTTTGTATTTAGTTCCCCCTCAAACTAAGAAAAGAAGAGGCAGTGCAAGCTGATGCAATCATATTGTGTCCGAAAGGAAAAACCACACAAAGGTGTATCGATTGATTACGTCATTGAATCATAAATTTAATGGTTAAAAAAAATCTAGAGCAATTCAAAAAGATTAGAGATGCTTAAAATGCACGAATGTTTCAGACTGTTATATTTTGTTCTTATGACTTGTTTATAGGTTCGATCTTAAAGTTCAAAAAATACCCTTGGATGCTAGTAAAATGAATAAGATTCAAATTTTGGTTTTCGCTTTCGTTTCCATTTAAAAAAGTAAATTGCAGGTGATTATATGTTTGGGTTACAAAAAGACGTATACTACAGTCCAAAGTCTTGAAAGAACCATCTAGGATATGATCATATGTATCTGAACTGGAGTTTAAAATTTCAAAGGTGTAACTAAGTTGAGTTAAACATGCTCCTTGTGTATACTTTTACAATCTTAGTTCTTAGAGATTCCACTTATTGGGACAGTATACAGACTAAAATTTCAAAGATGTAACTAATTTATGCCATCATTGATACATGCAGGATTTTTGTTCCCTGTTTCGCAGAATCTCAATCAACGGATTTTAACAGAAGAGATGCTTTTTATATCTCCATAGTTTTGTTCCTCCAGGTTATTGTTGAAAAGGCTGATGTAATCTGCTAAACATAAATATGTTACAGATCATATAAAAGTAGAGGGCTACGCACAGTAGTATGTGGATCATAAAACTAAACAATTTTTGGTAGTGCCGGCCCAAGCACTGTAGACAGAGCACTAGGAAAAAGTTCAAAATTAATTTGTCTTGCTTGGTTTGCCTTTGGACCAGGCTTCATTGTATGTTAAAATTCACTAGCTACCGTGCTGTATAATTATTTTTAATTGTTATCCAGGAAAAATCAAAAACTGTCATGCTAATCAGTACCATATCAATTGAAGAGATCAGCAACATTTTTTGTATTTTAAATTCAAAAAAATATCGATAAGGACAAAATTTAAGGTTTTTTTAAACTCAAGTACAGCGGATCAAAAACTTATTTCAAGGACAATACATTAGTACTTTTAAACGGTCACAATCTCGCATGTGCTAATTCTTCTTCCTCTTCAATCACGTTGACATTTTCTTCCTTGATCTTATCTTGCGCTTTCTCATATTCCTCTGCAATTGCATTTTGGTTCATTCGTGATATTCGTTCTCGATCTGGAATTTGGTCTTCATAGTATCAATTGCAGCGACACATCTTGTTTTTTTTCGTTCAATTAATTATTATTTTTTGTTAAGTGTCATCAATGTTGTAAATTTGTCTAAAAATTGTGATCATGTGGTTTTGTTTCATTCGATGATTAATGACTTCTCTTAGCAGTTCCGACCAGCATGTTTTTTTTTTTTTTTTTTTTTTTTTTTTTTTTTTTTGTTATAATTGTGAAGAAATATTGTTTACATTGCTTTGTTTTTTTCCTTGCTATATTTATATTAGTTTAAATGAATTTGCATTGTTGTGTTTAATTTCAGTTTTAGGTATCAGTTAGGTATTTTTTTTTTTTTTTTTTTTGAAGTATCAGTTTTATTTAACTTTAGAGTATATTTGGTTTAAAGATTTGGTTCTTAGTTATTATATAATTAGAATTTTTGCATTCATCGTGTTCTTTTGAATGAAACCGCTTCTTTTTAAATCAAACAATCTGTGATATAAATAAATTTTGTATTGGTTATGTATCTTTTTTGATTTAATATACCAGAAGTTTTAGAGTATCGGTTCAATATTATTAGGTATCAGTTTTATGTCTGTGAGTATCAAAGTTGTATAACGTATGTAACTATTTTCTGTCTATTGGTACTAGAATTGTGTAATGTGCACTACAACAAAACAACCTTTTTACAACGAACAATGTCGTTGTAATATGAGTTCCGCAATGGGCATGCATGCATTGTACTAGGTCACATTGTAATACGTTACTTTTTTTACAATAGTCAATGACCATTGTAATAGACTCTATGACAACAATTAATGCCCATCATAGAAAGATCATATAATGTAACGAAAAGGGATTTCGCTCGATCCGAATCGATCGCTAAACTGACAAAGACCGTTCGAAACCCCTGATTGTTTGAGAACACGACCAATCAGAACGCAAACAGAAGAACATTTCATTGTTTATTACAACAATTACATCAGAATGCAAGAATATACAGAGTATGAATAAATAATATACATTACAAAATATCAGAGATTTAAATTACATTTAAATACATCACAGCGGAAAAATAATACAAAGCACAACTGAAGGAGATATACGGATACAGAGCTTTCCGGATATCATTCCAGCTGTAAATCAGGATCCTGTGAATATAAATCTGCAAAACCAAAACTACTAGCTGCCCGTGTCAAAATAAGGGCACCCAGAGTTTAGGTTAAAACAATAAACTCCAGGTCAGTCATGTGACTGGTGTGAGAACTAAAACAGTTATTAATCTTTATTTTAAAGTTAGGTAAATCAAGGGACCACGCCGTATAACACGGAACGGGTTTCCTTCCAAGAATACCAATGCATATAACAAAACAACGCAATGCTTTTTGAAAAAATGAAGCTATTATAAGACCCAGGTCCTATCACACAATGCAACGCAAGCCGGGGGATAGGGTTTTCCCTTATAATAGCCAAACATGCTTAGTACGTTTTAAACAAATCATTTGATACTATTATAAGTGCATAGTGTATAAAACAACTTCAAATCATAAGTATCAATCATAGGCGGCATGAGTACCATATATCATGTCGCCAATACTAGGCTCTACAAATAAAACCGCAAAGTCACGTATTTGGAAATTGGATTTCCATCTGTGAACCGAGGCAAGGGATCGTCCTCAACCGATTCGAGACAATCTAGCCCATGTCTCAGGAACAGCCGCAACCGCCCCTTGGATCGTCAGGGCCGGTCCACCGATGTGGATTATAATGCCCGAACACTACGCTTCCCCGCCCTTATGGGCGTAAATGAGCCAACAAATGACTCCATCGGCTTCACATAGTCACCGATATATCCGAGGCGCCTCGCAACAGCAACAACCACATAAGTCAAACTCGTCAGGGCGTGTAAAACCACTGACGCCACTTCTAACTAGAAAGAAACGCATGTCCCCCCTGAGGTCCTTCTCCCGTTTCTGGTTCACAACCGGGGTGTGAGGCTCGCGAATCAACGCTACACAAAGCTACGCCACAAAGGCCGTGCTTTGATCATCAACCACAAGACTCTGCTTTTCAACAGAAGCCTTGATCATATTGCCACTTAGGCATGCCACACAGGTCAGTCATGTGACTGGTGTGAGAACTAAAACAGTTATTAATCTTTATTTTAAAGTTAGGTAAATCAAGGGACCACGCCGTATAACACGGAATGGGTTTCCTCCCAAGAACACCAGTGCATAAAACAACAGCGCAATGCTAAATAAAGAACAATGAAGCTATTATAAGACCCAGGTCCCATCACACAATGCAACGCAAACCGGAGGATAGAGTTTTTACCTTATAATAGCCAAGAATGCTTGGTACGTGAAATTTCATGTTTTATTATTACTATAAGTGTATAGTGTATAAAACAACTTCAAATTATAAGTATCAATCATAGACGGCATAAGTGCCCCATACCACTATGTCGCCATATATAGTTATACAATCAAAACCGCAAAGTCACGTATTGGAAGTTGGATTTCCATCTGCGAACCGAGGCAAGGGATCGTCCTCAACCAATTCGAGACTGTCTAGCCCGACCCTCAGGATCAGAGCTCGAGTGACCCTTGGAGCGACAGGACCGGTCCACCGATGTGGATTAAAATGCCTGAACATTGCGTTTCCCCGCCCTTTGGGGCGTAAATGAGTCCTATGACTCCATCGGCTCCACATAGTCACCGATATATCCGAGACGCCTCGCAACAGCAACAACCACACATGTGAAAATAATATAAATGTCAGGGCTGGTAGGTCACTGACACCACCCTAGCTAGAAAGAAACGCATGTCCTCCCTGAGGTCCTCTCCCGTTTCTGGTTCACAACCGGGGTGTGAGGCTCGTGAATCAACGTTACACAAAGCTATGCCACACAGGCAGTGCTTTGATCATCAACCACAAGACTTTGCTTTTCAACAGAAGCCTTGATCAATTGCCACTTAGGCATGCCACGCAGGCAATTCACTCCATGCGATTGATATCCATTAATATATAACCCCTAAGCTCGTACGTCTCAGAGAAGGGCGTTAAGCAAGAGAATAAATTCTCTACCGCCAAACAGATATATATTTAATAGAAATCAATCACACAGAATAAAATCCAATGTCAGACACACAGTCCATTTACAAGTTCGTTCTGGGTCTGAACGAAACCGGAGGCACCTTGTACCTCGCATATCCATCGATCTCCAAGAACGTCTGGACGATCACCAACTGATTCCCTCCTCTTGGGTGTACAGCCCAATCAAGATCATCAGTAATCACCCAAACGATGTGAAGACCTCCGGTCTTCGACCATCGTCTTCATCCTCGACACATCGTCGAATCAGTTATTCAGAATAGGTAAAACCCGGTCTTTCTGAATAACTCGCGTATATAGTAGACAAGTGTTACACAAACACAACATACGCCTCATTCCAATTCAAAATATTCTTTTATTCAAATATTCTTATACTTTGGGAAAGGTTCCCATTAATTTTATCAAAGATAAATTCTAAAAATTTATTCTTTAATCTTACTTTGAATATCAATTCAAATTAGTCGGGATTAGCGAACCACACCGAAGTAATCATTTATTTTATTTCCCAATCCCAACCTATTCATCCCATGAAGTAAAACTGGTAATACTTCATATCTAACACCACGGTGTTATCGGTAAATTCAATTACCATTTCACGTTCAAATCTAGTTAAAGATTTAACTATCCCCTGGAGCAAAACTGGTGATACTCCATTCTCGATCAAGATTCATTAAAACTCCACTTGGTTTTAATCTTCCCAAAAATCAATATTAATGATTGTTTAACTTGGGAAACCATATCCTGTCTTTAACTGGGTTAAAGAACCGATGTCACTTAAAACACGGTTCACTATAAACCTAAAATCACATTCTAATTCAATTCCAATTAAACATTATTTAATTGGTATACTTCATTAAATCTAAATAAAAAAAGATTTAATCTTTTTCTCAACTGGGTTTAAGAACGGTGTTAATGAAGACACCATTCACGACAAACCCAAATTCCATTTAATATTAAATACAAGGCTCTGAATAGAAAATATATCGGCTTATATTCAATATCAAATTCCACGACCAACAAATATCGTATTGGAAATAACGATATAAATATATCTTTCAAATTTCCATAACAATATCTGCATAATCACGAAATCCAACATCGAAATATTCCAAAGACAATTTCGATTCAAATCCATTTCCACTTTATATATTGGAAATTCTGGTTACTTTCAAAACCATTTCAAATCCACTTTATTTATTTTAAAAATAAATGGGATTATAATTCTAGTTCAAAACTAGTTCATTTCAATAAAAATCTATTTTTATCTTTTCAACTTTGGAATTTTTCATCCCAATTCTTCACAAATCATTTCTTATGATTTTACACAAATTATTACTATTTTTAATAATTTTATCAAGACTCGTATATTCTATTTCCATCAACGGCCATCGAACTTCTCTTACAGCGACCTTTTCCAAATTTGATTTGGACGTAATTCCAAATTTGATTTGGACGTAATTCCAAATTTGATTTGGCAACCGTTAGATTTCAAATCTCTAATATTCGTAGAAAGCTCTTTTCGATACGAACCCAACGGTTCCGGTTTTAGGAGAATCCGACGGTCGGATCTTTCGAAATATCCATTCGAAGTCAATGGTCGAAATTCGCGAACTGCCACGGCGCAGCGCGTTCTATTCAAGCCATTCTATATATATAATATATATATTATATATATTTCGTAGATTTCCTTTTTAAAACGTATTTTATAAATCGTTTTAAATTCGTTTTCGAAACGATTCAACTTCATATTCAATTTCGAATCAAAATTGAACATTTCATATCATTAATCTATAAATGATAATATTTTCAAAACGTTATATTTTGAAATCACTTCCTTTTCTATAATCATTATAAAAACGAATATAATCGATATAAATATCGTTCGCGTCAAAATGGCGTATATCTAACCAACACGGCTTTATATATTTCAATAACTTCGTTATTCTATTCAACAAATGAATATTTTCTTCAACACATGAATATGTATATATTTTATTTCAACACATGAATATATATTCTATTTCAACACATGAATATATATTTTATTTCAACACATGAATATATATTATATTTCAACACATGAATATATATTTTATTCAACACATGAATATTTATTCTATTCAACACATGAATATTTATTCTATTCAACGCATGAATATTTATTTTTATTCAACACATGAATTTTTATTTTTATTCAACACATGAATTTTTATTTTTATTCAACACATGAATTTTTATTTTTATTCAACACTTGAATTTTCATTTTATAATATTCTTTATTTTCCAAATTGGAATGAGGCCCAATCAATTCCCATATAATGTTAATTATATGGATTCCATACAACACATGTATATAATAGCAACGATAAATAATCAACCATCATCCAGAGTGCACTACACAACTGCATAAGCATTAAATATAAATAATTAACGCTTACACAGTCTGTCAACCTATCGATTGACATACAACTAAATAATCGGGATTAATGTACGTCAAATATCATCCCAATACCCGTGTGGGGTTTCAAATCAACAAACACAGATTTTTATTTGTGCAGTTGGGCGATGTGTAAAATTTATCGTCCCAATCAATATCAGTCAAATCGGTGTACATAAACAAATCGTTCGATTTGTAAATGAATATTTATTTTACTTCAACACATGAATATATATTTTATTTCAACACATGAATATATATTTTATTTCAACACATGAATATATATTTTATTTCACACATCACAATCAACAGTCAAATTTCACAACACATCAATCAAACAAACAAGTCATCCATGGTCTGTGGACAACGGGTGTCGGGTGTTGCTAAGCACTATCTGCATCCTAGTATATTTTCAACTAGAAATTAAAATAAAAGTGAGGAGTTCTCACCGACTAGCTAAACCAATACACCGCGACTCTTCATATGTAGGAAATCTTCGTCGTGTCCCCAACGAGATCTGTTTCACGCGGTATATGTTAAAAATTATATTTTTAACATCGCTATATATAATTTAAAAATCACCTTTTTTTATTCTAACGTTATATATATAAAAATCACATTTTTAAATCGCTACTTATATAATGAAGATCATATTTTTAACGCTACTTCGTATAGGTAAAAATCATATCTTTATTTCATTAAAAATCCAACATTTCTTTGCTAATATCACATATAAAAATCCGACATTTCTTTGCTACTATCACATATAAAAATCCGACCTTTCTAATCTATATATATATATATATATATATATTAAAACAATTCTAATTTCAGTCTCAAAATCATGTTAATTTCTGTTTTAAAATCCCGTCATTACTGAATAATATAATAAAATAATAAAGGTGGAAGAAAGGGGGGATAACACTCACCGATTCGCGACAGAAGAGGTTGAACGGGGGTTGCTCGCGTCGCTGGAGGGGGTCAACGCTGGAGGGGGAGGTGCGGTCAGGCGGGGTTGGCGATGGTTCGGCGCAACGGGTTTTTGGGTCATTGCGTTCGGATTGGGGGAGGAAAGAGAAGGGGAAGGGAGGAGGAGAGAGAAGGGGGTCCAGCGAGGTGGAGGGGGGGGGGAGCAAGCGGCGGCGGTCTGGGAGGCTGGCGGAGGCGGAAATCGAAGGGGAAGGGGGGGGGGGGGAAGATCGAGGGTTTGAATGTTTTTTTTCTTTTTTCCCTGGTCAACGGTAAAAGGGGGGAAGAGAGTAAAGAGGGATTATATAATATAATATATATTTTTATTATTATTTAATTTCAAACTCGAAATCGAACCCACCGACTGTCATCCATAGCTAATTACCCCCATTCCGAACACAATGGGATATGTATCGTAGGCTAATTCGCTCGTTTCGATTAGTTTTCATCAAAATCAAAATATAAATATATATATTGAATTTGAACGCGCATTTCAATTTACCGGGGCAACATACAAACTCTAAAAATTCCAAAAAAATTATTTCTAGCTTCGTATTGACGATATAGATCTAACAAAACTAATTTCATCAAATTCTGAGACCGTTTGAAAAATGGTCATTTTCTTGTCGATCGAAATTGACTAAAACTGTTAAAACACGTTTTCTTTTGCCACGCTCACATATTGCTTTCAAAAATTATGAATTTTGAAACCTAGCAATAACTTGAAATCACGGATCCAACAAAAGTGGTTTCGTCGAAAACAGAGATCGTTTGCAAAATTTCCATTTTTAAGGGCCAGAATTCCATAGCGACTGTTCTGAATTTTCAACTGGGCATAACTTTTTATCCCCACTATGAAATTTCAATTTTTCGGATTCGTTGGAAAGATATTCTCAATTAGATTCAAATATTTTTGGTTTCGCTAAAATCCTGTATATTTTGAATCCTGTACATCCATTTGAAATTTGAAATCGAATTTTCAAACTACCGCGCCATTTTCAATTCCTTTTATAATTAAAACAAATTATTTATATTCTAACGATGACTCGAATAAATATATACATTCTAATTCTATTCAAAATAAATTTCTCGTCGTTTTTATTTAAAATAATTCATTTTAAACATTCAAAATTCATTAAAATTGCCAAAATAAAAAAATTAAATTGGCTCAGATTTCCGGGTTATTACATATAACAATATGCATTGACCATTGTAAAAAAGTCTTATAACAATATACGCTGACCGTTGGAATATAAATGCAAATTAAAAAAAAAAACAGCACCCATGTAGTACATCCATACCAATAATGAATAATTTAACGAATAATAAATATTATCGTAAAACAACCAAAATCACATATGAAAAGACTAAATACTAAAGTCATAAAATTCCAAAATATTCCAAAAAGTTTGATAAATTTACATTGACATAGTTCTAACATGCACATGACAAACTCCTAATATAAGGCTATACAAATGTAAGACTGAATTGTGCACTCTCATTTATTAATTAGACTTATTTTTTTGAAACATTTTACAAACAGAAATCAAATAAAAAACACAATGTGATTTATGTAACTACAGCGCGGTATCAGAATGTTATCTATTATAGCTTCAGTACATTAATACTACAGCTTGATCGTTTTTAGGCCAAATAAATATGAGAAAGGATTGTATCTTTCAGATTTCCTTGGACTTCCATGAGCCCATGGTGCGAAATTGTCTATGGTCATCTTGAGGTAGATTATGAATATATCATCATCATCCTTGGAAACATTGTTACATATAAGAACAAGAGAATGGTTCTCTAGTAACGAAGGCCACCAGATTCCCATGTATCCATGTGCATACCAGTAGGAAAATCAACAGATATACATTTGTCATTATGTTCACATGCATTATTGTACAACACTTGCATGTGAGGTGGAGGCACCAACTCTTCTAGCAAACCAGAAAAGAACAAAATTGGCTGTTTGATCTGAGCAACAATGTCAACAGTACTCCATGGTGAGCGCACAACTCCATTTAAAAGGCTTGGATACTTGGATTTGCTGCCACCGATTAACCACTTCGAAAATGGTAGCATGACTCCGGTCATATCCAATATAGAGGTAAATGTATTTTCTAATAGCAATACAGAAACCTTATCTGGATTATTTTTTGCAACGACTACCCCAACTCCTCCTCCCAAAAATCTTCCAAAAACAATTATACTTAAAGCATCTATATTGATTCTCTTAGTAAGATGATCCAAGGCTGGGCATCCATTATAATGCCATTCTGCGATGGTAGCCTTCACTTGCACCATACCCGTATTAGTAAGATAAATACCAGCATTTTCTTTGAAGAGAAGTATAGTTGGTCCTTTGACAGACGACGAGTGTTTGATGACCTAGGAATGACGTCTGATGCCATCTCGTGATGTCAAATAGACATCTTCGTAATCCAAATTGAATCTAGAAGGATTGATGGGGTACGATGTAGGAAGTTCTGGAAGCACTGGAACATACACCATCTTTTCCTACAGCACCACCAGCGCCGCCAGACCCCACCGTTGCGAGGTCTCCTACTCCATGCAATAGCCATATTAAGTAACTGTTCATTCAATTTACTTTAAAAATTATGACTTATTAATTAGACTACTCAAATATAAGATCTATGAAAGGAAAAAGAGTAACAAATTACCTACAATAAACGCAGAGCTCCGTATGAAAGCTGCACGACCAATTTGCCCAGTCTCTGCCGCCATAAACTCAACAAAAAATTCCAAAGAGCCGACACAAAGTGTCCCTAGCCCTCTGTTTAGCTCTTTACCTAAAGTTGTAGGTGTAGCAGCTAGATCCTCCACCTCCACCGCGGCTATTCCGAGGGGAGCTATCTTGGAAGTTGTGGCGGGCCTCATAACAAAAAACTGCCATTCAACACTATCAAATATGCAAACATCAAACCGAAACCAACATACTCACTACTTCTACTTCAGTAATTAACATGAATGTACCTCATTCATTGTCTACTTCTATGTGCAAAAGTAAGAAACAATATAACCATATCACTAATAATGCAACAAATTTTGTAGCAAAAAACGTATGACATGAGAGAAAATGCTATAAGTTAACTCAGAACATGGTCCATCTATCAGGAAAATAATAGTAGATTTGTGGAGCTATAGAGATTGGTCATTGTTATGAGCAAACACCGATAAATAGGGTTTTAAGTCATTAATTAATATTCACGAAAATATGTTTGATTAAATACAGTGCAAATAAATTACGATAATATGTTATGTTATATAATAGGTAGAAGACGATGTTTGATGTAATTCTTATTATTGATACCTGTTTAATGGTGAGCTAATATTTCAAATTACAAAAACTAATTAGATTTCACATTTGAATTAATCCAAATAAATATACACACTTAAAGAATAATGTGAATAAATAAGCGATTATTATTACTATTAGAGCTAATTTGTGAAATATCGTTGAATGATCTAACAAATTTTATAACTAACAAGATAATTAACCAAAGAAGTTTTAAATAATGTTGTGTCGCCCATGTATGACAATTTTTTCCAAATGTACATTTAAAATAATGAAGATACATCGATAGGCTTTTAGAAACATATATTTAGCATAAACCACTTGTATCACCCTTTATTTTAATAAACAATAATTAAATGTAAAAGATTAACGAACTAAATATTAATCCGAATAACATTCAGAATTGGACAACGGGACTAACACTATTGAGTTTGTTGTAATTTTCTGTTCAAAATGGACTCATGGTTTGCCAAAATCAGATTTAAAATGAACAAGTTATGAATTAAAGAACAATTCATAAATTTAAAATAAATGAACAGATGAAACCAACGATCACTGGGCAACCCAGGCCATTTGGGTCAACGTGTATGTCAACATATGGGTCGACCGCTGTGTCGACCCAGGAAGGCGGGTAGGTCGATCGAGGTGAAGGAAACTGCGTGCCTTGTCTGGCACGCAGGCAGCAGTGTTTATATTATTATTTATAGCATTATTTGTTGAGTTGGCATTGCTTTATTGGTTTATTTTAAACCACAGGCTGATGTGGCGCTTTCTTATTGGTCCGATGACATGGCTAGACCAGATCGAATCCTAGATTTGAACGGCTGAGGGCATCCTGTAAACCCTATAAATATTAAATAGACTAGCATAGCCTCTCTCATTTCTTCACACCCATTCCAGTTGTTTATTGTTTATAATTAATTCTCCTTCTTCTTTTCCCCTTCTTCATCATAGTTTATTTACAGTTATGTTTATGCCTACTTTATTTGATTTTGCTTATTTTGAGTCTAGACCTTGCAAGTAGCCTATACCGTTTCCCTTATTCTTTTAGCACTGAGCCTAGGCCCGAAAAGAGCCTAGGCCATTACGTTATTTATGCATTAAATTGGAATAATGTTGAAATTGAATAAAAAGGGATTTTTGGGCATATTGAAACTGATTAAGCATTGTAATCAGATTCTACTATAAATTGGGGATAAAACTTTAAACATGTAACTGGAGAACATGTAAACCAGAATAAATTGAACTTAATTGGACACTAAGTAACATGGGGAAGGGTTGTATAAAAAGATTACATTAACTAGAAATGTTAATACAACCTAGGATATAACATGAGGTTATATTGGGCTTATTAATAATGAAACTTAAACCTGTTAAGTTAAATTGATGAAATTAATAAGCTAAGATAGAGGGTGTCCGTTCCGGTAGCGTAGGGCTGATTGGAGAAGATAAGTGGCTCGTAGATTATGTCTATTCCAGCAGTATGGAGCTGACTGGGGAAGATAAGAGGCTGAATAATATAACGAAATCCTAGTTTAGGCCCGTTCTGGCAATTGGGGATGATTAGAGAAGATAAGAGGCATAATAAAATAATGAATGGGGACCCAGTCTAGGGGTGACTTGTGTCAATTGCATTTTTGGTTGGGAAGACGTATCAGTCACTGTCTCTTTGTTATCATGGAGTCTCACACTAGGTAGAGGACAAGGCATGCTTTACTGAATTGGATAGTAAGAGGTTCAAACGAGGTGAGTACGAGAGCGTTTCGATGAAATGATGAGCGTGCATCGTTCCGATTGGGGAAGATAAGCCATTGTAAGGTCTATGATTAATGACTATATCCTTTTAGTTTATGGATTCGGGATTGATAACCCCGAAGTTTATAGCTGGCATAGGTTATCACATTATGGGTAAAGTAGTTGATCGACGGGTAGAAATTAGATAAATCCTATTTGTGATATCTTGGTTGTTGGTGCAGCAATTTTCGGATATGAATGAGAAGCCTATCTTATTTTAATTTTATCTTTTTTTGCTATTTCAATTATGCTTATATGTCTATTACTCTTAGAACTATTCATCTGTCTAAATGCTTTTTTATCTAATGCTTATGCTAGAAATTACTATACTCGACAGACGACATATGTCTGACCTTGTTTGTTTTCTCTTTCTCTCTTCCTTTTCCCCCAGGTTCGCAGGGTGGAGGGTCTCAGCAGTGATTCTTGATTATTTGGTTCAGCCTGGATTCAGACTCTTTTCTGATTGATATATTGGTTATATTCTTGTTTTTCGATCATTGTATTGACTTATAAGAGGGATAGTTTTTGTGGTTTTACTTATGTACTCTGATATTTTCCACGAGACAGTAGTTCCACCTAATCCAACAGTTAATTTCTCTAATCTCTATAAGGATTTTTCTGCTATAGGAGGCAAGCCATTTCTTGGATCATAGAGTTTTGTTGATTCTCGTAATAGGCTGAGATAGACTAATTGTGTGTTTGGATCATTAGAGCTTGAGGACAGGAGGCTAAGACAGAAGTGGCCAAAATGGGTTTTTGAAAGAAAATGTGGTGGGCCCAAGAAAGGTGGAAAGAAAAGGGGAGAGAAGCCAGATAAAACATAGATCAAGAAGGAAGTGAGAAGTCATGGGTGCGGTATGATGGGGCACTTCATCTATGATTGCAAAAAGATAGCTAAGAAGGGTGCTTGTTTTCAGTGCGGACAAATGTGACATTATAGCACGAGGTTCCCTCAGAAGCAGGGACAGGTGGTAGGTACATCCGGAGAACAGGTTCATGCGCTTGAGGCGACTCAGACTGGTGGTAGTAGTCAGGACAAAGGTAGGAAGATCACTGTAGAAGGTTTGATTTCCCTTTTCGACTTTCCATTAGGACCTTCTTCAATTTCGGTGCTCCTCATTCTTTCATATTCGGTTCTGTTGTTGATACTCTACACCTAAATACTTCTATAGTTTTTGATCCAGTAGTTGTCTCAAACCCCATAGGAGGTACTACTCGTACTGCTCATCTTTCTATGATGTGTAGGGGTTTTAGGATTTCTATTCTTGACGTCGAGTTTGAGTGTGACGCATATGTACTGGGATTTATTGGTTATAGGCTTATTCTAGGGATGGATTGGCTGGCTATGTATGGTGCCATCCTTGACTGTGAGAGGAGAGTTGTTAGGCTTTTGATGTGATGTCATAGGACTCTCGAGATTTCTTATAATCCATAAGGGTCAGTCATGCTCAGTTTCTTAGATTCCCTAGATGCTTCCGTTAACGATCTCATTTCGGTGCCCGTAGTTCGAGACTTTCCGAACGTATTCGAGGAGGTAAGAGGGCTACCTCCGAGGTGCGAGATGGATTTACAAATATATTTGGTGGAGAACGCTAAGCCTGTTGCGTTGTTAGTGTGCCACATGGATCCGAGAGAGAGAAGGGAGCATAGTAAGCAAGTGGGTGAGTTGTACGAGATAAGGTTGATTAGACAGAGCATTTTTGAGTGGGGAGCACCAGTCATCTTAGCGACTAAGGCGGACGACTCTCTCCATCTATGTGTGGATTACAGGGAGTTGAACAAGCTAACAAAGAGGAATGGACACCCACTCCCATGGATGGTGACTGGTTTGATCAGTAATGGGCGCTTCAGTTTTCTCACAGTTGGATTTATCTACAGGTTTTCATCAGCTTATGGTAGCGGATGACAACATAGACAAAGACCACTTTTAGGACTATCGACGGATTCTTTGAGTGGTTGGTTATGCCTTTTTGGCTAACCAATGCACCAACAAATTTTGTAGATTTGATTTGTCGTTTATTTAGGGAGTACTTGCATAAGTTCATGGTGGTATTCGTTGATAATATCTTGTTTTTCGCGAGGAGCGAGGAGGAGCACGCCTTACACTTGGGAGAGGTCCTTCGTACTCTCCATGCACATCAGCTGAAGGTGAAGTTTTCTAAGTGTCATTTTTGATGAAAATAGGTAAGGTTCTTGGGGCATGTTGCCTCAAGTGGTGGTATAACAGTGGACCCCGCTAAGGATGTCACAGTTCAGGAGTGGAAAGCCCTCAAGAGTGTGACAGAGGTGAGGATCTTTTTGGGTTTGGTGGGATACTATCGGAAGTTCATTAAGGATTTTATGCGGATCTCTGCTCCGCTTCCGTCCAACGAACAAGAACCTAGCTTTTGCCTAGGATATAGATTGCGAGGATGCATTCTTGAGATTGAAGAAGGCTCTTACATCATCTCTTGTATTGACTCTTCCTGATGGTATGAAGATGTTCACCATTTATACGGATGCTTGCGACACTGGTTTAAGTGTGGTGCTTCTGCATGAGGGTAGGGTTGTCTGCTACAGGAGTAGGCGGTTGAGGGTGCATGAGAAGAACTATCCTACCCATGATTTGGAGTTAGAAATGATAGTGATTGCGCTTGAGTCCTTGTAACACTATTTATTAGCTGAGAGGTTCGTGCTTTTTATGGATCATAAGTCGCTTAAGTACTTATTCTCGCAAAAAGATCTTAATTTGTGACAACAGCTTGGATGGAGTTCCTTGCATCCTATAACTTCGAGGTAGCATATACCCCGGGGAAGGGGAATGTAGTAGCATATGCATTGAGTAGGCAGAGAATGACTTTGAGTCCATTGTTCATAGAATGACAGATTTTGGAGTTTATCTCATCGTTCAATTTTTAGACCATCTACGGATTTCGCACTAGGATTAATGACATCGCTGGAGGTGTGACCTACTCTCTTAGAGCGGAGTATATAGTCAGCGCGAGGATCAGCAGTTGGAAGACATCATGGACCGACTCAGCAGAGGAGAGACCTCTAGTCACCTCGCTAGGTATTCTATGGATGAGAGAGGGTGTCTACATTGTGATGGGAGATTGTGTGTTCCTAGAGTTGATGATTTATTGAGATCGGTTAAGAAGAGGCTCGTCACTCTCGGATGACTATCCACCCGGGCGGTGATAAGATGTACATGGATAGGAGAAAGGTTTTCATTGGATAATGATGAAGAAGGAGGTGGTAGAGTACGTAGCTTGATGTATGACTTGTCAGCGAGTGAAGACTGAGTAGAGAAACCTGATGGATTGCTTCAGCCCTTGGATGTGCCACAATGGAAGTAGGAGAGCATCTCGACGAACTTCGTTGATGGGTTGCCTAGATCGAGGAAGGGTAACATCAGTATTTGGCTTATAGTCGATAGGTTGATTAAGAGCTCTCACTTTATCCCAGTTAAGAGTAAGCAGACGACAGCTTGGTTGGCATTAGTGTATCTTAGAGAGATCACCCGACTTCATGGAGTACCCTCTAGTATTATTAATGATCGAGACCCCATCTTTACGAGCGAGTTTTGGAGGAGCCTGTAGGAGGCATTAGTGACACAACTACAACTTAGCACTGTCGATCACCCTAAGACATATGGATAGACAGAGAGGGATAATATGATTCTTGAGGATTTATTACGGCTTTGTATCCTAGACTTCAAAGGGACTTGGGAGGAGCATCTTCCGTTGGTAGAGTTCGCATATAATAACAGCTATCAGACGAGTATTGGTATGGATCCCTTCGAGGCACTTTATGGACGACCCTGCAGATCACTTGCATGTTGGTGGGAATCCGCAGATAGACTTCTACTTGGATCTGAGATGGTTAGAGAGACCTCAGAGAAGATAGATTTGATTCGAAAGCGGATGAAAACAGCTCAGGATAGACAGAAGTCGTATGCAGATTAGTGGTGGACAGACCTAGAGTTCAAGGTAGGAGACATGATTTTTGTTAAGGTGTCACCTTTTAGGGGTATTGTTCGGTTTGGCTCAGTGGGGAAGTTGGAACCAAGGTTCGTATAGCCTTTCCCTATTGTAGAAAGGATATGTTAAATGGCTACAGAGTTAGACTCACTACAACAAAATGACCATATTACAACGGTGGAAAACAGTTGTAATAAACTTTTTACAACGGTGGGGCAACCGTCGTCTATTAAGAAGTTGTAATAGACTGAAATCTTTTACAACTTTTCTGCACCGTTGTGAAATGTGTATTTTACAACTGTTTTACACCGTTGTAAAAAACTTTATTACAACTATTATGCACTGTTGTTGTTATATTTTTTTACAACTGTTTATAACGGTTGTGATATATTTTATTACGAGTATTATTTTCACAATTGTAGTATATCCACAAATTATATACGTATTACTAATAAAATTCATTTCAGAAGATATTATCTACTAAACTAAAAATATCAAACAAACTTAAAACATAAACTAAAACAATATATTAATTTTCTTCAAACTCTCATCATTTTTTTACATAATACGCTGACTTTTTACATAGACAAAACACAATACATACATACCCAACAAAACAACCTACATTAGTCATGCACATAATGCACATCACCAGCTAAACTTTACAAAAAACTTAACCATTCCAATATATATACATCGATAACACAAAAAAATACATATGAAAATAGTTTAGTCCACATACTCAAAACTTATAACTATGTCCCAAGGTCCCAATGTCTTATCCAAACTTGTAGTTTCGATTTTCTTCATCGGACAAACTTTTTGTGCCAACCTGTAGTAGCACCAGCATCATTCAGGTAATTTGTATTAGTAAAACTTTCCAACACTCTATATGAAAATATGTACAACTGTCGACAGTTAACACTCTATATATTTAAGTATAAAACTTGTATATTATACATAGAGTCATGCGAATAAATACAAATAAACTAAGTGTATTTCTACTTCATGAAATCACTTACCTTTCATACTGATCATTTCAACTTGTCGCAGTATAAATGTTTCTTTTCAAATGGATATAAACTTAGGGATGCTTATATACTTACGCTAGGTATAACAGAGACACAATTTAGAGCGCACCAACTACTAAAACAATATACAAAAACAATCATGGCTTTCTAACAATTACAAAACATACGTTTATCATTAAATTTGTATAAACAAAATATCCTTAAACCTATGAATGAGCTTGCAGCACTATAATAATATACATTTTTAACTTGACAGATGCAACGTTTAAAAGTGCATCTTCAAATCAGCAAAACCATACATATATATATATATAACAATGTAATACTGTGAAGTCGAAAACATTCACCAATATCACATATTGACTTTACATGGCATGGCCTGATATCTTCCAGCAAGGATGTAAACTAATGAATGTCTCAATTCAACTTCACAGAATACAAATCATTCATTTTGTTTTACACTGAAAGCTCTCATGCATTTACATAAGCTAATAACAATAACTGAAGAACATACAATATTATTATCAAACAAATACAAGCCCCATTCTTAATTTATGCGACCAAAAATATACCAAGTTACAGTTTAACAGACTATAATCTTTTATGCATTCAAACTGCCTCTACCTAACAATTCCAAAGCATTTAACAACCTATTTCTTTAATCCATTAATTCAGTTGAAAGTGCTCCTATACCTGTAAAACAAACTCTCTGGACTGTCTCGTTGGAATGAGACACCCCAGGAGATTGCATGGGCAGTCAACAGGGTCAGACATAACACGTCTGGTATGAGTGTATTTCATAGCGTATGGTGTTCAAAGCGTACTGTTGAAATATGGTTTACAGTTCAACTGAGTCCATCAAAAAGCATATAAAACTGTCTAACCAATACATGCCAATAATTATGTGTTTACATATTATAATGTCTAAACAATTTGATAACAGTTCATGTATTCACTGCCTATGGTTATAAGTAGGCAAGTCAACCAAAAATTTGATACTGGGTATAAACATATACAAACTAGCGTGTAAAGACAGGTTTTGAATAATGTGTAGTGCTCTATGTACAATTTTCTAGTGTGTTATACAATTTAAGTAACTCCATATCTGATCAAAACTGCATAAACATAAGTATAGAACTGTTTGTGTGTCATTAAATATTACACAAATCATTGACGGTCCAAGCAAAGGGGTAACTGGTTATACGTTCTCTATATAATATGCATATACTGTAACACCCCACCTCCGTTAAGGTCACTCACAAAGGGAATGCCTTAACTTTGATGGAGAGTTTTAGTAGACAGAACAGAAACTTACAAGACAGATAAAACAGTACTTGAAAAATTTATAGCTTTATTACAACAGAAACCGAAGTAATTTTGGTTACATCCTTTCAAATCACAATATCAGAATTCAAGTACAAAATATCAGTCTTGTACAAAAGCCTTCAGAATGCATAGTTTTTAAAATCATAATCCCCACAGAAGCTGCCATAAGGAGTCAAGCCATACTTTAAGTACTTTAAGTACTTCAAGCAGAAGAAATCCGGATTAAGCTATAGTATTCCCACCTTGGATAACCTGGGGGGGGGGGAAGCGGAAGAAAAAGGGGGGAAAACAAGCAAGGTCAGACATAAAGTCTGGCAAGTCCAGTGACTTTCAGCATATGAACAGATAATAATAATTATGACATGAAAATAAATCTGGATGCGAGATAACAGTAACAGGAGTAGCAGATATACTTAGGTTAAACAGAAAAAGAACAGAATGATGTAAGCTACTACTTTTCACCTCTCTGCAAAAATACTAGTATAACAGGATTAGGTTTCACACCAAAGTCTAAACAGAAACAGAAACGGGAACATGATAATTTCCATAGAAGAGAATGCTAGTAATGGGCCTTTACCACCCCAACAGAAACAGACAGAAACAGAATGCTAATAATGGGCCTTTACCACCCGAACAGAAACAGACAGAAACAGAATGCTAATAATGGGCCTTTACCACCTGAAAAGAAGGTACAGAAACAGATTAATCCCTACGGAAATAGAATGTATTATTAGGTGTACACTAGTAAATGGGCCTTTACCACCCGAACAGATGGTACCACGCAGAAACAGACATGTGTTACCACCCACAGAAACAGACGATACCAACAGAAACAGACAGAACTAAGTGTACCCTAAAACCCTACCCCAAACGATCGGCTCCTTAATACATAAATACCCTTTGTTGGCCCCACAGTAGGGTCTATCACTCTCTAAAGTGACAACCAATTGGCATAGACCTATTTATAGATGTCACGGCGTCTTACATCCTCAGAGGCAGACTGGGATCCATGCACGCACATGACCCAGTTGGAACGCACCATCAACACCCTTCGCCATTATCAGAATGAACCGCTTAAAATTAGTTCAGTAAGCGTGCCCGGACCCTACCTACTGTTGGGTCAAAGTTTTGATACCAGAAAGGGTTACTGACTAATATGGGTCCCAAACAACAGATGACACAAGTAATTTCCCTCCTAACCTTGTGTCTCCAGACTAACAGTTTTCAGATTAACTTGTTTACAAATTCAGACCTACAGAGTTCAAGTCAACTAGTTCACAGATCAGAAAATTAAGTTAATGGTTTTTCAGACTAACGGATCAGATGTACAGTTTTTAACAGATTGTCTAACTTTGTATTGGGCCTACAGATTCATGAAACAGGTTTTATTAAATTCATTAGTCCGGTTGGTTTAACCCTATTTACCCAAAACGTTTTAGACATCATACTTATCCCAGATTTGCATTAATTAAATATTAATGCACAGACCTCTCACATTAGGTCGGTAGCTTGTGGCCGCTGGATATGCCGTGCGGTTCCGGGCAGACTTCTGCCACAAGCCAGACCTAAGCTCGTGTCTAAGCATATTTTAGTTAGGCCTACAACCTCTCACATTAGACTGATAGTTTGCAGTTGCTGGTTAAGCCGGTTGGTTCCGGGCAAGCTTCTACGGCAAACAGAGTCTAACCTCGTGTCATAGCCAATTCATTCCAATACATATTTTTCTGATATCAGACTAATTTTTTTTATCTAACAGATTAAACTTCTTTATAGGATACAACAGATTAATCAAATTTCCATGTTTTACTAAATCTTAGGTCGAGCCTACGGATTTCCATACCCAAATTACCATTATCTAGTTCTCAACATATTAGACAATTCAACAGATAGCAGATCTAGCAGTTTAAGCGATTCAACAGATTTAGCAGTTTAGGCAATTCAACAAATGTAGCAGATAACGGATTAGGCAATTTAACAGATTAGGCAATATAACAAAACTAGCAGATTAGGCAATATAACAGAACTAGCAGATTAGGCAATATAACAGATTTAATCATTCCTTAAAGTTTCATAGACATATCTTGCCTAATTATAAATTTGGCCTAAGTTTGCATTCCTAGATAGTTGTCATGATTCACAATATGATCATATACCCCACGTTTGCATTGAAGTTACATGGCACAGATTAGGGTCATAATTTACAATATAACACATGTCCCAAATTTAGTTAAACTTGCCTAGTACGAAAGATTCACATATAAATTATACCAAATATAGCCATCGATTTCAATGCATGTCATATATTCAAAAATCTCCCACTTAGGTGTTATTCACATTTAACAGTTACCAAATCTTAATATAGATCTTTACACCTAAGTCATATTCTCTTTTTATCTCAAGTCATGAATCGTTATGTAAAAATATACCCAACAATCTAGAACTTTAAATTAAAACAGATCTTAATTCAAAATATGTGTTATGTCCAAAGTCTCAAATCGTATGTTAACATACAATGGTTCCTCTTCTTCCAACGCACAGAATATGCATAGATCTAAATCTAGTTCACAACATATGTCCTTTCTTAAATCAGTCACATATTAGCCATGTCCGATTATGCCATCATTCATTATTTGTCCCAAAGTTTTGCGTTTGTGCGTTAATCTCTTATGAGATGTGGCGCAGGCTCGTGGTAGCCTGGCTATAGAACAGAAAGAAGAAGAGATACAGAATAAAATAGATCAGAACAGAACGTACACAACCTCAAATTCATAATTACAATCATGTCACAATTATAATTAAAGTTTATATCGGAAAATAACTGTACTTGCCTTTCGTAGTTTTAAGGAAGGATAATAAACTGTTGTTGATGCAGAAATGCTGAATTACTCCTTTTTAATTGTTGTTGTAGCTCTAAACTTTGATTTGAGATTTGATTTAGCTTTTAATTCTATTCAGGTTGGAAGAATATGCATCAGTCCAAGTTTTGATTCCAGCAGAGTAGCGACGCCATTTTTTATTTTTAATTAGAATAGAGACAAAGTATAAACAGAATGAAATTGTGTAGTGAAAATGAGGCTAGGGGGCTGTTTATATAGGATTAGGCGGACGAATCTAGACAGAAAACGAGACCAGATACATCAGAATGAACCAGGTTCAAAAACTTGGTTTCGGGAGCAGGTCGACCCCCAGGTTGACACTATGGTCGACCTGGTCTGGCCAGGTCGACCCCCAGGTCGGCACTATGGTCGACCTGGCCCCTGGGAGGTCGACACTATGGTCGACCCCCAGGTCGACCTGGTCCATGGGCGGGAATTTTCCCGCCCAGCCTGTTCTGGGATTTTGAATTCGAATTTGAATTCGAATTTTCGAGCTGTTTTCGATTCTGAAATTCTCTGAAACTTCGGAGGGCCATATCTCCCTCATACGGACTCCAGTTCTCGAAAACTCGGACTCGTTTCCAAGCAGAATTTCGAGACGAACGCAATGGCACAATCGGTTTCCCTTGATTCTTATTTTATAATTTAATTATTCTCTGATTTGCTACTTATACGTTCATAGAAAATACGGGGTGTTACATTCTCCCCTCCTTAAAGGATTTCGTCCCCGAAATCTTCAAGTTAAGAAGAATGTGTCCTACCATCCTGTCATCCATCTACTCAACCATCATCCACAAGCATCCATTTTCCTTAGAAAACTTCTAAAGTTGTATGAACATATGCAAAAGTGTGTGTATATGTTCCATATCTAATGCAAAGATCAGGCGGTCCACTGATTCAGTTGACCTCCTTAATGCGAATTATGTCAGTGCCATGAGTCCAACATGTATGCAATTTTCCTATTTGATACATATCATTTCTAAATGTGTGCGCAATCATTCATCCAAATGCAACATACATGTGATGAGTCAACCATTTTTCATCCACAAAAATTGAAAATGCTCACACATCCATATGCAGTATGAGAGTGTTTTCGAGCCGATCTAGTGCCTAGTGTGTGTATATGCATCCACGAGCAACCACTTGCATCCACTTGCAACCATCAAATATAACATATCTCAAACACATGTTTACATCCATAGGATTTCTATCTAAAGGTCGAAGACTCGATCGATAAGATATAGTCGAATGATGGAAGCGAGAAAAAAATAAAAACTTGGTTCCCATTAGACCTTTGTTGAGAAAATAATTCCCCTAAGTATCGGTCCCGAAGACCGAAATCAACATCAGATTGATACCCAGAGGATTAACCTCTTTAGACAATGTCAAAACTGGAAATCTTAATCTTATCAGAAATATTCAGATACTTACAGACTACTGGTACATATCAGATCACCAAATGATTCTTAGGAAACTAAGCATGATAAAACCCAGAATGTATGCGTCCTACTTGACGCCTAACACAGATATCTCTCAAACCCCAATCTATCACAAGCAGATGAGTCATAACCCATATGGGTTTGAGCCTACAGTGGAATCAGAAACAATACTAGTATTAAAGTGCAGAGTATCGGTTACAGAATCAAAATGCCAGAATCAGAAAGAGTTTCAACTCAACAATCAGATAAAGAAATTAAACCTCCCACAGAAAGTTTTCCTAATTCTATCCTATCAACTAGCCTCGAGAGTGTTCGCATGCCCTCCAGAAGTTGGTCCTGCCCTCTGCCCTTGCCCTCTTTTTTTGGGGTAGTCCCTAGTGAAGTGTCCCATCTCACCACAGTTGAAGCAAGTGCCCTTCCTTTTCCTGCAATCCTTGTTCAGATGAGTCGAGCTTCCACAGGTAAAGCACTTTTTCTCCTTCTTATCTTCAGACTTCTCAATCTTCTTTTGTGTTTCCTTTTTGGGCCAGGATTTCTTGTTCTGTGGTTCTTCCTTCTTTGCCTCTTCCTTGCCCTTGTCTTCCTCGTGTAGTAGTGCCATGTCCACCAATCTCTCGTAAGTTGCTCCCATGGGTACATGGGTCATGGCTAGACTGTGCAGTGGATCGTTCAATCCTTTAACAAAGCGGAGAGCATTTTTATGCTGAGTGTTGACTAAATCCAGTCCGAACCTAGCCAATTGGTTAAATTGGTTGACGTATTCCTTGACCGTCATACTTCCTTGCTTAAGAGATAAGAACTTTTCCAGTTGTAGACTTCGTTCAACTTGCGAGAGGAATTTCGTCTCAAACCTTGTTCCGAAATCCATCCATGTTTCAACTAGCCTCTCGGCGTTAGTGACTTCCCACCAATAGGAAGCTTCGTCCTTGAGTAACCATACCGCCAATTGTACTTTCTGCCAATCGTCTACCTCGAAAATGATGAACAAATCTTCTGTCTCCTTCAGCCTGTTCCTTGCTGCCACGAAGGATTCAGTTCCACAAAAGTCTTTTCCACCCATAGCCTTGAAGTCGCTACACGTCTTTGCGAAAGCATTTCCACGAGGAGGAGGAGGAGGTACCACTGCCACTGGGGGAGGAATATCTGCTGGGCCTGTACCGTTGGCCCTAGCCTCTAAGTACCTCCTGAACCAGCCAGGTATTGGCACACCCTCTGGAAGGTTAAGATTCCCAGACATGCTGAAACGAAAGAAAAAGGATTCAAAATGGAGAACTGAAAAGATAGATATATGGCTTTCGGGGATTATGTTTTTCAAAATAAGCTTTATTTTTTTGAAAATATTTCCTTTCAAAACCTTGTTGAAAATAGTTTTAAAAAACTTTACCCAATCTAGTAACCTTCTGCTCTGATACCAAGTGTAACACCCCACCTCCGTTAAGGTCACTCACAAAGGGAATGTCTTAACTTTGATGGAGCGTTTTAGTAGACAAAATAGAAACTTACAAGACAGATAAAACATTACTTGAAAAATTTATAGCTTTATTACAATAGAAACCGAAGTAAGTTTGGTTACATCCTTTCAAATCACAATATCAGAATTCAAGTACAAAATATCAGTCTTGTACAAAAGCCTTCAGAATGCATAGTTTTTAAAATCATAATCCCCACAGAAGCTGCCATAAGGAGTCAAGCCATACTTTAAGCACTTTAAGTACTTCAAGCAGAAGAAATCCAGATTAAGCTAAAGTATTCCCTCCTTGGATAACCTGGGGGGGAGCGGAAGAAAAAGGGGCGAAAACAAGCAAGGTCAGACATAAAGTCTGGCAAGTCTAGTGACTTTCAGCTTATGAACAGATAATAATAATTATGACATGAAAATAAAACTGGATGCGAGATAACAGTAACAGGAGTAGTAGATATACTTAGGTTAAACAGAAAAAGAACAGAATGATGTAAGCTACTACTTTTCACCTCTCTGCACTAGTACTAGTATAACAGGATTAGGTGTCACACCAATGTCTAAACTGAAACAGAAACGGGAACAGGAAAATTTCCACAGAAGAGAATGCTAGTAATGGGCCTTTACCACCCCAATAGAAACAGACAGAAACAGAATGCTAATAATGGGCCTTTACCACCCGAACAGAAACAGACAGAAACAGAATGCTAATAATGGGCCTTTACCACCCGAACAGAAGGTACAGAAACAAATTAATCCCTACGGAAACAGAATGTAGAATTAGGTGTACACTAGTAAATGGGCCTTTACCACCCGAACAGACGGTACCACGCAGAAACAGACAGGTGTTACCACCCACAAAAACAGACGATACCAACAGAAACAGACAAAACTAAGTGTACCCTAAAACCCTACCCCAAACGATCTACTCCCTAATACATAAATACCCTGTGTCGGCCCCACAGTAGGGTGTATCACATCCTAAAGTGACAACCAATTGGCACAAACCCATTTACAGATGTCACGGCGTCTTACATCCTCAGAGGCAGACTGGGATCCATGCACGCACATGACCCAGTTGGAACGCACCATCAACACCCTTCGCCATTATCAGAATGAACCGCTTATAATTAGTTCAGTAAGCGTGCCCGGACCCTACCTTCTATTGGGTCAAAGTTTTGATACCAGAAAGGGTTACTGTCTAATATGGGTCCCAAACAACAGATGACACAAGTAATTTCCCTCCTAACCTTGTGTCCCCAGACTAACAGTTTTCAGATTAACTTGATTACAAGTTCAGACATATAGAGTTCAAGTCAACTAGTTCACAGATCAGAAAATTAAGTTAACGGGTTTTCAGACTAACGGATCAGATGTACAGTTCTTAACAGATTGTCTAACTTTGTATTGGGACTACAGATTCACGAAACAGGTTTTATTAAATTCATCAGTCCGGTTGGTTTAACCCTATTTACCCAAAATGTTTTGGACATCATACTTATCCCAGATTTGCATTAATTAAATATTAATGCACAGACCTCTCACATTAGGTCGGTAGCTTGTAGCCGCTGGATATGCCAGGCGGTTCCGGGCAGACTTCTGCCACAAGCCAGACCTAACCTCGTGTCTAAGCATATTTTAGTTATGCCTACGACCTATCACATTAGACTGACAGTTTGCGGTCGCTGGTTAAGCCGGTTGGTTCTGGGCAGGCTTCTACCACAAACAGAGTCTAACCTCGTGTCATAGCCAATTCATTCCAATACAGATTTTTCAGATATCAGACTAATTCTGTTTATCTAACAGATTAAACTTCTTTATAGGATACAACAGATTAATCAAATTTCCATGTTTTACTAAATCTTAGGTCGAGCCTACGAATTTCCATACCCAGATTACCATTATCTAGTTCTCAACAGATCAGACAATTCAACAGATAGCAGATCTAGCAGTTTAAGCGATTCAACAGATTTAGCAGTTTAGGCAATTCAACAGATGTAGCAGATAACGGATTAGGCAATTTAACAGATGTAGCAGATTAGGCAATATAACAGAACTAGAAGATTAGGCAATATAACAGAACTAGCAGATTAGGCAATATAACAGATTTAATCATTCCTTAAAGTTTCATAGACATATCTTGCCTAATTATAAATTTGGCCTAAGTTTGCATGCCTAAATAGTTGTCATGATTCACAATATGATCATATACCCCACGTTTGCATTGAAGTTACATGGCACAGATTAGGGTCATAATTTACTATATAACACATGTCCCAAATTTAGTTAAACTTGCCTAGTACGAAAGATTCACATATAAATTATACCAAATATAGCCATCGATTTCAATGCATGTCATATATTCAAAAATCTCCCACTTAGGTGTTATTCACATTTAACAGTTACCAAATCTTAATATAGATCTTTACACCTAAGACATATTCTCTTTTTATCTCAAGTCATTAATCGTTATATAAAAATATACCCAACAATCTAGAACTTTAAATTAAAACAAATCTTAATTCAAAAGATGCGTTATGTCCAAAGTCCCAAATCGTATGTTAACATACAATGGTTCCTCTTCTTCCAACCCACAGAATATGCATAGATCTAAATCTAGTTTACAACACATGTCCTTTCTTAAATCAGTCATATATTAGCCATGTCCAATTATGCCATAATTCATTATTTGTCCCGAAGTTTTGCGTTTGTGCGTTAATCTCTTATGAGATGTGGCGCAGGCTCGTGGTAGCCTGGCTATAGAACAGAAAGAAGAAGAGATACAGAATAAAATAGATCAGAACAGAACGTACACAACCTCAAATTCAGAATTACAATCATGTCACAATTATAATTAAAGTTTATATCGGAAAATAACTGTACTTGCCTTTCGTAGTTTTAAGAAAGGATAATAAACTGTTGTTGATGCAGAAATGATGAATTACTCCTCTTTAATTGTTGTTGTAGCTCTAAACTTTGATTTGAGATTTGATTTAGCTTTTAATTCTATTCAGGTTGGAAGAAGATGCATCAGTCCAAGTTTTGATTCCAGCAGAGTAGCGACGCCATTTTTTATTTTTAATTAGAACAGAGACAGAGTATAGACAGAATGAAATTGTGTAGTGAAAATGAGGCTAAGGGGCTGTTTATATAGGATTAGGCGGACGAATCTAGACAGAAAATGAGACCGGATACATCAGAATGAACCAGGTTCAAAAACTTGGTTTTGGGAGTAGGTCGACCCCCAGGTCGACACTATGGTCGACCTGGTCTGGCCAAGTCGATCCCCAGGTCGACACTATGGTCAACCTGGCCCCTGGGAGGTCGACACTATGGTCGACCCCAAGGTCAACCTGGTCCATGGGCGGGAATTTTCCCGCCCAGCCTGTTCTGGGATTTTGAATTCGAATTTTCGAGCTGTTTTCGATTCTGAAATTCTCTGAAACTTCGGAGGGCCATATCTCCCTCATACGGACTCCGTTTCTCGAAAACTCGGACTTCTTTCCAAGCAGAATTTCGAGACGAACGCAATGGCGCAACCGGTTTCCCTTGATTCTTATTTTATAATTTAATTATTCTCTGATTTGCTACTTATACATTCACTGAAAATACGGGGTGTTACATATACACACTAAACTATCTGAACAAAGGTATATAAATAACTGGTTATAGTACGCCAACTAATGCATCCACTTTTGAATCACTTTTCGGACCATTTTCAAATCATCAAAACACCTTAAACATTGTTTTGATCAAGCAGGTGACTGATCCTAAGCTACAATGCAGGGTATAAATCAGACTAGTTAGCTCCAGAAAGTGGTATGCACTATTCATAGCATACTTATCTTATATACTTAAATGGGTAGACACATACATGTCAAGTCATCAACACAGTAAATGTAGTTTGGTGATTTAACCAATATATATTCAACCACCAATTATGAGCAGCAAGTTTATCTACATATCAATCAGGATGTGTAACGTCCCGTATTTTTGACAGCCAAATACTTTATTTATTTTAAATATTTATTTGGAATATAAATGGATTTTAATATTTAAATCGCTATTTAAACGAAGTTGAACGATATATATTCATATATAAAATAAAACGAGCTCAGAACAGCGCTGCAGTTCGTAAAATAGAGTTTTGAACTTCAACTGAATGTACAGAGCCCATTTTAAATCAGATTTCTGTGAAACAAGAAATGTACGGAGCAAGTGAAGTATATTTTCCTAGTGAAAAAGAAAAATCGGGATTTCGTCGTGTAGATTGGAAGTTATGCCCAAATCAATTTGGCAGAAAAACAGCGGCGTAATCGTTTATCGACCGTAACGGATTATTGGATATAACTGCATATGGGTTTTGAATTTAGACTAGGTTCTTTTGAGGCGTAGTGATAATTTAATTTTTAGAATTTTACTGTAATTTTTAATTAATTAAATAAGCAACTTTTTATTTGGAGTACTTTGCACCCTGTAATCAACATTTTGGGATTTCACAATATAAGTTAAACTACCGGTATTATTATATTTTTGGGATCGCGACACCTCACTGAACGCGACTATATTTTTATTTCAGTCTGCAACGCTCATACATGAGTACATAGTGGTGTAGGTAACTTTATTTGAATGGTTAACTGGTCAAACGAACTCAAAATTCAACGAAACAAGTTCCATACGAAACCTTAGGAAGAAGTCTAGTGAAATGTCAAGGCCTCATATTTTTAGGATTTTTTCTGTAATTTTAAGGAATTATTGCTCGGTGTTTTTCATCGATATTTTCTAAAGGATTTTCGCAAACGGTGTCGGAATTCGACGAAACCTGTCTCATTAGATCCGGAATATTTTTTTATGTTAGAAATAGGTGTCTTTATTTCGATTAGAGATCATAAGTAGCGATTTTTAACTTGATTTCTCATGTGCAAGTTAGCTTTATTATTTTATTATTAAACTATCCCAACTCTTCTTTTGACCTTTCCTTTTGCTTACGTACAGACTTCCTTGCGCCCCAATCCCTCCTTGCCTTGCACTCCAAACCACCAGTTACCGTGTTCACCAAACCATTGAAATGCCTTGGGCACCAATCCAACTGATACCGTGCCACTCACGTACTCTATCCTATAAATACATTGCTACATCCATTTTTTTTCCCCAGTAAAACGGTGAAAACCGTATTTCCGTTCAAAAGGAAAAAAAAAAAAAAAAAAAACGAAACTGAAATGAGGGATGAAATGAGGGGTAAGCATTGGGAAGCTTACGTTGCAAAAAGAAGAAAAAACTAGGAAGAATAAAAGATGCGTTAGAAGAGGGAGAGGAAGAAGGCTACTAGAAAGAGTAGTGGATGCGGTTGAGGGATGGACGGTTGGGCTCATGTTCAAAAAAAAAAATAAAAAAAAAAAAAAAAAAATAAAGGGTCAAAACGTAAGAAGGGGATGGGGGGAGATCTGCGATGGGGATGGGCTTGATGCGGGGTAAGGAGGCAGGAAAGAAATGGTTGCATGCGACAGAGGAAAGATGGGAGGCCGTGAGTTTTGAGTAGGGAGCGGAGCAAAGAAAATAGCAGGTAGAAGATGGTTTCTCAACTAATTACCATTATATTTGCTTAATACTATTTATAACTAGCCTAACCTACTTAACTGAAGTTTCATTAGAACGCAAGTTTAGGTAGATAATATAGATTTAGAACGTTCTGATGAGCCTGAAAACTGAAACTTACCTGATTGGTTTTCGCTCCTATACCCCTTTGCCGATACAACTTGTTCAAATAAGTAGATTTCGTTGTTTAAGATGTAAATGCTTAATCATTTTATAATCAACATAACCGACTATTTAATTAGTAACATAACTGGTTTTGTAATTAGGAAATTAGCATTCTATTTTCCTAACTAAATTTTGTAAGGGCCCAAAACATAGTTTATATGTACCTGATTATAAGTATAGGCTATAAAGTGAATTTATACATGAGCAGGCGGTGGGTTCATGAAGGACGTGGCCTATTTATTGTAATGTGAACGGAGTTATTAATCAAATTTCAAGTACCTATTCAAACCGAGCCTAAGGCATTACTGCTATCAGTTATAAAATAGCGCTAGGTGCATTCTTAAAATTTTAACCCGAACGTACTGAAACAAAAGATTTAAAGTAACATATTAAATTAATTAGTGAATAGTGTATTAATTATTACTTTGTTGTACAGCGACGAAATTCGATAAAACAGATAATGCTGGAATCGTGTCAACGGGCATAGTAATATGAAATTGAAAGGACGCGACGGGGAGCTTGTAAAACGAACCGTTCTGACAACAAATAGGAATCAAGGTGAGTTAAACTCACTCAGTTCTCCCTTCTTATATTTTATATAAGTCGGGTTTTCTAATTTTGTGCTATGCTTGTTTATGGTTGTTGTTTGTTCGTTCGTTGTATGGGCTGAAACAGTTAAATTAAACGACGGTTTAATTTAATTGAAACTAATCGTTATTTCTAACGATTGAATCCAAGTGAGGTAACTTACCTCAGTGGTTACGTTTATAACACTATAAACGTTATGATCAAATAGTTGAATGCTTGAACTGCTGTTATTATCCTAGTATTAACTGTTACAGTTATTATTGACCGTTATCATTAAACTGTTCATGTCATCTATTTAGATGGAAACCAAATATTGATTGGCCATTTTGAACTGAATAACATTATCAATATGATTATGTTGTTTGTTATGTAATGTGAAATTGGTTTATATTTCACGTTTGGTACTGTAGTAACCATTTGCCTCTTTAATACCGTCGACTAAAAGGAATGATTTTTCGAAATCGATACTAAATGGATTTCGAATGTTTTCAAAGATATAAATATATATTTATATGGTTTTGAAATACGATTTTTATTGTAAAAATAATAGTCGAGGTTAAATTTATCAAATTTTATATAAATATAACTAGTAGAGATGCAAGATGTATTAAATGAATGGTTAAACGATATAATTTATCGTATTGATTATTTAAATATTGAAATGGTTTTGTGAAGGCCTTACGGTCGTAAAAGAAGTTTTAAATTGATTTCATAATAGAAAATGGAATGGTTAAATCATGGGTATGCGGGAACGGTTAAAAGAGTTCAAAGAGAAATGTTTTGTAATAAATGATCATTTTTAACAAACGACATTTCAAACAAATACGAAATGTGATAACATTTCGTGTATGAGATTTACAAATCAATGGATTGGAAATGAGTGGTGATTTGAGAATGGGGTTTCATATTTTGAATGAAATCGAAGTTGAAAGTCTAAATATGAATTTATAAATGAGATTTGGTTAAATAAATGGAAGCGAGTATATTCCGAGGTTCGGAATGTGGTATTCCGAAGTTCGAAATGATCAATCGAAGTAAGTTCTATTCCGAGGTTCGGAATGTGATATTCCGAAGTTCGGAATGTTAACTGAAGGCAGAATTTTAAATGAGGTTAAGAATGTGAATAACGACAACGAATATTAGTTGTCGCTGATGAATTACAAATGAGATTTGTAAACAAAATTAAAGATGCGCAAATGAAAACGAATGGTAAGTATCGTAGTTAATTTACAAAGATTTTGTAAATGGAAATTTAAAGTTTTGAAAATGAAGTCGAGTGAGTAAATAAAATTAAGGGTTTGTGAATGTGTTTATAACATGGGTTACAAAAGAAATAAGATATGAGATTTTTCTTAAAGGGATTATCATATGTTGCAGACAACGAATAAGTGGTCGAGTACGAGTTAAAGAGAATGTAATAAGTGAAATAGTTTTGAAATGAAGTTTGTAATGTTTGGCACAAATAACAAGTTGAATCGTCTTGATAAATACCAATATAAGGATTTGAAAAGTATATCAATATAAAAATTGTATAAGGTATTAATATGAGATTTATAAAAGTTTTGTTTATATGGTTTTTAAAACAAATGAAATTTGAATTGTCGAAATAAAGGGTAATATTTGTAATAAAGAGATATCAAGGAAGTTTCATAAAGATTATATTTATAATAGAATCAAAGTTCGTATATAATATTGTAAATGATTATTAATATAAATCGAAAGGATTTAATAAGAGTTTACTTAATAAAATAGTTAAGTAAACGTGGATGAGATTTGGATAGGTTTTCAAAGGGAAAATATGTTGTCAATAAACTTCTATTTATTCTGAAGATATGAATGATGTTGGTCAAGGTCTGAGAGGTAATAAAATACCCCAACTTGAACGACTCCATGATTATTCAGGAATGGTATTAGTTTATAAACGAGGGTAATTGAGGGAAACATAAGTTATGATTTCCGTTAATGATATTATGAAACTGTTTTCGAAAAGTTTATAAGATTGAATAAACTGAATCTGAAGGATATTCTTATTTTATAATAAGAAGTAAAAGCGATGTTTCAAATATTGGAAAATTTGAAGAATATAATCAACGGACGGTTCGTTAAAGAGGCTGAATGATACTGAGTATTGAATTAGTGAATCCATTTTCTTTTATGGATGAATGTTTGTTTTATTTGATAGTTAAATAACCAACTATCAAAATCTGGCCCATACGATTGTTGGTACGGAAAGACCGGGATCGAATATATTCGAAAACCATTCCTTCCAGCAAATACGAATACGTTGAAGATGCTGATTCAAGTTGGAGCTATTGAAGACCGTGGATCTTCATAAGCGGAAGGATTACTTAAAATCTCTGACTTGCAAGCAGAGATAAACTGCGATTCTGTCGTGGTTGGAATCTACGGATTGCAAGGACTTCTCGCTACTGATTCTCAGGGTGATTCCTAGGATGCAGTAGGAGAGTACCTTCAGTTCATCCTGTTCCTGGGTGACTTGTATGGATGAATGTCTGACAGAGTATTTCTAGAAAAGGTCACGTACATTGATTTCTTCAACCATACCAAGAGTGGAAGCGGAGAAGGAAACTTCTTTCAGCTAACACATAATGTATTGTTGTGGACGTCAATTAGTGATTGTTGATGGATCTGACAACGTGGCATTCGAAGTGAATGAGATGTCCTGATAAAGCGTAGCCTCAAGCCTCATCAACCGGGAGATGACAGAAATCGGGCAGGCAGCATGGCTATGTGGGTCGCTCCCATTAGGGTGTATAATCACCTATCTAGAGAAATTCCTTTTGCTTCTTGAATCTATTTCAATGCTGTCCCTTTTCGGGAAACGGTGGTTTGAGCCCAACCGTTGGTGATATACATTCGATACACTCAAGCGAAATGAGTGGTCGGTCATGTGAGGGCCGGGTTGCAAGACGTTCTTGTTGAACCCAGTGTATTCGCCTCTAGAGATACACTATCGGCAGGTGGTCCCATACCTTGTCAAGGTCGGAATCCAATCTCCAATAAGCACCTGCGGTTTTGTTTGTATACTATATATGTGGAGCGTGAGATGCAAGCGTTCTACTAGATTCTATTTACTTGTATTTAGACATTATGATAATATCAGACAAGATATTGATTTCAAAACTGTTTTGGATTATCGTAAGGTAAAAACCGTCCGTATTTATGTGTGGATTCGGTCTTACGATTATCCTTTTCTTTCGAAAAGATTTTTACTTTAAAATCAAGTTGTGTGATACCTTAATACTGTGCGAGTTTATCTCACTCTGGTTCACCAGACTGACCCGGTGTTTTGTAAATGCTCGGGTTAGGCCGGGATGTACAGGTCCAGGTTACCGGATGCTGCGAAGTCCAGAGACAAGCTGGAAGAGTTCAAACGTATGGTTATATATATAGCTACTGTTCCGCTGTGTGATTGTATATGAGGACAGGTTATATGACTGTCCAGATATGTTGATGTACTCTGATACTGTAAGTAATTTTGAAAGCTCTCAATAAAGATTTATTTCCATATTATATTTTGTTCCGCTGCGATGTGAGACTCTGATTCTGTGTTGTGGTGTGTTGTTCTTCTTCTTACTCTTCTATTCTAATATTTCTATCTTATCTTTCTCATCCTCCAACTTCTTCCTTCTAGCTTTCTGGAGATTCGATACTCGAATGGGACACAGTTTGTGTAAATGTCGAAAATTCGAGTGTCGAATTTTCCGGGTCGCTACAGTTGGTATCAGAGCTATTGGTTTAGTAATAACCTTGGCTCTGTGGTATAACTCGATAGAGATGGGGTTAGTAATACCCTAGATCGAGATTGAGTGTATGTATATATATGAGAGCGTATTTGTAAATTTTATATACAAATGTTTTATATTGTGTTTGTTGATCGGTTCAAGTGTTGAAAAGCATAGAACTGGCAATCGATACATTACTGTTTTGAAAAGAGGGTAAATGGAATAATTTTACCCAAAAATATATTTTTGTATAGAAAAGAAATTTTTATTAAATTATTGAGATATTTGTGTGTTTGATCGATTTGAATGGGATTCGAATCGAATTAAAAAGTTGAATTAATACTTAACTTGGTTAAGTGTAATTAAATTCAGAATGATATTGTAATTAAATTAAATAAATTGGAAATTAAATGAAAGAATGGTAATCAAATGTGTGAAGCCAAAATAAATATTAATATTGAATGTGAATTCAATAAATTTTGTTTATTTGGTTGTGTATTGGTCGATGGTTGTGAGTTGGTTGTTATTGGATGACAAGTGGTTGAATAGAATTCATTAAATGGTTTAATGAAGGCATGGAAAATAAATTCTAGTGTCAAAAATTAGAATGAAACTGAATATGAATTGAATTGAAACCAACTAGCGGGAAATTGAATCAAGATATAATATATTAAGCAAAATCAGATTTTGAATCGCGAGACAGAAGTCTGAAATGGTGTTGGACTGGTAATTTAAGAGTTGGAATTGACAATGGATGGAAATTGAGTTAAGAATGGGATTTGGCTTGAATGCGTGAAGGATTTGATTCTGAGGATAAAATTGGTATTTTGTTTGGGGATACATTTGTATATGCTGACAGGGCAGCAGATGGAAAGGATATAATGATTTGCCCGACAAAAAGGTACACGTTTATTTCTATATGGGTTTGGTGATTTATGAGCTTATTTGGCAAGCCGCTTGGCTGTTTTATTTTGTTTTAAATTGGGGAAGGCCTAAGAAGGCAAGTTGTAGTTGTACCGATTGAGCCGTATAGAGGAGGTGCTGGCGAAATTTTTCAGAAATTTCGAGTGTTAGAAAATTTTCAGAATTTTTGAAAATTTTCGTTTATAGAAATAAATTAATAAATTAATTTAAAATAAATTGGTTTAGTGAAACCGGAGTAAACAAATAGTTTTAACCTGGTTATAGGGTTCATTTTTCTACCTTAGCAATTTCGAGGACGAAATTATTTTAAGGGGGAAAGAATGTAACGTCCCGTATTTTTGACAGCCAAATACTTTATTTATTTTAAATATTTATTTGGAATATAAATGGATTTTAATATTTAAATCGCTATTTAAACGAAGTTGAACGATATATATTCATATATAAAATAAAACGAGCTCAGAACAGCGCTGCAGTTCGTAAAATAGAGTTTTGAACTTCAACTGAATGTACAGAGCCCATTTTAAATCAGATTTCTGTGAAACAAGAAATGTACGGAGCAAGTGAAGTATATTTTCCTAGTGAAAAAGAAAAATCGGGATTTCGTCGTGTAGATTGGAAGTTATGCCCAAATCAATTTGGCAGAAAAACAGCGGCGTAATCGTTTATCGACCGTAACGGATTATTGGATATAACTGCATATGGGTTTTGAATTTAGACTAGGTTCTTTTGAGGCGTAGTGATAATTTAATTTTTAGAATTTTACTGTAATTTTTAATTAATTAAATAAGCAACTTTTTATTTGGAGTACTTTGCACCCTGTAATCAACATTTTGGGATTTCACAATATAAGTTAAACTACCGGTATTATTATATTTTTGGGATCGCGACACCTCACTGAACGCGACTGTATTTTTATTTCAGTCTGCAACGCTCATAAATGAGTACATAGTGGTGTAGGTAACTTTATTTGAATGGTTAACTGGTCAAACGAACTCAAAATTCAACGAAACAAGTTCCATACGAAACCTTAGGAAGAAGTCTAGTGAAATGTCAAGGCCTCATATTTTTAGGATTTTTTCTGTAATTTTAAGGAATTATTGCTCGGTGTTTTTCATCGATATTTTCTAAAGGATTTTCGCAAACGGTGTCGGAATTCGACGAAACCTGTCTCATTAGATCCGGAATATTTTTTTATGTTAGAAATAGGTGTCTTTATTTCGATTAGAGATCATAAGTAGCGATTTTTAACTTGATTTCTCATGTGCAAGTTAGCTTTATTATTTTATTATTAAACTATCCCAACTCTTCTTTTGACCTTTCCTTTTGCTTACGTACAGACTTCCTTGCGCCCCAATCCCTCCTTGCCTTGCACTCCAAACCACCAGTTACCGTGTTCACCAAACCATTGAAATGCCTTGGGCACCAATCCAACTGATACCGTGCCACTCACGTACTCTATCCTATAAATACATTGCTACATCCATTTTTTTTTCCCAGTAAAACGGTGAAAACCGTATTTCCGTTCAAAAGGAAAAAAAAAAAAAAAAACGAAACTGAAATGAGGGATGAAATGAGGGGTAAGCATTGGGAAGCTTACGTTGCAAAAAGAAGAAAAAACTAGGAAGAATAAAAGATGCGTTAGAAGAGGGAGAGGAAGAAGGCTACTAGAAAGAGTAGTGGATGCGGTTGAGGGATGGACGGTTGGGCTCATGTTCAAAAAAAAAAAAAAAAAAAAAAAAAAAAAAATAAAGGGTCAAAACGTAAGAAGGGGATGGGGGGAGATCTGCGATGGGGATGGGCTTGATGCGGGGTAAGGAGGCAGGAAAGAAATGGTTGCATGCGACAGAGGAAAGATGGGAGGCCGTGAGTTTTGAGTAGGGAGCGGAGCAAAGAAAATAGCAGGTAGAAGATGGTTTCTCAACTAATTACCATTATATTTGCTTAATACTATTTATAACTAGCCTAACCTACTTAACTGAAGTTTCATTAGAACGCAAGTTTAGGTAGATAATATAGATTTAGAACGTTCTGATGAGCCTGAAAACTGAAACTTACCTGATTGGTTTTCGCTCCTATACCCCTTTGCCGATACAACTTGTTCAAATAAGTAGATTTCGTTGTTTAAGATGTAAATGCTTAATCATTTTATAATCAACATAACCGACTATTTAATTAGTAACATAACTGGTTTTGTAATTAGGAAATTAGCATTCTATTTTCCTAACTAAATTTTGTAAGGGCCCAAAACATAGTTTATATGTACCTGATTATAAGTATAGGCTATAAAGTGAATTTATACATGAGCAGGCGGTGGGTTCATGAAGGACGTGGCCTATTTATTGTAATGTGAACGGAGTTATTAATCAAATTTCAAGTACCTATTCAAACCGAGCCTAAGGCATTACTGCTATCAGTTATAAAATAGCGCTAGGTGCATTCTTAAAATTTTAACCCGAACGTACTGAAACAAAAGATTTAAAGTAACATATTAAATTAATTAGTGAATAGTGTATTAATTATTACTTTGTTGTACAGCGACGAAATTCGATAAAACAGATAATGCTGGAATCGTGTCAACGGGCATAGTAATATGAAATTGAAAGGACGCGACGGGGAGCTTGTAAAACGAACCGTTCTGACAACAAATAGGAATCAAGGTGAGTTAAACTCACTCAGTTCTCCCTTCTTATATTTTATATAAGTCGGGTTTTCTAATTTTGTGCTATGCTTGTTTATGGTTGTTGTTTGTTCGTTCGTTGTATGGGCTGAAACAGTTAAATTAAACGACGGTTTAATTTAATTGAAACTAATCGTTATTTCTAACGATTGAATCCAAGTGAGGTAACTTACCTCAGTGGTTACGTTTATAACACTATAAACGTTATGATCAAATAGTTGAATGCTTGAACTGCTGTTATTATCCTAGTATTAACTGTTACAGTTATTATTGACCGTTATCATTAAACTGTTCATGTCATCTATTTAGATGGAAACCAAATATTGATTGGCCATTTTGAACTGAATAACATTATCAATATGATTATGTTGTTTGTTATGTAATGTGAAATTGGTTTATATTTCACGTTTGGTACTGTAGTAACCATTTGCCTCTTTAATACCGTCGACTAAAAGGAATGATTTTTCGAAATCGATACTAAATGGATTTCGAATGTTTTCAAAGATATAAATATATATTTATATGGTTTTGAAATACGATTTTTATTGTAAAAATAATAGTCGAGGTTAAATTTATCAAATTTTATATAAATATAACTAGTAGAGATGCAAGATGTATTAAATGAATGGTTAAACGATATAATTTATCGTATTGATTATTTAAATATTGAAATGGTTTTGTGAAGGCCTTACGGTCGTAAAAGAAGTTTTAAATTGATTTCATAATAGAAAATGGAATGGTTAAATCATGGGTATGCGGGAACGGTTAAAAGAGTTCAAAGAGAAATGTTTTGTAATAAATGATCATTTTTAACAAACGGCATTTCAAACAAATACGAAATGTGATAACATTTCGTGTATGAGATTTACAAATCAATGGATTGGAAATGAGTGGTGATTTGAGAATGGGGTTTCATATTTTGAATGAAATCGAAGTTGAAAGTCTAAATATGAATTTATAAATGAGATTTGGTTAAATAAATGGAAGCGAGTATATTCCGAGGTTCGGAATGTGGTATTCCGAAGTTCGAAATGATCAATCGAAGTAAGTTCTATTCCGAGGTTCGGAATGTGATATTCCGAAGTTCGGAATGTTAACTGAAGGCAGAATTTTAAATGAGGTTAAGAATGTGAATAACGACAACGAATATTAGTTGTCGCTGATGAATTACAAATGAGATTTGTAAACAAAATTAAAGATGCGCAAATGAAAACGAATGGTAAGTATCGTAGTTAATTTACAAAGATTTTGTAAATGGAAATTTAAAGTTTTGAAAATGAAGTCGAGTGAGTAAATAAAATTAAGGGTTTGTGAATGTGTTTATAACATGGGTTACAAAAGAAATAAGATATGAGATTTTTCTTAAAGGGATTATCATATGTTGCAGACAACGAATAAGTGGTCGAGTACGAGTTAAAGAGAATGTAATAAGTGAAATAGTTTTGAAATGAAGTTTGTAATGTTTGGCACAAATAACAAGTTGAATCGTCTTGATAAATACCAATATAAGGATTTGAAAAGTATATCAATATAAAAATTGTATAAGGTATTAATATGAGATTTATAAAAGTTTTGTTTATATGGTTTTTAAAACAAATGAAATTTGAATTGTCGAAATAAAGGGTAATATTTGTAATAAAGAGATATCAAGGAAGTTTCATAAAGATTATATTTATAATAGAATCAAAGTTCGTATATAATATTGTAAATGATTATTAATATAAATCGAAAGGATTTAATAAGAGTTTACTTAATAAAATAGTTAAGTAAACGTGGATGAGATTTGGATAGGTTTTCAAAGGGAAAATATGTTGTCAATAAACTTCTATTTATTCTGAAGATATGAATGATGTTGGTCAAGGTCTGAGAGGTAATAAAATACCCCAACTTGAACGACTCCATGATTATTCAGGAATGGTATTAGTTTAAAAACGAGGGTAATTGAGGGAAACATAAGTTATGATTTCCGTTAATGATATTATGAAACTGTTTTCGAAAAGTTTATAAGATTGAATAAACTGAATCTGAAGGATATTCTTATTTTATAATAAGAAGTAAAAGCGATGTTTCAAATATTGGAAAATTTGAAGAATATAATCAACGGACGGTTCGTTAAAGAGGCTGAATGATACTGAGTATTGAATTAGTGAATCCATTTTCTTTTATGGATGAATGTTTGTTTTATTTGATAGTTAAATAACCAACTATCAAAATCTGGCCCATACGATTGTTGGTACGGAAAGACCGGGATCGAATATATTCGAAAACCATTCCTTCCAGCAAATACGAATACGTTGAAGATGCTGATTCAAGATGGAGCTATTGAAGACCGTGGATCTTCATAAGTGGAAGGATTACTTAAAATCTCTGACTTGCAAGCAGAGATAAACTGCGATTCTGTCGTGGTTGGAATCTACGGATTGCAAGGACTTCTCGCTACTGATTCTCAGGGTGATTCCTAGGATGCAGTAGGAGAGTACCTTCGGTTCATCCTGTTCCTGGGTGACTTGTATGGATGAATGTCTGACAGAGTATTTCTAGAAAAGGTCACGTACATTGATTTCTTCAACCATACCAAGAGTGGAAGCGGAGAAGGAAACTTCTTTCAGCTAACACATAATGTATTGTTGTGGACGTCAATTAGTGATTGTTGATGGATCTGACAACGTGGCATTCGAAGTGAATGAGATGTCCTGATAAAGCGTAGCCTCAAGCCTCATCAACCGGGAGATGACAGAAATCGGGCAGGCAGCATGGCTATGTGGGTCGCTCCCATTAGGGTGTATAATCACCTATCTAGAGAAATTCCTTTTGCTTCTTGAATCTATTTCAATGCTGTCCCTTTTCGGGAAACGGTGGTTTGAGCCCAACCGTTGGTGATATACATTCGATACACTCAAGCGAAATGAGTGGTCGGTCATGTGAGGGCCGGGTTGCAAGACGTTCTTGTTGAACCCAGTGTATTCGCCTCTAGAGATACACTATCGGCAGGTGGTCCCATACCTTGTCAAGGTCGGAATCCAATCTCCAATAAGCACCTGCGGTTTTGTTTGTATACTATATATGTGGAGCGTGAGATGCAAGCGTTCTACTAGATTCTATTTACTTGTATTTAGACATTATGATAATATCAGACAAGATATTGATTTCAAAACTGTTTTGGATTATCGTAAGGTAAAAACCGTCCGTATTTATGTGTGGATTCGGTCTTACGATTATCCTTTTCTTTCGAAAAGATTTTTACTTTAAAATCAAGTTGTGTGATACCTTAATACTGTGCGAGTTTATCTCACTCTGGTTCACCAGACTGACCCGGTGTTTTGTAAATGCTCGGGTTAGGCCGGGATGTACAGGTCCAGGTTACCGGATGCTGCGAAGTCCAGAGACAAGCTGGAAGAGTTCAAACGTATGGTTATATATATAGCTACTGTTCCGCTGTGTGATTGTATATGAGGACAGGTTATATGACTGTCCAGATATGTTGATGTACTCTGATACTGTAAGTAATTTTGAAAGCTCTCAATAAAGATTTATTTCCATATTATATTTTGTTCCGCTGCGATGTGAGACTCTGATTCTGTGTTGTGGTGTGTTGTTCTTCTTCTTACTCTTCTATTCTAATATTTCTATCTTATCTTTCTCATCCTCCAACTTCTTCCTTCTAGCTTTCTGGAGATTCGATACTCGAATGGGACACAGTTTGTGTAAATGTCGAAAATTCGAGTGTCGAATTTTCCGGGTCGCTACAGGATGTGTGTGTGTATATATATCCATTCAATTTCAAATTTTATATAAACACATCTAAAATGAATCACCAACACTAGCCATACATCCAATATGTGCACATGTCACCATGTACATGTATATCATCCAATAAATCAAATAAACCATGCATAACAATATATTTCAAACATATAGTCGAATATATCACGCCAACAACAATGAAATCAATAATCACTGTATAGCAGCAGGACTAAGAAATTTAGTTTAATCTGACTTATCATGCCGTTCAACTAATCTGGCATACCATAACATAAGTCATAGTGGCCCTTTAAGAATCTTTCTTACTGAACTAATAATATCACTTTATTATAGAGCCTCCTTAATTCATTTCCCTCCGGTTCACAAATTGGGTATGCTCCAACCAGTATTGTTATAATACATATATAGCCTACTTCACACAAACATAGTTATGCAAATTATAGGGTTGGGTAATATAATCTTATGCAAATCGTTTTATAAAACCCAATCAGTTTATAAAACCTCTTTTTCTGCTTCACCATGGATTTATTCAATCACTATACAGCATGTTATTCAAACTAATATAGCATCCATCAACACAAATCATCCAAATAATGTTTGAATCACATAACTAACATTCATATTTATTTACAATGATCCTACAGTGGAACGAATGATTAAATAGCTGCCTGTAAAGGACTTACTGCTAAGGAAAAAAGGAAATACACTCACCTAACTTGCGTGCTTCCAGATCTCGATTTCATTCCTTCGAATCTGTGATTTGGCCTCGAGATTCTCCTAGCCTCGCTGCTCCCTCTCTCGAGTACATCTCCATCACGAATCCATCTTTGTTTCGATGTGAGATGATCAAATTTTATTGATTTTCCCTAATTCGGTTTTCCTAGGGTTCAGCCATTTTTAAGTTTTCCATTTTGTAGTGAATGAGATAAATGAAATGAGGTCGGTCAATTGTTTTCATGGAAATACAGCTAGGTTTAATTATTTTCCAATTACCTATTCTGCCCCTAGGTTTACATTTGGCTTATAACACTTTAAACCAACTTTTATAATACTTAAGCAAATTTCTACAAGTTAAACAAAACATACAAACTAACATGTATATTTTTTTCTACTATTTTTAACCACTCACAATTATATGAAATAAATTTACTGCTAAAATAAGATTATTTTAGGGCTATAAAATTTGGGTTATCACATTGGAGCCAATTTTTTTTAACAATGGCAGATGAAAGTTTTAAAATTTGAATAGGTGTGTGCGGACATTTTTTGGCGTTGGAGCCAGAACTTTCAGCAATGGCGGAAATTTTTTAAGATTTGGTGAAATTGTTTTGAAAGTGGTTTAATATGATAACGTAATTAAATACTATTTTTAGGATATATCATTTTGAAAGCCATTTAATATGGTAAGTTAAATGATATATAATAACTACTAATTAATTTATGATTTTCCTTTTCTAGTATTTTTCTTTAAAAATTATATTAAAACATTATATAAAAGTAGCTTGAAATTTTTTGTTACAATATTAAATATTACCTTTTAATTAACTAATATTACTTCTTAATTATTAGTTATCACTTCTTATTAGTGAATCTAAAATTTTAAATAATCGTTTTTAATTTCAAATTATTACTTTATTATTAATATTAGTTATTGTATGTTTTCAAATTAATTATTATTAGATAGTAATGATCAATAATTAATAATTTTGTTAATTATTTAATAATTGACTATTAAGTATTGTTATTTAATAATTATAATTATCAATGTACTATTTAAATAGAAAAAGGAAAATATCACCTATTGCAACATATGCATTTTTTACAACTGACAAGGAAGAAATGTTGTTAATTATATTAAAATATAGTCATATATTACAATACTCAAAAAATAAAAGTTGTGATAGGCTTTTATTACAACTGTCAAAATAACACAGTTTTTAAAAATAAGTTTATTACAACTTTTCTAGAAAAAAGTTGTAAAAAACATTTATTACAACGGTGCTTTTACCACCGTTATAAAGTTAAAGTTGTAATATGATGTTTTTGTTGTAGTGACTACTGGAGTGATTGGCGGGAGTACACGATGTGTTTCATGTTTCACACTTACGGAAGTGTCTACATGATTCCGTGGTAGTAGTAGAGTCAAGTACTCTAGAGGATATCGAGGTAGAGAGGGAGACATCAGTCAAGAGAGTTCCTACTCGAATTCTAGGAACCGAGGTGAAAACTATGGAATAAAGAGATCAAGCTTGTTAAGATTCAGTAGGGCGAAGATAACGACAACGCGACTTGGGAACCAGAAGATAGGATTCAAGCTTCTTTCCCGTTTCTCTTTGAGAATGCGCTCTTAATTCTTTCCAATACTTTGAATTTGAATCTTTTTTTCGTATCGTTTGAATCATAAGTCTTAGGTAGAAGCCTATGAATGGTTTAAAATATGTTAATAGAACATGTTATGGTTGGATGGATTCACGTTGATGCAAATGTTTGCTAGTGGATGCAGTGGATACGTACACACACTAATCACTAGTTGGAGATCAACTGAATTAGGACTCTTACATAATTTCATATGGATGCATATGCATTTTTTATTTTATATGGATGAAAAATGGTTGAATCATCACTTAGATGTTGTACTTTGGTGATTGGTTGTTGCACGCATATAGAGTTTTATATATGTATCATTAGGATTTCTTTGCATACATATTGGATGCATAACACAGACATGAATTGCATTAAGAAGGTCAACTAAATCAGTAGACCGCCTTATTTTCGCATTAGCTTAGAAGCATATACACAACACTTTTGCATATGTTCATAAAAAGCATTACAAAATCTAAGACAATGGATGTCAGTGGTTGATGGTTGAGTAGATGGGTGTAGATAATGGTTGATAATATTTATAGCATTCTTCTAATCATGAAGATTTCAGGAACGAAACCTTTTAAGGGGGAGAATGCAACCCCCCGAATTTTTGTAAACAATAATTAAATGTAAAATATTAATAAACTAAATATTAATCAGAATAATACTCAGAATTGGACAAATAGGCTAGCACCATTGAGTTTGTTGTAATTTTCCGATCAAAATGGACCTTTGGTTTGGCAAAATCGGAGTTAAAATGAATTAGCTATGAATTAAAGAACAATTTAGAAATTTAAAATAAATGAATAGATGAAACCAGCGATCACTGGGAGACCCATGCCATATGGGTCGACATGAGTGTCAACCTATGGGTATAGGGCTGTTACGGTAATGGTTACCGCTACCATTTGGCAAATACCATTACCATGCTGTTTTCACTAGTAAGCCAGAATTGCTTACCTTTACCATTACCGATCGACTAGTATACCGAAGACTGGTATACCGATAATCTGGTAACTATTACACTGGTAATGGTAAATTATTGTTTGTCTATCAAATTTTATATCTTGACATGTTTTTTGTCGGTGCATATTTATTATACTATATGTAGTGTTAGTTAATAAAAAACATAAATGAGAAAGAAAATAAGTGTACATAGAACTATTTTACCAGATTATTGAAGTAAATATAATCATTTATTTGGTTCTAAATGCATATAATAAATAATATCATTTTAAATGCATATAATAAATAATATCATAAGAATATACATGTTTTAAATTAACTGGTAAAATTACTGTTACCGCTGGTATTGAAGAAACGTTACCGATAATTTTCCGTTAAAAATGGTAAATTTACGTTATCGTACCGTTTTAACTGGTGTAATGATTTCAATCAAAAATGGTTACTGATCGACTGGTAATGGTATGTTAATGATAAATTTACCATTACCATAATATCCCTACACGGGTCGACCCCTTTGTCGACCTAGGAAGGCACGTGGGTTGATCCAGGTGAATGAAACTGTGTGCCCTTCCTGGCATGCAAGCAGCGACGTTTATATTATTATTTACAGGGTTGTTTGCTGAATTGGAATTTTTTTATTGGTTTATTTTAAACAATAGACTGTAATGACACTTTCTTGTTAGTCCGATGACATAGTTGGACTAGATCTAATCTTAGATTTGAACGGCTGAAGGCATCCAGTAAACCGTATAAATAGACTAGCAGAGCCTCTCTCATTTCTTCACACCCATTATCTCTTCTTCTTCTTCTTCCCCAGGCCTATCCTCAAAATTAGAAAATGTCACATAATTATATTTTATGGGGTGAAGAAGTTCTTAAGTTTTTTATAACTGTAACGACCCGTGTTTTTGGCACTCGAATATGTAATTTAATTTATTTAATTTAATATTATATTTGGAATATCGATGGAATTAATATCTAATTCCCTTTTTAAACAAAGTTCGATGTTATATATTTATATAATTATAAATAGAGCTTGAAATATAGCGCTGTAGTTTGAAAATTCGAGTTCGAATTTCAACTGGACATACAGAGTCCGATATAAGTCGGATTTCTGTGAAACAAGAAACGTTGGGAGCGTGTTGACGATAGCTTTCATATGAAAGAGAAAAATCCAGATTCCGTGTTATTGGTTGCGAGTTATGGCTAAATCAAATTTTGAAAAAAAACGCTGTGGAAATCGTTATCGGCCGATAAAATAGCCGTTTTGCAAACGGACTCTGTTTTCGATGAAATTAGTTTCATTGGGACCGTATCGCTAAATTATTGTCAGAAAGTCAAACGGCGTGGCAAACAGATGTCGTAGGTGACCACAACAACCGTAAACGCCCGTTCAAATTCTATAGCGCGCATTCAAATAAATATAAGGAGTATTTGGGCGTAACTTGAGCAGACGATCGAATTAGGCCGCGGAACCAGTTCCGTTGAGTTCGTATCGTCGATTAGAGTCAGGATAGGTATATAGTTTGTTATTTTTAGAGATCGAGAAATTTGGCGTTAAAAAGGGTAGGGCGGTTCGGGGTAAAAACAGCCTATCGGGCAAACAGTCTCAGAATGCGATGAAACTAGTGCCGTTGGGTTCGTATCGACAAATTATTGTAAGATTTGAAAGTTTCAAGTTGATCGGATTTATCTGGTGACCGTGAAAAAATTAAACGCGTGTTTATTTCTGGTTTTATAAAGGAAATTTTTTCATACGATGTCGGAATTCGACGAAACTTGTCTCATTGGATCCGGAATATCTTTTTACACTAAGATTAGTATTTTTATCAGTAAACAGTGGTCATTTATAGGGGTTTTAATCAACTACTTTACCGGTAAGTTTCGTTTAAATTAAATAATATTATATGGTTCCTATATATATATACACTAACCCTTATTCTCAAAACCTCGTCCAATTGAGTTGCCTTGTCAAATTTCATTTGCGCCGCCTCTTACACAAAATCAATGGTTGAGAGCTCACTTCCTTTCTCCCAATAAAACTCGTTATCAGTTCATTATTGTCAACCATCTTCAACCGCAAAAGCATAGAGGGTATCGAGCTCGAGACTTTGACCGTTGGTGATCGGTCCTTGACTTTTCTGGTGGCCGGAGTGGCATCTAATAGGCTCGGCATTCGAAGCAAAGCTGGGAGCAAACGGCAGCACTGGTGTGGACAACATTCATGGTGGAGTGGGGATGGTGAATGGGTTTTAACGTGAGCAGTATGCGGAAGGGAATTTGGGGTTTTATGGTGTAAAAAGGGAGACAGTAACGACCTTGGGGGAAACCGTGTGAAGCCTGGAACCTGACTGTTGAAACCAACGTAATACTGTGTATTTCAATAGTTAGTTCATAAATCATTCACTTAAAAACCCTAAGTTTGATCTGCGTCACGTTTTGAATAGGTTATCCGCTGAAATCCATAAACCAGAAGGAATTGTTGAGGGAAACACGGTGCAGGAGCTTTTTGAAAGCAAAGATTCGAAGAACATTGGTCCGTATAATTCAAAATTTACCAAAGGAAGTGTCACCGTGTTTTCCAAAACAAGGGACAGTATGGGACCTGGAACCAAACATTGAGAAGTGCTTGGCAGGAGATGGTAAAGAAGGCAAACAACATGCTAACGTGAGGAGGAACTACACTATAACCGGAAATAGAAGATAGTAATTTAAGTTATGAATTTTATTAATTAAGTTAAATACCCATTTAAAGTCATATACATTAAAACGTCAATTTGCTTGCAGGGTAACAGTTGTTTATTTGATCAAATGGTGAAGATGGTAGCTTAAATTTAAATGCTACTTAAATAATTAGATTAAGTATAAAATTTGTCATACTAATTAGATCGTGAATTGGTACAGGAAGGGGATCGAGCTTAAAATGTGAAGCAGAAGATGGTTCGGGCCCCATCTTATAAAGTAATTAGTTAATTAAAGAAAATTGATTATGGATTAATTTGTTAATTTAAAATCGCGAACTTAGAATATTAACATTTTCGTGTGACGCTATCAGAACTGGATGAGACGAGCGATCTGGGACTGTATGAATGAGATCTACATTCTGAAACAGAAAAGGGCACAGTAGAATGTAGCCGGAAATCCCAGTTAAATTAAACGCGAGTTTAATTTAATCAAATCAGTTGTTATTATAACAACGCAACTCAAGGTGAGTTAAACTCACTCAGTTTTTCCCATTTATATTTTATATTAATTGGGTTTTTATTTCGTGTGCTCTGCTTGCTGATGGTTGCCTGTTTGCTAGTGATACCTTTGTTTGTTGATTTAACTGATGAAATTAAACCGTCATTTAATTTCAGTGAAATACCAAATCGTTATTTTTAACGATTGGTTCCAATAAAGGTAACTCACCTTGGTTGGTCACGTTTGTTTATAAACGTGTTTAAATTGTTGAATTGGTTGCATTGCTTATGGGTTGATTAATGGCCAATATTTATTGTTATCAGTTAAACAAAACTGAATGATCTGCTTTGTGATAACCGGTTTGAATACAGGGAAGAACAGGTTGGAGGGATCCAACCGGATTCCTCAATAGTATTGTTTGTTTTCATATCAATATATATGAACTGTCCTGTTTGGTGTGATTGATTTGATGGTTGATTATTGAATGTTCAACATCTGTTAGTTTAAACCAATGGGTGATATTGGTTGGGTATTTTGCAGCGTATGGCCTATAAAATCAATTGTGTTATAAATATTGATTCACCGTCAGGTGAATCGATAGAGATAAAATTATAAAATTTATTTTTTAACTGGAGTTGGGTTTTGAATATATTATTTTGAATCAAAGTTATTAAAGAGAAAATAAATAAATATTTTATTTATTTAAGACTTTGATTTATTTTTAATTGATTTTATTAAGTAAATTCCGATGTAAATCAGATTTATAAAGTACTAGATGAGGAATAAAATCGCATAGTTAAATTTGGATAATTGTTTTGAAAAGAAAACAATTAATGGAATTTATTTAAATTAATTATATTTTTAATTAATTTAAAGTAAGGATTAATTAGAATCGGTTAATGAGATAATCGAGTTTTGAGTTAATTAAATCGACCAGTTTGAATTGAAATTGATTATCAAATTGATAGGTTTCGATTAAAATGGTTTAATGAATATTGTTTAAATTTAAACAAGGTTTTAAAGGGATTTACTATTTATTTGAGTAATAAAGGAATTAACTGCTAATGTAGAAATTGATTGGAATAAATTATTATTTTAATTAATAAAAATTTAGAAAATTACTTTTGAATGGAAATTCATTTCCAAAAAGTAATTGAATTTGGAACGAAATCTAGTTGAATGGTGAGGGATGTTCATGAACGAGTTTTATATTTAAAACCCAAGTTGCCATAACAAAGTATAAAAGGAATTTCAAGCGAACGAAATAGTTTGAAATGAAGGTTACTTAATCATTTGAATTAAGTGAAAGGAGATTTAGAGATAAAAGGGTTTATTATAAACCATAATTTATAAATGAAATTTAAAGTGTCTAGCGTTAATTTTACATTAACGTTACGTGAAAGTGGAATCAAGTAAAAGGGGAAAAGGGAAGTGAGATTTCCAAAGTGGATAAGGGCTAAATATGTTCTGAAAGGAGATTGGTAAAAGTAAAATTTGGAAAAGAAGTGAGTCGTAGGATTTTGGGAATAAAATCCGAACCATAAATGAGTTTGGTTAAAGAGGCAGAATTAAGAGTGGTGTACTTAAGTATTGAATTAGGAAAAATGGTACAATTGAGAAAGAGATTTTCCAAAGGATAAGAAAGTTTGTGAAAATGTACTTTGAATGGAACATTAGTTTTGATTACAACTTATATTTATCTAAGGATATGAACGTTGTTGATCAAGGTCTGAGAGGTAATTAAAATACCCCAACTTGAACGACATCAGGATTATCTGAAGATGGTATTAGTTGGTAATCGTAAAAGAGGTTGGTGATAGTTCATTATTTCCATTAGTGAAATAATGCAACGTTGATGGAAATTTGGAGTATATATATAATGAGAGATCAAGGTAAAGGAAATGTGAAGTTAGTTTTATTTTATTCTAATAAGCATTAGTTATCGTTTCAAGAAAGGGATAAACGATATTACGTAACATTGTTTATGAAGAAACAAGTCGAATAGATTTTTCAAGTTAAATAAGAAAGAAGGATGTAACAAATATTTTGAAGGGGGAATTAAGTGGGAATTTAATTTGGTCATTTTGCTAAGTATTATATAGAACTGGTTTTGAGAACACTTGTATACTGTATAAGAATTCAATTATCATATTTTTAAAGATTAAAAGAGTTAGAAGTTTTAATCAAGTTGAAGTAAATTAGTTTGTTAAAGGCCAAGTGATGCTGAATATTGAACCAGTGAACTCATTGGAGTGTCATGATTGAAACACTGTATATTTTGATAGTTAAAACACCGACTATCAAATCTGTCCAATACGATTGTTGGTATGGAAAGACCGGGATCGAATTTATTCGAAAACCATTCCGACCAACAAATACGTGAAGATCTCAGAGGATGATCGAGATGGAGCATTGAAGGCCGTGGATTTTCATACATGGAAGAACCTCTAATGTTCTCTGCCTGGAAAGCAGAGATAAGCTGTGATTCTGTCGTGGTTGGATTCTACGGGTTGCAAGGACTACTCGCTACTGATCCATGGGGTGATTCCTATATGGATGCGGTAGGAGAGTGCCTTCGGTTCATCCTGTTCCTGGATGACTTGTATGGACGGATGTCTGACAGAGTATTTCCAAAGGATCACGTATGTTGATTTCTCCAAACGTGCAATAGTTGTTGGCGGAGAAATTGCCATTCTCTTAGCTTTTGGCTAGAGTATTTTTATGGATATCAATTAGTGATATCTGATGGATCTGACGATGTGGCATTCAAAGTGAATGGTGACCCGATGTTCAAAGATAAATTCTGGCCTCAAGCCTCATCAACCGGGGAATGACAGAAATCGGGCAGGCAGCATGGCTATGTGGGTCGCTCCCATTAGGGTGTATAATCACCTATCTAGAGAAAGTCCTATTTGTTTCTTAAATCTATGATTCGATGCTGTCCCTTTTCGGGAGACAGTTGCTGATCCCAACCGTCGGTGATATACATTCGATACACTCAAGCGAAATGAGTGGTCGGTCATGTGAGGGCCGGGTTGCAAGACGTTCTTGTTGAACCCAGTGTATTCGTCTCTAGAGATACACTATCGGTAGGTGGTCCCATACCTTGTCATAGTTGGAATCCAATCTCCATTAAGCGCCCGCGGTTTTGTTTGTATACTATATATGTGGAGTGTGAGATGCAAGCGTTCCACTAGATTGATATTTACTTGTATTTAGACATTATTATAATATCAGACAAGATATTGATTTCAAAACTGTTTTGGGTTATCGTAAGGTAAAAACCGTCCGTGTTTATGTGTGGATTTGGTCTTACGATTATCCTTTTCTTTTGAAAAGATTTTTGAACTTTAAAATCATGATTTGATGATTTCCCCTTGTTACTGTGCGAGTTTATCTCACTCTGGTTCACCAGACTGACCCGGTGTTTTGTAAATGCTCGGGTTAGCCCGGGTTGACAGGATCAGGATACCAAGAGCTGTGAAGAGATGAGCTGGAGATGTTCAGTCATATGGTATTATATAGCTACTATTCCGCTGTGTGATGTATATGGGAACAGGTTATTATCACTGTCCCTTTGCTCTGATATTTGTAAGTATTTTTAAATCTCTCGATAAAGATTTATTTCAGTATTATATTTTATTCCGCTGCGATGTGAGACACTGTGGTGTTGTTTCTTCTTCTTCTTCTATTCTAATATTTCTTTCTTTCTTATCTCACCCTCTAAATTCTTTCTAATAACTATCCAGTGTTTCAGTGCTTGGAGGATCGACATGAGATACAGTATAGGTAATTATGTCGATTTCCGAGGCTGAAATCCCTGGGTCGTTACAGTGGTATCAGAGCTATTGGTTAAGTAATTACCTTGGCTCTGTGGCGTGACTCAGTAGAGATGGGGTTAGTAATACCCTAGATTGAGTTGAGTGTATAATATACGAGTGAACGTATTTGTAGATTTTATAAAAATTTGTTTTGTATCGTGGAGATTTATTTGTTTGAGTTGTCTGTGAGTTTTTGTCGATCAGTTTGATCCACTGTATCGATAGGGATTACCAAACGCTCAAGTACGATAAACCGACGCAGTATGTTTTGAAAGAGGGTAATTGAAATAATTTACCCAAATTATATTTTGATATAAAGAAGATAGATATATTTTGTAAATATTATAGTATATTGGATATGTCGGTTGATTATAATTGAAATGGTTATATAAATAACCAATTAAAGCTGGTATAATATAAAAACAGATTAATTAAATCTGAATTAAGTCAGGATTGAAATTAAAACTCTGGCAAAGTGAACAAGTGTTTAAACTGGAGTTGGGTTAAATATATGAGAAATTTAAGATCCTGGGGGATTTTAAATTGGTATACGAGCACCGTGTCGGTAGTTTGAAAAAAAAAAGATTTCAAATGGAAATGTTTTAATATGGGTTGGTCAGTGATATAGTGTTGAATTCACTGTGATAGCTGGGAAATAACTCTGATGGTGCTGGCCACATCATCAGTGTTCATTTCCGAGGTCTAAGTGAATGATTACTACCAAAGAAGTTGTTTTGAATTGCTTTGAGAAAAACAAGCTGTTTTAAATTGTGGAAAAGGAATAATTGAAATTTTTGGAAAAAGCTGAACTGTTTAAAACTCCCAGAGAATTTGTTTGAACAAAAAGAAATTTCCAATATCTTTGAAAATATTTATATATGTTATGGAAATTGGTTTCTAATTTAAAATGGATTAGATTTGAAAATAAATCGGGTTTTGATTTAAATTGGATTTGAAAGTTACTGGGTTTATAACGTTCTTTCTTACCTTAACAATTTCGAGGATGAAATTATTTTAAGGGGGGAAGAATGTAACGACCCGTGTTTTTGGTTCTCGAATATGTAATTTAATTTATTTTATTTAAATATTATATTTGGAATATCGATGGAATTAATATCTAATTCGCTATTTAAACAAAGTTCGACGTTATATATTTATATAATTATAAATAGAGCTTGAAATATAGCGCTGCAGTTTGAAAATTCGAGTTTGAACTTCAACTGGATATACAGAGTCCGATATAAGTCGGATTTCTGTGAAACAAGAAACATTGGGAGCGTGTTGACGATAGCTTTCATTTGAAAGAGAAAAATCCAGATTCCGTGTTATAGGTTGCGAGTTATGGCTAAATCAAATTTTGAAAAAAAAAACGTTGTGGAAATCGTTATCGGCCGTTAAAATAGCCGTTTTGCAAACGGACTCTGTTTTCGATGAAATTAGTTTCATTGGGACCGTATCGCTAAATTATTGTCAGAAAGTCAAACGGCGTGGCAAACAGATGTCGTAGGTGACCACAGCAACCGTAAACGCCTGTTCAAATTCTATAGCGCGCATTCAAATAAATATAAGGAGTATTTGGGCGTAACTTGAGCAGACGATCGAATTAGGCCGCAGAACCAGTTCCGTTGAGTTCGTATCGTCGATTAGAGTCAGGATAGGTATATAGTTTGTTATTTTTAGAGATCGAGAAATTTGGCGTTAAAAAGGGTAGGGCGGTTCGGGGTAAAAACAGCCTATCGGGCAAACAGTCTCAGAATGCGACGAAACTAGTGCCGTTGGGTTCGTATCGACAAATTATTGTAAGATTTGAAAGTTTCAAGTTGATCGGATTTATCTGGTGACCGTGAAAAAATTAAACGCGTGTTTATTTCTGGTTTTATAAAGGAAATTTTTTCATACGATGTCGGAATTCGACGAAACTTGTCTCATTGGATCCGGAATATCTTTTTACACTAAGATTAGTATTTTTATCAGTAAACAGTGGTCATTTATAGGGGTTTTAATCAACTACTTTACCGGTAAGCTTTGTTTAAATTAAATAATATTATATGGTTCCTATATATATATACACCAACCCATATTCTCAAACCCTCGTCCAATTGAGTTGCCTGGTCAAATTTCATTTGCGCCGCCTCTTACACAAAATCAATGGTTGAGAGCTCACTTCCTTTCTCCCAATAAAACTCGTTATCAGTTCATTATTGTCAACCATCTTCAACCGCAAAAGCATAAAGGGTATCGAGCTCGAGACTTTGACCGTTGGTGATCGGTCCTTGACTTTTCTGGTGGCCGGAGTTGCATCTAATAGGCTTGGCATTCGAAGCAAAGCTGGGAGCAAACGGCAGCACTGGTGTGGACAACGTTCATGGTGGAGTGGGGATGGTGAATGGGTTTTAACGTGAGCAGTATGCGGAAGGGAATTTGGGGTATTATGGTGTAAAAAGGGAGACAGTAACGGCCTTGGGGGAAACCGTGTGAAGCCTGGAACCTGACTATTGAAACCAACGTAATACTGTGTATTTCAATAGTTAGTTCATAAATCATTCACTTAAAAACCCTAAGTTTGATCTGCGTCACGTTTTGAATAGGTTATCCGCTGAAATCCATAAACCAGAAGGAATTGTTGAGGGAAACACGGTGCAGGAGCTTTTTGAAAGCAAAGATTCGAAGAACGTTGGTCCGTATAATTCAAAATTTACCAAAGGAAGTGTCACCGTGTTTTCCAAAACAAGGGACAGTATGGGACCTGGAAACAAACATTGAGAAGTGCTTGGCAGGAGATGGTAAAGAAGGCAAACAACATGCTAACGTGAGGAGGAACTACACTATAACCGGAAATAGAAGATAGTAATTTAAGTTATGAATTTTATTAATTAAGTTAAATACCCATTTAAAGTCATATACATTAAAACGTCAATTTGCTTGCAGGGTAACAGTTGTTTATTTGATCAAATGGTGAAGATGGTAGCTTAAATTTAAATGCTACTTAAATAATTAGATTAAGTATAAAATTTGTCATACTAATTAGATCGTGAATTGGTACAGGAAGGGGATCGAGCTTAAAATGTGAAGCAGAAGATGGTTCGGGCCCCATCTTATAAAGTAATTAGTTAATTAAAGAAAATTGATTATGGATTAATTTGTTAATTTAAAATCGCGAACTTAGAATATTAACATTTTCGTGTGACGCTATCAGAACTGGATGAGACGAGCGATCTGGGACTGTATGAATGAGATCTACATTCTGAAATAGAAAAGGGCACAGTAGAATGCAGCCGGAAATCCCAGTTAAATTAAACGTGAGTTTAATTTAATCAAATCAGTTGTTATTATAACAACACAACTCAAGGTGAGTTAAACTCACTCAGTTTTTCCCATTTATATTTTATATTAATTGGGTTTTTATTTTGTGTGCTCTGCTTGCTGATGGTTGCCTGTTTGCTAGTGATACCTTTGTTTGTTGATTTAACTGATGAAATTAAACCGTCGTTTAATTTCAGTGAAATACCAAATCGTTATTTTTAACGATTGGTTCCAATAAAGGTAACTCACCTTTGTTGGTCACGTTTGTTTATAAACGTGTTTAAATTGTTGAATTGGTTGCATTGCTTGTGGGTTGATTAATGGCCAATATTTATTGTTATCAGTTAAACAAAAATGAATGATCTGCTTTGTGATAACCGGTTTGAATACAGGGAAGAACAGGTTGGAGGGATCCAACCGGATTCCTCAAAATTATTGTTTGTTTTCATATCAATATATATGAACTGTCCTGTTTGGTGTGATTGATTTGATGGTTGATTATTGAATGTTCAACATCTGTTAGTTTAAACCAATGGGTGATATTGGTTGGGTATTTTGCAGCGTATGGCCTATAAAATCAATTGTGTTATAAATATTGATTCACCGTCAGGTGAATCGATAGAGATAAAATTATAAAATTTATTTTTTAACTGGAGTTGGGTTTTGAATATATTATTTTGAATCAAAGTTATTAAAGAGAAAATAAATAAATATTTTATTTATTTAAGACTTTGATTTATTTTTAATTGATTTTATTAAGTAAATTCCGATGTAAATCAGATTTATAAAGTACAAGATGAGGAATAAAATCGCATAGTTAAATTTGGATAATTGTTTTGAAAAGAAAACAATTAATGGAATTTATTTAAATTAATTATATTTTTAATTAATTTAAAGTAAGGATTAATTAGAATCGGTTAATGAGATAATCGAGTTTTGAGTTAATTAAATCAACCAGTTTGAATTGAAATTGATTATCAAATTGATAGGTTTCGATTAAAATGGTTTAATGAATATTGTTTAAATTTAAACAAGGTTTTAAAGGGATTTACTATTTATTTGAGTAATAAAGGAATTAACTGCTAATGTAGAAATTGATTGGAATAAATTATTATTTTAATTAATAAAAATTTAGAAAATTACTTTTGAATGGAAATTCATTTCCAAAAAGTAATTGAATTTGGAACGAAATCTAGTTGAATGGTGAGGGAAGTTCATGAACGAGTTTTATATTTAAAACCCAAGTTGCCATAACAAAGTATAAAAGGAATTTCAAGCGAACGAAATAGTTTGAAATGAAGGTTACTTAATCATTTGAATTAAGTGAAAGGAGATTTAGAGATAAAAGGGTTTTTTATAAACCAGAATTTATAAATGAAATTTAAAGTGTCTAGCGTTAATTTTACATTAACGTTACGTGAAAGTGGAATCAAGTAAAAGGGGAAAAGGGAAGTGAGATTTCCAAAGTGGATAAGGGCTAAATATGTTCTGAAAGGAGATTGGTAAAAGTAAAATTTGGAAAAGAAGTGAGTCGTAGGATTTTGGGAATAAAATCCGAACCATAAATGAGTTTGGTTAAAGAGGCAGAATTAAGAGTGGTGTACTTAAGTATTGAATTAGGAAAAATGGTACAATTGAGAAAGAGATTTTCCAAAGGATAAGAAAGTTTGTGAAAATGTACTTTGAATGGAACATTAGTTTTGATTACAACTTATATTTATCTGAGGATATGAACGTTGTTGATCAAGGTCTGAGAGGTAATTAAAATACCCCAACTTGAACGACATCAGGATTATCTGAAGATGGTATTAGTTGGTAATCGTAAAAGAGGTTGGTGATAGTTCATTATTTCCATTAGTGAAATAATGCAACGTTGATGGAAATTTGGAGTATATATATAACGAGAGATCAAGGTAAAGGAAATGTGAAGTTAGTTTTATTTTATTCTAATAAGCATTAGTTATCGTTTTAAGAAAGGGATAAACGATATTACGTAACGTTGTTTATGAAGAAATAAGTCGAATAGATTTTTCAAGTTAAATAAGAAAGAAGGATGTAACAAATATTTTGAAGGGGGAATTAAGTGGGAATTCAATTTGGTCATTTTGCTAAGTATTATATAGAACTGGTTTTGAGAACACTTGTATACTGTATAAGAATTCAATTATCATATTTTTAAAGATTAAAAGAGTTAGAAGTTTTAATCAAGTTGAAGTAAATCAGTTTGTTAAAGGCCAAGTGATGCTGAATATTGAACCAGTGAACTCATTGGAGTGTCATGATTGAAACACTGTATATTTTGATAGTTAAAACACCGACTATCAAATCTGTCCAATACGATTGTTGGTATGGAAAGACCGGGATCGAATTTATTCGAAAACCATTCCGACCAACAAATACGTGAAGATCTCAGAGGATGATCGAGATGGAGCATTGAAGGTCGTGGATTTTCATACATGGAAGAACCACTAATGTTCTCTGCCTGGCAAGCAGAGATAAGCTGTGATTCTGTCGTGGTTGGATTCTACGGGTTGCAAGGACTACTCGCTACTGATCCATGGGGTGATTCCTATATGGATGCGGTAGGAGAGTGCCTTCGGTTCATCCTGTTCCTGGATGACTTGTATGGACGGATGTCTGACAGAGTATTTCCAAAGGATCACGTATGTTGATTTCTCCAAACGTGCAATAGTTGTTGGCGGAGAAATTGCCATTCTCTTAGCTTTTGGCTAGAGTATTTTTATGGATATCAATTAGTGATATCTGATGGATCTGACGATGTGGCATTCAAAGTGAATGGTGACCCGATGTTCAAAGATAAATTCTGGCCTCAAGCCTCATCAACCGGGGAATGACAGAAATCGGGCAGGCAGCATGGCTATGTGGGTCGCTCGCATTAGGGTGTATAATCACCTATCTAGAGAAAGTCCTATTTGTTTCTTAAATCTATGATTCGATGCTGTCCCTTTTCGGGAGACGGTTGCTGATCCCAACCGTCGGTGATATACATTCGATACACTCAAGCGAAATGAGTGGTCGGTCATGTGAGGGCCGGGTTGCAAGACGTTCTTGTTGAACCCAGTGTATTCGTCTCTAGAGATACACTATCGGTAAGTGGTCCCATATCTTGTCATAGTTGGAATCCAATCTCCATTAAGCGCCCGCGGTTTTGTTTGTATACTATATATGTGGAGCGTGAGATGCAAACGTTCCACTAGATTGATATTTACTTGTATTTAGACATTATTATAATATCAGACAAGATATTGATTTCAAAACTGTTTTGGGTTATCGTAAGGTAAAAACCGTCCGTGTTTATGTGTGGATTTGGTCTTACGATTATCCTTTTCTTTTGAAAAGATTTTTGAACTTTAAAATCATGATTTGATGATTTCCCCTTATTACTGTGCGAGTTTATCTCACTCTGGTTCACCAGACTGACCCGGTGTTTTGTAAATGCTCGGGTTAGCCCGGGTTGACAGGATCAGGATACCAAGAGCTGTGAAGAGACGAGCTGGAGATGTTCAGTCATATGGTATTATATAGCTACTATTCCGCTGTGTGATGTATATGGGAACAGGTTATTATCACTGTCCCTTTGCTCTGATATTTGTAAGTATTTTTAAATCTCTCGATAAAGATTTATTTCAGTATTATATTTTATTCCGCTGCGATGTGAGACTCTGTGGTGTTGTTTCTTCTTCTTCTATTTCTAATATTTCTTTCTTTCTTATCTCACCCTCTAAATTCTTTCTAATAACTATCCAGTGTTTCAGTGCTTGGAGGATCGACATGAGATACAGTATAGGTAATTATGTCGATTTCCGAGGCTGAAATCCCTGGGTCGTTACAGTGGTATCAGAGCTATTGGTTAAGTAATTACCTTGGCTCTGTGGCGTGACTCAGTAGAGATGGGGTTAGTAATACCCTAGATTGAGTTGAGTGTATAATATACGAGTGAACGTATTTGTAGATTTTATAAAAATTTGTTTTGTATTGTGGAGATTTATTTGTTTGAGTTGTCTGTGAGTTTTTGTCGATCAGTTTGATCCACTGTATCGATAGGGATTACCAAACGCTCAAGTACGATAAACCGACGCAGTATGTTTTGAAAGAGGGTAATTGAAATAATTTACCCAAATTATATTTTGATATAAAGAAGATAGATATATTTTGTAAATATTATAGTATATTGGATATGTCGGTTGATTATAATTGAAATGGTTATATAAATAACCAATTAAAGCTGGTATAATATAAAAACAGATTAATTAAATCTGAATTAAGTCAGGATTGAAATTAAAACTCTGGCAAAGTGAACAAGTGTTTAAACTGGAGTTGGGTTAAATATATGAGAAATTTAAGATCCTGGGGGATTTTAAATTGGTATACGAGCACCGTGTCGGTAGTTTGAAAAAAAAAGATTTCAAATGGAAATGTTTTAATATGGGTTGGTCAGTGATATAGTGTTGAATTCACTGTGATAGCTGGGAAATAACTCTGATGGTGCTGGCCACATCATCAGTGTTCATTTCCGAGGTCTAAGTGAATGATTACTACCAAAGAAGTTGTTTTGAATTGCTTTGAGAAAAACAAGCTGTTTTAAATTGTGGAAAAGGAATAATTGAAATTTTTGGAAAAAGCTGAACTGTTTAAAACTCCCAGAGAATTTGTTTGAACAAAAAGAAATTTCCAATATCTTTGAAAATATTTATATATGATATGGAAATTGGTTTCTAATTTAAAATGGATTAGATTTGAAAATAAATCGGGTTTTGATTTAAATTGGATTTGAAAGTTACTGGGTTTATAACGTTCTTTCTTACCTTAGCAATTTCGAGGATGAAATTATTTTAAGGGGGGAAGAATGTAACGACCCGTGTTTTTGGTTCTCGAATATGTAATTTAATTTATTTAATTTAAATATTATATTTGGAATATCGATGGAATTAATATCTAATTCGCTATTTAAACAAAGTTCGACGTTATATATTTATATAATTATAAATAGAGCTTGAAATATAGCGCTACAGTTTGAAAATTCGAGTTTGAACTTCAACTGGATATACAGAGTCCGATATAAGTCGGATTTCTGTGAAACAAGAAACATTGGGAGCGTGTTGACGATAGCTTTCATATGAAAGAGAAAAATCCAGATTCCGTGTTATTGGTTGCGAGTTATGGCTAAATCAAATTTTGAAAAAAAAAACGCTGTGGAAATCGTTACCGGCCGTTAAAATAGCCGTTTTGCAAACGGACTCTGTTTTCGATGAAATTAGTTTCATTGGGACCGTATCGCTAAATTATTGTCAGAAAGTCAAACGGCGTGGCAAACAGATGTCGTAGGTGACCACAGCAACCGTAAACGCCCGTTCAAATTCTATAGCACGCATTCAAATAAATATAAGGAGTATTTGGGTGTAACTTGAGCATACGATCGAATTAGGCCGCAGAACCAGTTCCGTTGAGTTCGTATCGTCGTTTAGAGTCAGGATAGGTATATAGTTTGTTATTTTTAGAGATCGAGAAATTTGGCGTTAAAAAGGGTAGGGCGGTTCGGGGTAAAAATAGCCTATCGGGCGAACAGTCTCAGAATGCGACGAAACTAGTGCCGTTGGGTTCGTATCGACAAATTATTGTAAGATTTGAAAGTTTCAAGTTGATCGGATTTATCTGGTGACCGTGAAAAAATTAAACGCGTGTTTATTTCTGGTTTTATAAAGGAAATTTTTTCATACGATGTCGGAATTCGACGAAACTTGTCTCATTGGATCCGGAATATCTTTTTACACTAAGATTAGTATTTTTATCAGTAAACAGTGGTCATTTATAGGGGTTTTAATCAACTACTTTACCGGTAAGTTTCGTTTAAATTAAATAATATTATATGGTTCCTATATATATATACACCAACCCATATTCTCAAACCCTCGTCCAATTGAGTTGCCTGGTCAAATTTCATTTGCGCCGCCTCTTACACAAAATCAATGGTTGAGAGCTCACTTCCTTTCTCCCAATAAAACTCGTTATCAGTTCATTATTGTCAACCATCTTCAACCGCAAAAGCATAGAGGGTATCGAGCTCGAGACTTTGACCGTTGGTGATCGGTCCTTGACTTTTCTGGTGGCCGGAGTTGCATCTAATAGGCTCGGCATTTGAAGCAAAGCTGGGAGCAAACGGCAGCACTGGTGTGGACAACGTTCATGGTGGAGTGGGGATGGTGAATGGGTTTTAACGTGAGCAGTATGCGGAAGGGAATTTGGGGTTTTATGGTGTAAAAAGGGAGACAGTAACGGCCTTGGGGGAAACCGTGTGAAGCCTGGAACCGGACTGTTGAAACCAACGTAATACTGTGTATTTCAATAGTTAGTTCATAAATCATTCACTTAAAAACCCTAAGTTTGATCTGCGTCACGTTTTGAATAGGTTATCCGCTGAAATCCATAAACCAGAAGGAATTGTTGAGGGAAACACGGTGCAGGAGCTTTTTGAAAGCAAAGATTCGAAGAACGTTGGTCCGTATAATTCAAAATTTACCAAAGGAAGTGTCACCGTGTTTTCCAAAACAAGGGACAGTATGGGACCTGGAACCAAACATTGAGAAGTGCTTGGCAGGAGATGGTAAAGAAGGCAAACAACATGCTAACGTGAGGAGGAACTACACTATAACCGGAAATAGAAGATAGTAATTTAAGTTATGAATTTTATTAATTAAGTTAAATACCCATTTAAAGTCATATACATTAAAAAGACAATTTGCTTGCAGGGTAACAGTTGTTTATTTGATCAAATGGTGAAGATGGTAGCTTAAATTTAAATACTACTTAAATAATTATATTAAGTATAAAATTTGTCATACTAATTAGATCGTGAATTGGTACAGGAAGGGGATCGAGCTTAAAATGTGAAGCAGAAGATGGTTCGGGCCCCATCTTATAAAGTAATTAGTTAATTAAAGAAAATTGATTATGGATTAATTTGTTAATTTAAAATCGCGAACTTAGAATATTAACATTTTCGTGTGACGCTATCAGAACTGGATGAGACGAGCGATCTGGGACTGTATGAATGAGATCTACATTCTGAAACAGAAAAGGGCACAGTAGAATGCAGCCGGAAATCCCAGTTAAATTAAACGCGAGTTTAATTTAATCAAATCAGTTGTTATTATAACAACGCAACTCAAGGTGAGTTAAACTCACTCAGTTTTTCCCATTTATATTTTATATTAATTGGGTTTTTATTTTGTGTGCTCTGCTTGCTGATGGTTGCCTGTTTGCTAGTGATACCTTTGTTTGTTGATTTAACTGATGAAATTAAACCATCGTTTAATTTCAGTGAAATACCAAATCGTTATTTTTAACGATTGGTTCCAATAAAGGTAACTCACCTTGGTTGGTCACGTTTGTTTATAAACGTGTTTAAATTGTTGAATTGGTTGCATTGCTTATGGGTTGATTAATGGCCAATATTTATTGTTATCAGTTAAACAAAACTGAATGATCTGCTTTGTGATAACCGGTTTGAATACAGGGAAGAACAGGTTGGAGGGATCCAACCGGATTCCTCAAAATTATTGTTTGTTTTCATATCAATATATATGAACTGTCCTGTTTGGTGTGATTGATTTGATGGTTGATTATTGAATGTTCAACATCTGTTAGTTTAAAACAATCGGTGATATTGGTTGGGTATTTTGCAGCGTATGGCCTATAAAATCAATTGTGTTATAAATATTGATTCACCGTCAGGTGAATCGATAGAGATAAAATTATAAAATTTATTTTTTAACTGGAGTTGGGTTTTGAATATATTATTTTGAATCAAAGTTATTAAAGAGAAAATAAATAAATATTTTATTTATTTAAGACTTTGATTTATTTTTAATTGATTTTATTAAGTAAATTCCGATGTAAATCAGATTTATAAAGTACAAGATGAGGAATAAAATCGCATAGTTAAATTTGGATAATTGTTTTGAAAAGAAAACAATTAATGGAATTTATTTAAATTAATTATATTTTTAATTAATTTAAAGTAAGGATTAATTAGAATCGGTTAATGAGATAATCGAGTTTTGAGTTAATTAAATCGACCAGTTTGAATTGAAATTGATTATCAAATTGATAGGTTTCGATTAAAATGGTTTAATGAATATTGTTTAAATTTAAACAAGGTTTTAAAGGGATTTACTATTTATTTGAGTAATAAAGGAATTAACTGCTAATGTAGAAATTGATTGGAATAAATTATTATTTTAATTAATAAAAATTTATAAAATTACTTTTGAATGGAAATTCGTTTCCAAAAAGTAATTGAATTTGGAACGAAATCTAGTTGAATGGTGAGGGAAGTTCATGAACGAGTTTTATATTTAAAACCCAAGTTGCCATAACAAAGTATAAAAGGAATTTCAAGCGAACGAAATAGTTTGAAATGAAGGTTACTTAATCATTTGAATTAAGTGAAAGGAGATTTAGAGATAAAAGGGTTTATTATAAACCAGAATTTATAAATGAAATTTAAAGTGTCTAGCGTTAATTTTACATTAACGTTACGTGAAAGTGGAATCAAGTAAAAGGGGAAAAGGGAAGTGAGATTTCCAAAGTGGATAAGGGCTAAATATGTTCTGAAAGGAGATTGGTAAAAGTGAAATTTGGAAAAGAAGTGTGTCGTAGGATTTTGGGAATAAAATCCGAACCATAAATGAGTTTGGTTAAAGAGGCAGAATTAAGAGTGGTGTACTTAAGTATTGAATTAGGAAAAATAGTACAATCGAGAAAGAGATTTTCCAAAGGATAAGAAAGTTTGTGAAAATGTACTTTGAATGGAACATTAGTTTTGATTACAACTTATATTTATCTGAGGATATGAACGTTGTTGATCAAGGTCTGAGAGGTAATTAAAATACCCCAACTTGAACGACATCAGGATTATCTGAAGATGGTATTAGTTGGTAATCGTAAAAGAGGTTGGTGATAGTTCATTATTTCCATTAGTGAAATAATGCAACGTTGATGGAAATTTGGAGTATATATATAACGAGAGATCAAGGTAAAGGAAATGTGAAGTTAGTTTTATTTTATTCTAATAAGCATTAGTTATCGTTTCAAGAAAGGGATAAACGATATTACGTAACGTTGTTTATGAAGAAATAAGTCGAATAGATTTTTCAAGTTAAATAAGAAAGAAGGATGTAACAAATATTTTGAAGGGGGAATTTAATTTGGTCATTTTGCTAAGTATTATATAGAACTGGTTTTGAGAACACTTGTATACTGTATAAGAATTCAATTATCATATTTTTAAAGATTAAAAGAGTTAGAAGTTTTAATCAAGTTGAAGTAAATCAGTTTGTTAAAGGCCAAGTGATGCTGAATATTGAACCAGTGAACTCATTGGAGTGTCATGATTGAAACACCGTATGTTTTGATAGTTAAAACACCGACTATCAAATCTGTCCAATACGATTGTTGGTATGGAAAGACCGGGATCGAATTTATTCGAAAACCATTCCGACCAACAAATACGTGAAGATCTCAGAGGATGACCGAGATGGAGCATTGAAGGCCGTGGATTTTCATACATGGAAGAACCACTAATGTTCTCTGTCTGGCAAGCAGAGATAAGCTGTGATTCTGTCGTGGTTGGATTCTACGGGTTGCAAGGACTACTCGCTACTGATCCATGGGGTGATTCCTATATGGATGCGGTAGGAGAGTGCCTTTGGTTCATCCTGTTCCTGGATGACTTGTATGGACGGATGTCTGACAGAGTATTTCCAAAGGATCACGTATGTTGATTTCTCCAAACGTGCTATAGTTGTTGGCGGAGAAATTGCCGTTCTCTTAGCTTTCGGCTAGAGTATTTTTGTGGATATCAATTAGTGATATCTGATGGATCTGACGATGTGGCATTCAAAGTGAATGGTGACCCGATGTTCAAAGATAAATTCTGGCCTCAAGCCTCATCAACCGGGGAATGACAGAAATCGGGCAGGAAGCATAGCTATGTGGGTCGCTCCCGTTAGGGTGTATAATCACCTATCTAGAGAAAGTCCTATTTGTTTCTTAAATCTATGATTCGATGCTGTCCCTTTTCGGGAGACGGTTGCTGATCCCAACCGTCGGTGATATACATTCGATACACTCAAGCGAAATGAGTGGTCGGTCATGTAAGGGCGGGGTTGCAAGACGTTCTTGTTGAACCCAGTGTATTCGTCTCTAGAGATACACTATCGGCAGGTGGTCCCATACCTTGTCATAGTTGGAATCCAATCTCCATTAAGCGCCCGCGGTTTTGTTTGTATACTATATATGTGGAGCGTGAGATGCAAGCGCTCCACTAGATTGATATTTACTTGTATTTAGACATTATTATAATATCAGACAAGATATTGATTTCAAAACTGTTTTGGGTTATCGTAAGGTAAAAACCGTCCGTGTTTATGTGTGGATTTGGTCTTACGATTATCCTTTTCTTTTGAAAAGATTTTTGAACTTTAAAATCATGATTTGATGATTTCCCCTTATTACTATGCGAGTTTATCTCACTCTGGTTCACCAGACTAACCCGGTGTTTTGTAAATGCTCGGGTTAGCCCGGGTTGACAGGATCAAGATACCAAGAGCTGTGAAGAGACGAGCTGGAGATGTTCAGTCGTATGGTATTATATAGCTACTATTCCGCTGTGTGATGTATATGGGAACAGGTTATTATCACTAACCCGTTGCTCTGATATTTGTAAGTATTTTTAAATCTCTCGATAATGATTTATTTCAGTATTATATTTTATTCCGCTGCGATGTGAGACTCTGTGGTGTTGTTTCTTCTTCTTCTTCTTCTATTCTAATATTTCTTTCTTTCTTATCTCACCCTCTAAATTCTTTCTAATAACTATCCAGTGTTTCGGTGCTTGGAGGATCGACATGAGATACAGTATAGGTAATTATGTCGATTTCCGAGGCTGAAATCCCTGGGTCGTTACAATAACGACCCGAACTCGCCCAGTAAGGAAAGCTCGGATTGAGATGAAAACAAGCCACATCGGAACACAAACAGAAGAACATTTCATTGCTTATTACAACAATTCCATCAGAATACAAGAACATACAGAGTATGAATGAATAAAATACATTCGATAAATATCAGAGATTACCATAATTTACATAGCAGCGGAAAATATTACAAAACACAACTGAAAGTAATACACGGATACAGAGCTTTCCGAGCATCGTTCCAGCTGTAAGTCAGGATCCTGTGAATATAAATCTACAAAACCAAAACTACTAGCTGCCCATGTCAAAATAAGGGCACCCAGAGTTTAGGTTGAAACAATAAACTCCAGGTCAGTCATGTGACTAGTGTGAGAACTAAAACAGTTATTAATCTTTATTTTAAAGTTCGGTAAATCAAGGGACCACGCCGTATAACACGGAACGGGTTTCCTCCTAAGAATACCAGTGCATAAAACAAACAGCGCAATGCTAAATAAAGAAAAATGAAGCTATTATAAGACCCAGGTCCCATCACACAATGCAACGCAAGCCGGAGGATAGGGTTTTTACCTTATAATAGCCAAAGCATGCTTGATACATTTAAAACACATTATTTTGATATTGCTATAAGTGTATAGTGTCAAAACAATTTCAATCTTAAATATCAATCCTAGGCGGCATGAATGACCCATACCACTATGTCGCCATACTAGGTTCTACAAATAAAACCGCAAAATCACGTATTGGAAATTGGATTTTCGTCATGAGTCGAGGCAAGGGGCAAGCTCCTCTTCGTTCGAGACACTCTAGCAAATGTCTCAGGACCCCACTATGATCCTTGGAATCGGTTGGGCCAGTCCTCTCTTACTTTTGAGGATTAGTTATTCCTGAACACACCTTTCCCGGTCCTAACAGACCTAATATCGAGGCGCCTCATCCAACAACCACACAGGTGAAAAGTGTATAAATGTCAGCCAGTTTAAGCACTGACACCACCACTAGCTAGAAAGAAACGTCGTGTTCTCCCAACGGTCCGTATCCCGTTTTTGACTCATACCGAGGTATGAGGCTCACGAATTCATGCTATACACAAAGCTGCGCCACACAGGTCGTGCTTTGATCATCAACCACAAGACTTTGCTTTTCAACAAAAGCCTTGATCAATTGCCACTTACGCGTGCCACACTGGCAATTCACTCCATGCGACTGATGTCCATCGATATACAACCTCTAAGCTCGTACGTCTCAGAGAAGGGCGTTGAGCAAGAGAATAAATTCTCCGCCGCCAAACAGATGTATATTTAATAGAGATCAATCAGCATAGAATAAAATCCAATGTCAGACACACAATCCATTTACAAGTTCGTTTTGGGTCTGAACGAAACCGAAGGCACTTTCCTCGCATATCCATCGATCTCCAAGTACGTCTGGACGATCACCAACTGTTTCTCTCCTCTTGGGTGTACAGCCCAATCGAGATCATCAGTAATCACCCAAACTATGTGAAGACTTCCGGTCTTCAACCACCATCTTCATCTTCGACATCTCGTCGAATCGGTTATTCAGAATGGGTATAAACCCGGCCTTTCTGAATAACCCACGTATATAATAAACACGTGTTACACAAACACAACATACGCCTCATTCCAATTCAGAATATTCTTTTTTTCAAAATTTCGCATTCTTAGGGAAAGGTTCCCATTAATTTTATCCAAGATAAATTCTTCTAAATTTATTCTTTAATCTTCCTTTGGATATCATTTCAAACCATATTATGGTTTTCCAAACTAGTCGGGATTAGCGAACCACACCGAAGTAATTATTTATTTTATTTCCCAATCCCAACCTATATATCCCATGGAGCAAAACTGGGAATACTCCATATCTAACACCACGGTGTTATCGGTAAATTTAATTACCATTTCACGTTCAAATCTAATTAAAGATTTAACTATCGCTTTGGAGCAAAACTAGTGATACTCCATTCTCGATCACTTTTCAGATTTGATAATTTAAATTATCAATTCACATTTCAATCTAATTAAAGATTCATTAAAACTCCACTTAGTTTTAATCTTTTCAAAAATCAATATCCTGTCTTTAACTGGGTTAAAGAACCAATATCATCTAAAACACGGTTCATGATAAACCCAAAATCACATTCAAATTCAATTCTAATTAAACATTATTTAATTGGTACACTTCATTAAATCTAAAAAGAAAGATTTAATCTTTTTCTCTATTGGGCTTAAGAATTTGTGTTAATGAAGACACCATTCACGACAAACCCAAATCACATTTGATATTAAGTACAAGGCTCTGAATAGAAAATATACCGGCTTATATTTAATGTCAAATTCTGAAACCAACAAATATCGTATTGGAAATAACGATATAAAATATATCTTTCAAAGTCCCATAACAATATCTGTATAGTAACGAAATCCAACATCGAAATATTCCGAAGATAATTTCGATTCAACTCCAGTCCAATTCACGTATTGGAAATTCTGATTATTTTCAAAACCACTTTCAAATTCAATTTATTTATTTCAAAAATAAATTGATTTTAATTCTAGTTCAAAAATAGTTCATTTCGATTAAAATCTATTTTTATCTTTTCAAATGTGGAATTTTTCATCCCAGTTCTTCACAAACTATTTCTTATGATTTTACACAAATTATAGATATTTTTAATAATTTTATCAAGGCCCGTACAGTCGATTTCCACCAACGGCCATCGAACTGCACTTACAGCGACCTTTTCCAAATTTAATTTGGACATAATTCCAAATCCAACCGTTAGATTTCAAATTTCTAATATTCATTAGAAAGATCTTTTCGATACGAACCCAACGGTTCCGGTTTTAGGAGAATCCGACGGTCGGATCTCCCGCAACGTCAATTCGAAGTCAATGGTTGAAATTCACGAACTGCCGCGGCGCGGCGCGTTTTATTCAGACCATTATATAATATATATATATATATTAGATATATATTTCGTCCATTTCCTTTTAAAATGAATTTTATAAATCGTTTTAAATTCGTTTTCTAAACAAATTCAACTTCCTATTCAATTTCGAATCAAAATTGAATATTCCATATAATTCGTTTTAAATTCACTTCAAATTGATTTCAATTCGAATTCATTTCTATTTGATTTCAATTCAAATTCATTTCTATTTGATTTCAATTCAAATCGATTTTTAATTCAATTTCAATTCGAAATCACTTCAATTCAATTTCAATTCGAATTCATTTCTATTTGATTTCAATTCGAATTCATTTCAATTCAATTTCAATTCGAATTCATTTCAATTCAATATCAATTCGAATTCAATTTCAATTTGAAATCACTTTTCGATATTCATTAACAATGAATAAATCGATATAAATATCGTTCGCGTCAAAATAACACATCTCTAATCAACATGGCTTTATATTTTTCAAAAACTCCTTTATTCTATTCAACAAATGAATATTTATTCTATTCAACACATGAATCTATATTTCTTTCAACACTTGACTAATCTCAACAAATGAGTACTGTCAACATGTGAATCTTATTTTATAATATTCTTTATTTTCTCAATTGGAATGAGGCCCAATCAATTACCATATAATGTTAATTATATGGATTCCATACAACACATGTATATAATCACAACGGTAAATAATCAATCATCATCCAAAGTGCACCACACAACTGCATAAGCATTAAATATAGATAATTAACGCTCACACAGTCTGTCGACCAATCGATCAACATATAATGAAATAATTGGGATTAATGTATGCCAAATTTCATCCCAGTACCCGTAAGGGGTTTCAAATCAACAAATCCAGATTTTTATTCATTCACATACCCGTTAAAATTTATATTTTTAACGATAAAATATTTTTAACTATATAAATATTTTATTCCATTTCCCAACACACAATAAATTTTCACCACAACAAACAATCAAACATATAAGCCATCCATGGTTTGTGGATGACGGGTGTCGGGTGCTGCTAAGCACCGTCTGCATCCTAGTATATATTTTAACTAGAAAAACAAGATTTAGAGTGAGATGTTCTCACCAGCTAGCTAATCCAAACGTCTCGACTCTTCTCATGTAGAAGTCTTCGCCGTTCTCGCCTTTTGTCACTTTCGCTGCCCGTAGCCACTACATATATAAAAATCACAATTTTATATTGTTGTTATATAGATAAAAATTATATTTTTATAATCACTCCATATGGATAAAAATTCTATTTTTACACCGCTACTATATAGGTAAAAATTCTATTTTTATCACGCTATTCTCTACATAAAGATTTCGCCTTTCAAATATAAAGATTTCGCCTTTTCAAATATAAAGATTTCGCCTTTTCAAATATAAAGATTTCGCCTTTTCAAATATAAAGATTTAATTTTTATTTCATCACTATAAAAATCACATTTTTATTTCAACATATATATAATAAAAATCAGATTTTTATTATCTACATTATATAAAAATCATATTTTTAATCTTCTACTAATGTAAAAATCATATTTTTATTCTTTTACTAACGTAAAAATCATATTTTTATTCTTTTACTAATGTAAAAATCATATTTTTATTCTTTCTATATAATAAAAATTATATTTTTAATTTCTCCATACTATAAAAATCAATTTTTTTTAAATTAAAAATCTTATTTTTATCTTAACAAAAATAATCGTTTTCCCTTAACAAAAATCTAAACTTTAACATCATAAAAATTCAGTTTTTAACACTATAAAAATTCAGTTTTTAACACTATAAAAATCAGTTTAAAGAAGAAAGAAAAAGAATGAAAAATGATAAAACAAACAAATAAAGCTTACAGCGTGGGGGGGGGGGGGGCTCGCTGGCGGTCGTTTGAGATGGGGGAGGGGTTTTGTGTCGTGGTCTGACGGGGCTCGCTGCAGCATCGGAGTGGAGGATCAGGGGGCGGGGGTCTTTGCCGTTGGTGCGGCTGTGTCCGAAGTGGAGGTGGAGGGGTGTTGTAGGCGGAGGAGTCGCGCTGGCTCAACAGGGGGGGTGCGACGGCCTTCACATCGAAGAGGAGAGGAGGATGGGGCGGCCCGCCTCCTGGGGGGAGCGATGGAGCGCGGTGGCGGTTGCCCCCCTCTGTCGCCCTTTCTTCTTTCCCCTTTTTTTTTTCTTTTTCGATTTCTGTTTTGAAATGATACGGGGGGGGGGGGGGAGGGGCTAAGAGGAGATAAGGGGAGAGAGGTTTTATTTCTAATTATTTTATTTTCAAAACGTTGACTTTTTTATTCGACCTCTAAACGAGGCCCACCGCCTGCCGTCCATAGCTAATTGCCCCCATTCCGAATGCAATGGGATATGTATCGTAGGATGATTCGATCATTACAATCAGTTTTCGTCAAATTTACATTTAAATCACTATATTGAATTTTAAACGTACATTTCGTATTATCGGGGTCACATACTAACTCGAAAAATTCCGGAAGAATATTTTCTAGCTTCGTATTGACGATACGGTCCTAACAAAACTAGTTTCGTCAAATTCTGAGACCGTTTGAAAAATGGTCATTTTCCAGTCGATTAAAATCAACTGAAACTGGTCAAACGCGTTTTCCTTTGCCACGCTCACATATTGATTCGAAAAATTACGAAATTTGAAACCTAGCAATAACTTGACATCACGGATCCAACAAAGTGGTTTCGTCGAAATCCGAGGTCGTTTGCAAAATGGCTATTTTTAAAGGCCGAAATTCCATAGCGACTATTCTGAATTTTCAACTGGACATATCCTTTGATTCCCGCTATGAAATTTTAATTTTTCGGATTCGTTGGAAAAATATTCTCAAATAGATTCTAATATTTTCAGTTTCCCTAAATTCCGGTTTATTTTGAATCCTGTACATTTATTTGAAGTTTGAAATCGAATTATCGAACTACCGCGCCATTTTCAATTCCTTTTATAATTTAAAATAATTATTTATATTCTAACGACGATCTATATAAATATATACATTCTATTTCTATTCAAAATAAATTTCTCATCGATATTATTTTAAATTATCCATTTTAAATATTCAAAATTCGCTAAAATTGCCAAAATAAAAATTTTAAATTGGCTCGCATTTTCGGTTTGTTACATTCTCCCCCACTTAAAACTTTTCGTCCCCGAAAAAGAACGAAGCCGAAAGTTGTTTTACTAATCAACTCAACTTCCAGTATTTTCGCTACGGCTTAAGTTCTTCAAATTTTCAGTTTCTAAGAACTTTTCAAATATTTCAAAAATTTGGCTAACACCCTAAATTTTCGAAAAATTTCGCCATAACCTTCCCTGTACCAGGGACTTCGGGATATTTCATATAGCCTCTCATGGCCTACTTCAACTCAAAAGAAAAAGAAAAAGCCAATCGGCTCATAAAATCATCATCACCCAAACAAAACAGTAAATTATGGTAAACATGTACCTATTTGTCGGGCTAACAATTTTATTCTTCTTCTCTAGCCTCCTTGCTATGACCTGTTCAATGTAAGTACATGTATATGCAAGCAAATGCGACCAATTTCAAACAATTCAATATACGGTTCAATTAGGCTAAATGGTTCAGAATTTCAAACAAATAAACAAACAACACAACCATCAATCAATTAGTTGATTATCGTTTCAAATTCATAATTTGATATATATATATATATATATATATAGAAAATCATGTTTTTGATGCCAAATCACAACAAATAATCCTATCTAATTTGGGTTCTCACACCAGTCTAATGGAAATATATAGATATCACACCTTCGAAACTCGAAAATAAATACTAGTGATGGCGCGCCATCATCAGAATCATGTCCGGGCCACTAGAGTGTGATTCTATATCTATCCAGTATATTAAAACTTCGAATATACGTTCATGACGCGTATATGCAAAACCTTTATATACTAGATTGTCCAAATCAATATAAATAAATTATTCAAATACGTATAAAATGGTTTAAATTTCAAAACAAAATTGTTTTCATTTTGAGAAATATACTCTTCACACTCGTTCTAGGATACTACTGATCCTATCTCTAACGAGTAATTCTAATTGAATTTTACTAATCCAATATCTGATGAATTCTTTCGTATGGTTCTAATGTATCTGGTTCTCGAGCTCTGTAAACCAAAGCTCTGATACCACTCTATAACGACCTGTACTCCCCCGGTAAGGAAAGCCCGGATTGAGATGAAAACAAGCCACATCGGAACACAAACAGAAGGACATTTCATTGCTTATTACAACAATTCCATTAGAATACAAGAACATACAGAGTATGAATGAATAAAATACATTCGATAAATACCAGAGATTACAATAATTTACATAGCAGCGGAAAATAATACAAAACACAACTGAAAGTAATACACGAATACAGAGCTTTCCGAGCATCGTTCCAGCTGTAAGTCAGGATCCTGTGAATATAAATCTGGAAAACCAAAACTACTAGCTGCCCATGTCAAAATAAGGGCACCTAGAGTTTAGGTTGAAACAATAAACTCCAGGTCAATCATGTGACTGGTGTGAGAACTAAAACAGTTATTAATATTTATTTTAAAGTTCGGTAAATCAAGAGACCACGCCGTATAACACGGAACGGGTTTCCTCCCAAGAATACCAGCGCATAAAACAAACAGCGCAATGCTAAATAAATAAAAATGAAGCTATTATAAGACCCAAGTCCCATCACACAATGCAACGCAAGCCGAAGGATAGGGTTTTTACCTTATAATAGCCAAAGCATGCTTGATACGTTTAAAACACATTATTTTGACATTACTATAAGTGTATAGTGTCAATACAATTTCAATCATAAAAATCAATCATAGGCGGCATGAATGACCCATACCACTACGTCACCATACTAGGTTCTACAAATAAAACCGCAATATCACGTATTGGAAATTGGATTTCCGTCATGAGTCGAGGCAAGGGGCAAGCTCCTCTCCGTTCGAGACACTCTAGCAAATGTCTCAGGACCCCACTATGATCCTTGGAATCGGTTGGGCCGGTCCTCTCTTACTTTTGAGGATTAGTTATTCCTGAACACACGTTTCCCGGTCCTAACGGACCTAATATCGAGGCGCCTCATCCAACAACCACACAGGTGAAAAGTATATAAATGTCAGCCAGTTTAAGCACTGACACCACCACTAGCTAGAAAGAAACGTCGTGCTCTCCTAACGGTCCGTATCCCGTTTTTGACTCATACCGAGGTGTGAGGCTCGCGAATTCACGCTATACACAAAGCTGCGCCACACAGGCCGTGCTTTGATCATCAACCACAAGACTTTGCTTTTCAACAAAAGCCTTGATCAATTGCCACTTACGCGTGCCACACTGGCAATTCACTCCATGCGACTGATGTCCATCGATATACAACCTCTGAGCTCGTACGTCTTAGAGAAGGGCGTTAAGCAAGAGAATAAATTCTCCACCGCCAAACAGATGTATACTTAATAGAGATCAATCAACACAGAATAAAATCCAATGTCAGACACACAATCCATTTACAAGTTTGTTCTGGGTCTGAACGAAACCGAAGGCACTTTCCTCGCATATCCATCGATCTCCAAGTACGTCTGGACGATCACCAACTGTTTATCTCCTCTTGGGTGTACAGCCCAATCGAGATCATCAGTAATCATCCAAACGATGTGAAGACTTCCGGTCTTCAACCACCGTCTTCATCTTCGACATCTCGTCGAATCGGTTATTCAGAATGGGTATAAACACGGCCTTTCTGAATAACCCACGTATATAATAAACACGTGTTACACAAACACAACATACGCCTCATTCCAATTCAAAATATTTTTTTATTCAAAATTTCACATTCTTAGGGAAAGGTTCCCATTAATTTTATCCAAGATAAATTCTTCTAAATTTATTCTTTAATCTTCCTTTGGATATCATTTCAAACCATATTATGGTTTTCCAAACTAGTCGGGATTAGCGAACCACACCGAAGTAATTATTTATTTTATTTCCCAATGCCAACCTATATATCCCATGGAGAAAACTGGGAATACCCCATATCTAACACCACGGTGTTATCGGTAAATTTAATTACCATTTCACGTTCAAATCTAATTAAAGATTTAACTATCGCTTTGGAGCAAAACTGGTGATACTCCATTCTCGATCACTTTTCAGATTTGATAATTTAAATTATCAATTCACATTTCAATCTAATTAAAGATTCATTAAAACTCCACTTAGTTTTAATCTTTTCAAAAATCAATATCCTGTCTTTAACTGGGTTAAAGAACCAATGTCATCTAAAACACGGTTCACGATAAACCCAAAATCACATTCAAATTCAATTCCAATTAAACATTATTTAATTGGTACACTTCATTAAATCTAAATAGAAAGATTTAATCTTTTTCTCTATTGGGCTTAAGAATCGGTGTTAATGAAGACACCATTCACGACAAACCCAAATCACATTTGATATTAAATACAAGGCTCTAAATAGAAAATATACCGGCTTATATTTAATGTCAAATTCTGAAACCAACAAATATCGTATTGGAAATAACGATATAAAATATATCTTTCAAATTCCCATAACAATATCTGTATAGTCACGAAATCCAACATCGAAATATTCCGAAGATAATTTCGATTCAACTCCAGTCCAATTCATGTATTGGAAATTCTGATTATTTTCAAAACCACTTTCAAATTCAATTTATTTATTTCAAAAATAAATTGATTTTAATTCTAGTTCAAAAATAGTTCATTTCGATTAAAATCTATTTTTATCTTTTCAAATGTGGAATTTTTCATCCCAGTTCTTCATAAACTATTTCTTATGATTTTACACAAATTATAGATATTTTTAATAATTTTATCAAGGCCCGTACAGTCGATTTCCACCAACGGCCATCGAACTGCACTTACAGCGACCTTTTCCAAATTTAATTTGGATGTAATTCCAAATCCAACCGTTAGATTTTAAATTTTTAATATTCATTAGAAAGATCTTTTCGATACGAACCCAACGGTTCCAGTTTTAGGAGAATCCGACGGTCGGATCTCCCGCAACGTCAATTCGAAGTCAATGGTTGAAATTCACGAACTGCCGCGGCGCGGCGTGTTTTATTCAGACCATTATATAATATATATATTAGATATATATTTCGTCCATTTCCTTTTAAAATGAATTTTATAAATCGTTTTAAATTCGTTTTCAAAACAAATTCAACTTCCTATTCAATTTCGAATCAAAATTGAATATTCCATATAATTCGTTTTAAATTCACTTCAAATTGATTTCAATTCGAATTCATTTCAAATTGATTTCAATTCGAATTCATTTCTATTTGATTTCAATTCAAATCGATTTTTAATTCAATTTCAATTCAATTTCAATTCGAAATCACTTCAGTTCAATTTCAATTCGAATTCATTTCTATTTGATTTCAATTCGAATTCATTTCAATTCAATTTCAATTCGAATTCATTTCAATTCAATTTCAATTTCAATTTAAAATCACTTTTCGATATTCATTAACAATGAATAAAATCGAAATAAATATAGATAAAAATTATATTTTTATAATCACTCCATATGGATAAAAATTCTATTTTTACACCGCTACTATATAGATAAAAATTCTATTTTTATCACGCTATTCTCTACATAAAGATTTCGCCTTTTCAAATATAAAGATTTAATTTTTATTTCATCACTATAAAAATCACATTTTTGTTTCAACATGTATATAATAAAAATCAGAATTTTATTATCTACATTATATAAAAATCATATTTTTGATCTTCTACTAATGTAAAAATCATATTTTTATTCTTTTACTAATGTAAAAATCATATTTTTATTCTTTTACTAATGTAAAAATCATATTTTTATTCTTTCTATATTATAAAAATTATATTTTTAATTTCTCCATATTATAAAAATCAATTTTTTTCTAAATTAAAAATCTAATTTTTATCTTAACAAAAATCTAAACTTTAACATCATAAAAATTCAGTTTTTAACACTATAAAAATAAGTTTAAAGAAGAAAGAAAAAGAATGAAAAATGATAAAACAAACAAATAAAGCTTACAGCGGGGGGGGGGGGGGGGCTCGCTGGTGGTCGTCTGAGATGGGGGAGGGTTTTTGTGCCGTGGTCTGACGGGGCTCGCTGCAGCATCGGAGTGGCGGATCCGGGGGCGGGGGTCTTCGCCGTTGGTGCGGCTGTATCCGAAGTGGAGGCGGAGGGGTGCTGTAGGCGGAGGAGTCGTGGTGGCTCAACTGGAGGGGTGCGGAGGCCTTCACATCAAAGAGGAGAGGAGGATGGGGCGGCGCGCCTCTTGGGGGGGCGCGATGGAGCGCGACGGCGGTTGCCCCCCCTCCGTCGCCCTTTCTTCTTTCCTTTTTTTTTCATTTTTTTTCTTTTTCGATTTCTGTTTTGAAATGATACGGGGGGGGGGGGGGGCTGAGTGGAGATAAGGGGAGAGAGGTTTTATTTCTAATTATTTTATTTTCAAAACGTTGACTTTTTTATTCGACCTCTAAACGAGACCCACCGCCTGCCGTCCATAGCTAAATGCCCCCATTCCGAACACAATGGGATATGTATCGTAGGCTGATTCGATCGTTACAATCAGTTTTCGTCAAATTTACATTTAAATCACTATATTGAATTTTAAACGTACATTTCGTATTACCGGGGTCACATACTAACTCGAAAAATTCCGGAAGAATATTTTCTAGCTTCGTATTGACGATACGGTCCTAACAAAACTAGTTTCGTCAAATTCTGAGACCGTTTGAAAAATGGTCATTTTCCAGTCGATTAAAATCAACTGAAACTGGTCAAACGCGTTTTCCATTGCCACGCTCACATATTGATTCGAAAAATTACGAAATTTGAAACCTAGTAATAACTTGACATCACGGATCCAACAAAAGTGGTTTCGTCGAAATCCGAGGTCGTTTGCAAAATGGGTATTTTTAAGGGCCGAAATTCCATAGCGACTATTCTGAATTTTCAACTGGACATATCCTTTGATTCCCGCTATGAAATTTCAATTTTTCGGATTCGTTGGAAAGATATTCTCAAATAGATTCTAATATTTTTAGTTTCGCTAAATTCCGGTTTATTCTGAATCCAGTACATTCATTTGAAGTTTGAAATCGAATTATCGAACTACCGCGCCATTTTCAATTCCTTTTATAATTTAAAATAATTATTTATATTATAATGACGATCTATATAAATATATACGTTCTATTTCTATTCAAAATATATTTGTCGTCGATATTATTTAAAATAATCCATTTTAAATATTCAAAATTCGCTAAAATTGCCAAAATAAATTTTTTAAATTGGCTTGCATTTTCGGGTTGTTACATTTTTAATATTGATTTTTTAAACAAAGGCAGAGGTTCTGCTAAATTTTAGAAGAAGGCTACATGGGAAGCTTTGTTCATAAGATCTGTGAGTTTTACGTTATTTTTAAATTAGTTATTTGCGTAAGAATGTTTACACAGTTAAGTAGTTTTAATTTACAAGTTTTATGTTTACAGTATTTACATGTTTAGTTTTTCCGTAAGTTACTATAATTTATTTACTGTCTATGCCTATTTTTTTCCAGTTGTTTATTGTTTATATGCAATTCTCCTTCTTCTTATCTTCTTCTTTGTTATAGTTTATTTATAGTTATGTTTATGCCTATTTTATTTTCTTTTGCTTATTTTGAGTCTAGACCTTTCGAGTTGCCTAGACTGTTTCCCTGTTTCTTTTAGCATTGCGCCTAAGCCCGGAAAGAGCCAGGTTTTGCATACTGACGGATTATACTTCATTAATTTTTATTTTTTTAGTTATACCAATGTATTTACTTCAAATGTCTTCGATTTATATACAAATAAGAAAATTCTTTGAAAAATTTCTTTTATATCAAAAATACTTTATATGAAAAATAGTCTCTGATGACTCGATATTTCCACAAGTTTATCAATGTTCTTCAAGAATCTGGTAATGCGTTGATCAGGCACAAAACTAGAAATCTCGAAGTACTAAGTAAACTCATTTTAGCATCCAGTGAAAATACTTAAAAAAACATTAAAATAGATAAAAGAAGTACCTTCCAATAAGCCAACCGATGAAACTTATACATGAATCGCAAATACACAATGGTTACGCCTAGGTCCCCCAGGAAGCATCCGCACCCATAGGAAATCTCTTCCCCACGAATTTCATCATGAAAAATCAACGGGATGAATCAATAGAAATAGAATAACCTGAGGTCATCATGGAACACAACCCCTAAGGTCGCTTTTTCACCAGGTCAAGAGGATAAAGTGTCGCGGCCATAGGTGGTTAGGCAATCACTTTCTTACGTATTTCGCCATAGCCCCTCAAAACAATCACATGGATCCAAGTTTACATCTAGTAACACTGGTGGTTACATCTCTATCACCCGTAAACCCTTAGTAATCACTGCCCTACGAATTACGCCATGTGGACTGCAGATACACAATGGTTACGTCTGGATCCCCCAGGAAACATCCTTACCAAAGGCTTTCGCATCCCTGTGAATTTCGCTATCCTAAAATGAGCATAGATCACAACTGACACAATGGTTACATCTGGTTTTCCCAGGAAGCGTCCGTCGTCGTAGGCCTTCGCGGTTCTGCGAATTTTGCTATGCAGCCGAGTTCAAAGGAAAACTCATGAGTATTACGTTCGGACAACCACAATCAAAGGAATATCAACAAGAGTTCCATCCGAGTAATACCTCGATTTTCAATGGAAGGTACTTCCCATATCTTCGATTTGAAATCATATGATACTATACATAATATTCATTTTACTTCGCATATATCGTACTTATATAAAATTTCATTTACTTAAGATTTCTCAAATATATTTCAACATGTGTTGTGACAACCCCAAAACCCGTACTGACGGTGTCAAGGGTAATCTTTGGAATATAACACAGAAACTGATAATAGCAGAACATAAATAAATAAATACACCAGATAATGAACAAAAGAATATACTGGATAAACATAATCATCAGAGTTACACAGTATACAGGATCATACTTAGTACAAATACAGTTCAGCTATACATAAATGTCTACAGCGGATACAAACATAATATGTACAACAGGAGCTGAACAGCATAAAAAGAGATAAATGATAGAATCCATCTTCAGCTCCAGCTATCCAGAAAGCGCCAGCTAAAACCTGAATACAAGGCTGCCCGTGTAGAAAAAGGGGCACCCGAGTTTGCAAGTGAAACAAACTACGAATCAGTCATGGGACTGGTATGAGAAATCTATTCAACATATTTAAAATATGGCTAATCTCAGGACCACGCCGCTTTCTCGGAACGGGTTTACTCCATTGGATTGCCAGTGCTTGAAAACAAATCATTCTTTTAAACATCGCAATGCTTTATATAAAAATGTAACCATTATAAGACTCAGTTCCCATCACACAATGCAACGCAAATCGGAGGATAGAGTTTTTACCTTATAATGGCCAAGATATGCTTGATACGAATAAAACAAAAGAATTTGATATTATTACTAGTGTTTATACGTTTCAAAGACAATTTCAAATCATAAGTATCAATCATAGACGGCATTAATGCCCCATACCACTATGTCGCCATATATAGGTATACAATCAAAACTGCACAGTCGCGTATTTGGAAATTGGATTTCCATCATGAACCAAGGCAAAAGATAGTCCTTACCGACTTCGAGACGCTCTAGCCCGTGTCTCAAGGCCCAGACACAGGTGGGCCCTTGGATCGTCAGGGCCGGTCCACCGATGTGGATTAAAATGCCTGAACACTGTGTTTCCCCGCCCTTTGGGGGCGTCAATGAGCCAACAAATGACTCCATCGGTCCCGGATCGACCGATATAACCGAGGCGCCTCGCGACAGCAACAACCACATAAGTCAAACTCGTCAGGGCGTGTAAAACCACTGACGCCACCTCTAGCTAGTAGGAAACGCATGCCCTCCCTGATGTCCTCTCCCGTTTCTGGTTCATACCGGGGTGTGAGGTTCGCGAATTCACGTTATACACAAAGCTACGCCACACAGGCGGTGCATTGATCATCAACCATAAGACTTTGCTTTTCAACAGAAGCCCTAATCACTGCATCTAAGCATGCCACAGAGGCAATTTACACCGTGCAACTGATGGCTATCAATCACACAGAATAAATTCTAATGTCAGACACACAGTCCATTTACAAGTCCGTCCTGGGTCTGAACGAAACCAGAGGCACTATATACCTCGCAAAGCCATCGATCTTCACGTACGTCTGGACGATCACCACTCATTATCCCTATTTCAGGATGCCTCCCAATCAGGACATCAGTTACCATCCAAACGAGGTGAAAATCTCCGGTCTTCGACCACCGTCTTCATCTTCGATTTCTTATCGTCGATTCAGTTATTCAAAATGGGATAAACCCGGTCTTTCTGAGCAACTCGCGTATATAATAAACAAGTGCTACACAAACACAACATACGCCTTATTTCAATTCATTAGTCACTAACTGTCAATCAGTAAGAGAACGATTTCCCAAATATTAACCCCGAAGGCCGAAACCAACATCAGATCAACACCCAAGAAACCATTCGACTTAGCCAACCTTCAATTAGTTTCTAAATTTCACATCCATATCGTTTATAATATTTTATAATGATTTATCGCTATTTTTATTTATTTTAAAATAGCTAATTTATTAAAAACGACGCTTCGGGCCATAACGCGCCCGTGGCGCTATTTTTCTTCAGATTTGATTTACACATATTTGAAAATCTAACCGTTGGATCTTCACAAAATTTACATCATTAGAAAGATCTTTTCAAAACGAATCCAACGGTTCCAGTTTTGGGAAAATCCGATGGTCGGATCTCCCGGTATAATCGTTTGAAGTTTCGATTTCAAATTACGAACTACAGCGTCGTTATTCGATTTAATTTAATTATATATATATATATAAATATAATCAATTCTGGCGCTGTTTTTCTTCAGATTTGAATTAAACATTCCATACAATCCAACCGTTGGATTTTTACCAAGTTGGTGCTGTTGGAAAGATATTTCCAAAGCGAACCCAATGATTGCGGTTTCGGGAAAATCCGATGGTCGGATCTCCCGCACTAATCGTTTGAAATCACGGTTTTAAAATACGAACTGCAGCTTCGTTATTCGATATATTTCAATTCTATTTATATATATATCAATTCTTCGATTTCAAAGCTATATTATTTTCATACATTTTGATAAAAACGATATTTTTATCCAACATACATTCACTTCGACGCTTCACTATTTTTAACAATTCATGTATATAGTGAAAATGTGATTTTTATTGTAAAACGATTTATTTCAAAACCCAACTATTTTATATAGTTAATATAGGTGATAAAAATAGGATTTTTGTTATAAAACAATTTATTTCAAAACAAGATTATTTTATATAGTTCATATTGATGATAAAAATATAATTTTTATTATAGAACAATTTCTTTCAAAATACGAATGCCATTCAACACATGAATTTCAATTCAATGAATGAATTTCGATTCAACACATGAAGGTTTTCTATAGTTTATATATATAGAGATAAAAAGGTGATTTTTATATTTAAAAACACGAATACCTTTCAACACATGAATTTCTATTCAACGAATGAATTTCAATTCAGCACATGAAGGTTTTCTATAGTTTATATATATAGATAAAAATGTGATTTTTATATTTAAAACACGAATACCATTCAACACATGAATTTCTATTCAACAAATGAATTTCAATTCAACACATGAAGGTTTTCTATAGTTTGTATATATAGATAAAAAGGTGATTTTTATTGCAAAACAATTTATTTAAAACACGAATACCATTCAACACATGAATTCTATTCAACGAATGAATTTCAATTCAACACATGAAGGTTTTCTATAATTTATATATATAGATAAAAAGGTGATTTTTATTGCAAAACAATTTATTTAAAACACGAATACCATTCAACACATGAATTCTATTCAACGAATGAATTTCAATTCAACACATGAAGGTTTTCTATACAACACACGAATATAGTTTCAACACAGGAAAATAATTCTAACACATGAATATTATTCAAAATTTCGGCAGCATAACGGCAGGGTAGTTAAAACTGGAGCCGTCCCTAGTACGGCTCCTCGCTCTACCTTAAAGCCTCGCAGCTTTTGACAATGGGGAATCATGCATATAGTTCGCACGCAGGCGGCATGTATATATTTTTCATTTCCACAAACTAATCCTATGTGGTTTCAACCAAATAATTCTCAACTAGAAACGGGTATTTTTCAACCACAATCAATCAATTTCGACCACAAACAATTATAATCAACCATTCGCTATCAACCAATTTTCACACCAATCACAACCAATAAATATCGTCCATGGTTTGTGGACGAGGGGCATATTTTTTTTTTATATAAGCATTTCACTTCTATTCAACACAAATATAATTTCTACAACGCATATATAACTTATACACCGAACGTACAACTTATCCAACGCTTATACAAGAGGTGTACAATGCTTATATAACTCATACATCGACTATATAATTTATACATCGTCGTTTTCCATATCGTTTATAAATTAGAAATCTCACCTTGGGTTCCACTCCACCAAAAATAGCAGAAGGCTCAGAAAAATATGCGGTATCTTCTAAAATGTAGAAGACGTCCACACGAGTCGACTGTCTCTTGTTTCACTGGATTTCATCAAGAAACGAAAAAGATATGATTTTTCAAAGTTTGCAACGGTTTAAAGGTGTTAAAACTGTTGAAAATAAACACAGCCGAATACCTCGTTTGAATCTTCAAAACTAGGTTTCAAATTATCTTCCAATCCGTTGATCGTTGCTTCGATCGGCCAGCGCCACCTTGACGGGCTAGGAGAGGCGCACGTGCGCCAGGGAGGGGGTCGAACTCGGTGGATTCTGGGCGGCGGAATCGAGGTGCGAACGACGAGACTTTGGAGGGGTCAAACTCGAGAAATACGCAATGGTTTGAGGTGGGGTTTGTTCTGATTTGAAGAGGGCGTTGAGCTCTTTGAAAAGTTCAACTGTGGCCGGGTCTATCGAGGCGTGGTTTCGCCAGAAAATGCTCGGGAACGAAGGTGAACGTGTTCCATCGAGCGCGAGACGATTTCAGGGTTTTTTGGTTTTACTAAAATCCATTTTGTTTTGCACCCGGTACAGTCAGTCAAAGTTTGAATTCAATTTTTGAAACTGCAGCGCCATTTCAGGCCTTGTTTATAATTAGAAATGATTATTTTCATTTTCAACATCGATTCAAACTTAATTTTCATCGCTATTATTTAAAATATTTATTTTAAATATTTAAAATCCACTGAAATAGCCAATTTAAAATATTTAAATGTGTTCAGATTTTCCGGGTCGTTACATGTCATTCTTGTTTAAATTCCATTATATATAAGATTTCATTTCATAAATTACCTTCCGAATCAATAATTTTGAATACAATGCATTGTTATATAAAATTTTCATATATATAAGTTTCAAAAATTTCTGTATCAATATCCAAAAATTGTCGATTCTCGAAATTCCAATTCAATACCAAATTCAATTTTGATTCAGATATTTGTTATCATTTCAAATTCAGATTTACAAACCAATTCATTATTAAAACTTCAAATTCAATTTAGATTGCATGTTATGAATATTATTATTCAACTGAATCTTTACATTAAATCATTTCGAACTTAAATTACTCGGATCGAAAATATACACTCTTATCTCTAAAGTAGTTAAGTTAAATTTAAAGCACTTTCTGTAAAATAATAAGCTTGATATAAAAATAGGGTTGAATTAAAAAAAAGAGTTATGGTATAAATAGTTTAAATAAAGTATATATATTTACTATAGAATAATTGAATAATTTAGCTAAATTTATGTTCAAAGTAGTTTAGACAACGTAAATAAATAAAAAAAATTATAGTTTTGGAAAAAATAGTGTAGATTTATATATTCGTTATGAAGAAAAAAAACATTAACTTGAAGAGATAATCCAATCCAATTCAATTTATCCGAAATTCCAATGCTATTTCAGCTTTGATTTCATAATATGATTTCAATAATCATTTCTCAAATCTAATATTATTCACAAAAGATAAACTCTTTCAAAAGCTTCTGAAACTAGCTTATAATTCACACAGTCTAATTTTGTACAATATAACCTTCTTCAAATAATTCTTGGTCAAAATATTTCTAACACATTTCATATAAGTTGGATTCAATATATTTCAAAACAATTAAAAAAATCTGTTTTAATCCATTTTAATTATCCCTTACATCTCATTTCAATACTTCCATTAACACAGTACAAAAACAATACATCGAAAATTCAATTGTCAACTGTTGTCATAATTCAACGTTCAAATGTTTGTTTCAAATCCAAACTATGTCATTAATCCAACTTTTTTTTAGATTTTTTCCAATGCACAACAAACAAAAGGGTACAAGGACATGAATTATGCAGTAATGAAAACTCAAACATGAATAAAACAAGGGTGGGAAGGTCAAATAACAACTACAAAATCAAGGTGAACGAATCAAAATGAACGAAGGAACTATCTATTCTCAAGGCCAAAGGAGTAAACGATGAAACTATGAAATTTCTTTAATTAATTCACTTTAGCTCAAATATGAAAATATTCACATTTGTCATTGTAAAATTTAAAGCTCATTTCCTTCTCTTCCATTTTATTCAAGTTACCTTCTTTTTTTAAATTTTCAATTTAATTCTAACATTCACTTGTCCTTTTATATTTTTGAAGTTTACAATTTTTTTCCAATTTTGTCATTCACTATTCACTTTACAATTTAATTTTAAAACATTCATTTGTAAATTCAGCTTATATTTTACAATAACGTAACTTTATTTAAATTTTGATCATTTACCCAAGTTTACATTTACAAAAGCATTTTCATTAAAATTTATCGAAATCATTTTCGAATATTTAACAAAATAATTAGTCTATGTATTTCTCGATGTTTCAATCGGAATCATATAGTCATCCAGATTTCGAAACACGAAATGAAATGCTGGTGATGTCGCGACAATCACTAGAATCATCTCCAAGCGACCAGAGTGCGATTCCATATCTATCTAGTACACAAAAGACTTTGTATATACGTTAGCTAGGCGTATATTCAAAATCTTACATACTCAATAGTCCAACCTTGACGTCAAATAAACACTCAAAATTCTTTTTATAAGAATACACCGTCTCCAAATATAAGACAAAATGGTATATTTTAAAATAATCCATCAATTTCAAAATAAATTTGTTTCGAATTTTATTAATTTCAAAATGCTTCTGCTGGGCTACTCTTTCAGAACATTTGTTTCAAAACCATTTATATTTCAAATTACGCTTTCTTAATAGTGATTTCTAGCGACAGATTCTTATTAAACACCATAAACTATGCTTTGTGTAAACCAAAGCTATGTTTTGTGTAAACCAAAGCTCTGGTACCAATTGTAATGCCCTGCCTTTTCGACCGCTTCAAGTCAGTAATTAAACCAACTTAAACCGCTCGAAATGACAGATTGTTATTTAGCTTATGCGGTTTAAACAGAATAAGACACAAAAATCATAGAATAAATCAATTACAATATCTCACAGCGGAATAATTTTGCATAAAATATCAGAGTTATATAAAAAAAAATTACATTACAGAAATTGCATAGATTTTGATTAAATAAAATTTACATATTTTACGATTTATAGCGTGCGGGTCTTCATATGCCTCCAACTTTGATAGCTGAATTCTTTAAATATGTAACACTTCGATCTGACCTGAGCATTTCATGCAAAACACAAAATACTCAAGTCAGGATTAATCTTTGTTCAAGTAAATTAACTTCGAATACAACATTGAAATAGATGAGTTGATCCTAACTTTTTACGTTCTGAATATTTATTCGTCATCAACATAAAGGTACGACATGCTTTAAATTGGTACAGTCAAATGTATAAGCTCAATTCATAAGTTAGAACAAAGGTGTGGCAACAAATGTAACTCAAGTGTACAGACAAGGCACAAAATATAAAATTCATCATGTAACTAGGCTTCAACGTGTCATTGTGAAGTGATAAAGCCATGGTGCCAATTTGATAGGTAAAGACAAACTAGTTACAGGCCAAACAAAATTGCATGAAGGAGACTATACTTCCCTTTTTAAACATATCCTCACCTGAGCATATATATATATATATATATATATATATACACACACACACACACACACACATCTATGCATATCTAAAGGTTAATACAGTATCTTCATTTCTCCGTCATTGGTTAAATTAAATACATGGCACTACCCAGAACAGGAAAAATGTATATTCATCTTTCTCTCTTCTTCTTCTTACCTTTTTTTTTTTTTTTTTGCAGAGCAGCACTTCATACACGAAAATTTAAAGGGATGGACGCTCGAAGCTACAGGTGCGTGCATGGCACCATTCTAGAATTACAAGTCTAACCAAAGGCACAAAGCAAGGAAAATATATCAAGCATGTATCCCAAATTTAATGAACCAGACAGGTATATATATAGTCTTATAATATGGTTCCAGTTTAGCACACAAGGTGATAAGTACATAATTGTGTGATAATTAGCAAGTGTTCCCATTTCAGTATCTACACATATTTCAGAACTCAGGACATGTATAAATATATCTATACTTAAAAACCAAATAATGGTATGCAACCATGCTTGAAAATATAAATTTAAATTGTTTAGCCCGTAATATGATAGGCCTAAGGTCATAAATTCCAATTGTGTTGATATAGTCAATGTACTGGCATCTCATATATTAAATTTACCGAGATGTACTGATGCCAAATAGAACAGGTGGGCGGAACATAAAAAAATAGAAAGTTCCCATACTCAAGAAATAAACAGACACAGACAAGATTAGGTGGTCATGACTCATACATGATACTCATGTAACAACATTGAACGCAGATCAAGCCAAGACAGCAACAAACACAAAAATCAACATCCCAAACAATCAAAAATTAACTGTTCCAATTAGTTGAATTACTAATGTTAACAAGCTTGAATCAAAAATTAATCATGAGTGAATACTCGCATTAAATCAACGAAGAGGAAGCATGCAAGAGATGAAGCTCACGACAAGGGAAAACTGCTGTTTCAATTCTAGTGCGGTGTTGGGCGTCGACAATAGTGGCTTCGATTGAGGAAGAACTAGCCATCGAATTTGAGGAGGAGGACTATATTTTTTTTAAAGCTCAGATCTAGAGGAGGAAGAAAACGCAAGAGATGGCGGAAGATGAGAGAAAAAGTATGTGAACATATAAGGACGTTTTGGTTTATATAAACCAAAAGAAGGGGAGAAGGCAAATTGGAGAGAACGTGGTGAATAGCCATTCCAATTATAATGTTGGAATATTCCTCTTCGTTCACGGACTTAGCACTAAGCGTAATGGTTTTAATGCTATATCTTTTTTTCCTTTTTTTGAACCATGCATTTCTCTCTCTCTCTATGTTTTTTTAATAAAGAAACGTGGCTTTTGGAAGAGTAGAAAGCATTTACGTTATACCATATATTATATGTAATATAAAACGTACAGTTGAGAGAGAAGGATTGAAAATCAAATGATGCCCCTTTCTTTAATTCATTTAATTACGTTATGTATGGAACGTTTCATTTTTTATGTATGCTAGATGCGTTCCATGCATTTATGCCAGATGCATGCGTTATGCCAAATACATGGCAAGAAGGGCAATGTTTATGCATACATGCAATTGATATGAAAGGTTTCCTTTTGTTTTAAATATATATGTTACTAGAATGGATCTCAAGGAAGGAAGGGCCTTAAAGACACAACGTAGATACGTGTTGATTATTTATAAAATTGAAACATTTACTTATTTAAACGTTGTTACATTCCATATCCTCTTATTATTTCATTCAGTGATAGCAATATAAAAAATTTATAATTTAATTTGTAATTTAACAATTGACCTGATTTATTTAAATTAAAATAAACACACGCAAATCAAAATCTAATTCGAAGATAAAGTTTTTAAGTCTCATGACAAAAATGTTTCTATATCGTTTACAACTATTATTCAATGACCATAAAATATTGTTTTAAAATTTTGGATTTATTATCTTTTTAAAATTATACTTATATTTAAAAATGAAACTATATAATTTATTATTATAAATGTTAACATTAATTTTCATTGGCTGCAATAGTTAAAACGTACATTATATATCGTTGACACTGTTTTGTTACAATTTTTCCTATACAAAATTAAATTGGAACCATTCAAAAATTTATTTTCAATTATCGCATTAATTCCTATATTTAACCTTTAAAATAATATCAAGGATTCAACAGCTAATTTTTTATATCAACAATAGTTCAAAGTTAGCTAGTCCAAATGCATAAACAATTTAATAATTTCCATTATTACCAGTCACAGTTCATCTCAATGTAAATTATTGTTTATCAAAAATAAATTTTGGAGTCATAAATTAATGAATCATAATTTATGTTTTAATACCATTTTTAATTCAATAATTAATTTAAATTTTATACTTAAAGGATCGAAATTTACGGGATGTTACACTAGGTCTTTATCGTTATTTATGCATTAAATTGGAATACTGTTGAAATTGAATTAAAGAGGATTTTTGGGAATATTGAAACTGATTAAGTATTGTAATCAGATTGGACTGTAAATTGATGATAAAACCTTAAACATGTAATTGGAGAACATGTAAACTGGATTAAATTGAACTTAATTGGACATTAAGTAACAAGGGGAAAAGGTTTTATAAAAAAATTACATTGATTAAAAATGTTACAACCTAGGATATAACATGAGGTTATATTGGGCTTATTAATAATAAAACTTAAACGTGTTAAGTTAAATTGATGAAATTAATAAGCAAAGATAAAAGGAGTCTGTTCCGGCAGCGTGGGGCTGATTGGGGAAGATGAGTGGCTCGTAGATTAGGTCTGTTCCGGCAATGTGGGGCTAATTGGCGAAAATAAGAGTCCTAATAATATAATGAAATCCTAGTTTAGGTCTGTTCCGACAACGTTGGGCTGATTGGGGAAGATAAGAGGCCTAATAAAATAATGAATGAGGACCAAGTTTAGGAGTGACTTGTGTCAATTGCTGTTTTGGTGGGCAACCCGTATCAGTCAGTATCTCTTTGTTATCATGGAATCTCACACTAGGTAGAGGCTAAGACACGCTTTACTGAACTGGATAGTAAGGTGTTCAAATGACGTGTGTACGGGTGCGTTCCGTGGAACAGTGAGCGTGCATTGTTCCGATTGGAGAAGATAAGCCACAGTACCACTTGTGGTTAACGGTAATTTCCTTTTAATTGATGAATTCGGAATTGATAACCCCGAATTCCATAGTTGGCATATGTTATCACATTATGGGTAAATTAGCCGATCGATGGGTAGAAATTAGGTAAAGTCTAATTTTGATATCTTGGTAGTTAATGCTGTAATTTTTGGATATGGATGAGAAACCTATCTTATTTCGTGTTTATCTTTTCTTCTATTTCAATTATTGCTTATACGTCTATTGCTCTTAAAACAATCAATCTGTCTAAATGCTTTCTTATCATATGCTCCTAGAAGAAATTACTAGAACTCACAAGACGTATGTCTAACCTAGTTTAGTTTCTCCTTCTCTCTTCCCGTCCCCTGAAGGTTCATAGGGTGGAGGCTCTCAACAGTGATTCTTGATGTAACGTCCCGTATTTTTAACAGTATAATAATTAGTTTATTTAATTATAAATAATGGTTTGGTAATTTAAATGGTTTAATATTAAATAACTTTGAATAATTATTTGATATTAATAATTAAATAAGATATTTAATTTCCAAAATAGTCAGAAATAGTATAATTGATAATATTGTGTGAATTGGATAGTATACGAGATTTGGTTAAGTTTAGATTTGAATTTTTATAACGAATCTTTTTAATAAACGACGTTAGAACGTATAAATTATATTATAATTATAATCGAGCTCGAAATGGCATGATAGTTCGTAATATTGAGTTTTGAACTTCAACTGAATATATAGAATCCGTTTTAAGTCGGATTTCTGTGAAACAAGAAACGTTCCGATCTGGTGAAGTATATTTTTCTAATGGAAGAGAAAAATCGAGATTTCCTTGTGTTGATTGTGGGTTACGTCCAAATCAAAATTTTACAAAGTCGCTATGGAATTCGTTTATAATGTATAATGATTTATTTATTTTATAAATGAATTTTTAATATAAATGGAATATCGATTTAACTTGGATTTGAGAATATCGAGTTATAAATCCAAGTTTGTTTGTTTTATAGCTGTATGATATTCTATGTTAATATATACGATAATATTAATTTATTAATATTAAATTAAATTGTTTTTAAATATATTAATATTTAATTGGTTTATTTAGAGCCTTAGAAAATAGCCGTTTTTACAAAAGACCTCCGTTTTCGACGAAATTAATTTTGTTAGATCCAGAATATTAAATTATTATTAGAATTCAAATTTTATGATTTTTGGAGTTAGTGTGTGACCGTATGGGATTTTAATGTGAAAAACAGTCGATATTTTGATTTTAAAAATATGCTGCAAGAGAAAATGGACACAGAATTCGACTAAACAAGTTTCGTTGGGTCTATAATGTTAAACCATAGTTGTATGTCCATTTACGTCGAATTTGGGTATCGTATGTGATCATAGGATTTTTATATGACAAACAAAAGTAACGTTTCAATATAAATTAATAAAATAATAAATATAAAATTATTAAAATTATCCTATAAATAATACTCATTCCTTCTAACCCTAAACTCATTTTTCCTCTGGTCAACTGGAAAACACGCTGCTACTTTTTCTTTTTTTTAGCAAACGTGGACTTCGAAAATGTAGATAAGATTGTAGAAAACTCTATAAATCTTCAGACTTATATTTTTGTGATCCTAACATCTAGCTCTTCATACTCGTATACATTTTACTGAGCTTGATTTTCTTTCCTGTCGAAGTCGGGTTCATACAGGGAACTAGGGTTAGTGACTTCTAGGATTTGATGCATTGTTTGATGATTTCGTTGTTGGATTTTGAGCTGTGGCATCGAGTAGTATTGGTGTGCACGGTTTGGGTGATTTTGGGGATTATAAGTTTTGATACTTTTACTGGTTCATGGGTTTCTGCTGTCGAACGCATTTGCAATGGAGAGCTCGAGTTGCGTGAAAAGTGTCTGGGAAGGAAGCGATTTCGATTGGAGGAATTGTGGTAATTTTTGTTGAATGTTTAACGCATTGGAGAAGGAGTGGTGAAGGTAGAAACTTGCGGTTATGGCCATGAATGATGAGCGTGGTTTACTGGAAGATGATGAGCGACTTTGGGAAGGTATTAACATGGGTTAAGAGGGGTTAATTAAAGATAATACTATTTAGTTATTATTTCGTTAATGACTTATGTATTTTCATTTGAAGGATCGTGAGAACGAGGTGAAGGGAGCTAGAACAATGGTGAGTGTACAGGTCTTCGGTTCAAATGTTTTGCTGAGGGGGGGGGGGGAGAAAGATTTACGTTATAACAGGTAAATTAGGGTGTTTGTTAATTTCTTAATTAGGAAGAGGGGATTTGGTTAAAAACAATTAAGGCTGATTTCAGTTTATAGAACGTGGTGTATGGGGGAGTGGGATATAAGTTTTGTTCTACCATAGGAATTTTTGCTATGTGGGTTGGAACTGAGATGCCTGGGAAGAAAACATTAAGAGGTGATTATGATAGGGAGATTTAATTAAAGTTTTATTTTATAATAATTATTAAAACTTAATGACATTTAAATTAGTCCGAAACTTAGAAAATTCATAACTTGCACATATGTTATCCAAATTGGACGAAACAGGATCCGTTAGGATCGTATGGACGAAGGCTACACAATGGAACTGGTTGAGAGTGAATCAGAGCTCGTTACAATTTATAGCGAAATAAATTGCCTGATTTGAATCAACGACGGTTATCATTATTTAACGATGAACCACCAAAGTGAGTAAAACTCACTAACTCTACCCAATTTATATTTTTATAATGTATTTCTAGAATTGATAAATATTGGTTGATTGTTGTGTGTTGGCTGTTTGGATGAACTGCTAATTAATTGGTTGAGAATATAGATAACAATATATATGTATGTATATATGTATATCATTAATTAAATATTGATTATGTTTATCAGAATATTTCATATTGAAATGAAATTGATGTTATTTAGGTTTAACATATGTGGATGCAGGAAAACAGGTTGGAGGAATCCAATTGGATTCCTCAACATTTATATTACTGTTTTTCATATATTGTGATATATGATGTGTTATATATAATCTGTGATTGATCATGATGTGTTTGGATGACACTGGTCTTTTTAATTGGTATTTTAAATACCATAAGTGATACTATAATGTTTAAAGGGAATTTTCAAAGTGTATATTGAAATAAAAATATTTATATAAAGTCAAAGGATTATATATAAAGGAATTTCGAAGTGGATATTGAATCTTAGAATTTTATAAAAGGAAATATTTGGAAAATGAATAGAATTTTATAAAAAGAGAATATTTGGAAAATAAATATTAAATGGAAATTTGTTTTAACAGATAAATTGAGAAGATCAATTTATAAGCAATATTTATAAATTAATTAAAAATATTTATTATTGGATAAAGGAATATATATATATATATAAATATATATAAGTATGAATTTATACTAAGAAGTAAAATTGGTTTTAACACCGATATTTGAAAATAGAATGTAAACTTAACATTTATAAAAGGAATTATGAAGGATGGAATATGAATTTGAAAAAGGGAAAAATCTATTTTAAATATAGAAATGGAATTTCGAATGGCTAGAAATAAATAACTTGTTTAATAATAAAAACAAGTAGTGTGATTTATAAACAATGTTTATAAATAAATTAAAAATAATTATCAATGGATAATTTGGATTGTAAATTCAGCAGTGAATATAAAATGGGAATTTGGGAGCTGTTTTAAAAAGGAAAGGATGGAAATTATTTTGATGTACAAAATAAGAATAGAATTAAAATAAAATCCACAAAGATTTGTAATTAGAATTCGACTAGGCCAGATGTATAAAATAATTTATTTGAAAAAATGATATATTGAATAAATCGGGATTTGACAAGATAATTAGTAATCGGGTGGAAACCGATATTTTTAATTGAACATAAAGGTGATAAAGAATTATAAACTTATTAAATGAAATCAGTTATGAAGTTGACATGTAAACAAGATTTGATTAATAAGATGAAATGTGAATATGAAGTTATAAAATGACTCGGTAATGGGAATTTAAACCTGTGTTAGTATTTAAATTATGAAGTCAAGTTTGGATTTGATAAAACGAGTCCAGTTTTCTGTAAAGGAATAATATTCATGTTTTAAAGTGAATAACGATTTGAAAGGAAACATTTTGTAGATTTAAAATAGTTGTAAAAGGAAATTGATAAATGTTGGGAAGTACTAAATTCAAAAATGAATTTAGAAATCGAGTTGACCTAAAATGGTAAAATATTCTGGAGTTCGTAATGTTAATCGAATATAAGTTATTCGAAGAGAGTTAATCGAATATAAGTTATTCGAAGAGAGTTAGTCAAATATAAGTTATTCGAAGAGAGTTAGTCGAATATAAGTTATTCGAAGAGAATTAATCGAATATAAGTTATTTGAAGAGAGTTAACCGAATATAAGTTATTCGAAGAGAGTTAATCGAATATAAGTTATTCGAAGAGAGTTAATCAAATATAATTTATTCGAAGAGAGTTATCAAATATAGTGTATTCGAAAGAGAGTTATCGAATATAGTTTATTCGAAAGGGAGTTATCAAATATAGTTTATTCGAAAGAGAGTTATCGAATATAGTTTATTCAAAAGAGAGTTATCGAATAGAGATTATTCGAGAGAGAATTATACATTGGGTTTCGACTATATCAAATGTAGGAAAATACTATTTACTTTTCGGTTTTTAAATCAATATTTATTTATTTAATAAATCTATTTATTTATTTAAATTAAGGTATATAAGTTTTATTTAAAGTTAGATATTTCGGAAGTTGGGATTATAAATCTATTTTCATAGCCAATGGTTTTCATAAAAGAATTGGATTCGTAAACTGAATCCTATAGTTGCATAAGCAATGATTTGATAAGAAGATTTAAATGGAGTTAAGGAAATTAGAAACTAATTGGAGATTAGTTAAGTTGAATGATTTTCTGGATATCGATCTAATGTTGGTTTCGGCCTTCGGGGTTGATATTTAGGGAATTGTTCTCTTATTGGTTTACAGTTAGAGACTGACAGATGTGAGAGGATGGTGATACGTGAATAAGAAATGGAAATGTTTTCCAATGTTAATAGCGTTTATTTTCTAAATTTAGAAAATAAAAATTTATGTATATTTGGAAATGGGAAATGGGGAAATGAATAAATTAATGACAAATTAATTTAAAAGGGAAAAATGTTGATTGATGATTGGTCGATAGAATTTCCATTTGGAAATAAAATCGTAGTGTGTATGGATGTTTTCCTTTGATAGTTAAATAACCGACTATCAAAGTTTTGACCATTTTTCCGTCGTTAATACGGATAGACCGGAATTAGATTATTATCTAAAAACCACTCCATATAGGCATTAGCATTGCGAATCAAATACGATGAAGATAATTGAAGACAAAGTTATGCAAGGGCTGTTCTGGCAATTCCTAGGTAGAAATTTCCTAAGATGGGTTTACAAAATAATGCCTTCGATTTGTCCAGTCCCAGGACAACCTATATGGAAGAATGTCAAATTGAGTATATTTAATAGATCACGTAAGTTGATCTCTTCAAACGTATTTACGTTTTGTGGCAGAGGAATTTGTTTCTCTTAGATGTATACCCGTGGTGTTTTTGGGGAAATCAATTTGTGATTTGGCGGGTATGACGATGTGACATTCAAAGTAAATAAGGGTGTGATCTATACGTTATGACCTCATGCCTCACAACCAATAAATGGTATAAAAATTGGGTAGGTCGCATTGCTAAGTAGTTAGCTGCCAATTAGGGTGTATTGTCACCTGATCTAGAGAAAATCCATTTGCTTCTTTAAACTATTTTGATGCTATTCCTTTCGGGAAACGGTTGCTGATCCCAACCGTTGGTGATAATACACTCGGTTCACTCAAGCGAAATGAGTGACCGGTCGTGTTTAGCCTGAGTTACAAGATGTTCTTGTTGAACCTGGTATATTCCTCTCTAGAGATACACTGTCGAAAGGTGATCCCATACCTTGCCAGTTGGAATCCATTACCTAATAAGTGCCGACGGATTTTAACCATATATTATGTATGTGGAACGTGAGATGAAAGCGTTCTGCTAGATGATTATTTAGTTTTGGTTAACAGACACTATTATAATATCAAAAGAGTTTTGATATAAAGATTATCGTTTCTTGCAAAAGGATTTTGAATGTTAAATCAAATGTTGTGGATTCTCATAAGGGAAAAACCCGTTCCGTGTTATACAGCGTTGTCTTATGAGATATCGTTTATTTTTCTCCAACTGTTTTAAATTGTTTACTCACACTAGTCCCATGACTGACCCATAGTTTATTTAGTTTTGTTTTACCCTAACCTTTTGGGTGCCCAATTTTGTATGGGCAGTCATGTAATTGGAATTTTACAGATATACTTGGAGAGCTGGAGTAGGAGGCTTCAGGATTATATTGCTATTGTTTATTTCCGCTGTGTTGTAAGCATTGTACTCCGATAATGGTATTGTATACATATAATGTTTTATTTCAAAGTTATATTATATAATATATTTATTCGTTCCGCTGTGAGATTCGTGTTACTCTGATTCTACTGTTATGTTCTTCTTCCTCTTCTATTCTAATTTTTTATCTTATCCATTTCTCACCCTCTAACTTCTTTCTATTAATGATCTGGAATGTTCGATGCCCGAATAATTGACATAGTTTTTATCTTGATTTTCTAGGTCGAAAATCCCAGTTCATTACAGTGGTATCAGAGCTGAAGGTTAAGTGATTACCTTGGATCTGTCGCATAACTCGATTGAGATAGGGATAGTAATACCCTAGATTAAGTTGAGTGTATGTATACGAGAGAACATATTTGTAGACTTTATAAAAAAAATTGTTTTATATTGTGGAGATTTTTTGTTTGAGTTGTTTATGAGTTCTGGTTGATCAGTTTGATCCACTGTATCGGTAAGGGTTTCTAAACATTCGAGTACGATGAGCCGACACAGTATATTTTGAAAAGATGGTAAATGAAATAATTTTACACAAATTATATTTTGATATAAAAGAATGATTAATATTCGAATTATTAAGTATACTGGATGTGTTGGTTGTTATGTTAATCGAATACGATTAAAATTGAGTTACTTATATATAACCAAATAAAATTTGTATAAGTGTAATGAAAAGAATTAAATCTGAAATTAAAATCAGAATAGGAATTAAACTTTCTAAAAGTTGGATAAGTGTTTTTAAACGGATATGTATTAAATATATGGGAATTTTGAAATCCTGGGTGATTTAAAATTGTTTTACAAGCATTTTGAAGGATATTTTTGAAATAATTTCAAAATGTAAGTGTTTAAAAACAATTTTGAAAAGTGATATAGTATTGAACTCACTTCAGTAGCTGGGAAATAAATCTGATGATTCTGGCCACATCATCAGTGTTCATTTTCGAGTTCTAAGTAATGGATTACTACCAAAGATATTCATTTTGCATTGAATTGAGAAAAACAAGATGTTTGATTCCGAAAAAGGCATATTTGGTTTTTGAAAAGCTAAGCTATTTAAAAACTCCCAGAAACAGATTGTTTGAATTAAAACAAATTAAATTAGAATTTATGGAAGTAAATTGAAATTAGATTAAAGCCAGTTAAGTGGAAATTGAATTGAAAATAGAATGATATTGAGTAAGATTGGATTTTGAATATAATTTGACTCATGTAAGTAAATAGATAGATTTTTGAAATAAAAATCAGAATTGTGATTTTGGGATGAAGATAACTGATTAAAGGAATTAATTAGTTAATGAAATATGTGGATGGCACTTAACGAAGTTAAGTAAGTTGAATTAATGAGTTAGGAGTTTGGAATCAAGAGTGGAACTTGAGTTTGAAATGGAATTTGACTTGGATACGTGAATTATTTGGTTTTGAGGATAAAATTGGGGATCAATTGAGAAGGCACGAGCATACATAGACTTGGTAACAAATGAAGAGATAGAATTGAATGCCCGACAAAAAAGTACAGGTTTGAGTATGAGAATTTTGAGTCTGTTTGGCAAGCCGCTTGGCTGTTTGATATTCTTTTGGATTAGAGAAACCCTAGAGAGGCGAGTTGTAGTTGTACCAATTGAGCCGTACAAAGGAGACGCTGGCGAATTTTTTCGGAAATTTAAGGTGTTAGAAAATTTTCAAGATTTTCAAAAATTTTCTTTAGTGGGAATAAATTAATAATTTAATTGAAGTTAATTAGTTCAGTTGAACCTGAAGTTAAAGAAGTAAACGAACAAATTTTAACCCAGTAATAGGGTTGTATTCTACCTTAGTAATTTCGGGGACGAAATTCTTTTAAGGGGGAAAGAATGTAATATCCCGTATTTTTATCGGTATAATAATTAATTTTTTTAATTATTTAAATAATGGTTTGGTAATTTAATGGTTTAAAATTAAATAACTTTGAATATCTATTTAATTTTAATAATTAAATAAGATATTTAATTTACGAAATAGTCAGAAATACTAGAATTGACAATATTGTGTGAATTGGAATACGAGATTTGGTTAAGTTTAGATTTGAATTTTTATAACGAATCTATTTAATAAACGACGTTAGAATGTATAATTTATATTATAATTATAATCGAGCTCGAAATGGCGCGGAAGTTTGTAATATTGAGTTTTGAACCTCAATTGAATATACAGAATCCGTTTTAAGTAGGATTTCTGTGAAACAAGAAATGTTCGGATCTGGTGAACTATATTTTTTTATGGAAGAGAAAAATTGAGATTTCATCTTGTAGATTGTGAGTTACGTCCAAATCAAATTTTCAGAAAGTCGATGTGGAATTCATTTATAATTTATAATGATTTATTTATATTATAAATTAATTTTTAATATAAATGGAATATCGATTTAACTTGGATTTGAGAATATCGAGTTATAAATCCAAGGTATGTTTATTTTATAGCTGTATGATATTCTATGTGAATATATATGATAATATTAATTTATTAATATTAAATTAAATTGTTTTTAAATATATTAATATTTAAATTGGTTTATTTAGAGCCTTAGAAAATAGCCGTTTTTACAAACGACCTTCATTTTCGACGAAATTAATTTTTTGGATCCGTAATATCAAATTATTGTTAGTTTTTAAATTTCATGATTTTTGGAGTCAATGTGTGACCGTACGGGATTTTAATGTGAAAAACAGCCAATATTTTGACTTTAAAAATACGCTGTGTGAGCAAACGAACTCGGAATTCGACGAAATATGTTTCGTTGGGTCCGTAATTTTATAGATGTATGTCCATTTTCGTCGAATTTATGTATTGTATGTGATCATAGGAATTTTTAAATGACAAACAAAAGTAACATTTCAATATAAATTAATAAAATAATCAATATAAAATTATTAAATTATCCTATAAAATAATACTCATTCATCCTAACCCTAAATTCATTTTTCCTCTGGTCAACTGGAAAACACGCCGCTACTTTTTCTTTTTTTCAACGAACATGGACTTCGAAAATGAAGATAAAATCATAGAAAACTTTAAAAATCTTCAAACTTATATTTTTGTGATCCTAACATCCAGCTCTTCATCCTCGTATAGGTTTTACTGAGCTCGATTTTCTTTCCTGTCGAAGTCGGGTTCTTACAGGGAATTAGGGTTAGTGACATTGGGGATTTGATGCATTGTTTGATGATTTTGTTGTTGGAATTCGAGTTGTGGCGTCGAGTAGTACTAGTGTGCCCGGTTTGGGTGATTTTGGTGATTATAAGTTTCGATACTTTTACTGGTTCGTGGGTATCTGTTGTCGAACGCATTTGCAATTGAGAGCTCGAATTGCGTGAAAGGTGTCTAGGAAGGTAATGATTTCAATAGGAGGAATTGTTTTAATTTTTGTTGAATTTTTAATGCATTGGAGAAGGAGAGGTGAAGGTAGAAACTTACAGTTATAGCCATGAATGATGAGCGTGGTTTACTGGAAGATGATGAGCAGCTTTGGGAAGGTATTAACATGGGTTAAGAGGGGTTAATTAAAGATAATACTATTTAGTTAATGACTTGTGTATTTTCATTTGAAGGATCGTGAGAACGAGGTGAAAGGAGTTAGAACAATGGTGAGTGTATAGGTCTCGGGTTCAAATGTTTTGCTAAGGGGGGAGAAAGATTTACGTTATAACAGGGAAATTAGGGTGTTTGTTAATTTCTTAATTAGGAAGAGGGGAGATGGTTAAAAACAATTAAGGCTGATTTCAGTTTATAGAACATGGTGTATAGGGGAGTGGGATTTATGTTTTGTTCTGCCATGGGAATTTTTGCTCTGCGGGTTGGAAGTGAGATGCCTGGGAAGAAAACATTAAGAGGTGATTACGAGAGGGAGATTTAATTAAGGTTTTGTTTTATAATAATTGTTTAAAGTTAATGACATTTAAATTAGTTCAAAACTTAGAAAATTCATAACTTGCTCATATGTTATCCAAATTGGACAAAACAGGATCCGTTGGGATCGTATCGACGAGGGCTAAACCATGGAACTGATTGAGAGTGAATCGGAGCTTGTAACAATTTATAGAGAAATAAATTGCCTGATCTGAATCAACGACGGTTATCGTTATTTAACGATGAACCACCAAAGTGAGTAAAACTCACTAACTCTACCTAGTTTATATTTTTATGACGTATTTCTCGAATATATTGTTATCAATATCGAAATATATCATTAATTAAATATTGATTTTGTTTATCAGAATATTTCATATTGAAATGAAATTGATGTTATTTATGTCTAACATCTGTGGATGCAGGGAAACAGGTTGAAGGAATTTCGAAGTATATATTGAAATAAAAAAATATATATAAAATCAAAGGATTATATATAAAGGAATTTCGAAGTGGATATTGAATTTTAGAATTTTATAAAAGGAAATATTTGGAAAATGAATAGAATTTTATAAAAAGAGAATATTTCGAAAATAAATATTAAATGGAAATCTGTTTTAATAGATAAATTGAGAAGATCAATTTATAAGCAATATTTATAAATTAATTAAATATATTTATTGTTGGATAAAGGAATATATATATATATATATATATATATGTAAGTATGAATTTATATTGAGAAATAAAATCGATTTTAACACCGATATTTGAAAATAGAATGTAAACTTAACATTTATAAATGGAATTATAAAGAATGGAATATGAATTTGAAAAAGGGAAAATCTATTTTAAAATAGAAATGAAATTTCGAATGGCTAGAAATAAATAAATTGTTTAATAATAAAAACAAGTAGTGTGATTTATAAACAATGTTTATAAATAAATTAAATATAATTATCAGTGGATAATTTGGATTGTAAATTCAGTAGTAAATATAAAATGGGAATTTGGGAGTTCTTTTAAAAAGGAAAGGATGGAATTTATTTCGATGTTCGAAATATGAATAAAATTAAAATAAAATCCATAAAGATTTGCAGTTAGAATTCTACTAGGCCAGATGTTATAAAATGATTTATTTGAAAAAATTATATATTGAATAAATCGAGATTTGACAAGATAATTAGTAATCGGGGAAAATGATATTTTTAATTGAATATAAAGGTGATAGAGAATTATAAACTTATTAAATGAAATCAGCTATGAAGTTGACACGTGAACAAGATTTGATAAATAAGATGGAATGTGAATAGGAAGTTATAAAATGACTCGATAATGGGAATTTAAACCTGTGTTAGTATTTAAATTATGAAATCAAGTTTTGATTTGATAAAACGAGTCCAGTTTTCTGTAAAGGAATAATATTCACGTTTTAAAGTGAATAACGATTTGAAAGCAAACGTTTTGTAAATTTAAAATAGTTGTAAAAGGAAACTGATAAATGTTGGGAAGTACTAAATTCAAAAATGAATTTAGAAATCGAGTTGACCTGAAATGGTAAAATATTCTGGAGTTCGTAACGTTAATCGAATATAAGTTATTCAAAGAGAGTTAGTCGAATATAAGTTATTCGAAGAGAGTTAATTGAATATAAGTTATTTGAAGAGAGTTAATCGAATATAAGTTATTCGAAGAGAGTTAATCGAACATAAGTTATTCAAACAGAATTAATCGAATATAAGTTATTCGAAGAGAGTTAATCGAATATAAGTTAATCGACGAGAGTTATCGAATATAGATTACTCGAAAGTGAGTTATCGAATATAGTTTATTCGAAAGAGAGTTATCGAATATAGTTTATTCGAAAGAGAGTTATCGAATAGAGATTATTCGAGAGAGAATTATACAACGGGATTCGACTATATCAAATGTAGGAAAGTACTATTTACTTTCCGGTTTTTAATCAAGATTAATTTATTTAATAAATCGTTTGTTTATTTATTTAAATTAAGGTATAATTTTTTTATTTAAAGTTAGATATTTTGGAAGTAGGGATTATAAATCTATCGTTATAACCAATGTTTTTCATAAAAGAATTGGATTCGTAAACTGAATCCGACAGTTGCGTAAGCAATGATTTGAAAAGAAGATTTAAATGGAGTTAAGGAAATTAGAAACTAACTAGAGATTAGTTAAGTTGAATGATTTTCTCGATATCGATCTGATGTTGGTTTCAGCTTTCGGGGTTGATATTCAGGGAATTGTTCTCTTACTAGTTTACAGTTAGAGACTGATAGATATGAGAGGATAGTGATACGTGAATAAGAAATGGAAATGTTTTCCATTGTTAATAACGTTTATTTTCTAAATTTAGAAAATAAGAATTTATGTATATATGGAAATGCGAAATGGGGAAATGAATAAATTAATGATAAATTAATTTAAAAGGGAAAAATGTTGATTGATGATTGGTCGATAGAATCTCCATTTGGTTATAAAATTGTAGTGTGTATGGATGTTTTTCTTTGATAGTTAAATAATTGATTATCAAAGTTTTGACCATTTTTCCATCGTCAATATGGAGAGAACGGAATCAGATTTATTATCTGAAAACCACTCTGTATAGGCATTAGCGTTGCGAATCAAATATGATGAAGATAATTGAAGACAGAGTTATGCAAGGGCTGTTCTTGAAAATCCTAGGTAGAAATTGCCTAAGATGGGTTTACAGAATAGTGCCTTCGATTTGTCCAGTCCCAGGACAATCTATATGTTAGGGAATGCGGAATGGATTGTTAAGGCGAAGCAAACACTGGGGGGAGGGGGGGATAGTGTTTGTAAGAATTTAAACAAAATCGAAAACTAAAGTGAACTACAGGATGAATCAAACACCACAAACACAATCAGAGACACAAATTCAAGTACAAATGCAAAATAAAAAGAAATAAAAATGTAGAAAAGGAACAAACACACTGGATTTTTTACTGGTTCGGATTGCTCCTACGTCCAGTCCCACACAACGCTAGATTGCGTAGAGTTTATTACTATTTCCTATAGTCAAGTACGACCTCCTTGATTTCACGGCTCACAAGGAGACACTGATTCCTACTTCCTTGATTTCACGGCTCACAAGGACACACCGACTCCTATTTCCTTGATTTCACGGCTACAAGGACACATCGATTCCTCTTTGATTCAACACAAATAATGTTTACTCAACCCAAGCAATTACAAAAAACCTATAACTCTTCAATAGCACTTGATTCAGAGAGTAGAGAGTAGAGAATGTAGAGAGAAGAAGTTTGATCATAACAGAATTGCATTCGGCAGAGTATAAGTGTAAAAACCATAAAAATGATTAAGAATAATGGTGTAGAGAAAGAGGATGAAGTTAGAGAAGAAGAGATAATAAAAAATTCGGTTTTAACCCCATTTTATAGAGTATGAAAGGTTGCAACGGTTCTGAATCGTTTCAAGTAGTGAAAAGACACTTCCTTTCAAAATTGAAAAAAATGACAGTTGTATGTCAACATGGTGTTTTTGGTATGCCGACATACCCTTGTATATTTTTGATTTTCAAAGCATTTTTCAAGTGTTTTGATATGAAAATAATTCTGGAAATTCTTGAGTAAAAATCTAGTGTTGTAAATTAATATTATATGATAGAAAAACATATGAAAACATAAATTTAAACTAAATAAATATATTTATAAAATTATAAGGTTTTAAACTATATAAAGTATAAATATAAAGTATATAAATATATAAAACTTAAGTTTCAAAAACAAAGAAGAATAAAAATAGAAACAAATAGAAAAATAAAACAGAGAGGATTGATGATAGAATTGAAAATTAGAATTTGAAATTTGAACCTGGAGTGCTATTTAGAGTCTTACAAAATGTAGACTCTATAACAATATTAATCTTGAAATATTGATTACTCATGAGTCTTTAAATTTCTCTGATCTTTGAATCTCTATCATCTTTATAAATGTACAGTCTTTAGTAATATTTCCTGTATATGATTCCTGCACATATATATATTTTTTAAACAAAAAGTGTTAGTATATGTTTTATAATCAATGATAACTGAAATAAGGTTGTTGTCATCAAAACTCCATTCTCCAACAATCTCCCCCTTTTTGATGATGACAACCTTAGTTTATAAAATATCAAACCTGTATATACCTGTTTGATGATGTTCCTTCTATACTCCCCCTGTCTGTAAGAGTCCTATAAACTATGCCTATATTTTATAATTTATCCTCTTTTGGCATTATCAAAAAAAAAATCCTAAAGATACTCCCCCTAAATTGTATAACTCTATGAATAGAATATAAGTCACTATCCAACAATACTCCCCCTTAATCATTCTTTATATTTTAAAGAGAGATAACTAACTATAAACGACAATTTTATTAGACACAACTTTGTATAACTATATAGATTTATACACATACGATACATTATAAGAACGTAATACAAAGAGAATCGAAGAAAACCTTAATCACTAATTATTTTTAACAATGGGAGATTTGTGAATTGGACAGTTTGGGTAATGAAGACAAAATTCTCCATTCTTTTCAATCACATTCCCATTTTCGTCAAATAGAATCTCTCCTACGCATTCAAAGTTATAATTTTGTCTGTAATCGTTGGTTGAATCTCTTGTTGTTCTTCCTCCTCCATCAATTCTTCTTCCTCTTTTAGTTCTTCTTCAGGTTCTTCCTCCTCTTCCATGACTTGATTTTCATCATCAATGATAATCGAATTAGTCTCGTTATCCATTATAAACTTTAAGAGACTTCTCATTACTTTCCCTTGCCTATTTTGCTCTTAACTAATCCTAATCTGGAGTGCTTGCATCTCAACCACCATTTGCAGTAGATACTCCATTTTTTCTTCAATTTTGATCAACCTAGATAGCGTAGATCGTTGAAACGGACCCTCAGATGGTCCACCGTATGAATCAGAGTTGATTTGAATATTTGAATTAGTGAAGGCCATTGTATTTTTTTAATTCAGACTTTTTTACAGAGAAGAAGAATGAAAATGAAGAAGAAAAGTCGAAATAAAAGGTTTAAATAGTTGAAATAACTAACTTTTGGTGGGAATTAAATTTTAAATTTTTGGCAGTTATATGTCCACATACCAAAAACTCTATGTCGACATAGTCTTGTTTTAACTTTCATTATTTCGATTTCTTATTTTATTTATATATATTACTATATTTAATTATTGTAACTCACTTAATGAACATATGCCCAATTTTCTCCTAAATTTAGTGAATGTTGCTTCATTTAAAGGTTTTGTTAATATATCTGCAATTTGTTTATCTATTTCTATAAATTCTAGTGAAAACTTTTCTTTACTTATGCTATCTCTTAGAAAATGATGTCTTGCATCAATATGATTAGCTCTCAAATGATGAGTTGAATTCTTAGAAATATTTATAACATTTGTATTATCGCAGTATATAGGTGATTTATTTATACTTAAACCAAAATTGTTTAAAGTTTGTTGCACATATATTTCTTGTGAACAAGCCAAAGTAGCAGATATATATTCTGCTTCAGTTGTTGACAAAGATACGGTATTTTGCTTTTTACTGAACCATGATACAAGAGAATGTCTTAAGAAGTAACATGTCCCACTAGTACTTTTATGATCGGATTTGCACCTTGCATAATCAGTGTTACAGTATGAAACTAAATCAAATGAATCATTCTAAGGATAGAATAATTCAAAATCTAATGTGTGCTTTACATATCTCAGAATACGTTTTACGGCTGTTAAATGAGTTTCCTTAGGTTGTGATTGATATCTTGCACAGAGACATACACTAGTGCATTATATCTTGTCTACTAGCGGTTATATATAATAATGATCCTATCATTCCTCTATATAGTTTTTGATCAACATCTCTTGATGTATCATCTTTACTTAAAGCAATATTAGTTTCCATAGGTGTTGGTCTACCATTTGTTGTTGTTAGATTGTATTTATTAATTAAATCTCTCGCATATTTTTCTTCCATTCTTTAATTGTCGAATTGGTAAACCTAAAAAGAAAGATAGTTCTCCCATGTGGCTCATTTCAAATTCTTTGGTCATAATATTTGAAATTTTTTTGTTTATTTTTTCATTTGTTGACCCAAAAAACATATATTTGTGCTAGTTGTATATCTTTGTTATTCTTCTAGATAAAAAAGTATTATCTAATTTTCCTATTTCAAAGTTTGATTGTAATAAATAATTTCGTAATCTATCATACCAAGCCCTAGGAGCCTATTTTAATCCATATAATGCTTTCTTCAACTTATATACGTGATTTGGTAATTTTTCATCTTCAAATAGGGGTGGTTGCTCTACTCCAACTCGCCAGCACATCCTTTGTACTGGTCAATACGTCAAACTCCAACTCGCCTCTCTGGGCCATCTCTAACCCAAAAGAAAATCAACAGCCAAGCGGCTTGCCAATTCGGCTCATCAAAATCTCATACCATACGAAATATAAACTTGTACCTTTTTGTCGAGCATATCAACTCTATCACTTCCATATGCTATCAACTCAGCATATACCTATGTTATCCCAATCAAATTGCAATCTGCTTTTATCCACACACCACCATTCGCTTATATCCGAGCCAAATATCATTTTAACTCGAGCTTCTTCTCGATTCCCAACTCTTAACTTGATTATCCCATTACACTTCAAATTTGAATCTCACAATCCAATTCGTCTTGATATCATTCTAATTCAAACTCAGTTTCCACTTTACTGGCTTTACTTTAATTCAAATTTGCTTTCACAAATTTCTGTTAAATTTGTTTTTAATTCAAACAGTCTTTCCCTGGGAGTTCTTAAACAGTTTACTCTTTTCAAAAATCAAATTTTCCTTTTGAACATGTCACTGAGCCCTTAATTAATATTCCATTAGTTAAATCACTTTTCTATTTCTTTATCAATATTTGTTAACCAAATATTTTCAATAACCATATTGGCCTTTTATGTTATTTGGAAAACATTTCCGAATATCGCCTTCCTTTATTTTCTAAACTTTAGAAAATATATGCTAGTTATAATTGGAAAATATTCCAATTACTTATCTCTCTTCCGATCTCGTTTATTTCTATACTTAGGAAATATGCCTTATTATATTTCCAAGCTTACACTTATTTGGGTTAAAACGGATGTTGTGTAAAACATCGTTACGACAACCCAAATACTATATTCAACTAACTCTTATCCAACATTGATCTTCGAGCCTGAAATCTTACTATTTATTTGTTAATAATGAAATCAATCAAGTTGGGGTATAACTACCTCTCAGACCTTGACTGAAAAACATTTATAACATCAAAACAGATATGACTACTTACTCGAATAATCAATACCATACAACTACTTATTCACTTTTAAACACGTATGCTTCCTCTTTCTATTCTTCCTAGATTTTATTCTTAGTCTTCCTTTTTGATTTTACTATTCTATTTCTAAGTTCGTTTCCTTATCGACTTCTATATATATATATTGATATATATAATTTTTGTTATCATATTTTCTTAAAAATATTCTAACTCCTTAAATTTCCGGAAAAAATTCGCCATAACCTCCTTTGTACCGGGAGCATCGAGATATTTCAAATAGCCTCCCATGGCCCTCATCAATCCAGAAAGAAAAAGAAAAGCCAAGTGGCTAGCCGATACGGCGCATAAAATCTCATATATGAAATAAATACGTACCTTTGTGTCGAGCAATCTATTTATATACCTTCATACCTTATCCATACCTATCTCATGTATATTTATACCTGCCCAATCTATTTTAACTATACCTGATCGTTTTAACTCAATTCGTCAATTAATTTGTTAATTAACTCTTTAGTCTATTTCACTTTTATATTTGAACATGACATGTTCAAATATATTTTAACTTGCTTATTAACTAATTTGAATCCAAATTTCAAATTTAAGTTCTATATTTGATTTCGAATATCCATTTACAAATCCAATTCACCTTTCAAAGTTCAACTTCAAATTCAAAACTCGATTAACTGATTCCTCTTCGACTTAGTTAATTCTATTCAATTTCTATTCAAATTTTACATCACTTCTATTATTCAAATCTATATATCAAATTCTATTATTCAAATTCTATATATCAAATTCTATTTAAATTTCTGTATTCAAATTCTATATCACTTCCAGTGGATTTCATATATTCAAACTCCCTTTGAATTTCTATATTCAATTTCTATTTCAAACTTTCTTTATTCATTCTTTATTATAAATCCCATTTTGAAATTCAACACAACTTGTTTTTCCCAAAACAATTTCAAAACAGTATCTCTGGTAGTAATTCGTCCCTTACAACTCGAAAATGAATACTGATGATGCAGCTGTCATCATCAGAATCTATTTTCCAGCGATCGAAGTGAGTTCAATACTATAAAACCATTTCTAAACATTTCCACTTTGAAATCCATTTCAAAATATAATTCACACTGCTTGTAAAACAATTTTAAAATCTCCCAGGATCTTAAATTTTCCTCATTTTTAATCCAAATCCATTTACAAACACTTATCTAATGCTCCAGAGTTTTAACTCAATTTCTGGTTTAAAATTTCAGATTCAACTCATCCGATTTCACGTATTTCACTTATATGAATTCTGATTGGGTATTTTCATAGCCATTTTACTTATAATCTTACTCGATTATAATAACAACTAATATATCCAATAGAAATAATTTTGATATATATATCTTCTCTATATCAAGATATACCTTGGGTAAACTTATTTTAATTTACCCTCTTTTCAAAACATATCATGTCGACCCATCGTATTCGAGTGTTTATAAATTCCTACCGATGCAGTGGATCAAACTGATCGACCAGAACCCATAAACAACTCAACCAATGAATCTCCACAATATAAAACAATTTTTATATCAATAGCAAATACGTTCACTCGTATATATACACTCAAACTCAATCTAGGGTATTACTAACCCTATCTCTACTGAGTCACGCCATAGAGCCAAGTTAATCAATTAACCTTCTGCTCTGATACCAACTGTAATGACCCGGGATTTTGGCGACTTTGGTTATCCGATATACAACACATATCGAACATCCAAGGATCGAAAATACCGGTCATAAATGAAAGAAATTAGAGGGTGAGGAAAGATAAGATAGAAAATTAGAATAAAAGAAGAAGAAGACAACATCAGAGTAACATGAATCTCACAGCGGAACGAATAACATATAATATATATAACATAACTTTAAATATACATCTGTACTTGAATATACACATCATTATCAAAGTACAACACTTACAACACAGTGGAATAATAATAGCTATATAATTCTGAAGCCTCCTGCTCCAGCTCTTCAATGTATCTGTAAATCCCGACTACTTGACTGCCCATACAAAATTAGGCACCCAAGATTTTAGGGAAAACAAAACAAAATAAACTCCGGGTCAGTCATGAGAATGGTATGAGTAAAATAGCTTAAGCAGGTAAATGATATCTCATAAGACCACACCGTATAACGGAACGGGTTTTTCCATTATGAGAATCCAAATTATCTTTATATCAAAAACCTTTTGATATTATATTAATGTCTATCAACCACAATATAATAATCATTTAGCAGAAACGCTTTCATCTCACGTTCTACATATATAGTATACAATCAAAACCGCAAGCACGTATTGGGTAATGGATTTCCAACTATGACAAGGTATGAAACCACCTTTCGCTAGTGTACCTCTAGAAAGGAATATACTGGGTTCAACAAGAACATCTTGCAACCTGGCCACACATGACCGACCACTCATTTCGCTTGAGTGTATCGAATGTATATCACCAACGGTTGGGATCAGCAACCGTTTCCCGAATGGGACAGTATCGACAATATATTTTTAGAAATAAATGAAACTATAGATCAGGTGATTATACACCTTACTTCGGAGCGACCGACTTAGCCATGCTGCCTGCCCGATTTCTGTCATTTACCGGATGTGAGGCTAGAAGCTGCGCTTTATCATCGCACCAGATTCACTTCGAATGTCACTTCGTCAAATCCATCAAATCGCCGATTTACGTCCTCAACCATACATTATGTGTTAGCTAAAAGAAGTTTCCTTCCACTCTTGGTACGGTTGGAGAAATCAATATACGTGATCGTCTGGAAATACTCTGTCAGACATCCGTCCATAGAAGTCATCCAGGAACAGGATGAACCGAAGGCACTATTCAATACATCCATCTTAGACACTGTTATCTAAGACTTATACAATAGCCCTTGCACTTTACTCCATCTTCAATTATCTTTGACATATATGATTCGCAATGCTTATGCCAATACAGAGTGGTTCTTTGGATAATAATCCAACCAGTCTCTCCATATTAACCACGTTAAAATGGTCAAAACTTCGATAGTCTGTGATTTAACTATCAAAGAAAAAAAAAGGTGTGCAAACAACGATATTATTTTCAGATGGAAATTCTATCAATCAATCATCAATCACATATATATGTATATATTCATATTTCCTTATTCAATATTTGATTACGTTTCTGATTCTATATGGAAAACATTTCCAAATCTTCTTTACTTGGATTTAAACAGATGTTTAAATCAACATCGCGACGACATCTCAAACCACTATACTTATTTACTAAATCACCTTACCACTTTCACTCTCGAACCTTAACCATTTCTAAATTAAAAACGCAGTCAATCAAGTTGGGGTATAGCTACCTCTCAGACCTTAACTGAACAACATTTCAAATCTTGAAATAGGGTAAGTTCATCTTTAACCCTTTAACACTTCCTTACGTAACTCTCATTCGAATAAATCTCTATTCGATAACTCCTCCCTTCGAATAACTATATTTGATAATCTCTCTTACGAATAACTAGATTCGAAAACCTTTCTTCGAATAAACTAAATTCGATTAACTCTATTTATTTAACCCTAATCGAATTAACTCTTTTTACTTAACTCCTTACTTAACTCCTTACTATACTCCTTACTTAACACCTTTCGATTAAACTGTAATCGATAACTTCTTTCGAATAACTAATTCAATAACTCCTTTCGATTAAACTAATTCAAAAAATTCCTTTTGCTTTATTCGAATAACTAATTCGAAAATTCCTTTTACTTTATTCGAATCACAAATATTTGGTTAACTCAATTGATTCTATTCGAATAAACTATATTCGATTAACTAACTTTCGAATACCTTATTCGATTGACTCCCTTCGAATAACTATATTCGATTATCTCTATTCGAATAACTAAATTCGATTAACTCCTTTCGATTAAACTATCATCGATAACTCCTTTCGAATAACTAATTCGATAACTCCTTTCGATTAAACTATAATTGATAACTCCCTTAACTCTATTCGAATAAACTATATTCGATTAACTCCTTTTGAATAACTAAATTCGATTAATCCCTTTTCGAATAACTATTCATTTATAAAGATTTACTTTTAGTAACGGTTCTTCACTTTACAAATGATTTCCTTTTTAGTAACGTTTTCCTTTTTATAATGTTTTCCTTTTTATAACATCCTATTCGGTTATAAACAAATTTCCTTTTTATAACTCTATTTATTTTCTTAATATTCCCTTTTAATTCTATTTGTAAATGGTTTTACAAATACCTCCTTTTCTATTATTCTATTTGCAAATGGTTTGCAAATTTTCGCTTTTCAAATCTATTCTTTGGTTTTATTTTTAGTGACAAGGTATCAGTTTTGTACCGTTATTGGTATCGTTTTTGTAATGACCCGGGATTTTGGCGACTTTGGTTATCCGATATACAACACATATCGAACATCCAAGGATCGAAAATACCAGTCATAAATGAAAGAAATTAGAGGGTGAGGAAAGATAAGATAGAAACTTAGAATAGAAGAAGAAGAAGACAACATCATAGTAACACGAATCTCACAGTGGAACGAATAACATATAATATATATAACATAACTTGAAATATACATCTGTACTTGAATATACACATCATTATCAAAGTACAACACTTACAACATAACGGAATTATAATAGCTATATAATTCTGAAGCCTCCTGCTCCAGCTCTTCAATGGATCTGTAAATCCCGACTACTTGACTGCCCATACAAAATTAGGCACCCAAGAGTTTAGGGAAAACAAAACAAAATAAACTCCGGGTCAGTCATGGGACTGGTATGAGTAAAACAGTTTAAGCTGGTAAATGATATCTCATAAGACCACGCCGTATAACGGAATGGGTTTTTCCCTTATGAGAATCCAAATTATCTTTATATCAAAAACCTTTTGATATTATATTAATGTCTATCAACCACAATATAATAATCATTTAGCAGAAACGCTTTCATCTCACGTTCTACATATATAGTATACAATCAAAACCGCAAGCACGTATTGGGTAATGGATTTCCAACTATGACAAGGTATGGAACCACCTTTCGCTAGTATACCTCTAGAAAGGAATACACCGGGTTCAACAAGAACATCTTGCAACCCGGCCACACATGACCAACCACTCATTTCGCTTGAGTGTATCGAATGTATATCACCTAAGGTTGGGATCAGCAACCGTTTCCCGAATGGGACAGTATCGACAATAGATTTTTAGAAATAAATGAAACTCTAGATCAGGTGATTATACACCTTACTTCGGAGCGACCGACTTAGCCATGCTGCCTGCCCGATTTCTGTCATTTACCGGATGTGAGGCTAGAAGTTGCGCTTTATCATCACACCAGATTCACTTCGAATGTCACATCGTCAAATCCATCAAATCACCGATTTACGTCCTCAACCATGCATTATGTGTTAGCTAAAAGAAGTTTCCTTCTCCGCTTCCACTCTTGGTACGATTGGAGAAATCAATATACGTGATCGTCTGGAAATACTCTGTCAGACATCCGTCCATACAAGTCATCCAGGAACAGGATGAACCGAAGGCACTATTCAATACATCCATCTTAGACACTGTTATCTAAGACTTATACAATAGCCCTTGCACTTTACTCCATCTTCAATTATCTTTGACATATATGATTCGCAACGCTTGTGCCAATACAGAGTGGTTCTTTGGATAATAATCCAACCGGTCTCTCCATATTAACAACGTTAAAATGGTCAAAACTTCGATAGTCTGTGATTTAACTATCAAAGAAAAACATGTGTGCAAACAACGATATTATTTCCAGATGGAAATTCTATCAATCAATCATCAATCACACACACACACACACACACACACACATATATATATATATATATATTCATATTGATTCTATTTGGAAAACATTTCCAAATCTTCTTTACTTGGATTTAAACAGGTGTTTAAATCAACATCGCGACGACATCTCAAACCACTATACTTATTTACTAAATCACCTTACCACTTTCACTCTCGAACCTTAACCATTTCTAAATTAAAAACGAAGTCAATCAAGTTGGGGTATAGCTACCTCTCAGACCTTAACTGAACAACATTTCAAATCTTGAAATAGGGTAAGTTCATCTTTAACCCTTTAACACTTCCTCACGTAACTCTCGTTCGAATAAATCTCTATTCGATAACTCCTCCCTTCGAATAACTATATTTGATAATCTCTCTTACGAATAACTAGATTCGAAAACCTTTCTTCGAATAAACTAAATTCGATTAACTCTATTTATTTAACCCTAATCGAATTAACTCTTTTTACTTAACTCCTTACTAAACTCCTTACTTAACTCCTTTCGATTAAACTGTAATCAATAACTCCTTTCGAATAACTTTTTTCGATTAAACTAATTTGAAAAATTCCTTTTACTTTATTCGAATAAATAATTCGAAAATTCCTTTTACTTTATTCGAATCACAAATATTTGGTTAACTCAATTGATTCTATTCGAATAAACTATATTCGATTAACTAACTTTCGAATACCTTATTCGATTGACTCCCTTCGAATAACTATATTTGATTATCTCTATTCGAATAACTAAATTCGATTAACTCCTTTCGGTTAAACTATCATCGATAACTCCTTTCGAATAACTAATTCGATAACTCCTTTCGATTAAACTATAATCGATAACTCCTTTAACTCTATTCGAATAAACTATATTCGATTAACTCCTTTCGAATAACTAAATTCGATTAATCCCTTTTCGAATAACTATTCATTTATAAAGATTTAGTTTTAGTAACGATTCTTCACTTTACAAATGATTTCCTTTTTAGTAACGTTTTCCTTTTTATAACGTTTTCCTTTTTTATAACATCCTATTCAGTTATAAACAAATTTCCTTTTTATAACTCTATTTATTTTCTAAATATTCCCTTTTTAATTCTATTTGTAAATGGTTTTACAAATACCTCCTTTTCTATTATTCTATTTGCAAATGGTTTGCAAATATTCCCTTTTCAAATATATTCTTTGATTTTATAATTTCCCTTTTCTAAATATCTCTTATTTATAAATATCCCAATTTATAAATATTTCTTATTTATAAATATTCCATTTATAAATATTTTATTTTCAAATATCACTTTGAAAATATTCCCTTATCAACATTTTGGTATGTTATGGTATTCAACATATCAAACACGATGATCAGTATCGTTCCAACACATATAATCGACAACAGATTATATATCACATCATATATCACAATATATAAATCACAGTAAAATAAATGTTGAGGAATCCAGTTGGATTCCTCCAACCTGTTTCCCTGCATCACAGATGTTAAACAATATAGATAACATCACTTTCAGTTCCATATGATATATTCTGTTAAACAGAATCAATATAGAAATTCAACTAACTGACTAACAGTTCAATCAAACAGTCAACACACAGCCAATCAGCCAACATTTAACAGTTCTAAAAATACTACATGAATTTATAAACTGTTCAGAGTTAGTGAGATTTACTCACTTTGGCAGTTCATCGTTAAAGAATGATAAACTGTTTGTTTGATTTGAATCAAACAATTTAATTTTCCGTAAATTCAAACGAGCTCCAATCCATTCCCAGTCAGTTCCAGCATGTAGCCACCGTCCATACGATCCCAACGCAACTTACGGTTCGTCAATCTGATATCGTATGATCAAGATATTGACTATACAAGTTATACAGTTATTTAATTAAAACAAAAACTAAATTCCTAATTATATCTGGGCTCACTTTGAAGATAAGGCCCATCCACCCTTCCTAAAATACCAGGCCCATACGTTCATACCCTTCTTCCACTTTAACCTTACCGTGACCTGCTCCTCACGAAACCACCATTTCCCAAACTATGAGCCCCTCTCTCTTCCAATTTTCACCATCGTTTGCCGAAAGAAAAACACCAACGACCTCCCCTTCCTCTCCTCTCCACGCTCCACCCGCTTGTGCCCAACTCGCACGCATCCACCGATTTCCGTCGGATACTGTTCTGATGCGAGCACCCGTCCTGGATCGAAAAAAAGTGTTCGAATCCGACCAAAAATCCTACACAAGCTCAAATCGACCTCCCCAATCCAAATATGAACTCGATTCCGTGAATAAACACTTCAATTACAAGATAGATCAAGCCCGAGGCTTTACTCTTATTTTCGCAACTCAGAAAATCGACGCTGAACTCAATAATGACCACACAGAATTGAAAAGCAAGCTGATGTGAACTCATATATATATATATATATATGAGAGGATTTATAGCATTCGATTTGAATTTATAGAATTTATTGAAAACTCTTTCCTCACGTTTTTGAGAAGAGAAGCCGACGGCTTGAACTTCGTTGACCAAAGAGGAAATAATTTTAGGTTAAGAGATTTAAGGGGTATTTATAGTGTTACAAAATATCTAGATATTTTTATTTTTATATTAATATAAATTTCCGATGAATGTTTTCAATCCCAACGATCACACGCGATACCCAAAAATCATGGAAATTGACATGCAGCTACTGTTCGACATTACAGTCCCAACGAAACTGGCTTCGTCGAATTCCGATTCCGTTTGCAAAAGTGGCTATTTTTATAGCTCTGAATGACCCATTTAAATATATAAATATAATTAAATTAAATATTATCGTCTATACTCACAGTGGAATACCATACAACTCTAGAATATTCCTATATGAATTTCTAACTTGATATTCACTTCTGGGTCAACCCGATATTCGATTTATATTGAAATTCCTTTTAAAAATATAAATAATTCCTTTATAAATTATAAAGGAATTCCACAGCGACTTTTCTAAATTTGATTTGGACATAAATCAAAATCTACACGACGAAATCCCGATTTTTCTCTTCCACTAGAAAGATATACTCCACCAGCTCCACACGTTTCTTGTTTCACAGAAATTCGGCTTAAAACAAATCCTGTACATTCAGTTGAAGTTCAAATCGCCAAATTACGAACTGCAGCGCCATTTCAAGTTCTATTTTAATTATATTATAACTCTACGTTCAAACTGTCGTTTATATAATATATTTGTTATTCTATTTCAATTCTGAACTGAATTAAATATCACAAATGATCCAGTTCACACCATATCGCCATTTCAGCCAATTCTGATTATTTCAGAATTAAATATATTATTTAATTTATTATTTTAATTAAATATTCATCATTATTTAATTCCACGACCATTTAATTCACTATATCACTATTTTTATAATTAAATTAATTAATTATAATACCTCTGCCAATGCGGGTCATTACAATTTTTTATGCTGATTTGTTAACATTAAGTGAGTATCAGTTTTATACTCATGTTGGTTCAGTTTTGTAATGCTTATGTATTATTAACAGTAAGTGAGTATCGGTTTTATACTCTTTCTGGTATCAGTTCTGTCATTTTACTGTATTTTTTACGATAACTGGGTATCAGTTTCATACTCAAGAAGGTATCAGTTTTGAAAAATATTAAAGTTATATGTAGTTACATAATACCACTTCTGCTTGATAATACGTATCGTTTCAATAATTATACATACATAACAACAGTATCAACATTACATTCTTACATATATATAATTGAAACAAATTTTTTGATACAAATATCTCCGATACAATAGAATTGAAACAACAACATCAACAATACCGGTAACTTGTATTCAATATTGCATACTTGCAAGTACATATATATTTTCGCATAAAACTTCAACATCGTACTTAAAAACCTCAACAACCTTCAATGCATTATAAAATTGTCATTCAACACTACAAAAAACTACGACCTAGTCCCACAAATATGAAATTTTGACATAAAACTATAGCTCATTGTATAAAACTTCAACACCATATACAACTTCAGCAGATACAACTTCATAAAACCGTTTCTTATTTCTTTTTACTGAATTCGAACATAAAGTCAACCTGGTCCAAGAAATATCCTGTGTCGGCTAGTACTTCATAGACAAATCGTGCTCTTGTTTTTAGCAAGTATATTGGACTAACCTTTAGTGGAATTTCCAATCTATTTAGTGATATGATAAAAATTATCACATAAATTCCACCGTCTACTCTGCATGAATGAAATATACTGTTGGTGAGAAATAATGGTTGTAGTATATGATATAAGCATGGATAATATTGTAATGCCAAAAGTATAAATTTTGGGTAGCTAGTATCATTTTTATGAGTACTAATCATCATATCATATTTTATTTCTGCATGATATTTTTGAGTTAAAGCGACGCTGGTGATGGTGTATGTTATAGCTCAGATTTCCATTGGCTACTATGTTAGTATTGAAAGGCAGAGATGAGATTATAGTTGAATTGTTAAAGATGAATAGTTTTGTTTAAAATGTGTATCTCCTGATCTCAAAATCAATATAAAAGAATACCTATCATTATCACAACCAAAACTTTAAAATCAATATAAAATATAAAAAAGATACCAACTGACATTACATTGGGAAAGAGGCGAGGTGACTGCTAGCCATGAACCAATGTTACATTTGAAATATTCCCAAAGAGACTAAACAATAATTTAATGTGTTATATAGACCACAATTGCACATAGAAAATATCTAGAAAAATATACGTTAATGATGTTCATTAGTACGATTACTAAAGATGTTCGTTTTTGTGATGTATTATGGTGGTGATCACTTTGTATAACATGATGTTGTCACAAAAATGATACCTACATATATGCATAAATGATACCCAATAACTACCGCATATAATATGGCACAAAATTGCTACATATACATATGTAGAAATGATACCCAATAACAGCTCAATATAATATGACATAAAACTGATACCTACACGTATCCAGAAATGATACCCAGCGGCTGCTACATATGATATGACTCAAAATTTATACCTATAGGTATTTAGAAATGATACCCAGCAGCTCATTTTCTTATTCAATAGAAACACAAACGAACAAAATGGATAAAAAATTATACGTGGGTATCAATTTTTATTTCTGTGGGCATCAGTATTAAAAATTGGTACATACTTATGACAATTTATAAGAAAGAAAAATACAAAAAATCTCTATGTGCCAGATGCTTGCTTTGCACATGGTAATTGATGGATTTCTTTTGTTTTGTACTGCTTATCTTGAATATTATGTTATCCCATAGCTGCTCTAATATTCCTTTAACTTCAAATCTATGCAAAGAATATACATCAATATTTATTTTGTTTTTAAATTTATAATATATATATATTTGAGTTTATATTTTCTGAAAATATTTTATACCAAAGTTTAGCTTCTTTTAGACTTGAATTATTTTTCTCATTCGATCTTCTCGGGCGCAACGAATCAAAATGAGACCAATGCATTGTTGGGTATGTCAAAGTGACTGGCGTCCAATGGCTTTCACAATGCAATGGGAAGTATATTATATCCGTGTGCTCATTTTGTACAACTTCTTCTAACAACGGGATAACTAAATGGTTTATAATTCCTTCCCTTTTTTCAGTTAGCCCGTTCTGGTCATAATCAATGTTAATGTTTTCTTAGTATTCAGAGTACATAAGAATTAATTTAAAAGTGTTTATTGAAATTGTAATTACATAGGTATTTTATACCAATGCACATTTTGTAGTGACCAACCGATAATCTGTATTATGAATGGTAAAAAGTTGGACAAGCTAAAGACAGAAAGATGATATCACTTTGTTATTTGTCTAGGTATAATTTAGTTTTTTGAAGGTTCTATATTTTATACACAGATGTTGAATATCAGTTACGTTTCTTATGCGCGTAGGTATCAATTTCTAAATTTTAAAGGTATTTTGGGTTTCAGTTTCATATGTGTTAAGATATCAGTATTAAAATTGTCTTATTTCTACCCAGATTATGGATATCAGTTTCATATGCACTTAAGTATCAGTTTCTAAACACTAAAGGAATCACATTACATACACATATTCTAGATATCATTTTCATATGTGTTCATTTTAGCTAAAATTTACAACTTAATTGCAAATACATATCAGCTTTCTAATGTTCGGTATCAAACTCTTCATACAATATTTTAATAAAGTTAATACCTGGTCGTTAGTAAAGTTGCCTTCCAACACATGTTTCAGCATATCCCTCGTTATCACGCATCTTCCTTTCATCGTATTATCGGCGGACCATGCAACTTAACCATTTTTTTCAAAAAATGAACCGAATTAATTTCTTAACAAATTTTAATAGTAAAAAAAAAGAAATACTTGTTTTTCTGAGGATTTTGCAAGTGAGAAACTTTTTTAACAACACTTTGTTGTTATAGATTTAAGTGATGGATAGTTTTATAGTCGGATAATTGTAGCTCTCTCTATGTCAGTACTATGACTGCATGTGACTTTACTGACATTATTGATTCTTATGGTATTTCTGGTTTTTTTGTTGTTTCACTGTCTCTTCTTCTTTTTATTGTACTGTATCTTTCACGTTTTGCTTTGTTTTTCCTACTGCTTCATCTTTTTTTCAATGTTTGCTTTCTTTTCTTTTTTGGTTGGTATTTTTTTAATACTCAAATGAATCACTCTTTTTTGGCCTCCTTATTCTTCCTTTTACTCTCTTCACGTAAGAAGGCAATTTTCTTTTGGTGGTTGGTATATTTTTTCTTTTTGAGTTTGTTTTATGTGGTTTCCTTCATCCATTTTTTCTTCCTCACAGGCTTGTGTGATATTCAAGTTGAAATTATGAGGAGTGAGATCAAGAATTGTTGGGATTATTTATTTGATTGTGACGTTGTTCTCCTCATTTGCAGTTGATTTGTTGAAGTGTGCTCACATTGCTTTTTAATTGTTTTTTCTTCCTTTCCGGTTGTATTTTGTTTATCAATAGGAATACTCTCCCTTTTTTGTTTTCTCTTCTATTTCCATATTCAAATCAACATTTTCTTTTTTAGTTTCTTCCACCGTGTCTACAATAGCTATAACATCCACCGTTGCTTCAGAATCCACCATTTCCTCAAAATGTTTGTCATTAAATTCTAACTTTTTATTTCAATTATTGTATTAGGTTGAATAACTCTTGTTCTGGTTCTTTTCTCATTCTTCTTTCTCTTTTTAGTTCGTCATTTTTTTATTCTTCTATTCAATTTATTGAATATGCAGTTGTAAAATTCTTACTGACACATCTAGCTCTAATGATCTAGGTGGTTCTCGATGTTCACGACGTTTTTTTTGTTTCTGCTTCTTTTCCTTTTCTGGTTCTTGATGATAATGCTTCTACTAATTCCAAAAGTTTTTCTTCAAGTGGTCGGACGTTTGTTATTTCTTGGACCTGTGTATGTTCAAAAATTTATTGAGTATTATTATGTATAGACATGTAATTGATACAAGGTACTGAATAAAATGATACTGTACAATAATATGGTACCAGTTTGGTATTAATTTGGGAATTCATTGATATGACCCGAACTTCTCCATAAAGGAAAGCCTGGATTGAGTTGAGAACACGACAAATCAGAGCACAAACAGAAGAACATTTCATTGTTTATTACAACAATTTACATCAGAGTACAAGAATACACAGAGTATGAATAAATAATATACATTTGATAAATATCAGAGATTTACAAATTACAATGCAGCGGAAAATAATATAAGAACACAACTGAAAGAGATACACGGATACAAAGCTTTCCGAATATCATTCCAGCTGTAAACCAGGATCTTGTGAATATAACTCTGCAAAACCAAAACTACTAGCTGCCCGTGTGGAAAATAGGGGCACCTAGAGTTTAGGTTAAAACAATAAATTCCAGGTCAGTCATGTGACTGGTGTGAGAACTAAAATAGTTATTTAAACTTTACTTTAAAAGAGAGTAAATCAAGGGACCACGCCGTATAACACGGAATGGGTTTCCTCCCAAGAATACTAGTGCATAGAATAAACAACGAAATGCTTTTTGGAAAAATGAAGCTATTATAAGACCCAAGTCCCATCACACAATGCAACGCAAGCCGGAGAATAGAGTTTTCCCTTATAATAGCCAAACATGCTTGGTACGTTTAAAACAAATCATTTGATATTATTATAAGTGTATAGTGTCAAAACAACTTTAAATATAAATGTATCAATCCTAGACGGCATGGGTACCATATATCATGTCGCCAATACTAGGCTCTACAATTAAAACCGAAATGTCACGTATTGGAAATTGGATTTCCATCATGAGTCGAGGCCAGGGATGGCTCCTCACCGCTTTGAGACACTCTAGCAAATGACTCAGGACTGCACACTCTGGGCAACCCCTGGATCTTCAGGGTTGGTCCTCCCTTATGTTTGAGGATTGGTTATTCCTGAACACACGTTTCCCGATCCTATCGGACCTATCCATCGGCTCCGTAGAGACCGATATATACGAGGCGCCTCGCATTCCAATAACCACATAGGTAAAAAATATAACAATGTCAGGGCTTGTAAAACGCTGACACCACCAATAGCTAGAAAGAAACGTCGTGCACTCCCTGCAGTCATAATCCCCTTTTTGAGTCATATTGAGGAGTGAGGCTCGCGAATTAACGCTATACACAAAGCGGCGCTATATTAAAGCTATGCTTTGATCATCAACCACAAGACTCTGCTTTTCAACAGAAGCCTTGATCATTTGCATCTCAACATGCCACACAGGCAATTCATGCCATGCGACTGATATCTATCGATATATAACCTCTGAGCTCGTACATCTCAGAGAAGGGCGTTAAGCAAGAGAATAAATTCTCCACCGCCAAGAAGATATATATTTAATAGAAATCAATCAACACAGAATAAAATCCAATGTCAGACACACAATCCATTTACAAGTTCATTCTGGGTCTGAGCAAAACCGGAGTCACCTTATTCCTCGTCCCATATGTCCAATACAGGATAGAGGTCCTCGCATATCCGGTCGATCTCCAAGTACGTCTGGACGATCACTACTTATTACCTCGTCTTGGGTGTACAGCCCAATCAAGACATCGGTAATCATCCAAACGATGTGAAGACCTCCGGTCTTCAACCACCATCTTCATCATCGACTTATCGTCGAATCAATTATTCAGAATGGGTATAAACCCGGCCTTTCCGAATAACTCGCGTATAAAATAAACAAGTGCTACACAAACACAACATGCACCTCATTCCAGTCCATAATATTCTTTTATTCAAATATTCACATCTTTAGGGATTTATTCCCATTAATTTTATCAAAGATAAATTCTTTTAAATTTATTCCTTAATCTTCCTTTGGATATTAATTCAAACCATATTAAGGTTTTCCAAACTAGTCGGGATTAACGCACCTTACTGAAGTATCCATTTATTTAATTTCTGAATCCCAACCTATTCATCCCATAGAGCAAAATTGGTATTACCCCATAACTAATACCACAGTGTTATCGGTAAATTTAATTACCATTTCCCGTTCAAATCTAATTAAAGATTTAACTATCGCTCGGAGCAAAACTGGTGATACTCCACTCTCGATCATTTCCCAAATTTGATAATTTAAGTTATCAATTCACATTTCAATCTAAATAAAGATTCATTAAAACTCAACTTAGTTTTAATCTTCCCAAAAATCAATATTAATGATTATTTAACTTTGGAAACACAAACATGCCGCATCGACAATCTACACCGTACTATTGATTTCTGCCGATATATAACCTCTAAGCTCGTTCGTCTTAGAGAAGGGTGTTAAGCAAAAGAATAAATTCTCCGCCACCAAACAGATATATATTTAGCAGAGATCAGCCATACAGTTTGAAATACAATGACAGACATGTAATCTTGCCTTTAACTGGGTTAAATAACTAATGTCATTTAAAACACAGTTCACGATAAACCCAAATCACATTCTGTAACGGCGCAAATTTCAATGCCTTGAAAGTCGTGTCATTAGTGAAAGAATTTTAGAAAATGAGATAGAAAAGATAGAACTAATAGAATAGAAGAGTAAAGAAATATCGGAATCTCATAGCGGAATTTCAAAAATACATAATATATTACATTACAGGGCCTGATACATCGTAGTACATCATTATAATACAATACCATAGTACAACAACATAATTATACACCATGACTGGAATAATACAGATATCTAAACTGGATACATAGATATAGATATACTACTGGTCTTGACTTGAACTTCATAGGTTCCACTTGCCTACCTGGACTACTTGCCTACTCATAATAAATATTATGAGTACCCAAGATTTTAGGAAACACAGAAAATAAACTCTAGGTCAATCAGGGGACTGGTGTGAGTAAACACAGTTAAAAGATGTAAACATGGAAGTAAAGGATAAGGTTATCCATTTTGACAGATTTATTTACTTTAGAAATCTTTAGACTAATCCATAACTAATATATGGATAATGACCCAAATAATTTATATCAAAACATTTGATATTACGATATTTTTTATCGAATAAATAATCATCTACTGAAACGCTTGCATCTCACGTTCACGTATATAGTATAAAATCAAAAGTCGCAGAGTGCTTATTGGAGATTGGATTCCAACAGAAAAGGTATGGGAGCACCTGCCGATCAGTGCACTCTAGAGAGGATACACTTGGGTTCAACAAGAACGTCTTGCAACCCGGCCACACATGAACGTCCACTCATTTAGCTTGAGTGTAACAAATATATTACCACCTCTATGATTGCTAGCAACTTAACCATTCCCTGGAGATACAGAATTGAAAAGAAGTAACAAATATGAATATTCTCTAGATGGTGATAATATACCCTGCTTGGGTATAACCCAACTTGCCATGCTGCCTAGCCCAACTTTTGTTACTTCATGGTTGTGAGGTTTTGAGGCCATGTTTATCCTTCTGACAGATTATTTCTTCAATTACTTTGAATGCCACATCGTCCTATCCATCAGAAACACTCATTCGATTACCCAAATATGTTACGGGCAATAAAGTTAAGAGAAACAAATTTCTCCGCCACCAACGTAATATACTTAAGTAAATTCGATGTGTAGAATCTAACTGATATACGTTGTCAGACACTCGTCCATTAGGGTCTGTCCTGGGACTGAACAGACTGAAGGCACTATTTAAAATAGTCCTTGCATATCATCTTCTTCAATAATTCTAACACGGGTCGTAATATTCGAATCGAAGTGGAATATTTATTCCGGACTCTTCGAAACGATATACGAAATGTCTTTTATAGTCGATAAATAATTATCAGCTTAATCTGATTATAATTCAGTTTATACATCCTGTATTTATGGGGTTTCAGTTAACATAACATTGTATGTTTCATCTTGTTCATATCGGGATATTTTTAATATCTTTTATAAATGAACAGTTAAAGTGTGTGCGTCGCACACTGTATTTTGCTTCGTTTATCTCCGATGTTTAGATGATGTTTATTACTCCAGTTCTTCTGGTAAATTATTTTATTACTTCTAATTTATCTTATATAAATTAATTAAATAATTTATTTAAATTATTTTCTTTAAATTTCAAATTTTCAAACCCGTTGAACTTCTTCGGTCAACTTCTGTACTCGGTCTTCTTGCCATTTTCTTCCTTCCACTTGCCTATGACAAATTTAACAAGAATCCTATTTTTGTTTAATTATTTATTTATTCTTTGATTTTAGTTTCATTTTTCATTTTAATTAAAACAAATTTTAATTAAAAACTTCATTCAGAAAATCATTTTTAAGTGTATTGACTGAAGTACCAGTTTGCCAAAGTACCAGCTTCAAAACGCCATGATTTCGCTTCAGATCCTAAGGCTGCGCATGCGGTTGCCAAAGTACCGCCTGTTACTTTGCCAAATACCAAATACCAAAGTGCCACTCCTCCAGTCACCGTCCGTTCATTCAAAAACTCCATGTCGCGCTTGTGATTTCCAAAGTACCACCTCCCAGTTCTCGTGCCAAACCACTCTGATCACCACAAACTCCCTTCTTTCCTTACTCTCCTCTCATTTTTCAAAATTTCTTCTCTTCATTTTCCTTTTTACTTTCTTATTATATTCTTATATTTTTCTTTTATTTTCTTTGGCCTGATCAGCCCATCTTCTTGACCCATGCCACTTCCGACTATCTCCTCTAACGCCCTGTACATTTGAAAAACCCGAAGTTGGTTGATTGTATGCATTGTTTGTTTTCAACACCAACATATTGAAAAGGATAACAATCAAAGGAGCCAACATAATTTTCCAGCGATGCTCCCATGAGGCTTCTGTTCTGGTCTACGCCAATGTTACCCTTCCTCAGGCAAATCTCCAGATAGGATTTCAATTATTTCTCTTTCTTTCTATTGTACGGTGCCTGCGTTTCCTTCTCCTCTAATCTTGGCCGAGCCAAGACCCAACAAAGTAATGTATTAACCATTCACAGATGCTCCCCCAACCTTCTTCCCATTTTTCTTCATTGCTTTCAGACTACTTATGTGCACGCGGCACTGGTGCACATGCACACTCCGCCAAGCCAACCTGCTTCGGTTTCTAATTCCCACACAAACTTATTCCTACCTCCGGAATTCATCTCCATCACCTCAAAGCTCCTCCATCATCATTAGTCAATTTTGATAGTACCACACCAGTTTCCAAAATGTAAAATTCCAGTTGTAACCAGAATCTTATTTATTTTTGTTTTTCTTGAAGCTAAGTAGTGGCCTACAAAATAACGGAGCATGTATTTATTTGTCAATAGGCTTTTATGTTGGTTCCATTCATTTTTTTTACTGACTATCCTTCTTCTCATTTACCAGTATACTTCCTATGATTTAATGATCTATGTACTATGAACATTTCGGGTTAATAAAAACGGTTTTGTCTATACAATTTCATATATCATCAAATTAGAATATGTATTTTTAACTTAAAATCTACAATGGCTTAGTTTAAATGTTCGTTTAGTTTTATTTAACTTTCGGATCTCACCCTTTGACAGAAACCAATAGTTTAGTACTAGTCTTATCTAGAGAGGAATCCAAGTATGGAAACAAAGTCACGGCTCGCATTTTCCACTTTAGTGTGTTTAGAACTAAAAGCTCCATTCTCTGGTTGCAAACACACATTTGGAAAACCCTACCCTGCGGATCTAAAGGCGATGGAACTTCGGTTTCTTCAAGCTTTAAGAATAAACAAGCTACATACACTCACCTTTATATATTTTCTTAACTCATATTTCAAAAAATTTAAGAAGGGGAACGTAGCAAAGAGAAAAGAAGAATAGTTTGTTTAAATGGTTTAGGTTGTGCTTAAAGCCTTAAACTACTAAAGGTCAGTATGCATGTTATATATGTTGTAAAACATAATATAATTGCATAAATATACTTAACCTTCATGCACAATTTAAGTAATTTTCAAACAGAGGACAAAAAGGGTTTACTCACATTCATAGTTTTTTTTATCCAGTATGAAATGATCACTACAACACATTGTATCAGTAAACACTAGGGAAACAAATTTTCTCTTAAATATTGATCACCAGATTTGGGCCTTTTGATTGTTCACAGTGTATTTATGGTATTACTATATAAAGTTCAATAGGAAATCGGGGAAAGTTTACTGCTATCATACTTTGTTTCCAGTATTGCAGTTGCGGGCAATAAAATCATGTTAACAGTGAATAAAATGTTAAAGAGGGATACCAATAGCAGACATATATAGAAGTATTCACACATGCCTACAATTTAGCATCCCCATATATATGTAAAATTCAAGGAAGAAAGATTCACTTACAACCTACTGTGGACAGCAATCAAATGAAAGGTTTACTTAGTTTAGTTTCATGGTTTGTAGGGAAACTAATACAATCGTCTATACTATATACTTGAGTATTGCTATATAGGTGTATAAAAATTTGAAGAAAGAATCAGTTTACTCACATAAAATGCTTTCCCCTGTTGCTCTGAATTCACCCCTGCTAGAACTCAACATTTTACTGACAATAGTTTGCTTGCATTCAACATTTTGGTGTGGAGAAATGGTATTGTTTCTAGTGTTATTTATAGGGACATTTTATTATTAAATATTTTCCTTACATTTTAAGCTATAGCATTTATTTCCTCTTTAGGTTAGACTTACCCCTTTTCTTTAGCTTCTATATGCTACACCTTTGTTTAATGAGATATTTACTTAGATTCTTGTCTTTATCTCCTCTTCCAGAAACATATATCTTTAAATCCATACTCTATTGGTTTCTTGCCGAATGGTCATTCATTGCTTAGATTTTATTTGCATTATAAAAAAATTCTTACCCTCTAAGTATTTAGATATTTTGCAAACAAGAATTTTATATTTGCAAGTTGTTGCTTAGGATCCTCAGGTGATGGTTTTAGCTATACTTAGCTATCTATTCAATGTAAAATCTTATTAAGATATTGACTTTGGTCTCTCTCCTTTGTTTTGTTGTTACATGACCTTTCCTTTGATATTTCTTTCTTGGTTATTTTATAGAACATGTCATATTCATGTTCAATATATATGTTTATATATATTTGAATGGCCGATTTGTTTTGCACATGTTTACTATTTGTTTCAAGATCCCTTATATTTTTATACAAATATTTATACTTGTTCTACTTTGTTAAGTAAACATATTTCTTTGATTTAATTACCTTATTTAATCAAAATTTATCATTAACCAAGACTAGCTAAAAACGGGGACATTACAGTCCACCCCCCTTAAATGAATTTCGTCCCCGAAATTAAAAAATCACGCGTTGATTTTAGTTTTAACTTAAGTTAAGTAAATACACATCCGTAACTATTTACCAGATGGATTCCTTATTTAGTTTGAATTTTAGTTAACTATTTTCTGAAATCCAAAATTCTGATTTTATTACAGAATTATCCACTTAACTCTTATGGGTCTATATCCAACTAATAACTCAAGTCTGGTCTTTATTACTGGGAAAAATACCAATTCTATCTACTGGATATTGTTCTAACTTTAATTCAACGTTGTTGAACTCACCTGGGCTGACCCTAATCATTTAACTCGTTCCATTGGTTGTGGTGGTTGTCCTACTCGCTCCTCGGCCTTGTCTTCCTTGATAACTCATTTTCAACTTTCTGAGTATACAGTTTGATAGTTAATACTCAATCGGGAGATGTCTTAGGGATAATCTTAAGTCAATAACTAAGGTTGATAGCTAAGGACGACCTATACTAAAATAGTTTTTTTTTAGTAAAAATACTCTCTCTCGACACTAATCCAAAGTCTAGGTTTCCGAAAAAAATCTAAGCTCTAATACCAACTGTAATGGAGCGAATTTCGATGCCTCGAAAGACGTGTCATTATTGAAAGAATTTTAGAAGATGAGATAGAAAAGATAGAAATAATAGAATAGAAGAGTAAAGAAACATCATAATCTCACAGCAGAATTTCAAAAATACGTAATATATTACAATACAGGGTCTGATACATCATAGTACATCATTATAATACAATACCATAGTACAACAACATAATTATACATCATGACTGGAATAATATAGATATCTAAACTGGATACATAGATATAGATATACTACTGGTCTTGACTTAAACTTCATAGGTTCCACTTGTCTACCTGGACTACTTGCCTACTCATAATAAATATTATGAGTACCCAAGAGTTTTGGAAACACAGAAAATAAACTCTGGGTCAGTCAGGGGACTGGTGTGAGTAAACACAGTTAAAAGATGTAAACAGGGAAGTAAAGGATAAGGTTGTCCATTTTGATAGATTTATTTACTTTAGAAATCTTTAGACCAATCCATAGCTAATATATGGATAATGACCCGACTACTTTATATCAAAACATTTGATATTACGATAGTTTTTATCAAATAAATAATCATCTAGTGAAACACTTGCATCTCACGTTCACGTATATAGTATAAAATCAAAAGTCGTAGTGTGCTTATTGGATATTGGATTCCAACAGACAAGGTATGGGAGCACCTGCCGATCAGTGTACTCTAGAGAGGATACACTGGGGTTCAACAAGAACGTCTTGCAACCCGACCACACATGACCGTCCACTCATTTAGCTTGAGTGTAACGAATATATTACCACCTCTACTGTTGCTAGCAACATAACCGTTCCCGGAAGATACATAATTGAAAAGAAGTAACAAATATGAATATTCTCTAGATGGTGATAATATACCCTACTTGGGTATGACCCAACTAGCCATGTTGCCTAGCCCAACTTTTGTTACTTCCTGGTTGTGAGGTTTTAAGGCCACGTTTATCCTTCTGGCAGATTATTTCTTCAATTACTTTGAATGCCACATCGTCCTATCCGTCAGAAACACTCATTCGATTACCCAAATATGTTACGGGCAATAAAGCTAAGAGAAATGAATTTCTTTACAACCAACGTAATATACTTACGTAAATTCAGTGTGTAGAATCTAACTGATATACGTTGTTAGACACTCGTCCATTCGGGTCTATCCTGGGACTGAACATACCGAAGGTACTATTTAAAGTAGTCCTTGCATATCATCTTCTTTAATAATTCTGATACGCTTCGTAATATTCGAGTCGAAGTGGAATATTTATTCCGGACTCTTCGAAACGATATACGAAATGTCTTTTATAGTCGATAAATAATTATCAGCTTAATCTGATTATAATTCAGTTTATACATCCTATATTTATGGGTTTTCAGTTAACATAACAGTATATGTTTCAACTTGTTCATATCGGTATATTTTTAATATCTTTTATAAATGAACAGTTAAAGTGTGTGCGTCGCACACGGTATTTTGCTTCGTTTATCTCCGATGTTTAGATGATGTTTGTTACTCCAGTTCTTCTGGTAAATTATTTTATTACTTCTAATTTATCTTAAATAAATTAATTAAATAATTTATTTAAATTATTTGTTTTAAATTTCAAATTTTCAAACTCGTTGAACTTCTTTGGTCAACTTCTGTACTCGGTCTTCTTGCCATTTTCTTCCTTCCACTTGCCTATGACAAATTTAACAAGAATCCTATTTTTGTTTAATTATTTATTTATTCTTTAATTTTAGTTTCGTTTTTCATTTTAATTAAAACAAAATTTAATTGAAAACTTTGTTCAGAAAATCATTTTTAAGTGTATTGACTGAAATACCAGTTTGCCAAAGTACCAGCTTCAAAACGCCATGATTTCGCTTCAGATCCTAACGCTGCGCATGCGTTTGCCAAAGTACCATCTGGTACTTTGCCAAATACCAAATACCAAAGTGCCACTCCTCCAGTCACTGTCCGTTCATTCAAAAACTCCATGTCGCGTTCGTGATTTCCAAAGTACCACCTCCCAGTTCTCGTGCCAAACCCCTCTGATCATCACGAACTCCCTTCTTTCCTTACTCTCCTCTCATTTTTCAAAATTTCTTCTCTTCATTTTACTTTCTTATTATATTCTTATATTTTTCTTTTATTTTCTTTGGCCTGATCAGCCCATCTTCTTGGCCCATGCCACTTCCGACTATCTCCTCTAACGCCCTGTACATTTGAAAAACCCGAAGTTGGTTCATTGTATGCATTGTTTGTTTTCAACGCCAACATATTGGCAAGGATAAAAATCAAAGGAGCCAACATAATTTTCCAGCGATGCTCCCATGAGGCTTCTGTTCTGGTCTACGCCAATGTTACCCTTCCTCAGGAAAATCTCCAGATAGGATTTCAATGATTTCTCTTTCTTTCTATTGTACGGTGCATGCGTTTCCTTCTCCTCTAATCTTGGCCGACCCAAGACCCAACAGATTAATGTGTTAACCATTCACAGACGCTCCCCCAACCTTCTTCCCATTTTTCTTCGTCGTTTTCAGACTACTTATGTGCACGCGGCACTGGTGCACATGCACACTCCGCCAAGCCAACCTGCGTCGGTTTCTAATTCCCACGCAAACTTATTCCTACCTCCGGAATTCATCTCCATCACCTCAAAGCTCCTCCATCATCATTAGTCAATTTCGATAGTACCACACCCGTTTCCAAAATGTAAAATTCCTGTTGTAACCAGAATCTTATTTATTTTTGTTTTTCTTGAAGCTAAGTAGTGGCCTTCAAAATAACGGAGCATGTATATATTTGTTAATAGGCTTTTATGTTGGTTCCATTCATTTTGTTACTGACTATCCTTCTTCTCATTTACCAGTATACTTCCTATGATTTAGTGATCTATGTACTATGTACATTTCGGGTTAATACAAATGGTTTTGTCAATACAGTTTCATATATCTTCAAATTAGAATATGTATTTTTAACTTAAAATCTACAATGGCTTAGTTTAAATGTTCATATAGTTTTATTTAACATTCAGATCTCACCCTTCGACAGAAACCAATAGTTTAGTACTAGTCTTATCTAGAGAGGAATCCAAGTATGGAAACTGAGTCACGGCTCGCATTCTCCACTTTAGTGTGTTTAGAACTAAAAGCTCCATTCTTTGGTTGCAAACACACATTTGGCAAACCCCACCCTGTGGATCTAAAGGCGATGGAACTTCGGTTTCTTCAAGCTTTAAGAACAAACAAGCTACATACACTCACCTTTATATACTTGCTTAACTCATATTTCAAAAGTTTAAGAAGGGGAATGTAGCAAAGAGAAAAGAAGAAGAGCTTGTTTAAATGGTTCAGGTTATGCTTAAAGCCTTAAACTACTACAGGTCAGTATGCATGTTATATATGTTGTAAAACATAATATAACCGCATAACTATACTTAACCGTCATGCACAGTGTAAGTAATTTCAAACAGAGGATAAAAAGGGTTTACTCACATTCATAGTTTTATTTTTTTATCCAGTATGAAAAGATCACTACAACACATTGTATCAATAAACACCAAGGAAACAAATTTAATCTTTAATATTGATCACCAGATTTGGGCCTTTTGATTGTTCACAGTGTATGTATGGTATCACTATATAAAGTTTAATAGGAAATCGGGGAAAGTTTACTGCTATCATACTTTGTTTCCAGTATTGCAGTTGCGGACAATAAAATCATGTTAATAGTGAATTAAATGTTAAAGAGGCATACCACTAGCAGACATATATAGAAGTATTCACACATGCCGACAATTTAGCACCCCTATATATATGTAAAAATTCAAGGAAGAAAGATTCACTTACAACCTACTGCGGACAACAATCAAATGGAAGGTTTACTTAATTTAGTTTCATGGTTTGTATGGAAACTAATATAATTGTCTATACTATATACTTGAGTATTGCTATATAGGTGTATAAAAATTTGAAGAAAGAATCAGTTTACTCACATAAAATGCTTTCCCCTGTTGCTCTGAATTCACCCCTGCTAGAACTCAACATTTTACTGACAATAGTTTGCTTGCATTCAACATTTTGGTGTGGAGAAATGGTATTGTTTCTAGTGTTATTTATAGGGGCATTTTATTATTAAATATTTTCCTTACATTTTAAGCTATAGCATTTATTTCCTCTTTAGGTTAGACTTACCCCTTTTCTTTAGCTTCTATTTGCTACACCTTTGTTTAATGAGATATTTACTTAGATTCTTGTCTTTATCTCCTCTTCTAGAAACATATATCTTTAAAGCCATACTCTATTGATTTCTTGCCGAATGGTCATTCATTGCTTAGATTTTATTTGCATTATAAAATGTTTTCTTACCCTCTAAGTATTTAGATATTTTGCAAACAAGAATTTTATATTTGCAAGTTGTTGCTTAGGATCCTTAGGTGATGGTTTTAGCTATACTTAGCTATCTATTCAAGGTACAATCTTATTAAGATATTGACTTTGGCCTCTCTCCTTTGTTTTGTTGTTACATGACCTTTCCTTTGATATTTATTTCTTGGTTGTTTTACAGAACATGTCATATGGATGTTCAATATATATGTTTATATATATTTGAATGGCCGATTTGTTTTGCACATGTTTACTATTTGTTTCAAGATCCCTTATATTTTTATATAAATATTTATACTTGTTCTACTTTGTTAAGTAAACATATTTATTTGATTTAATTACCTTATTAAATCAAAATTTATCATTAACCAAGACTAGCTAAAAACCGGGACATTACACATTCCATTAATTATGTAATCTTCACGGAAATACAAATCAATATACAATCGATATCAATTTTTTATCTAACTAATAATATAAATGGAATAACGACAAAGCCTTTTAAATTCCATATGTGTTAACATTCTTCCTCCACTGAAGTTCACTTCGATTATTACCAAATCGAATTCCATTCCAATTAAATATTAATTAATTGGAAAACTTTACTTTGGAAAATTACATTAAATCTTAATAAAATATTTATATATTCCAAATCACATTACACTGTAAATTGGGTTAAAGAACAAATGTCGTTAAAAACACAGTTCACAATAAACCCAATCCACATTCCATTTCAATTCCAATTAAATATTGGTTAATTGGTAATTCGTCTTCAAATCTTAATTAAAAGATTTATTCTATTCAAATGGGGTTCAAGAACAGTGTTATTTAAGACACCATTCACGACAAACCCAAAATCACAATCCATTGTTAGTCGGGTTAAAGAACAAGTGTTATTTAAAACACCATTTACGATAAACCCAAAAATCTATTTGATATTAAATACAAGGCTCTAAATAGAAAATATATCGGCTTATATTCAATATCAAATTCTGAAATCAACAAATATCGTATTGGAATAACGATATATATACCTCCACAATGTCCATATAATCACGGAATCCAATATCGAAATATTCCGAAGATAATTTCGATTCAGATCCATTCCAGTTCAAATATTGGAAATTCTGGTTATTTTTAAAACCATTTCAAATCCAATTTATTTATTTAAATATTGGATTATAATTCTAGTTCATAACTAGTTCATCTCGATAAAAATATAATTTTTATCTTTTCAAATATGGAATTTTTCATCCCAATTCTTTCCAAATCATTTATTATGATTTTACACAAATTATTGATATTTTTAATAATTTTATCAAGGCCCGTACAGTCGATTTCCATAAACGGTCATCGAACTGCATTTACAATGACCTTTTCCAAATTTGATTTGGGCATAATTCCAAATCCAACCATTAGATTTCAAATCTCTTGTATTCGTTGGAAAGCTCTTTTAGATACGAACCCAACGGTTCCAGTTTTAGGAGAATCCGACGGTCGGATCGTCGGCGCGTTCTATTCAGGCCATTAAATATATATAATATATATATTATATATATTTCGCCGATTTCCATTTAAAACGTATTTTATAAATCGTTTTAAATTTGTTTTCAAAACGATTTCAACTTCATATTCAATTTTAAATCAAAATTGAATATTCCATACCATTAATATATAGATGATAATATTTTCAAAACATTAGATTTTGAAATCACTTCCATTCCGATATTCATTGTAAAAATGAATAAAATCGATATAAATATCGTTCACGTTAAAATGACGTCAATCTAATCAACATGGCTTTATATATTTAAATATTTTCGTGTCCATCCCAAATCGGACATCAAAATCATATTTTGATCTTTTACTGAATATTATTTTAGAATATTCATTATTTTAAAATATTCTTTATTTTAAAATATTCATTCTTTCTGAACTGGAATCAGACACAGCCAATTACCATATAATTTTGATTATGTGGATTTCATACAATACATGTATAGAACAACTAGGATACACAATCAACCATCATCCAGAGTGCATTACACAACTGCATAAGCGTTAGATATAAATAATTAACGCTTACAACAGCCTGTCAACCCATTGATTGAAATACAACTAAATATTGGGATTAGTGTATGTCCAATATCATCTTAATACCCGTGTGGGGTTTTCAAACAACAAACACATGTTTTATTTGTGCAGTTGGGCGACGTGTAAAATTTATCATCCCAATCAATATCAATAAAATGTGTGTACATAAACAAATCGTCCGAATTGTTTATGAATATTTATTTTATTCATATACACGTTAAAAATTATATTTTTAACGATAAATAATTTATTTCAACACATGAGTATTTTATTTATTCCATTCCATATCACAATCAATTTTCACCACACAATCAAATCAAACAAGTCGTCCATGGTTTGTGGACGACAGGTGTCAGGTGCTGCTAAGCACCGTTTGCATCCTAGTATATATTTTAACTAGAAAATAAAATTAAAGTGAGAAGTTCTTACCTTGGGATCTACTCCGTCAGTTTTTATCTGAATTTCTGTTCAATTTGGATTCGAATTTGCCTTAAATTCTGATTTACTCCAAATTGGGTGCGGTTAGTCTTGTTGTGAAGCTCTCGTCCTCACGATCACAACGGGTCCAGTTTTGCGAGATTTGGACCTCGTATGGAAAAGATATGATTTTTATAAGCAAATAGGAACTAGCAACGTAATAAAAGTGTCGCAAACCCTTTAAATTATATAAACCGTATACCTCAACTGAACGTTCAATACCAGGTCTCGATCTTTCATGAAATCTGCTTCACGATATTGGAATCGGGTTACACGGGGTCGAAGAGCGTGGAGAGAGGCTCCAGTCATTGGCGGTGGCGTAGGGTGCGGTGGCGACGGCGAGTAGCAGCGGCGGTTTGAAGCTTCCGACTTCGATGAGGTGATTCGGAGTAAATACTCAACCAAAAATTGCAAATTTGGCATTGATTTGAAGAGGAGGATGAGATCTACAAAATCCTCAATTGGAGCAAGTGATTCCATTGAGTGGAATGAGAGAAATCGAAGAGAGAAGGGAGGATGGCTTTTCCGTCGTTCGTCTGTTACGGGGAGAGAGAACGCGGGTTTTTTTTTTTGAAAATTAAATAATGAAAGGATTTTTCTGATTGGCCGATATATATATAAATTCCAAAAATAGTGTTTTCCTATCCGAACTCCAAACCAAACCCAACGCCTGTCGCCCCTAGCTAAACACCCTATTCCGAACACAATGGGATATGTCCCGTAAGCCACTTCGACTGTTACAGTCAGTTATTCTTCAAATTAAAATATAAAACATTTAATTTTAGATTTGAATGTACATTTTAATTTGCTGGGGCCACATATTGATTTGAAAATTTCCCGAAAAATAAATCTAGCTATGTTGGGATGATACGGTCCCAACAAAACTGACTTCGTCGAATTTGGAGGCCGTCTAAAAAATGGCCATTTTCCAGTCCATTAAATTCAACTGAAATTGGTTAAACATGTTTTCTTTTGCCACGCTCACATATTGATCCCAAAAATTATGAATTTTGGAATCTAGCAATAACTTGACATCCCGGATTCAACAAAAGTTGTTTTTTTGAAAATGGAGGTTATTTGCAAAATCGATATTTTTAAGGGCTATATTTATATAGCGACTATTCTGAATTTTCAAATGGGCATAGCTTTTTATTCCCGCTAAGAAATTTGGATTTTTCGGATTCGTTGAAAAGATATTTTCAAATAGATTCTATTATTTTTGGTTTCATTAAAGTTCGGTTTATTTTGAATCCTGTACATTCATTTGAAATTGAATTTTCAAACTACCGCGCCATTTTCAATTCCTTTTATGATTAAAATAAATATTCGTATTCTACCTTCGATTCAAATAAATATATACATTCTAATTCTATTCAAAATAAATTTCTAGTCTTTATTGTTTAAAATAAATCATTTTAAATATTCAAAATTCATTAAAATTTCCAAAATTAAAGTTTTAAATTGGTTCTGATTTTCCGGGTTGTTACATTTGTATTGAAAAATAATAATATTACATAGCAATTAGGTACTGGTTTTGTACCAACTGAGGTATCAGTTTTAAAAAAGATAAGACTACATAGTAAACAAGGTATCGGTTTTACAGCAATTTAGATACCAGTTTTTCAAACCGTAATATTGTCTATTTATTAGGTGTCAGTTTTGCAATATTTTAGGTATAAGTATTTTCAAGTACACTAGAATATAAAAATGAAGTGTCAGTTTTGATACCTCCGAGGTATCATTTTTTAAATACATTATTTTATATAATAATATGGTACCGGTTTTTCAACTACTTGGGTATCACTATTTATAAAGTGTACTATTTTAAAGTGATTAGGCATCAGTTTTGAATTGATTGAGATATTAGTTTTGAAAAAAACAGTGTGTTCTTTATAAAATTAGAGATGAAATAATATAATAAATTCAGACTTTATACCTATCCTTCTTTGATTTCATCTAAAAATTCTTTGATGACAATTGATTTCAAGCTTTTGAGGTCCCACATTGCAAATCATGGGAGTGTGTCATTGATGCTCCTTCTTTGTTTAATTATCTTCTTTTTCTCACAGATGCAATACCATGTACAATTTTTTTTTACATGAATACAATTCTTTATCTTTGCATTATATATTATATTTTTTAAAATAAATTATCTTACCAAAGGAACCATTGGATATCCCGACATGTTCCTAGGCTTATGAATAATTTTTTGACAAACTTGGTAAACAAAATTGGAATGTGGCCAAGAGACAGTCTTCATCTTTTCAAAATCAAGTAAGAATGATAAGAATTTCCATCTTAGTTTTTGTTCGTTGTTAGAAAAGAAAAATGTTAGTAGTATCTCCATAATGATAAGTATCTATAGGTCTTCCTCATGTTGCTTCTTCTTTTTGGTAACTTCTTGCTTGATTCTTTTTTCAGTTAGGTGACTTTTAATGGATGTGGTTTCTCCAAAACTTCTTATTGTGAAATTTTTGCATTCCAAAGGAATTTATCTATTCGTTATTTTCAGTGTTGGTTCGATGTTCCTTTCTTCCAAAGGCATGTAAAATAATAAGCTAATGTCTCACGCCGTTATTTTAAGTTCTTCCTCACCAAAGATGAAAGCTACTCGATTGGGTGAATAACAACAATATACAACATCCAAATTTTCTTGGTGCTTTTTACATTACTTCAAAGCAATTTTTATCATAGAAGATATTGAAAAATTGATAGAAATGTGTGCTTTTCAATAAGTCCATTTGCATTTTATTCAACCCTTCTTTTTCTTTTACAAGCTTTATACTCTTTTATACAACTTGAAGACCACATCTATATGCGGTATCGGATTTTGTTTCTTCATCTGTGGAGTCATCTTTGTTCTGATCTTTGCTTGCTATCGCTTTTTTGTCTCTTGGTCGAGGATTCACAAAATCACCATCCTAATGTACTAGAAAAATTCAGTATCATTTTTACACAAAAATGCAAATTATATATTATATTAATGTACACAATAATACATTATAATATTTGTGGGTGTCAGTTGTGTAAGTGCATATATATATTCATATTAATGTACACGTTGGTATACACTGCTAGGTATCATTTTTGAATATACCGTGATATAATTTTTGCATGTATATACTGCAAGGTGTCAGTATTGCGTGTGTTGTGGTATCAGTGTTAGTAAAATAATAAAAATAATCTAAAATGTAAAGGTGTATGGTAGCAGTTATGCATGTTATGTAAAATGTAATGTTTTATGGTATGAGTTTTGCATGTACTATGATATCAATTTTGCATGTGATATGGTATCGGTTTTGCTAAAATAATAAAAGAATCTAATGTGTTCAGTTGTATGGTATCAGTTTTGAATGTTATGTGTATCAGATTTGCTATGGTATCAGTTTTGCATGATATGTGTATTAGTCTTCCTAAAATAATAGAACATTGTAATATTTTCAGTTGCATGTATCAATTTTTATACTACAAGGTTATCATTTTTATTTTTTCAACATTCTAAGTATCATTTTTCCTATAATTTTATATGAATTGCTTATTTTTGACAGTAGAGGATTATCAGTTTTGTTCCTATTGATATCAAAACAATATTTTCAAAGATTGAAAGCTTTATTTTTTTTACCCAAACAAACTATATTTATCATTTATGCATCGTGAAATATATATAAAAATTATACTATTAATGATACAGTTTATCTTCAACTTTTTTATTTCGAATTTATTCGCCTTTTTTGTTGTTTTTTCATGTTCAACATTTCAATACTGTTCGATATAATATTGATAGTATCAGTTTATTATTGAAATTTGTGATACGCAAATCACAATTATGGGAAACATATTATCTATGCAGATTTTATGGAGAGATTTATTGCTATATTTGTGGGATATTTAAGGCAAAGATTATTTGGTGTTTATCTAAATAAATTTATGACATATACGAAGATAATCTGGGTGCCAAGTTTGCTTGGAGGTCAAGAAAACTTGAATATGAAGCAATTCACTCTATAAAAGGCCTAGGTAACATCTTCATTAGGTGTGGAAAATTTTCCATTACTCTTCATTGTCTTTCTCCTCAAATGTTTACGCATTAGACATTCTCTACCTATTTGTCTATAAGGTTTTTGGTTCAAGTTGTAATTGTTTGTAACGATAGTTGAGATCGATTGTAAACAATTTTTTATTGGTGAATCAATAAAGAGGGTGGTTGGATGGAATATCTTGTGTTCATATTTCTAATATTTTTTGTGTTGTTGTTTATTTTTCAATCATATCCACCTCCAAGTGATTGGATGCAAAAGATCCTATTTTTCTAGGCGTTTTTTCAAACTTCCGCTGCGCACAAAACCCCAACGGTTAGAATCAGAGCTCAGATCATCGCATAGCTTAGTGTTTGTGGGATTGAAGATTGTAGATGTCAGAGATGATGACGTTTTCAAAGAAGGATATTTTGAATGGGAAGAATTGGGGTATATGGAAACCGAAGATGGGGGAAATACTATATCTCAATGATTTGTATGATCCCATTGATGAAGATGGGGAGAAGCCCTCAAATATGGATGAGGGAAAGTGGAAGAAAATGAAAAAAAGGCGATTGTGTTGATTTGCTAATATTTGGATGATTTGATGTTCCACCATGTAGCTAGTTGTGAATCCGCGAAGGCGTTATGGGACAACTTAGTATCGCTATACGAGTCGAGGAGTGCTACAAGTAAGGCTTTTCTGGTTCGAAAGTTGGTGCAAATTCGATTGGATGAAAGAAGTCAGTTGTAGAGCATTTGAACGAATTTCAAGATATGATCAATCAATTGACAAATTTGAAGGTCAATTTTGATGATGAGTTGCAGGCTCTTTTGTTGATGAGTTCTCTTTCGGGGAGCTGGGAGACGTTGGTTGTTTCATTGAGTAATTCCAGCGCTAATGGAACTATCTCTTTAAAAACGGTTCGAAACACTCTTTTGAACGAGGAACTAAGAAGAAAAGCGTTGAATTTGAAATTGGTTCAAATTGAGGCGATGGTAGCAAGGGACTCGAAGGATACTGTTTGGAAGAAAAAGGGAGCCAAGGGTAAAGGTGCAATCACTTGTTTTCATTGCGAGAAGGAAGGTCACAAGCGCAATGATTGTTATTCATATATACGAGATATGAAGAAGAAGAAGGCGCAAGGTGATAATAATAGTGGTGAGGCACGGGAAAATTTTGATGAAGGTACCGAAAGCGATTCTTCATGTAATGTCCTACTTGGTGTTGTAGAACCTTAGAAGACGAATTCAGGAGCTAGTTTTCACATATTTCGAGATGTGAAAAGTTTTTCTTCGTATGAGAAGAGTGTTGGCATGATAAAGACGACCAATAGAGTAGAGCTACCAATTTTTGGAGTTGGAGCTGTTAGGTTTCGGATGCATGATGGAGTGGTGAGAGAAGTGACCGATGTGAGGCACATACCCACTTGTTCGCATAATCTCATATCTCTCGGTTAGTTAGATCGCCGCGGTTGCACTATGAGCCTCGAGGTGGAGTTTTGAGAGTGAAGAAGGGTGGCCGTGTGATGATGCGAGGAGTTTTGGGGGAGGGAAACCTATATAGTTTGGTCAGTTCGGTGGTCGACAGTGGAAGGCGGGTGACGGTTGAAGAACCTAGTCCACAGCAAGGTGGAGAGGTTAATATGGTCACTACTGATGGTCCTAAGTTGGAGGATCATGGTATCGACAAAGGTCTAGATATTTATGATGCTCGAGGGATCCCGGAGATGAAGAGATCATGTCAAGCGGAAGATGGATGTCGACTTGTGAAATCCACAAAGACGAGATGGAGGTCTTTCTGGTATTACAAACGCTTTTGAAGATCGCTATTGGAATGATGCACGAATGAGGGAGGTGCATCATTAGTGGGTGATGGTGGAGGTTTGTAATGATGTTAATTGAGAAAAGAAGGTTTAAAGTGAGAGCTAAGTTGGTTGTTGTTGAGTGGAGGAGATGTTGTGATTTGGTATTAAGGTGGAGTGTTGAAATTTGTGATACGCAAATCACAATTATGGGCAACAAATTATCTATCAGATCTTGTGGAGAGATTTGTTGCTATATTAGTGGGATATTTAAGGTAAAGATTTTTTTGGTGCTTATCCAATAAATTTATGACATATATGAAGATAATTTGGGTTCCAAGTTTACTTGAAGGTCAAGAAAACTTGGGTATGAGGCAATTCACTCTATAAAAGGTCTAGGTAACATCTTCATTAGGTGTGGAAAATTTGCCATTATTCTTCATTGTCTTTCTCCTCAAATTTTTAGCCATTAGATATTCTCTACCTATTTCTCAATAAGTTTGGTTCAAGTCGTAATTTTTTGTAACGATAGTTGGGATCGATTGTAAACATTTTTTATTGGTGAATCAATAAAGAGGGTGGTTGGGTGGAATATCTTGTGTTCATATTTCCAATATTTTTTGTGTTGTTTTTTATTTTTCAATCACATCCATCTCCAAGTGATTAGAGATCCTTTTTTTTTGGGTGTTTTGTCAAACTTCCACTGCGCATAAAACCTCAACATTTATTTCGTCTACGGTATCATTTACCTGAATATTTTATTCCTTACCCTTTTTCATTTCATTTTATTTAGCACTTTTCAGATCATTTTTTCTTTTGACCTTTTTTCTTTAACTTCTAATACTCTTTCTTCATTCGCTCTTTTTTGCATCTTTGATTTCTCTGATTCAACTAGAGTTTCATTTGAAAATTCTGTCTCATTTTGTATTGGTTGTTCAGTATCGACTTGCGCATCAACTAGGGTTTCAGCAACTTCTAATTGTGATTGAACATCCACTTGAATTTGCGCTTCAACTTGAACTGTAATATCAGTTTGGTGAAGATTATCATTACATTCAACATTTGTTGGGGTTCCATTTGAGGTTGCGGTTCTACTAGGTCTCCTCTTGCAGTATCAGTTTGTGGAACAACTGGTACTTGCGGTTCCACTTGCGGTTGATTTGGAGATGAATTTTCATCTTGTTGTTAAATTTGGGGTTTTACTGGAGATGATACCAATTTTGTTTCAGAGGCCATTAAAGTTGATTTCGATTTGTTTTGATAAAGTTACAAAAACGGTTTTGGTTAAAGGAGTGGGATGGAGGAACAATCAGACTAGGCATGAATGAGTGAAAAGATTATCGTTAATTTGGGCTCGGCTTTTGTCGTTTTGAATAAAATATGTTTCACCTATCCTTATGCATAATTTTTTCGAATAAATGATCCTTCTCGAAATTTTCTTTTTTTGCGTCTTTAATGTGTACTTAAAAATGCATTGAAGAGGATGGAAACATGAAGTTTTGAAAAAAAAAATATCATATGAAACTGAAAATGTTTTTTTTTTGTTTTCTATATATTAAAAACTATCTTCTTATTTTCCCTTCTTTCCTTTGTTTTAATGATTAGGATTTTCCAAATTCTCATTCTCTCATATGCCATTTGACACACATGTTTAACGAAAAACATAAAATCCATTTTTAAACAAAACACTATCTAAGTTTTTCAACATTAAGCTCGAGCATTTGAGAACACATTCTCTAAACATCAAATTATTTATTTATACCTAACTCTTATTCCAAATGTTCATGACAAAAAAGTTAAAATGAGATAATTGAATTATTGTGTAGTGGCATATAGCCGCTATTTTGTGAACTCAAAACACTTATGATATATATTGTAAAAGAACATAGAAAAAACCAACTCACTTTAGTGATGATCATTAGCATCATTATCGAAGTATTTTATTATAAAAAATGCAAATTATATGCTTGTCAATTTTTCTACAGAATTATAATGCATGATTTTCCTAATTTTTTTTTATAATATCATGAATCACTTGACATCTTGGTGCATAGTTTACCTCGCATGTATATAAGGAAAACCATTGTTTAGCATTTCTCATTAACAAAAGTCCTTTGAATTTTTTTTTTTTCAATTTAATCATAAGCTAAAAATCATTTAATTTTCGAATGGATAGGCCGGTTTGTGATGAACCAACCAACTGAACCTCAGAATCTCGGATATATCAAGCCTTCCTTCTTTAATAGGACACAACAGATGTATGTCATTGGTTTACTTAGTTGGATTCCCTGCTCATAAATAGCTGATGTGAACTTATTTTGATAGACCCTTTTTCCTCTATTGATCCTTCCACTATAAGAACAACAATCATTTTCAACGGCCGTAGGAAAGCCATTGATAATCGTTGAAAAATCCGTTATGAGAATCTCGTTTCGTAATGTTTTCCAACGACATCCACGGGGTATTTACAAGGACAAATTATTTGAAAATTTTAACCATAAGGATAAGAGACTAAAAATTTATTCAAAAGGACAAAACATAGCCTAAATTTATTCAAAAGGACAATACAAATAACAAAAATAAAAAAATTATTTTTTTTTAGTTTTTTTGTAGTTTTTTAGGTATCAATTTTGCATGTGGTTGGGTATTAGTTTTGCATGTAGTTGGGCATCAATTTTTGGTTTTACAGTTTTTAGATATCAGTTTTATATTGCTTATGGTATCATTTTTACATGTAACGATTATATATTGTTGAATCACAATACCTATCCGTCAGTGCAACTCTAATCTCCCAAATCACTCAAGCCATCCTCCTTCACCACTAACCAAACTTCATTTCCACATCCTCGTATATATGAACAACCCACCAACAAACTACAACTATACATCCATAAATAACCTCTCTTTGCAATCTCATTAGACATCAACGGTTAAACATAAAAACCTCAAATGTATCAACAATCTCATCACACTACCAAACAGTTCAACTCCTCTCTTCTAACAACTTTTCCATCCTCCACTGTCATTCTCTATAAAAAAACGTTACATGTAAAATTGATACCTACATGTATAAAAACTGCTACCTATAAGCTGTAGGCTAACAAGTGATATCTACAAACACACAAAACTGCTACCTATTAGCTGAAAAGAGCAAACTGATACCTTCAGACATACAAAACCGATACCTAAAATATGCACACAAAAAAAGTTATTATTTTTTAATTTATGTGTATTGTCCTTTTGAATGAATTTGGACTATGTTTTTTCCTTTTCAATAAATTTTTAGTCTCTTGTCCTTGTGGTTAAAAAATTTCAAACAATTTGTCCTTCACGTTATTTTCCTATATTTTCAACGACAAAATTGGACACGTGGCATATCCTGTTGACCAAATAACTGCTGGGAAATGTTTTTAATTGTCGTTGGAAGCCAATGGTTTGTGATGACCAATGAGCCATTGATAGCCGTTGGAAATCTAGGTATATTTTTTTACTGCATTCAAACCTGCTGCATTTCATCCACAAAAATCAATCAATAACCATAACGGCTCTGTTTCGAACATCAATACAACAACAATAATCATATATATAGACAAACACAATATTTAAACCAAACCATACACATAAAATCCAATATATACAACATAATCCAATATATACAACTAAATCATCTCCAAACCAATATGCAACAACATCAAACATCCAATAGATCCACAAACCCAAATCCACATAAAACAATATACAACACATCTGAATGTAACAACCACATCCTTACCTACTTCAAGCACGTATATACATACAACAAACTACAACAAAACGTACCTCTCGACAATAGCAATCAATCGTTAATGGCGTCCTCCCTTCCTTCTTCTCCTCCGCTTCTTTCTAACTATCCTTCTAGATATAGGCCCTTTCTCTTCCCTCGATCTGTTCCTGCTTCGTCTTCTTCTCCTCGTCATCCTTCTTTCGCTCCTTCTTCCATTATCCCTTCGCTCAAGCATGCTTGGTCAACTAATCCATGTTCCGTTCGCTTTGATGTTCCTCCTTCGTCCTCTCGTGCCTCATCCATCCTTCTTATCGTGCTCCTTCTTCCCATAACCATATTTCTTCTCTTGTTGATTTTCCCCAATTGGATAAAGGTCTGTGTCAGCTCATCGTCGTTCTCCTCTTCCTCGCTCTTCCTTGCAGTCCTCATCTAATCGTTTTTCAGTTCTTTCTGATCATCAAACTGTGACTCCATTGATGTCCTACGCTCAAGTGGCGGCATCGCAACTGTCATCGCCACCCAACCCTCCGCCCAGAAAGAAATTTAAGCCACCTTTGCTGGAGTTTGTCTCGAGTTTTCAAACTGTGGCTCAATTGAAAAAAGAGAAGAGATGTTTGAAATGTGCATGCAAGGGTCACGTGGCAAACGCATGCAGAGACCCAAAAATTTGTTTCAAATGCGGTTCGTTTGGTCACTCAGTGCAATGTTGCCCAAGGAAAAACTATTATGTTGGAAGCTCCTCGTCTTCTGTTAGTACAGCCAACAGTAATAAAAGTAATTATCACGCGCGCTGGGTCCCAAAACAAATCAATTACTCTGCAAATGCTGATTGTCACCCATCGCTTCGCAATGCCAGCCGTCAAGAGAATTACCATGGAAAATCTAATATTAATAAATCATCTGAGCCTAATTCACTTCACTCTCCAACTTAATCTCCTCAGTGTTCATATTCAAAAAAAATTCTTCAGTAAAATGGATTCTACGAAATGTATTGTTGCCAAAACTCTAACTGGAAAATGGAGTATAGAAACTTTGCATCATGCCCTAGAAGTCAACCTTGAATATGACGTGTGGCCGATGTCGATCATCTCAAACAACTCCTTCTTGATACACTGTCCTACTTATGGCAAAAGGGATCATGCAATACTCCTTAAAATCCTAACCAAACCAGGAGCTGCAATTAGTTTAGAAGCATGGGAAGAAGAAGTGTTTGAACCAGAACCTATGTTGTAGCATGAATCATGGGCTAAGGTGGAAGGATTTCCGGAATTTTTAAAGTATAACAATGAGGATGTAAAGGAAATCCTTAAACCTATGGGTAGAGTCTTAGCAGTTGATGATTGTGACTGGTGTCACTTCGATCATAGAGAATTCTTGGTAAAGCTACAATTTTTCGAAGGAATAGGCTCAAGGAATGAATTTGCAGCCCGATTCAACAACAAAGGGCATATCATTAAAGTTCAGCGCTGTAAGCATGAACACCCAGGCACTAGACCAGAACTTACCTTTATTGGTAATGACGAGGAGCAAGTGGTTCCATGTATCCATAATTATCAAGATTCAAGTACGGAGAATCGAGTAGATGCCATGATTGAAGAGGCAGTGATGCTACCTCCATTTCCCTCTGTTTATAGGGAGATAAACGAAAAACCTAACTTTCCAGAATTCGATGATCAAGAGATGGATTATAATGAACATGACAAAGTGAATCAAGATTTTCATGATGATCAGAATCAAAATTTGCAAGATGACCAGAATCCACCTTTTAAACAGATCATCCCCTATGGTAATGATTTTTCTATGCTACCCATTCAATCTATCCCTTTTGACATCAGCACTATTCCGCCGCCGCAATCTCCTCCTCATCAACCATGGACTGACGACAATGATTGGCCTCAATTTCTCTTTCCCATTTTTGTTCGTCGTAGTGGGAGACGCAATAATCCTGAAGCAACAGGTAGTTTCCTTACTCCTGTTGTTTTTTCCTCTTCTAATAAACGTTTGAACAAAAAGATATCTAGCTGCATGGGAGTGAAATTACGTGACACACATTATAAAGCCATGCAGGCATTAGAACAAGAGCGTATTAGTAGACATCAATGAAAGTTGTCACATGGAATGTACGGGGATTGGGGGACCATTCAAAATGTCATGCTATTAATCTAGTTTTGTCCCCACTTAAATTAGATATTCTTTTCCTTCAAGAAACTAAACTCTTTGAACCTTCTAATTATCACTTTAGTTTAATTGGTGGCTCCTTTTTGAGGGGGTGGACTTATGTTAATGCTATTGAAACTAGAGGTGGCCTTATTACTGCATGGAATGATTCTGTATGGTCATTATACCAAACTTTTACCTCTCAATCTTCTTTACATGTTGCTGTCAGACACATTGCCTCTAATACTATCTACTTCTTTTCCAATATTTATGGTCCTCAGAACTCAAATGAAAGAATTGCTCTTTGGGAGCATTGTAATCAGATAGTTAACAGTTTTCTGGGTCCTTGGGTGATTGGGGGGATTTCAACACTGTTAGTTACTTTAATGAGAGAAAATATTGTTCCTTATCATCAGACTCAGATGCTTTCTGTAACGACCCAAAAATCCGGTAGAATTTGAGCTGACCAAAAACACAAGTCCAACCCCAAATATCACGGAAATTCGAACCATTAATAGAAAGAAGTTAGAGGGTGAGGATAGATAAGATAGAAACTTAGAATAGAAGAAGAAGAAGAACACAACATCAGAGTAACACGAATCTCACAGCGGAACGAATAACATATAATATATATAACATAACTTGAAATATACATCTGTACTTGAATATACATCAATATCAACGTACATCACTTACAACACAACGGAACCACTATAACTAGATAACGTTGAAGCCTCCTGCTCCAAGCTCCTTTAGATATATCTGAAAAATCCTGAACTACTTGACTGCCCGTACAAATTTAGGCACCCAAGAGTTTAGGTAGAACAAAACAAAATAAACTCCGGGTCAGTCATGGGACTGGTATGAGTAAACAATTTAAAACAGTTTCAGAAAACTAAATGATATCTCATAAGACCACGCCGTATAACACGGAACAGGTTTTTTCCCTTATGAGAATCCAAACACTTGACTTATCTTTATATCAACACTCTTTTGATATTATTATAATGTCTAAATCAAGTAAATAACAATCTAGTGGAACGTTTGCATCTCACGTTCCACATATATATACAATCAAAACCGCAAGCACGTATTGGGTATTTGGTTTTCCAACTATGACAAGGTATGGAACCACCTTCCGCTGGTATATCTCTAGAGGAGAATACACCGAGTTCGACAAGAACATCTTGCAACTCAGCCACACATGACCGACCACTCATTTCGCTTGAGTGTATCGAATGTATATCACCAACGGTTGGGATCAGCAACCGTTTCCCGAATGGGACAGCATCGACAATAGATTTTTAGAAGTAAATGAAACTCTAGATCAGGTGATTATACACCCTAATAGGTGCGACCTACATAGCCATGTTGCTTGCCCGATTTCTGTCATTTACCGGTTGATGAGGCTAGAAGCTACGCTTTATCATCACACCAGATTCACTTCGAATGTCACATCGTCAGATCCATCGAAAATCAATAATTGACGTCTACAACAGTACATTACATGTCAGCTAAAAGAAATTTCCTCCTCCGCTTCCACTCTTGGTACAGTTGAAGAAATCAATGTACGTGACCTTTCTGGAAATACTCTGTCAGACATTCATCCATACAAGTCACCCAGGAACAGGATGAACTGAAGGCACTATTTCTATTTATAGAAAAAGTCCTTGCACTCTACTCCGTCTTCGATTATCTTTATATAATCTGATTCGCACACTACTGCCGATATGGAGTGGTTCTTCGGATAATAATCCAACCGGTCTCTCCATATTGACAACGATGGTCAAAACTTCGATAGTCTGTGATTTAACTATCGAATAAAAACAAGTGTTTTGATAGTCGATGATTTAACTATCGAATAAAACAAGTGTTCATCCAAACATCCAACAATCACTGAACCTTTAATTAATATTCCATTAATTAAATCTCCTTTCTATTTCTTTATCAATATTTGTTAATCAAATATTTCAATAACCATATTGCCCTTTTACGTTCTTTGGAAAACATTTCCATATATCGCCTCCTTTTTATTTTCTAAACTTTAGAAAATATATGTTATTTATAATTGGAAAATATTCCAATTACTTATCTCTTTTCCAATCTCGTTTATTCCTATACTAAGGAAATATTTAACATCTATTTCCAAACTTACATTTCATTTGGGTTAAAACGGATGTTGTGTAAAACATCGTTACGACAACCCAAATACTACATTCAACTGAATCTTATTCAACATTGATCTTCGAGCCTGAAATCTTACTATTCATTTGTTAATAATGAAATCAATCAAGTTGGGGTATAACTACCTCTCAGACCTTGACTGAATAACATTTATAACGTCAAAACAGATATGACTACTTACTCGAACAATCAATAACATACAACTACTTCTTTACCTTTAAACACGTATACACTTTTTCTTTCTATTCTTACTAGATTTTATTCTTATACTTCCTTTTTGATTATACTATTCATTTCTAAGTTCGTTTTCTTATCGACTTCTATATATTTTGATATGTTAATTTCTAACTATCAAATTATCTTAAAAATATTCTATCTCCTTAAATTCCCGGAAAAATTCGCCATAACCTCCTTTGTACCGGGAGCATCGGGAAATTTCAAATAGCTTTCCCGGTCCTTCTCATCTCAAAAAGAAAAAGAAAAAGCCAAGCGGCTTGCCGATACGGCGCATAAAATCTCATATGGAAATTAAATACGTACCTTTTTGTCGGGCATTCTATTTATTTCACTTCTATACTTTATTCCATACCTGTCTCCTGTATGTCTATACCTGTCCAATCTATTTTAACTATACCAATCGTTTTAACTCAATTTGTTAATTAAATCTGTTAATTAACTTCTCAGTCTATTTCACCGTCATATTTGAACATGACATGTTCAAATATATTTTAACTGCATATTAACAAATTCGAATTATACTCATACTCTCGTTTCCTTATCGACTTCTCTATTCAAATTCCAATTCAATTTTATTTGAATTCTCTTTATTTAAACTTCATTTGAATTCTATTTTCAAATTCTATAGTTTAAAGTCCATTTGAATTCTCTATTCAAATTCTATAGTTTAAAGTCCATTTGAATACTATATTCAAGTCCAATAGTTTAAAGTCCATTTGAATTCTATATTCAAATTCTATAGTTTAAAGTCCATTTGAATTTCTATATTCAAATCTATAGTTTAAAGTCCATTTGAATTTCTATATTCAAATCTATAGTTTAAAGTCCATTTGAATTTCTATATTCAAATATTATAGTTCTAAAGTCCATTTGAATTCTATATTCAAATTCTATAGTTTAAAGTCCATTTGAATTCTATATTCAAAGTCCATTTGAATTTTCTGCATTATTTATAAACAACGTTTATAACTTCAATTCAAACCCCATATTTTCATTTATAAACAACGTTTATAAATTCAATTCAAACCCCATATTTTCATTTATAAACAACGTTTATAAATTCAATTCAAATCCCATCTTTTCATTTATAAACAACGTTTATACATTCGATTCAAATCCCATCTTTCCATTTATAAACAACGTTTATACATTCGATTCAAATCCCATATTTTCATTTATAAACAAAGTTTATACATTCGATTCAAATCCCATCTTTCCATTTATAAACAACGTTTATACATTCGATTCAAATCCCATATTTTCATTTATAAACAAAGTTTATAAATTCGATTACTTGTTTATATATATATTCAAAACAAGTTAATGTTTCTATACTTCATTTAAAATTCAAATTCTATTTATAAAAATAGAATTCCCCTTTTAAATTTCAAATACCCTTTTTGATATTTTTATAAATCAATATCCCAAGCCCCAGTGATATTTAAACAATCAAATCAACCAATTTTCAATCATTTGATTTTTTTCACATCATATATGAATATATACGAAATCAAACAAACAACAACAGATAATATATTTTTGAGGAATCCAGTTGGATTCCTCCAACCTGTTTTCCTGCATCCACAGACGTTAGCACATAAATAATACCCATTCTGCTTCGTGGCAGAATATCGCGGTATAAAGGTCATCCACTAATCATAGCGTGGGGCGTATAGGGTAATCATCCGCTATGGTACCGCGGGCATCCGCTAATGAGACTGCGGGAATCCAATCAATCATCAACCCAATATATATATATATAATAGTCAACCCTAAATAACTAATATATTTCAAACAATCAGAAAGCATCCAACAAGCAACAAACAATTATTTTTAATGATATAAAAATAATTCTAACTAAAAGGTGAGTGAGATTTACTCACCAGGGCTTTTATTTGCCGAATATCCAATTAAATCCCAAACCGTCTCTTTTACAAATCCACTTGACTTGTCTTGACTGATTTTATTTTTCACCTACGATTAATTGATTTTTTTACTTATCGATTAAACGACTATTAATTGTTAATTAACTTCTTGAATAAAAATAATTAAACGTAACTAACTAAATAAATTTATTTAATTACCTTAAATCCATTCGCCCTCTCTTTCCTTGTTCACCATCACACCACTCCTGAAACCATCGAACCCAAACCCACTTTCCTCTTCAAACACCTTGTTCATCATCGTCGGTTTTAGGCCTAGACCAACCTCTCATATTTCCTTCGCGATGTCCATTTTCCCCCTTTTCATTGATCGATGCAACCACCAGGAGGTTGCCGCAACTCCCTGCTTTCACCCCAGCTCACCTCACAGGATCGACAGTCTTTATTACCTTTGAACTCGAGACCCTCCTGCAACCTATACGACTTGCCGCATAAACCCTACCCAGCAGCAGTTCGAAACCCCAGTAGCCAGGTGACCTTCTGTAATAACCCGAAAATGCGAGCCAGTTTGAAATTTTTATTTTGGCAATTTTAGCGAATTTCGAACATTTAAAATAGATTATTTTAAATAAAATCGACGAGAAATTTATTTTGAATAGAATTCGATGTATATATTATATACGTCGTCGTTAGAAAATAAATATTTATATATAATTATAAATAGAATTGAAAATGGCGCGGTAGTTCGATAATTCGATTTCAAACTTCAATTGAATGTACCGGGTGCAAAACAACCCGGATTTTAGTGAAACCAAAAACATTAGGATCTAATTGATAATATCTTTCTATTGAATCCGACCAATTGAGATTTCATGGAGGGAATCAAAAGATATGTCCAGTTGAAAATTCTGAATAGTCGCTATGGAATTCAGGCCCTTAAAAATGGACATTTTGCAAACGACCTCGGAATTCGACGAAACCACTTTTGTTGGGTCCGTGATGTCAAGTTATTGCTAGGTTTCAAATTTCATAATTTTTCGAATCAATATGTGAGCGTGGCAAAGGAAAACGCGTTTGACCAGTTTCAGTTGATTTTAATCGACGGGAAATTGGCCATTTTTCTAACGGTCTCAGAATTCGACGAAACTAGTTTTGTTAGGACCGTATCGTCAATACGAAGCTAGAAAATATTTTTCGAGAATTTTTAGAGTTAGTATGTGACCCCGGTAATTTGAAATGTACGTTTAAAATTCAATATAGCGATTTAAGTGTAAATTTAACAGAAACTGATTCAAACAGTCGAATCAGCCTACGATACGTATCCCATTGTGTTCGGAATGGGGGTGAAACGCTATGGGCGACAGGCGGTGGGCCTCGTTTCGAGTTCGGTAGTAAAAGTCAACTTTTTAAATTAAATTTAAAATATTATTATATATATATATATCCCCTTTTTACCCTTACCCCCCCCCATTTCATTTGCTCAGAAAAAACCCGACGCTGCTCTCGTTCCCACCTCTCCTCCTCGCGTCACCGTTCAACATCGCCGACGCCCCGTTCATCGTCCACCGCGCCATCGCCACCTTCCCTCCGCCCCACCATCGTTCGTCCCCTTCGATTCCTTTTCCCCCCTCAAACCCTAACACCGATGGAACCCCAAACCGCCTAGCCGAGCTCCGCCGCCACCCTGGATGGACACCCCCGTGGCCTGCAGACCTTCGGCACCTCCGTCGCTCGAGGATCGATGCCCCCCCCCCTTCCGTTATGACGATGGCGCCCTCCCCAAGTGCCGCGACCCCCTTCCCTCCTTCAGCCGCAAGTCCTCTTCCCCCCCTGTAAGTTTACTGATTTTTATTTATTTTTAGAACTGATTTTTATTTATTTTTAGAACTGATTTTTATTTATTTTTAGAACTGATTTTTATGATTTTAAAAACTGATTTTATCTTATTTTTAAAAACTGAAAACTCATTTTCATTTTAAAAACTGAAATTAATGTTTTAGGAAAATAAAGAAAAAGATTGAATTTTTATAAAGAAAAAAGATTGAATTTCTATCACGAGCAGATTAGATTTTTCTTCGCTTAAAGAATAGATATTTCTTTGAATGAAAATAGATTTTCTTTGAAGTGGAAAATGGATTTTCCCTAGAATTGAAAAAGAGATTTTTTTTGAAATGAAAGATTAGATTTTCTTGGAATTGAAATATTTTTATGAGAATAAAAATAGAATTTTTATATAAGGAACTTCGAAATAAAAATAGGATTTTTATATATTGAACTTTGAAATAAAAATTCGATTTTTATATATTGAATAGCGAAGTAAAAAAAAAAAATTCGATTTTTACATATGTAGAGAATACAGGCGAAATCTTTATTTTTATAAAGGCGAAAACTTTATTTTTGAAAAGACTAAATCTTTATTTTAGAAAAGGCGAAATCTTTATATGGAAAATAGCGTGATAAAAATATAATTTTTATCTATATAACATAGTAGTAAAAAAATTCGATTTTTATATATTGAATAACATAGTAAAGATTCAATTTTTATATAAAGTATAACGAAGTGAAAATTCTATTTTCACAATAGGAAGTTAGCGATAAAAATATGATTTTTATATAATAGAAAATATAAAAATGTGATTTTTATATATATAGTGACTACGGGCGATGAGGATGACGAAGATGCGATGAGGATGAAGATTTCCTGCAAAAGAAGTGCCGTGGAGCTAGGATAGCTATCGGTGAGAATTCTCACTCTTCAATTTTATTTCTAGTTATATATATATACTAGGATGCAGACGGTGTTTAGTAGCACCCGACACAATCGTCCACAGACCATGGACTTGTTTGTTTGGCTGTTTGGTGATTGATTGCGATATTGGTTTGAATGTGGTTTGTGGTGTGGAAAATCGAATCGATAAATGAGTTAGGATTAGACGTGCGCCGTTATAAGGCGAAGGAGTAAGGCTAGGTTAGACTCTTACTACAAATTTTGTGGTTTGCATAACGAAAGTGATTTGATTGATGTGTGAATGGCGTGGGCCTTCACTAGACCGGGGATAAGGCTAGGCCTCGTCCCGTTTCTAGTATCGTGCCGTTATGCCGCCGAAATTTTCTAAAATAAAAATATCATTTTTATTGAATAAATGAACTGAATAGAAATTCATATGTTGAAATAAAATGTTTTATCGTTAAAAATATAATTTTTAACGTGAAGTGAATAAAATAAAATATCCATTTACAAACCGGACGGTTTGTTTATGTACACTGATTTGACTGACATTGATTGGGACGATAAATTTCACACATCGCCCAACTGCACGAATAAAATCTATGTTTGATTGTTTGAAACCCTACACGGGTGTTGGGATGAAATTTAAGTTCACTCATCCTGACTGATTAAATATGTCGATCGATTGATTGACAGGCTGTTATGAGCGTTAGATATCTATATTTGATGCTTATACAGTGTAGTGCACTTTGGTTGATGGTTGATTATTTTCAATGCTATTATATACATGTGTTGTATGAAAATCCATATAATTAACTTTATATGGTAATTGATTGGGCCTCATTCCAATTTAGAAAATAAAGAATATAAAATAAAGGTTCATGTGTTGACTGTACTCATCCGTTGAGATTAGTCATGTGTTGAACGAATTATTTTTATAATAAAATTTACATCTTTATCAATATAAAATAAAGGTTCATGTGTTGACTGTACTCATCCGTTGAGATTAGTCATGTGTTGAACGAATTATTTTTATAATAAAATTTACATCTTTATCAATATAATATAAAGGTTCATGTGTTGACTGTACTCATCCGTTGAGATTAGTCATGTGTTGAACGAAGTATTTTAACAAAAATAGTCACATATGGACGGTACTCATTCGTTGAGATTAGTCGTGTGTTGACAAAAAGAAATATTTGAAATAGAATATATAAAGCCGTGTTGATTAGTGATGCGCCATTTTGACGCGAACGATATTTATATCGATTACATTCGTAATTGAATATAAAACGATTTCGAAATGAATTGAATATATAACGATTTCGAAATGAATTGAATATATAACGATTTCGAAATGAATTGAATATATAACGATTTCGAAATGAATTGAATATATAATGAGTTCGAAATGAATTGAATATATAACGATTTCGAAATGAATTGAATATATAACGATTTCGAAATGAATTGAATATATAACGATTTCGAAATGAATTGAATATATAACGATTTCGAAATGAATTGAATATATAACGATTTCGAAATGAATTGAATATATAACAATTTCGAAATGAATTGAATATAAAACGATTTCGAAATGAATTGAATATATAACGATTTCGAAATGAATTGAATATAAAATGATTTCGATTTGAACGGAATAGAAAACCAATTTGAATTGAATTGAAAACGAATTCGAATTGAATTTAAATTGAATTGAAATTTGAATTGAATAGAAATGAATTTTAAAACGAATTTATAAAGAAGAATTCAATTTTGACTTGAATTGAAAGGGAAGTTGAATTTGCTTTTGAAACGAATTTAAAACTATTTATATAATTCGTTTCAAATAGAAATCGACGAAATATATATTATATATATTATATATATAATATAATGGCCTGAATAGAACGCGCCGCGCCGCGGCAGTTCGTAAATTTTGACCATTAACTTCAAACGGACATTACGGGAGATCCGACCGTCGGATTCTCCTAAAACCGGAACCGTTGGGTTCGTATCGAAAAGAGCTTTCAAACGAATATTAGAAATTTGAAATCTAACGGTTGGATTTGGAGATACGTCCAAATCAAATTCGAAAAAGGTCGCTATAAGTGCAGTTCGATGGCCATTGTTGGAAATCGACTGTACGGGCCTTGATAAAATTATTAAAAATAGTAATAATTTATGTAAAATCATAAGAAATGATTTGAGAAGAATTGGGATGAAAAAACTCCATATTTGAAATGATAAAAATAAATTTTTATCGAAATGAACTAGTTTTGAACTAAATTTAAAACCTAATTATTTTTAAATAAATAAATTAGATTTAAAAGGGGTTTTAAATAATCGGGATTTCTAATATATTTGATTGGATTTGAAATGGGTTTGTCGTGAACTGTGTTTTAAATAACACCTAGTTCTTTAACCCAGTAAAAGGAGTTCTAACGAATCTGCAATTAGATTGAAGTGTGAATTGGTAATCTAAATTATCAAATTTAGAAAATGAGCGAGAATGGAGTATTACCAGTTTTGCTCCAAAGCGATAGTTAAATCTTTAATTAGATTTGAACGTGAAATGGTAATTAATTTTACCGATAACACCGTGGTGTTAGATATGGAGTATTACCAGTTTTGCTTCATGGGATGAATAGGTTGGGATTGGGAAATAAAATAAATAATTACTTCGTTGTGGTTCGCTAATCTCGACTGGTTGGAAAACCATAATTTGGTTTTAAATGACATCCAAAGGAAGATTACAAGATAAATTTTAAGGAATTTATCTTGGATAAAATTAATGGGAACCTTTCCCTAAGAATGTGGAATTTAGAAACTAGCTGTAGGTTGGCTAAGAAGAATGGTTTCCTGGGTATTGATCTGATGTTGGTTTCGGCCTTCGGGGTTAATGTTTGGGAAATTGTTCTCTTGCTAATTTGCGGTTAGTGACTAATAAATTGGAATGAGGCGTATGTTGTGTTTGTGTAACATTTGTTTTCAATATACGCGGGTTGTTCGGAAAGTCCGGGTTTATACCCATTCTGAATAACCGATTCGACGATAAGTCGAAGATGAAGACGGTGGTCGAAGACCGGAAGTCTTCACATCGTTTGGATTATTACTGACGATCCTGATTGGGCTGTACACCCAAGAGGATGGAAATAGTTGGTGGTCGTCCAGATGTACCTGGAGATGGATGGATATGCGAGGAAAGTGCCTCCGGTTTCGTTCAGACCCAGAACGGACTTGTAAATGGATTGTGTGTCTGACATTGGATTTTATTCTGTGTTGATTGATTTCTATTAAATATACATCTGTTTGGCGGCGGAGAATTTATTCTCTTGCTTAACGCCCTTCTCTGAGACGTACGAGCTCAGAGGTTGTATATCGATGGACATCAGTCGCATGGCATGAATTGCCTGTGTGGCATACTAAGATGCAATGATCAAGGCTTCTGTTGAAAAGCAAAGTCTTGTGGTTGATGATCAAAGCACGCCTACGTGGCAGCTTTGTGTATAACGTGTATTCGCGAGCCTCACACCTCGGTATGAGTCAAAAACGGGATACGGACCGCTGGGAGAGCACGACGTTTCTTTCTAGCTTTGGTGGTGTCAGTGACTTACCAGCCCTGACATTTATATACTTTTCACCTTTGTGGTTGTTGGAATGAGGCGCCTCGATTATAGGTCTGTAAGGACCGGGAAACGTGTGTTCAGGCATAATTAATCCTCTAACGTAAGTGAGGACCGGCCCAGCCGCATCCAGGGTTGCCCAGCTTGCGTAGCCCTGAGGCATTTGCTAGAGTGTCTCGAACGCGGAGAGGAGCTTGCCCCTTGCCTCGACTCATGACGGAATCCAATTTCCAATACGTGTAATTCGGCTTTATTTGTAGAGCCTAGTATGGCGACATAGTAGCATGGGATACTATGCCGTCTATGATTTATATTTATGATTGAAATGTTTTGACACTATACACATATTATAGTATCAAATGATTTGTTTTAAACGTACCAAGCATGTTTGGCTATTATAAGGGAAAACCCTATCCTCCGGCTTGCGTTGCATTGTGTGATGGGACCTGGGTCTTATAATAGCTTCATTTTTCGAAAAAGCATTGCGTTGTTTATTTTATGCACTGGTATTCTTGGGAGGAAACCCGTTCCGTATTATACGGCGTGGTCCCTTGAATTACTCTCTTTTAAAGTAAAGTTTTAAATAACTGTTTTAGTTCTCACACCAGTCACATGACTGACCTGGAGTTTATTGTTTTAACCTAAACTCTGGGTGCCCCTATTTTCCGCACGGGCAGCTAGTAGTTTTGGTTTTGCAGATTTATATTCACAGGGTCCTGGTTTACAGCTGGAATGATATCCGGAAAGCTCTGTATCCGTATATCACCTTCAGTTGTGCTTCGTATTATTTTCCGCTGCTATGTATTTAAATGTAATTTAAATCTCTGGTATTTCTGTGTAATATTTATTCATTTATACTCTGTATATTGTTGTAATCTGATGCATTGTTGTAATATACAATGAAATGTTCTTCTGTTTGTGTTCTGATTTGTCATGTTCTCAACGTTCAGGGGTTTTGAACGGTCTAGATCGGTTTAACGACTGATTCAGATCGAGCGAAATTCCCGGCCGTCACACCTTCGAACTCTGACCTTTCTCCTTCTTGAATTAACACATCGCGATTCCCTCTTCTGCCACGAACAAGCTTCAATCGCCTTCTGCTATCCCTCAAATTGAAGCTGTCGATGAACCCTAGATTAGCATCGAACCATGTCGAACCCGAGGTAGTAGCTCGCGACTTCGAATACCCACGATAACCCTCACTTTGAACTCCACGCTGTACTTCGACTCGAGCTCGGTCTCCAAGCAGTGCTTCAGGAAAAAATCTCGATTCGGTTTTGCTGAAGAACTCGAAAAAATGAAAAGGGGAGACCGTGATTTCTGATTTTGGGCTTTCGATTTCCTTTCGAGAATGGGGGACTTCGGTTTTTATTTATAACTGGGATGTTGGTTTGGTCTGTGGTTACAAGGAAGACAACGTTTTGTTTTGATTTTGTGGTAATTAAAGAAACACCGTATGGTTTTGGTGTGTGGTAAAGAAGGAAGCACGATTCCTTTTTTTCTTCTGCTTGATGTTTTGTTTCGGTCCACAAAACAAATGATATTTTATTTTAATTTAAATTCAAATTAAACCAATATCCTTTAGTTAAAATACCCATGATGCCGAACTCTTTTTTTTTCTGAACCCAACAACTGTCAATCTTAGTGTAATACCATGTTCCAAACACACTGGGATAGGTCACGAAGTCTAATTCGATCATCTGAAGGAGATATTAATTTAAATCAATATAAATTAAATTTCAAACCATTTAAATTCTTCGATAATAAATTAATATTATTTATTGTTTATATTCGAATTAGAATTTCCACAGATCATCTGAATTATCTTGATTCAGCTCTAACTTCGAATATATATATTTATTGTTTTTCCTATTCGTCAATTTAATATATTCTATTTTAAATCGAAATTGATTATTAAACTAATAACGCAATATAAAATTCCATTTATATTACCCCCCCCCCCCCAATATTTAAATCCATATTAAATATTTAAAATTTACCCATAAGGATCCGGGTCATTACACTTTCAATTCTTTTATTTTCAATTGTTGCCTTTTTGACCCTCCTATATGTAATCGATCTTTCACTTGATCAAGTCATAGAATGAATCCTTCTCTTGCTAAACTTGACAGATTTCTGTTTAATGCAGCTTGGAAAGAAATTCATCCCTTATCCTTTGTTTCTGGTCTTGCTTCAATCATCCTGACCATTTCCATATTGTTCTTGATTCGGGTTCCCTCCCTAATTCCAAGCATTCATTTAGATTTGAGAGATTATGGTTACTAGAACCAAATTTTAAGGAGTTCATTCAAAAGGCTTGGGATTATCCTATTCAATCTCAATCAGCTATCCATAAAGTTGTCCTTAAATTGAGATCTTTGAGAAAATTGATAAAACCATGGGCCAAAACAGTTTGGGGGTCAATTCGTACCCGCATTTCTAATATTCAAGATGCTATTCTAGATCTCAATATCCTAGAAGAATCTCGTTCTCTCAATGAGGAGGAATCTGACTCTTTGAAAAATCTTGAGTCTGAATTGGATAGATTGTTTAAACAAGAAGAAATTGGTTGGAAACAGAGATCTAAGGCTAAATGGTTAAAAGAAGGAGATAGAAATTCAGCTTACTTTCATAGAATTGCAAATGGAAGAAGACGTGCTTCCTGGATTCTGGAAATATCTCATGAAAATCAAATCTATTCGAATCCTGATGATATTCTTCTCCTTTTTTCAAACTATTATCGATCCATTCTTGGGTGATCATCCTCTGAGTCCCCTCTTATTGATTGGTATTCTCTTTATCCTTCTCCTGCATCTATCTCTATCGACCAACCTTTCTCTGAAAATGAAGTTTGGGCTTCTTTAAGTGACATGAACGATGACAAAGCCCCTGGGCTTGATGGAATTGGGCCTTCATTCTTTAAATCTTTTTGGGCCATTGTGAAAAAAGATATCATGGACATGTGCAATGATTTTTATGAAAACCCTAGCCACATATCTCGGCTAAATTATGCTAATATTGTGCTTCTTCCTAAATTCTCTGGTGCTAACTCTCTTTCTGATTTCCGTCCCATCAGTTTGCTCAACACCACTTTTAAGATTATCACCAAAACTCTTGCGAATCGCCTTCAATCCGTTATCTCTGATCTTGTCGGAGCTGAGCAATCAGCTTTCATTCTTGGATGCAACATTTTCGATTGTATTGCAGCAACTGAAGAGGTAATCTCTTATTGTTACAATTCTAAAATACCTGGTGTACTCCTCAAGTTAGATTTTTCAAAAGCATTTGACTCTGTTAATTGGGAATTTATTTTGCAAATGTTCAAACACAAAGGATTCTCATAGCGTTGGTGTAATTGGATTGATTGTATTCTTAGGAAAGTCATTCATCGATTTCGATCAACGGCAATATTGGGAGTTTATTTAAATCCAACAGGGGTTTGAGGCAGGGAGATCCCTTATCTCCTCTCATATTTGTGTTGGTTGTAGATGTATTCAATCAAATGATCAAAAGAGTAATAACCAACAATTTCTTTGATGGCTCTTTAGTTACTTCTAACCTCCAATTTGCAGATGACACAATTATCTTTTCCTCTCCTGATTTGAATCATATTCATTGTCTTAAAGTTGTGCTTTATATTTTTGAGCTCTTTTCTGGTTTGTCTATTAATTTTTCCAAAAATTCAATCATAATGTTTGGAAATGCTGATCATCTTGGCCCTTCAATTTCATCCATTTTAAATTGCTCGATTCACAAGTTTCCCATCCTGTATTTGGGAATTCCCCTAAGACCCACTAAACTTCATAAATCTGATTGGTTGCCTCTCATTCATAAAATTGAACAGAGATTATCTTCCTGGAAAGCTAATACCTTATCCTCTGCTGGACGTTTAGTGTTGGTTAAAGCTGTTTTATCTGCTTTACCAAAATATTGGATGAATATTCACAAATTCCCTAAATGGGTAATTTCAAAAATTGACTCAATTAGGAGTTCTTTTCTATAGAATGGCAATAACGTCAAGAAACTGGTCAACTGGCAAACTGTTTGCTTAAATACTAATCAGGGGGGTTTGAGAATTATTAACCTTTCTAATTTCGATATGGCTCTTCTATCAAAATGGTTATGGCGTACAGTTACTCCTGGTTCTTTCTTATGGAAAGATTGGGTCCTTACTCTATACTATTCCAATAATTCTCATTTAGTCTTGCATTCTCTTCCTTCTGTTAAGTCTTCTCCCTTCTGGTCTGGGGTTTTATCTTGTATTCCTCGCATCAAAAATCTGTTTCATGCTAATATGGGAAATGGTGAATCTTGTCTATTCTGGTATGATATTTGGCATGGACATATCCCCCTTTTTCAAGCTTTTTCCTCCCTTTTTTCCTTTCATTTCCAATGAATTTTCCTCTGTAGCTAATTTGTTGCGTATTGGTCCCTCATCTCTGTGCCCTTCAAACTTTTTTAATGCAAGAGTACTAGATAATTTTCTTCTTGCTACAAATCTGATCTCTCGCACACAACCTTCCCTCTCTCCTGATTGCTATTTATGGGCTTTATCACCAAAAAGAGGTTTTTCTGGTTCTTCAGTGTATAATTATTTGAATTTCTCTGGAAGGTTATTCTCTTTTTCTAGAATCTGGAAAATTCCTCTTCCTCCAAAGGTTCTTTTCTTCAATTGGTGTTTGATTCATGGAAAAATCAATACCAGAGCTAAATTGTATAGACTTAACTTGATCGAGGATTCCCGTTGTGCTCTTTGCTCTAACCATGTAGAGATTATTGATCATCTTTTCTTTGATTGTGAATACTCTTTCCCTGTTCTTGCAGCTACTGGTTCCTATCTGCTTGGTTTTGTTCCTGAAATTTATTCAATGTTTGATCATTGGGAGTTTAATGATGCAAATGCTGCATTGGACTCCTTTTTAGTAATATTTTGTTGGAGTATTTGGAAAGAAAGGAATGCAGTGATATTTAATAAACCTCTGAAGAGATTTAAGGGATTATGCAATCTCATAATATTCTGTTTTAACTCATAGTCAGGTCTGGCTTCTTCCTCTGCCAGCTTCATGCTTGCTCTGCCAGCAAACAATAGTCCAGAGGAGTCAGTGGGTTCTAACCATGGCGATTCAAGTCCAGATTTGCAGTAATTTGTATATGGTCGTCTGTGTTAGCATGTTATTCTGCTATGTCTTCTTTTGGCAAATGTATAATCTGCATATTTCTCTATCTGCGTTTTGGGGTGTTCTAGCTTCTGTTGTAATGTTTGTTTTGGCTTGAACTATTGTATAATTATCACTTTCATGTAATCGGTAAATGGGCCACCAGTTGGGCTTGTCAACTGGGCTATATATATTTTAATATTATGTTTAATCGGCTGTGTAGTTTCGCACTACACATCCGTCCTACTCAAATAAAACGTACCTCTCATCACACATTGTCCCCTCTAGAACCACTAGACAAAGTGAACTTACCGTGATGCTCTATAAACTCCACTGAACGCTGGTTCAACCATTCCATCCACACCTCACTGTGATGACCACTCTCCTCAAGCTCGGCGATCTAGGCTTGTAGTTGTGCAATTTCCGCTTTGCCGTAAGCCATCTGATACGCTTTCTAAGATGTCTTAGCCTACAAAAAATATAAATTGTCATGGTATCTCCAACATCATAAATGTAATTTACATAAATATAACTAAAAATTACCAATTGGTTCCCACATCCATAGCACTTGTTGCAGGTTGGTGAATCCATGACAGACTCAAAATTGGAATCCTCCTCATCAACAATCAAATCATCTCGTCTAGTGTCCTCTAGTAGCTGTGCCCATGCTTGTTGGAATTTTTGTTGTAATGCAAAATACAATTGAATTTACATAAAATTATTTTAATAAATGTATAACTTTTAAGTCAATTATATTATACTTACATACGCGGCAGTTGCTTTATCATCATGATACCAAGAGTATGAAATTGTGCCTGAATCATAGGTCTGCCTCATCGTATGAGTATAAGTGGAAGAAAAAATCCCAATACGACATAGGAGCCTCGCGCACACTTTCCTAAAATATGCACATATAAGTACATATCATATATTGTTTTATTAAGTATCTTTTAACAACTTAGAACTTAAAATATAAAAATGTAATAATTTCTTGTTATCTTGCTTAATAAATTTAACAAATCGTCATGATGATATTGGAATGACTTGAAACCACCGCAATGTATAACAAGATTCTTTCTTCTATTCACCAAGTTTCTCTCTTACTCCTTTGCAAATTTAAATTGAAAACCATGTTTTACAATTCTAATTTATGTATGAAATACACGAAATAATTTAAACTAAATATGTGGTAAACTTACCTGGAACTCTTCATTGTCCAACATCTGTCCCAATCATCCCACAAAGTATAGCCCAACCAATTTGGTTTTCCCCTGCTTCTTTAATACCATCTACTATTTTCCTATTATTATTTTTGCAATTTTGATGTGCTAGTGGCACTGCACAAGGTAAGATCATCCTCTTGGAGGTCCACTACACCCTACATGTTGAGAAAAAAGTTATATATTTTTATAAATAGTTTACAATTTGTAAAGTGTTATAGTATCACTTGCATAATATAAAATGCAAAATGTAAATTCACACTTACCAAGAAGTCCTGCCAAATGGTCTCTCTGCATTATCTTAAATTTTCAACTACTTTGGCCAATAAACATTCATACGGCTAATATAAGCTTGCCAGAGATAAATAGAACTATACCAGATGGCTCGAACTCAAAGCCACTATGTTGAAAGAAAAAAAATCATAACAATTATGTATATAGTAGATCGTACAGAAATGAAATATAATGTTGAAATAAACTTAATACTTACTATCCATTGGCTTTGGGCTGCAACTAACCACCAGACATACTAGCTCTTGTGATGGGCCACTGCCATCACTAGCTGTTGGAGCACCAATCCCTCTTTGAGAGGAAAAGGAAGATCCGAAATGGGAAGAGGTACATCTATGGAACAAGGACATGCATAGTACCTATTACAGACATATATATATATATTTATATATATATATATATATATAGGAAACATATCATTTAATTTTGTGAAACATATATTATGCCATAGCATATAAGGATTTTGTGAAACATACACTATGGAAAAATATAAAAAGATTATATGGCAGAACTTGTCATTTTTAACGAGGGTACAATGTAACATAAATAAGCATAAAAACTATCTTCATCCAAAACGTAGACTATTTATTAGTCCTCGTCACTTTCGGATTCAGACTCACTTTCATACTCCATATTTTGTTCCTCTGTTATCAATGTATTGTTTCATCATTTAGTGGTCCAAAATTGGTTTAATCGTTGGTTATTATTATTCATTTATTTTCCTCGATTTCTACTTGATAATCTTGTTCATTTGGAATACTCTGTCCATCAAATATAAACCTTGCCTTTGTTTTAAAAACAGCCAACCAAGTTGTTTTATCTCTTCTTAAAGATGGGTAAGGAGCGAAATAAACTTGAACGGCTTATTTAACAAATACAAAAGTGTCGTATTTATAATAACACAAAGTGCTTTTTATTTCTATAAAATTATATTTTAGATGCACGTTGATTGCCGAACCTAGAACATTGTTTTACTGGTTGCATTTAAACAAAAATATTTCTTTCGTAGGTTTTGTGAAATATGTCAATTGCAAAACCTAGGTTAACACGCCATAAAAATCATTTATATTATCATTTGGATCATCACTACCTTCAACAAATACACCGTTATTATTAGATAATTTTTCAACACTGTATTTTTTGGTGTTAAATTTATATCCATTGATGAAGAATATTCGATAGGTCTTGACTTTTCTTTTTGGTCCAATGGCTATATGTTTCAATCCTTTGTCTACCAAACAATTTGTCATATCACAAATGTAATTTGAAAACTAAGTAGTGAAGTTTTTGCCGATATCGTCGTTTGGATGTTATGATTCGTAAACACAGCAATTATAGAAGCAATATTGCATAATAATTAATATATGTGTGTGCATATTTGTATATAAGTAGATGTAGATGATATAATGCATTACGAAGAATATAAATATATTACCTAACAAATGGTTCAACTTTAGCATAGTTGAGAAGAATATATGTGTGTTACATGGTAATCTCTGTCATCCAACTATATTTCCAAACATTTACCAGCAGGTCGACCATGTTTTAAAAAAAAAAGATCAAGCCACTTGATAATCATTGTTCGCTAAACGATATTTCTATGGAATTAGAAAATCGTCACGAATATTGAAATAATCGCAAGTGCACGGCGTACTATTGTAATACATAGTGAGTGCGAGTCGATCCACGGGGAAAGAAGTAATTTCAATTTTATTCATTCAAATTAAACCAAACTTTGAATTGTTCTAACTAATAAAAACTAATGAAACTAGAAACGAAGTTGAGAGCTAAATATGAAATTAGAGAGTAATTTAGAGGTAAATCCACTCTCACATTTATGTAAGTTATCAAACATACAATGTATGATCTCAATAAGTGATATAAATGCAACATTTAAACCACTTATGATTCTCATGAAAATGAAACTAAAGCAAAACTATTCTAAGTATGGTCTATGAACTATTGGCTAGAACTATAGACCATCAAATTTTGTTCATACTTTCATTTCAAAATCAATAATCACTTAGCAAATATTGATGTAACTTGTGTTTATATTGAATAAGAATAAATCATTTGCAAATGCAACATAACCTATCAAACCCATATGTATAAACTTACATCAATATTCACTAACATGCAGCATATATTAAAGATCACAAATCATACAAATGTTGAACTTACATAAAGTTAGAGAGCATCATTACCCCTAAATCAAGGGATTAGCCACTCATATGTGTTACCATATCAACACATGTAAATTTCAACATTAGAAAAGAAAGCAAAATGTAAGAAAAACTAAGTAGAACAAGAAAAGAATTAAACTAAGAGCATAGAAATAAATCTATACTATTAACATAAAGTAAATCTAAGCTATGAACATGAAAGCAAATCTAAGCTATGAACATGAATGTAAATCTAAGCTATGAACATGAATGTAAATCTAAGCTATGAACATGAAAGTAAAGAGCATAGAAATTAAATTGCATTAAAGCAAAGAAGTTACATAAAGAAAATGGCTAAGTAGCCATTAAAATAAAAGAGAGCTATGATCTAAACTAAACTACTAAAGAGGATAAAAGAGAGAGCTTATTTACATTACATAAAGGGGTATATATACATGTTTGAAACCCTAAAACCCTAATCACTTTTGTTGGGAACTCCCCAAAGTACCCCTTCATGAAGCTTCTAATCCTCTCTTAGCCACTAATGAGTCATGTAGGATGCATGAGACCTTTTGTCTTATTCAATTAGTCTTTAATAAGAAGCTTAAGAGAAAGAGGGTAATTTAAGATGTGGGGTCCTCCATGATCATGTGTGAGAATTATTTCCTCATCATTCCTTTGTATGCATGCATGTGTGCTCCAAATCTTCATGTGTATGCATTTTTTGTGCTCCAATATTCCTATAAGAGACAAATACAAAGTACAAGTAAATGCAACCACAAATTAAAACATGCACCAGTGACCATTTTACATCTTAAATGAGGATGAATGCATGACAATTTGTGAATTTTAGGATTTTGGTTTAAAACATGTAAAAATAGCAAATTATGTTATTTATTTAATTAAAACAAGATTAAATGTTTGAATATAAATGTGCACATTTACGTGCACATCAAATACCCCCACACTTATCTTTTTATTCGTCCTCGAATAAAACAACAACAAAAAAAAGATAAATCCGTTTTCGTTGGGAGAACGATTGCATTGAGCGTATGAAACAAGCCGTTAAACCTCTGGGCGTCCCCAGTAGGACGAGTGTTGTCTCGTGAGGGTTTTCAGCGGATACTACCCACAAAATCCAAATGTTAAATGCAAAAAATATTTACAAAATGCAAGATTAGAAAATATGTACAAGATGAATGCAAGATTATTTACAAATGGGTAAATTACTTTTAAATTTTACACGAAGGAGTTAACACAAGTTTGGGTCGTCACTATGAAATTTAAGTCCGTTACTAATCAAAACATCAAACAAAAGTCAGTTATCGCTACAAACTCCTCCAGCTTGGCCAGTTGTTTTGGTAGAAACATAGTGCGAATATGAAATGAATTCCGTAATCGATATCAACAATCATACATTGGTATCTTTATTTACTTTTGGTTAGCAAGTTAGGTCAAATAAGTGAAGAGTGTGCTTGGATTTCAAGTGCTAACTCTCTCTTTATTACAAAATATTTACATTATTATTATTTACAAATACCTAGGTATACCACCCCTACACTGCACTACAACTTACGTGAGGGTCAGTAATCCTAAGGTGTCCAACTCATAAAATGAGACCAAGGTATACCGACTCTGACTTTGTCAACAAGGTGTCGGAAAGAGCTTGGCGGGTTTGCACACCAACGCCAGATATACCAGTAATGTTGGATACCCTTGGATTATTAAATATATATATTCTTTTTTTTCTCTTTTTTTATTTTTCTTCTTTTTTTTCTTTTTTTTAAGAGAGAGAGTTTAGCGAGAATATCTTAGCACAACTTCACTTAAACGATCTAAAATGTTAACGTAAGTAATCTAAATCAACCATTCATTCAATCGGATTACAATTTAGAAATCACTTCATACTCATCACCCATGAATTTCCCTATACACCGGTTACACTAAATTTGCTCATAATTCAGACTTTTCTTTCATTATCCTTTAAGAGAAGTAAAATTCCAAATATTTTAATCGTACGACCAAAACCGTATATCTACTTCATCGTGCCCATTTAAAAGTAAATTAAAATGCTTTTTTTTTTGAAATTTTGTTTTAGGATGAAAATGGAAAAGAAAGTTGAAATCTATGCAAAAACCAATAAATATAAAACTCCCCCCACACTTGATTTTGACTGTGTCCCCACAGTTAACCCAAGTGGAAGGAAAAAAGAACAAAAAAGAAAAATTTGAAAATATGTGCTATATTTACAAGAGAGAAAAAATATTTACAGTATATCAGAAAATATATTGACAAGAAGTAAATGAAACGGTCTTCTAAAGACCTATTCATTTGTCTCTTCAAGTGTGAGAGGCACAGCTTAAGCTCGAAAAACCAAATCGTAAAAAATTCTGAAGTTAGATGTAGATTTGGAAAAACAAATGTCGTTTTATTAAAAATCGAATGAGTTGGTATATTTTCGATGATTCTTGGGGTAGATTGAATAATTGATTGAATTTCATGTTTAGTTTCACCAATTTGAATTTCAAAATTATCCTTGAAAAATTCTTTAAAATTATTGATTTCAAAATCAAAATGGTGATTCAAATCTACTCGTTCAGAATTCAACTCATCATTGAAAAGTCCAAAAAATTCGTGTTCATCAAATTCGTCCTCCTTTGTTGAATTGTCAACAACTTCAATGCATGTATCATTTTCAAAATCTAAAGTTGTTGTTTGAAATTCGTTATTTTCAGAAAAAGGAAGATCGAATTTTAAATTTTGTTCCACCCTCTAAAATAAATTAATATCCAAATCAATTCCCGTATTATTAACAACTTCTTTAAGATCGTTATTTTCAACTTCGAATGTCATTAATTGAAAATTGTCGATTTTGGTAGAAGATGGATTATTATTCGAATCGTCACACGTTTGGATTTGACTGTGTTTCTCACGAAATTTCAAGTATGTTTCATACGACAAATCCGTGTAAGTTTCCTCATCAAAATCAAATTTATAATTGTTTATTTGAGAATTCCCGATTTGAGAACAAAAGTTTTCATTTGCACCACAATTGAAATTATTCGCACTGCCAAAATCATTTGAAAACTGATTCACATTTCCATTTTGAATTTGAAATTCATTTTGGAGTTCGAAATTGAATTGGTAAGGGTTATAATCAAAATCATTTAAATTTGAATTTGGAATTAAATTCGAAATTGATTCAATTAATCTTTCACTTGCTTCAAGTAAAATTTCAACTTTTGTTCGCTAAACGATATTTCTATTGAATTAGAAAATCGTCACGAATATTGAAATAATCGCAAGTGCACGGCGTACTATTGTAATACGTAGTGAGTGAGAGTCGATCCACAGGGAAAGAAGTAATTTCAATTTTATTCATTCAAATTAAACCAAACTTTGAATTGTTCTAACTAATAAAAACTAATGAAACTAGAAACGAAGTTGAGAGCTAAATATGAAATTAGAGAGTAATTTAGAGGTAAATCCACTCTCATATTTATGTAAGTTATCAAACATACAATGTATGATCTCAATAAGTGATATAAATGCAACATTTAAACCACTTATGATTCTCATGAAAATGAAACTAGAGCAAAACTATTCTAAGTATGGTTTATGAACTATTGGCTAGAACTATAGACCATCAAATTTTGTTCATACTTTCATTTCAAAATCAATAATCACTTAGCAAATATTGATGTAACTTGTGTTTATATTGAATAAGAATAGATCATTTGCAAATGCAACATAACCTATCAAACCCATATGTATAAACTTACATCAATATTCACTAACATGAAGCACATATTAAAGATCACAAATCATACAAATGTTGAACTTGCATTAAGTTAGAGAACATCATTACCCCTAAATCAAGGGATTAGCCACTCATATGTGTTACCATATCAACACATGTAAATTTTAACATTAGAAAAGAAAGCAAAATGTAAGAAAAACTAAGTAGAACAAGAAAAGAATTAAACTAAGAGCATAGAAATAAATCTAAACTATTAACATAAAGTAAATCTAAGCTATGAACATGAAAGCAAATCTAAGATATGAAAATGAATGTAAATCTAAGCTATGAACATGAATGTAAATCTAAGCTATGAACATGAAAGTAAAGAGCATAGAAATTAAATTGCATTAAAGCAAAGAAGTTACATAAAGAAAATTGCTAAGTAGCCATTAAAATAAAAGAGAGCTATGATCTAAACTAAACTACTAAAGAGGATAAAAGAGAGAGCTTATTTACATTACATAAAGGGGTATATATACATGTTTGAAACCCTAAAACCCTAATCACTTTTGTTGGGAACTCCCCAAAGTACCCCTTCATGAAGCTTCTAATCCTCTCTTAGCCACTAATGAGTCATGTAGGATGCATGAGACCTTTTGTCTTATTCAATTAGTCTTTAATAAGAAGCTTAAGAGAAAGAGGGTAATTTAAGATGTGGGGTCCTCCATGATCATGTATGAGAATTATTTCCTCATCGTTCCTTCGTATGCATGCATGTGTGCTCCAAATCTTCATGTGTATGTATTTTTTGTGCTCCCAAATTCCTATAAGAGACAAATACAAAGAACAAGTAAATGCAATCACAAATTAAAACATGCACCAGTGACCATTTTACATCTTAAATGAGGATGAATGCATGACAATTTGTGAATTCTAGGATTTTGGTTTAAAACATGTAAAAATAGCCAATTATGTTATTTAGTTAATTAAAACAAGATTAAATGTTTGAATATAAATGTGCACATTTACGTGCACATCAATCATCTTGGTCAATGTCTTTATCATTATGCATAGCACTTTCAAATGATAAGTTCACATGGCCTTTAAAATAATGAGAAATAAACGAAGCTTCTTCGCTGATATATGATTTGCAAATCGAACCTTCAACTCAAGCTTTTTGTCTCACTTTTTTCTTTAGATGATTTAAGTACCTATTAAGAATTATTTTAAATTATATTCTTATACATTTGATTAAACTAATATTTAATGACCTAAATATTAATACCTTTCAAATAGACACATCCATCCATATTTCACAGGCCCTCGAAGACGTGTTTCAAATTGAAAATGAACAGGTAAATGCTCCATTACATTAGAAAAACCTGAAAGAAACATTTTCCCTAGTTTGTAGCACAATATAAGGATTTCTTCCTTGAGTTTACTAGACAATTGATTTTTGACGTAGTAGAACTAAGCTTTATGTAATAAACAGACTAAGTTAAGTTACAACCACGTAGGCTTTAATGAGCAAAAGTTCTTTGAAAATTTTCCACCGTAACATGGTTTTCATCCTACTAAGTTTGTTGTTTTTCTAATCGACACATCAATGAAGATTAGAAGAAATACGATACTAGAATCTTAACCTTTCCACCCATTTTAAAAGTATTTTAATTTGATTATTGTCTAGCTTAAAGCATGCTTTTAGTTTTTTGTGTCATTTAGTTTTATATGAAGCTCAGGACGATTACAAATTACTTCTATATCACACCTTGATTTTAAATCATCCTTCATCTTTTCCTTAATATTCACAACTGTATTAAAAACATTATCAAAAATGTTTTTCTTGTTGTGCATCACATCAATATTATTATGAATCAGAAGATTTTTCCAGTAAGGCAACTCCTAAAATATACTTTATTTGCATCAATTATGAACCGATAATTTATCTTAAATTTTAATTTGTTCTTCGGTTTCATATATCTTTGGATAATCCTTTACAAGTTCATAAATATTTTTGCTTAACCAAATTGCAGGTAGTCGCAAAGTATCATGTCTATTAACTGTAAGGTTTTTTTATCTCTCCTAAAAGGATGATTAATATAAAGAAAACACCAATGCCAACCAAACCATGAATTTTTTCCATAAGATAAAGAAAATCTTTTTGTATAATGTGCTCCAATCTAAAAGCACACATACGCAGAAAAATTGCTCATTGTCTACAACAAAGAAGCTAACATGCAAAAGTTCTTTTTTTTTGTTGGAAATATCATAAGTTTCTACTCCTTCATACCACAATATTTTCAATTCTTCAATCAAAGGTTCTAAATAAACATCAATTCCTTGTGTCGGATTATTAGGACTAGGGACGACAACTATGAGAACATGTAAGGAGTTTTCATAAACATCCATAGAGGAAAATTATAAGGCGTAACAATTATAGGGCGTGATGAATATTTTAGAACCAAATTGAGAAAATATTGAAAATTCGTCTGTACATAAACCAAGTCTAATATTATGGCTCACCGATGTAAAATCGGGATATTTCTTATTAAAATGCTTCCATGCATCCCCATCAGTTGGGTGTGTTAACATACCTTCTTCATGTGTTCTCATACTGTGTCATCTCTTGTGATGTGTGGTTACAGAAGATGCATAAAAACTTTGAAGCCTAAGAGTAATAGACAAATAATGCATATGTTTATGCGAGACTTTCTTTCCCTTCTTCTTTCTTGGTTTGTACCTTTCCTGATTACATATTTTTCAATTCTTAAGGTTGGTATCTTCTTTTAGAATAGAATGCAACCGTTTAAACATGTATCTATTTTTTGATACGATAGATCAAAAAGTGACATGAGTTTTTTTCACTTCATAGTTATTTTCGCACATTAATTTGTTGAGGGACTGAGATGATGGTTTTGATGACAATTAACTTATTTTAACTATTATTGTTACAAAATATATACTAACACCTTGATCTAGAAATATATATACATATATGAATATACATATGTTAGATACAGGTATTGATTATTAAAGATTGTACAATTTAGAGATTCAAAGATTATAAAGAAGAAGAAGAGTTCAAGTTTGAAGACTTATGAGTAACAAGAGTTCAAGAAACCAAAATAAATAACAAAGTCTAGATTTTTTGTTAAAACTCTGTAATATCACTACAATCCTTATTCAAATTTTCTCAGCGTTTTTACCTTATAATATTTTTAAAATCTTCTTATCTCTTATTTTTCAAACTGATTTCGAAATTACTTCCTAATTTTAAATTTATATTTCTTATACTTTAAAATTATTCTAACTCCTTATTTTAAAATTATCTCTTATTTCTTAAATATAATTTAACTCCTGATTAAAATATTTTAGACTTTCTTAAATATGTTTGATACTAAATTAAGTTTTAACATATCCACTTAAGTTTTTTTATTTCTTTTACTTATGTTAAGTTTTAAATATTTCTTACAATTATATTTATAGTTTTATAATATCAAGTCACATATATTTTAATATATATTCTTACTCAATTACTCTATTTTTAATATATCGGAATATAGTTTGTTTTAACTCTAGATTTACCCTGATTTATTTAAAACATTATCCACACTATTTTTAAATTTTAAAATTAAAATTATGGGTGCATTTTTTACAGGTCCCTATTAACTTTTAAAATAGAAAAAAAACCGTTGATAAAAAGAATATAGGATACATTCCTATTTTTGAAATTCCAGTGAAAAAATTCCAGTACTACCCCTACGGAGTCACAAAACCCTCCAACAACGATTTGTATCATTTAATCAGTTCACTTGCTCCATTAATCTCTCTCGAAACCCTAAATCCACGATTCTGCAAAACCCTCAATCAATTATTCGCGTTTTAGAATCAAAAAGCGGCGCTCGTCAGTTTAACCAAGATCGTCTTGTTTTGCTCCAGATTCTCTGTCGTCGCCAACATATTACACGAAATGGCCAAAAAAAAGGGTATAAATATGATTCTTTTTTCATATCCGACTATAGATAATATCTTCTTGTAATATATTGTAATAAGATTAAAACAAACATTTTGAATGAGTGTATGGTGTTCATAAGAATAACTGGATTTTTTTTAGATGCTAATAAGAATTCATAAATGATTGTATGATGTTAATAAGAATTCTAGCATAATTGTATGATGTTGTTATGTATGCATCATGTAATTAGTACACAACCATGTGAATTTGTATGCTATTTTCACTTGATTGTTATAATTTCTAATCTGTATGATTGTATGCAAGTATTCATAATAATTAATTGTTTGAATGCATTTTTTCGTAGTAGGTGCACCCTGGTATTTAGATATTCAAAATACTTGCATACTTGTGTACATAATTTGAAAATTGTTGCATTTATGAATGCATATAATCAGAAAAATTGCATACAAGAGTATAATTTGTTCTTAGTTGATGAATATTTGAGTAATTTAATGAAGAATTATTGTTAATTGTATATATTTATCATAAATAGTTGCTTGCTGATTTAAAAGTATGTACAAAATTAGATTCCGAGTTCTTGCATGATTGTAAGATATTTTTATGAAAATTTGCAAACATGTATGCATGTGTTCAGAATGCTTAAACACTTGCGGGAAACAATTCGTAATAGCTGAGCAGTAGTGTACGTTTTTTAAGAATAACTGCACTCAAGAGTGCATGTTTTCTGTTTTTCTGCACAATTTTGTTATGTTTTTACGAATGTTTGTACAGTTGTGTGCTTATGTGTGTTATATTTGCACACTTGTGTAAATTTGTTCTATATAGTAGAAAACATGTGTGATCGTACTACAGATACATGCTTTGTTTGATATTATTACTGATATGTTCAAACTTGTGTGCAAATTTAAATATTATTTGCACATGTTTGTTCATGTAACAGCAATATTTGCGAACTTATGTACTGTTTTTCAGAATACCTGCACACTTATGTGCATTTAATCAGAATTATTGCATTAGTATATGAAATTGTTTAGAATTGTAGCATTATACTGTGCAGTTATGTAATGTTTGTTTCAATTTAGTATGCAGTTATTCAGAATTACGATTGCAAGTGTGCAGTTGTCAATTGTTTATACAAAAGTGAATGCATTTAATCAATGTTACTAAAAATAAATGTACATCTTATTTCAGAGACCAAATGTACAAGACAATAAAGAGGATGAAAGGGAAACAGAAAAAGCTTTGGTTACGACTGATCGACCTACTACTTGTTTGTAGTTGACGAAGAAAAGGAAAATTGATGTCGTACCAAGGGCCGGAAGAAAGGAAGAGGTCTACAGAAATAATTTAAAATCTTTCATTGTTATACACAAACGTTAGTGGGAATGCTGTAAATATTTTGTTTAATGAACATATTTCGAATACTTGCATACAATTATGCATTTTTTTATATAATTGCTTACATTAGTGCAAATATTTGTAGAATCAATACAATAGTCGATGTTATCTATTTTTTAAAATATATAATGTTAAAACTGGAAAATACGTAGGTTAAAATAATACATGATTTAAAAAGGAGACAAGTATTCAAAGATAAAATAGAATATGCTTAAACGCTGAACATTTACAGACTTGAATGCACGTAATAAGAATAGTCTCATACTTTTATGCAACAGAATAAAATAGTTGTATACATTATCCAGTTATATCAATACTTTTGTGCCTGTATGCAGCAAACCCGATCTGTTTCATACATTTATGCATCTATGCAAAATGTCATCAGTGTGGTACAGATAATGAGTATAATTGCATACATGTTTGCAACTATACAGAATAAGTGCATACAAATAAGCAATAAAAAAAAAATTGTAAAAATCAGAGAATTTAACAGTAAATTATTGAACTTGTGAGAACTAAAACAGTTATTTAAAACTTTACTTTAAAAGAGAGTAATTTAAGGGACCACGCCGTATAACACGGAACGGGTTTCCTCCCAAGAATACCAGTGCATAGAATAAACAGCGCAATGCTTTCTCAAAAAATGAAGCTATTATAAGACCCAGGCCCCATCACAGAATGCAACGCAAGCCGGAGGATAGGGTTTTCCCTTATAATAGCCAAACATGCTTGGTACGTTTAAAACAAATCATTTGATACTATAATAAGTGTATAGTGTCAAAACAATTTCAATCATAAATATCAATCCTAGGCGGCATGGGTACCATCTATCATGTCGCCATACTAGGCTCTACAAATAAAACCGAAATACACGTATTGGAAATTGGATTTCCGTCATGAGTCGAGGCAAGGGGCAAGCTCCTCTCCGATTCGAGACACTCTAGCAAATGTCCCAGGATTACACACTCTGGGCAACCCTTGGATCTTCAGGGCCGGTCCTCTCTTACGTTTGAGGATTGGCAATTCCTGAACACACGTTTCCCGGTCCTTACAGACCTAAAATCGAGGCGCCTCATCCAACAACCACATAGGTGAAAAGTATATAAATGTCAGGGCTGGTAAGTCACTGACACCACCAAAGCTAGAAAGAAACGTCGTGCTCTCCCTGCAGTCCTAATCCGGTTTTTAACTCATACCGAGGTGTGAGGCTCGCGAATTCACGTTATACACAAAGCTATGCCACAAAGGCCATGCTTTGATCATCAACCACAAGACTTTGCTTTTCAACAGAAGCCTTGATCGATTGCCACTTAGGCATGTCACACAGGCAATTCATGCCATGCGAATGATGTCCATCGATATACAACCTCTGAGCTCATACGTCTCAGAGAAGGGCGTTAAGCAAGAGAATAAATTCTCCGCCGCCAAACAGATGTATATTTAATAGAGATCAATCAACACAGAATAAAATCCAATGTCAGACACACAATCCATTTACAAGTTCGTTCTGGGTCTGAACGAAACCGGAGGCACTTTCCTCGCATATCCATCGATCTCCAAGTACGTCCGGACGATCACCAACTGATTCTCTCCTCTTGGGTGTACAGCCCAATCAAGATCATCAGTAATCACCCAAACGATGTGAAGACTTCCGGTCTTCGACCACCGTCATCATCTGCGGCTTATCGTCGAATTGGTTATTCAGAATGGGTATAAACTCGGCCATTCCGAACAACCCGCGTATATTAAAAATAAATGTTACGCAAACACAACACACGCCTCATTCCAATTCATTAGTCACTAACCGTAAATTAGCAAGAGAACAATTCCCCAAATATTAACCCCGAAGGCCGAAACCAACATCAGATCAATACCCAGGAAACCATCCTTCTTAACTAACCCACAGCTAGTTTCTAAATTTCCTATTCTTAGGGAAAGGTTCCCATTAATTTTATCAAAGATAAATTATTTAAAATTTATCCTTTAATCTTCCTTTGTATATCATTTCAAACCAGATTATGGTTTTCCAACCTAGTCGAGATTAGCGAACCACACCGAAGTAATTATTTATTTTATTTCCCAATCCCAACCTATTCATCCCATGAAGAAAAACTGGTAATACTCCTTATCTAACACCAAGGTGTTACCAGTAAAATTAATTACCATTTCACGTTCAAATCTAATTAAAGATTTAACTATCGCTTTGGAGCAAAACTGGTAATACTCCATTCTCGCTCACTTTCCAAATTTGATAATTTAAATTATCAATTCACATTTCAATTTAATTGCAGATTCATTAAAGCTTCTTTTACTGGGTTAAAGAACTAATGTCATTTAAAACACAGTTCACGATAAACCCAACTCACATTCTATTTATTATCGGGTTAAAGAACAAGTGTTATTTAAAACACCCTTCACGCTAAACCCACAAATCAATTCTATTTAAAACCCATTTCAAATCCAATTTATTTATTTAAAAATAAATGGGTTTTAATTTTAGATCATTTCGATAAAAATCTATTTTTATCTTTTCAAATATGGAGTTTTCATCCCCATTTTTCCCAAATCATTTCTTATGATTTTACACAAATTATTACTATTTTTAATAATTTTATCAAGGCCCGTACAGTCGATTTCCATCAACGGCCATCGAACTGCACTTACAGCGACCTTTTCCAAATTTGATTTGGACGTATCTCCAAATCCAACCGTTAGATTTCAAATATCTAATATTCGTTAGAAAGCTCTTTTCGATACGAACCCAACGGTTCTAGTTTTAGGACAATCCGAAGGTCGGATCTCCCGTAATGTCCGTTCGAAATCAATGGTCGAAATTCACGAACTGCCGCGGAGCGGCGCGTTCTATTCAGGCCATAATATATAATATATATATATATATATATATATATTATATATCGTCGATTTCCCTTTTTAAACGAATTTTATAAATCATTTTCAAATTTGTTTCGAAAACAATTTCAACATTCATTTCAAATTCAAATCGATTTCAATTCTATTTCAAATTCGTTTTCTATTCAATTCAATTCAAATTCGTTTTCTATTCAATTCAATTCAATTCAAGTTCGTTTTCTATTCGATTCAATTCAAATTCGTTTTCTTTTCAATTCATTTCAAATTCGTTTTCTTTTCAATTCACTATAAAAACGAATATAATCGATATAAATATCATTCGCGTCAAAATAGCGCATCTCTAATTAACACGACTTTATATATTTCAATAATTCCGTTATTCTATTCAACAAATGAATATTTATTTTATTCAATACGTGAATCTATATTTTTGTCAACACATGACTAATCTCAACGAACGAGTACTGTCCACGTGTGACTATTTTTTTATTTAATATATTTTATAAAAATTATGGTATCTATCGTTTGATTTCAAATCAGACTCCAACCGTAAATTAGTAAGAGAACGATTCCCTAAATATTGACCCCGAAGGCCGAAACCAACATCAGATCAATATCCAGGAGACCACTCATCTTATCTATTTTCCAATTAGTTTCTAATTTTATATATGATAAAGATGTAAATTTTATGTTAAAATATTTCGTTCAACACATGACTAATCTCAACGGATGAGTACTGTCAACACATGAACCTTTATTTTATAATGATAAAGATGTAAATTTTATTATTAAAATATTTCGTTCAACACATGACTAATCTCAACGGATGAGTACGGTCAACACATGAACCTTTATTTTATAATATTCTTTATTTTCTAGATTGGAATGAGGCCCAATCAATTACCATACAAAGTTAATTATATGGATTCCATACAACACATGTATATAATAGCAACGATACATAATCAACCGTCATCCAAAGTGCACTACACTGTATAAGCATCAAATATAGATATCTAACGCTTATAACAGCCTGTCAATCAATCGATCGACATACAACTAATTATTGGGATTAGTGTATGCCGTATTTTATCCCAATACCCGTGTGGGGTTTCAAACAATCAAACACATATTTTATTTGTGCAGTTGGGCGATGTGTAAAATTTATCGTCCCAATCAATGTCCTTCAAATAGGTGTACATAAACAAACTGTCTGGTTTGTAAATGAATATTTATTTTATTCACATTCACGTTAAAAATTATATTTTTAACGACCAAATTATTTTATTCAACTTATGAATATTCTATTCGGTTCATTTATTAAATAAAATGATATCTTTATTTTTCTAACTTATTTTAGAAAATTTCGGCGGCATAACGGCACGATACTAGAAACGGGACAAGGCCTAGCCTTATCCCCGGTCTAATAATGGCCCACGCCATACACATATCAATCAAATCCATTCCATTTCACCAAACAATCAAATTCAAATCAAATAATCTAACCAACTACACAACCAAACAAACAAGTCCATGGTTTGTGGACAATGGTGTCGGGTGCTACTAAACACCGTCTGCATCCTAGTATATATTCATATAACTAGAAAAGAAATTTAAAGTGAGAAGTTCTCACCAGCTAGCTAATCCAAACGTCTCGACTCTTCATATGTAGAAAATCTCCGCCGTTTCTTCTTTCATCACTTTCGTCATCCATATTCACTACATATATAAAAATCGAATTATTACTTTGTTATTCAATATATAAAAATCGAATTTTTACTTTGCTATTCAATATATAAAAATCGAATTTTTATACTTCATTTCCCTAAAGAAAAATCTGACCTTTACACGTTATTTATATAAATTTTTTTTTGATCTTTTCTATTTTTTTTTAAAATCTAATTTTATATTTTAAAAAATATAAACTTTTTACCTTCTAAAAATATCATCTTTTCGCTTCTAAAAATCAGATCTTTTTGGCGATGTTTATATTATAAAAGACTACATTTTTATCTTACTACAAATATATAAAATTTATATATATATTTCTAACTATATATTTTTAAATCAATGTAATTTATATTTGTGCTAATTACCTTTTTAAAACTGATTTACTTAAATAAATTTAAATGAATAAAACTTACATTTCAAATTGGTAGAGGGGGCTACGGTGCGCTGCGTCGGAGGTGAGGCTTGGTGATTTCTGATGGCTTCAGGGTTCTCGCGCGACTCTGAAATAAAAGAGGAGAAGGAGTCTTAGGGGGAGGGCGGTTTTGAGGGAGAATGAGGATGAGGGGCAGCAGGGGGTCGCGTCGGGGTCCTCAGGCATGGGGGCGATGGAGTGGCGGAGGCGTCGTACGGGGTCGGGGTGGTAGGAGCGTGGCTAGGGTTGGGTGCGGGCTCGAGTTGGGGCAAAGGAGGGTTCGGGTTCTTTTCAGAAGAGGAGAGGAAGGAGAAGCAGGAGGTGGAGGAGTAGATCGAGAGGGGGAGGGGGTTCACCTACGACGGCGTGAGGTGGATAGCCTTCGGCGATGGGGAAGGCGCCTCGTGATGGACTGAAGAGGAGCGGGTTTTTTGATTTTAGTTTTTTTTTTAAATGAACGGGGGGCTAAGGAGAGAGAAAGGAGTAAGGGGGGGTAAGGGTTTTAATAAAAAAAATTATTTATTCTCCAAAAAGCAACTTTTATTGTCGAACTCGAAACGAGACCCACCGCCTGTCGTCCATAGCTAATTACCCCCATTCCGAACACAATGGGATATGTATCGTAAGCTGATTCGACCGTTACGATAGGTTTTCATCAAAATCAACATATAACTCTATATATTGAATTTGAACACGCATTTCAATTTACTGGGGTCACATACTAACTCGAAAAATTCCAGAAAAATATTTTCTAGCTTCGTATTGACGATACGGTCCTAACAAAACTAATTTCGTCGAATTCTGAGACTGTTTGAAAAATGGCCATTTTCCAGTCGATGAAAATCAACTAAAACTGGTCAAACGCGTTTTCCTTTGCCACACTCACATATTGATTCGAAAAATTATGAAATTTGGAATCTAGCAATAATTTGACATCCCAGATCCAACAAAATTGGTTTCGTCAAAATCCGAGGTCGTTTGCAAAATTCCTATTTTTAAGGGCTTGAATTCCATAACGATTATTCAAAATTTTCAACTGGACATATCTTTTGATTCCCGCTATGAAATTTTGATTTCTCGGATTCATTTTAAAGATATCTTCAAATAGATCCTATTATTTTTTGTTTCACTAAAATCCGGTTTATTTTGCACCCGGTACATTCAATTGAAGTTTGAAATCGAATTATCGAACTACCGCGCCATTTTCAATTCCTTTTATAATTATAAATAATTATTTATATTCTAACGACGACGTATATAAATATATACGTTTGAATTCCATTCAAATTAAATTTCTCGTTAATATTACTTAAAATAATTCATTTTAAATGTTCAAAATTAGCTAAAATTGCCAAAAATAAAAAATTTAAACTGGCTCGGATTTTCGGGTTGTTACAATCTCCCCCACTTAAAACTTTTTGTCCCCGAAAAGGAACGAAGCCGAAAGTTGTTTAACAATTCAACTCAACTTCCAGTATTTTGATGCCAAATCACAACAATATATCTGTCTATATAAGTTTTGGTTCTCACACCAGTCTAATGGAAATATATAGAAATCACACCTTCGAAACACGAACACAAATTCTGATGATGATATATCAATCATCAGAATCATCTCCGGGTGTCTAGAATGTGATTTTCTATCTATCCAATATATTGAAACTTCGAATATACGTTCATGAAGCGTATACGCGAAATCTTTATATATTGGATTGTCTAAATTCAAAATCGATAAATATTCAAATACGTTTAAACGATTTAAATTTCAAAACAAAATTGGTTTTCATTTGAAAAATATACTCTTCACACTCGTTCTAGGATACTACTGATCCTATCTCTAACGAGTAATTCTAATTGGATATTACTAATCCAATATCTGATGAATTCTTTCATTCGGTTCTAATGTGTCTTGTTCTCGAGCTCTGTAAACCAAAGCTCTGATACCAACTGTGAGAACTAAAACAGTTATTTAAAACTTTACTTTAAAAGAGAGTAATTCAAGGGACCACGTCGTATAACACGGAACGGGTTTCCTCCCAAGAATACCAGTGCATAGAATAAACAACGCAATGCTTTTTCGAAAAATGAAGCTATTATAAGACCCAGGTCCCATCACACAATGCAACGCAAGCCGTAGGATAGGGTTTTCCCTTATAATAGCCAAACATGCTTGGTACGTTTAAAACAAATCATTTGATACTATAATAAGTGTATAGTGTCAAAACAATTTCAATCATAAATATCAATCCTAGGCGGCATGGGTACCATCTATCATGTCGCCATACTAGGCTCTACAAATAAAACCGAAATACACGTATTGGAAATTGGATTTCCGTCATGAGTCGAGGCAAGGGGCAAGCTCCTCTCCGATTCGAGACACTCTAGCAAATGTCCCAGGATTACACACTCTGGGCAACCCTTGGATCTTCAGGGCCGGTCCTCTCTTACGTTTGAGGATTGGCAATTCCTGAACACACGTTTCCCGGTCCTTACAGACCTAAAATCGAGGCGCCTCATCCAACAACCACATAGGTGAAAAGTATATAAATGTCAGGGCTGGTAAGTCACTGACACCACCAAATCTAGAAAGAAACGTCGTGCTCTCCCTGCAGTCCTTATCCCGTTTTTAACTCATACCGAGGTGTGAGGCTCGCGAATTCACGTTATGCACGAAGCTACGCAACAAAGGCCGTGCTTTGATCATCAACCACAAGACTTTGCTTTTCAACAGAAGCCTTGATCAATTGCCATTTAGGCGTGTCACACAGGCAATTCATGCCATGCAACTGATGTCCATCGATATACAACCTCTGAGCTCATACGTCTCAGAGAAGGGCGTTAAGCAAGAGAATAAATTCTCCGCCGCCAAACAGATGTATATTTAATAGAGATCAATCAACACAGAATAAAATCCAATGTCAGACACACAATCTATTTACAAGTTCGTTCTGGGTCTGAACGAAACCGGAGGCACATTCCTCGCATATCCATCGATCTCCAAGTACGTCTGGACGATCACCAACTGATTCTCTCCTCTTGGGTGTACAGCCCAATCAAGATCATCAGTAATCACCCAAACGATGTGAAGACTTCCGGTCTTCGACCACCGTCATCATCTTCGACTTATCGTCGAATCGGTTATTCAGAATGGGTATAAACCCAGCCTTTCCGAATAACCCGCGTATATTAAAAACAAATGTTACACAAACACAACATACGCCTCATTCCAATTCAGTAGTCACTAACCGTAAATTAGCAAGAGAACAATTCCCCAAATATTAACCCCGAAGGCCGAAACCAACATCAGATCAATACCCAAGAAACCATCCTTCTTAACTAACCTACAGTTAGTTTCTAAATTTCCTATTCTTAGGGAAAGGTTCCCATTAATTTTATCAAAGATAAATTCTTTAAATTTTATCCTTTAATCTTCCTTTATATATCATTTCAAACCAGATTATGGTTTTCCAACCTAGTCGAGATTAGCGAACCACACCGAAGTAATTATTTATTTTATTTCCCAATCCCAACCTATTCATCCCATGAAGAAAAACTGGTAATACTCCATATCTAACACCATGGTGTTACCAATAAAATTAATTACCATTTCACGTTCAAATCTAATTAAAGATTTAACTATCGCCTTGGAGCAAAACTGGTAATACTCCATTCTCGCTCACTTTCCAAATTTGATAATTTAAATTATCAATTCACATTTCAATTTAATTGCAGATTCATTAAAACTTCTTTTACTGGGTTAAAGAACTAATGTCATTTAAAACACAGTTCACGATAAACCCAAATCACATTCTATTTATTATCGGGTTAAAGAACAAGTGTTATTTAAAACACGCTTCATGATAAACCCACAAATCAATTCTATTTAAAACCCATTTCAAATCCAATTTATTTATTTAAAAATAAATGGGTTTTAATTTTAGTTCATTTCAATAAAAATCTATTTTTATCTTTTCAAATATGGAGTTTTTCATCCCAATTTTTCCCAAATCATTTCTTATGATTTTACACAAATTATTACTATTTTTAATAATTTTATCAAGGCCCGTACAATCGATTTCCATCAACGGCCATCGAACTGCACTTACAACAACCTTTTCCAAATTTGATTTGGACGTATCTCCAAATCCAACCGTTAGATTTCAAATTTCTAATATTCGTTAGAAAGATCTTTTCTATAGAAACCCAACGGTTCCTGTTTTAGGAGAATCCGACGGTCGGATCACCCGTAATGTCCGTTCGAAATCAATGGTCGAAATTCACGAACTACCGCGGCGCGGCGCGTTCTATTCAGGCCGTTATATATATAATATATATTATATATATTTCGTCGATTTCCCTTTTTAAACGAATTTTATAAATCGTTTTCAAATTTGTTTCAAAAACAATTTCAACATTCATTTCAAATTCAAATCGATTTCAATTCTATTTCAAATTCCTTTTCTATTCAATTCAATTCAAATTCGTTTTCTATTCTATTCAATTCAAATTCGTTTTCTATTCGATTCAATTCAAATTCGTTTTCTTTTCAATTCGTTTCAAATTCGTTTTCTTTTCAATTCATTATAAAAACGAATATAATCGATATAAATATCGTTCGCGTCAAAATAGCGCATCTCTAATCAACACGACTTTATATATTTCAATAATTCCGTTATTCTATTCAACAAATGAATATTTATTTTATTCAATACGTGAATCTATATATTTGTCAACACATGACTAATCTCAACGAATGAGAACTGTCCACGTGTGACTATTTTTGTTATTTAATATATTTTATAAAAATTATGGTATCTATCGTTTGATTTCAAATCAGACTCCAACCGTAAATTAGTAAGAGAACTATTCCCTAAATATTGACCCCGAAGGCCGAAACCAACATCAGATCAATATCCAGAAGACCACTCATCTTATCTATTTTCCAATTAGTTTCTAATTTTATATATGATAAAGATGTAAATTTTATTGTTAAAATATTTCGTTCAACACATGACTAATCTCAACGGATGAGTACTGTCAACACATGAACCTTTATTTTATAGTGATAAAGATGTAAATTTTATTATTAAAATATTTCGTTCAACACATGACTAATCTCAACGGATGAGTACGGTCAACACATGAACCTTTATTTTATAATATTCTTTATTTTCTAAATTGGAATGAGGCCCAATCAATTACCATACAAAGTTAATTATATGGATTCCATACAACACATGTATATAATAGCAACGATACATAATCAACCATCATCCAAAGTGCACTACACTGTATAAGCATCAAATATAGATATCGAACGCTTATAACAGCCTGTCAATCAATCGATCGACATACAACTAATTATTGGGATTAGTGTATGCCGTATTTTATCCCAATACCCGTGTGGGGTTTCAAACAATCAAACACAGATTTTATTTGTGCAGTTGGGCGATGTGTAAAATTTATCGTCCCAATCAATGTCCTTCAAATAGGTGTACATAAACAAACTGTCTAGTTTGTAAATGAATATTTATTTTATTCACATTCACGTTAAAAATTATATTTTTAACGACCAAATTATTTTATTCAACCTATGAATATTCTATTCGGTTCATTTATTAAATAAAATGATATCTTTATTTTTCTAACTTATTTTAGAAAATTTCGGCGGCATAACGGCACGATACTAGAAACTGGACAAGGCCTAGCCTTATCCCCGGTCTAATAATGGCCCACGCCATACACATATCAATCAAATCCATTCCATTTCACCAAACAATCAAATTCAAATCAAATAATCTAACCATCTACACAACCAAACAAACAAGTCCATGGTCTGTGGACAATGGTGTCGGGTGCTACTAAACACCGTCTGCATCCTAGTATATATTTATATAACTAGAAAAGAAATTTAAAGTGAGAAGTTCTCACCAGCTAGCTAATCCAAACGTCTTGATTCTTCATATGTAGAAAATCTCCGCCGTTTCTTCTTTCGTCACTTTCGTCATCCGTATTCACTACATATATAAAAATCGAATTTTTACTTTGTTATTCAATATATAAAAATCGAATTTTTACTTTGCTATTCAATATATAAAAATCGAATTTTTATACTTCATTTCCCTAAAGAAAAATCTGACCTTTACACGTTATTTATATAAAGAAAAATTAGATCTTTTCTATATTTTTTTTAAAAATCTAATTTTATATTTTTAAAAATATAAACTTTTTACCTTTTAAAAATATCATCTTTTTGCTTCTAAAATTTTTGGCGATGTTTATATTATAAAAGACTACATTTTTATCTTACTGCAAATATATAAAATTTATATATATTTTTAAATCAATGTAATTTATATTTGTGCTAATTACCTTTTTAAAACTGATTTACTTAAATAAATTTAAATGAATAAAACTTACATTTCAAATTGGTAGAGGGGGCTACGGTGCGCTGCATCGGAGGTAAGGCTTGGCGATTTCTGATGGCTTCAGGGTTCTCACGCGACTCTGAAATAAAAGAGGAGAAGGAGGCTTAAGTGGAGGGCGGTTTTGAGGGAGAATGAGGAGGAGGGGCAGCAGGGGGTTGCGTCGGGGTCCTCAGGCAGGTGGGCGATGGAGTGGCGGAGGCGTCGTACGGGGTCGGGGTGGTAGGAGCGTGGCTAGGGTTGGGTGCGAGCTCGAGTTGGGGCAAAGGGGGGTTCGGGTTCTTTTCAGAAGAGGAGAGGAAGGAGAAGCAGGAGGTGGAGGAGTAGATCGAGAGGGGGAGGGGGTTCACCTACGGCGGCGTTAGGTGGATAGCCTCCGGCGATGGGGGAGGCGCCTCGCGATGGATTGAGGAGGAGCGGGTTTTAGATTTTAGTTTTTTTTTTAAATGAACGGGGGGCTAAGGAGAGAGAAAGGAGTAAGGGCGGGGGGGGGGGGGGGGGTAAGGGTTTTAATAAAAAAAATTATTTATTCTCCAAAAAGCAACTTTTATTGTCGAACTCGAAACGAGACCCACCGCCTGTCGTCCATAGCTAATTACCCCCATTCTGAACACAATGGGATATGTATCGTAAGCTGATTCGACCGTTTCGATAGGTTTTCATCAAAATCAACATATAACTCTATATATTGAATTTGAACGCGCATTTCAATTTACTGGGGTCACATACTAAATCGAAAAATTCCAGAAAAATATTTTCCAGCTTCTTATTGAAGATACGGTCCTAACAAAACTAATTTCGTCGAATTCTGAGACCGTTTGAAAAATGGCCATTTTCCAGTCGATTAAAATCAACTAAAACTGGTCAAACGCGTTTTCCTTTGCCACGCTCGCATATTGATTCGAAAAATTATGAAATTTGGAATCTAACAATAATTTGACATCCCGGATCCAACAAAAGTGGTTTCGTCAAAAACCGAGGTCGTTTGCAAAATTCCTATTTTTAAGGGCCTGAATTCCATAGCGACTATTCAGAATTTTCAACTGGACATATCTTTTGATTCCCACTATGAAATTTTGATTTCTCGGATTCGTTGGAAAGATATCTTCAAATAGATCCTATTATTTTTGGTTTCACTAAAATTCGGTTTATTTTGCACCCGGTACATTCAATTGAAGTTTGAAATCGAATTATCGAACTACCGCGCCATTTTCAATTCCTTTTATAATTATAAATAATTATTTATATTCTAACGACGACGTATATAAATATATACGTTTGAATTCCATTCAAATTAAATTTCTCGTTAATATTACTTAAAATAATTCATTTTAAATGTTCAAAATCAGCTAAAATTGCCAAAATAAATTTTTTTAAATTGGCTCGAATTTTCGGGTTGTTTCAAAACTAAATTTAAAGCATCACATAAATGTTCACAACAATTTACACTACATCCAAGTATTTTAAAAAATAACAAAGCGTATCTAATAGTTTGTTGAAGAACAAGTTCTTTTGTTATGACCGAGCTTCTTGCACAAACCACATCTAGTAGTCATTCCCAAACTTCAGCAACACCAATACAACAATATTTGCAGGACCACTGCTTGAAAAATAAAAAAATAAAATTTAATCAACTTAATCTGCAGTTAACAAATAAAATTAAAAAACATATTCAGTTAATTATAACTAAATGCATACATATATGCAAATTACATAAATATCTGTATAAGTAAATGCAAAATTTTAGAATATTTGCGCATATTATATTAAAAAATATATCCAGAACACTTGTAATATGAATTCAATAAAAATATATTCATAGATGTAAGCAACTTATCATCAAGCACGCGAACATAGAAATTAAAAAAAGCTGAATATTTGTTTGCATAAATGCAGAAATTATGCACACTAATACGCAACTTTTTTGAATACATTCAAACACAGGTAGTATACCAAAGTTGCATTTTAATACGCTAAATTCCCAATGTATGCACATTTGTATACCTCTATGCAGAATATATGAAAAATATGTTGACAAATTAATTTACCCAGCTACACAATCAGCAAAAAAACTTTATAAAATAATTAAACTATCCATCAATTAAACAAGACAGTTAAACTAATTCAGAAAAATTAATCAACAAAAATCGATTGCAGAAGTGAAATCAGTGTACAGAATTTAAAAAAATAAATAAAAAAGTATAAATTACCTTGACGAAGACGAAGCCATTATTATGAATTAAAGGCCGATAAAAATAAATCTCTGCAAAAATTGACGATCAAATAAAATTATAAAGAAACCAAATTCGATGTTCAGAGAATTAGAAAAAAGATGTCGCTGCCATCAGCACGTAAAAAGAAATATCGAATAAAATCCTAAAATTATGAAATATCTGGTCAGTTCCTAAAATTATGCCGTATTTTTCAAATTGGAAATTATGCCGTAATTATTAAAATGGGCAATTGTGGAAAAAGTATGCTGATATTTTAAAAATAAGGATGAAATTTATATGTTTCCAAAGGGGAGGATGTGAGCCTAATTAAGTTTCATTTTAAGGATGTGACCCTAATTTTCACTAAAATTATTCTTAGGCATGTCGACCTGCACTACACACCATGTCGACATGGTGACCGTTAATCTTTAATTTCAAATTTTTAAAGTTGTTTCTATTGGTTTAAATCTTTTTCTGAAAGGATATGACTATTGAACCACTATGTAATCAAACTCTTCCAAAATTTCAAGAGAAACAAACCAGATCATCTCCAGTTTCATTCTCTATCCCTCTTTCAAATACCCAAGTGCTATTCAGAGTTATAGGAGTTTCTGTAATAAAATATTGCAAGATAAAGTTTTATTGAGTCTTCTTTCCAAACTGATACTGAAAACGTGTGGTTGTAGCCCGTTCAAATTAACAGGGTGTGATTGTAGCCAAGAAATTAATTGAGTCTCTCCGGAAACAGATGGGGTGCACCTCGTGGCCTGTGAAATCGAGGACTATAATTTAAAGATTATATTAAAAAAAAATCCTCATAACCCATAATTGTATGGGACTGGATTATGGTAACTACGAACCAGTATAAAATCCTGGTATGTTCTTTCCTTTACTATTTTTATATATTATTTTCATTCATGTTCGATTCCGTGATTGATTTATATCTGATTTGCATTTGATTCTGTTAAATTCTAAAAGATTTCATAAATTCTATTAAACACTATTCGCCCCCCTCTAGTGTTAAGTTTTCCTTAAGATCTGTGATCCGCATTTCCCAACTATTGGTATCAGAGCATTGGTTTTCAAAATTTTCATAATCTGAATTTTTGAAAATTTTGAAAATGGTAGCTTTTGGAATTTATTTTAATACTAGTTCAAAAATATTCATTTCATCATTATTTCATGAGTCTGCATTTAGTTATAATGGAAAATTAAGTTATCTACCGAATTGGTGTGTTGTACAGGAACAAATGTGTTATATGGCTCTTGATGATTCAACACTCAACGAACAGATGGTGCAAATCAAGAAAGACAAACGGATTCTTGATGTGGCTATTCATGGAATATGACTGGAAATCCAGATATACCGAATAATACAGTTCATGAAAATGGAGGAATGGTTAATTTTGATGATAACTCCAAAGGATATGTGATTGGCATCGACAATGTTGGTAAATCTAAAACTCCTACTATTTATTATGTTTTGTTAGTTATACAATGAAAACACAATCTACTTCGTATAAGCCAATTATGTGATAAAGGTTATAAAATTAAATTTGAAAAAGACAAGTGTTTCATCAAAGATAATAATTCAAATATAATTTTTAAAGGAATTAACAAGAAAAATATTTACGTTCTAAGCATTATAATTTCAAATGACAACTTATGTCTTTTGGATAATACAAGTGATCTTTGGATTTAGCATAAAAGATTCAGCCATTTAATTTTATTTTATTTTTCTAATTTTCAAACTAGATTTAGTGAGAGGCCTCCCAAGAATGAGATTTAAAATAGATAGTATATGTGATGCCTGTCAACTAGGTAAATTAAGAAAAACTTCATTTAAATCAAAAGATGAGATTTCCATGTCAAAACCTTTAGAATAACTCCACTTGGATTTATTTGGTCTATCTCAAATTCAGCCAATAAATCATAGTAGATATGTTTTTGTAATTATTGATGATTATTCTAGATACACCTAGACTCTTTTTCTTAACCATAAAAGTGATACTTTTGATGTATTTAAAACTTTTGCCAAAAAAATTCAAAATTTATTTTCTTCGAAAATCAAAACTATACGTAGTAACCACGGTGGTGAATCTAAAAACGAAAATTTTAAGAAATTCTGTAATAAAAAAGGAATTACTAATGATTTCTCCTTTTTAAGAACTACACAACAAAATGGAGTAGTTGAGCGGAAAAATAGGATGATTCAAGATTGTGCTAGAACCATGCTTTCTGATAGTAATTTACTAAGAAACTTTTGGGCTGAAGTGGTTACTATAGCTTGTTATAACTTGAATAGAATTTCAATTAGACCATTAACTAATAAAACACCATATGAACTTCTTCACAATAAGAAACCAAAAGTATCTTATTTTAGAGTTTTTAAACGTAAATGTTTCATTAAAATTACTAAAGAAAATATAGATAAATTTGATTCCAAATCAGATAAAGGAATTTTTATTGGACACTTGAATGGAAGTAAAGCCTACAAAGTTTTTAATTTAAAAACTAACTCTATTGAAAAAACTACAAATGTATCTTTTAATGACGATTTTAAAGATGTGAGTCAAAAACATAACGAAGATGAATTTGATAATGAAAATAATGAATCAAATGAAATAAACAATGAAGTCAATCAACCTAATAAAAAATTAGACTTTTAAGAGATCATCCTATAGAAAATATATTAGGAGATATTGAGTCTGTAGTTAGAACTAGAAACCAATTAAATAACATGAGTAATGTAGCCTTTATATCAACTTTTGAACCTAAAAATTCAAAGGAAGCATCATCTGGTGATTCATGGATACTTGCTATGCAAGAAGAATCGAAATAATTTACCAGAAACAAAGTATGGGAACTTGTTCCTAGACCTGAGGATAAAACTATAATAGGAACTAAATGGGATTAAAAAAATAAAATAGATGAACTTAGTGAGATTGTTAGAAATAAAGCTCGATTAGTTGCACAAGGATATTGTTAAGAAGAAGGGATAGATTACGATGAAACCTTTTGATCTGTAGGAAGATTAGAAGCTACTAGAATTCTACTTGCTTTCGCTAATTATATTAATTTAAAATTATTTCAAATGGATGTTAAAGGTATCTTTCTAAATGGTTTTGTTAAAGAAGATGTATCTGTTGAACAACCCCATTATTTGAAGATGAAAAATTTCCAAACCATGTTTATAAAATTTTAAAAAGCCCTATATGGTTTAAAACAAGCTCCTAGAGCCTAGTATGATAGACTCGGATCTTATTAATTACAATCAAATTTTGAAATTGGTAAAGTAGATACTACCCTTTTTATTAAAAGAAATAAAAATGATATTAAATTAGTATAAATTTATGTGTATGATATTATTTTTGGATCAACAATAAAGAAATGAACCAAGAATTTTCGGAAATTATGACTAAAGAGTTTGAAATGAGTCATATGGGAGAACTCACCTTCTTTATAGGATTACAAATAAAACAATTAGATAATGGTATATTTATTAATCAAGAAAAATATGCTAGAGACATAATCAATAAACTTAATATGGCTAATACCAATGGAAAACCCACATCCATGGCAACCTATGAAGCCTTAAGAAAAATGACTCATCAAAAGATGTAGATCAAAAATTATGCAGGGGCGTGACTGGTTCTCCATTATATATAACTGCTAGTAGATGAAATAAAATGCATAGAGTTTGTTTGTGTGCAAGATATCAGTCTCAACCTAAGGAAACTCACTTGAAATCCGTAAAAAGAATTCTACAATATGTCAAACACACATTAGATTTTGATTTATATTATCCTAAGAGCAATTCATTTGATTTAATTTCATACTGCGATGCCGACTATGCCGGTTGTAAATCAGCCCGAGAAAGTACAGGTGGAACTTGTCACTTTTAGGGGCATTCCCTAGTTTCTATGTTTAGTAAAAAGAATAATATTGTTCCTTTGTCAACAACTGAAAAATTATATATCTCTGCTTCTTTTTCTTGTTCTCAAGTAATTTATATGCAACAAACTCTAAGAGATTTTTAATTAAATATAACCAACTCACCAATCTACTATAATAATACTAGTGCGATAAATTTATCTAAAAATCCTACTAATCATGCTAGAACAAAACATATTGATGTTATACATCATTTTCTAAGATAATGTAAGTAAAGATAACATTTCACTAGAATTCATTAAAACAAAGAATCAACTTGCAGATATTTTAAATAAACCCTTAAATGGAGCAATGTTTACTAAATTAAGAAGAGAACTAGGTATTTGCTCATTAATCAAAATAGAATAACTAGATATATCGGTTTTTATATATATTAAATATATAGGAAAATTCAAAATTTTCAAAATTATAGGAGATATGTTGAGATATGTCAAAATTATAGGAGATATGTCGAGATATTTTCAAAATTAAGAAGTTCAAATGGATGAAGATGATAGAGTCATTTGCATTGACGAGGTGTGTTTTGGTAAGGATGGAAATGTAATTGGACAAAATGAAGAATTTTGTCTCCATTATCCAAATTGACCAATTCATAAATCTCCAATTGTCAAAAACACTCATTAGATCAGTTTCATATGTTCGATATATATATATATATAGTTTAATTGTGTATATTCGATAATATTTGTGAATATTCATTGTACAGTAACGTGTAATATTTTTGGCATTGGAATGGATATTCCCTCCCATTTCCTCGAGATAAACAAGACGTATTCTATCACAACTCATTCCTACTAGGAAAAAAAGTGCAGCACCAATAAATCCATGAGAGAGTATTTGTTAAATGGCTCCGTTGAGTCCCATGTCGGTTATAGAACCAATTCCTATAATTGTGAAACCAATATGCGATACAGAATAATAAGCTATTCTTTTTTTTTTTGATTGCGTTGACCAAACGAGGCTGAGCCATTTTACAAAATACTCTCTCATGGATTTAGTGGTGCTGCACTTTTTTTCTTGGTAGGAATGAGTTGTGATAGAATACGTCTTGTTTATCTCAACGGTGCCTGTCGGCCCGGTCATAATGATCGGTCTTTATTGGAATTGGGACCCCAAGGGAACTTGGGCAATTATTACTTGGACCATATTCACAATTTATTCACATACTAGAATAAATTGAAGTTTACACGGTACAAATTCAACACTTGTAGCATCTATAGTATTTCTTATAATTTGGATATGCTATTTTGGGATCAATCAATTAGGAATAGGCCTACATAGTTATGGTTCATTCACATAAAATCTAATTAAATCGTAGAAATTCCTTGCGGAATGTTCAAATGTTTTAAATTTTTTAGGAAATAGACCATGAATTTTATTTATCCACAATATTTCTAAGGAATCCTCTCTTGAAGTTATTAAATAAGTCATGATTTCATCCGAATCTACATTTTTTATTGTTCCGCGATAAGGTCCACGTGAATTTTCGGTATTCCTTTTTATTTCTCATCTAACGAATGGCATCTTCTTTTGGAAATCCTAGCTATTCTTAGCATGATATTGGGGAATCTCATTGCTATTACTCAAACAAGCATGAAATGTAATAATTTGTAACAAAAATTATACTAAAATTTAGTTCAATTATGTCTTCGTGTTTAATTTTGATTAGTGGAAATATAGCATTAGAAAGAATATTAGATATTAAGATTACTCTTTAGTCTAGTTTATGTTCTATAATAATTTAGAGGGAGTATTGCAAAGTGATCATAAGAATATAGTATTTTTTGATGAAAAAACTGGAGAATTATTAAACAGGGTTAGAGTAAAGGGGAGTAAGGAATATATTAAGGGCGAGTTAGTAGTTTCGGAAGAAGTTATTGGAGTAAGGGGAAGTAACTGGAGAATCAAGGCAACAGTACGCATATTTTACAAACAAAAGTTGTCATCATTAAAGAAGGGGAGATTGTTAGGGACTGGGATGATGATGATGATGGTTTTGATGATAACAACCTTATTTTATCTATTATTGTTATAAGTATATACTAACACTTTGATCGATATATACACACACACACACACACACACACACGAATATACAAATATTAGATACATGTATTGGTTATTGAAGACTGTATAGTTTAGAGGTTCAAAGATTACAAAGAATAAGAGTTCGAGATTAAAGACTCATGAGTAACAGGAGTTCAAGAAAGCAAAATCAATAACAGAGTCTAGATTTTTTTGTTAAAACTTCGTAATAACACTAAAATCCTTATTCAATTTTTCTGACCAATTTTACCATATAATATTTTAAATCTTCTTATCTCTTATTTTTCATATTGATTTCAAAATTACTTCCTAATTTCAAATTTATATTTCTTATAATTTAAAATTATTTTAACTCCCTATCTTAAAAATATCTCTTATTTCTTAAATATAGTTTTACCCGTGATAAAAATTATAACGACCCGCATTCTACGTATCCAAAGATCGTAGAATATTTATTTCCTTTTCATATCAGGTCGTATGGTCGTGTAACTTTGGGGAACGACTACTGGGGTCATTTCCCATGTTCACGATTTTTGCCGATTTCTAAATGACTATTTTGCCCCTAGTGAATCTTGTTTCGCCTATAACTTTTGATTGGTAAGGAATTTTGACCTGAAATCACTTCCATTAGGTTGGGATGATGGTTAACCTTTCCGTAGAGTGGTCACATTAGCAAAACGGACTTACCATTTGGGAGATAAGGTCGAAACAAGGTTTAGAAGGTGAAAAACAGCTTAACCGGGACTAATTAGGGTGATTAGCAGCTAGGCCCATAACCCATTTCGGGATTAGGGTTATGGGGAGGCTGAAATCAGTTAGGAAACGATCTCATTTCATTTTCTCAGCCACCTAAAACATTTCTCTTACCCTAGCCGTGGCCTCCACTTTCTAAAACACCTTCAAATCACTTTCTAATTGAAGATTAAGCTAATTAGCATCAAACCAAGACTAATCAACATCAAATTAGAGGAAAAAGCTGCTGTGTGCATTGGAATTCGTGCCATTTAAAGAACCATTTCAGATCTGAGTTTATATTTTGGCTAAGGTGAGTGATTTGCATTGTTTTTCACTAATTATGGCTAATTAGGGTTGATTAGTGTTAATTAACGAAACTTTGCATTATAAAAATCTGGAAAAATTTGGAAAATTCTAAAATATTATTTTATGTCTCTGTTAGAAATTTGGGTTAATTTAGACATGTTTTGCTAATCGTATGGTTAAATCATGATTAAGGGGATCAAGGGAAAAACATGGTTTTTGGGGTATGTTTGATCCATATAAACATGTCATATTGTTGTTTTGGTGTTTATGGTCGATTCTCTATGTTGCTATTATTATTTGGAATGTTTTGTGATTGCCTAGTGAAGTTAGATTGGTCAAAAACGTCGTTGTATGGCGTAAATAGCTCGCTGGAAAGTTGCAGGAAATTGGTCATAGACCCGTTCGTGAAGCACATGTCACGACCCGACCCGCTCGCAACTAGGGGACCACGACCCGATCCCACTTGTGCTCGCCCACGAACCACTCCAGCACCACCATCAGGAGATCACGAACCGGATCATGAAGCTAGACCTCGAACCACTTGATGACCACGAACTGAAGCACCACGATTACGAACCGTGTTGGCATATCTGAACCGACCCGATGCTTGGAGAGGAGGACCGAACCAGAGCTTGGAGTCATCACGAGACAACCCCATACGAGGATCACAAACTGCCAGGAGTATGGAGCCATGACCCATTGTCGCGAGCCAATACCAGGTGGGGTGAACCGCGAGCCGGTGCAAGGAGAACCATGAGCCGTACTTTGAGGGCCACGAACCGAACTGAAGAACCACGAACAGGAAGTGACCAAAACCCGAGATGCAAAGGTAGTTCAAATAGGAAGTTAGAACTCAGGATCTAGTTGGGAACCAACGAGTTAACTTCATGATTTGGGCTTTGCTGCGGGACATGTGCTATGTTGGGAACCAACAGATCAGTGCAGTGGGATAGTTATTACTCCATGGGGCAGAGTGATCGTAGCATGGCTATATGCTAGTGCAGTGGAGCCGTCATGACTTCATGGGGAAGAGTGGACATAGCAAGGGATTAGTGGCTATGGATTAGTGCAGTGGAGCCATCATGACTCCATGGGGCAGAGTGATCATAGCAAAGGATTTGGGTGGTCAAAAGCAGTGGATATCGTATACTTTACGCATTGAGTGAGAGATGTGAGGATGGTTGCTATGATTGATTGTTTGACATCACTATGACATGCACACCCCTCCCCTGTATCTTTACACCATATATTAGTGTTACCTTAGAGTAGTGTACATCTTGTTATGCTAACTCTTTGGTTGCAGGTCTAGGTTCAGGTATGGTTATGTATACCTGTTATTGTTCTGTTTTGCTGCTTATCGCTCATATCAGAATTTTATCTGACCTAGGGTTTTATGTCTCTTCTTATTACTCTGGGTGCTCTTAAACGGGCAGACTAGAGACAGGTCAAATGATTATACACGAGTAGCTGTACCGGAGACGAGTAGGAGGTTTCCACGTATGATATATATAAATATATATAATCTCCTTGTGTTGTTTTTGGTCACTGCTTGGGCATTAGTAGTGTACCTTTCCTTTCTTTTGCTTTAGAGATGGTATTTTAAAGTTGTAATAATGATGTTGGATCATAAGCTGTATTTTGGATTCCGCTGATATGATGGTTTAGTTTTCAGCTTAGGCATTGTCTCGCCTGTTTTATGTCAAAGTTATGTTATTTTTGTATTTTATCCCATGCTCTGTGAGACATTCTACAAGTTCCTTGTTAGTTCAAATTCCTTTCCTTTTCTTTCTTCGGCGACCGTCCCATGCTAGTCGGGCATTGGCACAACGCACTTTCATTGGAAATGTCAGCTGGTGCGAGGCGGGCCGTCACAAAAATATTTTAGACTTTCTTAAATATGTTTGATACTATATTAAGTTTTAACAAATCCACTTAAGTTTTTGATTTCTTTTACTTATGTTAAGTTTTAAATATTTCTTATAATTATATTTATAGTTCTACATATATATATTTTAATATCAATTTGTTAAAGTTATTTTTCGTCAACACCGGAATATAGTGTTGTGGTTGTGGTTCCATGGGAATCTTGGGTAATCTAGTCCTTTTAAGCTTAACTGAATTCACCTTTCTTTAGATATCAAGATCCTAAGTTCGAAGATTAGTTAGTCCTCCTTTAGTAGGTGAATATCACGCTTATGAGACTTAATGATCAACTGTTACCTTAGGATAGGGTTTTATAAGTTGTTGTTAATCAAAGCTAGAATACGCACTAAAGGCAAGTCAATAATTTTTTGGAATATTGAGTTGAAGAGTGACGATATCCAAAGGTATAATAATATACAATACAATATGCAGAAAAGTAAAGAACATAACAATTTATAGTGGTTCGGTTCGGATTGAACCTACGTCCACTTTAACGGCTTTGATGATTTTATTCATGGTGGAGGTTACATGTGAAATCCTTAATTCGATTTCCAAATTAGGGTTTAGACTCTTAAATTAGAATACTAGATTTTGGAATGAGAAGAAGTCCCCTAAAAATGTGACCCTTGGGGTCTTATTTATAGAAGATTGGTCCCCCTTTGGTGGTAATCAAGTGGGAAGCTTTAGTTCTGCATCATCCACTCGATATTGGCTCATTCGTAGAATCTTTGGCTTCTCTAGCTCCAATTTCGGCTTCGGAGATTTGTGGCTACAGTAGCAATATTCTTGTATCGGCCCGCTTCTGCGGCTCTTGGTTTTGGTGCTGGTTTCTGGTCAATTGCTTGCATCTTTGGGTATCGTCTCAGTGCTATAGTATGCATACCAGACGTATTGGTGTTGATCGTGCTCCTTTGTTTCCATTCCACTTATTATTGGTCTTCGTTCTTCTTCTTTAATTCTTCCGGTTTCGGTACTGTTCCCCTAACTTATGTATCTGGTATCGCCTCCAGTGATGTGAATTCTTCAATACTTGGTGTCGCCTTTGTTGTTTGTACTAATGGGTGTCGTCCTTGGGTATCCATATCGACCCTTAGTTTGTTGATATGGATGGCTTGCTTTTGTTCTGTTATGTCTGTTTCAAGCTTTCCACCTCTTTCTGAATTTGGTTCCACTATCGGTTCCTATGATGTTGTTTCCTAGCATTTAGCTTTATCCTTGCTTCTTTCACTTTGGATATTAAATCCATGTTTTCGCCTTTGAATCTTCGGTTTCGTGTCTCTTTCCTTATTACTTTGGTATTGGTTTGCACATCTGATGTTTTCAGTGTCTTGGTATCGGTTTCATGCTTTAACTTCATTCCTCTTTTGATGTCGACTCTCTGTGTGTTGACTTTATAAACTGGCCTCCTTGCTTCGGTGTCGACACCAAGCTAATTGCTCATTGCATGTTGGAGTCGTCACCATACCTTATTCTCTTATTTTCTTGTAATTTCGATATCATTGTTGGCATTGTCGTCTTTGAACCTTTTTCTATTGATGCCGACTTTGTTCTCTCAGAACTTTTTGCTATTGATGTCGGCTTTGGCATTCCCCAAGCTTCTATTTTAGTGCCAATCTCATTATCCTTTATATCTTACGATCGGTACTGGTACCAGCTCTATTCCTTTTATACCTTCCGCTATCGGGATCAGTTGCGTAGCTTTCATCCCTTGCTTTTGGTGTTGATCCAACCTTCCATTCAACCTTTTCTTCTTGGTTCCGGTTTCATTTCCTCAAGCAACATGTTCTTGGTATCGTCTTCTGGTTTCGAAGCTTCCATTTCTTTCCATCACGTCAATGCAAATCTGATGTTAACATTTAGCCCCTTAGTATAAGAGATTTTTCTTCTTTAGGACAAATATACAATGATTCATGCACCACTTTTCTATAACTCAAGAAGCATTAGAGGAATTTTTGTTATTAGTTTTGTATAACCCATGGAATAGTGATACAAGAAAGAATATTAAGTTTTCTCAGATGGAAGCATTGGGGTTTAAACCCTAAATTATGAACTTTTTGTGAGCTTCATTATATAATGTGTGAACCTAATAATCTATCCACGTGGGCCTTTATAATGAGAATTCAAGGATCTAAGACCTTTTTTTTATAGAAATTGGAAATATGATATTTTAATTTGGGTATTTAACATCAAGAGTTCGTACTTGAAGATGTGAGATAGTAAGTCAAGATCCAGACTTAGATATTAGCAATGAGAATCCAGAAATCCATTTTAGCATTAGAAATTGGAACCTATATTTAGGTCTTTGGAGGATCAAAAATCCATTTCTGAAATTAGTAATAGAAATCTCGAAACCCAGATTCGGGCATTTATAATTAAAGACCAGAACTCCACTTCTGGCAAATAATAGCAGAAACTCCAAAGCTCAGATTCAGGCATTTATAAAAGTAGACCAGAACTCCACTTTTGGTAAATAATAGTTGAAACCCCGAAGCCTAGGTTCGGGCATTTATAATAGAAGAAATTCCGAAGCTCAGATTCAGGCATTTATAAAAGAAGACCAAAACTCCACTTATAGCAAATAATAGTAAAAACCTCGAAGCCTAGATTCGGGCATTTATAACAGAAGACCAGAACTCCACTTCTGGCAAGTAAACCGAGATTTGGGCATTTATAATATAAGACAAGAACTCAATTTCTGGAAAATAATAGGAATCTCAAAAAAGTTACGTTGATCTTTATATGAATCTCCCTTGCGTTTTTCTGCATATATAATTGGAGTTTCTTGCATAATTTTTAATATTTCACTCATGTTGTGCCAAGTGCTATTTTGATCAAGCTCACACAGTAAGTTATACAAGGGTAATATTTAGATCCAACTTTTGTATTTGACTATCCATGGAATGACTTTTTGAATAAATCTGTAAATTTCGTAGATATAACCTGATATATAACCTTTGTTTGTGTTTTGAGTATCCTCATCTAGGATTCCCACTGCATCTTTCCGAGTATTGATTTATAAGTCCCCTTTTCGGATTTGAGGTAGTAGGTCTGAGTTCCATACTTGGGCATGATGATAGAAGTCCTAAACTTCTTTCCTGGAAATGAGAATAGGAAATCCATAACCTAGATTCAGATGTTAGAATAATGCAAATGTAAGGATTTATTTTCGAAAGTATTATAAGTACAGAATATCTATCTGGAAATATGAGGAAAAAGGTTCCTAGCTCTGATTTGGGTTTGTGCAATAGAATTCTAGTAACCCATCCTTCAGGAAATAGGTGTTATAGTCTCATGACCCAAATTAGGGTATTAAAATAGAAACCCAGAAATCCTCTTCTAGAAATATAGATAGAAGCTCTAAGACCCATATTCTGGCATTCGTAACAGAAGACCAGAATTCGACCTCTAGCAATAATAGGAATCCCACACCCTAGATTTGGGTATCAATAATAGAAGCCCAATACCCAGATTCGGGTATTAATAATAGGCGACTAGAAATCCATAACTAGTGATAATATAAGTCCCGAACAGAAACCCATATTCGAGTATTGATAATAGAAGACCAAAAATCTATATTTAGTAACAATAGAAGTCCCGATCCAAAATCTAGATTTGGGTATATGATAGAAAACCAGAAATCCACATCTGTCAATAATAGAAGTCTCGAACTAAAACTCAGATTTAGGTATTTAATAGAAGACCGGAAATCTATGTCTAGCAATAATAGAAGTCTCGAACCGAAACCCAGAATCGAGTATTTATAATAGAAGACTAGAATTCCATATATGATAATAATAGAAGTCCTGAATCGAAACCTAGATTCAAGTATTTAATAGAAGACCAGATATTCGTATCTAGCAATAATAAAAGTCTCGAACCGAAACCCAGATTCGGGTATTTAATTGAAGACTATAGATCCATATTTGGAAATAATAGAAGTCCCGAACCAAAATTCAGATTCAGGTATATATAATAGAAGAACAGAAATCTGTAACACCCCGTGTTTTCTATTAACATAAACTAACAAATTAAAGAATACTTAATTTTAAATGTGAGAATCAAGGGAAACGGGTTACTCCATTGTGTTCGTCTCGGAATTCTGGTTGAGATAGAGTCCGAGTTTGCGTAAATTGGACTTCGTATGAAGAAGTTATGGCTGTCGGAAGTTTCCAGAAAATTTAATAAAATTCAAACAGCTCAAAATAAATTCAAATTTCAAATCAGAAGCCAGAAGTGGGCTGGGCGGGAAAATTCCCGCCCAGGACCCAGGTCGACCAGGGGGTCGACCCTAGTGTCGACCTCCCCCCTACAGGTCGGTGTGGTACTGATGTGGGTTACATGCACAACGCCTGGGTGGTGAGTGATATGAGCCAACGAGGGCGTTGGGCTCTTTAAGGGGGGTAGTCTGTAACACCCCTCTCGAAAAGCTAACACAAAGATCTTTTAGCACAGTGGTTAGTGCGTGGTGTTGCTTTACGGGAGGTCGGGGATTCGATACCCGTGGTTGTCACATTAGTGTGTGACACCCCATGTCCATTAATGTCACTCACAAATGAAATGCATTAACTTCTATGGAGCGTTTTAAGTGTGTATAGAACAGAAACTTAACAACAAGACAGATATAAAACAGTACTTAAAAATTTAAAACTTTATTCATTGCAGCGGTAACAGATAAGTTTGATTACATCATCAAAAACCAAAGACTAGAGTCAAGTACATAATATCCATCTCTGTTTAAATCAGAGTACATAAAATGAAAGACATAACCCCAACATAAAATATCCATAAATAAGATAGGCTGAACTTTTACTTCAGCGATCCAAGCAACTTCCAAAGAAAGAGATAAAGCTGTCCAAATCAAGCTCCACTAGTACTAGTCCCACCCTGAGCACCTGGGGGGGCAGAAAAGAGGTGGAAACAAGGGGGTCAGACATAAAGTCTGGCAAGTGCAATAACTTTAACAATATAATCATTAAGTAACTAGGATAAGGCATAAGCTGGAAAATAAGGAGATGACTATGAACAAATGGGTATGACAGAGCAAACAAAGATAACGTTAAAGGCGCCCATAATCACTATAGGATAATTACTATACTGCACCATCACTAGTCATCCTAAAGGTTGATCCCGCCTACAGAACTTAATAACGATAATGGTAGTTTCATGTACCCTTAGCTACCTTCATAGGTGTCGTCTACCCCTATCTCCACTGGGTGTACCCATTACCCCCTTTCGATCGGCTCCCTAACTCGTAGATACCAGTGCTGGCCCCATAGTGGGGTGGATCACTCCCCAAAGTGGCAACCCGATACCACAAAAAATGCATGGCTTATATCTACATGATGCAATAACGTCTTACCTACCAGCCCGGGCCCACACACGCATATGAACCCGTTGGACTTGCGTTGCCACCGCTAACCCGTTTTGACCTCTTACAATCAAATCCAGTACGCGTGTCCCGTCCTCGACTTGGGTCGAGCTCACAAAGATACTTAATGGGTTACTGGTTTGAAAAGGGCCTCCATGCATAACACAAGCTTTCCACCTATGCTTGGTCCCCTCTAAGGTTTCCCACTTAACCCCATTCTTATTCATGTCTTCTTACATGTTTCAATCTTGGTTAAGTGCATCTAATCGTATTTCAAATGCCACCCAAGGCACCCACTTAATTCCACATGCCACCCAAGGCACCCACTTAACCCCCCCCCCATGTCCCACCACATGTTTATCTGGTTAAGTGTTTCTTAATTCATTAACACCGTAACCTTGTAAAGACCTCCCACATTAGACTGGCATTTGTGGCAGCTGGATTTGCCGGGCGGGTCCGGGCAGTCTTACACCACAAACGAGCCTAACCTCGTGTCTTTACAACTGTTACACATTTAATTCATGCCTTTGACCTCTCACATTAGATTGGCATTTGTGGCAGCTGGATTTGCCGGGCGGGTCCGGGCAGTTTTACACCACAAAAGAGTCTAACCTCGTATCTTAGGCAGTTTATTATTACATATCTTCATTTAACCCCAAATTGAATTATTATCTCTATTCAAATTTGTAAATAAATTCGAAATTCATTTATGTCCATAATTGTCTCAATTATGTCCATAAATACCAGTTATGCCAATTAATATCTTAAATTTATTATATGCCTTTTTCAGGCCATTTATGCCAATTCTCAATAGGTGTATATTCAGTATTACCCCCATTGTCCCCACGTTGTTCGTTCGTTTATCATGACATATATATATATATATTAGACTATAAATTAGTCTAATACATAAAAAGGAAGAAACATCACAAATTTGCCTAACACCCAAAATAGATCTAACTTGCAAATAAGAATTACAACATAACTTGCATAAACTTTGTATAGTCATGAATCTAAACATAAACCTAAAAGGTGTGAACTTGCATGTATATGATATAGTTTTTCACTTAAAACTTGCATAGGCCATAATCACAAACTTGCATAGGCCATAATCACAAACTTGCATAAAACTATACATGTCATAGATCTAAACATAGGGGTGTAAACTTGCATATATGTGATATAGTTTTTCACCTAAAACTTGCGTAGGCCATAATCACAAACTTGCATAAAACGGTGTATGTCATAGATCTAAATCTAAAGGGTGAACTTTCATATATGTGAATCCAATTTCTACCTAAACTTGCATATAATCACTTTATTTGATTCAAATGTAAACTAGTGTACAATTCACATAGAAACTAGCATATAATTTACACCCAAACTTGCATATAAAATGATGTCAAACGTGAATCAAGTTGAACATAGATGATTTAGCATATGAAAAGGGATCCACAACAAGACTATCATGATAAACATCTAGCATATATTCACAAAAGATTACATTTTTCCAATGATTCACAAACATAGCCATATAACCCAATTTATATCTCAACCTAATTAACTTGTTAATTATCTTATTAAAGAAATTGAACTCACAACTCAAAGAAGGTCTTGAGTTCTGAAATCTGATTTCTGAAATTGATTTAGCTCACCTCTGAAGTAGATAATTCGTTGTAGTTGTTGTTGTTATAATCTTGAATTGGATTGAGTTGATTAGCTTTACTTTCTCTCCAATTGGTGGCGGCTACTCTAGGTTGCAAGGTGATAGCATGACGACCATGGTTCTAATTTTAATTAGGTATTAGGGTTTGAGTCTACATGTGTTTATATAGAGCTTAGGATTAATTTAGGCCATCCGATCAACCTAGAACTAACCACAACCATTCAGTTCAGTTCAGAACTATCCAGAAACCCTAATGACTCAACAACCAGTCACAAAATCGTCATCACTCTAATCTGCCCGAGGGGAGGGGGGATGGGGGAGGTCGACCTGTAGGGGGAGGTCGACACTAGGGTCGACCCCCTTGTCGACCTGGGTCCTTGGCGGGAAATTTCCCGCCCAGCCCACTTCTGGCTTCTGATTTGAAATTTGAATTTATTTTGAGCTGTTTGAATTTTATTAAATTTTCTGGAAACTTCTGACAGCCATAACTTCTTCATACGAAGTCCAATTTACGCAAACTCGGACTCTATCTCAACCAGAATTCCGAGACGAACACAATGGCATAAACCGTTTCCCTTGATTCTCACATTTAAAATTAAGTATTCTTTAATTTATTAGTTTATGTTAACAGAAAACATGGGGTGTTACATTCTCCCCTCCTTAAAGGATTTCGCCCCCGAAATCTCCAAGTTAAGGAGAATGCATATCCTAACATCATCCATCTACTCAACCATCAAACATAGGCATCCATTGTCCTTACAAAATTCCTAATGCTGTATGAACATATGCAAGAAGTGTGTGTATATGTTCCTTATCTAATGCAAAATCAGGCGGTCTACTGATTCAGTTGACCTCCTTAATGCAAATCATGATAGTGCCATGCGTCCATTATGTATGCGAAAGAATCCTATCGATACATATTATTTCTACATGTGTGCACAACCATTCATCAAAATGCAGCATCCATATGATATACAACCATTATACATCCATTAATTTAAATATGCATACACATTTATATGCAACATGAAGGTGATTTAGCCGATCTAGTGCCTAAGGTGTGTGTATATGCATCCATGAGCAACCACTTGCATCCATTTGCATCCATCAGACATAACATGTCTCAAACACATGTTTCAACCATAGGGGTCTTCCTAACTAAAGATCGAAGATGTCATCGCAAAGATAATACTAAAAGATAGGACAAGTATCAACAAAGCGGTAGAAAAAGGAGAAATTAAAACATACCCTCAAAAAGGAAAGGGTACAGCGTACGCATCTTATCTTCCGTCTCCTAAGTCGTGTCTCTTTGATCATCTCTCCATTGCACTTTGACTAACTTGACCTCTTTGTTGCGAAGCTTTTTGACCTCGATCCGAGAATGCGTGCAGGAGCTCGTCTGATCGTGGCATTGCGCTCTACTTACACTTCTTCGAGCGTGCTCGGCTCTACCACTTCCGCTGTATTGTGTAAACACTTACGCAAATGTGAAACGTGAAACACGTCATAAACTCCGCTAAGCTTCTCTGGTAACTTTACTCTGTATGCCATCTGCCCAATTCTCTCTGTAATTGGAAATGGTCCTACGAACCTTGGTGCCAACTTCCCTACTGATCCAAAGCGGACTACGTTTCTCAACGGTGACACCTTAATAAAAACCATGTCCCCAACATTGAAATCAAGATCCGTTCGTCTCTTATCAGCATATGACTTCTGTCGGTTCTGTGCTATTTTCATTCGTCGTCGAATCAGGTTTATCTTCTCTAAAGTCTCCCTAATCATGTCGGGTCCAAGAAAAACCTTATCTGTGGATTCCCACCAACATGTAGGTGATCGGCACGGTCGTCCATAGAGAACCTCAAAAGGTGCCATGCCAATGCTAGCCTGAAAACTATTAATATAGGAGAATTCTGCTAGTGGAAGGTGTTCTTCCCATGTTCCTCCAAAGTCTAGAATGAATAGCCTCAGAAGGTCTTCTAGAATCCGATTCACCCACACGGTTTGACCGTCCGTCTGAGGATGATAAGCGGTACTTAAGCATAGTTGCGTTCCAACCGCCTCTTGTAAGCTCTTCCAAAATTCGCTTGTGAAAATCGGATCTCTATCGCTCACAATGCTGGAGGGTATGCTGTGCAAACAGATTATATCTCGAAGGTAAACAGATGCTAACCATGCGGCGGTCCTTCTACTTTTGACGGGAATAAAATGGGCACTTTTAGTAAGTCGGTCTACAATTACCCAAATCCCCGTATTACCCTTCCTCGATCTTGGTAACCCATCTACAAAATCCATGGAAACGCTTTCCCATTTCCAAAGCGGAATCTCTAAGGGATGGAGCAAACCTACGGGCTTCTTTTGCTCCGCTTTGTCTTGCTGGCACACTAAGCATCTTGCAACGAATTCGGCTACGTCCTTCTTCATTCCAGCCCAAAAGAAAACTCGCTTCATATCCCTATACATCTTATCACCACCGGGATGTATATATGGTCATCTTAGAGCGATGTGATTCTTCAAGAATTGCCTTCTTCAAACTTTCGTCTTGTGGTATGCAAAGTCTTCCATCTCTACGTAGTCAACCTCTTTCGTCTATACCATATCTATCAAGATGCCTTGAGGACTCCCCTCCTATAAGCTTTCCTACAATTTCAACCAACTGTGGGTAGTTCCGCTGTGCCTCTCCAACTTGAGGCCAAAAGTGTATGTTGCACCTCTAATGATGCCAATAATCCGGGTACATAATCGATAGAGGGTCTGAAGTCAAAGGAAGATATATACTCCAAACTCTGTCGCTCTACCAACAAAGGACTTAAAGTTAATTTCTTTCTACTTAAGGCGTCAGCTGCAACATTACCCTTGCTAGGGGTATGCGATCTCAAAATCATAGGATGCCAAAAACTCCATCCATCTCTGTTGCCTCAAGTTTAGGTCCTTCTGAGAGAATAAGTACTTTAGCGACTTATGGTCTATATACAACTCAAACCTTTCGCCAAGCAAATAATGACGCCATGACTTAAGCGCAAAAACTATGGCAGCCAACTCCAAATCGTGGGTAAGGTAATTTTTCTCGTGGGCTTTCAACTGTCTTCCACCATAGCATATCACCCCTCCCTCTTACATTAAAACTGCGCCAAGCCCTATCCCGCAAGCATCGGTATATAAAATGAATGTCTTACTCCCATCTGGCAAAACTAAAACTGGAGCTGTCGTCAAAGCTCTCTTCAGACGTTGGAAAGCATCGTCACAGTCAACGTCCCAAGTAAAAGTCAAATTCTTCTTCGTCAATCGAGTGAGAGGGGCTAATATCTTCGCGAAGTCCTTAATGAACTTCCTATAATAGCCAACCAGCCCTAAAAAGCTTTTTACTTCGGTTGCGTTCTTAGGCGTTTTCCAATCTTGGATTGCCACTACCTTGGCGGGATCCACAGCTATCCCTTCCTTAGAGACCATGTGTCCTAAGAACCTCACTTCTCTTCTCCAAAAATGGCACTTGGAGAACTTAGCTTTTAGCTGATGTGCTCGTAGGGTCTCTAAGACTTCCCTAAGATGTAGGGCATGCTCTTCTTCATTTTTAGAGAAAACCATAATATCGTCTACAAAGACTACCACAAAATTTTTCAGAAACTCCCTAAACACCCTACTCATTAAGTCAACAAAGTAAGCGGGTGCATTCATCAGACCAAAAGGCATGACGAGCCACTCGAAGAAACCGTCAGGAGTTCTAAAGGCAGTCTTATCGATGCTATCTTCAGCCACCCTTAGCTGCTGAAATCATGTAGCCAAATCCAGTTGCGAGAAAACCGAAGCACCCACTAACTGATCTAATAGGTCGTCTATTCTCGGTAACGGGTGTCTGTTCTTCTTTGTTATCTTATTTAGCTCTCTATAGTCCACGCACAATCTAAGTGAACCATCGGCTTTTGTAGCAAAAACGACTGGAGCACCCCACTCCGAAATACTTCTTCTTATGAACCCCTTCTCAAGCAGTTCTTTCACTTGCTTACTGAGTTCTCTTCTCTCTCTCGGAGCCATGTGGCGCACTGGTAATGCTACTGGCTTTGCATTATCTACTAAGTATATTCGAAAGTCTATCTCACGCCTCGGGGGTAACCCTCGAACTTCATCGAAGACGTCAATATATTCACGGACCACACGAACAGATTTCAAATCATCATTGGATGCATCTAGGGATTCTAGGTAGCTAAGCATTACCAGACCTCTAGTGTCACAAGAAATATCAAGGGTCTTTCCACGATGAGTCAACAATCTAACTACCCTTCTTTCACAGTCTAGGATGTCCCCATATCAAGTTAGCCAATCCATACCTAGAATCAAGTCGTAGCCCATGAAGCCAAGAACAAAGGCGTTGCATTCAAACCCAACGCCTAAGACAGACATTGTAAAATCCCGACAAGTCATAGAAAGATGAGCCGAACCACCAATAGGATTTGAGACTACTATGGGATCCGAAACTAGACTAGTATTTAGGTGTAGTGTTTCAACTAATGAAGCAGACACAAACGAGTGTGAAGCACCAGAGTCAAACAAAGTACGAATAGGATGATCAAACAGAAAAACTAAACTTTCAACGAAAATCTTTCTACCTCTTTCTTGCAGCGGTGGGACCACGAGAGCCTGGACCTGCTCCTTTGCCTGCCCTGGTGCCATGAGAGCCTGAAGCTGCCCTCCAGAAGTCCTTTGCCCTTGCCCCTGTTTCCTTGGGGAATCCTTAACTTGATGACCTGCCTCTCCACAGTGGAAACAACCAATCTTCTTCTTTTTCCTACAGTCTTTACTCAGATGGCCTGGTGTCCTACAATTAAAGCACTTCTTCTTTCCTTTGCCATTATTGTTCTTCCCGCCTTTCTTGTTTTGTTGTTGTGGTTTCTTTTGATCTCCTTTCTTCTCAGGTGCCTTATTAGCATTGGTGCCTTTCTCCTCTTCATGCATAAGCGCCATGTCAACTAGTCTCTCAAAGGTGGCCCCCATAGGGATGTGGGTCATAGCTAAATGAAGCGGCTCGTTCAAACCCTTAACAAATCTCAGGGCCTTCTTTTCGGGTGTATTCACCAAGTCCAAGCCAAATCTCGCCAACTGGTTGAACTTGTTAACGTATTCTTTCACTGATAGATTCCCTTGCTTCAACGCCAAAAATCTTTCCATATATAAATGTTCTTCAGCCCATGAGAGAAACTTTGCCTCAAACCTACGCCTGAAATACGACCAAGTATCAACTGGACGCTCTCCATTAGTACCCTCCCACCAAAACGAGGCCTCATCCTTCATTAACCAGGCAGCTAACTGGACCTTTCTTCCATCTTCTACCTCAAAGATTCCAAACAATTCTTCCACCTCCTTTAGCCAATTTCGAGCTTCAACAAACGTCTTCGACCCATGAAAAGGTTTCCCGCCCATTGCCCGAAAGTCCTTGCATATCTTTGCGAAAGTGTCAACACGGGGAGGAGGAGGGGGAGGAGGAAGAGCATTTGCTGGGCCTACGACATTGGCCCTAGCTTCCAGATTCCTTCTAAACCATCCTGGTATCGGTATCCCCTTGGGTATCTCGGGAATTCCAGACATACTGAAAAGAAAAATGAAGAGATTCAAACAAAGAATTCGAAAGAAAGATATATGGCTCTTGGGGGTTATGTTTTCAAAATAAACTTTTCTCTTGAAAATACTTTCCTTAAAATGTACTTTTGAAAGTATTTCTTTATAAAAGTGCTTTTGAAAAATAGTTTTTCAAAATTCATATATGTTCTGGTAACCTTCAGCTTTGATACCACGTGTGACAACCGCGGGTATCGAACCCCCGACCTCCCGTAAAGCAACACCACACACTAACCACTGTGCTAAAAGATATTTATGTTAGCTTTTCAAGAGGGGTGTTACAAAATCTATATCTGGTAATAATAGAAGTCCTGAACCAAAACCCAGATTCAGGTATTTAATTGTCTTTTCATTCGTTGTCGTTTCGGCCTTATGAGCAATCCTCTGGGCTTCTTATTGATTTATGAGCCATTTCTTTGAGCTTTAATTTGTTTATGAGCCATTCATTGGGCTTTGATTTGATTTGGTGAGCCACTTCCTGGGCTTTGATTTTATTTGACAAGTTGCTTCCTTGGGATGTGATCAGCCGTTTCAACCTTGTTCTTTAAGAAGAGGTTGGACGTGCTTTAAAAGCTCCCTTCGAGCTTTCATTCTGAAACGACCCGAACTTCCCCGTGAAGGAAAACCAGGATCCTATGAATATAAATCTGCAAAACCAAAACTACTAGCTGCCCGTGTGGAAAATAGAGGCATCCAGAGTTTAGGTTAAAACAATAAACTCCAGGTCAGTCATGTGACTGGTGTGAGAACTAAAATAGTTATTTAAAACTTTACTTTAAATCAGATATATCAAGGGACCACGCCGTATAACACGGAACAGGTTTCCTCCCAAGAGTACTAGTGCGTATAACAAAACAGCGCAATGCATTTTGAAAAAATGAAGCTATTATAAGACCCAGGTCCAATCACACAATGCAACGCAAGCCGGAGGATAGGGTTTTCCCTTATAATAGCCAAACATGCTTGGTATGTTTAAAACAAATCATTTGATACTATTATAAGTGCATAGTGTATAAAACAACTTCAAATATAAATGTATCAATCCTAGACGGCATGGGTTCCATATATCATGTCGCCAATACTAGGCTCTATATTCAAAACCGAAATTGTCACATATTGGAAGTTGGATTTCCACCTATGAACCAAGGTAAGGGATCGTTCTTACCGCTTCGAGACTCTCTAGCCCAAACCTCAGGAACAACCACAACTGCACTTTGGATCGTCAGGGCCAGTCCATACGAGTGGATTAAAATGCCTGAACACTGCGTTTCCCTGCCCTATGGGGCATAAAATTGGTCTATATAAAGACCATACCATCCATCGGCTCCGTAGAGACTGATATAACCGAGGCGCCTCACTATCCATCATCCACATAAGTAAAACATCCGGGGGTGAAAAACCCAGACACCACTTCTAGCTTGAAGGAAACGCATGCCCTCCCTGAAGTCCTCTCCCGTTTCTGGTTCCCACCGAGGTGCGAGGCTCGCGAATTAACGCTACACAAATCTATGCTATATTAAAGCCGTTCTTTGATCATCAACCACAAGACTCTGATAATCAACAGAAACCTTGATCATTTGATCTCAGCATGCCACATAGGCAATTCATGCTATGCAAGCGATGTCTATCAATCACACAGAATGAAATCCGATGTCAGACACACATCCATTTACAAGTTCATTCTGGGTCTGAAAGAAACCGTAGGCACCTTATTCCTCATCCCGTATGTCCAATATAGGACAGAGGACCTCGCATATCCGGTCGATCTCCAAATACTTCTGGACGATCACCACTTATTACCTTGTCTTAGGTGTACAGCCCAATCAAGACATTAGTAATCATCCAAACGATGTGAAGACCTCCGGTCTTCCACCACCATCTTCATCCTCGACACATCGTCGAATCAGTTATTCAGAATGGGATAAACCCGGTCTTTCTGAATAACTCGCGTATATAATAAACAAGTGCTATAAAAACACAACATACGCCTCATTCCAATCCAGAATATTCCTTTATTCAAATATTCTTATATTTTGGGAAAAGTTCCCATTAATTTTGTCAAATATAAATTCTTTAAATTTATTCTTTAATATTCCTTTGGATCAAACCATTTACCATTTTCCAAACTAGCTGGGATTATCGCACCTTACCGAAGTAATCATTTGTTTAATTTCCCAATCCCAACCTATTCATCCCATTGAAGAAAAACTGGTATTACTCCATATCTAACACCATGGTGTTATCGGTAAATTCAATTACCATTTCACGTCCAAATCTAATTAAAGATTTAACTATCGCCTGGAGCAAAACTGGTAATACTCCATATCTAACACCACGGTGTTATCGGCAAATTCAATTACCATTTCACGTCCAAATCTAATTAAAGATTTAACTATCGCCTGGAGCAAAACTGGTGGTACTTCATTCACGATCATTTCTCGAATTTGATAATTTTGGTTATCAAATTCACCTTTAAATCTATTTAAAGATTCATTATTACTCTAATTCAGTTTTAATTTCCAGAAATCATTAGTTAATGATTTTCTTCAAAGTTAAGAAATTAATCTTATCTTTAACTGGGTTAAAGAACTAATGTCATTTAATACACAACTCACGATAAACGTAAAATCTAATTCCATTAATAATGGAATTTTCATGGAAAACAGATCGATATATATATATATATATTCGATATAAACTTCCATATCCAACAAATAATATAAATGGAATAACGGCAAAGCCTTTTAAATTCCATATATATTAACAGTCTTCCTCTATAGAAGCTCTCTTCAATTATTACCAAATCGAATCTCATTCAATTCCAATTTAATATGTTAAATTGAAAAACTTTACTTTGGAAAATCTCCTTTAAATCTTAACAAAAGATTTATAAATTCCAAATCACATTTCACTATAAATCGGATTAAAGAATGAATGTCACTAAAAACACAGTTCACCATAAACCCAATTCACATTCCGTTTTATTCCAATTATTAAATATAATTGGAAACTCTAACAATCTAAATTAAAATATTTATTCTCTTCACATGGGGTTTAAGGACAGTGTTATTGAAGACACCATTCACAACAAACCCCAAAATCCCATTCTTTTATTCCATTCCAATTAAATATTAATTAATTGAAAATTTCACTAAATCTATATAAAAAGATTTATTCTTTCCTCAACTGGGTTTAAGAACAGTGTTAGTGAAGACACCGTTCAAGACAAACCCAAAATCCCATTTGATATTAAATACAAGGCTCTGTATAGAAAAAATATCAGCTTATATTCAATATCAAATTCTGAAATCAACAAATATCGTATTGGAATAGCGATATATATATCTTACAAATTCCTCCAAAATATTCGTATAATCACCGAATCCAATATCGAAATATTCCGAAGATAATTTCGATTCCAATCCACTCCAATCAATATATTGGAGATTTTGGTTATTTTGAAAACCATTTCAAATCCAATTTATTTATTTAAAATATTGGATTTTTAATTCTAGGTTATAACTAGTTCATTTTGACAAAAATATATTTTTATCTTTTCAAATATGGAACTTTTCATCCCAATTCTTTCAAAATCATTTCTTATGATTTTACACTAATTACTGATGTTTTTAACAATCTTATCAAGGCCTATACAGTCGATTTCCATAAACGACCATCGAACTGCACTAACAACGACCTTTTCCAAATTTGATTTGTACATAATTCCAAATCGAACCGTTAGATTTCTAATTTCTAATATTATTTAGAAAGCCCTTTTCGATATGAACCCAACGGTTTCAGTTTTAGGAGAATCCAATGGTCGGATCTCGCGTAATGTCCATTCGAAGTCAATGGTCGAAATTCACGAACTACCGCAGTGCGGCACTTTCTATTCAAGCCATTATATTTATAATATATATTTCGTTGATTACTATTCAAACTGTATTTTATAAATTGTTTTAAATTCGTTTTCAAAACAATTTCAACTTCATATTCAATTTCAAATCAAAATTGAATATTTTATATCGTTAACTTATAAATGATAATATTTTCAAACATTAGATTTTGAAATCACTTCATTTTCGATATTCATTATAAAAATGAATAAAATCGATATAAATATCGTTCGCGTCAAAATGGCGCAAATCTAAACAACACGGCTTTGTATATTTAAATATTTTCGTGTCCATCCCAAATCGGACATCAAAATCAGATTTTGATCTTTTACTAAATATTATTTTTAAATATTCTTTATTATAAAATATTCGTTATTTTAAAATATTCATTGTTTCTGAACTGGAATCAGACACAATCAATTACCATATAATTTTATTTATATGGATTTCATACAACACATGTATATAACAACCATGATAAATAATCAACCATCATCCAGAGTGTAATTTACAACTATATAAGCATTAAATATAAATAATTAATGCTTATACAGCCTGTCAACCAATCGATTGACATACCACTAAACAATTGGGATTAGTGTACGTCATTTATCATCCCAACACCCGTGTGGGGTTTCAATCAACAAACACATATATTTTATTTGTGCAGTTGGGCGATGTGTAAAATTTATCGTCCCAATCCATATCAGTCAAATGGGTGTACATAAACAAATCATCTGATTTGTTTATGAATATTTATTTCAGCATGTAAATATTTTATTCAGTTCATATATACAATAAAAATGTGATTTTTATTGTTCAAATATTTTATTCAACTCAAATCACAATCACAATCAATTTTCACACAATACAATGCAATCAAACAAGTCATCCATGGTATGTGGACGACGGGGAGCAGTTCATATATGCAATTAAACAATAAATAACTGTACAAGAAATTATAGTGAGAAATTCTCACTTTGATTTTCCTCTCCGATAGTTTTATTTCTGAATTCCTGAACAGTCTAGATTTGAATTTGGCCGAAATTGCAACGTGCTCAGAATTGGACCCAGTTAGTCTTTTTGTGAAACTCTCGACTCCACGATCGCAACGGATCCAGTTTCGCATGATTTGGACCTCATACGGAAACGATATTGAATTAATTACATTGGTTAATTAACGATATAATTAATGAAATTAATTAACTAATTAAATTTAAGACTTCTTCCCCGTCAACTACCAGGCTGCGTCGAAATCCATATCAGAAAACTAGGGTTGGATTTTTGCCGCTGCCACCGCCGCCTTGGATCAGATCGGAGGTGCTGACGAGGATCTCCGTCGCGAGGGCTCCCCGCGCCGCCCACCCACGGTGAACTCGTTCACCTCCTGTAGTCAGAAATGGCTCTCGAACATCGCGCCATAGAGAGGCGATTTCTCTCGTTTCACTCAATGAAAACAAATTAAACTAGCATGGATTTGTAGCTTGTTCTTTGCTCTATAATTCTCGTTTAGAAGTTGGATTGAAACTCAAAATGGATTGGGAGATTTTTGGTTGAGAAGTTTTGAACGATTTCGTTCGTTCAACGAGAGGTGGCGGTTGATAATTAATGGGAGGGTTAGGGTTTAGATTTTTCTATTTATATAAATATTTTAATATATTTTAATTCCAATAATTCTTGTTTCTTGCCACGAACCCCAAATCAAACCCAACGACTATCACCCCTAGCTAAATACCCCCATTCTGGACACAATGGGATATGTTTCATAAGCCAATTCGGCTGGTTCGATAGGTTTTCCTTTAAATTAAATTATAAATCAGTATATATTTAATTTAAACGTACATTTCAATTTACCGGGGCCATATACTGACTCCAAAAATTACGTAAAAATTATTTCAAGCTTTCTTTTGACGATACAGTTCTAACAAAATTAATTTCGTCGAATTTGGAGACCGTTTGAAAAATGGTCGTTTTCTGGTCGATCCAATTTGACTGAAATTGACAAAACAAGTTTAGCTTCTCCACGCTCACATATTAATTCAGAAAATTATGAAAATAGGAATCTAGCAATAACTTGACATCCTGGATCCAACAAAAGTGGTTTCGTCGAAAATGGAGGTCGTTTGCAAAACGACTATTTTTAAGGGCTATATTTCCATAGCGACTATTCTGAATTTTCAACTGGGCGTAACTTTTTATTCCCGCTATGAAATTAAGATATTTTCAATTAGATTCTAATATTTTTGGTTTCACTAAAATCCGATTTATTTTGAACCCTGTACATTCATTTGAAATTTGAAATCGAATTTTCAAACTACCGCGCCATTTTCCAATTCCTTTTATAATTAAAATAAATATTTATATTCTAACTTTTATTCAAATAAATATATACGTTCTGATTCTATTCAAAAATAAATTTCTCATCGTAATTATTTAAAATAATTCGTTTTAAATATTCAAAATTCATTAAAATTGCCAAAATAAAAATTTTAAATTAGTTCTGATTTTCCGGGTTATTACAATCTCTGTAACACTCCACCCGCCAGGGTGTCTCTTGCAAGCACTCTGACTTTGGAGGGGCGTTTGAATCAGGTAAACATGCATAATGATATATCAAGGCAGAACAAGAACATGTGTATATATGTAAACAGAGTAAATAACATAGATAAAACAGCGGAAGATTTCAAACCATTTCAAAACAAGTCTGGTACAACATAATGTCAACTTTCCAAATACACAAGTCTAGATAAAAACAACATTGCTGAAAAACTGAAATACATAAGTACTATCCCCAAATAAGTGATAACCATAGCTAGCTTCATGTCGAAACCGTACATGAGCTGAAATCCCACAAGCAAGCAATCCGAAATCCAAGCTAAGCTCCAACGTTCCCACCCTGAGAACCTTGGGGGGGGGGGGAACGGAAGAAAAGAGGCGAAAGAAAACAGGTCAGTCAAAAAGACTGAGTAAGCCATACTACAATCAATGTAAACTGATAAAGTTAACTGACATGAGAAGCAGGGATGATCATAAGGATAACAACATACTAGCATGATGATTAACTAACAAGGTAGATAAAGGTGTCATCGCATAATCAGGATTTAGGTTTTTGCACCACAGGTGTACTAGCAAACTAACATGACTTGAATAAACAAGTATTGATCCCTTGGCCCAAGCTTTGGCCCAATAACATGAAGTGACCCTAATATGCGGTCCAACCCAACGGTCTAGTCAATCGGCTCCCTATAAGCCTAACTCGTCACGTGTTGGTGTCCATACGGCCCAAACATAATTGTAGTCAGACTGTGCCGGGTCTCCCGTCGGGTGTATCAAGCCCTAGGGTGGCAACCCCTGGACACCATAAACATGCGTGCACAGTCTCGATCTACTGGTACCCATGCATGTTTTACCCGGCTTCGGACTATGTGCACGACCATAAGTCCGCCCGGAACTACACCGGCGTACCACTCTGCCGTCGTTTTGGTCACTTACCTCCAGTTCAGTAATCGTGCTCCCTCCCTAGCCTAGACCCTAGGGCCTTAATGATACAAACTTGGGATTACTGCTGGAGTAGACCCCCATTGCTAGGATTTTTCTAGTGGGTTAAGTACGGTTTAACCCTCTTGCTAATCATGGATTAACTTGGTTAAGTGTAACGATGAGTTCACGACTTAACCCCGATTAATCTACCAAGCCCAAATTGGTTAAGTACTAAGTGGACCATGACTTAACCCTAATCACGAGGCATTAGTTAATTTAATGCGCCTTAACCTCTCACATTAGACCTTGTTGTGGTTACTAGTTAAGCCGGGCGGGTCCGGGTAGCTTTACACCACAACTTGGTCTAACCTCGGGTTCAAGGTACAACATGGCCAACTTCTCACATTGGGTCCTATTGTTTGTAGCAACTAGTTAAGCCGGTCGGTTCCGGGTAGGTTTACGCTACAAACTCAACCCAACCTCGAGTTGGTCACACTTATCTTTTCTAAGTGTCATGTCCATCATGATTCCAAAACATGTTACAAGTTTTCAAGCATTTGGGTAGACCTAACTTAATAGGTAAATTCCCAAAGGGTAGACCTAACTTAATAGGTAAATTCCCAAGCTTATGTTTTTATGTCTTTTAAGTTTACCCAACCCCAAACGCAATCCCATCGCTTACATATCGCAATAGCGCATAAAGGATAGAAAGAGGGAACTTGGCATAATCATGACATAAAGGTGTTGAAGCCACAAGTTCAACATGGTGGCATATGAAATGTACATGTGTTCATATACTTGCATATTAAATTTTTAGGCCTCAAAAGCATGCATAAAACCAAACTTAGCATATTGGTGATACATGGTGATGAATGGCATGTAGAGATGGCCATAAGTTCGCATTTAGCCTCACATGCAAGTTATCATAAGAGATATGATAACTTACATGTTGCCAAAATGCAACCTTTAGCATAAAGCTTGGAGCTTTAAGCTCATAAACCCAAGATAAGCTTGCATAACATGATAACATGAACAAAAGGATCAACCCAAACTTGCATAACATATCTTGCATATCATATGACAAACTTGCATATCAAACTTGCATAACATAACTTGCATATCATATGACAAACTTGCATATCAAACTTGCATAACATAACTTGATGAACTTGCATAACACATCATAGTAAACTTGCATAACACATCATAGTAAACTTGCATAACACATCATAGTAAACTTGCATATCATGGCAAACTTGCATATCATACATTTAACTTTAGAGTTTAAGTATGAAAGTAGAATAGGGCTTACAATGCTTATGAAGACACAAAAATATGATAAAGCCCTTATGCAACCAATTAAACCCAAAATGCAAGCTTCAATAGAAAAACCCTTAAGCCAAAATGATCAAAACCCTTGCTTTATGATGCAAATATAGAAACTTGACTTGAATGCAAACTAATGATGCTCATACAAGCTTGAAAACACTTGTATGCATGGAAAATCTCATAGAAATTTATTTAGGAATTTTATGAAGAGAGTGGAGGCCATGAGAGGATTGATTTTGCCATAGTTTAGTTGTATGAATGAATAATGATGATTTAGGGTTAGGTTAGGGCCTTATTTATAGAGATTAGGACTAGTTTCAACCCTAGGATTAAACCCTAGTTCCAATCTCAGCCCTCAAAACCGAATCTGGCCCCCAAGCTCAACACAAACCCAAAATGGTGCACCAGGCAACACTGCCCGGCTGGACCAAGTCGACAGCCAAGTCGACAGGGCTGTCGACTTGGGTCCAACCAAGTCGACTCCCAAGTCGACAGGGCTGTCGACTTAGGTGCTCTGGCGGGAACTTTCCCGCCTGGCCCAATCTTAACCTAATCTCCAATTTCAAACTTGAATTTGAAATCTGTTTTTGCTTTGGAATTTTCTGAAAACTTCGTTGGGCCTTAATCGGGTCATACGGAGTCCGATTTTCGAAAACTCGGACTCTATTTCGCGTATTTTTCTGAGACGAACGCAATGGCTTAGCACGTTTCCCTTGATTCAGATTTTAGAATTAAATTCTGCCTCGATTTATGTTATAACAGGTTATTGAAAATACGGGTTGTTACATTCTCCCCTCCTTAAAGGATTTCGTCCCCGAAATCTTCAAGTTGGGCAGAACGTATCCTACCATCCAATCATCCATCTACTCAAAACATCATCCACGAGTAATCGTTGTCCTTACAAGATTCTAAATGTTGTATGAACATAAGCAAAGGTGTGTGTATATGTACTTATCTAATGCAAATATCATCAATGCAAATTATGTTAGTGAAATGAATCCATATGTATGCAATTCCTAACATAATGTATAACATCTATATGTGTGCACATAACATACATCCATATGCAACATCCATGTGATAACACAAAAATTTTCATCCATGAATAAGCATAAACACTCATGCATATGCAATATGAGGAGTGTGTGAGCCGATCTAGTGCCTAACGTGTATAATGCATCCACGAGTAACCACTTGCAAACACTTGCAACCACTTGCAACCATCAAGCATAACATGTTTCAAACACATGTTTCATCCAAAGGGTTTCTACCTAAGGTTCTCATGACAAGATTAACACGATAAACTAGATAAACATGGATAGCAAAGAGAAAGATATGCTATCAAAGAAAAGAGATTGAGAGTGTACCCTCAAAAAGGAATGGATAAAGCCCACGCATCTTCTCCTCGGTTTCCCAAGTTGCGTCTTCTTCGGCTTCACCCCATTGAACCTTCACCAACTTGACCTCTCGATTCCTTAGCTTCTTGGTCTCCGTCCCCAAGATACGAATCGGAGCTCTCCTCAAGGTAGCCTCTTTCTCCACTTCCACATCTTTCAGAACAGTTGGCTCAACAACCTCTGCTGATTCATGTAAACACTTCCGGAGATGCGAAACATGAAAAACATCGTGTACTCCGGCAAGCTTCTCGGGCAACTCCACTCTATAAGCCATCTGCCCGATCCTCTCTATAATAGGGAATGGTCCAACAAACCTCGATACCAACTTCCCAACGGCTCCAAATCGGACCACATTCCGCAAAGGAGAAACCTTCACGAAAACCATATCCCCAACATCAAACTCCAAATCAGTTCTTCGCTTATTAGCATAGGATTTCTGTCGGTCTTGGGCCACTTTCATCCGTCTCCGAATCAACTCGACCTTCTCGGATGTATCTCTGATCATATCAGGCCCAAGTATAAGCTCATCTGTAGTCTCCCACCAACATGTAGGCGACTTGCACGGCCTCCCATATAAAGCTTCAAATGGTGCCATCCCTATGCTTGCCTGATAACTGTTATTATATGCAAACTCAACAAGAGGAAGATGGTTTTCCCAAGTACCACCAAAATCCAGAATACAAAGCCTCAATAGATCCTCGAGTACCCTATTCACCCTTTCGGTTTGACCGTCCGTCTGTGGGTGATAAGCCGTATTTAAATTCAACCTCGTTCCCATAGCTTCTTGCAAGCTATTCCAGAATTGACTTGTAAAGATTGGGTCACGGTCACTGACTATACTAGAAGGGACTCCATGAAGTCTCACAATCTCACGAAGATATACAGACGCTAGCCAAGATGCGGTTCTCTTGATCTTCACCGGAATGAAATGAGCACTCTTCGTAAGTCTATCCACAATAACCCAAATGCTCGTATTCCCTTTCCTTGACCTTGGTAGCCCATCGATAAAATCCATGGAAATACTCTCCCACTTCCAAAGTGGAACGTCTAGAGGATGCAATAGCCCACCGGGCTTCTTCGACTCGGCCTTAACTTGCTGGCAAATGATACATCTAGAGACAAACTCTGCCACATCCTTCTTCATCCCAGGCCAAAAGAAAATGTGCTTCATATCTTTATACATCTTATCTCCGCCCGAATGTATAGTCAACTTAGAGCGATGCGATTCCTCAAGAACTTTTCTGACTAAATCTTCTACCATTGGAACACATAACCTTCCGTCTCTCCTCAGCCAACCCTTGTCATCAATAGAATATCGAGCGAGATGACTAGACGCCTCTCCTCGAATCAGCTTATCCATAATCTCAACTATCTGAGGGTCTTCTCTCTGCGAAGCCCCAACTTGATCAAGAAGGGTAGGTCTGAGTTCCAGAGATGCTAAAGAACCGGTCATCGACTCAATCGCCAAAGAGAAATCAAAGGTCGCCACATACTCTAAATTCTTCATCTCAACGAATAGAGGACTCAGAGTCAACCTTTTTCTACTCAATGCATCTGCTACCACATTCCCCTTGCAGGGGTATAAGCTATCTCAAAATCGTAGGACGCCAAGAATTCCATCCATCTTTGTTGCCTTAGATTCAGATCCTTCTGAGAAAAGAGATACTTCAATGACTTGTGATCGGTATAAAGCTCAAATCTTTCTCCCAGAAGATAATGGCGCCAAGCCTTGAGTGCATATACTATTGCTGCCAACTCTAAGTCATGTGTGGGATAATTCTTCTCATGCACTTTGAGTTGTCTACCGCCAAAGCATATCACTCTTCCTTCTTGCATCAAAACAACTCCTAACCCCGTGCCACATGCATCGGTGTATACTGTAAATAACTTCCCTCCATCGGGCAAAGCTAGAACAGGTGCTGATGTAAGAGCTCTCTTGAGCTTCTGAAAAGCAAGCTCGCATTCTATGCTCCAAGCAAAAACTAAATTCTTGTTCGTCAATTTAGTGAGAGGAGCGGAAATCTTCGCGAAGTCCTTGATGAACTTCCGGTAAAAGCCTGCAAGACCTAGAAAACTTCTCACTTCGGTTGCATTCCTTGGAGTCTTCCAATCCTGAACTGCAACTACCTTAGCGGGATCCACCACTAAGCCTTGCTTAGATACTATATGCCCAAGGAATCTAACTTCCCTTCTCCAAAAGTGACACTTGGAGAACTTGGCCTTCAACTGATGCGCTCTAAGCATATCCATCACCTCCACGAGATGCCTTGCGTGCTCTTCCTCATCCTTAGAGAAGATCAGAATATCATCTACGAAGACCACGACAAACTTGTTCAAGAACTCCCTGAACACCCTACTCATCAAGTCCATGAAATATGTGGGTGCATTAGTCAAGCCGAACGGCATGACAAGCCATTCGAAGAATCCATCTGGCGTTCTGAACGCAGTCTTGTCTATACTATCTTCAGCTACCCTGAGCTGATGGAATCCAGTAGCAAGATCAAGCTGAGAGAAAGCAGAAGCACCGACAAGCTGATCAAAGAGATCATCAATCCTCGGTAACGGGTGTCTGTTCTTCTAAGTCAGCTAATTCAACTCTCGATAGTCAACACAAAGTCGGAGAGAACCATCTGCCTTGGTAGCAAATACCACAGGCGCTCCCCATTTAGATATACTTCGTCTAATGAAGTTCTTCTCAAGCAACTCCTTCACTTGCTTACTTAGCTCCCGTCTTTCATGCGGAGCCATGTGCCGAACGGGCAAAGAAACCGGCTTTGCATTATCCACCAGATAAATGCGGAAATCAATCTCTCGCTTAGGGGGCAACCCCCTAACTTCATCGAAAACATTCGGATACTCTCGAACCACTCTCACAGACTGAAGAGTTTCCATTGACGAGTCGAGTGATTCCAGATAGCACAACATGAGGGGACCTCTCGGATCACAAGAAATTTCTAGGGTGTTTCCGAGGCGAGTCACGAGCCTCACAACCCTATGCTCAAAATCTAGGATGGCTCCATATCTGGACAACCAATCCATGCCCAATATCAATCCGTATCCCCTAAAACCAAGAACATAAGCACTACACAAGAACTCTACACTCAGTATAGAGATCCTCAAATCCCCACATATCATAGATAGATGGGCGGAACCCCCACTAGGATTTGAGACACAAACGGGATCCTCCACCAAGCTAGTACTAAGGTGCAAACTATCAACAAGATCAGATGAGATAAAGCTATGCGATGCACCAGAATCAAACAAGGTACGAACTGGAAAATCAGAAATATATACAAGGCTCTCAACAGAAATACCACCTCGATCGGGAACTGGAGCGACATTGAGAGCATGAACTTGCCCTCCTGAAGGTCCAGCACGCTGAGTCTGACCCTGGCCTTGCCCTTGCTTCTTCGGGCAATCCTTACTGAAATGTCCAGTCTCACTGCAGAAAAAGCATTCACCATTCTTCCTTTTTCTCTTCTTACAATCCTTAATAAGATGCCCAACTGAACCGCAATAATGGAACTTCCCCTTGTTGTTCTTGCCCTTGTTATTGTTCCCCTTGTTGCCTTGACTCTTGTTCTTGTTCTTGTTCTGATTGCCTTGACTGCTCTGACCACTTGGATTTCCCTGATTTCCTTTCCACTGGGAATCAGTCTTCTTGGCTTGAGTATCATTCATCTTGACCTCTTTCTTAACATCTCCCTGAAGTAACGCCATATCAACCAAGCTCTCAAACGTGGCCCCATGGGGAATATGTGACATAGCCAGTCCCTGCAACGGCTCATTCAATCCTCTAGCAAAACGAAGAGCCTTCTTCTGAGGAGTATTTACCATATCCAAACCAAAACGAGCTAACTGATTGAACTTGTTCACATATTCTTTGACAGACATATCTCCTTGTTTCAAAGTTATGAACCTCTCCATTTGCAGATTCTCCTCAGCAGAAGATAGAAACTTAAGCACGAACCTTGCCATGAAATCGGCCCAAGTCTCAACAGGCCTAGTACCATTGGTGACTTCCCACCAATAAGCGGCTTCATCCTTCATAAGCCAAACCGCCAACAAGATCTTTCTCTGATCGTCTAACCCAAAGATAGCAAACAAATCCTCGGTCTCTTTCAACCAATTTCTGGCCTCTACAAAAGTCTCGGTGCCTTGAAAGTTCTTGCCACCCATTGCTTTGAAATCTTTGCAAGTCTTTGCAAAGTCAGCTTGAGGATGCTGAGGGGGAGGAGGAAGAGGAACCTCAGCGACAGGAGGAGGAGGAACATTAACTACTAGAGGAGGAGGAACATTAACTACCGGAGGAGGAGGAGGAGGAACATCTGCGGGGCCGGCTTCGGTCGCCCTAGCCTCCAAAAGTCTCCTATACCAAACAGGTACGTGCACTCCCTCCAGAATAGCAAAGTTATCGGCCATACTGAAAACGAAGAAAAAGACAGATTCAGAATGGAGAAAAACGAAGGAATTTTGCTAATGGCTTTTTGGGGAATAGCCTTTAAAATAAACTAGACTTTTCTTTGGAAAATACTTTATACTTGGTTTTGAAAATAGTTTTCCAAAAGTTTTCTAAAAACCTTTTTGTTCCTTCTCGTAAACCATATGCTCTAATACCAAATGTAACACCCCACCTCCGCCAGGGTGTCTCTTGCAAGCACTCTGACTTTGGAGGGGCGTTTGAATCAGGTAAACATGCATAATGATATATCAAGGCAGAACAAGAACATGTGTATATATTTAAACAGAGTAAATAACATAGATAAAACAGTGGAAGATTTCAAACCATTTCAAACCAAGTCTGGTACAACATAATGTCAACTTTCCAAATACACAAGTCTAGATAAAAACAACATTGCTGAAAAACTGAAATACATAAGTACTATCCCCAAATAAGTGATAACCATAGCTAGCTTCAGGTCGAAACCGTACATGAGCTGAAATCCCACAAGCAAGCAATCCGAAATCCAAGCTAAGCTCCAACGTTCCCATACTGAGAACCTGGGGGGGGGGGGGAACGGAAGAAAAGAGGCGAAAGAAAACAGGTCAGTCAAAAAGACTGAGTAAGCCCAACTACAATCAATGTAAACTGATAAAGTTAACTGACATGAGAAGCAGGGATGATCATAAGGATAACAACATACTAGCATAATGATTAACTAACAAGGTAGATAAAGGTGTCATCGCATAATCAGGATTTAGGTTTTTGCACCACAGGTGTACTAGCAAACTAACATGACTTGAATAAACAAGTATTGATCCCTTGGCCCAAGCTTTGGCCCAATAACATGAAGTGACCCTAATATGCGGTCCAACCCAACGGTCTAGTCGATCGGCTCCCTATAAGCCTAACTCGTCACGTGTTGGTGTCCATACGGCCCAAACATAATTGTAGTCAGACTGTGTCGGGTCTCCCGTCGGGTGTATCAAGCCCTAGGGTGGCAACCCCTGGACACCATAAACATGCGTGCACAGTCTCGATCTACTGGTACCCGTGCATGTTTTCCCCGGCTTCGGACTATGTGCACGACCATAAGTCCGCCTGGAACTACACCGGCGTACCACTCTGCCGTCGTTTTGGTCACTTACCTCCAGTTCAGTAATCGTGCTCCCTCCCTAGCCTAGACCCTAGGGCCTTAATGATACAAACTTGGGATTACTGCTGGATTGGACCCCCATTGTTAGGATTTTTCTAGTGGGTTAAATACGGTTTAACCCTCTTGCTAATCATGGATTAACTTGGTTAAGTGTAACGATGAGTTCACGACTTAACCCCGATTAATCTACCAAGCCCAAATTGGTTAAGTACTAAGTGGACCATGACTTAACCCTAATCACGAGGCATTAGTTAATTTAATGCGCCTTAACCTCTCACATTAGACCTTGTTGTGGTTACTAGTTAAGCCGGGCGGGTCCGGGTAGCTTTACACCACAACTTGGTCTAACCTCGGGTTCAAGGTACAACATGGCCAACTTCTCACATTGGGTCCTATTGTTTGTAGCAACTAGTTAAGCCGGTCGGTTCCGGGTAGGTTTACGCTACAAACTCAACCCAACCTCGAGTTGGTCACACTTATCTTTTCTAAGTGTCATGTCCATCATGATTCCAAAATATGTTACAAGTTTTCAAGCATTTGGGTAGACCTAACTTAATAGGTAAATTCCCAAAGGGTAGACCTAACTTAATAGGTAAATTCCCAAGCTTATGTTTTTATGTCTTTTAAGTTTACCCAACCCCAAACGCAATCCCATCGCTTACATATCGCAATAGCGCATAAAGGATAGAAAGAGGGAACTTGGCATAATCATGACATAAAGGTGTTGAAGCCACAAGTTCAACATGGTGGCATATGAAATGTACATGTGTTCATATACTTGCATATTACATTTTTAGGCCTCAAAAGCATGCATAAAACCAAACTTAGCATATTGGTGATACATGGTGATGAATGGCATGTAGAGATGGCCATAAGTTCGCATTTAGCCTCACATGCAAGTTATCATAAGAGATATGATAACTTACATGTTGCCAAAATGCAACCTTTAGCATAAAGCTTGGAGCTTTAAGCTCATAAACCCAAGATAAGCTTGCATAACATGATAACATGAACAAAAGGATCAACCCAAACTTGCATAACATATCTTGCATATCATATGACAACCTTGCATATCAAACTTGCATAACATAACTTGCATATCATATGACAAACTTGCATATCAAACTTGCATAACATAACTTGATGAACTTGCATAACACATCATAGTAAACTTGCATAACACATCATAGTAAACTTGCATAACACATCATAGTAAACTTGCATATCATGGCAAACTTGCATATCATACATTTAACTTTAGAGTTTAAGTATGAAAGTAGAATAGGGCTTACAATGCTTATGAAGACACAAAAATATGATAAAGCCCTTATGCAACCAATTAAACCCAAAATGCAAGCTTCAAAAGAAAAACCCTTAAGCCAAAATGATCAAAACCCTTGCTTTATGATGCAAATATAGAAACTTGACTTGAATGCAAGCTAATGATGCTCATACAAGCTTGAAAACACTTGTATGCATGGAAAATCTCATAGAAATTTATTTAGGAATTTTATGAAGAGAGTGGAGGCCATGAGAGGATTGATTTTGCCATAGTTTAGTTGTATGAATGAATAATGATGATTTAGGGTTAGGTTAGGGCCTTATTTATAGAGATTAGGACTAGTTTCAACCCTAGGATTAAACCCTAGTTCCAATCTCAGCCCTCAAAACCGAATCTGGCCCCCAAGCTCAACACAAACCCAAAATGGTGCACCAGGCAACACTGCCCGGCTGGACCAAGTCGACAGGGCTGTCGACTTGGGTCCAACCAAGTCGACTCCCAAGTCGACAGGGCTGTCGACTTGGGTGCTCTGGCGGGAACTTTCCCGCCTGGCCCAATCTTAACCTAATCTCCAATTTCAAACTTGAATTTGAAATCTGTTTTTGCTTTGGAATTTTCTAAAAACTTCGTTGGGCCTTAATCGGGTCATACGGAGTCCGATTTTCGAAAACTCGGACTCTATTTCGCGTATTTTTCTGAGACGAACGCAATGGCTTAGCCCGTTTCCCTTGATTCAGATTTTAGAATTAAATTCTGCCTCGATTTATGTTATAACAGGTTATTGAAAATACGGGTTGTTACAATCTCCCCCACTTAAAATCTTTTCGTCCTCGAAAAGGAATGGAGCTGAAAGTTGTTTTACAAACGAACTCAACTTTCAGTTTGGCTTTCATTCTTCAACTTTTCAATTTCTAAGAATTTTCAAATTCTTCAAAAATTTGGCTAACACCCTAAATTTTCGAAAAATTTCGCCGTAACCTCCTTTGTGTGGGGAGCACGGGAAAATCCCCAAACCGGCACATAGGCCCTCTCATCTCAAAAACAAAAAGAAAAAGAAAAAGCAAAGTGGCTCATCAAATCATCCAAACCGAAGAAATTAGTAAACATGTACCTATTTGTCGGGCATACAATTTTATTCCTCTTCTCTAGCCTCATTTTTTTGAAACAAAAATGTGTGATCTTATGAAGAGAAGAGAACACACACACACACACACACACATATATATATATATATATATATAATAAAATCAAAGATACAAAGTCCGACTATAGTACATAAGAATATAAGATAAAACCTACCACGTCTGTAACACCCCGTAATTCTGTAACACTAAGATTCACAAATCAAGGCAGAATTAAATTTTAAAATCAAAATCAAGGAAAACGGGCTGCGTCATTCCGTTCGTCTCAGAATTCTGCATGAAAACGAGTCCGAGTTTGCGTAAATCGGAGTCTGTATGAGGAAGATATTGCCTCCGGAAAATTCAGCGAAATTCAAATTTCAAAACAGGTCAGAAAAGGAGTTCAAATTCGAAAAACAGACCCAAGTTGGGCTGGGCAGGAATTTTCCCGCCGAAGGCACCCAGGTCGACTGGGTAGTAGACCTGGGGGTCGACCTCCCCGCTTTTTCCAGTTTTCTGCACCTAGTTCTTTCTGATGTATTTGGTCATGTTTTCTGACTAGATTCGTCCGCCTAACACTATATAAACAGCCCTAGACTCCTTCTCTATTCACAAATTCTTTTTTATCCTTATGCTGCCTCTGAGAAAATATATAAATAAATAAAAATAAGAAAATAATACGCAATTCTAAGACAAGGTTATGCTGCTCAAGTTGTCCAGAAGAGATTCAAATCAAGATTAAAGCTTCAAGATAAGGATTAAAGGCTAACGTCGCACGAATCATAGCAACGCCTTCTCTCTATTATAATCTAATCTCTGTAAGTCGGTTACTTTTTAGATTTGAACGCTTTCTCTATTCGTGACATGAAATTAAAGGAATAAAAGAATATGCCAAATCTTTCTATTCGAATCTATGCCTATTTCTTTGGACCTAATTAAGAACTGTTATGGTTCGAGAACAAATAAGACTGTGACTATGAAACTATGGACCTTAGAACCTTATGCCTCTTTGACTATAAACACTGCCTATGACTATGAACATTGCCTATGACTATGAACACCGCCTATGACTATGAACATTGCCTATGACTATGAACCTTGCCTATGACTGTGACTGTGACTGTGACTATGAGGATTATTCCCTCGACCATGAACACAAGCCTATGCCTTTGATTTGGAAACATAAACTATTGCCTATGACATAACAAGAACAACTGTGATTCATGACTAGGAAGTGTTGCTTAAGTTTTGAGACTGTGAAATTGGGTCTAAACCTGATTTTTTGTTCTGCCTATTCTTGGTTTTATTTGATTGTATACCTTGGGAATTTACCTATTCAGTTAGGTCTACCCATGTTCTTGAACCTACGTCTCTATTATGTCTATTCTTGGTTTTCTTTGGTTTTAGACCTTGGGAATTTACCTATTAAGTTAGGTCTACCCACGTTCTTGAACCTACGTCGTTATTCAACCCTTTTTATGCCAGATATTATGTCTATCTTTTGCATAGAATCTTTGGTTCATTCCCTGTTTTCTACGAATCTAGATTTATCTATAATCTAGATTGAATCGCGATTATACGAACGGTGGGAATACGATTTAGGCAAAATATGAAATTTACTAAAACGTAGTTATAAACTTGGAAATTGGCATAAATTGGGAACATGTATTATGGCATGTTCATAGAAATGCAAATTGGATAAATTTGACATGTATTATAGGATGTGTAATTTGAATCTAGTATTTACACGAATTGTGAACTAGAATAATAGGTCTAGTTTGACATGAACCGTAATTAGAATGTTAAATCAGAATTGGATTAGCTAATTTGGCATATTGGCGTAAATTGTGAGTAATTGTCATGTTTGACAAAAATCATGCTTAGTGACACTTAGTTTGGTATAGTTTACATACCAAAAAGCATAAATATGATTTAGAGGGGGAAATGGGCCATAAGAATGAATGTTGACAATTTACATTAAAAGAGTGGTTAGGAAATAAGTAAATTAGGAATGATTTACTTATAGAATTTGTCTTAAATGAGAAAATGTAAATTTAGACAAATTAAAGGTTTATTAACGACATCTCTTTCAATAACACACCAGAAAGTTCTAGGGTGACAGAAAGGATAGTGTCTAGGCTTGGGTTTGGAAAATACAAGTTTCCTGTTCTCCCTGGCTATCCCTAACTGATCCGACGGACGGGATGGTTACTTTCAAAACCTGGTTTGAAAATTAATCAAAACCCTTTGAACTTAGAAAACACGAATATGCCTAACCCGAGGTTAGACTGAGTTGCGATGTAAACCTGCCCGGAACCAACCAGCATATCCAGTATTCACAACAATATCTGTCTAATGTGAGTGGTAGCGACTTTAATTTATTTAGTTAAAGCTAGAACAAGAATGGTAGGGTTAAGTTAACTAAGACACTTAACCAATTCAACATGATAACCAGACCGGTGGGTGGGGTTAGGTTCATACAGACACTTAACACAGTTAAGCTAGAATGGGAGGGCTAAGTCCATAGGGACACTTAACCAACTTAACATGGTTACAAGACAAGATTTGTAGGGGTTAAGTAACTAAGAAAACACTTAGCCAAATTAACATGTTAACTAGTCTAGAAAGTGGGGTTAAGTAAAGTTAATACACTTAGCCAAATTAACATGTTAACTAGACTAGAGGTTGGGGTTAAGTAAGATTTAATAAACTTAGCCAATTTGATGTGTTAGCTGGGCTAGACCATAGGGTTAAGTAAACTTGAACACTTAACCAACAGATTGTGATAAAGGAATAGGGTTAAGTCTAAAACATGAAGGGATAATACTTAACCGTTAATAACATGTTAGTTAAAACAGACAGGCAAGGTTAAGTTAAAAAGGAACACTAAACCAATACAGGGAGAATGGGTAGGGTTAAGTAATAAGAAATACTTAACCAATATAACTTGGTTTGTGGTGGGGTTAAGTCAACATGAATTACTGATAACACTTAACCAGTTTGACAGGATAAATGAAGAGGGTTAAGTCGGCTTGAATTAACTAATGACACTTAACCAATCCAAATTGACGGGAAAGGGAACTAAGTAGTAAACCTTAGTTAAGAAAACAACGATTCGGGAAACTAAGTGGTAAATCTTAGTTAGTAAAACTAAGTAGTAATTCTTAGTATATCACGGGACGGAGCGAATGTCCGTCTGAGTAAAAAGAAGGCTCCAACGAATTGGGTTACGAAGCCCGAGGCTTCGAGGGGACGTGAGGGTACTCTTGGTATCCCTTTGTGAGGCTGCAGATGATTCTCCTGGGCTCACAGAGGTTAAGGTCTGCGTAGAAGAACCAGGGGTATGCCTTGGTTGCAATACATGGCAACCTAAAGACCAGGATAGACCAGCGTGATTCGGCGAGAAGACAGTAGCCCTGTGATAGCAACTCGTCGTCTACCATCCATCTTGAGTCAATCGAGATACGTGAAGCGGAAAGACAGAGAACTCCAAAAGACCATATACTTGCTATCTAGTTATGGGTGAGGATGGCCATAGGACAGAGGGGCACCGGGGGCCGGCGTATAGTTCTCATTTTCCAATGTGTGCCTTTCATTAGTTGAGGGAAGGGTCAAGTGGGACCATAGCCACTGGAATAAAAACAGACCTTAGCATCTGCATCGGCAGATATCTGAAAGCTCGCGACCGAGTTATGTATTCTTTGATTTGCCCTGTAACAGGACTCGGGTCGCACATTACAGGACATGTGCATCTAGACAAGCAATAACGATTTGTGATGCATGCGTGGGGAAGTATAGGAACATATACCACTCTAGGTAGTGTGTCCTAGACTTGGGGGCATCGTTCAACAAGTAGCACTAGTTGGACTAGGTGGCATAAACCCTGAATCCGAGAAGCGTTCAGCAGATAACGTAAACTCTAGTTAAATCTAGAAGGCACTTGGTAGAAAACCCTAGATTAAATCTAGGTAACAAATAATAAATGTATGCCTGAAGGCGATGGACAATACAGGGATTGGGATCACGTTATCGTTATTAGTTGGGACATTAGTTAGGTGGTGCAGAGATATAGAAACCAGTATAACAAGGAAATAGCGAAGCGGCGAAAGTATTAGAGCATATCCAGTTCGTCTTATCTGAGCATATCTTGTGTTAATCTTGTCTAATCTTGCTGACCCTATCATTATGGTGTTATCTTGTATTCAGTTAATTCATGTCGTTTTGTTTTTCCATGTTCACATGCTAGAAGTTACTGAACTTACTCAGGCTTTATGTCTGACTCTGTTTTCCTTTCATCTTCTTTTCTTCCGTTTCCCCACCCCCTCCCCCCCCCCCCCCCCAAGGTAGTGAAGGAGGGAATAGTATAGCTTAGGTTAAGTTGGACTGTCACTCTTTCCCAGCTTGAAGATTTGTCGAAGCTTTGCTTGGATTCTCTTTTCGGATGCTATGGCTGGTTCTTGCTACATTTGGGGAATATAAATGTATTTTTATGCTTCTTTATTTTGTAGGACAGATGATACTTTGATATTGTAAAGAAATCATTGTACAAACTATTTTATTAATAAAGCAAAGTTTTATTTTCCGCTGTTTAATTTCCGTCTGTCTTGTAATTTATATGCATCTTTTACCCTAAATGCTCCACAGAACTTAGTGCATTCCCTTTGTGAGTGACACTAACGGATGTGGGGTGTTACACGTGGTATCAGAGCCGAAGGTTACCAGATCAGGTAAAGGATTTGAAAAATCATTTTCAAAACTGTTTTAAAAGAAGCATTTTTAAAAGAAAAGATTTGTTTTAAAGGCATATTCCCCAAAGCCATATGCACTATCTTCTCTTCCTCTGTTTAAATTCTTGTCTCCTTCTTTCTTGAGTCTCTGGGGCTCCTAGCTTTCTGGGAGGTAACCTCATCGATGGGCAAAGTAGTGCCCGACTTCCATCCATAGCCGTAGTTGTTTCACTTACGGCCAGTTTTCTTTCAAGCTTATAGGGTTTTCTGTACGTTGGAAGTAGCCTTCGAGAGATTTGTCAACATGACTACACACGGAAGGGGATGAGGAGTTTGGCTAGGGAGCACAACCCTAGGATGAGGAATTCATGGATGTAAATTTAGCTCACGAAGGAGGAAGAATTTATAAAACCTAAGACAAGAGGAAGTATCTTTACTAGGGTATGATAGGGCATATACTTAAGGACAAGGGCAAGAACGAGGACGAGATTTTCAGAAGGACAAGTACATACTTTCACCACCAAGCGTACCTAGGAGAAAGGTAGTAAAGTTCTGTTGGAAGAGTCTAGTTTTGCTGTTCGTACTATTTCCTTTGGCTTTAGCACTTCGCATTTGTTCATATCCACTTCCATAGTTGAGTCTCTGCACCATAGTACTTGTATAGTAGAAAGATCCCACTAGAGTCTCGAATCCAATTGATGGTCCGACCAGTTTATTTTTGGTTAGTAGGGATTCGAGAAGAGCTATCAAGTTTTCTTATATCATCTCACGTAGATCATCTAAATTCGGAGGAGTTATTCCTTGGGTGCTTGTCTGATATTAGTTTAGGCCTTTGGGGCTTGTACTTGAGGAATGTCGAGTTCGACTAGGATGGTTTGCGTGAGAGATGAATAGTTGTGACAGGCACTCTAAAAAGCACGTAGTAACCTTTCGACCTTTATAGTTATGGCATGGTGGATAAGAGAGAGACCTCTAATCATCTTAGTACATACACTTGGTACCGTGATTGACATCTGTTTATTTTGGAATTGGAGGTCAGGAACTTCACAATCGTGAAGTTAAATTAGTTAAGATACAGTGGAGTAAAGCTCAAGAAGGCTAGATACTAGCATCATACCCTTTTCCTTAAGGGTGCATCCTTGATTTCTTTTGTAGGAGCTTTACGCATAATTGTTTCTCTCTTTCCAAGGTATATCACCTAGGTCATATCTTCGATACTTAGGTAGAAGCCAATGGATGTAAATGTTTGAAACATGTTATGGTTGGTGGTTGCAAGTGGTTGCTAATGGTTGCTCGTGGATGCATATGCATATGTATTAGGCACTAGATCAGTTCGGACGCTTTCATATTGCATTTACAGATATGTATTTGTTTGTAAGTTGAGCCTGATATGTTATCATATGGATGTTGCATATGAATGAATGGCTATGCACGCATGTAGTATTTACATAACTAGGGATGCTTGCGTACATGATTGGACGCATGGCACTGACATGATTCGCATTAAGGAGGTCAACTGAATCAGTAGACCGCCTGATTTTGCATTAGATAAAGACATATACACACACTATGCATATGAACATGAAAGCATTAGAAATCTTTTAAGGACAATGAATGCCTGTGATTGAGTGGATGAGTAGATGGTTGATTGGATGGTAGGACACATTCTTCCTAACTTGAAGATTTCGGGGACGAAATCCTTTTAAGTGGGGGAGAATGTAACACCCCGTAATTCTGTAACACTAAGATTCACAAATCAAGGCAGAATTAAATTTTAAAATCAAAATCAAGGGAAACGGGCTGCGCCATTGCGTTCGTCTCAGAATTCTGCATGAAAACGAGTCCGAGTTTGCGTAAATCGGAGTCCGTATGAGGAAGATATGGCCACCGGAAGATTCAGCGAAGTTCAAATTTCAAAACAGGTCAGAAAAGGAGTTCAAATTCGAAAAACAGACCCAGGTTGGGTTGGGCAGTAATTTTCCCGCCCAAGGCACCCAGGTCGACTGGGTAGTCGACCTAGGGATCGACCTCCCCGCTTTTTCCAGTTTTCTGCACCTGGTTCTTTCTGATGTATTTGGTCATGTTTTCTGACTAGATTCGTCCGCCTAACACTATATAAACAGCCCTAGACTCCTTCTCTATTCACAAATTCTTTTTTATCCTTATGCTGCCTCTGAGAAAATATATAAATAAATAAAAATAAGAAAATAATACGCAATTCCAAGACAAGGTTATGCTGCTCAAGTTGTCCAGAAGAGATTCAAATCAAGATTAAAGCTTCAAGATAAGGATTAAAGGCTAACGTCGCACGAATCATAGCAACGCCTTCTCTCTATTCTAATCTAATCTCTGTAAGTCGGTTACTTTTTATATTTGAACGCTTTCTCTATTCGTGACATGAAATTAAAGGAATAATAGAATATGCCAAATCTTTCTATTCGAATCTATGCCTATTTCTTTGGACCTAATTAAGAACTGTTATGGTTCGAGAACAAATAAGACTGTGACTATGAAACTATGGACCTTAGAACCATATGCCTCTTTGACTATAAACACTGCCTATGACTATGAACATTGCCTATGACTATGAACACCGCCTATGACTATGAACCTTGCCTATGACTGTGACTGTGACTATGAGGATTATTCCCTCGACCATGAACACAAGCCTATGCCTTTGATTTGGAAACATAAACTATTGCCTATGACATAACAAGAACAACTGTGATTCATGACTAGGAAGTGTTGCTTAAGTTTTGAGACTGTGAAATTGGGTCTAAACCTGATTTTCTGTTCTGCCTATTCTTGGTTTTCTTTGATTTTAGACCTTGGGAATTTACCTATTCAGTTAGGTCTACCCATGTTCTTGAACCTACGTCTCTATTATGTCTATTCTTGGTTTTCTTTGGTTTTAGACCTTGGGAATTTACCTATTAAGTTAGGTCTACCCATGTTCTTGAACCTACGTCGTTATTCAACCCTTTTTATGCCAGATATTATGTCTATCTTTTGCATAGAATCTTTGGTTCATTCCCTATTTTCTACGAATCTAGATTTATCTATAATCTAGATTGAATCGCGATTATACAAACGGTGGGAATACGATTTAGGCAAAATATGAAATTTACTAAAACGTAGTTATAAACTTGGAAATTGGCATAAATTGGGAACATGTATTATGGCATGTTCGTAGAAATGCAAATTGGATAAATTTGACATGAATTATAGGATGTGTAATTTGAATCTAGTATTTACAGGAATTGTGAACTAGAATAATAGGTCTAGTTTGACATGAACCGTAATTAGAATGTTAAATCAGAATTGGATTAGCTAATTTGGCATATTGGCGTAAATTGTGAGTAATTGTCATGTTTGACAAAAATCATGCTTAGTGACACTTAGTTTGGTATAGTTTACATACCAAAAAGCATAAATATGATTTAGAGGGGGAAATGGGCCATAAGAATGAATGTTGACAATTTACATTAAAAGAGTGGTTAGGAAATAAGTAAATTAGGAATGATTTACTTATAGAATTTGTCTTAAATGAGAAAATGTAAATTTAGACAAATTAAAGGTTTATTAACGACATCTCTTTCAATAACACACCAGAAAGTTCTAGGGTGACAGAGAGGATAGTGTCTAGGCTTGGGTTTGGAAAATACAAGTTTCCTGCTCCCCCTGGCTATTCCTAACAGATCCGACGGACGGGATGGTTACTTTTAAAACCTAGTTTGAAAATTAATCAAAACCCTTTGAACTTAGAAAACACGAATATGCCTAACCCGAGGTTAGACTGAGTTGCGATGTAAACCTGCCCGGAACCAACCGGCATATCCAGTATTCGCAACAATATCTGTCTAATGTGAGTGGTAGAAGCTTTAATTTATTTAGTTAAAGCTAGAACAAGAATGGTAGGGTTAAGTTAACTAAGACACTTAACCAAATCAACATGATAACCAGACCGGTGGGTGGGGTTAGGTTCATACAGACACTTAACACAGTTAAGGTAGAATGGGAGGGCTAAGTCCATAGGGACACTTAACCAACTTAACATGGTTACAAGACAAGATTTGTAGGGGTTAAGTAACTAAGAAAACACTTAGCCAAATTAACATGTTAACTATTCTAGAAAGTGGGGTTAAGTAAAGTTAATACACTTAGCCAAATTAACATGTTAACTAGACTAGAGGTTGGGGTTAAGTAAGATTTAATACACTTAGCCAATTTGATTTGTTAGCTGGGCTAGACCGTAGGGTTAAGTAAACTTGAACACTTAACCAACAGATTGTGATAAAGGAATAGGGTTAAGTCTAAAACATGAAGGGATAATACTTAACCGTTAATAACATGTTAGTTAAAACAGACAGGCAAGGTTAAGTTAAAAAGGAACACTGAACCAATACAGGGAGAATGGGTAGGGTTAAGTAATAAGAAATACTTAACCAATATAACTTGGTTTGTGGTGGGGTTAAATCAACATGAATTACTGATAACACTTAACCAGTTTGACAGGATAAATGAAGAGGGTTAAGTCGGCTTGAATTAACAAATGACACTTAACCAATCCAAATTGACGGGAAAGGGAACTAAGTAGTAAACCTTCGTTAAGAAAACAACGATTCGGGAAACTAAGTGGTAAATCTTAGTTAGTAAAACTAAGTAGTAATTCTTAGTATATCACGGGACGGAGCGAATGTCCGTCTGAGTAAAAAGAAGGCTCCAACGAATTGGGTTACGAAGCCCGAGGCTTCGAGGGGACGTGAGGGTACTCTTGGTATCCCTCTGTGAGGCTGCAGATGATTCTCCTGGGCTCACAGAGGTTAAGGTCTGCGTAGAAGAACCAGGGGTATGCCTTGGTTGCAATACATGGCAACCTAAAAACCAGGATGGACCAGCGTGATTCAGCGAAAAGACGGTAGCTCTGTGATAGCAACTCGTCATCTACCATCCATCTTGAGTCAATCGAGATACGTGAAGCGGAAAGGCGGAGAACTCCAAAAGACCATATACTTGCTATCTAGTTATGGGTGAGGATGGCCATAGGACAGAGGGGCACCGGGGGCCGGCGTATAGTTCTCATTTTCCAAGGTATGCCTTTCATTAGTTGAGGGAGGGGTCAAGTGGGACCATAACCACTGGAATAAAAACAGACCTTAGCATCTGCATCGACAGATATCTGAAAGCTCCCGACCGAGTTCTGTATTCCTTGATTTGCCCTGTAACAGGACTCGGGTCGCACATTACAGGACATGTGCATCTAGACAAGCGATAACGATTCGCGATACATGCGTGGGGAAGTATAGGAACATATACCACTCTAGGTAGTGTGTCCTAGACTTGGGGGCATCGTTCAACAAGTAGCACTCGTTGGACTAGGTGGCATAAACCCTGAATCTGAGAAGCGTTCAGCAGATAACGTAAACTCTAGTTAAATCTAGAAGGCACTTGGTAGAAAACCCTAGATTAAATCTAGGTAACAAATAATAAATGTATGCCTGAAGGCGATGGAAAATACAGGGATTGGGATCACGTTATCGTTACTAGTTGGGACATTAGTTAGGTGATGCAGAGATATAGAAACCAGTATAACAAGGAAATAGCGATGCGGCGAAAGTATTAGAGCATATCCAGTTCGTCTTATCTTAGCATATCTTGTGTTAATCTTGTCTAATCTTGCTGACCCTATCATCATGGTGTTATCTTGTATTCAGTTAATTCATGTCGTTTTGTTTTTCCATGTTCACATGCTAGAAGTTACTGAACTTACTCAGGCTTTATGTCTGACTCTGTTTTCCTTTCATCTTCTTTTCTTCCGTCCCCCCCCCCCCCCAGGCAGTAAAGGAGGGAATAGTATAGATCAGGTTAAGTTGGACTGTCACTCTTTCCCAGCTTGAAGATTTGTCGAAGCTTTGCTTGGATTCTCTTTTCGGATGCTATGGCTGGTTCTTGCTACATTTGGGGAATATAAATGTATTTTTATGCTTCTTTATTTTGTAAGACAGATGATACTCTGATATTGTAAAGAAATCATTGTACAAACTATTTTATTAATAAAGCAAAGTTTTATTTTCCGCCGTTTAATTTCCGTCTATCTTGTAATTTATCTGCATCTTTTACCCTATATGCTCCACGGAACTTAGTGCATTCTCTTTGTGAGTGACACTAACGGATGTGGGGTGTTACAACGTCTCTAGGGATGTAAGGATCGTAGATAGATGAGCTCCGGATAAACCACCGCCTATCTACTCCAATATCGAGTTCCGGCAAGGCCACCACCCGATATTGAAGTATATCTACTCCAATACAATAACCCATACTCTCTATGTAATATCAAAAATAATGAAGAATAACATCTAAAAACTCTCTAACAATAAGCCCAAATGAATAGCGAATCATCAATCCAAACAGCAATCCTCTAAGTCCCACAGTAATATCCATCAACTTGAACACCTGAAAAATACATAACTGCTACCAATCCATCCAGCTATCCGCTAAGTACTTCCTGAAATCAAACAACCTGTATCTGCGAAAAGCTCAACAAAACTATCAGTAATTTGTCACACATACATATATATATATGGAAGTATATGTGTGTGTATATATATATATTATATAAGCATATATATATATATATATATATATATATATTCATACATATTTGTCTACCATACATATTTGTGTAGAAGAAAAATACAATGAAAGAACTAATAAAAGAAATTAACAACCAATGCGATATCTATTACGAAAAAAACAGCTGATTCTAATAAAAAGATACAAACTAAAACTAACCTTAATCAATAAACTCTCAAAGCCCACTTTCCCAAATAGCTTGTAATGTGAATTAGACATCCATTCCAAACAAAAATAAACTATTTTGATAATTAAATTATCCGTAGAAACAGAATTATACTGAAAACATCTCTGATTTCTCTTAAACCAGATGGACCAACTTATGATAGTGACTAAAGAATCTAGAATGTAACTTTTACTACAATTATAAACAAATCTATAAGAATCCCAATAATCTACACAACTATTGAAAGAATTAGGGCAATTAAAAACAAATATCCTTAAAACCGTATTAAATATAAAATTTGTGATATTGCATGAGAAAAATAAATGATCAACATCCTCGTTCAAAAGATTACAAAAATAACACTTAACATCAAAAATGATATTTTTCCTTTTTAGAAGCTCAACCGTATTAAGTTTCTTATGAATGATTAACTACATTAGAAATTTGGCTTTAGGATGAGAATTAGATTTCCAAATAAACTTAAAAGGCCGAAATGAGATTCCCGAAAAGTTTATAAAGTTATACATAGAATTAACCGAATAAACTTGACTTTTATCCATACCCCAATTAATAGAGTCCTTATACTCATCAATGTGATATAATGATAACTTAGCATATAGTAAAGCTAATTGTCTTAACATTTCCCTTTCTAAGATATTATCAAAAGAAAACAACCATGGGGGGGGGGTCCAAGTCTCTTCTAAAAACATCTTTAATCAACGCATTTTTTAAATTACAATTATTAAAGAGTTCCCTGAATTCAATTTTAAGTGGTAATCTAGAAATCCAAATATCATGCCAAAAGTAAGTCATATCACCCGAATGAACAATCACCTTATAACCTAAGTTAAAAAAATCGGAGCACTTTAATACTGGCTTCCAAAAGTAAGATAATCTATTATACCGACTATCCCTAGATCCCACAATAAACTCTCCTCCTGAATAGTAAAATTTAGATACAATAAACTTCCACGTAGTCGATACTATAGGACACCTAAATTTCCACAACCATTTGGCTAATAAGGAGGAGTTAAAATTAACTAAATTAATGATCCCCAATCCCCCATCTTTCTTAGGCTTACAACACACTTCCCAGTTTACTAAACAATTGAAACCCCTACAAATAGGATCGCCACCCTCACTCCATAGGTAATTACGTCTTATTCTATTAATTTTTTCAATAACCCATTGAGGAAATCTATGTACAGACATCCAATAAGCAGGGATAGCAGATAGTACCGAATTAACCAAAACTAATCTACCTGCTCTAGACAAAAATCTATTGTTCCAACTTGATAGTCTACTATTAATTTTATAGATTATGACTAGCCAATCCTCCTTCTTTAGTTTCGAAGGCCTAATCTTAAAACCCAAATAATCAAAAGGGAATTTCATGATCGAATAGTTTAAGGTGCTAGCAACCATAGCCTCTACATTACCAAAACCATTAATGACCATAACAGAACTCTTGTTAAAATTAATTTTAAGACCTGATAACATCTCAAAACAATAAAGAATAAACTTGAGAGCAATAATGTGCTTAGGTAGGTGAGATGAAAATAACAAAGTATCATCTGTGAATTGAAGTATAGATAACTCAATGTTAAATTCCTCATTACCAACATTGCCCAAAACACCTAATCTCCCCGCTCTCTTGATAATTCTAGAAAAAACGTCAGCCGCTAAATTAAATAATAGAGGTGACAGGGGATCTCCCTGTCTAAGACCCCTCTTAGATTGGATCTTCTTTCCCATGACCCCATTGACAACGATATTAGAACTACCAAACCTAAGTAAAAGCATTATCCAATTAATCCATCAGACACTAAAACCTCTAGCAAGACATACTTCACATATGTAATCCCAGTCGATAGAATCAAAAGCTTTCTCAAAATCTAATTTCAAAATAGCACATGGAAAATTATTTTTAACACATACATTCATGTACTCTTATACAGCTGCCACTCCATCCATAATTTGTCTACCTTTAATAAAAGCAGTTTGTGAATGATCTATAAGATCATTCATCTTCCTACTAAGCCTATTCGCTAGAACTTTAGAAATGATCTTAACAGATACATTTATCAAAGAAATTGGTCTAAAATCCTTTAAAAATTTAGCACCCTCTCTCTTCTTAATAAGGATAACATTAGAAAAATTGAAATTACCTAGACACAAATCACCACTATAAAAATCATTAAATAATCTAATAACATCGGATTTCAAGACCTCCCAAAACTGTTTGTAAAACAGAACCGAAAAACCATCAGGCCCCGGAGCTTTGTCACTAGGCATATCACAAATAGCCTTATAAATCTCCTGTTCAGAAAAAGGTTTATCTAAATCTAATAACTCTCCCTTATCATCATTAGGGTAGATGTCCTTCCAATTAACGTTAATTCTTCTCTTGATCCTAGCCCCAATTTTTTTTTGTAATAATTGGTGAAAGCTTCATTTAAATCTCGCTGAACTGTCAATTCCTCATTATTTAAGAAAATAGAATGAATCAAATTATCACGTCTCCTCTTATTAGCCATACTATGAAAAAAATTCGTGTTATTATCACCTTCTTTAATCCATTGAACACGTGATCTTTGCTTCTACATTATTTCTTCCTTTTCCAAAATCAGTTTGAAGTCATTTGTAAGATTACTAAGTCTATCTCTCTCAACTAGGTTAAGAGTTCTAGATTCACCTAACTTATCTAAATCTAACATCTCACATAAAATCTTATCTTTCTTAATCCGAACACTTCCAAAAATATATTTGTTCCACCTCTTAAGAAAAAATCTTAATTTACCAAGTTTTGCGACAAAAATCTTTGCTGAATTTCCCTTGTACAAATTATTAAAATAGAATAATGCATTCCATTTGACAGTGACTAGCTTAATAAAACTGGTATCCAAAAGCCACATCTTTTCAAATTTAAAATTATTACTAATTAAAATATTAGAATCGCAGGAGAGAATTAAAGGGCAATGATCCGAATATAAAAAAGGTAAACCCTTTACTTTACAAATAGGAAATCTATCATCAAACTCAGTGCTTATAAAAAAATCTATCTAATAAGGCATAAGACGGACTACCCCTATCATTAGACCAGGTGAATGATCTATTGTTAAGCGGAATCTCAATCAAATTATTATCAAGAATGAAATCATTAAATTCCTCCATGTCTGAGAATTCACCTTCTCTAGGAGATCTCTCACCTAAAAACCTAGTAACATTAAAATCCCCCTACAATCCAAAGATTTGGGGCAAGATTCCTAAATTTGGAACATTCATCCCACAAACGTTTCCTCTCAACCTTAGTGTGAGGGCCATACACATTCGTAATGCCCAATAAAGAATTATCACTAAGTGAAGCTAATATAACGTGTAGTGAATGTAACTTAGGAAATTCCTGCACAAGTCTATATTGATTTTATTTCCAACCAATCATAAGCCCTCCTGCACTGCCAATTGACGGTAGACAGGCCCAATTACGAAAATGTGATCCACCTAATCTAGCGTAAAAACTAAAGTCAGGACTTTCAATTTTAGTCTCTTGAAGCAAAGCAATATCAATATAATAGTCTACAAAGGAAGTCCTGACTTTAGCACATTTTTTAGGTTCATTTAGACCTCTAATATTCCAACTAACAATCCTCATCAACCCAAAGAGGAAACTCTCTCTAGTTCCCTACTCCTAATAAACTCGGCATCTAACTCTATGTCAGAAAAAACAAATGCTGTGTCACTAGCAAGCTGAAATAACTGACTGGTCGAAAGACTACCTAATGCAAATGGAGAATAGTCACAACCATAAATAGTAACCATACCTGTGCCCAAGCTCGCATTACTACTACTAGCAATCGAGCTCGTGGACCTACCATGAGATGATGCATATCTGTGTCTTAACCTTGCACTTCGTCTAACCAATCTAGAATTGTGCTCTACTCTCCTCCACCCTCTGCTAGATGAAGGAGGAAAATCACCAAATTGAGTTGACCCTCCACTGATTTCAGTCATACCAACCAAACTCAAGTCTCTGGACTGCTAATCAGCCTCTACCCCCGAACGAGGCAAAGTACCAACCGTTTGAATTTCACAAAAGTACGAACTCCAAACCAAAGAACAGATTCTCACAGAAGACCCTCGCAACCAAATCGTGCAACCTGACCTATCCAAACCCACCATCCATTCATTCCTGCAACCCTCAAACAAACTGGAAGCCATCAAATTCTTCCAGTTTTCACCCTCACACACATTGTACACACTACCACATTCAACCTCCCTTAACTATCGACCTGTATTATCCATCAAAACATTCCTGTCCCACTTGGTATGGCCGCAACAACCTGACAGGTTCCACACCCCGTCCAACCATTCCCTATCAACATCATTACAATCCTCACTCACCCCATTCCCAGAAAATCCAGTCATTGGCTTTACACTCTTTGCAATTTTTACTTTACCAACTCTAAACCCCTTTTTGTGCTTCAATGAGGAAGGCACAGACTCTACTACCTTATCCATAGAACCCACTACTTCATCCATATAATCCGTCAGTACCTCAAATCTGCTCGACAAGTCTACATCCTCAGTCACACAACAGTCAATCTCCTCCTCCACACCATGAGGTAGAATGCAGCTCAACGAGCTCACAACATTACCATCCATGTCAATCATATCATCACCCGTCATAACTTCCTTACCTTTGCCATTCCTCCCCCACCTTACCAGTGTTTAACCAATCATCCATTCCGTTACCATAACAGTACAACACACAAGGATCAAAACACATGGGATCAGCCTTTAAACAAGTCCAATACCTCCCATCAACACCCTCCATCTCATCCACCAGACCCTCCTTACCATGGTCAACACCATCTTTTACAACTGATAATCCCTTCCTCCTAAACGACTCAGCCTCAAAAAGCATTGATTTCTTCACATTACTCAAGAAAGCCATGTCATCACCTTTGCACAATGACTGAAACTCTGGAATACAATGCTCGCAATTGACAGCAGTGTTGATCGTATCAAAATGAAATAGAATTCCATCCATCAACATTAGAGCTCTTTCCTTATTTCCCTTGTTCGAATCTGAAAATACTATCCTCACTTTCAACAGATTTAAACAAAACTGTAAAGCATGTTCCTTTCTGTTCAATGACCTCGGCAATGGTGGGTAAACAAAATCCACCGAACAGCTTTTGCACCACAATAACCCTTCAACAAGCCCTTCTAAGTGCCAACCCAACAACAACAACCAATATGACTCACCATTATCCTGATACGAGAAGTCACTAGCAAAAATTTCAATAAGTTCATACAGTTTCAGGCATAGTTTCAAACAATTGAAGTGCAGGAGATCGAATACAGTTTTTCCTCTATATGATTCTGGACAACTAGAGGATCGGTGCCCTATTCCTCTGCACATAAAATAGCGAATACCATTTCTACATTCCATCGCGTAATGACCAGAATCTCCACATTTCAAACAACATCTATCCTTTACATTTGCGCTTGAAAAGTCTACTACTAGGAGCAGTTTTCCAAAAACTATATGGCCCAGAATACTTAATTACATCAGCAAAGGATTTCTGAGTAGATATTGATTCGTACTGAGAAGAGATTGGGGCCGAAGAAGCAGAGAAAAAAAATTAGAATCTACCATATGGTTTACCTCATGAAATCTCGACAATATACTCTGTCTAAATGTGAGATTCAGCCTACCAGATTTAAGTTTAGTCTCTTCCCTGAGCCGAGCAGGAGCCGAATCTCTGATAATACCGGTAATTCCGTGATATATGTTTCTTGATTCACCACCAAATATAAGCACATCACCTGATTCGAGCATCACACTCTTGACCATTCCCCTGTCTTTCATTTCCTTGTATACAAATTCAGCCGTGTCACCAATGGAGAATGACACTACAGGGAATCCGGCTATGAGACTACCTTTACCTTTGTCTTTGTCTTGATGGAGACCCAATTTCCCATCATTATTATATTAATTTACTATACAAACATCCGGTTTCATGAATGGAATATCATCAACTCTCCCATTTTTCACAAATATTTCTTTTTGGGCTACATCAATTGAATCCCCAACCGGTAGTTTATACTCCTCAGGAATTTCAGGAGGAATCTCACCATCACATGAACGTCTATCTTCATACTTCCTTGTCACCGGGTTCTAGTTTTTTCCAAGGCACATCATATAAAGATTTAGTTTTGCACCATTATCATACCCCGGCCTATAAAACCCACCTTTTCCATTTCCAAGAAATTGACATTTTCTCACGATATTAATCTCATCATTGATACTTAAGTGCTTCTTTAACAAGATCATACCCGTGTTCAAGATTTGGTGATGAATTTCTACACTATCTGCTTCCTTACGAACAGTTTTTGATAAACCAACACAATCGAATCTTTTATGCCCAAATTTGCCGCAATTAAAACACTTTACTTGATTATTGCAGATACCCACCAAATGATTTGAATCTCCACATCTATAGCAACGTCTGCGACGATTCTGAGATCCAGATGTAATCAGATCTAAGAGAAATGATGTCGCCTTTTTCATCTCTTCATACGAACAAGAATTACTAGGAAAAAATTGATAAATCGGCGGATTGGAACAAGAATTGTTAAGCGATGAAGAAGGGAAAAAGTCGGCCACCATTTTTTCCGATTATTCTATCTCCTCTTCTCTAGCCTCCTTGCTATGACCTGTTCAATATATATATGCATGTACATGTATGCAATTTCAAACAATTTTCAATTCAGTCCAATATTTAATCAATTTGGCCCAATGGTTCAAAATTTCAACCAATATTCAAACAACACAATCAGTAATCAATTAGTTGATTATCGTTTCAAATACATAGCTTTTATACGTAGTCAAAAATCTTATTTTTCGTGCCAAATCACAACAATAACCCTATCTAGTTTTGGTTCTCAGACCAGTCAATCAGAAATATATAAAGGTCCCACTTTCGAAACTCGAACACAAATGCTGAGGACGACTAGTCAATCATCAGAGTTATCTCCGGGCGACTAAAGTGTGATTCTATATTTATCCAGTATATTAAAACTTCGAATATACGTTCATGACGCGTATTTGCAAAATCTCATATACTCGATTGTCCAAATTCAATATAAAATAAATAATCAAATACGTATAATTAGATTTTCAAAACAAAATGGGTTTTCATTTTTATTTTAAAAATAACACTCTTTGGACTCATTCTAGGACGCTACTGATACCATCTCTAACGAGTCATTCTTATTGGATATTCCTAATCCAATCTCTGATGAATCCTTTCGTTTGATTCTAACGTCCCTAGTTCTCCGAGCTCTGTAAACCAAAGCTCTGATACCAAAATGAAATGACCTGAACTTCCCCGTGAAGGAAAGCCCAGATTGAATTGAGAACATGACCAATCATAACACAAACAGAAGAACATTTCATTGCTTATTACAATAATTTACATTAGAGTACAAGAATATACAAAGTATAAATAAATATTATACATCAGAATAATATCAGAGATTTACAATTTACAACGCAGCGGAAAATAATACAAAACAAAACTGAAAGGAATATACGGATACAGAGCTTTCCGAATATCATTCCAGCTGTAAACTAGGATCCTGTGAATATAAATTTGCAAAACCAAAACTACTAGCTGCCGTGTGGAAAATAGGGGCACCGAGAGTATAAGTTAAAACAATAAACTCCAGGTCAGTCATGTGACTAGTGTGAGAACTAAAACAGTTATTTAAAACTTTACTTTAAATCAGATATATCAAGGGACCACACAGTATAACATGGAACGGGTTTCCTCCTAAGAGTACCAGTGCATATAACAAAACAACGTAAAGCTTTTTGGAAAAATGAAGCTATTATAAGACCCAGGTCCCATCACATAATGTAAGGCAAGTCGGAGGATAGGGTTTTCCCTTATAATAGCCAAACATGCTTGGTACGTTTAAAACAAATCATTTGATACTATTATAAGTGCATAGTGTATAAAACAACTTCAAATATAAATGTATCAATCCTAGACGGCATGGGTTCCATATATCATGTCGCCAATACTAGGCTCTACAATCAAAACCGAAATTATCACGTATTAGTAGTTGGATTTCCATCTGTGAACCAAGGCAAGGAATCATCCTTACCGCTTCGAGACTCTCTAGCCCAAGCCTCAGGAACAGCCATAACTACACCTTGGATCGTCAGGGTCGGTCCACACAGAGTGGATTAAAATGTCTGAACACTGTGTTTCCCGCCCTATGGGTCGTAAAATTGGTCTGTATAAAGACCATATCATCCATCGGCTCCGCAGAGACCGATATTACCGAGGCGCCTCGCTATCCATCATCCACATAAGTAAAACATTCGGGTATGCAAAACCCAAACACCACTCCTTGCTAGAAGGAAACGCATGCCCTCCCTGAAGTCCTCTCTAGTTTCTGGTTCACACCGAGGTGCAAGGCTCGCGAATTAACGCTACACAAAGCTATGCTATATTAAATCCGTGCTTTGATCATCAACCACAAGACTCTGCTTTTCAACAGAAGCCTTGATCATTTGCAACTCAGTATGCCACATAGGCAATTCACGCTATGCAACCGATGTCTATCAATCACACAGAATGAAATCCGATGTCAGACACACATCCATTTACAAGTTCATTCTGGGTTTGAACGAAACCGGAGGCACCTTATTCCTCGTCCCGTATGTCCAATACAGGAGAGAGGTCCTCGCATATCCGAACGATCTCCAAATACTTCTGGACGATCACCACTTATAACCTTGTCTTGGGTGTGCAGCCCAATCAAGACATCAGCAATCATCCAAACGATGTGAAGACCTCCAGTCTTCCACCACCGTCTTCATCCTCGACACATCGTCGAATCAGTTATTCAAAATGGGATAAACCCAGTTTTTCTGAATAACTCGCGTATATAGTAAACAAGTGCTATAAAAACACAACATACGCCTCATTCCAATCCAGAATATTCCTTTATTCAAATATTCTTACACTTTGGGAAAGGTTCCTATTAATTTTATCAAAGATAAATTCTTTAAATTTATTCTTTAATCTTCCTTTGGATATCAATTCAAACCATTTACGGTTTTCCAAACTAGTCGGGATTATCGCACCTTACTGAAGTAAATATTTTTTTTTTTAATTTCCCAATCCCAACCTATTCATCCCATTGAAGCAAAACTGGTAATACTCCATATCTAACACCACGGTGTTATCGGTAAGTTCAATTACCATTTCATGTCCAAATCTAATTAAAGATTTAACTATCGCCTGGAGCAAAACTGGTAATACTCCATATCTAACACCACGGTGTTATCGGTAAATTCAATTTCCATGTCACGTCCAAATCTAATTAAAGATTTAACTATCGCCTAGATCAAAACTGGTGGTACTCCATTCTCGATCATTTCTCGAATTTGATAATTTTAGTTATCAAATTCACCTTTAAATCTATTTAAAGATTCATTAAAACTCTAATTCAGTTTTAATTTCCAGAAATCATTAGTTAATGATTTTCTTCAAAGTTAAGAAATTGATCTTATCTTTAACTGGGTTAAAGAACTAATGTCATTTAAAACATAGCTCACGATAAGCCCAAAATCTCATCCAATTAACAATGGAATTTTCATGGAAATAAGATCGATATATATAATCGATATAAACTTCCATATCCAACCGATAATATAAACAGAATAACGGCAAAGCCTTTTAAATTCCATATATATTAACAGTCTTCCTCTATAGAAGCTCACTTCAATTATTACCAAATCAAATCCCATTCAGTTCCAATTTAATATGTTAAATTGGAAAACTTTACTTTGGAAAATCTCCTTTAAATCTTAACAAAAGATTTATAAATTCCTAATCACATTTCATTGTAAATCGGATTAAAGAACAAATGTCTCTTAAAACACAGTTTACGATAAACCCAATTCACATTCCATTTTATTCCAATTATTAAATATAACTGGAAACTCTAACAATTTTAATTAAAAGATTTATTCTCTTCAAATGGGGTTCAAGAACAGTGTTACTGAAGACACCGTTCACAACAAACCCCAAAATCCAATTCTTTTATTCCATTCCAATTATATATTAATTAATTGAAAATTTCACTAGATATATATATATATATATATATATATATATATATATATTTATTCTTTCCTCAACTTGGTATAAGAACAGTGTTAATGAAGACATTGTTCACGACAAACTCAAAATCTCATTTGATATTAAATACAAGGCTCTGTTTAGAAAATATATCGGCTTATATTCAATATCAAATTCTGAAATCAACAAATATCGTATTGGAATAACGATATATATATCTTCCAAATTCCTCCACAATATCCGTATAATCACGGAATCCAATATCGAAATATTCGGAAGAAAATTTCGATTCCAATCCATTCCAATCCATATATTGGAGATTTTGGTTATTTTTAAAACCATTTCAAATCCAATTTATTTATTTAAAAATATTGGATTTTTAATTCTAGTTCATAAATAGTTCATTGTGAAAAAAAATATTTTTATTTTTTCAAATATGGAATTTTTCAGCCCAATTCTTTCCAAATCATTTCTTATGATTTTACACTAATTATTGATGTTTTTAATAATTTTATCAAGGCTCGTATAGTCGATTTCCATAAACGGCCATCAAACTGCACTAACAGCGACATTTTCCAAATTTGATTTGGACATAATTGCAAATACAACCGTTAGATTTCTAATTTTTAATATTCGTTAGAAAGCCCTTTTCGATATGAACCCAACGGTTCTGGGTTTAGGAGAATCCGACGGTCGAATCTCCCATAATGTCCATTCGAAGTCAATGGTCGAAATTCGCGAACTACCATAGTGCGGCACGTTTTATTCAAGCCATTATATTACATGTAATATATATTTCATCGATTTCTATTTAAAACGTATTTTATAAATCGTTTCAAATTCGTTTTCAAAACGATTTCAACTTCATATTCAATTTCAAATCAAAATTGAATATTTTATATCATTTAACTTATAAATGATAATATTTTCAAACATCAGATTTTGAAATCACTTCATTTTCGATATTCATTATAAAAATGAATAAAATCGATATAAATATCGTTCGCGTCAAAATGGCGCAAATCTAAACAACATGGCTTTATATATTTAAATATTTTCGTGTCCATCCCAAATTGGACATCAAAATTAGATTTTGATCTTTTACTGGATATTATTTTAAAATGTTCTTTATTTTAAAATATTCGTTATTTTAAAATATTCATTCTTTCTGAACTGGAATCAGACACAGTCAATTACCATATAATTTTATTTTTATGGATTTCATACAACGCATTTATATAACAACCATGATAATAATCAACCATCATCCAGAGTGTAATTTACAACTGTATAAGCATTAAATATAAGTAATTAACGCTTATACAGCCTGTCAACCAATCGATTGACATACCACAAAACAATTGGGATTAGTGTACGTCAATTATTATACCAACACCCGTGTAGGGTTTCAATCAACAAACATATATATTTTATTTGTGCAGTTGGGCGATGTGTAAAATTTATCATCTTAATCCATATCAGTCAAATGGGTGTACATAAACAAATCGTCTAATTTGTTTATGAATATTTATTTCAACACATGAATATTTTATTCGGTTCATATATACAATATAAATGTGATTTTTATTGTTCAAATATTTTATTCAACTCAAATCACAATCAATTTTCACACAATACAATGCAATCAAACAAGTCGCCCATGTTCTGTGGACGACGGGGAGCAGTTCATATATGCAGTTATACAATAAATAACTATACAAGAAATTATAGTGAGAAATTCTCACTTTGATTTTCCTCTCCGACAGTTTTATTTCTAGTTCCTGAGCAGTCTGGATTTGAATTTTCCTGAAATTGCAACGTGCTCCAAATTGGACCCGGTTAGTCTTGTTGTGAAACTCTCGACTCCACGATCGCAACGGATCCAGTTTTGCGCGATTTGGACCTCGTACGGAAAAGATATTGAATTAATTACATTGGATAATTAACAATATAATTAACGAAATTAATTAACTAATTAAATTTAAAACCTTCTTCCGCGTCAACTATCAGGCCACGTCGAAACCCATATCATAAAACTAGGGTTGAATTTTTGCCGCTGCCACCGCCGCCTTGGATCAGATCGGAGGTGCTGACGAGGATCGTCGTCGCGAGGGCTCCCCGCGCCGCCCACCCACAATGAACTCGTTCGACTCCTGTAGCCGGAAACGGCTCTCGAACTTTGCACAATAGAGAGGCGATTTCTCTCGTTTCACTCAATGAAAACAAGTCAAAATAGCATGGATTTTTAGCTTGTTCTTTGCTCTATAATTCTCATTATGAAGTTGGTTTGAAACACAAAACGGATTGGGAGATTTTTTGCTGAGAAGTTTTGAACGATTTCATTCGTTCAACGAGAGATGGCGGCTGATAATTAATGGAAGGGTTAGGGTTTAGATTTTTCTATTTATATAAATATTTTAATATATTTTAATTCCAATAATTCTTGTTTCTTACCACGAACCCCAAATCAAACCCAACAACTGTCGCCCCTAGCTAAATACTCCCAATCTGGACACAATGGGATATGCTTCATAAGCCAATTCGGCTGTTTCGATAGGTTTTCCTTTAAATTAAATTATAAATCAGTATATATTTAATTTAAACATACATTTCAATTTACTGGGGCCATATACTGACTCCAAAAATTACAAAAAAATTATTTCTTGCTTTGTTTTGATGATAAAGTCCTAACAAAACTAATTTCATCGAATTTGGAGACCGTTTGAAAAATGGTCGTTTTCTGGTCGATCCAATTTGACTGAAATTGACAAAATATGTTTAGCTTCGCCACGCTCACATACTGATTTAGAAAATTATAAAAATTGGAATATAGAAATAACTTGACATTCCGGATCCAACAAAAGTGGTTTCGTCGAAAACGGAGGTCGTTTGCAAAACGGCTATTTTTAAGGGCTATATTTTCATAACGACTATTCTGAATTTTCAATTGGGCATAAATTTTTATTCCCGCTATGAAATTTGGATTTTTCGGATTCATTGGAAAGATATTTTCAATTAGATTCTAATATTTTTGGTTTCACTAAAATCCGGTTTAATTTGAACCTTGTACATTCATTTGAAATTTGAAATCAAATTTCCAAACTACCACGCCATTTTCCAATTCCTTTTATAATTGAAATAAATATTTTGTATTCTAACTTTGATTCAAATAAATATATATGTTCTAATTCTATTCAAAAATAAATTTCTCGTTGTAATTATTTAAAATAATTCATTTTAAATAATCAAAATTCATTAAAATTGCCAAAATAAAAAATTTAAATTGATTCTAATTTTCCGGGTTGTTACACATTCCCTTCTACGGGACAAGACGTAAGAAGAGGTGAAGCGTACTCATTTTTAGAGCAGAGGCAAGATGTGCTTAGTCGAAGCAGAGGTGGGACATCCTCATCTTTAAAGTAGAGGTAGGGTGTTTTAAGTGCTCCTCTGGAGCTTTCGTTCCCTTCTGTGGGATAAAGACATAAGCAGAGGTAGGACGTGCTCATCTTTAGAGAAGAGGGAGGACATGCTTAGTTGATTATAGTCCTGAGTAGACAGCTTGGGTGAGCACCCAACTTAATGGTGAGAACACATCTTGGTGGTGAGAAAACAGCTCGTGTAGTGATTAAAATGACCGAAAATTATAAACACACAAAGTGGAGCCAATGTTTCACAGATGGTCAAACCACATAATGACCATCAATGATCGACAAGGAAAGTGTAATCTGTATTAAGCTAGTAAATAGGCGAATTTAGCCTAATGTCACATAACTGCTGTCTTGAATCTAATGCTTATGGATGAATTGCAAATTCCACTATCAAACACAAAACTGATGTGTCAGAATTTGCCATGTCAAAGTGCTTAGAAATCTCTTCAATAGCATGGCATCCCATGTTTCGATCAAAATTTATAACGTACTCCATGGGAAAAACAACACAATTATTTTATGATGCTTGGCGGAAATAATTTATTAGCCTCATACTCACCAAGCCAATTACTCTAGTGAACCATTTATTACTTCTTAGTTTTTACTCACAAAAGAGGACGGAGCTCAAAATTTATCAAGGCTGAGATCCTACACTTAAACTTTGTATTGCAGAACCATCCACTGGATACGCAATTCCTAGTTAGGTCATCTAACACAAATCAAGCAAACTATCTAAAAACAAGCACATAATGTCCATAATACTTAGTGATTCTTCCATGAATAGAATAAAGATTATTTGTATCGGATAAAGTGTCACTAAGGGTATATACAACACCTAGTTATCCCTTTAAAGTGTAGGGCATGAAGGTACTACATGCCCTGGAGTTTTGCAAATGCGACAAGCGTGAGTTTTGGGACACTTACTAGTGTAATGGCCCCTTGATCTGCAATTGGAACAATTTCTATGAGTAGAGTTAGAAGTTCCAGATCCGAATGTTTCCCGCTTCCTTCCGAGCATGGTACTATTGCCACAAAAGCTAGCAAACCTGGATTTGGGATGTGTAGGCATAGAAGTGATTCCTGCCGCTAGGGTGTTTGTCTTTTGAGATCAAGAAGTTGTTGAGTTTATCCTGCTTGCCTCGGGTGAACTCTTTAAGGCGTCCTTCCTGGGTAAGCTCCTGAATTATGCCTTCAAGTACCTTGCACTCACCAGTTCTGTGCCCATTCGTCTTATGATACTTGTAATACTTTCCCATGTTGAACGGTTCTGGCGATTTTTATCTTTAAAAGAAACTGGTAAGTTGGCTCTCTCTTTTTCCACATCATATATGTGTGAGATAGGTTTTCTCAGGATTACAGAATTAGCATTAGAGTCTTGCTTCTTTAGCCTTTACCGATTCTTATCAAATCTGTGTTTCTCGCCTTAAAGAATTCGATTAAAGCTGGATTTCCCTTCTTCTCTACAGAAGCCATGATGTTTTCTTAAGTAAGATAATTCATCCATGCGGATGAACTTATCTGGTCGACAATGAAAATCTTGCAAGTATTTGCATCCACGAATGTATAGTACCTTCCAAAATCGTGTATTTTCAATCAATCTGGAATGAATGGCGATGAGTTTATCATGGTCGCTCACGTCCTTTGCTTTCAGGGCTTCAACATTAAATCTCTTTAGGTAGTCGCCCAAATATTCTCCTTTCCTTTGTTTTGTAATTGCAATGGCGGTGTAGTCCACAATCGGATCTTTGTAAATGCAGAACCATGCAGAGAACTCAGAAGAAAGCTGCTCCCAAGAGTAGATGGATTTTTCTTGATACTGGCGATACCATTTAATAAGTGATCCTCATAGCATCACCAGGAATATTTGACATCGAACAACCCCTTAGGCAATATAAAGATTTATTTGGCTACTGAAATTCGTGATATAATCGGCTGGGTCTATGGTTCCACAATATTTTATGGTTGGAATCTTCATATGTGATGGTATCTCCATGTTCATGATTTCATTGGTGAAGGGGTTTGCTCTTTCACTATTGTTAACCTGCTTATCCAATGTTCTCTTTCTCATATCTCCAAGGGAGTCTTTGACCTTGATGGCATTCTCATCCACGAAATTCGAGTTTGGAGGTTGTATTGGGTTATAGGATCCACCTACCTCAGCATTGCTCAAGCTAAATGATGGGACTATGTTTCCTTAGAGAGTGGCCATGTGAGCTGTTTCTTCATTAATGCTATTTAGTCTTTTTTTCCTTATCTCATCTGTTCTTAAATAGCTCTCGGATCATTGAGGCCTGAAGTAATAGTTCAATGTTTAGATGACCCTTGCTGAAATCTTTTATCTAGGGCCTAGCACTTCAATGCTTGACCAACAGGGTGGGATAACTATAACACCCCACGTTTTTAAATTAGATAATAAAATAAAATTTGGAAAGGTTTCACAATTTGGTCACGGAATTAGCATCATTGCATCCGCGATGATTTTCTGATCAATTTAGGCCTATGGTTTGCAGGAAGCAGATTTAAGATGAAAAAATATATTTTTAACTCAAATATTACAACAAACATGAAATGAAATATAAGAAGATAACTAAAAAGAACAATAACCACCAATGTTTTTAGTCTTGTTAACAAAAGCCTATGTAGCTCAACTGGTAAGGACGTGTCTCTCCCAAGTGAGTGGCACAAGTTCAAGTCCCGCTGGCGCCATATTTTTATTTTAGAGGAACGGCTGAAATAATACATATTCTAAGAGGAAAATATGGATAAATGCACATATAAGGAATATTATACATAAAAGTGAGTATAAAAATATATGTATACTTCGAATCCCGCTGCAAACCACTTTGGGGGTAAGGACGATAAGTATCCGTGTGCGACAACTATACAAAGCGGGGTAGATACACGACATAGGGTTTACTTAAGTGAGCGTCAATGTATGTTGTGATCTTAAGGTTCCCTATGATATCAAAAAATGTATACATGCATATGTAAATATATGCATATATATGTACAAAAATATATACGTATGAAAGAGTAATCGAAAATAAACCTGCAATGAATGAAAATAGGTAAGAATTAAATGACGGCATAACACCGTTTGAATTTTGAAAAAAGAGGTAAAAGTTGCGCGTATATATATACATATAAATTCAAATGTTGAGATAAAATGTTCAAGTTAAGAGCAGGATATAATTAATGCATAATAAATGAGAAACATGCAAGAAATAAGCTACCATTGAAATTAGAGTGCATTGAAAAGGAATAAAACAAAGTGTCATTAATTACAGCAATTAACGGACAAGAATCCAGAAGGTTATATGAGTGTGTACACACATAGAATTGAGATTTGAAACTATATATGTGTTATAAACGAAAAATTATAATTAAGATAAATTATAATAGAAAGATTATAAATCATTCAGGTTATGTTAGGAAGAGAATAAACAATTTTAATCAACGTTAAAACCAGAAAAACAAAATGAAGTGGAAAATATGCCTGGACCCAACATGGGTCGACCCAAGTTGGCATGGGTCGACCCAAGTGGACATGGGTCGTCCTATGGGTCGAACCAAGGGTCGACTAGGTTGAGCCTAGATCTGTTTTATGTGACGTGGTTTTCTGATTTGTGTGGTTCAAATTTTATTTGATTAAATCTAATGGTTCAGACTTTCTTGTACACCTATAAATAGACTAGCAGGGCCTAGCTCTAAACTCATATTTTATGAGATGCTACCTAGGCTCTGCCATTCTCTTCGCCCTCCAAATCTTTTCGAAAATTTAGAATATTAGTTTTAGGAAATTCTAATTCAAGATTTGAAGATAATGAATGTAAATTTACAAATAAGTGTTCAGAATTCTGATCAATGTGAGTAAGTTCGTGATCTGGTTTATTTAGGTTTCTCTTCCTTTTTCCCTCTTCTTTTAGTATCGTATATGTAAATCCTTGGTTGCTTAATATTAGATTCAGTTAGGGAGACCACGGAACAACAAATATGGATCAGATTCATGGATTAGGAATTATTACGTGAGTGGATTCTTTATTAATTAATGTTATATTTATCGTTTACATTCCCTGTCATCCTTAACATGTTAAAGAACTATAAGTTGTGATAATTGCGTTATAATTCATTTTCAGTTATGCTAAGAATACTACTGTTGTATAAATTTATTCGATGAATATGTTGATTGGGTTAAAATTACTGTAATACTGAGCTTGTGAGATTTACAACAAAAGTGAATTTGGTAATAATTGTGGTAATTGAGATTAAATCTACATAGAATATGTTGAGAACATTTCTGTCGTATATAGCATATTTCCATTAATCATCAATCTGAATTGGGAATTACTGTAAACACCGTAATTATGGAATTTACAAGATACATGAACATTTTCTTAACAGAATTATTATGCCAACAGGTTATAAACAGAATTACAGTAAAATTTGGAAATAATGAAAAAGAATAGATATGCCTAATTTATATGTAAAACTTACAGTAATTGAGAAATTGTAGATAACATCATTGGAGACACGAGGTTAAGTTCAACTTGTGGTAGAAGACTGCCCGGAACCGCCCTGCAAATCCAACATCCACTAGTGGTCAACTTAATGTGAGAGATTTGGTGCATAAACATATATAAAAATATATGTATGCAACATGAAATGAATAAATAAATATGTAAATGACATTGATTGTAATCGATGGAAATAAATGGTATGTGTGAAAATGTACAAGACGGTAAAGAGATAAATATTACAACAGTAAGAGTTTTGTTAACATTAAAGAACCAAAGAAAATGTGATAAACGGGGAATATAACCTATTATAACTAATTACATGAATGAGAATGGAATATAATAGGCAGGCTTGTCCTAGGGACAAGTGGAAATTATACATAGGTTATAATAAATGAAAAAGGGAACTTATTAATGAGCATTGGTTAAGAGAACTAAGTTAATAAGTAAACAACAATAGGTTGTGATGATATTGTAAGAATTATGGTCAAATAAGGAAGAATGAGGTAAACTTATGGAATGAAATAAGTTCTACTTAATTATATATTAAGTAACATGTTAACAGAAAACGTGTGGAATGAGATAAGATATACTTAATTATACATTAAGTAAAACATGTTATTGTAACTTGTAAACATGAAATTGGACAATGAATGACATTGTAATAATGTAAAAAGATTGTATATTACTTTTGTTCATTACAATCTAGGGAAAATAACAAGGTATGGTCTTATTAATGAACTTAAATGGGTTAAGTTATATCACGGAAGTAAAAAGAGAGAGGGGTCTGTTCCTTAGAGATATAAGTGGCTCAGAGAAAACGTGGTAACTTGAAAGAAAAGATAAAATGTGGATAATCAATCTTATAAGATAAGACAAGCCCACGATAAAAGATTAAACATAGGGTCTTATAACACGTTAGCGTGATGCGCATGGACCAATCCGCATGTTAATGATTACCGTTCCTATCTTTTCTTCTGTCCATTTCAGTAAATCAGTTGCTGTAGTTTTATTCATTTCATCTATACATCTTGTTCTTCGTATGTAAGTTTATTACAGTTTAGTATCAGCCCTATTTTATTAGAGATTTGTTCTTATTTATCCGAGTCTTCCATGTAAGAGCCTAGGGCGTTGTCCTTTTTATTTTGACGTTAAGTTTAGGCCTTCTTGAGCCTAAACCTTTTATGCGAAAAATTGGGTTTAAGAATGAAACTGACAATAGTAGCTCAATTGGGTAAAAATAAAAAGGATGAATTGGACTTAATTGAAATTATGCAAATAAAGACAATTGAACTGTAACTTTGATAACTGAATAAATGACATTTGGATAGACGCAACTGATAGGAATTGGGTTGTAAAATGAAATTAAACATAAGAGATGTTTATAGACAACCTGTAAATTGAAGTTTACATGCAACCTATGAAATGACAGAAAGTTACATAAAGGAAAGTAAGCTTATTAAACTTAAGGTTGGCAATAAAATTAAAACAAATAAATTAATAAGTGTAATTATTAGTGGTCCGTTCTGGCAGCATAAGCTGATTAGAGAAAATAAGTAGCCTATTAAGAAAATATGCAGCATGAGTCCGTTCCGACAGCAATGGCTGATTAGGGAAAATAAGAGGCTTGTAGTATTAGTCTGTTCCGGCAGTAAGAGTAGACTAATTAGGAAAAATAAGAGGCAATTTAAAATAATTAATTTTTAGCGATGTAGGCGTCTGTTGACAATACTATGGGGTTCTATGGTAGCTAGCCTGTCAGTAATAATTCTATAAGGGCCTTGGCGCTAGTAAATTAAATTTGGGGACTAAGTCCAGGGGATAATTATGTCGAATTGCATTTTGGTTGGGGACCCATATTAGTAAGTATTCCATTTTATCACTACACCAAGGTCTCGCAAGGAGGCGAAGACACACTTATATTGTACTGGGCAGTAAAAGGCCCAAACGAGGAGGTGGGTATGGGCGCATTTCAGCAGGGCGATGAGCGTGCATCGCACTGATTAGGGAAAGATAGTACATTGTGTCTCCTATGGTTAACTCTATGTCCTTTGAAGATGATGGGTCGGGTCTGATAAACTTGGGGTCATGGTCGACATAGGTTATCACGTTGGGGTACGTAAGTCGGCTGATGGGTAGTATTAGGAAATTCCTTCCTAATTATTATTTCAGTTTGAAGTTGTATAAGTGCAAAACATGCATAGCTATTATTATCATTAGTATGATCATTATCATCATCATTGTCATTAAATGAGAATAACCAATCCTTTTCATTCCTATCAGTATTTGTTTACTTTAAGGTGTGCACAGACACTTTTCTTTTTATTACACTAGAACTACCGTTTTATATATTTTCCTTAACTTATCAGTTGTGCTAGTGATCTTAGTAGCTCACTAGACTTTATGTCTGATCCATTTTCATATCTTGTTTCCTCTTTTCTTCCCCCCAAGCTTACAGGAAGAAAATGTATGGTTCAAAAATAGTTTTTTGATTCCATCATGAAGGATTCCTACAAAAGGCGGATTATTTCATGTTTCTTTCCCAAGGTTAGGTTGTATCTTTATTAACTATTTAGGGGGTAATATTGTTTTGTACTCTGATGTTGTTTTTACTGAGATTTTGAGACATGATGTTTTGTAACAATTTGGTTAACTTGTAATAAATATGGTTGTTGTCATTTAATATAAATTGTTCTCTTCTTCCACTATAAACTTATTTGTCTTTGTGTTATGAAATCTTAGTCTCTGTGATGTTTTATGTCTTTATACTTACAATGCTCCATGTTTCCTTAACAAAATCCTCATATATGCGACGTTAAGAAATGTGGGGTGTTACATTTGGTATTAGAACCTAAGGTTACAATATCACTAAAATTTTATTTTAAAAGAAATTATTTTTTAAAGAAAGCATATTTTTTGAAAACCAAAAAGTTTTTTTGAAAATAAAGTTATCCACTCTAGTCAGTTACAACCTTCCTTTATCTCTTTCTAATTCAGAATATCTTCATTAAGTCATCTATAGGATAACCTATATAAGCTTTTCTATGTATAGAAATCTCAAACCTTTATAGGTTGAAGTTTTGATCAATGGATAAGCCCGTTTAGCTTAGTGATTGAGAATGGTCAAAGTTAAAGAGGAACTTGCTGTTTAACAAAATACGGCTAATCATGGATGTGAAAATCTTGTTAGTTGGTAGATAAAAAGGGATATAAGGAAGTTAAGAATAACCTAGATTGATTGGTTTAGAAAACAGGATGAATTTCCAAAGTTTGATTTGTAATTAACATAGAAAACGTAACTGAAAGAATGAATTGATTAGTGCTGAGTAGGGATTTAGCAATATTGCGCACTACTCATCAACTAGGGAAAAGAAATATCTTGCAATTATGGATTTCTATTAATTAGATACATTAAATCCCCGATTGTGTGAGGATAGCACTAGTTGACTGTTCCACACTAGGTACTTTTCTAGGCGTAGTAGTAGTTTCTTAACCCCATAGAGAACTGGCTTGATTATCTTTAGTGAGTTGGGGTCAAAACTAATAATCTTGATTAAGGAGTTGTTTGAGGAATTTCGGGGTATGGGTTGGTTTGGGTCTAGTTAGATCAGCCACGTAATTGGTTATTCCATATTTTTGCATGAGTAGTAGAGTTTGATTGTGGTGCTCATATTCTAAGGCGTTAAGGTAGAGAAATTGGGAGGATGAATTACTTAGCCAGTTGGGGGCTGGTTTGACTGCAAGAAGAGGATTTGTCGGGCTAGGACATGCAGTTGACTAACTTTGAGGGGACTAACTTTGATATATCTTCCGACCCAAAGTGTTAGTCATGTTGGTATTCCTATTTTTCCTTATTGCATTTCTAATCAGTACCAATTCAGTTCTCTTTATATTATATATTCTAAATATGTTAAGAGGATGAAAATCATCTCCTAGGAGAGAGATTGATTTTCAGATTTATAATTGTGACAACGCAAAACTGGTAGCATTGTGGATAAACCACATGGTTTTGTAAGTGTAAGAGAGAATTGAGTTTCATGCTTATGATTTCCTAAGCTGTGGAGTTAGGATTTTGGCGAATGAGTTTGGAGTTTAGACAATTTACTTGTGTGATGAGTTATCTCAGATGTTGAAAGGGAAGTAGTTTTTCTTAAGGGTACGAATCATAGGCGCACCAGAGTGTTGATCTGTAAAGGGTTAATTGAAATGATTAATGTTACTCCCTAAACTATCTTTTGGTGGATTAGTGTAGTACTTATGTTGGAAATTTTAACATGTATTTTAGGGAAGTCGTTGAAATTTAGTTGTAGCAAAAAGATTTTTGGGAAAAACCAAGTAAGGAACTTTTTGAAAAGAGTAATGAGAGTGAGCATTTTTGAATTAGAAGTGTCGTTCTTCTTTGTTACAAAGACAATTAGTTCCTTTAGCTCGGTGGTAACCATAAGTGAATTGTTTTAGAAAGAAACAATCATCCTCATATAGATAATCTTTTGGAAATGATTGAGAGCCAAATTTTCCCTATGGTCAGATTTTTTTTGCTTACGTTTTTGAGCAGTGGAAAAAAGAAATATAGGAACAAAAGTTGCTTTTAGAGTGTCTAATGGATTTTTGGAATAGTTGCCATATCTTGGGCAAGCTTGTACCTAAGCCTAGTTATTGACATGCGTAATAGGGAGATTGGTAAGGTTTGTGTTCGTAACATGTTAGTCTAAAACGAAATTGGAAAACCTTCCTCAAATTAATGCTTTTACGCCAATTTTTTAAAAGTGACATTGGTAAGAAAATTTGTAAGAGTAGTTATTTGATATTAACTACCATTAGATTGTCATGAGAAAGGGACCATTGTCGATTATAGGAGAAGTCCGAGTTTTCAATAACCGTGGATTATTGGTTTGTTATTTCCTTACTAGGGATTGGGAATTTCTTTTACTGAATTTGAGTGTCTGATGGGTTTTGAGATTTCCTTGTAATAGTAAGGATGTAATTAACAATTCTTGGCTTCCTAAGGTTTAAGGTTTCATGTAATATCTCCGGAAATATTTTAAAGAACCAAAAGATTGAACCCGAAATTGTATCTTAAAATTGGATTAGAATCCATTATTTCTTATGTTCTATTATTAAGAATTGATTCTTATTAGAATTTCGCCATTAGGACAAAAGGGGTGGATCCTAGGAGTCCGACTAAATCTTTATATGACCATGAAGTTGAAGCAAATAACAAGTTTGGCCAGTGGACAAATGAGTAAAAGAACATGGAGATTTCAAACGGATATTTATGTTCCAAAGCAGGAAAATGAAGGAGGAAATACTTTTGAGGAAAATGAAAATTTTTGGAACCTCTTTGAGTTGAAATCCCATATGCAAATAATTTTAGAAAGAGAAATTTTGATGGACTAATGTGTGTTGATATGAAAATTTGTATTTTGGAAATTTTATAAAAGCATATATATATATACACATATGTATACATATAATTCAAAGACAAATTTTTGTAATTGAAAGTTTACCTCACTAAGATTTTTCAAATAAGGTTTTGAAAAATGTATGTATAAGTGGGTCCTTAAGGGATTGGACAATGTGAGTGGAGCAATTTAGGGAATACACGATAGTAAAGTAAAGACTGAAAAGCGGATGGTGGGGAAGAGGAAAGGGTGAATCTTCTTGTAAAGAAGGATAAGACTTGGGTTTTATTTTGCTTGGAATATTTTGATGGATTAGTTCACTCGAATTATTTCTTCCTAAAGTAACTAGGATCGATGAGATGAAAGAATTCTTACGAGGACTTGGTCAGAAGGACTCAGCAGTCTTAAGAAGAGCCATTCAGTTTAAAAGATGGGGAAAGAGTAAGTGAGTTGTGGTGAGGCACTAACAGATTCGATCATAAAATCTTATATCTCATAGGGAGAATTCAAGTTTCTTACCTATGTTATTTTGACAAGTACTTCCTTTTTGATATTCTACCAGTAGCCCCTTCCTTTGACTGGGACTTTCTTCTAAGATATCCTTAGGAAGGTTAAATATTAGGATTTAAGCTTACAGATGATAGGATATGGTTAAAACATATGCTTGAGATATGTTAGGTTTGATGTTTGCGAATGGATGCAAGTGTTTGCAAGTGGATGCAGTTGATGCATATACACACACTAGGCACTAGGATCGACTAAATATGGCACTTGCATATGGATATGTGTGCATTTTATTTTATTTCTATGGATGAAATATATGGATGTTGTCATATGATTTTTGCATGTGGACAATTGTAGATGCACACATATAGAATTATCTGTATCATTAGGATTTTTTTCATACATTTGGGTGCATGACACAAACATAATTGCATAAAAAGGAGGTCGAATGAATCAGTAGACCGTATAATCTTTTTCATTAGCTAGTATCATATACACTACACTATTACATATAAACATAAATTGCATCAGAAAAATTGAGGACTGCGGTTGCCAGTGGATGATGGATGAGTAGATAGATGTAGATGTAGAAAACACATATTATTCTTCCACCTTGAAGATTTCAGGGACGAAATCCTTTAAGGAGAGGAGAATGTAACAACCCAAATTTTTAACAAACAGTAATTAATTAACGAAATAATTAATTAAGGAATAAGTTGAGAAAATAAATGTTAACCTAAAAAATTATTGAGAATTGGGCAGCGGGGGTTGCACCATTGGGTTCGTTACGAAATTCTGGTTAAGATAGACATTTGGTTTGCTGAAAACAAATTTAAAACGAAGAAGTTATAAGCATTGAAAGATTAAACTAAAATCAGAAAGATTAAACTAAAATCAGAAGAAAAAAAAATAATGAAGTTGGGTCTACCCTCGGGTTGACCTAGGACCCAAGTCGGTCGACCCCTGTGTCGACCTACCTATAGGGAGGGTCGACCCAGGTCGTGGCCTGGCAACGTTGTTTGCCAGGCACGACTTCGCCCAATCGGGCTGTGCCTTTTTGGTTTTGTTAGGTGCTTTTAGATCCTTCTTCTAATTTGATGGAATAAAGTCTTAATCCAAAATCAACGAACCTAGACACACTAGATCTATTGTAAGTATGCTCCAAAACCTAATCCTTACTACTCCATTTCTCCGCCTCCATCTCAAATAACCCTCTTCTTAAATATATTTCAAATGGAGTACTGAGGCTGAGTTCTACACATATTTTGGAGAATATTCATCGATAGAGATTTCTTATCGAAGCTTAATAGATTTTCTTAAATTTTAGGTGAGTGCTTTTTGTGATTACAAGATTTCTACCAAGTTGAGGTTAAATTGATTCAATAGTAGTTATCGTGGTTTCAGATCTGAACATTTCTATGGTTGTACATAGACCTAGTTTATTTGTGGTTTATTTACAAATCCAGCTATTCCTAGTTCCCTTTCTGTAAATAATTCTTGTAAACCTGATTACCATTTCTATCCTTTCTTCTATCTATTTCAGTAAATTTATTACTGTAGTTTTATTTAGTTCATCAATACCTCTTGTTCTTCGTATGTAATTTTAAAGTTCAATATCAGCCTTATTTTATTCCAAATCAATTTTTATTTATCTGAACCTAGGCAATGCAAGAGCCTAGGCCATTGTCCTTTTTATTTTGACTTTGAGTTTAGGCCTTCTTGAGCCTAAACCTTTTATTTCTTCTTATTTATGCACAAATTTTGGTTAAAGAATGAAATTGACAATAGTAGCACAATTGGGGAAACAATAAGAAATATGTATAAAAAGGATAAATTGGGCTTAATTGAAATTGTGCAAATAAAGAAAATAGAATGGTAACTTTGATAACTTAATAAATGACATTTGGATAGGCGCAAATGACGGGAGTTAGGTTGTAAAATGAAATTAAACATAGGAGATGTTTATTGACAACCTGCAAATTGAAGTTTACATGTAATCTATGAAATAACAGAAAGTTACATAAACGAAAGTAGGATTATTAATAAACTTAAGATTAGCGTTAAGTTTAAGTAAATTAATTAATAATCATAAGCAGTAATGATCCATTCCGATAGCATAAACTGATTTGGGAAAATAAGTGTCTTATTAAGAAAATATGTAGGAGTCTGTTCCGGCAGCGACAACTGATTAGGGAAAATAAAAGGTTCCTAGTACTGGTCTGTTCCGGTATTGAGAGTAGACTGATTAGGGAAAATAAGAGGCCAATTAAAATAATTAAGTTTAGTGACCTAGGCATTTGTTAACAATACTATGGGGGTCTAAGGTAGCTAGGTGGACAACAATAATTTTGTGGGGGCCTTGGTGTTAGTAAATTAAATTTGGGGACTAAGTTTAGGGGTGACTTATGTCGAATTGCATTTTGATTGGGGATTAGTACAAGTCATTATTCCTTTTTATCACAACACCGAGGTCTCACGAGAAGGCGAAGGCACGTTTATACTGTACTGGATAGTAAGAGGTCCAAATGACGAGGTGAGTACGAACGCGTTCCGACGGACGATGAGCGTGCATCGCACCGATTAGAGAAGATAAGACGTTATGACACCTGTGGTTAACGCTTTGTCCTTAGAAGCTGGTCGGGTCAAATAAACCCGGGGCCATAGTCGACATAGGTTATCACGTTGGGGTATGTGAGTCGTTCGATGGGTATTATTAGAAAATTCCTTCCTAATTATTTATTTCAGTTTGAAGTTGTAGAAGTCCAAAACTGTCATTGCCATCATCATCATTATCATTAAATGAGAGTAACCAATCCTTTATGTGATTTCTATCAGTATTTGTTCACTTTTAGGAGTGCACATACACTTATCCTTTTATGACACTAGAACTACTATTTTATCTATTTTCCTTAACTTATCAGTCATGCTAGTAATCATAGCAACTCACTAGAATTAATGTCTGAACCATTTTCCTTTCTTGTTTCCTCTTTTCTTCCCTTTCCCTACCAGACTTACAGTGAGAAAGTGTATAGTTCATAGTTTTTTGTTGATTCCATCACAAAGGATTCTTGTAAAAGGTGGATTATTTTTTCTGTTTCTTTCGCAAGGTTAGGTTGTATCTTTGTTAATGGATAACGTTAGTTTGTACTCTAATGTTGTTTTGACTGAGATTTTAAGACATGATGTTTTGTAGTAATTTGGTTAACCACTAATAAATAAGGTTTTTGTCATTTTAATATAAATTGTTCTCTTCTTCCGCTGTAAACTTATTTGTCCATGTCTTGTGAAATCTTAGTCTTTATGATGTTTTATTTCTTTATACCTACAACGCACCATGTTTTCTTACTGAAATCCTCATACGGGTGACGTTAAGAAATGTGGGATGTTACAAATATATGTATATATATCAAGTTGCTGGGCTATTCATGGGAATGTTGAATCCCATGTGAGGCTATTGGGTTTCTTAATAAATTGTAATTGGCAGGTTGTTCGGTCTTTTATTGGGTAGTTGGGCCCAGTATCAATCTGTTGGGTTATTTATTAGGCTTTTAGGTCATATCCGTAACATCCCGCGCCCTTATTGTTACCCAAAGTAGGATCCCATTAAAAAATGTAGAGCGTTGTAGGTCTAAAGACATAAATATATTAGATAGGCTAAGATTTCATAAGACAAAACATAATGAAATACAACAGAAGGAGAAGAATATTTACATTAAAATGACAAAACCATTTTATTTCAATTGAACCAAATTATCATAAAATATTATGTCTCAAAATTCCAGTCAAAAACAACATTAGAGTACATAATAATACACTACAATAAAAACACCATATTACAACGGTGGAAAACAGTTGTAAAATATACATTTTACAACAGTGGAGCCACAGTCGTCTATTAAGAAGTTGTAATAGGCTAAAATCTTTTGCAACTTTTTTGCACAGTTGCGACACCATTGTAAAATGTATATTTTACAACTGTTTTCCACTGTTGTAATAAACTATTGTAATATATTTTATTAGAAGTATAATTTAAAGTTGTAATATATGAACAAATTATATACATATTATTAATAAAAGAATTCATTTCAGACCACATTATCTATAAAACTGAAGATATCAAACAAACTTGAAACATGAACCAAAACAATATATTAGAATTTTCAAACTCTCATCATTTTTTTATAAATCATACAAGTATCTCAAGTACATAAAGAAACTACAAAGTTCATTATCCAAGACTCCAAAATCCAAACGACTTGAAGTCATCTTTCATAAATATACATCACTAAGAGTAATACAAACATAATGAGATTGAGATTTGCTCGCAAAGCTGCAGGTCTTGCAATGATCTTCATTCTTGAGTTGACTTCCAATGAATTTGATAATTTCTTGCAATGTTGCTGGTGTTATTGAATTAAACTCAATGAATACTCAAACTTTACTACAAAAACTGCCTAAATTAAGAATGCCTGGTGTTATGTAGTCCTCGGATAAACGGCACGGGTAATAAAAATCAAACCTTTTGAGTTTGGTCCAACATATGCTTTCCAGATTAACATGTAACCTGTGCCATCCTCTGAAATAAACATGTAACCTGCTAGGACAAAAATCACTAATAAAAATGTATACTGTTTCTTTTGTTGAATGATAGAGAAAATAAACATGTAATCGGAACAAAGTTTTGCAAGGAAAACCAATATTTCCATCATTTTAAATAAATTCCATAACAAACCTATTAATCATTGTAAACATTTCAATTCATTTACATACACCATTCAACATGTAAATTAATTTATCAATTTTAACATGGAATTGATTCGCTATTAAAATCTAAAATCCCTAAGATTAACAGTAGAAACTCAATGGGATGAGAAAAAATAGTAGCTCAAATCCTAAAATTTTACTAATTGCGAGATTCTTACCATTGTAGATCGATCAAAAACCAAAATGATTACAGACCCAATTTGTAGCAAGGATTGGTTGAGTGAATATGTGCTTTCAGATTTGTAGCAAGGATCTGTGGAGTGAAGACTAATTAGCGCCCAATTTTTTTGCAAACACAAATGGGTGAAAATAGATATTCATGGAAGGAATTCCAAAATCCATAGCTTCGGCTTCAAGAAAATGTTTTGTGGATGCTAGATCAAATTTTTTAAGAACATCACCTACAAATTAACTGTAAAATTTTTGACAAAAAGAAAAAGAAAATAAAGAGGAAAAATGGAAGGAGAAAAAGTTCTAGGGCTAAAGGGTACGAGCAGCAAGTGTTGCTTTAAAGAATTTAGCAAAAAGTTAATCACGTGACGCATTTGAGAGGGATGTACGGAGGGAATTGAGGGAGCCAAAATTTTCATGGTGGAGGGAAAAATTTCAGAGTGGAGGGAAAATTGTAGATTGGAGCCGACATTTGAATAAATAATACAACTAGTAAAATGAGGGGCTGCTAAATACATACGCTTATTACAACTTGTGGAGCAAAAAAGTTGTAAAAATATAGTTGTAAAAAAAGTATTTTTGTTGTAGTGATAGTACTTATTAATATTTAATCAAAATTATTTTGGTATTGTATGCTAAATATTAATTTTACATTGATTATTAATTAATACTATTTTATTTAATTATTTATTGTTTTTATATTTATTTTAATTATTTAATAATTATTTAACTTTTATATATTATTTAGTATTGATTATTAAATTTTAACTATTATTCAAATAATTATTGTTTAAAAAACAAAGAATTTATTATATATTAATTATTAGTTCTATTATTTAAAAGTAACTATTATCTATAATTAATTATTTTGCAATTATTTATAATTTATTCACAATTAACTGACAAGGAAAAAGACTTGTTAAAAATATTAATTATTTAATAATAATTAATAAATATTATTGATTCCTAAGTTTATTATTAATTATAATTAAATATTTATATAATTAGCTATTAAATATAAATATTATAAACATGTAGTTTGTAATAGGCATCTATTACAACTAACAAAATGAAAAGTTGTTAAAAATAAGTTTATTACAACATTAGGGAATGGACAGTTGTAAAAAACATCTATTACAACGGTGCTTTTAACACCATTGTAAAATTAAAGTTGTAATATGGTGTTTTTGTTGTAGTGATATTATTCCCCGAGTAGTCACAAGAAACAACCAAACCGTGAAAAAGAAACAAAAAGCAATATATTTAATGCAAGAATACTCCAAGACAAAATCAGTTAAGAAATCTGAACTATGCACTTCCTGCGAGCCTGGGCTGAAGAAAAGAGGAAAGAGGAAAAAATGGGTCAGACATAAAATCTGATGAGCTATTATGATTACTAGCATGATAGAATAAGCAAAGAAAATAACTAAAACAATAGTTCTAGTGTCATACAGGGTAAGTGTCTGTGTACACCTAAAGGTGAATATAAAATATTATAGATAGGACTGTTCTCATTCACTTTCAACTTTTGACTATTTGCACTTATGTAATTTCGGAACATAAAATAGCTTGGAAAAATATTCCTAATACTACCCATCGATCGGCCGCTTATACCCATAGTGATAATCAATGTCCATTGTGTGCCTTGGGCTTACTAGGCCCAACCCATCTGCTAAAGTCATAGTTATTATCACGTGTCTTAAAGTATCTTATTTCCCCTAATTGGGTCAAAGCTCGCACATCGAGCCGCCAGAACGCATCCATACTCATTTCTATTGGACCAACTTACAACCACTCCATAATATAGTGCTTGCCCCAACCTCCTAATTGAGACCGTATGTGATAAAAATGGTATGTTGCACGGTATGGGTCCCTAATAAAGAATTTTGGCCCAAATCTCCCTTGATTTGACCCCCATATAATATTAATTTTAGGCCCATAACTTAACCCCAGTAAGTCAATATGTTCATATCAAAGCCTGACGCAGTCTTAGCCTCATAACTTAACCTGTTTAAGTCAATATGTTCTTATTAAGGCATAACAATAGATTTTTAGTTTTTAGGCTTGTGAGTTCATGCCTATAAGTCAATATGTCCATATTAAAGCCTAACTCAATCTTGGGCTCATAACTTAACCCATTTAAGTCAATATGTTCATATCAAAGCCTAACCCCACAAATTTTAGTTTTAAGCCCGTAATTTAACCTCTTTAAGCCAATATGTTCATATTTAAGCCTAACACTAAATTTTTGGCTCATAACTTGACCTCTTTAAGTCAATATGTCTATATTAAGGCTTAACTATCCTTTTAACCATTTTTTTCATATTCTTGTTTGTAGATAAACTATATTCATTTTATTATGATTCACCAATTATCATATTTAGCAAATATAGGTTATAGTCAAATTTCCTATCACATTCTGTTCCATGGCATTTTGATAATTCATATCAAGTTTGCCTATAATTTAATCCAGTTATTTCCTTTTAATTATAGTTATTATTTATCAAATTAGTCCCAAATTCAATTATTCTAATTCAATCATAGCTTCCCCAAACATGCGTAGAATAAAAGAATAATAACTAGTCATAGACAATTAGAGATACAAATCTATGTCTAAATGAATCGTATTCATATGCCTTTTAAGCATATTTGGGTAGAACCAAAATAAACTGAAAAAACTAGAATAGAAAAGGAAAACGGAATCTGAGAATAATAATAGTAGTATCCTGAATATCTTAAACAGAAACTGTACGAATAGACAGAAAATTACCAATAGAGAGAAGTTATAGAAAATAGTAGTAAACCGAAGCAACAAATAGATCTGTAAGAATTAGATCTGAAAACATGGTTATGGCTACAACTGTTATTGTTTCAATTTACCTTAACTTTTTCAAAAATCTGAATAATCGCAAAATCTCACCAATCAATTGCTTTCCTTGTAGCTCCGATGGAACCTCTAGAATATATGTATAAACAATCCTCCAGAATATGTGTGTAAAATATTTTATTCCAAAACTCCATTTCTCTTAGAAAGAAAATTAGCATAAAGGAAGCATAAAGAAGAAATGAGTTGTCAAAAAGGCAAGGGGTTGGAGGTTTATTTATAGCTGGAGTAGAAGACCCTTTACCATTAGATTTTAGATTTTTAATCTAAACCAACCATGTCCTTGGGAGGATACGTAGCCCTAAATCATCCTCAAAGAAAATCCATCGTCCATTCTATTCGTGCCTAAAAAGAAAAATATGCCTAGAAATTAACTGAGTCGACCCAGTACCCAACTGGGTCGACCCACCCATGGCCTGGGATGGCCCAGGGGTGGACCTAGCCTGGTTTGGGTCATCTTAGAAGGCAATGTTTACTTCTTTTTTAATTCTGATTTGAATTTCAAATTTCAAACTGCTATAACTCCTTCATTATAAGTCCTTTTTACGTAAACCAAATTTCTGTCTGAACTAAAAAATCGTGTAACACCCCGCATTTAATTAAATAATAAATTGGGTAAGAAATGAAGATTACATATATATATACACACATATATATATACATATATACATATACATATATATATATATATATATGTGCATGAATATAAATGTTGAAATAAAAAGTGCAAGTTAAAAAACTGAAAGAAATAAATGCATAAATAAAACAATGCATTAAAAAGGGAATGGAACAAGGCATTAAAAGGAATAAAACAATACTTGATAGCCTTATAAATTATATTAATTTGGCAGCTTGGAAAGTTATTAATGAATTAATAACCAAAAGATTTTATGTGTATACATATACACACATGCAAATTTGAAATTCAAACTTAAAGGTAAGTTATAACTAGAATATTATAAATCAAATAAGTTACATTAAGAAAGTAATTAATGTTATTAATCAACATTAAAATAATAAGAAGAGAAAAGCAGTGCAGAAATCTCATCTGGACTCAGAATGGGTCGACCCATATGAGACCTAGGTAGACACATGTGTCGACCCAGGGGTCGACCCGGTCGACCCAGATCTGTTTTCTGCGTGACGCAGAATTCTGATATAAACAACTCAGATTTCAATTGATTAAATATGATGGACTAGACTTTCTTGTTCACCTATAAATAGACTAACATAACTAGCTTTAAACTCATATTTTTTGAAATGTTGTTCAAGCTCTGCCATTCTCTTCTTCCAAATTTTTTTTCCAGGAAATTAGAATACTAGTTCATATGGGCTCTAATTCAAGATTTGAAGATAAGAGTTATAAATCTGCAAATAGGTGTTCAAATTTCTGATCAATGTGAGGTAAGTTCTAGAATCTGATTTATATAGTTTTCTCTCTCTCTCTTTCCCTCTTCTTTTAGCATCAAATTTGTGAATCCATGGTTGTTTTAATAATAGATTCAGTTAGGAAAGCCACAGAATAACAAATCTAGATTAGATTCAAGGATTGGAAAGCTGTCTAGTGATTGCATTTAAATTATACCTTTTCAAATAATGGTGTATTTACCATTTTCATTGCCCGTCTTTTTAATATGCTAAATAACTGTTAGTTCAGACAATTGCGGCATAATTCATTTTCAGCTATGTTAAGAATATTAACGATGTATAGATCTATTCTATGAATCTGTTAACTAGATTAAAATCACTATAATACTGGAATTGTGGAATTTACAATAACATGAATATGTTACAGAAAATGATTGTAAATGATTAGTTGGATATTGTAAATAATTTTATAGTGAAACTGGGAATAATAGAAAAAGAATAGATATGCCTAATTTGTATGTAAAGTTTACAGTGATTAGGAAATTGTAGATAACCACACTAAGACACGAGGTTAAGTTCAACTTCTGGTAGAAGCCTGCCCGGTACAGCCCGAAAAATCCAGCATCCACAAGTGGTCAACTTAATGTGAGAGGTATGGTGCCTAAACATATATAAAATATATGTATACAACAGACAGTAAGTAAATAAATAAATTAGTAAAGTCTGTTAGGGTACAACAAATAGATATTTTGGGACTGATAAAATAAAGATACTTCATTGTCAATTAATGTCTTAGGAAACTATGACTGTTAGGTTCATAAGTGACATTAATTGTAATTAATAGAATTAAATGGTGTTAGACGGATTGCGATCGGGCTACACAAAGCTAAGAGATCACTTGACAAGTAGGTTCAAAAGGGGAGGCAAGCATTAGGAAGTCGGCTCGGTTCGGAGGCATCTGATCCGCTCCCATTGTGCCTCAAAACAAGCAGCCAAGAGAGCGATGAACATATGACACACCCAAATCGGATAGACATCTTTCGATCCGAACTCTCATCATTTCACCGATACGAACCCATGGTGACACAGCAATGTTGCACGATTCCCTAAAAACTCGGAAGCGGTTAGGAACCCATTTTCCCATGCCACCCACGTTCGTCCACTAGCATGATGCGCTGTCATCATCATAAGACCTCCGATCCCGACTTTCAAGGCATGAACTCCACGTGTATCTGAACCGGAGCCATTCCAGAGAGAATTTCCACCTATAAATACACCACCAAGCATTATTTGAAGGATCTTTCTTTTGGCGAACTCTTGACCCTAACTCTCACTACATCCGAATTTCATCACTTTATTCAGATCATTACCAGTCTTTGAGGAATATTTTTACAAGCATTGAGTGAAATTATTCATTGTATGAGTAAGTTTGAGTGAAAACAATTACTGTATTTGTATTCCATTCATCAATCAACAAAGTATAAAGTGGACGTAGGCTCTTTAATGCCGAACCACCATAAATCGCGTGTTTTCTCTGTTTTTTTGCTTTCATTTCAATTAGAATTATCATTCATTTGGGTGTTAGAACCATTTTTGTATCTAACATTTTGGTGCTTTCACTGAGGAGATTTCGAATTCTCTACACTTTGGGCTACCATTCTACTATTTGTGTTCGTATACCCGAAAATAATAATCCATACGGTCAGTATCTTTGAAGTTTCTCCGAAAAAAGGTTTTGAAATATCGGACATCATGACTAAGGGAAAAGGAAAAGAAGTGAAAAATGCGTGGGAAAGCGAAGTAGGTGAGGATCAACAAGCTATGGTTGTTACTAGGTCGAGAGGACAAGGTTCAGGAGCTAACCGATCCGGCAGGTCATCTCCAACCCCATCTGAACAAGCTCTGATCCGAACTGGTTGTTCCGAACCGATCCGATCTACTTTCCAGAATGTTGTTGGCAACTCTCAACCGATCCAAACCATTGAAGCAGAGGGAGGCCGATCTGAACCGAGTCTAGCTGAGATTGGGACCTCTACTCAAGCCCATACAAATGCTCTGATACCAGCCATAATAACTGATGGTCAACCTACGCCTTCTGCAATCGTAACCCATGAGGAATTTTCCCGCTTGCTTGATATGCTTGAGAGCACTAGGGATGCTTTGGAAGATCACAAACGCGATAGTGCTCTCATGAGGGAAAATTTGAGGGTTATGAACGAAGAAATAAGTGAACTTCACAGATAAAGAGTGTCCTCTCCGATTCATCGTCCTACAATGGACCATTCATCATCTTCAGATGAAGAGCCCCCACGTGAGAGGAGGCCGTACAAAAGGCCCAAAAATCTGGACCAATTGATATTCAGATCATTGGTGTCCCGTGAAGATGCCGCCCGTATTCTGGGACCCGACGATCCAAGTTTGAGGGAACCAATGCTGTTACAAATGCGAGGATCACATGTTCTCCTCAGAGATCCAAATATTACCAATCCCACCAAGGGGCAACTCCTTCAGCCTGTTCTTTCTGTGAATGACCGAGACCGTAGAAGGCAGAGGTCCAGCTACCAATCGAAATCAAAGGGCATCACCTGAAGTAGGCGGTAGACGAGTGAGAAGAGACAGAAGCATGGATCCTAAACCGGCTCTAACCAACGCGGTAGAAGCGATGGTGCGTCAAATCATGGCTGATATTCGCTAATATACCAATGAAGATTGTGGTATTGAGCGCAGTCACACTCCATTTACCGATGACATCCTAAATTTTCAATTCCCTCGACGGTTCAGTCTGCCACAAATGGACCGATATGCCGGGAGAACAGATCTGAAACAACATCTGATGAGGTATGCGTGGTATATGAACGCCGCAGTCGCACCTGACGCTGTAAAATGTAAAGCCTTCCCGATATATCTAGAAGATGTTACATTAATGTGGTTTACGCGACTTTCCCTGCAATTGGTGTCGACCTTTCAAAAACTCAACGAGCATTTTATGAATCAGTTCCGACTCCACGCCCGGAAAGCTAAAAGTGTTATCAAACTGTCCATAATCAAACAGAAATCGTACTTGGACCATTTCAACTTAGCAGTTACTGAAGTAAGCGATCCTCACGAGCCAACACATTTTGATGGCCTTGATAGATGGGGTCGATCCAGATACTGAATTCAGAGGTTATTTAGCTAGAAGGCCCCCACTGACTAGGGAGGCTTTCTATGAAAAGGCAAGTGTTCGTCTACGACGAGAAGATATGTACGCCAATCGAAAGACAAAGTTTGATGGAGCTTCCAGAGAAGATATTCAAAGTAATGTTGCTGTGAAACAGTCCAGTGACAGTTCGGGGAAAGTCGAGGAAAATCTTGGTAACAAAACGAAGGAAGTAACAACAGGAATGAAAATGACAATAGGAGGAATAGGAACCAAGGAAATAACTCCGGTAAAAGACCTCGATTCTAAACCTTTGAAAACTACCCGCCGTTGAATGACACATTGGAAAACATCTACCAGAATACTTACAACTTTTTGCAATATAAAAAGCCTCCACTCAGAAACCCCACGGAGAAGGAAGCAGCGACTAGAAAATTTTGGCTGTTTCACGGAACCCAAAGACACTCTACTAATGAGTGTCGGCATTTGAGAGACGTTTTTGAAAAGCTACTACGAGAAGGAAAGTTAGATGAATACAAGGTTGCTCCAAGAGATAGGGGGCAAGGAGGGCAGACCCCTAACCAAAATCAGCCTGCTCCTAAACCCACAACTCAACAAAAAGGTAAAGGAATTGTCATTAACACTATAGTGGGGGGCCCATCCAGATGGCCATAGCTGCAGGGCAATGGACCATTATGTGAACGCAGCCAAACACCTTGAAGTAAGGGAATGTAGTAGCTACGAGGAAACTGCACCAGTGAAGCAACAGAAAACAATGTCAGATGATGTCATATTTCATGGTTAAGATGATACTGGAGTTCAATCGCCCACCGAAGAACCATTGGTGATCACTACTACTATCGGTCCAGCCCTAGTTTATAAAGTATTAGTGGATAATGGGAGTTCGGTTAATATTCTCTATAAAAAAGCATTCAATCAGATGAAACTCGAAGCGAAAGACTTGAAGCCTTGCGAGGGATGGATACGTTGCTTCAATAGGGCATCAACAGCTCCAATGGGATATGTAGAATTGTCAGTGACGTTGGGACAAGGAGACCGCCGGAGAGTGAGAATTCTCCCATTTGTAATTCTGGACATCGACTCACCGTATAACGCTTTCTTGGGCCGACTGGCCCTCGCAGAATTAAGGGCTTGCATCGCACCTTGGTGCTTATTGTTGAAATTCCCGGCCGAAACAGGAGTGGGAGTAATGAGAGTTGATCAAGCCACCGGACGAGCCTTCTACATGGCCGAACTGAAGATGTTGCTGAGGGGATTAAGCATCGAAGCTAAAGGTGCCTCCTTCCCTGCAAGGGAGGGTTCAACATAGAAATTAAAGGGACCAGCTCCGAGGGAATCGCCAAGAGAACTGCCCGATGACATAAACCCCAGAAAGGATGAGGATCCTAAGGACAGAAAGGCGACCCCTAATGAAACAACTGTGGACATCTCCATTGATGATGTTGATCCGACAAAGGTTTTAAAGATTGGATTCCAGCTGGATCCATTCCGAGCAAAGGAATTGACTGGCTTTTAAAGGCAAATTTGGATGTGTTTGCCTGGACCCAAGCTGATATATGTGGGATATATCCCTCTGTTATGAGTCACTCATTGAGTATCAACCCAAAGCATCCACCCGTTAAACAGAGGAGACGTATGTTAGGCCCAGAAAGTTCAGCAAACCTAAAGGAAGAAGTGGAGAAGTTGAAAGATAATGGGTTCATTAGAGATTCGATGTATCCCAACTGGTTATCGAATCCTGTTTTGGCAAAGAAATCAAATGGGAAATAGCAAACGTGCATTGATTTTTTGAATTTGAACAAAGCTTGTCCAACAGATAGTTTCCCACTTCCTAGGATTGACCAATTAGTGGACTCAATAGCCGGGCACGAACTTCTTTCCTTCATGGACCATACTCAGGATATAACCAGATCCCCATGCATGTGCCGGATCAAGAGCACACAAGTTTTATTACAAACTTGGGATTATACCGCTATGTTGTGATGCCATTTGGACTAAAGAATGCCGGAGCTACATATCAGCACCTCTTGAATCGAATGTTCTATAATCAGATCGGAAAAACTATGGAAGTTTACGTAGATGACATACTCGTGAAATCCAGACAATCTTAAAGTCATTTGCAAGATCTGGTAGAGATGTTTGATATTCTACGGAGGTACGGGATGAATTTGAACCCCTTAAAGTGCTCATTTGGGGTGGCATCAGGAAAATTTCTCGATTTCATCGTATGTTCTTGAGGGATTAAGATTAATCCTAGCCAAATAGCAGCAATCAGGAACATAGAAGAGCCATGGAAGATTAGGGATGTTCAAAGCATGGCAGGGAAGGTTGCTTCATTGAGCAGATTCATTTCCAAAGCCACGGACAAGCGTGTCCCATTCTTTGATTTAATCAAACGAGGGAAACGTCATTTCGAATGGACTCCTGACTGTGTAGAGGCCTTCCAAAATCTATTGGACTCGTTGGAGAAACCCCCGATATTGTCAAAACTGGAGGATCATGAAGATTTGTTCGTCTATTTGGCGGTGTCATCTCATGCTGTCAACACAGCCTTAGTGCATGAAGAAGACAAGGTCCAGAGGCCATTATACTATGTAAGCAAGAAGTTAGCAGCTGCGGAACGCAATTATCAAAAATAGAAAAGCTTGCTTATAGTCTCTTAATTGCCCCTCGAAAGCTCCGTCATTACTTCCAAGCTCATCCGATAATCATATACACTAATCAACCACTAAGATAAGTGTTACAAAGACCCAAAGCATTGGGACGATTACTTAAGTGGAATATTGAATTGGGCCAAATTGATTTATATTTTCAACCAAGGAGATCAATAAGGGGGCAGACCTAGCTGACTTCATAGCAGAATTCACGATTCTCGAGGAAGAAGCAATGGATGACAAGACTGTCGCTTCAGAACATAAATTAGAAGTTAGTCCGTGGAAATTATATACAGATGGGGCTAAGAATGATCGTAGGTCTTGTGCCGGAGTTGTTTTGACTAATCTTGAAGGACATTCCATTTACTATGCCCTGCGATTGGAATTCTCTGCCACTAATAATGATTCCGAGTACAAGGCCTTGATTGTTGGGCTGAAACTTGCTAAGGAGTTATGGGTAAGAACATTGGACACATTCTGTGACTCCAAGGTAATTGTCTGCCAAGTTCGAAAGGAATTCGTGACCAGGGGACCTCGACTTGTTACTTATCTTGAAAAATAGAGGAATTGCTAGGCAACCTGGAGCATTACAGTATAACTCACATTCCGGGAACGGAAAAGCAGAAGGCAGATCGACTGGCTAAGCTAGCAAATTCTGACAACCCAGAAGAAACCGAAATGGTTCCGATAGAGATATTGGAATCGCCAAGCTTTGACCAAATGGAAGTTGAAATAGCTTTAGAAGCTGAGCCAGAAAGGGAGTCGTGGATGACACCGATTAAGAGCTTCCTTAAGAGTGGAATTATCCCATCAAGTAAGAGCGAGAGACGAGATGTAACACGTAAAGCTGTAAGATACGTTTTACAGGACGACATCCTTTATCGCCAAGGATTTTTCATGCCTCTACTACGATGTATAGCACACGACGACATCAAGCGTGTACTGAAAGAAGTACATGAAGGTGAATGTGGGGATCATACCGGAGGTCAAACTTTGGCGAAGAAAGTATTACGATATAGCTATTTTTTGCCTACCGTGAATAAAGATGCAGCTCATCACTCACGATGCTGCAACAAATTCCAGAGATTCACTAAAGTTCCAAGAGCACCCCCAAGACATCTCAAATCAATGTTCAGTCCATGTCCATTCGCAATGTGAGGTTTAGACATTATCGAGACCCGGCCAATTGCTAAAGGAGGAGCTAAATATGCGATTGTGGCTATGGATTATTTCACGAAATAGGTGGAGGCCGAACCCATAGCCACGATCACGGCAATAAAAACGATAAGCTTTGTGCTTAGGAATATCATTTGTCAATTTGGGATACCGAAAACCATTATAACTGATAATGGAACCCAATTCGATAGCGCGGAATTTAGAAACTTCTGCCAGAAGTATAAAATTGATAAGTGGTATACCACCGTAGCTCACCTACAGTCAAATGGACATGTTGATGCAATAAACAAAGTTATTAAGTCTATTCTTAAAAAGCGGTTGGAACGAGCAAAATCCATGTGGGTTGATGAATTACCGCTAGCTTTGTAGGCCTATCGAATAACCTTCAAGACGGCTACTGGTCATACCCCTTTTTCACTCTCCTTTGGATCAGAAGTGGTAATTCCAATGGAGCTTAAAGTCCCCTCTCATAGAGTGACGTATTATGACCCAATGATGAATAAAGAACTCCTCCTAGAGTCCCTGGACATGGTAGAAGAGAAGAGGGACGAAGCGGACTTGCGTGCTTCAAGGCATTGACGCCAAGTTATGACAGGAAGGTTCTCTTTAGGACTTTCGAACCTGGAGACTTCATACTGAAGCGAGTGTTTTCACCTCCAGTTCATCTAGGCCCAAAGTAAGAAGAACCATACGCCATCCGACGGAAACTTGATACGGGAGCTTTCAAGTTAGCGACCTGGATGGTGAAGAAATTCCTAGACTTGGAACGCCCAACATTTGCGGTGATACTTGACTTGAATTTGTACTATTTTCTTTTGTTTTAGGAGCCATGTAAAATAGGCACGACTTGCCTAGAAAACTCTGTCAATATAAACAAAAGATTATAAAGTGGATGTAGACTACGACTTAGCTAAACCACTATAAAAATACTGTGTGTCATTTACATTTCCTGCACCATTTTCATTATTTTATGTGACTATTTTGCCCTAATTATAGAGTGCTAAACATTAAATTGAACTCGGAAAATGAGGGCAACACACGTGCGGGAGCAAACGAAATGACCATTTGAATAACAAAATGAAAGAAATGGGAAGACGACATTCCTAACTCTAACTCTTGTGATTCAAGAGATAGTAAAAAGGATGGGAAGACGACGTCCCCGGAGGCTTGAAGGTGCACCCCGATAAGAAACTGCCTCGATGACACTCTAACCAGGTTATGCGACAGGAGGGTATAAAGATGCTAAGAGAATAGGCATCAATGACGAAGGAAACTTAACCCCACCAGAGAATTGGGGGAAACTAAGCATCAAGCCTAATCAATCTCAAACAAGCCTTAGCCTGGCCGCCTATTCAAGATTAATTGGGGGCATATACATATATCTCATTGTTAATTACTTAGTCTCACAGTAATGACTTTACCAAGAATGTAGTATATCTGTGGTATGACATGTTATTTATTGATTATACTCCACTTAAATGATGAGCTCGCAAATATTTGACATTGTAGGGAATTGACTATTTTATTCAGAAGAACGTAAATTCATATAAGAAAACTAAGCAAAAGACGCGAGGGCCGCAATCTCCACAAAAACCGCGGACCAGTGGAAAGTTAAAACAAAAGACAAGACCAACTTTCACTTTGATTTTGGCTAGGATTTCTTAGCAGCTTTAAGAGCATCTCTTGCTTCCTTTTCAGCGTCAGACATGATGCGCTTTGGTTTCTTCTTCCCTGAAGCCGGAGGGCTAGGATAAATAGAGGACTTTTTGGAAAGCTCCTTGGTAATTGACCTGGTTGACAGTTTGACAACTAACTTAGATTTGGGGTCAACTGTCGCAAGGGGTTTGGGATCCTCGAGTTCCACTTCTTCGATCTTTGATTTTAGACCCATATCATGTTTGGCTTTCATATCAGCCAAAGTCATGTCATCATTGTTCCCCGAGTCCCCAGTCACAACAACATCAACATCCTCTTCCTGCCCATCATCACCGCCATCGTCTTTCAAAAAAGCTATCATCTCCTCATCTTGGGGAGTTTCGGTGTTAGGTGGTACAAGAGCTTTATCAGTAACGTCCTCCTTCTCACCCTCGGCTCCTTCTACAGGTTTTGCGGCAGTGACTTCATCCTGTTTCTCCTGAGTCTCTTCAGTGGGCTTTTCACTAATGATTGTTTTTTGTTGCTCATCAGTCTTTCAACTAGCTCGGTACCTACAGAACGAGAAGCCATAGTTATTAACTCAGGAGAAAACACAGAAACTTCAATTGTTTGTCCGATAATATGACGAAAGGTTGGAACAACTTTGGTAAACTGAGGCGAAAAGGAGGAAATACCTTCAGCAGATTTCTCGACTTGAGCGACGGGGGATTCAGAGGTCAATCCAGCTGTAGAGGGTAAGGGAGAAACCCCGGGGATTTATGGCCTCTCCGGATCATAACCCTTCACTACAGCGGTCTCAATTATGGTAGAAGAGGAACCGGTCTTAGAGACATTTTTTCCTTTAGTTTGACGCTTCTCCTCCTCCATGGCAGCAACAACAAGTTTGCATCCTTCGGCCAAGCGTGCAATTTCTTCACCCCTCAAATATTTTTCCATCAACTTGCCCTCATCAATTGAATCCACTTTAAGTTCTTTCTTTTCCCATTCAACCAATTGATCCCATGCGTACAACAGAGGGATGGGATAGTCCTTAAGCCAAGAAATATCTTGGTGATAGATCACCTGGGAAAAAAACCCAACCATAGTTTCACCAACCTCATCCAACTCTTTTTGGGCATCTGCTAGCTGATCGTTGAGTTTTACGGCCTGTTGTAAAGCTGCATTCGCATTCCCCTCGGCAAGAGCTGCCCTTGTATCAACTTCTAGCAATTTAGCCTCAAGCTCTACATTCTTTTTAACTAATTCCGCTTTCTCCTACTTGAGACGAGAGAAAACTGACTTTGCAGTGGTACTTTCAGACTTAGCATCTTCAGCTTGTTTCTTTAAGTCAATTCACTCCCGACTATGGGACTCGAGTTCAGAGTGATAACGTTTTTGTAGTTCTTCAAATTGCTGCTTATATTTGTCCGCGTCACATTGTACCAAGGCAAGTTGGGTTTGAGCAGCCTCAAGGTCTTTCTCTGAGTTCTCAATAGCCTTTGCATCATAGTCAGCAGCGTCGGTCATTGTTTTCACATCCGTTATTAGATCGCTAATGATTTTGGAAAGTTTCTTCGAATATTTCTTCATCTCCTTGTACCGTTTCTTCGAATATTTCTTCATCTCCTTGTACCGATCGTCCACAAAGTCTATAGAAGCTTTGACTTTAGTAGCCTGTTCAAGATTTACTGGTTTGAGCTTGGAGACGAAATGCATGTTCCCAAAGTAGTGCTCAGAAATTGTTCCTTTAAAAATTTCAGCCGGGCCTAGTTTTCATCGTCAAGTATAACTGGCCTCGTAGTGGTGATATCGACAGTGCGATGCTTTAATTTCACAATAGGCATGCCCTTCTCACCTCCTTTCCACGATTCCTTCTATTTCTCTTTTGGATCAGGTCCTTTCTTCGAAGAGCCTTCTGGAGCATTTTTATCTTTAGATGAAGCGGAAGGCTTAGGGGCATGCTTATCCACCTCATGATGAGAAGGTTGACTCTTATGTTTGTCTGAGTCTTTGCGATGCGGGGATCGAGAACGGGAGGACCGATAAGGCTATGGAGGCTGATTTCTTCTATCATCCCTGCCTCTACTCTCATGTTGATCGTGCCTTGCACCAGAGTATATTAGGGGCATGCTCGAGCGAACATCTCTTGTGTAGTAGCGAGGACGTCCCATTTGTCCTATAAAACGAAATGAGAAAATGTTTGAATCGACATTAAAATAAGACACAAGTGCAATGACGTGCAGTACTAGAGTGCGGTATATATCCTAAGTTATATTCCCCCCAAAAACACCAGAGCCTGGAGTGAGTTTGGTATGTGTAATTCCCCCGGTATTTACGGGAGTAACTTCTTCTTCGGAAGTGAAAGCAAGAGGATTCGTTGTGAAATCTTCTGAAGTGCAAAAAGTCTCAGGCAAGGGAAGGTTTCCAAAACCTTGATATATAGAATCATCTATAGTGGCTTTATCTCCATGAATAATAACTGGCGGCAGCCCTTGGGGGAAATTAGTCTCTCAGGGGTAACCGTGTCTTCAGGGGTAATATACTTGTCACTGTCCTTTTCATCTATATTTGTCAGTATATCATCTTGAGTCGAAGATGGAGAAGGAAGATCCCTAAGGGACATTGTTGATCTTTTGAGCTCTCTCCCCTCCCCGGTAACATGTCGATTGGCCCCTCGATTGGAGGTATGTATACAAAAGGACCCTCTCCGTGGCCTATGCTACAAGTAATAGCCAATAACCGATGACGGTGGAGATATTCATCCACTAAGCATTCTTTAATGGTCAAAATATTTTGATCACCATTGAGCAATTGGTTCAAACGTCGATAGTACACCAGATGTTTTTCCTGTTTTGGATTGGGAACTGCAAGAAATGAATGGATGTCAATACATTTACGATAGCAAATGAAGACAGAAACCAAGAGGTAAATTTTTTTTTACTTGATTGGAGCACCTTCTGGCACACCTAGGTTGCTGTTTGATGTAAAACCATTCAACTTTGGGATCACCGACTTTGCTACTAAATGACATAGTGATGATTTTTCTTTTTGGCACTGACTCAAAATATACAAAGGATGGGGTGTCCTGAGTTCTATGCTTGACATTATAGAAGAAATGAACATCCTCAAAAGTCAGCTCAGAACCTAGAATTTCTCTTATGCTATGTACAAAGTATACAAATAATCGTAGGAATTGGGTTGAAGTTGCATTGGAGCGATCCGCATTTGTCTCAGAAAATCGACGAAAAACGGCGAAAAAGGAGGTATCGCCCCAACAAGGCACATCAATCTACTGATGGCCATATATCCCTCGGGAGGATTGTGAGGACGGTCCACTTTAGAAGGTAATTCAGTATCTCTCTGGAGTATTCCATGTTTTAAACATATGCGTGCAAGTTTATCATTGTCCACTGTAGTAGCAACTGAATCACTGGGTTTTTCCAAAGTAGTGACATTCTCAAACTCATCGGGAGCCCGGTTATCTCCGACTCCTCCTTCAGTCTCTTCGTCCATGGAAACATCGCCATGGGGCGATGCTTCGCTACCACGGGTTCTCATTTCAAAGTCTGGGCCATCACTGTCCCATTCTAGATCTGAGCAGGAGGATATATATATTCAACAGTAAGATTTCCAGATGTCCCTATGGCTTCTTATCTCTCTTCCAATCTAGACGAATGTCTCTTAGTCATGTCTGATGTACTATCTAAGAAATAATAACAAAAATTAGAGTAAAGTCGCCCGTGCCCCCCGTGTGTGTATGTGTACTAAACTATGCAGGTGTGTATAACATTAACATTAAAGAATGTAGAAAAACAGGAAGTAAAACAGTGTGGAGGGCAGTTCTATGTTCATTAAGTCCAGGCGGTTCAGTCAAGAAGGCTCTATCCTAACTGTTCATGAAATCGCAAACCATACTTAGCATTGGCTAAGTCATTTATAGCATGGTTGAGTGGCATAATGTATAAGTGTTGATCGGTTCGAGGATGGAAACATAACAGATCAAGATCGGATTGGATTGGATTTGGCAAGCTCAAAGAAATTCGAATTAATAGACACCTATCCGGATCAGAGCACATCCTTAGAAGCTAACGTCCTATTTTAAGAGATCCCCTCGATCCGAACCGACCCTACACTAATTTCCTACACTCATCCGATCCGAACCGATTTCACCCTCCACCATTAGCTACTCCTCCTTGTCACTTTATGACATTCAACCCGAACCGATCCCGCTTCTCCTTTCTTCTTCTCTTCTGCTCCTTTAGCACCACCAAACCTCTTCACACTTGCCCAAAAACCAACTCGTAATTGAGCGTTTACGAATTGACATGGCCAACGTTGGCTTCGAACTCCTCCACAGCCATTTCGAGGCGGCAACGAAGCCAACAACGACGATGGCGAAGGAACGAAGGGCACATCGTAGAGGTGGATACGATAGCAGGCAAAATCATTCAAATCGCCCTTGAAATCGAGTTAAATCAATTAAAGCGGAGATTGATTCAAGCTATTAACCTACCTCTGTATTCAATTTGAAAACTGGAAGGAATTCTGGAGTTTTGGAAATTAGGGTGTTTCACGTATGATTTTGGAGAATGGAGGAAATAAAAGAAAGAAGTGAGAGACGAAGAAGGGGTGAATTTATATATGTATAAAGTGTCTCCTTGTATTCCAACCGTTGTGACACTCCACTCTAGCCGAAACAGAAAGCAGGCCCATGGCCATTTATCCCATTAGCACGAAGGTGTTGGAGCGTGGTCAGGGTCAGATGAATCCGATCCGAACCAAAGCAGGATCACTAGTATTAATTCAGCATATGAAATGAATCCAAGGGGGGATATACAAAAGTTTACCTAGAGGAGCCACTTGGACACTAAACGAAGTTCTTAAAGCTATTTTAATAACAAAAGAAATTTATGCATTACATGACGTATTTATAGACAACGAAAGATGCGACTTGATGAAGCAACACATCTCTACAAATGAATGGATGCAACTATTTAATGATTTTAATTCAGAAGTCAATGAATAGACTATTTCGAAGCATATTTCATCTTCGATGGAAGTGTACTTCGAGGGGGCAAAATGTTAGCCCGCTTTGCGATCGGGCTACACAAAGCTAAGAGATCATTTGACAAGTAGGTTCAAAAGGGGAGGCAAGCATCAGGAAGTCGGCTCAGTTCGAAGGCATCCAATCCGCTCCCATTATGCCTCAAAACAAGCAGCCAAGAGAGTGATGAACAGATGACACACCCGAATCGGGTAGACTTCTTCCGATCTGAACCCTTATCACTCTACCGATCCAAACCCATGGCGCCACAGCAATATTGCACGATTCCCTAAAAACTCGGAAGCGTCTAGCAACCCATTTTCCCACATTCACCCACGTTCTCCACTAACATGATGTGTTGTCATCATCATAAGACCTTTGATCCCGACTTTCAAGGCATGAACTCCATGTGTATCCGAACCGGAGCCATTATAGAGAGAATTTCCACCTATAAATACACCACCAAGCATCATTTGAAGGATCTTTCTTTTGGCGAACTCTTGACCCTAACTCTCACTACATCCAAATTTCATTACTTTATTCAGATCATTATCAGTCTTTGAGGAATATTTCTACAAGCATTGAGTGAAATTATTCATTGCATGAGTAAGTTTGAGTGAAAACAATCATTGTATTTGTATTCCATTCATTAATCAACAAGGTATAAAGTGGACGTAGGCTCTTTAATGCTGAACCACTATAAATCATGTGTTTTCTCTGTTTTTTTTTGCTTTCATTTCAATTAGAATTATCATTCATTTCGGTATTAGAACCATTTTTGGATCTAACAAATGGTACATGTGGAATTATACAAGACGGTAAAGAAATGGATTGTAACAACCCAGGTTCTGACAGACCGAATATTTTTTCAAAATTCCAATCTACCAAAACCCGAGTTGGTTTGCCCTGGCATCCTGCAGAAAAGACAGAGATATAAAAATATATTAGAGCTCATAAAAACATCTTACAGCAGAAGGGATAAAATATAATGTAAGCAATTATAGCCTTACCGTATTAATAATACTGCCTAGCCAGTATCCAAAGCTATATCATCTCTGTCATGAACATAACCTGCGAATGTTGTGAGGAGGGGGTCAGAACATAAGTTCTGTGTGAAAGAATTTAAATTACACTTCTGGATAATCCTACAAATACCGTTCAATTACTTCTTCTTATTTATTAGGTTATTTGTGTCAACAACGCTCCACGCTTACATACGTCGTACGCATCTACCCCCCAGAAGATTAACCTAATATAGTGTATATGAGGCTACCCCCAAATTAAGGTACACCCCATGGTACCCCACTCGCACGGTCTTCACTGTATCATCGCAGGAATATACGTAGTCCCTCATTCTATACGTAAGCATAATGACTGCCATCCTCGAATAATGCCCTCTAGTCAACGATACACCACCCAGAGCAGACATGTGTGTATCTAGACTTTCCCACGAACGTATCATCAAACGTATTCGATGCCTAACCTGCACACCTATCGTGTGTGCATGCCCGAGTTCCGTGGCAGGGCTACACACGGAACTCGGTCGGGAGATTTCCTTATATTTGTGCAGGTCCGCCTTTAAGAGATTCTCACACAAATATCCCTAGGGTCTGTTTTTCTATGGTGGCTATGGCCCCTCCTCGGCCCCTCCCTTAAATAGTAAAGACTACATGAGCTAAGCAACAAGCCCCGAAGCAAACAATCTAAACATCCATGTGGTGTCTACCCTCAACCATCGCCTCGATGGTGAAAGGTCGATGGCCTATTGGGTTTAGCTCTAGTCTTACTGCATCTCGCTGGCTGCCGATGACAGGTTCTCGACAACCTATACTATCGTTGTTGGTCTTGACCCTCCGCCTCCATAGTGAGACAGCCGCTGAGCTACCCTTAATGTCACCATGTCACAGCATTCTGACTGCCATTCTATCGGTGTAGTCAAGGCCCACCTACCTGATAGTTCCGCGCAGACCCAACCTTTGCGATGCTAGCCCCGAGTCTAGCCCACCACAAAGGACTATCAGGAGCACCTTTAACGTCTTAGGAAGCCTGCGTGCTTCCCTTTCCAATCCGTCGGAGCCGCAAGAATAATCAGATTAATGCGCGCTCCCCTTGTGCCTTATGACACCATGATGATCTACCTTGTTGGGCTATTCATGCTATAACGTATGGACTGTTCCAAGCGCCTCGGTTTAATATGTCATTACACCCTATGTCTAATCATTAATTATGCGCTTGCTCCACCTCGTCAGTTTTCTTATTAACTTGGTCATTCTCATTCATAATGACTTCCTTTTCAAGTTTACCAAGTTACCCTTTCTTATTAATTCCATTTATAACTTAATCCATTTAAATTAATTAATAAGCCTATAACATGTTATTCCCATAATTTATTCATTGTCTCATCTTGCTATAACATGTTCTACTTAATTTATAATTAAGTACATCTTAATTCACATATACCTTGGTAAGAGAACAAATCCCAAAGTATTAACCCCGAAGACCGAAACCAACATCAGACTGACATATAGAGAATCACTCAATAAACCATCTTATGTTATCTTCATTCGTAGATTTATTCTTGCCCTTACAGATTACTTAATTTACAATTAAGTACAACTTACCTTATTACATAAGTTATTTCATTTTTCTTTATCATTCATCATAACTTACCTTATTCCATAAGTTATAATTCCCACTTGTCCCTAGGACAATTTTACCTATTACCTTTCCCTTTTCTTGAGTTTATTCATAATAATTATTATCATTCCCCATTCGTTCCCTTTTCCTTAAAGTTGTAATTATCTTTCATTCAATTTCATTTATTTCCATTAATTACAATTAATGGTATTCGTCGGTCATGCCAACAAGACCTCTCACATTAAGTCTATACTTGTGGATGCTGGATTTGCCAGGCGGGTCCGGACAGTCTTCTGCCACAAGTCGACTTAACCTCGTGTCTTAGAACAACTACTTGTTTCATTTATGCACTTAGACCCTTCACATTAGGTTCAACATTAGTGGCCGCTGGATATGTCGGTCGGGTCCGGGTAGACTTCCACCACTAATGCAACCTAACCTCGTGTCTTAGTACCATTTCATATATACGCACTAGGCCTCTCACAATAGATTCCCCCCTTGTGGTTGCTACATATGCCAGTCGGGTCCGGGCAGACTTGTACCACAAGTGCAATCTAACCTCGTGCCTAGGCGCGATTCAGTTTTAGGCATATTCATCTCTATTCCATTATTTATGTTCATATCAAATTGCGCCTTCAATTTAAAGTCTTAAAACATAATACATGTTTATTCCCCAATTCAAGTTTATGCTTATAATTCTACCAATAAGTTATGCCTATAATTTATATGCATAATTTCCAATTCACATTCATAATTCCAATTCAATTTATATGCATAATGTCTAATTTACATTCATAATTCCAATTCAATTTATATGCATAATTTCCACCATAGTTATGCCATTAACCCCATCATAATTTATGCCCCTAAATCTCCCATGTCTTTCTACATGTAATTAATAATATGTAGATCTCAAATAGTGCATCTTTTGCCCAATATCTCAATTATCCTAATTTATAGGTTCATAAAATGGATCCATGCAAAAGTATTCATCTTAAACATTCAAATAAATGTACATCTCAACTGATTGAACATAATTTTCATTTTAGCGCAATTATCCATCGCATCAATTAACTTTTTCAATACATTCATTATAAATATCCATGGGGAATAATTAAACGATAAACAACCCACTCACCTTGATTTGTTTTCCCAATCCTGAGTCTGGTCTATCATTCCCCGATTTACTCTTAATTGGATTCAGAACTTTTCTTTGATTAATCTTTCATTAATGTTGATCCTCTCCTCTTGATATGGATTCATAATTTTCCTAGACTAATATTTAGTTTCAGAATAGATTTGAGAAGAGAGAGAGAGGAAGCCATGGCAAAGCTCCAGCGTACCCGCCAAGTTATGAGGTTTAGGGTTAGGTCTAGATGTTAATTTATAGGTATGGTAGAAAGCTACGGGACTTTAGATTTAATTTAAACTCCATCAGAACTAACCAGGTCATCCGACCAATAGGAAATGGCCACGTTGCAGCACTCACCAATAAAGACAAGCCACTTGTACAGTATGACGCACAAGGGTGTCAACACCCCCGCTTGGGTGTCATCACCCTTATGTATATATTTATTTATATATTTATTTATTTATTTGAAGATATATTTATTCGCATATAAATCAAATTCCAAATATCCTTTCTTTGTTTGCTTCCTTGTTCGCTCTCAACTTCTATTTTGAATTATGTTCATATGTATTCCACTCTTGCGCATATGTTAAACTTTTGTACGCGAACAATTTCAAATTTCAAACCAATTAATATATATATTTTTTCCTCTTTTGAAACATTCACTCAATTAAACCCCTTTTTAACCCTTTTCATACTAAGCCACTTTTTAACTGCTTTCACACTAAGCCACTTTTAAGTTATTCCCTTAAAACAAAAATATGGTGCTGGCGGGGATCGAACTCAGAACCTCTTGTATATAAGTCACATGTTCTAACCAACTGAGCTACTAAGTCTTTTGTTAACAAGACTTATGACAATGCTAGATATTATCCTTTTTCTCATCCCTCTTTTCTATGTTTTGTTACATTATTTAAATTAAAGATATATCTTTCATTTTAAATCGATTTTCTACAAACCATAGGTTTAAGTTGACCAGAAAATCGCCACGAACGCAATGATGCTAATCTCGTGACCAAAATTCTGGAAGCTCTTCAAATTTTCCTCTTAATTTCTTTTTTTATTTCGCTGCATGAACATATTACATGCGACTATATTCATTATTTATTTTTTCCTTTAAATATGTCTATGCATACAATATATACATATGCATATTTTTAATTGTCATTAAAAATGCGGGGTGTTACATTCTCCCACCCTTAAGAAATTTCATCTCCGAAATTTGGTAAGGGTAAAATCAAATAATCCCTCGCATAATATACATCCATTATGTGTGCATCCAATTTTTGCAACCATTGTGCACATGTGCATAGTGCAATACATCACAATAATACTTGTATGTCTAAGCGGTATATCCTATACGTATGCAAAATTTTCAAAAATCCTTTTAAAATATGATGCTCACATCCTAAATATACTGGTAGTTCTATATGAATGCAATATTTTGAAAATTAAAACACCTTTTTCATCCAAATTTTCCCACACTCTTACTGAATAAGAGCGTAGTTCATCCAATTGTTGCATCCAAACCCCTACCAACCATCATTAAATTTCAAAATTTAAAAAAATCTAAATTTCTAAATTTGATTTCTTACGTTACAAAAAGGTATAAAAAGGAGAATTTTTACACCTTCCGTTTTTCTTTTATGTACCTTTTCTAATTGTGCTTGTATTTTATGTAACTATTCTATAAAGATTTCCTATTTTCCTATACAAGCACAACCTCACAAGAAACTTTCTTTTTCTTTTGTAGTTAGGCTATTTTTCTTCCTTTCTTAGCTTATTTTACTTAATCCAATGATTTAAGTTTATCCTTTTCAAACAAGCATTTCCGTCTTTCAACATCCTACACAGCTACTACTAAGGGCCAAGAATCCTAAGACTATTTCACTTAAGAAAAGTCCAACCACAAAATCTCAACACTTACTTGCCTTTCACTATCTAGTAGTCTCTACTAGTCCTTGCTGTGTATTACTAGCCTATATTTTTTCAAGCAATAATCCTATGCTTTACAATGCTTATGCATTCTATGGGAATTTTTTTTCATTATTCCAAGATAGTCCTTACTATTTACTTCATAGCTTCAAACTTTTTTTCAAAAATAAAAAATGCTAAAACTTTTATTTTCTTCTTAAAACAATAATCAAAATTTATTGTCAAAAGAATAAAGATTTCAAAACTTCTTACAAAATGCAACATTTTGTATGCTTTACTTTTTAATCCTTTCATATATTATAATGTGAAAAATAATGAGCTATACATGCTCTATAATGCACAACTTTGCATGAGAGAATTCTTTTTAAAACAAGAAATCATTGCTTTCAAAAACATACCCAATTTTATTTTAAAACCCAATATGCACTAAATATGTTCTTTTACATATTTTTCTCAGACATCAAAAATACTTTTAAGAATAAAACTTGAAAACACCTCAAACTATTTTGTCAAAACTTTTACATTTTCAAGTTCTTAAAAGTTAACAAATGGGTTAGACTCAAAGTGGTCTCCAAAACAACTAGGTTTTACTAGACACTCACATGAAATTAATTCTCTCAACTATATATATTCCTAATCCATTTCCTACTTTTTAATCTTTCTCTAATTTATAAGTTTTCACTACCAAACCCACTAATCTGAAATAATTAATATTTCAGTTACTAACATATGGGATACATCCTCCTTTTATACCAACCATTTTGTACACTTTCCACCAAACTTACCTAAGTGTCTCAAATTTCTATATTAAATCTTTTAGTGTACAAAACTAATATCCAAACTCTTTCCATTTAGTGGGCTCCTTCATTGATCTAGGTTTATATATAATATATTTATATATTTGAAAATACAAATACGTTCACTCACTATCTATAAAGGAATCCTAAACCTAAGCTCTGATACCAAGTGTAACAACCCAGGTTCTGATAGACCGATTTTTTTTCAAAATTCCAATCTACCAAAACCCGAGTTGGTTTGCCCTGGCATCCTGCAGAAAAGACAAAGATATAAAAATATATCAGAGCTCAGAAAAACATATCATAGCGGAAGGGATAAAATATAATGTAAACAATTATAGCCTTACCGTATTAATAATACTGCCTAGCCAGTATCCAAAGCTATATCATCTCTGTCATGAACCTAACCTGCAAATGTTGTAAGGAAGGGGTCAGAACATAAGTTCTGTGTGAATGAATTTAAATTACACTTCTGGATAATCCTACATATATCGTTCTATTACTTCTTATTTATTAGGTTATTTGTGTCAACATCGCTCCACGCTTACACACGTCGTACCCATCTACCCCCTAGTAGATTAACCTAATATAGTGTATATGTAGCTACCCCCAAATTAAGGTACACCCCATGGTACCCCACTCGCATAGTCTTCACCGTATCATCGTAGCAATATACGCAATCCCTCATCCTATATATAAGCGTAATGACTGCCATCCTCGAATAATGCCCTCTAGTCTACGATACACCACCCAGAGCAGACATGTGTGCACCTAGGCTTTCCCACGTAAGTATCGTCAAACGTATTCGATGCCTAACTCGCACACCTATCATGCGTGCGTGCCCGAGTACCGTGGCAAGGCTACACACGGAACTCGATCGGGAGCTTTCCATATATATGTGCAGGCCCGCCTTTAAGAGCCTCTCACACAAATACCCCTAGGGTCTGTTTTTCTATGGTGGCTATGGTCCTAACTCGGCCCCGCCCTTAACTAGTAAAGACTACAAGAGCTAAGCGACAATCTCCTAAGCAAATAATCTAAACATCCATGTGGCGTCTACCCTCAACCACCACCTCGATAGTGAACGGTCGATGGCCTTATGGGTTTAGCTCTAGTCTTTCCGCATCTCGTTGGGTGCCGATGACAGGTTCTCGATGAATTATACTATCTTTGTTGGTCCTGGCCTTCAGCCTCCATAGTGAGGCAGCCGCCGAGCTACCCTTAATGTCACCATGTCACAGCATTCTGACTGCCATTCTATCGGTGCAGTCAAGGCCCATCCACCAGATAGTTCCGCGCAGACCCAACCTTTGCGATGCTAGCCCCGAGTCTAGCCCACCACAAAGGACTATCAAGAGCACCTTTAACATCTTAGGAAGCGTGCGTGCTTCCCCTTCCAGTCCGTCGGAGCTGCCATAATAATCAGATTAATGTGCGCTCCCCTTATGCCTTATGGCACCGTGATGATCTACCTCGTTGGGCTATTCATCCTATAACGTACGGACTGTTCCAAGCGCCTCAGTTTAATACATCATTAGACCCTACGTCTAATCATTAATTACGCGCTTGCTCCACCTCGTCAGCTTTCTTATTAACTTGGCTATTCTCATTCATAATGACTTCCTTTTCAAGCTTACCAAGTTATCCTTGCTTATTAATTCCATTTATAACTTAATCCATTTAAGTTCATTAATGAGCCTATAACATGTTATTCTCATAATTTATTCATTGTCCCATCTTACTATAACATGTTCAACTTAATTTATAATTAAGTACATCTTAATTCACGTATACCTTGGTAAGAGAACAACTCCCTAAGTATCAACCCCGAAGACTTAAATCAACATCAGACTGACACTTAGAGAATCACTCAACTAAACTAATCTTATGATATCTTCATTCGTAGATTTATGCTTGCCCTTACAGATTACTTAATTTACAATTAAGTACAACTTACCTTAATACATAAGTTATTTCATTTTTCTCTATTGTTCCTTATAACTTACCTTATTCCATAAGTTATAATTCCCGCTTGTCCCTAGGACAAGTTTACCTATTATCTTTCCCTTTTCTTGAATTTATTCATAATAGGTTATTATCATTCCCCATTCGTCCCCTTTTCCTTACAGTTGTAATTATCTTTCATTCAATTTCATTTATTCCCATTAATTTCAATTAATGGTATTCATCGGTCCTACCATTTACATATTTTTATATATGTGTATATATATATACCAGACCTCTCACATTAAGTCTACACTTGTGGATGTTGGATTTGCCGGGCGGGTTCGTGCAGTCTTCTACCACAAGTTGACTTAACCTCGTGTCTTAGCACAACTACTTGTTTCATTTAGGCACTTACACTTAGTTTCAACATTAGTGGACGCTGGATATGCCGGTTGGGTCCGGGCAGACTTCCACCATTAATTCAGCCTAACCTCGTGTCTTAGTATCGATTCATATATACGCACTAGGCCTCTCACATTAGATTCACCACTTGTGATTGCTGGATGTGCCGGTCGGGTCCGGGAAGACTTGTACCCCCAGTGCAATCTAACCTCGTACCTAGGCGTGGTTCAGTTCTAGGCATATTCATCTCTATTCCATTATTTATGTTCATATCAAATTGCGCCTTCAATTTAAAGTCTTAAAACATAATACATGTTTATTCCCCAATTCAAGTTTATGCTTATAATTCTACCAATAAGTTACGCCTATAATTTATATGCATAATTTCCAATTCACATTCATAATTCTAATTCAATTTATATGCATAATTTCTAATTTACATTCATAATTCCAATTCAATTTATATGCATAATTTCCACCATAGTTATGCTATAAACCCCATCATAATTTATGCCCCCAAATCTCTCAGTATGAGTCGCATGTCTTTCTACATCTAATTAATAACATGTAGATCTTAAATAGTGCATCTTTTACCCAATATCTCAATTATCCTAATTTGTAGGTTCACAAAATGGATCTATACAAAAGTATTCATCTTAAACATTCAAATAAATGTACATCTCAACTGATTGAACATAATTTTCATTTTAGCGCAATTATCCATCGCATCAATTAACTTTTCAATACATTCATTATAAATATCCATGGGGAATGATTAAACAATAAACATACTATTATTCACAAGGGATAATTTAAATCCACTCACCTTGATTTGTTTTCCCAATCCTGAATCTGGTCTATCATTCCACGATTTACTCTTAATTGGATTCAGAACATTTCTTTGATTAATCTTTCATTAACGTTGATCCTCTCCTCCATATATGGATTCATAATTTTCCTAGACTAAAATTTAGTTTCAGAATAGATTTGAGAAGAGAGAGAGAGAGGAAGCAATGGCAAAGCTCCAGCATAGCCGCTAAGTTATGAGGTTTAGGGTTAGGTCTAGGGGTTTATTTATAGGTGTGGTAGAAAGCTATGGGCCTTTAGATTTAATTAAAACTCCATCAGAACTAACCATGTCATCCGACCAATAGGAAATGGCCACGTTGCAGCGCTCACCAATAAAAACAAGCCATGTGTACAGTATGACGCGCAGGGGTGCAACATCCCCACTTGGGTGTCGTCCACCTTACATATATATATATATATATATTTGTAATTTGATTTATTTATTTGCATATAAATCAAATTCCAAATATCCTTTCTTTGTTTGCTTCCTTATTCGTGCGCAACTTCTATTTTGAATTACGTTCATATGTATTTCACTCTTGCGCGTATGCTAAACTTTTGTACGCGAACAATTTCAAACCAGTTAATATATTTTTTTTTCCTCTTTTGAAACATTCTCTCAATTAAACACCTTTTTAACCCTTTTCATACTAAGCCAATTTTTAACTGCTTTCACACTAAGCCACTTTTTAACTGCTTTCACACTATGCCACTTTTAAGCTATTCACTTAAAACAAAAATATGGCACTGGCGGGGATCGAACTCAGAACCTCTTGTATACAAGTCACATGTTCTAACCAACTAAGTTACTAAGTCTTTTGTTAACAAAACTTATGACAATGCTAGATATTATCCTTTTTATCATTCCTCTTTTACTTGTTTTGTTACATTATTTAAACTAAAGATATCTCTTTCATTTTAAATCGGTTTTCTACAAACCATAGGTCTAAGTTGACCAAAAAATCGCCACGAACGCAATGACGCTAGTCTCATGACCAAATGATGGAAGCTCTTCTAATTTTCCTTTTAATTTCTTTTTCTTCATTTCACCGCGTGAACTTATTACATGCAATTATATTCATTATTTAATTTTTTCCTTTAAATATGTCTATGCATATAATATATACATATATGCATATTTTTAATTGTCATTAAAAACGCGGGGTGTTACATGGATGCTACAATAGTAAAGGTTTGGTTAAAAAGGGAAAATGTGATGAATGAGGAATATAACCTATTATAACTGATTATATGAATGAGTTTGGAATATAATAGGTAGTCTTGTCATAGGGACAAGTGGAAATTATAACAGAGTTTATAATAATTGTAAAGGAAACTTATTAATAAAGATTAGTTAAGAAGAACTAAGTTAATAAGTAAACAACAACAATGAGTTGTGGCAGTTATGATAGAATAAGAAAGGGTGAAGTAAGAAGACGTATGAAATGAAATAAATTGTACTTAATTATAAATATTAAGTAACATGTTAACAGAAAAACATGTGGATTGAGATACGATATACTTAGTTATAATTTAAGTAGAACATGTTATTGTAACCTATAAACACAAAATTGGACAATGAATGATGTGGTAATAATGTAAAAAGGTTGTAGATTACTTTTGTTAATTATAATCTTGGGAATAATGTGTTATGGGTTTATTAGTGAACTTAAATAGGTTAAGTTATATCGCTCAATTAATAAGCGAAAGGGGTCCGTTCCTTCGAGATATAAGGGGCATAGAGAAAACCTGGTAACTTGAGTAAAAAGATAAAATATGGATAATCAAGTTAATTGGCAATCTGATCAGATAAGACAAGCACACGAATTAAAAGATTAGACATAGGGTCTAATAACACGTTAGCATGATGTGCTTGGACCACTCCATATGTACGAAGGTGAAGAACTCAACGGGGTAGATCATCAAGGTGTTTGGAGGCACGAGAGGAGCACGTCCATCTGATTCTTCTGCTTGCTGGCTCTAAAGGATTTGAAGGAAGCACGCGGCTTCCGAGAAACGTAGTAAGGTACTCTATGGTGGTCCTCAGTTGCGGTGCATGCTCAGGCTGTACTCATAGAGGTTGGGGTTGCACGTTGCCACCCGGTGAGTATACCTTGACTACAATGTTAGTTTGGCAGTTAGAAGGCTGTGGCGGATGAAGTTGGGTGATTCAGTGGTTGCCTCTCCGGGAGACTGGTCAGGACCAAATAAAGGATTATAAGCGTCAAGTACCTGTCATTGGCAGTTAGTGGGACGTGGAACGTCTAGAGCTAAACGTATAGACCACTGATCTTTCACCATCGAGACTTTGGTTGCGGGACACACTGATTTGGATGAAGAATATTTACTAGGGGCACGTTACTTAGCTCTTGATGTAGTCTTTCACTTTGAGGGAGGGGTCGAGGTTGGACCATAGTCACTGTGAAAAGGCATACCATAGTTTGGATATCTTTACTTTAGACCATGTTAGTCGACCTATACAGATATGGAAAAGCTCCCGTTCGAGCTCTGTGTACTAGATGCAGCCCTATTACAAGATCCGGGGTACAGTAGGCAATACGTAGTGTGAGGGTCTAGGTACACACACTGCACCGGGTGGTATATCATAGATGCTAGGGCATTACTCCATGGTGAGACTTGATTCGACCGAGGAGTTTGGATATGGTAGTTCGTACGCTTACATAGCATAGCGAGGGTAGTTCTGTGCGGAACGTGGCATATTAATATGAAGGTCCGTACGTCGTTCGACGTAGGATGAGAGTTGAATACGCTTCTGAGGCGTGCCGACGGAGACCATGCGAGAAGGGTACCATAGGAAGTACCTTGATTTTGGGGGTAGCTACATATATGTTATATTAGGTTAATCTACTAGGAGATAGATTAGTACGACGTGTGTGTAATGCCATAAGTGCTATTAACCCAAACTAACCTAATAAACAAGAAAACATAACTTAATGGTATATGTAGGGTTATTTCAGAATGTGTAATTTAGTCAAGTCACTAGAACTTGTGTTCTAACCCCCTCCTCATAACACACTCGCATGTTAGGTTTATGACAAAGGTATGGTAACTTTGGATACTGGTTAGGCAGTATTATTGCTTTGGTAAGGCTATATTTGATTATATTATTTTTTTATTCTGTTTCGCTTTGAGATGTTTTATGAACTCTGATATATTTTATATCTCTGTCTTTTCTATAGGATACCAGACAAGTCAACCCGAGTTTCGGTAGATTGGAATTTTTGAAAAGAAATCGGTCTGTCAGAATTCGAGTTGTTACATCTGGTATCAGATCCTAGGTTTAGGATTCCTATATAGATAGTGAGTGAGCATATTTGTCATTTTTAAAATATAAATATAATATATACACACACACACACCTAGATCCATAAAGAAACCCACTAAATAGGAAGAGCGGTTTATGTTAGGATATCAGTTATGTACACTAAAGAAATGATTATGGAAATTTGAGACCCTTAGGTGGTTTGGGTGAAAAGTGTATAATGTGCTTTGTATTGGAGAAAGACGGATCCCATATATAATCATATAATATACTAGTATTTTTGGATTAGTTAGTTTAGTAGTTGAGCCTTATAAATTGGGAAAAGAAAAGAGGGAAAATGTATTAGGAATATATATATATATGTATGTATATGAGAGAAATGACTTTGTGGGAATATCTAGGAAACTCTTGGTAAGTTAGGAACCCACTTTGAGTCTCGTCCCATTGTTAACTTTTAAGAACCTGAAATATTAAAAATCTTTTGAGTGATATTTTATGGTGTTTTTTTTTCAAGTTTTGATGCTAAAAGTTACAATTTCAAAATATGTCCTAGTTATTGTTTAGAAACGATTTTTGAAACAAAAAGGGAGTAATTTTGGTGTTTGAGAATATAGATATGTAAGGAACATATTTGAAGAATTACATATTGGGTTTCAGTGAAAAATAAAATAAAATGGGGTATATTTTGGAAATGATGATTTCTTATGAAATTTTTGTTTAAAACGAATTCTTTCATAAAAATGTACACATTATAGAGCATGTATAGCTCACTACTTTTTAATCTACAATGTATGAAATGATTAAAAAGAAAAACATAGAAAAGATTGCAAAACTAAAATTTTCAATAAAGAAAATTTTGAAAATCTCTCTTCTTTCGACAATAACTTTTGACAATCGTTTTGACATAAAACTTTGATGGGTGAACAAAATAAGCTATTAGATTTAAGAATAGAGTAGATGTTTGCACCTAGTTGTAAGTAGTGGAACAGACATTGTAAACAATAATGGTTGTGAAATTGATTGAGAAATAGTTGTCCTTGTCTACTCCAGTTTTTGTTATTTGAAAAAAAGTGTTTTGCAATTTTTTTATGGGATGATATATTTTTATGGTTTGGCAAACATATGTTTTAATGAGGAATTTGGAAGAAAAAATAAAAAGAAAAAAACCAACCCATGTTTTTAAAATCATGGAGTTGGTAAGGATTAGTACTTAGGGAAGACGGGAAATATTTTGAGACTATAAAGGGGATAGCGAGAATTATCCTGAAATAATGGTAAGTCCCGTAGAATGAATAAGCATTATAGAGCCTAGGTTGTTGCTTGAAAAAGACTGTTAATACACAGCAACGACTAGTGATGACTACCAGATGGTAGAGGGTAAGTAAGTGTTTAGATCCTTTGGTTTGGGCTTTTCTTTGTCGGAGGGGCATGGTCCTAAAATTCTTAGCCCTCGGTAGTAGTTGTGTAGAGTATTTGTTTTCCTGCTTTTAGTTAAAGGATTAGTAGGCTTATTTGAAGACTAAACTTAGATCAGTGGATTAAGTTAAATAAACTAAGAAAGAGTAATTACATAACTGTGACGATCCCAAAACCCCGTGACACGGTGTTAAGGATAATCATTGGAATATAACACATTAACCATCATTAGCAGATCACAGATAATAGCATAAACAGAAAACATAATAATTTACACATATATTACAGCGGAATCATATAGATATCATCACATCAGAGAGCACAGTGCAGGATACAACTTAGTGCATAATAATACATAATCAGTCACCATCGCTAGAGGCGGAATCATACATAAAGAGTACACAAAATAAATATCATTCTACATCGCCAATGGCGGAATCATAATACATACTAAGATGGCGGAAAGAGTCAAAGTCGGCACGGTGTAGTCAAGCCTCGCCATGAACCAAAAGTGCGCCAGATACCTGTAACTAGGCTGCCCGTGTGAAAATGAGGGCACTCGAGTTTGCAAGGTGAAACAAACTACGAGTCAGTCATGGGACTGGTATGAGAAATCTACTTAACTTATTAACAACAATAATCAGGCAAATCAAAGGACCACGCCACTTTCGCGGAACGGGTTTACTCCAATAAGTGCGAGTGCATGAAATAAAGTAAATGATTAAATCATCACAATGCTTTTTATAAAATGAAGCCATTATAAGACTCAGGTCCCATCACACAATGCAACGCAAGCCGGAGGATGGAGTTTTTACCTTATAATGGCCAAAAATGCTTCATACGAATAAAACAAAAGTGTTTGATATTATTACTAGTGCATATATGTTTCAAAAGCGATTTCAATCATAAATATCAATCATAGGCGGCATAAATGACCCATACCACTATGTCCCCGTACTAGTAATACAATCACGTCCGCATATTTCGTATTGGAAATTGGATTCCTTCTTGAGTCGAGGCAAGGGGCAAGCTCCTCTCAGTTCGAGACACTCTAGCAAATGCCTCGGGACCGCACACAGCAATCCCTAGATCCCCCAAGGCCGGTCCTCTCTTACTTTTTAGGATTGGCAATTCCTGAAAACACGTTTCCCGGTCCTTACAGACCTATAATCAAGGCGCCTCGTATTCCAACAACCACAAAAGTGTAAAGTAGATATAAATGTCAGGGCTGGGAGGTCACTGACACCACCATAGCTACAAAGAAACGTCGTGCACTCCTTGGGTCCTTCTTCCGTTTTTGACTCATACCGAGGTGTGAGGCTCGCGAATTCACGTTATACACAAAGCCACATCACACAGACCATGCATTGATCATCAACCACAAGACTTTGCTTTGCAACAGAAGCCTTGATCATATGCCACTTAGGCGGGCCACACAGGCAATCTACTCCATGCGACTGATTTCTATCAATACATAACCTCTGAGCTCGTACGTCTCAGAGAAGGGCGTTATGCAAGAGAATAAATTCTCCACCACCAAACAGATATATATTTAACAGAGATCAATCAGCACATAACAAAATCCATTGTCAGACACACAGTCCATTTACAAGTCCGTTCTGGGTTTGAATGAAACCGGAGGCACCAATTCCTCGCATATTCGTACAATCAACCGTATGTCTGGACGGCTACTACTTCAGCTCCTTCACGGTAGCTACTCCAATCACGAGCATCAGTAGCGCCCATCCATCCAATGTGAAGATCGTCGGTCTTCAACCGTCTTTGACTCTTCGACTACTCAACGTCGATCGATTATTTGAAATGCGATGAACTCGGCCTTTTCAAATAACCCACGTATATTTAGATTTTCAAATCAATTTATCCCATGGTTGGACTATTCAACATTCACATTTCAGTTCTTTAGTTAAAATTTTCATGTTAAATACATTCAACCATCACATATCAAGCAAACACAACAAAACTGGTTTATTTCCACTCTATATCGTTTATAGTATTCTATAACGATATATCGCCATTTTTATTTATTTAAAACGGCCATATTTAATTAAACGATAATACAGGTCGTGCCGATGCACTGGCGCTATTTTTCACTAAATTTGTTTTACACATATCTGAAAATCTAACCATTGGATCTTCACAAAATTTATATCATTAGGAATGTAACACCCCGCAAATTCTATAACTGTGAAATTAACAAATTAAGGTATAATTAATTTGAAATCAAAGAACTAAGGGAAACAGGATACGCCATTGCGTTCGTCTCGGAAAAATACGCGAAATAGAGTCCGAGTTTTCGAAAAACGGAGTCCGTATGAAGAAGATATGGCCTTCAGAAGTTTTTGAATTAAGTTTAAAATTCAAACAGAATAAAATAAGCTCAGAAAACAAAAATGGGGCCCAATGGGTCAGGGCGGAAAAAGTCCCGCCTGACACACCCAGGTCGACTGGGCTGTCGACCTGGTCTAACCAGGTCGACAGGGCTGTCGACAGGGGTGTCGACCTGGTCCAGAGCCAGGTCGAACCTAGTCTAACCCGGCTGGCCTATTCTCTGTTGGTCGATTTTCTGTGGTCTGCTTTGTCATTAGGGCTAGGTGGCAGGCTCTAATTGGTCTCTCCTTAGGATGAATGGCTACGATCTAACCAAGCAACATCAATGGTCCTAATCAGTTCATTACCCCTATAAAAAGGACCCTAGACTAAACCCTAATCTATTCATTCATAAATAAGAACAAAGCCGCCATGTTGCTGAGGAGCATCTAGGAGTAGCCACCAAATTGGAGAGAAGATTAGGAAGAAAATTCTAAAGCCTAAAGCAATTCAAGCAAATCAAATCAACGCCTATGTCAAAAGGGGTCGCATCTCTAAATTCCTAAATTAGAGAATTCGCCGCAACGATTGTAAGTAGAGTATTACTTTGGTATGAACAAATAACTGTGTTGGTTTGTATACTTGGTTGTGGTGATAAATAATTCATAATTTGTGCGTTACTATGATTCTTATCGATTTGGGAATTATGTTATTCATTATAAAGAACTACATGCGGTAGTTCTATGCAAGTATACGTTTGGAATATTCGCAAATTATGTAATCCATGTTGAAGCTACATGTATGTAGTTGATTGAAATTCATGCAAGTTTGGGGCTTTGCTATTATGCCATCATAACCTATATTTTTATTTAGGCATAATGTCAAACATAAGCATGGCATAAATATTTCTAACATAAGCATGGCATAATGTCAAACATAAGCATGGCATAATGTCAAACATAAGCATGGCATAGGTATTGTTAAATTTGTTCACATAGCCATGGCATAAATATTTCTAACATGAAATCATGATTTTTACTTTAGTCATGTAAACTTGCAAAAAAGGGATTTTTGAATCTAACCTAGCCATGTACCACATATGTCATCATATAATTCTTGTTAACAATTTCAATTATGCAAATTATCAATCATATCCTAGTCATAAGTTTGCAAATAGGTTTTCTAGTACAAAAGCATGGCTTAATACATGATGCCAAATTTTCAACCTAATTTCATATGGATTATGATAATCCAAACTTATTCCAATTACTTCACAAAATGATGTTTGTATAAAAATACACATTATGATGGCATAATAGCAAAGCCCCAAACTTGCATGAATTTCAATCAACTACATACATGTAGCTTCAACATGGATTACATAATTTGCGAATATTCCAAACGTATACTTGCATAGAACTACCGCATGTAGTTCTTTATAATGAATAACATAATTCCCAAATCGATAAGAATCATAGTAACGCACAAATTATGAATTATTTATCACCACAACCAAGTATACAAACCAACACAGTTATTTGTTCATACCAAAGTAATACTCTACTTACAATCGTTGCGGCGAATTCTCTAATTTAGGAATTTAGAGATGCGACCCCTTTTGACGTAGGCGTTGATTTGATTTGCTTGAATTGCTTTAGGCTTTAGAATTTTCTTCCTAATCTTCTCTCCAATTTGGTGGCTACTCCTAGACGCTCCTCAGCAACATGGCGGCTTTGTTCTTATTTATGAATGAATAGATTAGGGTTTAGTCTAGGGTCCTTTTTATAGGGGTAATGAACTGATTAGGACCATTGATGTTGCTTGGTTAGATCGTAGCCATTCATCCTAAGGAGAGACCAATTAGAGCCTGCCACCTAGCCCTAATGACAAAGCAGACCACAGAAAATCGACCAACAGAGAATAGGCCAGCCGGGTTAGACTGGGTTCGACCTGGCTCTGGACCAGGTCGACACCCCTGTCGACAGCCCTGTCGACAGGCCTGTCGACCTGGTTAGACCAGGTCGACAGCCCAGTCGACCTGGGTGTGTCAGGCGGGACTTTTTCCGCCCTGGCCCATTGGGCCCCATTTTTGTTTTCTGAGCTTATTTTATTCTGTTTGAATTTTAAACTTAATTCAAAAACTTCCGAAGGCCATATCTTCTTCATACGGACTCCGTTTTTCGAAAACTCGGACTCTATTTCGCGTATTTTTCCGAGACGAACGCAATGGCGTATCCTGTTTCCCTTAGTTCTTTGATTTCAAATTAATTATACCTTAATTTGTTAATTTCACAGTTATAGAATTTGCGGGGTGTTACATTCTCCCCCACTTAAAAGGATTTCGTCCCCGAAATCTTCAAGTTAGGAGGAATGTATCCTAACATCCAATCATCCATCTACTCATCCATCAAACACGAGCATCCATTGTCCTTAAAAGACTTCTAATGCTTCATGATCATATGCGAAGTGTGTGTGTACATGAACTTATCTAATGCAAAATCAGGCGGTCTACTGATTCAGTTGACCTCCTTAATGCGAATTATGTAAGTGCCATGAATCCATTATGTATGCAAATTTTCCTGTTCTTGATTCTACATGAGTGCACAATCATTCGATACAAATGCAACATCCACATGACAACACATAAGAATTCAACCATACACGAATGCAAACATATATGCATATGCAATATGAAGTGACTGAGCCGATCTAAAACCTAGATTGTGTGTGTATATGCAACCACGAGCAACCACTAGCAATCACTTGCAACCACTTGCAACCATCATCCATAACATGTTTCAACTACATGTTTCCATCCAAAAAGATTCTACCTAAAGGATAAGGTCGAGGAAATATACCTAAAAAGATAGATAAAAGCGCAACTTAAGGAAAAAGAAAGATCAAGGATGTACCCTCGAACAGAAAAGGGTAGGCTGTACGGATTCTAGCTTCAGTTTCCCAAGTCGCGTCTCCCTCGGCGTCGCTCCACTGAACTTTGACGAGCTTGACTTCACGGTTTCGTAGCTTCTTCACTTCCGTTCCTAATATGCGGGTTGGAACTTTTCTTATGGTTGCTTCGCGTTCCACTTCGGCCTCTTCGAGGATATTTGGCTCTACCACCTCAGCGGACTCATGAAGACATTTTCGGAGATGTGAAACGTGAAAAACGTTGTGGACTCCAGCCAACTTCTCGGGTAGCTCTAATCTATAGGCCATTTTCCCAATTTTCTCGATGATAGGGAATGGCCCTACGAACCTTGGTGCCAGTTTTCCTGTGGTTCCAAAACGAACAACATTTCTTAGCGGTGATACTTTGAGAAAAACTCTGTCTCCAACCTCAAATTCAAGGTCGGTCCTTCTCTTGTCGGCGTAGGACTTCTGTCTGTCTTGGGCCGTCTTCATCCTTCTTTGTATTAAGTCTACTTTCTCTGAAGTCTCTCGGATCATATCTGGTCCAAGTACGAGCTTATCAGTAGACTCCCACCAACAAGTGTGCGATCGGCACGGTCTTCCATATAAAGCTTCGAAGGGCGCCATTCCGATGGTTGCTTGATAGCTGTTGTTGTAGGCAAATTCCACCAAAGGAAGGTGGTCTTCCCATGTCCCTCCGAAGTCAAGGACGCATAGCCTTAAAAGGTCTTCCAAAACTCTGTTCACTCTCTCTGTTTGGCCGTCGGTTTGGGGATGATAGGTTGTGCTCAAGCATAACTGCGTTCCTACTGCTTCTTGCAGACTCCGCCAAAACTCGCTGGTGAATATGGGGTCTCGGTCACTAACAATGCTAGATGGTATTCCATGGAGTCGAACGATTTCCTTAAGGTAAAGTGATGCTAGGGATGAGGCAGTTCTCTTACTTTTGACAGGTAAAAAGTGGGCGCTTTTAGTAAGCCTATCCACTATTACCCAAATGCTAGTGTTGCCTCTCCTAGACCTAGGCAGCCCATCTATGAAGTCCATTGAGATGCTATCCCACTTCCACTGCGGGACCTCCAGAGGATGTAGCTGTCCGCCAGGCTTTTTCTGTTCCGCCTTAACCTGTTGGCACACCATACACTTAGAAACGAACTCTGCCACGTCCTTTTTCATGCCGTTCCAGAAGAAAGTCCTTTTTATGTCTTTGTACATTTTATCTCCGCCTGGGTGTATCGTCATCTTGGAGTGATGTGATTCCTCGAGAACCTTCTTTACTAAATCCTTTGTCTGTGGGACGCATAGTCTTCCGTCTCGCCTTAGCAACCCCTTATCGTCGATGGAGTATCTGTTGAGGTGACTTGAAGTCTCACCCCTAATTAGCCTATCAATTGTTTCCACAAGCTGAGGGTCTTCGCGTTGTGCTGCCCCTACCGAATCCACTAAAGTTGGGCGCACTTCGAGAGATGCTAGCAAGCCTGGTACGAAGTCGGAGGAAGGCCTAAAGTCGAAGCTGTCTATAAACTCTAGGCTTTGTCTTTCAACAAACAACGGGCTTAGGGTCAATTTCTTTCGGCTCAACGCGTCTGCTACTACGTTGCCTTTGCCCGGAGTGTAGGAGATTTCGAAATCGTACGAGGCAAGAAACTCCATCCATCTTTGTTGCCTCAAGTTAAGATCCTTCTGCGAGAAAAGATATTTCAACGATTTATGGTCAGTGTAAAGTTCGAACTTCTCACCTAGGAGATAGTGTCGCCAAGACTTGAGTGCAAAGACGATGGTGGCTAACTCAAGATCGTGGGTTGGGTAGTTCTTTTCGTGCACTTTCAACTGCCTCCCGCCATAAGCTACTACCCTTCCTTCTTGCATTAAGACAGCGCCTAGCCCTGTCCCACATGCATCCGTATAAACAGTGAACATCTTGCTCCCATCTGGCAGCGTCAAAACTGGGGCTGTTGTGAGAGCCCTTTTTAGTCGTTGGAAAGCAAACTCGCAATCCAAATCCCAACTGAACACTAGATTCTTTTTGGTCAATTTCGTGAGCGGAGCTGAGATTTTCGCAAAATCCCTTATGAATTTTCGATAGAAACCCGCTAGTCCTAGAAAGCTTCGGACCTCCGTTGCATTCCTTGGTGTCTTCCAATCCTGTACCGCCACTACCTTAGCAGGGTCCACTGCTAACCCTTGCTTGGATACTATGTGCCCAAGGAACCTCACCACTTCTCTCCAAAAGTGGCATTTGGAGAACTTGGCTTTTAGTTGATGGACTCGCAAAGTTTCCATGATTGCCCTTAGGTGCTGAGCATGTTCCTCTTCACTCTTTGAGAAGATAAGGATATCATCTACGAAGACCACTACGAATTTGTTGAGGAAATCTCTAAATACCCTACTCATCAGGTCCACGAAGTAAGCAGGTGCATATGTCAAGCCGAAAGGCATGACAAGCCATTCAAAGAAGCCGTCTGGGGTTCTGAACGCCGTTTTATCGATGCTATCTTCAGCCACCCTTAGCTGATGGAAACCGGTTGCTAAATCGAGTTGGGAGAACACAGACGCTCCTACAAGCTGGTCAAATAAATCGTCAATTCTAGGGAGAGGGTGCCTATTCTTTTTCGTTAGCTTGTTGAGCTCCCTATAGTCAACACATAGTCGGAGTGAACCATCCGCCTTTGTAGCGAACACCACTGGAGCGCCCCATTCTGAAATGCTCCTCCTAATGAACCCCTTTTCTAGAAGCTCTTTAATCTGTTTAATGAGCTCTTTCCTTTCTCGTGGAGCCATGTGTCTAACGGGCAACGCAACGGGCTTTGCATTATCTACAAGATATATGCGGAAGTCTATTTCCCGCTTCGGAGGCAAGCCCTTCACCTCTTCGAAGACATCCGGATATTCCCGGACCACTCTAACTAATTGCAAATTTTCAACAGAGGCATCTAGCGATTCAAGATAACTAAGCATAACCGCATACGAGGGATTACAAGAAATTTCCAAAGTATTACCGAGCTGGGTTAGGAGCCTAACAACCCTTTTCTCACAATCAAGGATGGCCCCATTACTGGATAGCCAATCCATACCCAAAATCAAACCATAACCCGAAAAGCCCAAAACAAAGGCACTACACTGAAATTCTACACTTAGAATAGAAATTTTCAATCCCACACAAATCATAGACAAATGAGCTGGGCCCCCAATTGGGTTTGAAACAATTAAGGGGTCTCTACCATACTAGTTTTTAGGTGCAGAGATTCTACTAGAGCAGATGAGATAAAGGAGTGTGATGCGCCAGAATCAAATAAAGTGCGAACAGGGTGATCATAAAGATAAACTACGCTTTCTACAGAAGTATTTATACCTCGCTGTTGTAGAGGTGGCGCTTCCAGCACATGAACCTGTGCCCCTGGGGTGGATCTAGCCCTCTGCCCCTGTCCTCGTTTCTTTGGGCAGTCCTTAGCCCTATGGCCTGTCTCACCGCAAGAAAAACACCCACCATTCTCCTTGGCCTTCTTTTTCCGGCAGTCCTTTACCAAGTGCCCCACTTTGCCATAGAAATTGCACTTCCTCTTCTCTTTGTTGCCTTTCCCGCCTTTCTTAAAGTCTGTCTTCTTAGGCTGCAAACCCTCTTTCTTCCCTTGAGAGCTTTCTGCCTTTGTCTCCTTCTTGCCCTTATCCTCTTCATTCAGCAATGCCATTTGCACCAATCTTTCATACGTGGCTCCCATGGGTATATGGGTCATGGCCAAACTGTGTAATGGCTCATTCAACCCTTTGACGAAACGGAGAGCCTTCTTGTGCGGGGTGTTGACTAGGTCAAGCCCAAACCTAGCCAGCTCATCGAACTGATTCACATACTCTCTGACTGTCTTGTCCCCTTGCTTAAGAAATAAGAATTTTCCAACTGCAAACTTCTTTCCGCATCTGAGAGAAATTTATTCTCAAACCTTGCCCTAAAGTCCTCCCATGTCTCCACTGGTCTTTCAACATTAGTGACTTCCCACCAGTAGGAAGCCTCGCCCTTCAATAGCCACACTGCCAATTGTACTTTTTGTCTATCCTCTACCTAAAAGATGATGAATAGGTCCTCCGTCTCTTTCAGCCAATTTCTAGCTGCCACGAAGGACTCAGTTCCATGGAAATCCCTTCCTCCCATAGCTTTAAAATCTTTACATATCTTAGCAAACGTGTTTCCCCGAGGAGGAGGTGGAGGAAAAGGTGCCGCTGCAGCTGGATGATTTCCGGCAGCTGGGGGAGGAGGAACGGTAGGACCTGGCTGAGTGGCTCTTGCTTCTAAGAACCGTCTAAACCAACCAGGTATTGGTACCCCTTCCGGCAAGTTGAGATCTTCGGACATGCTGAAACAAAAAGGATAGATTCAAAACGAAGGATAAGAGATAGTACCTATGGCTTTGGGGGGTGGACTTTGCCTTTTTTAAAATAAAATAATATTTTTCTTTTTAAAAATGCTTCTTTAAATTTCCTTTTTGAAAATAATTTTTCAAAACTTTTTATCTTATCTGGTAAACCTATGCTCTGATACCAAGTGAAACACCCCACCTCCGTTAGGGTCACTCTCAAAGGGAATGCCCTAATTTTGGTGGAGGTTTATAAGTATAAGTCACAGATATACAAGACAGATATAAGAACACATATTTGTAAACAGCGGAAAATCAAAAAACTTTTATTTCATAAAAGCAAATACGTGTTACAAAACATCACCATGATTGTCTTACATCTTTTTCCAAAAACATAACATAACACTTTCATAATCTGTCTTGAGTACATTATTTAAAGAAGCATAAATAAAACATAGATAAACTGCAAAAGTCCCCATAGTGTTTGTCCAAAGCCATAGTTCAAAGCGAAAAAGTCCAAGCAATACATTTCTCTTCTTCAAGCTGGATGTTAAGGCTAGTCAAGCTGCTATGTTCCCTCCCTGTGGACCTGGGGGGGGGGGGAACGGAAGAAAAGAAGACGAAAGAAAAGTAGAGTCAGACATAAAGCCTGAGTAAGTCTAGTACTATTTTGTCTATGAATAAAGAACTGGGTATGATAAGTATAAACAAGAAGTGGGAAAGCACTATAAACTTGGTTAAGTTGTCTAGGGTCGAATATACTATCGTACCCCATGTAATCTCTGAACCCATATAAACTAGTTTCCAACTGGCACCCCACAACCAGGGTGATGTGATCCATTCTATGATGATCGGCTCCTACTCGCATAGTTACATGTGTCTTACGGCCCCCGATGTTGTAGTTACCTATGCTGGTCCCACCATGGGGTGTATCAAGTCCCATGGGCGGCCCGACACAACCTTAGAGTGCACAGGTATTCTACTGGTGTCCAGTGCCTTATTTTTCTGCGCCGGAGTGTGTACACGCCCGCACCCCGTTAGAACCTACACTGCTACACCACCGCCGTCGATTTGACCTCTTACAATCAGCCCAGTAATCGTGCCCCACCCTGCCTAGTTTCAGGGTATCCTGATACACCATCTAGGGTTACTGCTGAAAAGGGTCCCCCATTACTAGGTTTTCTATCTCTAGCCAACATGCTAAGTTGGTTAAGTGTTTTCTAACCTAACCCCCACCAGTCCGTTTAGTTTAGCATGTTCCATTTTGATTAAGTCTTTAGTTCACTTAATCCTAACAATCCTGACTCAGCCTTAATTATCTTATTAAGGCCCTGACCTCTCACATTATACAGGTATTGTTGTGGCTGCCTGTTGCCGGTTGGTTCCGGGCAGTCTTACGCCACAACTCAGTCTAACCTCGGGTCCTTATTGGGCTCCATGTTTAACCTCTCACATTGGATAGGTATTGTTGTGACTACTGGACAGCCGGGCGGTTCCGGGCAGGTTTACATCACAACTCAATCCAACCTCGGGTTAAACACATCGTATTTTCTACATTTACATATTTTGTCTTTCTTCTTTATTTATATGTAAATATTTGCGGCCCATTATTAAGTTAATGGTGTAAAGGTTACACCAATCATGGGCCCAACCCATACTTGAATTTGGGCCCTCTTGCTTTAAATTTCCATTTATTAATTAGTTTGGCCCAACGTTATTTTCCCCCGTTTAATACGTCCGTTTATTATATATATATTGGGCTTAACCTTTTTAAGCCCAACTTAGCCATGCGAAAAGGGGAGGCTTAAAGCGTGATTACATACACAAAGAGGGGAATGTGAGCGCATGAACTTGCAATAAGACGTTGGAAATACAAAATAGAAACTGGTGTACTTGCATAGTAGTGACATATACTTTGGTCATAAAGCATAGGTGACATGAATCAAAGCATGTGAACTTGTAGTTGAGATAAGAATCTAAATTGGGTATCATTATTGACACATAGGCACAACTACAACATGAACCTATATTTTTATACAAACATCATTTTGTGAAGTAATTGGAATAAGTTTGGATTATCATAATCCATATGAAATTAGGTTGAAAATTTGGCATCATGTATTAAGCCATGCTTTTGTACTAGAAAACCTATTTGCAAACTTATGACTAGGATATGATTGATAATTTGCATAATTGAAATTGTTAACAAGAATTATATGATGACATATGTGGTACATGGCTAGGTTAGATTCAAAAATCCCTTTTTTGCAAGTTTACATGACTAAAGTAAAAATCATGATTTCATGTTAGAAATATTTATGCCATGGCTATGTGAACAAATTTAACTATACCTATGCCATGCTTATGTTTGACATTATGCCATGCTTATGTTTGACATTATGCCATGCTTATGTTAGAAATATTTATGCCATGCTTATGTTTGACATTATGCCTAAATAAAAATATAGGTTCATGTTGTAGTTGTGCCTATGTGTCAATAATGATACCCAATTTAGATTCTTATCTCAACTACAAGTTCACATGCTTTGATTCATGTCACCTATGCTTTATGACCAAAGTATATGTCACTACTATGCAAGTACACCAGTTTCTATTTTGTATTTCCAACGTCATATTGCAAGTTCATGCGCTCACATTCCCCTCTTTGTGTATGTAATCACGCTTTAAGCCTCCCCTTTTCGCATGGCTAAGTTGGGCTTAAAAAGGTTAAGCCCAATATATATATAATAAACGGACGTATTAAACGGGGGAAAATAACGTTGGGCCAAACTAATTAATAAATGGAAATGTAAAGCAAGAGGGCCCAAATTCAAGTTTGGGTTGGGCCCATGATTGGTGTAACCTTTACACCATTAACTTAATAATGGGCCGCAAATATTTACATATAAATAAAGAAGAAAGACAAAATATGTAAATGTAGAAAATACGATGTGTTTAACCCGAGGTTGGATTGAGTTGTGATGTAAACCTGCCCGGAACCGCCCGGCTGTCCAGTAGTCACAACAATACCTATCCAATGTGAGAGGTTAAACATGGAGCCCAATAAGGACCCGAGGTTAGACTGAGTTGTGGCGTAAGACTGCCCGGAACCAACCGGCAACAGGCAGCCACAACAATACCTGTATAATGTGAGAGGTCAGGGCCTTAATAAGATAATTAAGGCTGAGTCAGGATTGTTAGGATTAAGTGAACTAAAGACTTAATCAAAATGGAACATGCTAAACTAAACGGACTGGTGGGGGTTAGGTTAGAAAACACTTAACCAACTTAGCATGTTGGCTAGAGATAGAAAACCTAGTAATGGGGGACCCTTTTCAGCAGTAACCCTAGATGGTGTATCAGGATACCCTGAAACTAGGCAGGGTGGGGCACGATTACTGGGCTGATTGTAAGAGGTCAAATCGACGGCGGTGGTGTAGCAGTGTAGGTTCTAACGGGGTGCGGGCGTGTACACACTCCGGCGCAGAAAAATAAGGCACTGGACACCAGTAGAATACCTGTGCACTCTAAGGTTGTGTCGGGCCGCCCATGGGACTTGATACACCCCATGGTGGGACCAGCATAGGTAACTACAACATCGGGGGCCGTAAGACACATGTAACTATGCGAGTAGGAGCCGATCATCATAGAATGGATCACATCACCCTGGTTGTGGGGTGCCAGTTGGAAACTAGTTTATATGGGTTCAGAGATTACATGGGGTACGATAGTATATTCGACCCTAGACAACTTAACCAAGTTTATAGTGCTTTCCCACTTCTTGTTTATGCTTATCATACCCAGTTCTTTATTCATAGACAAAATAGTACTAGACTTACTCAGGCTTTATGTCTGACTCTACTTTTCTTTCGTCTTCTTTTCTTCCGTTCCCCCCCCCCCCCCCCCCAGGTCCACAGGGAGGGAACATAGCAGCTTGACTAGCCTTAACATCCAGCTTGAAGAAGAGAAATGTATTGCTTGGACTTTTCGCTTTGAACTATGGCTTTGGACAAACACTATGGGGACTTTTGCAGTTTATCTATGTTTAATTTATGCTTCTTTAAATAATGTACTCAAGACAGATTATGAAAGTGTTATGTTATGTTTTTGGAAAAAGATGTAAGACAATCATGGTGATGTTTTGTAACACGTATTTGCTTTTATGAAATAAAAGTTTGTTGATTTTCCGCTGTTTACAAATATGTGTTCTTATATCTGTCTTGTATATCTGTGACTTATACTTATAAACCTCCACCAAAATTAGGGCATTCCCTTTGAGAGTGACCCTAACGGAGGTGGGGTGTTTCAAGGAAGGTCATTTCAAAACGAATCCAACGGTTTCAGTTTCGGGAAAATCCGACGGTCGGATCTTCCACACTAGTCGTTTGAAGTTACAATTTCAATTTACGAACTGCAGCGTCATTATTCGATTTAATTTAATTATATATATATATATATAATCATTTCTGGCGCTGTTTTTCTTCAGATTTGAATTAAACATTCCAGACAATCCAACCGTCGGATCTTCACAAAGTCGGTGCCGTTGGAAAGATATTTCCAAGGCGAACCCAACGGTTGCGGTTTCGGGAAAATCCAATGGTCGGATTTCCTGCACTAGTCGTTTGAATTCACGGTTTCAAAACACGAACTACACGGCCACGTTTTGTTTTAATTTTATTTATATTTATATATTTATATAAATATTATTCATTCAAAAATTCCTATATCATTTCCACTTCAAATGTTTCACTAACGCCTTTAAATTTTGGAAAATTTCGCCATAACCTCCTTTGTACGGGAGGGGCTGGTAAAATTCCCAAATAGCCACACGGGCGTCTCATGTCAAAAAGAAAAAGAAAAAGCCAAGCGGCTAGCCAACAGGCTCATAAAATCATCACCCAAACAAAACAGTAAACGTGTACCTATTTGTCGGGCACAAAATTTTATTCCTCTTCTCTAGCCTCTTTGCTATAACCTGTTCAACAAATATGCATGTACATATATGTAATTTTTATCACTTATCAATTTCCATTCAACTTCATATTGGATTCTCTTTGGTTTAAAAACACCATTCATTCTAATGTTGCATGCGTAGGCAAAAATCATATCATTAGCTAATTAATGAATATTTCAACTCATGCATATTTATTTGAACAAGTGGCTATTTTTAACACTTCATATTTCAAAGATGATAATTTTGGCGAACTAAAATATATTTCAACACATGACTATTTTATTTAGTTCCTATGCATGTTAAAAATAATATTTCTTTCACAAATATTCATTTCAACGCTCGCATATCTTTAGCATATCACATATATGATAAAAATGATATTTTTATCATTTGAATTATTTATTCGACACATGAATGTTTTCAACACTTTATAATTTCAATAAAAATGTAATTTTTATTGTTAAGTCTTTTTATTCAACACATGAACTTTTCCAATACACACACTTCTCAACACATGAGCACATATATGTTGTTTATATAAGAAAGATGAAATTTTTATTGTTGAAACTATTTATATATAAGGCGAATATTTTTCATACTTCATATATATTAAAAAAATGTGATTTTTATCGTTTAAACACTTCATTCATTCACACATGAATTTAATTTTAACACATGACTTTTCAACATATGAACATTTCCATACATGGACATAGTTTCAACACATGACTTTAATTTCAACGCATGAAGATAATTTCAACAAATGAAAATAATTCTAACACATGAATATTATTCGAAATTTCGGCAGCATAACGGCAGGTTAATTAAAACCGGCACCGTCCCTAGTACGGCTCCTCTCTCTACCTTAAAACCTCGCGGTTTTTGACAATGGAGATTCATGCATCTAATTCGCACGCAGGCGACATGTTTTATTTTTATTTCCACAATTATTTCCTATTCATTTCAATCACCAATGGGTATTTTTCAACCATAACCAATCAATATCAGCCACAAACAATTATTCAACCATTCGCATTTTCATCCAATATTTCACACCAATACACAACAATAAATATTGTCCATGGTTTGTGGACGAGGGGTGTGTATATATATATATAATTTCTATATTTCACTTGCATTTCAACAAATATATCAATTATTCTATGCATGTATAATTCATACTTCGCTTATATAGCTTACACGACGCATGTACATGTGGTATACAACACGTGTGTAATTTATATTTCGCTCATATAATTTATACACGACATTTTCCATTCAAATTCATTTAATTTAGATTTCTCACTTTGGTTTTCGGAGTGCTAAAAATCGTAGATGACTCAGAAAAATCCGCGGTCTCTTCTATGTGGTAGAGAGCTTCCTTGCGGTCCCGATGTTTAATGTTTCATCGAATTTCGTCAACACACCATAAAGATATAATTTTTCAAAGTGCAAACATAAAAAAGAACTCACCTTTCACGATGGTTCTAAACTAGGGTTGCGGTTTTCGCGAAAACCGAGGCACGATGGGATGATCGGAGGGTACAACATGGAAGAGGGAGTAGAGGGGAGTCGATCGGTGGTGGTCTGATGTGGTTCGGTGGTCTCTGGCGATCGGGGCGGCGCTGGGAAGTCGGCGACTTCCTGGGCTCGATTCAGGCGATACGGTGGTCGAGGGGGTGTGAGGGTTGGTCGGATTTGAAGAGGAGGAGGAGGCGCGTCGACGGGGGTAGGTGGCGGAGGCTGGAGATGGCCGAGGCGGCGGCGATTTGGAGGGGAAGGTTGGAGCTCGCGTCGCCGTTGATAACGAAGCAAGCGGGGTTTTTTTTAATTTACGAAAGAAATTTTCTGATTCGCCGATATATATATTATTCAGAAAATTAGGGTTTTCCCATACGAACCCCAATTCAAACTCAACGACTGTCGCCGCTAGCTAAATACCCCCATTCCGGACACAATGGGATATGTTTCGTTGGCCAATTCGACTGTTAAAGTCAGTTATTATTCAAATTAAAGTATAAAACAATTAATTTTAACTTTGAGCGTACATTTCAATTTGTTAGGGCTACAAACTGATTCGAAAAATTCCTGAAAAATAAATCTAGCTATGTTTTGACGCTATGGTCCCAACAAAACTAGTTTTGTCGAATTCTGAGATCGTTTTAAAAATGGCCATTTTCTGGTCGATCCAATTTAACAGAAATTGACCAAACACATTTTCTTTTGCCACGCTCACATATTAGCTTCAAAAATTATGAAATTTGAAACCTAGCAATAGTTTGGCATCCCGGACCCAACAAAAGTGGTTTCGTCGAATTCCGAGGTCGTTTTCAAAATATCAATTTCCCAGGGCTATATATTCTATATAGCAACCTTTCTGAAAATTCATTCGGCCATAACTTTTGATTTCCGTTATGAAACTTCGATTTTTCAGATTCGTTATAAAGGTATTGATATATAGATTTAAATATTTTTAATTTCGCTAAAATCCGTTATATTTCCACCCTGTACAGTCAAAGTTTGAATTCAAATTTTCAAACTGACTCACTATTTCTAATTCACTATTTTATCGAAATATTCTATTTCAATTGTTCAAATTCCTTTGAAATGACCAATTTAAAAATTTTAATTTGGCTCGTATTTTCCGGGTTGTTACAATCTTCCCCACTTAAAACTTTTCGTCCTCGAAAAGGAAACAACAGTAAAGTAGGAAACAAAATGTAAATGCAAAGTATTGTAAAGGTACCTTGCACCGGGGTTAGTCAGAGATGTCCACTCTGCATTTGGGGTAAGCTTGCTTAATGCTTTCCTCAGTCTCCCAAGTACAGTCTCTAGGATCACTACTCCACTACACTTTAACTAAATGAACTTTTTGCTTTTTAGTTCTCTAGTTTCTTTGCCAACAATCTTTAATGGCTCTCTTCTGAGTGCTAATTCTGGAGTTATGTCTATATCCTGTTGCGCTGCTTCTTCTACAACAAGATCCGGATCATGCACATGTCTTTTAAGTTGAGATACGTGAAATACATCGTGCACTCCAGGCAACCAATCTGGTAATTGAATCCTATAAGTAAGAGTTCCAATTCGTCCAAGTATAGGAAAGGGACCAATAAATCTCGGTGCCAACTTCCCAGTTTTGCCAAATCTGATTTCTCCTCTCATCGGAGAAACTTTCAAATAAACATGGTCACCAACAGCAAAGGTCAAATCTCTTCTTCTAGAATCTGCATAACTTTTCTGTCGGCTTTGCGCGGTTCTCAATCGCTTTTTGATGAAGTCGACTTTATCAGATGCTTCTCTAATCATATCGGGTCCTAACACGAGTCTATTGCCAGGTTCTGCCCAACATGCTGGAGATCTGCACGGTCTGCGATATAATGCTTCAAATGGCGCCATTCCCAAACTTGCTTGATAGCTATTGTTATATGAGAATTCCGCCAAATGCAAGTGATCTTCCCATGACCCAACAAAATCAATTATACAAGCCCGCAATAAATCTTCTAGAATTCTATTCACCCGCTCAGTTTGGCCATCTGTTTGAGGGTGATAAGCGGTGATTATGTTCAGTTTCATTCCCAATTCTGTTTGGAAAGCCTCCTAGAATTTGCTAGCAAATATTGGGTCTCTATCACTGACTATGCTGATGGGAATTCCATGCAGCTTAACGATTTCTTTGAAATATATCTGTGCTAGACTTTGAGCAGTTCTATTGGATCTGACAGGTATGAAATGGGCAGTCTTCGTGAAGCGATCTACGATTACCCAAATGTTGTCATTACCTTTCCTGGTTCGCGGCAAACCATATATGAAATCCATGGAAATCTGCTCCCATTTACAACCTGGGACTTCCAACGGTTGCAACAATCCAGCTAGCTTATGTTGGTCGCTCTTGACCAATTGACAAGTAGGGCATCTGCTAACATACAAAGAAATATCCCTCTTCATTGCCATCCACCAGAAAGTGCGTTTGATATCGTTGTACATTTTACTCACGCCAGGATGAATGCAAAGTTTGGATTTATGGCATTCATCTAGCACTTCCCTTTTTAGCTCAGGAATGTCGGGAACACATATTCTCCCATTCAATCTTAGAACTCCCTCACTATCCACTTGGAAACTGGAGCCTTCGCCCCTTTGAATCCTTCTTATCATCTCTTTCACAAAATTGTCACTTTTCTGAAGAACGGATATTTTATCAATCAGTCCTGGCGTAATTATAAGATTGGCAACGATTGCGGTTTTCCTACTAAGCGCATCCGCTACAACGTTAGCCTTCCCCGGCGTATACAGGATATCAAGATCATATGCTGCAAGAAATTCTAGCCAACGCTGCTGTCTCAAATTCAGATCTTTCTGGGTGTATAAATACTTCAATGATTGATGATCTGTGTACAGCACAAATTTCTCGCCCAATAAATAATGCCTCCAGATTTTCAAAGCAAAAACGATGGCTAGCAACTCAAGATCATGAGTTACATAATTCTTCTCATGTGGTTTCAGTTGGCGGCTTGCATAAGCGACTACTTGGCCTCTTTGCATTAACACTGCACCAAGACCTCTAATAGAAGCATCTGTTCATACCGTCAAATCCTGATTACCATCAATAATAGTTAACACTGGAGCAGTTGTCAGTTTCGATTTCAATTCCTGGAAAGCTTCTTCACAGTGGGAAGTCCACTTAAATTTCTCATGCTTCTTCGTGAGCTTCATTAACGGACCGGATATCTTCGAAAAATCCTTAACGAACTTTTGATAATAACTAGCCAACCCCATAAAACTTCTAACCTCTGTGGGTGTAGTGGGTTGTTTCCAGTCTTGAATCGCTGTTATTTTGCTCGGATCTACAGAAATCCCTTTCTTTGACATGACATGGCCAAGAAACTTCACTTCTTCTTGCCAGAAGATACATTTAGAGAATTCGGCTTTGAAGACATTCTTTCTTAGAATCTCCAATACTTGTTCTAAGTATTTTTCATGCTCGGGTTTTGATTTAGAGTATATTAAAATATCATCGATGAATACGAGGACAAATTTATTCAGAACTCCCCTGAACACTCTATTCATTAGATCGACAAAGTATGCTGGAGCGTTGCACAGGCCGAACGGCATTACTAACCATTCATAAAATATGTCTGGACCTCTGAAAGCTGTCAAAGGAACACACTCCTCTATTATTCTCAATTGATGAAAACCTGTAGCTAGGTCCATTCAGGAAAATACTCTTGCCCCATTTAATTCGTCTAGCAAATCGTCGATGCGGGGTAATGGGTATTTATTTTTGAGCGTCTGTTTTTTGAGGTCTCGGTAATCAACGCATAATCGAAGAGTACCGTCTGACTTTGGGACAAACACAATAGCTGCACCCCAATTAGAAAAGCTAGGTCTGATTAGACCCTTCCACAATAGTTGACGAGTTTGATCGCCTAATTCTTCTTTTTCCTTCGGAGTCATTCGGCGAATTGGATGTAACACTGGTCTGGCATTGGGAATTAGATCGATTCTGAATTCTATTTCTCTTTTCGGAGGTAAGTTTTCAACTTCTTCAAACACATCCTCATAGTTTCTAACAATAGGAATCTTTTCTAGGGAAGTGGGGACAACTTCCAATGTCGACCAAAATTCTTCTCTATTTGGATTCAAACCATGACAGGGTATAAATATATGTCCAAGCTTCGTTCGAATTTTAACGTTTCTTTCCGCACCCTTTACCTCAGCTTCATACTTCATTAACCAATCGAGCCCGAGAATGATATCGAATTCGGGAAAATCCATAACGACCAGATCAAAAGGAAACTTGTAGAAAGAATAAGAGGCTGGCACTTTATTGTATGAACAGAGAATAATAGAACCCCATATCAGATTATGTACTCCAACCGAATCTTTAAGCTTCCTTGGTTTTAACTTTAATTTGTGCACTATGTTACTATCAATAAAACTACGTGATGCACCCGTGTCAAACAATACAGAAACAATAATATTTTTAATTGTAAGGGTACCTCCCAAGACATCGGGTTTACCTGCTCCTTTGGAAGCAGCTGGAGGGCTCGACCCGTCATACACGTGAGCTACTACGGCCTTCTTCAGCAGAGGACAGTCTTTGACTAGATGATCCGTCTTGCAGCAATTAAAGCAGGAGCGAGGGTTCTGAGAACCCTGGCTTGAACCTTGTAAATTTGTCTTCTGCCTCTTCGGGGCTGTGCACACATTAGAGAAGTGCCCCATATTGCCACAGTTATAGCAGCTTCCTCTTGGCGGCTTGCCAGTCTGAGGTTTCGAGGATGATGCTTGGCTTGACTCTGCTTGATTCACATCAGGCTTGCGTTTGTTTCCTGCTTGGCTTTTAGCGCGATCCTGCTCCAGATGCCTTTGGTCAAGGTCTTCGTAGTTGCATGTCATTTCCACCAATTCATTAAATTCCAGCTTGACGTGGGCCATGGCTCTATCATGATACTGTCGCTTTAGCCCAAGGATAAACCTCTTATTTTTGGACTTTGCAGTAGCGACAAGCTCCGGAGCATAGGGGGACAACTGTGTAAATTTATTCAGATAATCCTGCACTGAAAGATCCCCTTGCTGGAGGTTGGCGAAGTCATCGTGCATTCGTTCTAGGGCTTGTTCTGGGATATATTTCTCTTTGAAGAGTTCTTTGAATCCGTCCTAGGTTCTTCCAGCTACTCTATTCCCGGCGGTGAGAGATTACCGCCATAGTTCAGCTTGTTCCTGCATAAGCCAGGCGCCTATAATAGCTTTATCTTGATCTCCAAGCCTTAGGCCTTCCAGTATTTTCTTGCATGTTTTGAGCCATGCAAGGGCCTCTATTACTGTGCCAGTTCCCGAGAAGGTCTTGCCTCCTAGGTTTTTGTATCTCTTAGCCACGCGGTCCAGCTCGAAGTATTGAGCGGCCGGGGGTTGTATCAAAGGTCCTTCTTCAACTGGGACTTCTCCCCGTCCTCTGCCACGGCCGGCACGGCCTCCTCTAGCGGCGGCTACTCGGGTAGTCATTTTTCAAATTCTGTATAAGCAAGAAAAGAGTCAGCTAACAGAAACGATAATTTATTGCATGGTTAAGCAGAAAATTTAAGGAAAGATAGCGATGGACTGATCAAATTGTTTTTGCTATTCTGCTTGGCTCATTCTAGGACTTTACTAGTCCTATCTCTAATGAGCTACTCGCCTTAGAATACTACTGATTCTAATTTGACGAAGTGTTTAATGTGTTAGACTCCAGAACTAAGGTTAACCAAAGCTCTGATACCAGCTGTGACGATCCCAAAACCGTGTGACACGGTGTTAAGGATAATCATTGGAATATAACACATTAACCATCATTAGCAGATCACAGATAATAGCATAAACAGAAAACATAATAATTTACACACATATGACAGCGTAATCATATAGATATCATCACATCTGAGAGCACAGTGCATGATACAACTTAGTGCATAATAATACATAATCAGTCACCATCGCCAGAGGCGGAATCATACATAAAGAGTACACAAAATAAATATCAGTCTACATCGCCAATGGCGGAATCATAATACATATACTAAGATGGCGGAAAGAGTCAAAGTCAGCACGGTGTAGTCAAGCCTCGTCATGAACCAAAAGTGTGCCAGATACCTGTAACTAGGCTGCCCGTGTGAAAATGAGGGCACCCGAGTTTGCAAGGTGAAACAAACTACGAGTCAGTCATGGGACTAGTATGAGAAATCTACTTAACTTATTAACAACAATAATAAGGTAAATCAAAGGACCACGCCACTTTCGCGGAACGGGTATACTCCAATGAGTGCTAGTGCATGAAATAAAGTAAATGATTAAATCATCGCAATGCTTTTTATAAAATGAAGCCATTATAAGACTCAGGTCCCATCACATAATGCAACGCAAGCCGTAGGATAGAGTTTTTACCTTATAATGGCCAAAAATGCTTCATACGAATAAAATAAAAGTGTTTGATATTTTTACTAGTGCATATATGTTTCAAAAGCAATTTCAATCATAGGCGGCATAAATGACCCATACCACTATGTCACCGTACTAGTAATACAATCACGTCCGCATATTTCGTATTGGAAATTGGATTCGTTCATGAGTCGAGGCAAGGGGCAAGCTCCTCTCCATTCGGGACACTCTAGCAAATGCCTCGGGACCGCACACAACAATCCCTGGATCCTCCAAGGCCGGTCCTCTCTTACTTTTGAGGATTGGCAATTCCTGAACACACGTTTCTCGGTCCTTACAGACCTACAATCGAGACGCCTCGTATTCCAACAACCACACAGGTGTAAAGTAGATATAAATGTCAGGGCTGGGAGGTCACTGACACCACCATAGCTAGAAAGAAACGTCGTGAACTCCTTGGGTCCTTCTCCCGTTTTTGACTCATACCGGGGTGTGAGGCTCGCGAATTCACATTATACACAAAGCTACGTCACACAGACCATGCTTTGATCATCAACCACAAGACTTTGCTTTGCAACAGAAGCCTTGATCATATGCCACTTAGGCGTGCCACATAGGCAATCTACTCCATGCGACTGATTTCTATCAATACATAACCTCTGAGCTCGTACGTCTCAGAGAAGGGCGTTAAGCAAGAGAATAAATTCTCCACCGCCAAATAGATATATATTTAACTGAGATCAATCAGCACAGAACAAAATCTAATGCCAGACACACAGTCCATTTACAAGTCCGTTCTGGGTTTGAACGAAACCGGAGGCACCAATTCCTCGCATATACGTACAATCAACCGTATGTCTGGAAGGCTACTACTTCAGCTCCTTCACGGTAGCTACTCCAATCACGAGCATCAGTAGCGCCCATCCATCCAATGTGAAGATCGTCGGTCTTCAACCTCCTTCGACTCTTCGACTTCTCAACGTCAATCGATTATTTGAAATGAGATGAACTCGGCCTTTTCAAATAACCCACGTATATTTAGATTTTCAAATCAATTTATCCCATGGTTGGACTATTCAACATTCACATTTCAGTTCTTTAGTTATAATTTTCATGTTAAATACATTCAACCATCACATATCAAACAAACACAACAAAATTGGTTTATTTCCACTGTATATTGTTTATAGTATTCTATAACAATATATCACCATTTTTATTTATTTAAAACGGCCATATTTAATTAAACGATAATACAGGTCGTGCCGATGCACTGACGCTATTTTTCACTAAATTTGTTTTACACATATATGAAAATCTAACCATTCGATCTTCACAAAATTTATATCATTAGGAAGGTCATTTCAAAACGAATCCAACGGTTTCAGTTTCGGGAAAATCCGACGGTCGGATCTTCCACACTAGTCGTTTGAAGTTACAATTTCAATTTACGAACTACAGCGTCGTTATTTGATTTAATTTAATTATATATATATATATATATATAAATATATGGCGCTGTTTTTCTTCAGATTTGAGTTAAACATTCCAGACAATCCAACCGTCGGATTTTCACAAAGTCGGTGCCGTTGGAAAGATATTTCCAAGGCGAACCCAATGGTTGCGGTTTCGGGAAAATCCAATGGTCGGATTTCCCGCACTAGTCGTTTGAAATCACGGTTTCAAAACATGAACTGCACGGCCACGTTTCGTTTTAATTTTATTTATATTTATATATTTATATAAATATAATTCATTCAAAAATTCCTATATCGTTTCCACTTCAAATATTTCACTAACGCCTTTAAATTTTGGAAAATTTCGCCATAACCTCCTTTGTACGGGAGGGGCTAGTAAAATTCCAAAATAGCCACACGGGCGTCTCATGTCAAAAAGAAAAAGAAAAAGCCAAGCGGCTAGCCAACAGGCTCATAAAATCATCACCCAAACAAAACAGTAAACGTGTACCTATTTGTTGGGCACAAAATTTTATTCCTCTTCTCTATCCTCTTTGCTATAACCTGTTCAACAAATATGCATGTACATATATGTAATTTTTATCACTTATCAATTTCCATTCAACTTCATGTTGGATTCACTTTGGTTTAAAAACACCATTCATTCTAATGTTGCATGCGTAGGTAAAAATCATATCATTAGCTAATTAATGAATATTTTAACTCATACATATTTATTTGAACAAGTGGCTATTTTTAACACTTCATATTTCAAAGATGATAATTTTGGCGAACTAAAATATATTTCAACACATGACTATTTTATTTAGTTCCTATGCATGTTAAAAATAATATATTTTTTTCACAAATATTCATTTCAACGCTCGCATATCTTAAGCATATCACATATATGATAAAAATGATATTTTTATCATTTGAATTATTTATTCGACACATGAATGTTTTCAACACTTTATAATTTCAATAAAAATGTAATTTTTATTGTTAAATCTTTTTATTCAACACATGAACTTTTCCAATAAACACACTTCTCAACACATGAGCACATATATGTTGTTTATATAAGAAAGATGAAATTTTTATTGTTGAAACTATTTATATATAAGGCGAATATTTTTCATACTTCATATATATTATAAAAATGTGATTTTTATCGTTTAAACACTTCATTCATTCACACATGAATTTAATTTTCACACATGACTTTTCAACATATGAACATTTCCACACATGGACATAGTTTCAACACATGACTTTAATTTCAACGCATGAAGATAATTTCAACAAATGAAAATAATTCTAACACATGAATATTATTCGAAATTTCGGCAGCATAACGGCAGGGTAGTTAAAACCGGCACCGTCCCTAGTACGACTCCTCGCTCTACCTTAAAACCTCGCGGTTTTTGACAATGGGGATTCATGCATCTAATTCGCACGCAGGCGACGTGTTTTATTTTTATTTCACAATTATTTCCTATTCATTTCAATCACCAATGGGTATTTTTCAACCACAACCAATCAATATCTGCCACAAACAATTATTCAACCATTCGCATTTTCATCCAATATTTCACAACAATACACAACAATAAATATCGTCCATGGTTTGTGGACGAGGGGAGTATATATATATATATATATATATATATATAATTTCTATATTTCACTTGCATTTCAACAAATATATCAATTATTCTATGCATGTATAATTCATACTTCGCTTATATTGCTTACACGACGCATGTACATGTGGTATACAACACGTGTGTAATTTATATTTCGCTCATATAATTTATACACGACATTTTCCATTCAAATTCATTTAATTTAGATTTCTCACTTTGGTTTTCGGAGTGCTAAAAATCGTAGATGACTCAGAAAAATCCGCGGTCTCTTCTATGTGGTAGAGAGCTTCCTTGTGGTCCCGATGTTTACTGTTTCATCGAATTTCGTCAACACACCATAAAGATATAATTTTTCAAAGTGCAAACATAAAAAAGAACTCACCTTTCACGATGGTTCGAAACTAGGGTTGCGGTTTTCGCGAAAACCGAGGCACGATGGGATGATCGGAGGGTACAGCATGGAAGAAGGAGTAGAGGGGAGTCGATCAGTGGTGGTCTGATGTGGTTCGGTGGTCTCTGGCGATCGGGGCGGCGCTGGGAAGTCGGCGACTTCCTGGGCTCGATTCAGGCGATACGGTGGTCGAGGGGGTGTGAGGGTTGGTCGGATTTGAAGAGGAGGAGGAGGCGCGTCGACGGGGGTAGGTGGCGGAGGCTGGAGATGGCCGAGGCGGCGGCGGTTTGGAGGGGAAGGTTGGAGCTCGCGTCGCTGTTGATAACGAAGGAAGCGGGTTTTTTTTTTAATTTATGAAAGAAATTTTCTGATTCGCCGATATATATATTATTCAGAAAATTAGGGTTTTCCCATACAAACCCCAATTCAAACCCAACGACTGTCGCCGCTAGCTAAATACCCCCATCCCGGACACAATGGGATATGTTTCGTTGGCCAATTCGACTGTTACAGTCAGTTATTCTTCCAATTAAAGTATAAAACAATTAATTTTAACTTTGAGCGTACATTTCAATTTGCTAGGGCTACAAACTGATTCGAAAAATTCCTAAAAAATAAATCTAGCTATGTTTTGACGCAACGGTCCCAACAAAACTAGTTTCGTCGAATTTTGAGATCGTTTGAAAAATGGCCATTTTCTGGTCGATCCAATTTAACAGAAATTGACCAAACACATTTTCTTTTGCCACGCTCACATACTAGCTTCAAAAATTATGAAATTTGAAACCTAGCAATAGTTTGGCATCCCGGACCCAACAAAAGTGGTTTCGTCGAATTCCGAGGTCGTTTGCAAAATATCAATTTCCCAGGGCTATATATTCTATATAGCGACCTTTCTGAAAATTCATTCGACCATAACTTTTGATTTCCGTTATGAAACTTCGAATTTTCAGATTTGTTAGAAAGGTATTGATATACAGATTTGAATATTTTTGGTTTCGCTAAAATCCGTTATATTTTCCACCATGTACAGTCAGTCAAAGTTTGAATTCAAAGTTTCAAACTGACTCACTATTTCTAATTCACTATTTTATCGAAACATTCTATTTCAATTGTTCAAATTCCTTTGAAATGACCAATTTAAAAATTTTAAATTGGCTCGTATTTTCCGGGTTGTTACAATAACTAAAAAGAAAACAACAAATCCACTAAAGCAAAAAACATGGCAGTTGAGAAAAATAGAAATTCCAAGAAATGGGAGTAAAAATGGGTTTTTCTTAAGTAACTTGAAAAAGAAAAAAATTCTTATGAGAACTGTGCTTGAATAGGAAGATAGGGAATCTTTATATAATAGTTGCATAAAATCCTTTTACAGATAGAAAAGGCAGATAAAAGAAAAACGGAAGATGTCAAGTTTTCCATTTTCCACCTTTTTACATTAGAAAACAAATTTAGAAAATTAGATTTTTCGGTAATTCAAAAATTTAAAATTGGTTGGTAGGGTTTTGGATGCAAAAATTGGATGAACTACGCTTTTGCTCTGTAGGAGTGGAAGAATTTGGATGAAAGAGTATTGCATTTGTATAGAAACTTCTAGTATATTTAGGGTGTGTGCATCATGTTTTCAAAAGATTTTCAAGAAAAATTTGCATTCATATAGGAGGTACCGCTTAGGCATTCATTAAATCCATGTATTACTATGTTGTATTACACTTTACACAAGTGCACAAATGGTTGAAAAATTGGATGTACACCTGATGGTTGTGAATTATGCGAGGAATTACTTAATTTTACCCTTACCAAATTTCGGGGACGAAATTTCCTAAGGGTGAGAGAATGTAACACACCGCATTTAATTAAATAATAAATTGGGTAAGAAATAAAGATTGCATATATATATATATACATGAATATAAATGTTGAAATAAAAAGTGCAAGTTAAAAACAAAAAGAAATAAATACATTAATAAAACAATGCATTAAAAAGGGAATGAAACAATGCATTAAAAGGAATACAACAATACATAGATAACCTTATAAATTACATTAATTTGGAGGCTATAAATAGAGCTTGCATGGGAAAGTTATTAATGAATTAATAACCAAAAGATTGCATGCGTGTGTGTATATTTATACACACACACACATGCAAATTCAAAATTCGAACTTAAAGGTAAGTTATAACTGGAATATTATAAATCAAACAAGTTATATTAAGAAAGCAATCAATGTTATTAATCAGCATTAAACACAGAATAAAAAAACGGTGCAGAAATCTCATTTAGACCCTGGATGGGTTGACCAATATGAGACTTGGGCCGACCCATGTGTCGATCTAGGGGTCGACCCACCTTAGATGTGGGTCGACACAAGGGTCGACCCAGATCTGTTTTCTGCGTGACGCGGATTTCTGATATAAACAACCTGGATTTTAATTGATTAAATCTAATGGACCAGAACTTCTCGTACACCTGTAAGTAGACTAGTAGGCCTAGCTTTAAACTCATATTTTCTGAGAAGCTACCTAGGCTCTGCCATTATCTTCTTCCTCCAAATCTTTGAAGGAAATTAGAATACTAGTTTATAGGGATTCTGATTCAAGATTTGAAGATAAGAGATATAAATCTATAAATAGGTGCTCAGATTTCTGATCAACATGAGGTAAGTTCTTGAATCAGATTTATATAGGTTTCTCTCTCTTTCCCTCTTCTTTTAGCGTCAGATTTATGAATTCGTGGTTGTTTTAATAACAGATTCAATTAGGAAAGCCATAGAATAACATATTTGGATCAGATTCAAGGATTGGAAAGTTGTTTGGTGAGTGGATTTAAACTGTACTTTTTTAACCAATGGAATATTTACTGTTTGCATTCCCCAACATTCTTAACATGTTAAACAACTATAAGTTCTCATAATTGTGACATAATTCATTTTCAGTTATGTTAAGAATATTACTGTTGTATAGATCTATTCTATGAATCTGTTAATTGGATTAAAATCACTGGAATAGTGGAATTGTGGAATTCACAATAGAAGTGAATATGTTACAAATTGATTGTTAATAACAAGTTAAATATTGTAAGTCAAATTACAGTGAAACTGGGAATAATAAAAAAAGAATAGATATGCCTAGTTTGCGTGTAAAATTCACAGTAATTGGGAAATTGTAGATAACCTCACTGAGACACGATGTTAAGTTCAACTTGTGCTAGGAGCTTGCCCGGAACCGCCCAACAAATCCAGCGTCCTCAAATGGTCAACTTAATGTGAGAGGTCTGGCGCCTAAACATATATAAAAATATATGTATACAAAAGACAGTAAGTAAATAAATAAATAAATTAGTAATGTCTGTTGGGGTACAACAAATAGATATTTTGACACTGATAAAATAAAGACACTTCATTGTCAATTAATGTCTTAGCAAACTATGACTTTTAGATTCGTAAGTGACATTAACTGAAATTAATAGAATTAAATGGTACGTGTGAAAATGTACAAGAGGTAAAGAAAGGGATGCTACAACAGTAAAGGTTTAGTTAAAAAGGGAAAATATAATGAATGGGGAATATAACCTATTATAACTGATTATACGAATGAGAACGAAATATAATAGGTAGGCTTGTCCTAGGAACAATTGGAAATTATAACATAGGTTATAATGAAAAGGAAACTTATTAATAAATTTTAGTTAAGAAGAACTAAGTTAATAAGTAAACAACAACAATAAGTTGTGATAGTTATGATGGAATAAGAAAGAGTAAAGTAAGAAGACTTATGGAATGAAATAAGTTGTACTTAATTATATATATTAAGTAACATCTTAACAGAAAAACATGTGGACTGAGATAAGATAAACTTAATTATACATTTAGTAGAACATGTTATTGTCACCTGTAAACATGAAATTAGACAATAAATGACGTGGTAATAATGTAAAAAGGTTGTAAATTACTTTCATTAATTATAATCTAAGGAATAACATGTTATGAGCTTATTAATGAACTTAAAAGGGTTAAGTTATACCACTGAATTAATAAGCGAAAGGGATCTGTTCCTTCGAGATATAAGGGGCACAGAGAAAACCTGGTAACTTAAATAAAAAAGATAAAATGTGGATAATCAAGTTAATTGACAACCTGATAAGACAAATGCGCGAATTAAAAGATTAGACATAGGGTCTAATAATGCATAAGCGTGATGCGCTTAGACCAATCCACATGTACGAAGGTGATGAACCCAATGGGTTAGGTCATCGAGGTGTCTGGAGGCATGAGAGGAGCACGCCCGTCTGATTTTTCTGCTTGATTTTCTGCTTGCTGGCTCTGCGGGACTGGATGGAAGCACGCAGCTTCCGAGGGACGTGGTAGGGTACTCTGTGGTGGTCCTCTATTGCGGTGCATGCTCAGACTGTACTCGCAGAGGTTGGGTTTGTGCGTTTCCACCTTGCAAGTATACCTTGACTGTAACGGTAGTTTGGCAGTTAGAAGGCTGTTGTGGATAACGTTGGGTGATTCGGCGGTTGCATCACTGGGAGGCAGGTTACGACCAAATAAAGGATAGTAATTGTCGGGTATCTGTCATCGGTAGTCAGTGGGATGCGGAAAGACTAGAGCTACACCTATAGACCGTCAATCCTTCACTATCAAGACTTTGTTGTGGGACACGCCAATTTGGATGTATATTGTTTACTTGGGGCACATCACTTAGCTTTTGATGTAGTCTTTGCCTAGCTGCGGGAGGGGTCGAGGTGGGACCATAGCCACCGTTAAAATGCAGACCGTAGTTTGGATATATGTACTTTAGGCTATGTTAGTCGACCTATACAGATGTGGAAAAGCTCCCTATCGAGTTTCGTGCATTTGTTGCAGCCCTATTACGGGACTCGGGGTATAGTAGATAGTATGAACGGGTGAGGGTCTAGGTGATTACTCTGTGATGAGACTTGATTCAACCGAGGAGTTTGGATATGGTATTCTGTACGTTTGCATAGCGCAGCGAGGGTATTTTTCATTTTTATTTTGGTTTTGCATAGATTTCACTTTTCTTTTTTTTATCCCAAAAAAAAATTCAAAAAAAAACTTGCATTTTAATTTACTTTTAAATGGGCATGATAAAGTAAATATATAGTTTTGGTCGTACGATTTAAACATTGAGAAATTCACTTCTCTTAATGGGTAATGAAAGAAAAGTTTGATTTATGAGCAAATTTAGTGTAACTGGTATATATGGAGATTCGTAGGTGATGAGTATAAAATTGAAACACCTCACCTTCGTTAAGGTCACTCACAAAGGGAATGCCTTAACTCCGGTGGAGCATTATAGGTAAAAGATACAGATAATTAACAAGACAGACATATAAACAGCGGAAAAACTAAATTTATTTCATAATACGTGGTTCAGATAAAAATTACAACAACTGTTTCAAAACAACTTCCAAATTATTACAACAAAATCTCTATCTTGAATTAAAACATAAAGAAGCATTAAAACAACAGTAAGGCAACATAAATCCCCAATAAGAGAGTATCCAAAGCCATAGCCCAAGGAAAAGGATTCCAAGCAATACATCTACTCTCTTCAAGCTGGAAATGATCCAATCTAAGCTGAAGTATTCCCTCCCTGCGGACCTGGGGGGGGGGGGACGGAAGAAAAGAAGACGAAAGAAAATGGGTCAGACATGAGTCTAGTAAGTCCAGTGATTATTTAGCATGTAAACAAGAAAAAGGATTATGACTTGAATAAACTGAATCTAGGACAACATCCTAGGAATAAGATGATAAGACTGAATATGCTATCGCACTCATTTTAATTTCTCTGCACCCCCTTACAAGTGTTTCAACTAGCATCATGTGTTCAAGATAAATGATCCCTTTTCTATCGATCGGCTCCTACTCGCATACGTTTACCACTTGTGTCATTCGACTCCGCATGATTGTAGATACCTATGTTGGTCCCACCATGGGGTGTATCAAATCCTATGGTGGCAACCCGACACAATTCAAGATGCACAGGGTATAAATACTGAAGCCCAGTGCCTGCTTTTTCCACTCCGGAGTACTTGCACGACCGCACTCCGTCGTAACCTACACTGACGCACCACTCGCCATTGTTTTGACTGCTTATAATCAACCCAGCAATCGTGCCCCACCCTGCCTAGTTCAGGGTACCATGATACATCTATGTAGATAACTACAGAAATGGGTCCCCGTTACTAGGGTTTCTAACCAACATGTTAAAATGGTTAAGTGTTCTCAAATTAGCCTAACCCCACCCATCAGTTTAGTTAACATGTTGTATTGGTTAAGTGTTGTCTTAATTAACTTAACCCTACCATTTCTGTCTTAGCTTTAATTCATTCATTAAAGCATCAACCACTCACATTAGATATGTATTGTTGCGGTTGCTGGATGTGTCGGTCGGTTCCGGGCAGTTTTACACCACAACTCAATCTAACCTCAGGTTCTTGTGGGCTTGATGCACTAACCTCTCACATTAGATATATATTGTTACGGTTGCTGGATGTGTCGGGCGGTTCTGGGCAGTCTTACACCGTAACTCAATCTAACCTCGAGTTAGGCATATTCGTCTTTTTCTTAATTTGCATATTCATCTTTCAAATTTATATGTAAATTATCCATAATTATTGCCATTCAAGTCATGCCCCATTTATCCTCTAAATCATACTTTCAATTTTTGGTATATAAATTATACCATCTTTATGCCACTAACCATTCATTTATTTATGGGCCAAATTATGCCAATAATAATAATTTCTACGGTTTTCCCAACGTTACACCCATCATACGTTCGCCAAAATTCACATAGAATGTTAGGCTCATAACTTAGCCTAACTTATACACAAAAGGGGAATGAAGGGAGCATGTATCATTCACGCAACATAAAATAATAAGGATCTAAGTAAATATGTGTCATGTAAACGTGGCATAAAATAATGAACTTGCATTTTTGGATCCAACTAACATGAGTCTTTAAGCATATGAAATTACCTAAATCTAACTAGGCATATAAACGTAAACTTTTATTTTTGGTCTAATAAACATAAACCTTAAGCATATAAAATTTCACAAGTTCAACTAGACATGTGAATGTAAACTTATTAACTTGGATCTAATAAACATGAATCTTAAACATATGGAATTACACAAGTTCAACTAAACATGTAAATATGGACTTTTATTTTGGATCTAATTTTCATAGATCTAAATGTAGATCTAAACATAATACATGTCTTGGCCTAACAACTTGCATATAACATGAATAAGTCACTAATTTTACATGATTTGTTTACATCAACATAATAACAACAATAGCCTAATAACTTGCATGTATGAATAAGTCACCACACTTTACATAATACATGATTGGTTTAACATCAACATCATAACCTCAATAGCCTAACGACTTGCATGTAACATAACATGAACGAGTCACCAAACTTTACATAATACATGATTGGTTTAACATCAACATAATAACCACAATAATCTCATAAGCATATACGATAGAATTGTTACAAGAATAGGCATGAATCAACATCATCATTATCTTACAACTTAGGAATAACGCTAGTTTTCAATTTAATACAAATCATAAAATTTTAATCGTTCACATCTAAATAATAACAGGACTTACAAAGAAAAGAAAGTCTTGTTTTCTAGGATCTGTTTTTTGAATTTGAAAAGCAATCCCTTGAAGAAGACTATCAATTTCTCTATGTTTGATTCGTAGCTTTTGACTCGTTTTCTAATTGAAGAAGAAATGGTGGCTAGGATAGAACGATCATGGACAGCATGGTGGCTCCTTGGAATGAATTTGTGTGATTTAGGGTTTGAGGATTAGGGTTGCTTTTATACAAGTTTAATATTATGTGAGTCGTTAGATCATTTTAGGAGCAATCACAACCATCCAAACTAGATAGAGTTATCCAGAATTGCCACCTAAGCCCTAGTGACTCAGCAATAGGTCAGAAAGGACTCAGCAACCAGTCAGAATCGTCACATTTTTGGATCTGGGCGAGGGGGTAGGTTGACCCCAAGCTCGACCCACGGGTCGACCCCCTGGTCGACCTGTGTAGGGGAAGTCGACCCCTTGGTCGACCTGGCCTGGGGCAGGAAATTTCCCACCCAGCCGCTTCTTCGTCTTTCGTTTGAATTCTGAATTTTGACTCTGAATTGTTTTTAATTTATATAAAATTCTGAAACTTCTGAGGGCCATAACATCCTCATACAAAGCCTGATTCACGAAAAATTGGACTCTACTCCAAGAAGAATTTCGAGATGAACGCAATGGCCTAACCCGTTTCCCTTAATTCTCACTTTAAAAATTAAGTGTTCTTTAATTCGTTCTTTTAATAGACACAGAAAATTCAAGGTGTTACATTCTCCCCTCCTTAAAGGATTTCCTCCCCGAAATCTTCAAGTCAAGAAGAATGTATATCCTACCATCCAATCGTCAATCTACTCAACCATCAAACACAGGTGTCCATTGTCCTTAAAAGACTACTAATGCTTTCATGATCATATGCATAGTGTGTGTACATGTTCTTATCTAATGCAAAATTAGGCGGTCTACTGATTCAGTTGACCTCCTTAATGCAAATTATGTTGGTGCCATGAGTCCATTTTGCATGCAATTATTCCTAATCATACTTTCTACATGAGTGCACAATCATTCATACAAATGCAACGTCCATATGATAACACATCTAGTTCCAATCCATGTACAAATACATATATGCATATGCAATATGAAAGTGACTGAGTCTATCTAGTACCTAATGTGTGTGTATATGCATCCACGAGCAACCACTTGCAACCACTCACAACCATCAATCATAACATGTTTCAAATACATGGTTACATCCACTGGTTTCTACCAAAGGATAAAGAATAGGAGCGAGGAGATATACTTAAAAAGATAGATATAAGCATGAATAAACTTATGGAAAAACAGATCAAGGAGGTACCCTAAAAAAGAAAAGGGTAGGCTGCGCGTATTTTTCTATTAGTTTCCCAAGTCGTGTCTTCCTTAGCGTCACTCCATTGAACTTTAACAAGCTTGACTTCACGGTTGCGTAGCTTTTTGACTTCTGTACCCAAGATACGAGTTGGAACTCTTCTCACAGTCTCTTCTCGTTCCACTTCTACTTCCTCTAGTATACTTGGCTCCAGAACTTCCGCAGACTCATGTAAGCACTTTCGTAGTTGAGAAACATAAAAAACATTATGAACTCCAGCCAGTCTTTCGGGTAGCTCTACTCTGTAAGCCATCATCCCAATCCTTTCAATGATAGGAAATGGTCCTACAAATCTTGGTTCTAGCTTTCCTACAGACCCAAATCGAATGACATTCCTCAAAGGAGATACTTTAAAGAATACCCTATCTCCAACCTCAAACTCAAGGTCGGTCCTTCTTTTATCTGCGTAGGACTTCTGTCTATCTTGTGCAACCTTCATCCGTTTTCTTATCAAGTCCACCTTATCTAAGGTTTCTCTAATCATGTCTGGCCCAAGTACGAGCTTGTCTGTAGACTCCCACCAACAAGTTGGTGATCGACAGGGTCTTCCATATAAAGCTTCGAAGGGTGTCATGCCTATGGTGGCTTGGTAGCTATTGTTGTAAGCGAATTCCACCAAAGGAAGATGATCTTCCTATGTTCCTCCAAAGTCGAGAATGCACAATCTCAAGAGGTCTTCTAATACTCTGTTCACCCTTTCCGTCTGACCCTCGGTTTGGGGGGTGATAGGCCGTGCTTATGCATAATTGTGTGCCTACAGCATCAAGCAAACTCTTCCAAAACTTGCTCGTAAAGATAGGATCTCGATCACTCACTATGCTGGAGGGTATCCCATGGAGTCGAATTATCTCTTTAAGATAAATGGATGCTAGTGACGAGGCAGTCCTTCTACTCTTAACAGGTATAAAGTGGGTGCTTTTAGTGAGCCTGTCCATTATTACCCAAATACTGGTATTGCCCCTTCTTGACCTAGGCAACCCATCAACAAAGTCCATCGAAATGCTATCCCATTTCCACTGTGGGATCTCTAGAGGATGGAGCAGACCACCAGGCTTCTTCTGCTCCGCATTGACTTGCTGGCATATCAAGCACTTAGCGACAAACTCAGCTATATCCCTCTTCATGCCATTCTAAAAGAAAACCATTTTTAGGTCTTTATACATCTTGTCTCCGCCTGGGTGTATGGTCAGCTTAGAATGGTGTGCTTCTTTGAGAACCGTCTTCACCAAATCCCTTGCTTGTGGGATGCATAGCCTTCCATCCCGTCTCAACTAACCCTTATCATCGATGGAATATCTATTGAGGTGACTAGAAGTCTCACCTCTGATTAGCTTATCCATCGTATCAACTAGTTGAGTATCTTCACGTTGCGCGGTTCCTATTGAGTCCAAAAGAGTATGACGTACTTCTAGCGATGCTAACAGACCAGGTACAATTTCAGAGGAGGGTCTAAAGTTAAAGTTTGCTATGTACTCCAAGCTTTGCCTTTCTACAAAGAGAAGACTTAAGGTCAGCTTCTTCCTACTCAAGGCGTCTGCTACTATATTGCCCTTGCCAGGGGTATAGGAAATCTCAAAATCATATGAGGCCAGAAATTCCATCCACCTTTGTTGTCTTAAGTTAAGATCTTTCTGTGAGAAAATGTACTTTAATGATTTATGGTCAGTAAGCAATTCAAACCTTTCTCTTAGTAGGTAATGACGCCATGACTTTAGAGTGAAAACAATGGCAGCTAGCTCCAAATCATGAGTTGGGTAGTTCTTCTCATTTATCTTCAATTGCCTTCCCCCATAACAAACTACCTTGGCTTCTTGCATCAAGACAGCGCCCAATCCTTTACCGCATGCGTCTGTGTATACGGTAAACATTTTGCTCCCATCAGGCAATGTCAGAACTGGGGCTGTTGTTAGAGCCCTTTTCAAACGTTGGAAAGCAATATCGCAATCAAAATCCCAAGCGAAAGTTAGGTTCTTCTTCGTCAATCTTGTGAGTGGGGCTGAGATTTTCACAAAGTCTTTAATGAACTTTCGGTAAAAGCCCGCTAGACTGAGAAATCTTCGGACTTCGGTTGCATTCCGGGGAACATTCCAATCTTGCATCGCAACTACTTTTGCGGGTTCCACAGCTATCCCCTCTTTGGACACCACATGTCCAAGAAACCTCACTTCTTCTCTCCATAAATGGCATTTGGAGAATTTGGCTTTCAGCTGATGTTCACGAAGAGTATTCATGGCTTCCCTTAAATGCAAAGCATGCTCTTCTTCATTCTTCGAGAAAATCAAAATGTCATCTACGAAGACCACCACAAACTTATTAAGGAACTCGCTGAACACCCTGCTCATCAAGTCAACGAAATAAGCGGGTGCGTTTGTCAAGCCGAAAGGCATGAAAAGCCATTCGAAGAAACCATCCAGGGTTTTGAACGCGGTTATATCAATGCTGTCTTCCGCCACTCTTAGCTGATGAAACCCGGTAGCCAGATCTAGTTGGGAGAAAACCGACGCACCTACAAGCTGATCAAACAAGTCGTCTATTCTTGGAAGTGGGTGTCTATTCTTCTTGGTCAGCTTGTTTAGCTCCCTATAAACAACGCATAGGCGAAGTGAACCATCCGCTTTGGTTGCGAATACTACTGGATCACCCCATTCAGAAATACTCCGCCTTATAAACCCCTTTTCGAGCAGCTCTTTGACTTGCTTGCTGAGCTCTTTTCTCTCCTTTGGAGCCAAGTGTCTAACGGGTAGAGCTACGGGTTTCGCATTATCAACAAGGTATATGCGGAAGTCTATCTCCCGCTTCGGAGGTAAGCCCTTCACCACTTCGAATACATCTGAGTATTCACGGACTACACTAACAGAATGCAAGTTTTCAACAGACGCATCAAGAGACTCTAGGTAGCTAAGCATAACAGAGTGTATGGGATTACAAGAGATTTCGAGAGTGTTACCGAGGCGAGTCATAAGTCTAACCACTCTCTTTACACAAACGAGGATGGCACCATTACTAGATAACCAATCCATGCCTAGAATCAACCCATAGCCCGTGAAGCCCAAAACATAGGCATTGCATATAAACCCCACACTTAGTATAGAAATTTCCAAACCCAAACAAATCATAGATAAATAGGCCGAGCCCCCAATTGGAGTTGAAACAACCAAGGGATCCTCTACTATACTGGTGTCTAGGTGCAGAGATTCAACTAAAGCAGTGGATATAAAAGAGTGTGATGCGCCAGAATCAAAGAGTGTACGAATAGGATGATCAAAAAGATAAACTAAACTCTCAACAGAAATATTTCTACCTCGTTCTTGCGGAGGTGCCATGAGAGCGTGAACCTGTCCTCCAGAGGTAGATCCGGTCCTCTGCCCTTGCCCTTGCTTTCTTGGGCAGTCCTTAGCCATGTGTCTTGTCTCGCCGCAGTGAAAACAACTACACATCTTCCTCTTTTTCTTTCTGCAGTCCTTAATCAGATGTCTAGGAATGACGCAAAAATTACACTTCCTCTTTTCATGAGGTTTGTTGTTCTTCCTGCCCTTCTTTGAGTCTGTCTTCTTATTCTGGAATCCCTCCCCTTTCTTATTTTGAGGTACTTCCACCTTTGCCTCTTTCTTGCCATCCTTGTCTTCCACTTGTAGCAGTGCCATGTCCACCAGTCTCTCATAAGTTGCACCCATAGGTATATGGGACATAGCTAGGTTGTGCAGTGGCTCATTCAACCCTTTAAAAAATGGAGAGCCTTTTTATGGGGAGTGTTCACTAACTCTAGTCCGAATCTAGCCAGCTGGTTGAATTGGTTGGTGTATTCCTTGACCAACATACTTCCCTGTTTGAGAGCTAAGAATTTTTCCATCTGTAGGCTACGTTCAGCTTTTGAGAGGAATTTCATTTCAAACCTCATTCTGAAATCCTCCCAAGTTTCAACTGGTCTCTCAGCATCAGTGATTTCCCACCAATAAGAGGCTAGGTCTTTAAGCAACCACACAGCCAACTGTATCTTCTGCCTATCGTCCACTTCGAAGATAACAAACAGCTCCTCGGTTTCTTTGAGCCAGTTACTTGCTTCTACAAATGACTCAGTTCCATTAAAGTTCTTTCCAGCCATGGCTCGAAAATCCCTACATAACTTGGACAAAGCATTTGCACGAGGAGGAGGAGGAGGAACAGTTGTAACTGGGGGAGGAGTAACGTCTGCTGGGCCTGCATCATTAGCCCTAGCCTCTAGGTACCTTCTGAACTAGCCAGGTACCAGTACACCCTCTGGAAGGTTAAGATCAGCAGACATGCTGAAATGAAAACGAAAATATTCAAAACAAAGGATAGGAAGTGTAATGACCCAGATTTCTGTAACATCGGAGTTGACTATATACATCATACGACCAACCCAAATATCACGAAAATACGGAACGTTTTTTTTTAGAAGAAAGAGGTAGAAGAAGAACAGAAATAACAACACAGAATCTCACATCGCAGCGGAACAAAATATAATATATCATATCTTTGAAATACAAAATCTTAACTGTATAACATACACTTATCAGAGTACAACACTTACAACACAACGGAACCACTATAACTAGATAACGCTGAAGCCTCCTGCTCCAAGATCCTTTAGATATATCTGAAAAATCCTGAACTACTTGACTGCCCGTACAAATTTAGGCACCCAAGAGTTTAGGTAGAACAAAACAAAATAAACTCCGGGTCAGTCATGGGACTGGTATGAGTAAACAGTTTAAAACAGTTTCAGAAACTAAATGATATCTCATAAGACCACACCGTATAACATGGAATGGGTTTTTCCTTTATGAGAATCCAAACACTTGACTTATCTTTATATCAAAACTCTTTTGATATTATAATAATGTCTAAATCAAGTAAATAACAATCTAGTGGAACGTTTGCATCTCACGTTCCACATATATATACAATCAAAACCGCAAGCACGTATTGGGTAATGGATTTCCAACTATGACAAGGTATGGAACCACCTTCCGCTGGTATATCTCTAGAGGAGAATACACCGAGTTCAACAAGAACATCTTGCAACTCAGCCACACATGACCGACCACTTATTTCGCTTGAGTGTATTGAATGTATATCACCAACGATTGGGATCAGCAACCATTTCCCGAATGGGACAGCATCGACAATAGATTTTTAGAAGTAAATGAAACTCTAGATCAGGTGATTATACACCCTAATAGGTGCGACCTACATAGCCATGCTGCTTGCCCGATTTCTGTCATTTACCGGTTGATGAGGCTAGAAGCTACGCTTTATCATCACACCAGATTCACTTCGAATGCCACATCGTCAAATCCATCAAATCACTGATTGACGTCCTCAACAGTACATTACGTGTTAGCTTAAAGAAGTTTCCTTCTCCGCTTCCACTCTTGGTACGGTTGGAGAAATCAATATACGTGATCGTCTGAAAATACTCTGTCAGACATTCATCCATATCAGTCACCCAGGAACAGGATGAATCGAAGGTACTATTTCTATTAATAGAAAAAGTCCTTGCACTCTACTCCGTCTTCGATTATCTTTATATAATCTGATTCGCACGCTACTGCCAATACGGAGTGGTTCTTCGGATAATAATCCAACCGGTCTCTCCATATTGACAACGATGGTCAAAACTCCGATAGTCTGTGATTTAACTATCGGATAAAAACAAGTGTTTCGATAGTCGATGATTTAACTATCGAATAAAACAATTGTTCATCCAAACATCCAACAATCAGTGGGCCTTTAATTAATATTTCATTAATTAAATCACTTCTCTATTTCTTTATCAATATTTGTTAACCAAATATTTTCAATAACCATATTGGCCTTTTTCGTTATTTGGAAAACATTTCCGAATATCGCCTTCCTTTATTTTCTATATTAGGAAATATTCATTATTCTATTTCAAAGCTTTGCACAAATTTGGGTTAAAACAGATGTTGTGTAAAACATCGTTACGACAACCCAAATACAGTATTTAACTAATTCTTATTCCACATTAATCTTCGAGCCTGAATCTTGCTACTTATCGGTATATCATGAAATCAACCAAGTTGGGGTATAATTACCTCTCAGACCTTGACTAAATAACATTTAACGTCAAAACAGACAAGACTACTTACTTGAATAATCAATACCATACAACTGATTATTCACCTTTAAACAACATATACATTTTCTCTTTCTATTCCTACGAGATTTTATTCTTATACTTCCCTTTTTAATTATACTATTCTATTTCTAAGTTTGTTTCCTTATCGACTTCTATATAATTTGATATGTTGATTTCTAACTATCAAATTATCTTAAAAATATTCTATCTCCTTAAATTCCCGGAAAAAATCGCCATAACCTCCTTTGTATCGGGAGCATCGGGAAATTTCAAATAGCTTTCCCGGTCCTTCTCATCTCAAAAAGAAAAAGAAAAAGCCAAGCGGCTAGCCGATACGGCGCATAAAATCTCATATGGAAATTAACTACGTACCTTTTTGTCGGGCATTCTATTTATTTCACTTCTATACTTTATTCCAAACCTGTCTCCTGTATATGTATACCTGGCCAATCTATTTCCAACTATACCAATCGTTTTAACTAAATTTGTTAATTTACTCCTTAGTCTATTTCACTTTCATATTTGAACATGACATGTTCAAATATAATTTAACTTGCATAATAACCAATTCTAATTATACTCATACTCTCGTTTCCTTATTGACTTCTCTATTCAAATTCCAATTCAATTCTATTTGAATTCTCATTATTTAACTTCATTTGAATTCTATTATCAAATTCTATATTCAAAGTCTATTTGAATTCTCGGCATTATTTATAAACAACGTTTATAACTTCAATTCAAATCCCACCTTTCCATTTATAAACAACGTTTATAAATTCGATTCAAATCCCATATTTCCATTTATAAACAAAGTTTATAAATTCGATTCAAATCCCATATTTTCATTTATAAACAAAGTTTATAAATTCGATACTTGTTTTATATACCTTCAAAACAAGTTAATATTTTCTATAGTTTTATTTAAAAATTCAAATTCTATTATAAAAATAGAATTTCCTTTTTTTAAATATCAAATACCCTTTTCGATATTTTTATAAATCAATATTCAAGCCCAGGGATATTTTAAACAATCAAATCAGCCAATTTTCAATCATTTGATTTTTAACACATCATATATGAATATATATGAAATCAAACAAACAACAAACAGATAATATATTTTTGAGGAATCCAGTTGGATTCCTCCAACCTGTTTTCCTGCATCCACAGATGTTAGTACATAAATAATACCTATCCTGCTTCGAGGCAGGATATCGCGGTATAGAAGGTCATCCACTAATCATAGCGTGGGGCGTATAGGGTAATCATCCGCTATTAAACCGCGGGCATCCGCTAATGAAACTGCGGGAATCCAACCAATCATCAACCCAATATATATATATATATATATATATATATAATAGTCAACCAATCCTAAATAACTATATATATATTTTAAAACAATCAGACAGCATTCAAACAAGCATAGACAATTATTTTTAACTATATAAAAAATAATTTCTAAATAAAAGGTGAGATTTACTCATAGGAATTTTCCATTGCTGAATATCCTGGTTTAATTCTGTATTGTCGGTGACGAACCCACCCAAATGAATTTTATCGTGTACCTTACTAAAATCTTAACCCCGACCAAGACACTCAACGGCACTGCAAAGCACAGAACATCGACCCCCTTTTCTTCGTCGACTTCCTCTTACCCAAACTAGCATCCACATCGGACACATGATCCTCACTACAACTCCACAAACCAGCCACTACAACCATCTGCGTTCAATACTGTCAATTGTTTCACCAAACATCAATGACAAAATATAGATGAACCCCCAATCTCCAATGTAAAAATACAATCACATGTTCAACCCTTAATGATTCAAACTTCTCCTATCAAAACAGCGTTGCCCTCTTCCTGCTAAGCACTGGAAAACCCCTTCCAAAACTACCTTCCCTTCCAGTAAAAATCATGCTCAAATCTGGAGCATCCCATCACCACTTGAACCCATCACGGCTGCGACCTAGGTCATCGGAAATCACCGTAGTCATCAGTGTTAGTTTCCGTTGTCATCACAGCTTCACGCCGGTCCCTCAACGTCGAACTCGACCTTTGCGCGAGCAGTGGTGAACCCGCGACAGGTTTTCAGATCTAAGAACTCCCAATCGAACGCTAACTGAAGCCGCCCTATACCATCGAGCTTCTGACTCCATCGTGATCTTCGATCGCAACTACTAAGGACACTCGACAAATCGTTTTCGATTTTGAGGATTTTACTTCGATCTGTAATTGATTTGTGAAATCAGGGAGGAGCGGTTTTATACAGGGATATATGAAGAAAAGGGATGTCGTGGCTTTTATTTTGAACAGAAAGAAAGGAGTGGTGATAATCAAAGGGGGAGGTGTTCTTTTATTTCACCTTAAATTTTATCAACTTTTTATTTAAATTAAACTGGTATAATTTAATTTAAACTACCATGTGATTCTGAAACTCCTCTTCGAACCCAACAACAGTCATTCCTAGGGTTAAACCACCATTTTGAATCCACTGAGACAGGTTTCAAACCCTTATTCGATCGTCTGGAGAAGATATTGATTTAAATCGATATAGCTTAATTTCAGAACAATTAATTTCTTCGAAAATAAATTAATATTATCGTTTTGATATTTCGAACAGAACTGACACTGATCATCTGAATTATTCGATTCACCTTTAAATTTCTAATTTAAGTTATTACTGTTTTCGCATTACGATAATTTAATATATTCGATATTAAATCGAAATCGGTTATTAAATCAATAACTCAAATATAAAATTTCATTTATATTTATCCACCTAATATTTAAATCTATGTTAAATATTTAAAATTAACCCATAAGAATCCGGGTCATTACATTCTTCCCCACTTAAAATAATTTCGTCCTCGAAATTGCTAAGGTAGAAAAAGTGCTACAAACCCATTTATTTTTTTCAAAACTTATTTATGTTGATACTCAACATTTCAAACTTCCTTACGTACTCTCTTTCGAATAAATCCCTATCTGATAACTCCTCCCTTCGAATAACTATATTCGATAATCTCTATTTCGAATAACTAGATTGGAAAACCCTTCTTCGAATAAACTATATTCGATTAACTCTATTCAATTTTACTCTTATCAATTTACTATATTGGATTTAACTCTTTTCGATTAACTCCATCGAATAACTAAATTCGATAACTCCTTCGAATAACCAATATTCTATAACTCACTTCGATTAAACTAATCGATAACTCTTTTCGATTAAACTATAATCGATAACTCATTTCGATTAACAAATAATCGATAACTCCTTTGATTTACTAATAATCGATAACTCCTTCCGAATAACCAAATTCGATAATTCCTTTCGAATAAACTATATTCGATAACTCCTTTAATTCTATTCGAATAACTAATATTCGATAACTCCTTTAACTCCATTCGCTTGACCCTAGATCGCAACAATCATACTGGTTACGCCTGATTCCCTCAGGAAACATCCGACCGCCCTAGGCTATCTACAGCCCTGCGAATTACACTAGCAGTCGTACGAAATGGCAACTTATCCCGAGTAACTATGTTTGACTAACTCTTTCTCAATAACTATATTTGATTAACTTTAATTGAATAACTAACATTCAATTAAATTCTAATTCGATTAATTATGTTCAATTAACTTTATCTGGTTAACTCTAAATTTGAATAACAAATATTCGATAATTTCTAATTGAATAACTAATATTCAATTTACTCTACGGATTAACCCTAACTGATTAACTCTAACTGGTTAATTTTTACTCTAATCGATTTATTCTAACACTAATCGACTTCTCCTATTTGAATAACTCCTATTGGATAATGTTTATTCATTTATAAAGATTTACTTTTAGTAACAGTTCTTCACTTTATAAATGTTCTCTTTAATAACGTTACTTCATTTATACAAGTGTTGCATACCCCTTCTATTTAAAACTATCGGTGTTAAAAACCAATATCTCCTCTCTATATAAGTTCAGACTTATATATTCCATCTATCGAATGATAAATATTTAATTTAATTTATAAACTGTTATTTATAAATTAATCCTTTCTATTTATCCGTTAAAAACAGGTTTCCATTTTTTTATTCATCTTCTGAATATTCCTTTGATTAAATTCTATTTATTTAACAAATAAATATCTCATTTATAATATTCTATTTGTTAATGTTTTCACAAATATTTCTCCTTCTATTTGTTTGCACATAACTTCCTTTGTATTTGTGTTACAAATATATTTCCTTTATATTTGATTTACAAATATATTTTCTTTTTAACTCTTTTGGTTTTTCCTTTCTTCACACCCAATTCATATTTCATTCACGTTGATTTTACTCAATTTATTCATTTCGATCCATTTAACTTACTTAAGTTAATTTTAATTTCAATCATTCAAATTCCCATTAACTAGTTGCTAATTAACTGTTTTGCCTAGTTCACCCTTTTATTTGAATATAACTTGTTCAAATATATGTCAACTTAATTATAAACTAATCTAATTATAATTTCAACTCGAGTTATATATTCGATATCGAATATAAATTCTCGATCTCTTTCACTTATCCAAAACCCCAATTTCGATTCAAATTTCCTATAACTAATCATTTTCCAATTTGGTTAATTCTATTTAACCATTAAAAATATGATTTTTGTCTTAAAATCATTTCACTTACTTCACTGGAGTTCATTTTTATTTTATATCTCCAGTCTGGATTTTTCTAATGGCAATTCAGATTTTCTTTCCTAAAAATCCTTTTATTTATTTAATTAAACCGTTATGGTTTTTATAATGGTTCTGGCGCTGCTTTTATAAAAATTTGATTTTGACATATCTCAAAATCTATACGACGAAATCTAGATTTTTCTCTTTCATTAGAAAACTATTATTCAACCGGTCCCGACGATTCTTGTTTCACAGAATTCCGACTTCAATTGAGTTATGTATACTAAATTGAAGTTCGAATCGCCAAATTTCGAACTGCCGTGCTACGGCGAGCTCGTTTTAGTTATATTTATAAATATAAACGTTTTAACTTTGTTTATAATAAATTCAACTCCATTCTGATATATTTTTAATATATATCAAATCCATTTCATAATAGTCCCGATCTATTTCACTACTATTTGAAATTCTATATATTTACACTATTCAAATTCCATTTGAATTTCTTTAACTCATTTGAATTTCCTTCTATTCAATTTCTATTTGAATTCCTTTGTTCAAAATCCATCTGAAATCCTTTGTTCAATTTCTATTTAAATTCCTTTGTTCAATTTCTATTTGAAATCCTTTGAATTTAAATTCTATTTTAACTCCTTTGAATTCAAATTCTATTTCAAACTTTATATTTTCTTTGAATTCTAATATTCAACCTCCACTTTATATTCTCTTTGAAATTCTATTTAACCAAATTCCATTTGAATTCTAATATTCAAATCTCTATTTGACTTTTCTTTATTCAAATCCATTTGAATTCCTTTGAATTCAAATTCCATTTCAATTTTTCTTATACAATTTCTATTTGAATTATATATATATTCAAATTCATTTGAATTCCTTTGAAGTAATATAAATATATACATATATTTATCTATCTCAAATTCAAAACATTTGAATTTTCAAATAACTTGTTTCTTTTCAAACAAATTTCCATCAAAAACTTTTCTAAGGCAGCAATTCATCACTTAGAAACTCGAAAATGAACACTGATGATGTTGCGACCATCATCAGAATTATTTCCCAGCCACTGAATGAGTCCATTGCTATATCACTTGACATTCATTTTGAAAAAATATTTTCCCAAACTCCCAGGATTTTAAATTCTGAATTCTGGTTGGAATTCAATTTCAATTTATCACATTTGTATATTTGATTTCATATACAAATCCTATTGGTTATATATAACTATTTCTGTTTTTATAATCTAATTTGATTATAATCCTAACAATCAACTTAACTATTTAAAAACAATATCGTGTCCAATCTTCTGTTCAAGTGTTTATTAACTCCTATCGACATCGTGCTATCCCACGATTCGACCAAAATTCATAATCCACTCAACAGACTAGTCAACACAATATAAAACAGTTTTTATATCAAATACAAATACACTCTCTCGTGTATATATATATGCTCAACTCATTCTAGGATACTACTGATCCTATCTCTAATGAGCACATTCCAACAAGCCTATGTATTCGCTCAACCTAAGCTCTGATACCAACTGTAATGACCCAGATTTCCGTAACATCGGAGTTGACTATATACATCATACGACCAACCCAAATATCACGAAAATACGGAACATTTTTTTTTAGAAGAAAGAGGTAGAAGAAGAACAGAAATAACAACACAGAATCTCACATCGCAGCGGAACAAAATATAATATATCATATCTTTGAAATACAAAATCTTAACTGTATAACATACACTTATCAGAGTACAACACTTACAACACAACGGAACCACTATAACTAGATAACGCTGAAGCCTCCTGCTCCAAGCTCCTTTAGATATATCTGAAAAATCCTGAACTACTTGACTGCCCGTACAAATTTAGGCACCCAAGAGTTTAGGTAGAACAAAACAAAATAAACTCCGAGTCAGTTATGGGACTGGTATGAGTAAACAGTTTAAAACAGTTTCAGAAACTAAATGATATCTCATAAGACCACGCCGTATAACACGGAACGGGTTTTTCCCTTATGAGAATCTAAACAATTGACTTATCTTTATATCAAAACTCTTTTGATATTATAATAATGTCTAAATCAAGTAAATAACAATCTAGTGGAACGTTTGCATCTCACGTTCCACATATATATACAATCAAAACCGCAAGCACGTATTGGGTAATGGATTTCCAACTATGACAAGGTATGGAACCACCTTCCGCTGGTATATCTCTTGAGGAGAATACACCGAGTTCAATAAGAACATCTTGCAACTCAGCCACACATGACCGACCACTCATTTCACTTGAGTGTATCGAATGTATATCACCAACGATTGGGATCAGCAACCGTTTCCCGAGTGGGACAGCATCGACAATAGATTTTTAGAAGTAAATGAAACTCTAGATCAGGTGACTATACACCCTAATAGGTGCGACCTACATAGCCATGCTGCTTGCCCGATTTCTGTCATTTACCGGTTGATGAGGCTAGAAGCTACGCTTTATCATCACACCAGATTCACTTCGAATGCCACATCGTCAAATCCATCAAATCACCGATTGACGTCCTCAACAGTACATTACGTGTTAGCTTAAAGAAGTTTCCTTCTCCGCTTCCACTCTTGGTATGGTTGGAGAAATCAATATACGTGATCGTCTGAAAATACTCTGTCAGACATTCATCCATATCAGTCACCCAGGAACAGGATGAATCGAAGGTACTATTTCTATTAATAGAAAAAGTCCTTGCACTCTACTCCTTCTTTGATTATCTTTATATAATCTGATTCGCACGCTACTGCCAATACGGAGTGGTTCTTCGGATAATAATCCAACCGGTCTCTCCATATTGACAACGATGGTCAAAACTCCGATAGTCTGTGATTTAACTATCGGATAAAAACAAGTGTTTCGATAGTCGATGATTTAACTATCGAATAAAACAAGTGTTCATCCAAACATCCAACAATCAGTGAGCCTTTAATTAATATTTCATTAATTAAATCACTTCTCTATTTCTTTATCAATATTTGTTAACCAAATATTTTCAATAACCATATTGGCCTTTTTCGTTATTTGGAAAACATTTCCGAATATCGCCTTCCTTTATTTTCTATACTAGGAAATATTCATTATTCTATTTCCAAGCTTTGCACATATTTGGGTTAAAACAGATGTTGTGTAAAACATCGTTACGACAACCCAAATACAGTATTTAACTAATTCTTATTCCACATTAATCTTCGAGCCTGAATCTTGCTACTTATCGGTATATCATGAAATCAACCAAGTTGGGGTATAATTACCTCTCAGACCTTGACTGAATAACATTTAACGTCAAAACAGACAAGACTACTTACTTGAATAATCAATACCATACAACTGATTATTCACCTTTAAACACATATACATTTTCTCTTTCTATTCCTACGAGATTTTATTCTTATACTTCCCTTTTTAATTATACTATTCTATTTCTAAGTTCGTTTCCTCATCGACTTCTATATAATTTGATATGTTGATTTCTAACTATCAAATTATCTTAAAAATATTCTATCTCCTTAAATTCCCGGAAAAATTCGCCATAACCTCCTTTGTATCGGGAGCATCGGGAAATTTCAAATAGCTTTCCCGGTCCTTTTCATCTCAAAAAGAAAAAGAAAAAGCCAAGCGGCTAGCCGATACGGCGCATAAAATCTCATATGGAAATTAACTACGTACCTTTTTGTCGGGCATTCTATTTATTTCACTTCTATACTTTATTCCAAACCTGTCTCCTGTATATTTATACCTGGCCAATCTATTTCCAACTATACCAATCGTTTTAACTAAATTTGTTAACTAAATTTGTTAATTTACTCCTTAGTCTATTTCACTTTCATATTTGAACATGGCATGTTCAAATATAATTTAACTTGCATAATAACCAATTCTAATTATACTCATACTCTCGTTTCCTTATCGACTTCTCTATTCAAATTCCAATTCAATTCTATTTGAATTCTCTTTATTTAACTTCATTTGAATTCTATTATCAAATTCTATATTCAAAGTCTATTTGAATTCTCGGCATTATTTATAAACAACGTTTATAACTTCAATTCAAATCCCACCTTTCCATTTATAAACAACGTTTATAAATTCAATTCAAATCCCATATTTCCATTTATAAACAAAGTTTATAAATTCGATTCAAATCCCATATTTCCATTTATAAACACAGTTTATAAATTCGATTCAAATCCCATATTTTCATTTATAAACAAAGTTTATAAATTCGATACTTGTTTTATATACCTTCAAAACAAGTTAATATTTTCTATAGTTTTATTTAAAAATTCAAATTCTATTATAAAAATAGAATTTCCTTTTTTTAAATATCAAATACCCTTTTCGATATTTTTATAAATCAATATTCAAGCCCAGGGATATTTTAAACAATCAAATCAGCCAATTTTCAATCATTTGATTTTTAACACATCATATATGAATATATATGAAATCAAACAAACAACAAACAGATAATATATTTTTGAGGAATCCAGTTGGATTCCTCCAACCTGTTTTCCTGCATCCACAGATGTTAGTACATAAATAATACCTATCCTGCTTCGAGGCAGGATATCGCGGTATAGAAGGTCATCCACTAATCATAGCGTGGGGCGTATAGGGTAATCATCCGCTATGAAACCGCGGGCATCCGCTAATGAAACTGCGGGAATCCAACCAATCATCAACCCAATATATATATGTAATAGTCAACCAATCCTAAATAACTATATATATATTTTAAAACAATCAGACAGCATTCAAACAAGCACAGACAATTATTTTTAACTATATAAAAAATAATTTCTAAATAAAAGGTGAGATTTACTCACAGGAATTTTCCATTGTTGAATATCCTGGTTTAATTCTGTATTGTCGGCGACGAACCCACCCAAATGAATTTTATCGTGTACCTTACTAAAATCTTAACCCCGACCAAGACACTCAACGGCACTGCAAAGCACAGAACATCGACCCCCTTTTCTTCGTCGACTTCCTCTTACCCAAACTAGCATCCACATCGGACACATGATCCTCACTACAACTCCACAAACCAGCCACTACAACCATCTGCGTTCAATACTGTCAATTGTTTCACCAAACATCAATGACAAAATATAGATGAACCCCCAATCTCCAATGTAAAAATACAATCACATGTTCAACCCTTAATGATTCAAACTTCTCCTATCAAAACAACGTTGCCCTCTTCCTGCTAAGCACTGGAAAACCCCTTCCAAAACTACCTTCCCTTCCAGTAAAAATCACGCTCAAATCTGGAGCATCCCATCACCACTTGAACCCATCACAGCTGCGCCCTAGGTCATCGGAAATCACCGTAGTCATCAGTGTTAGTTTCCGTTGTCATCACAGCTTCACGCCGGTCCCTCAACGTCGAACTCGACCTTTGCGCGAGCAGTGGTGAACCAGCGACAGGTTTTCAGATCTAAGAACTCCCAATCGAACGCTAACTGAAGCCGCCCTAGACCATCGAGCTTCTGACTCCATCGTGATCTTCGATCGCAACTACTAAGGACGCTCGACAAATCGTTTTCGATTTTGAGGATTTTACTTCGATCTGTAATTGATTTGTGAAATCAGGGAGGAGCGGTTTTATACAGGTATATATGAAGAAAAGGGATGTCATGGCTTTTATTTTGAATAGAAAGAAAGGAGTGGTGATAATCAAAGGGGGAGGTGTTCTTTTATTTCACCTTAAATTTTATCAACTTTTTATTTAAATTAAACTGGTATAATTTAATTTAAACTACCATGTGATTCTGAAACTCCTCTTCGAACCCAACAACAGTCATTCCTAGGGTTAAACCACCATTTTGAATCCACTGAGACAGGTTTCAAACCCTTATTCGATCGTCTGGAGAAGATATTGATTTAAATCGATATAGCTTAATTTCAGAACAATTAATTTCTTCGAAAATAAATTAATATTATCGTTTTGATATTTCGAACAGAACTGACACTGATCATCTGAATTATTCGATTCACCTTTAAATTTCTAATTTAAGTTATTACTGTTTTCGCATTACGATAATTTAATATATTCGATATTAAATCGAAATCGGTTATTAAATCAATAACTCAAATATTAAATTTCATTTATATTTATCCACCCAATATTTAAATCTATGTTAAATATTTAAAATTAACCCATAAGAATCCGGGTCATTACAGGAAGATAGTGCATATGGATTTGGGGGGGCAATTATGCCTTTTAAAACAACACTTTTTCTTGAAAATGCTTCTTAAAACTTCTTTTTGAAAATTAGTTTCCAAAAATTTTTATCTTATCTGGCAACCATCAGCTCTGATACCAAGTGAAACACCCTGCCTTCGTTAAGGTCACTCACAAAGGGAATGCCTTAACTCTGGTGGAGCATTATAGGTAAAAGATACAGATAATTAACAAGACGGACATATAAACAGCAGAAAAACTAAATTTATTTCATAAGTACGTGGTTCAGATAAAACATTACAACAACGGTTTCAAAACAACATCCAAATTATTACAACAAAATCTCTGTCTTGAATTAAAACATAAAGAAGCATTAAAACAAAAGTAAGGCAACATAAATCCCCAATAAGAGAGTATCCAAAGCTATATCCCAAGGAAATGGATCCCAAGCAATACATTTACTCTCTTCAAGCTGGAAATGATCCGATCTAAGCTGAAGTATTCCCTCCCTATGGACCGGGGGGGGGGAACGGAAGAAAAGAAGATGAAAGAAAATGGGTCTGACATGAGTCTGGTAAGTCCAGTGATTATATAGCATGTAAAAAAGAAAAAGGATTATGACTTGAATAAACTGAATCTTGGACAACATCCTAGGAATAAGTTGATAAAACTGAATATGCTATCGCACTCATTTCTACTTCTCTGCACCCCCTTACAAGTGTTTCAACTAGCATCATGTGTTCAAGATAAATGATCCCCTTTTTATCGATCGGCTCCTACTCGCATATGTTTACCACTTGTGTCATTCGGCCGGCCCCGCATGATTGTAGATACCTGTGCTGGTCCCACCATGGAGTATATCAAATTCTATGGTGGCAACCCGACACAATTCAAGATGCAAAGAGTATAACTAATGATGCCCAGTGCCTACTTTTTCCACTCCGGAGTACGTGTACGACCGCACTCCGTCGGAACCTACAATGACGAACCACCCACCGTTGCTTTGACCGCTTATAATCAACCCAGTAATCGTGCCCCACCCTGCCTAGTTCAGGGTACCATGATACATCTATGTGGGTTACTACTGAAATGGGTCCCCGTTACTAGGGTTTCCTAACCAACATGTTAAAATGGTCAAGTGTTCTCAAATTAACCTAACCCCACCCATAAGTTTAGTTAACATGTTGCATTGGTTAAGTGTTGTCTTAATTAACTTAACCCTACCATTTCTGCCTTAGCTTTAATTCATTCATTAAAGCACCAACCACTCACATTAGATATGTATTGTTGCGGTTGCTGGATGTGCCAGTCGGTTCCGGGTAGTCTTACACCGCAACTCAATCTAACCTCGGGTTCTTTTGGGCTTGATGCACTAACCTCTCACATTAGATATATATTGTTACGATTGCTGGATGTGTCGGGCAGTTCCGGGCAGTCTTACACCGTAACTCAATCTAACCTCGGGTTAGGCATATTCGCCTTTTTATTAATTTACATATTTATCTTTCAAATTTATATGTAAATTATCCACAATTATTGCCATTCAAGTCATGCCCCATTTATCCTCTAAATCATATTTTCAATTTTTAGTATATAAATTATACCATCTTTATGCCACTCACCATTCATTTATTTATGGGCCAAATTATGCCAATAATAATAATTTCTAAGGTTTTCCCAACGTTACCCCTGTTATACGTTCGCCAAAATTCGCATAAAAGGTTAGGCTCGTAACTTAGCCTAACTTATATACAAAAGGGGAAAGAAGGGAGCATGTATCATTCACGCAACATAAAATAATAAGGATCTAACTAAACATGTATCATGTAAACGTGGCATAACATAATAACTACAGTAGCCTAACAACTTGCATGTAACATAACATGAACGAGTCACCATACTTTACATAATACATGATTGGTTTAACATTAACATAATAACTACAATAATCTCTTAAGCATATACGATAGAATCGTTACAAGAATAGGCATGAATCAGCATCATCATTATCTTACAACTAGGAATAACGCTGGTTTTCAATTTAATACAAATCATAACTTTTTAATCGTTCACATCTAAATAATAACAGGACTTACAAAGAAAAGAAAGTCTTGTTTTCTAGGATCTGTTTTCTGAATTTGAAAAGCAATCCCTTGAAGAAGACTATCAATTTCTCTAAGTTAGTTTTGATTCGTAGCTTTTGACTCATTTTCTAATTGAAGAAGAAGTAGTGGCTAGGCTAGAATGATCATGGACAGCACGGTGGCTCCTTGGAATGAATTTGTGTGATTTAGGGTTTGAGGATTAGGGTTGCTTTTATAGAAGTTTAATCTTATGTGAGTCGTTAGATCATTTTAGGAGCAATCACAACCGTCCAGACTAGATAGAGTTATCCAGAATTGCCACCTAAGCCCTAGTGACTTAGCAATAGGTCGGAAAGGACTCAGCAACTAGTCAGAATCGTCACATTTTTGGATCTGGGCGAGGGGGTAGGTCGAACCCTAGGTCGACCCCCTGGTCGACCTGTGTAGGGGAGGTCGACCCCCTGGTTGACCTGGCTGGGGCGGGAAATTTCCCGCCCAGCCTGGTCCCATATTTTCAATTTATATAAATTTCTGAAACTTCTGAGGGTCATAACTTCCTCATACGAAGTCCAATTTACGAAAACTTGGACTCTATTCCAAGCAGAATTTCGATACTAACGCAATGGCATAACCCGTTTCCCTTAATTCTCAATTTAAAAATTAAGTGTTCTTTAATTCGTTCTTTTAATAAACACAGAAAGTTCAGGGTGTTACAGAAATGCTTTCTAAATTGTAATCTGATTAAATAAATAGTTGATTTAGACTACTTATGATAACATTTTAGATCTTTTAAGTGAAGTTGTGCTAAGATATTCTCGCTTAACTCTCTCTCTCTCTCATGTAAAAAAAAGAAAGAAAAAAAGGAAAAAGGAAAAAAAAGAATGTATATATATATAATATATATATATAATAATCCAAGGATATCCAACATTGCTAGTACATCTAGCGTTGGTATGCAAACTCGCCAAGCTCTGTCCCAACTCCCACGTAAGTCGTAATGCAGTGCATTAGTTATACCTTGGCCTCATTTCATGAGTTAGACACCTAAGGATTACCGACCCTCACGTAAGTCGTAATGCAGTGTAAGGGTGGTATACCTAGGTGGTTGTAAATAATAATAATAATATAAATATTTTTCATAATAAAGAGAGAGTAAGCACTTGAAATCCAAGCGCCTTCTTCACATATTTAACCTAACTTGTTAACCAAAAGGAAATTGAGATGCCATTTTACAATAGTTGATATCGATTATAGAATTCATTTCATATTTGCACTAATCTTTCAACCGAAATAACTGGCTAAGCTGGAGGAGTTTGTAATCATAATCTGACTTTTGTTTGAAGTTTTGATTTGTAACGGACTAAAATTTCATAATGACGACCCAATTTGTATTAACTCATTCATGTAAATTTTAAAAGTAAGTTACCCATTTGTAAATATTCCTTTGAAAACTTGCATTCATCTTGTAAATATTTTTGAATCTTGCATTTTGTAAATATTTGGATTTTGTGGTTAGTATCCACTGAAAACCTTCACGAGACAACACTCTCCCTACTGGGGACACCCAGAGGTTTAACGACTTGTTGCATACGATCAGTGCAATCGTGCTCCCTACGAAAACGGATTTATCTTAGTTTTTGTTTTGTTTATTCCAGGGCGAATAAAAAGATAAGAGTGGGGGATTTTGATGTGCACATAAAAAATGAACATTTATATTCACATATTTATTCTTGTTTAGTTAAATAAATGAACATTTTTGGGTATTTTATATTATCAAACCATGATTTAAATATTTGCAAAATCATCACTCATTTTGGAGGAAAATGATCACTTGTGCATGTTTTAGTTTGTGATATCATTTACTTGTTCCTTGTAGTTGTCTCTTGTAGGATTTTACGAGCAGAAATAATGCATACACATGAAGATATGAAGAAATGCATGCATATACACAAGAGGAGGCAAAGAAATAATTCATTCTATGGATAGTGGCGGACCTCACCTCTCAAATAATCCACTTACTCTTAAGCTTCATATTAGAGACTAACTGGATAAGAAAAAAGACTTCATGCATTCAACATGACTCATTAGTGGCTAAGACAAGACTAGAAGCTTCATGAAGTGGGCATTTTGGGGATTTCCCATTTTGAGTGGTTAGGGTTTTAGGGTTTTAGATCATGTATATATAACCCCTTTATGTTCATGTATATCCTCTCCTCTTTTATCCTCTTCTTTAGTTTAGTTGAGAGGAGCAAAGCTCTCTTTTTATTTCCATGGCTACTTAGCCATTTTCTCTTATGTAACTTCATTTTTCTTATGCAATTTTAATTAGTTGTCTTTTATTTACATGATCTTTTCTTTTAGGCAAGTAGCTTAGATTTATTTTATGCAAGTAGAATAGATCTCCCTTTAATTAGTTCTCTCTTTTGTTTTGTTTATATTTACGTTGCAATCACTTTTGTTGTCATGATTACATATATTAGAGGCTAATCCCTTTCAACTTAGGGGTAATGGAGCTCCCTTGATTATGCAGATGCAACATAATTTGTTTATTCATGCTCTCTTTTTGTGCTTCGTGTCATGTTGATGATATTGGTTTTATGTGTTCATTATCGAATTTGATAGCCTATATTGTTGACACCAACTAGGATATTCTTTGTCATATGTTCACTAATTACCTCTTCATCTACATATGATGATTGTGATTAAATGGAGGTTGAAATAAAAATTTGATGGTTATAGTTCTAATTAATAGTTCATATGTCATGCTTAAAGTATATTTCACTTTCATCTTGTTGTCATTTTTCATCAGAACTAGTAGGGTGATTTAGTGGGTATGTTATAGTTTGATAGTTTATTTTGTGCTAATTAATAGCATGAATAAGCTATACATAAAATAATGATATCAACTAAATTCACAAATGACCAAAAAAAAAAAAAAAGAGATCATGGTTTCATTTTATGTTGATTCATGTGATTTAGAGAGTGGAGTTGTTCCTAAGTTGTCATTTAATCTCATATTTAGTTCTCAACTTAGTTTTCATTAGTTTTTTTTAGTTAAAACATTCCAAAGTTTGGTTTAATTTTATTAAGCAAAATTGAAATTATTTCTTTCCGTCAACAAAATATTGTAATAAAACCGCAAGCGCACAATGTACAATTGTTAGAACGTGGCGAGTACGAGTCGATCTGCAGAGAAAGAAATAATTTCAATTTTACTCAATCAAATTAAACTAAACTTTGGAATGTTTTAACTAATAAAAACTAATGAAAACTAGAAACTAAATTGAGAACTAAAATGATATTAAATGACAACTTAGGAACAACTCCATTCTCTAGATCACATGAATCAATATAAAATGAAACCATGATCTCTCTTTTTTGGTCATTTGTGAATTAAGTTGATATGATTATTATAAGTATAGCTTATTCATGCTATTGATTAGCACAGAATAAACTATAACATACCCACTAAATCAACCTACTAGGTCTAATGAAAAATGACAACAAGATGAAAGTGAAATATACTTTGAGCATGACCTATGAACTATTAATTAACACTATAGACCATTGAATTTTTATTTCAACCTCCACTTAGTCACCATCTTCATAGGTAGATGAAGAGGTAATTAGTGAACATATGACTAAGAATAGCCTATTAGGTGTCAACAATATAGGCTATCAAATTCGATAATGTGACGACCCAATTTCCCGTACAGACGGAGACAAGGGTAATCTTTGGAATATAACACAGAAACAGATAATAGCAGAACAGAATTAAATAAATACACCAGATAATGTACAATAGAATACACTGGATAAACGTAATCATCAGAGTTACACAGTATACAGGATCATACTTAGTACAAATACAGTTCAACTATACATAAATGTCTACAGCGGAAACAAACAAAATATGTCCAATAGGAGCTGAACAGCATAAAGAGAGATAAATAATAGAATCCATCTTCAGCTCCAGCTATCCATAAAGAGCCAGCTAAACCTGAATACAAGGCTGCCCGTGTAGAAAAAGGGGCACCCGAGTTTGAAAGTGAAATAAACTACGAGTCAGTCATGGGACTGGTATGAGAAATCTACTCAACACATTTATAATTTGGCTAATCACAGGACCACGCCACTTTTGTGGAACGGGTTTACTCCATTGGATTGCCAGTGCTTTAAAAACAAATCTTTCTTTTAAATATCGCAATGCTTTTTATAAAGATGAAGCCATTATAAGACTCAATTCCCATCACACAATGCAACGCAAACCGGAGGATAGAGTTTTACCTTATAATGGCCAAAATATGATCGATACGAATAAAACAAAAGCATTTGATATTATTACTAGTGTTTATATGTTTCAAAAACAATTTCGAATCATAATTATCAATCATAGATGACATGGGTACCATATATCATGTCGCCATATATATATATATACAATCAAAACCGCATGATGTCGTATTTGGAAATTGGATTTCCATCATGAACCAATGCAAAAGATAGTCCTTACCGAATTCGCGACTCTCTTGCCTGAGCTACAGGATCAGAACGCATCAACCCATTTGATCGTCGGGGCCGGTCCACTGATGTGGATTATTATGCCAGAACACTATGTTTCCCCGCACTTTGGGGCGTAAACGAGCCAACAAATGACTCCATCGGACCCGGATCGTCTGATCAAACCGAGGTGCCTTGCAACAGTAACAACCACATAAGTCAAACTCGTCAGGGCATGTAAAACCACTGACGCCACTTCTAGCTAGAAAGAAACGCAGGCCCTCCCTGATGTCCTCTCCCGTTTCTGGTTCATACCAGGGTGTGAGGTTCGCGATTTCACGTTATACACAAAGCTACGCCATGCAGGCGGTGCTTTGATCATCACCACAAGACTTTGCTTTTCAACAGAAGCACTGATCACTGCATCTTAGCATGCCACACAGGCAATTCACACCGTGCAACTGATGGCTATCAATCACACAGAATAAATTCCAATGTCAGACACACTGTCCATTTGCAAGTCCGTTCTGGGTCTGAACGAAACTGGAGGCACTAAATACCTCGCAAACCCATCGATCACCACGTACGTCTGGACGATCACCACTCATTATCCATATTTTGGGATGCCTCCCAATCAGGACCTCGGTTACCATCCAAACGAGGTGAAGATCTCCGGTCTTCGACCACCGTCTTCATCTTCGATTTCTTATCATCGATTCAGTTATTCAAAATGGGATAAACCCGGTCTTTCTGAGCAACTCGCGTATATAATAAACAAGTGCAACACTAACATACATACGCATCATTTCAATTCAATAGTCACTAACCGTCAATCAGTAAGAGAACGATTTCCCAAATATTAACCCCAAAGGCTGAAACCAACATCAGATCAAAATCCAGGAAACCATTCGACTTAGCTAACCTTCAGTTAATTTCTAAATCACACCCATATCGTTTGTAATATTTTATAACGATTTATCGCTATTTTTATTTATTTTAAAATAGGCAATCTATTCAAAACGACGCTTCGGGCCATAACGCGGCCGTGGCGCTGTTTTTCTTCAGATTTGATTTACACATATCTGAAAATCTAACCGTTGGATCTTCACAAAATTTACATCATTAGAAAGATCTTTTCAAATTGAATCCAAAGGTTCCAGTTTCGGGAAAATCCGACGGTCGGATCTCCCAGTATAATCGTTTGAAGTTTCGATTTCAAAATACGAACTACAGCGTCGTTATTCGATTAAATATAATTATGTATCTATATATATATATATATAAATAAATATAATCGATTCTAGCGTTGTTTTTCTTCAGATTTAAATTAAACATTCCAGACAATCCAACCGTTGGATTTTTACAAAGTTGGTGCCGTCGGAAAGATTTTTCTAAAGCGAACCCAACGGTTGCGGTTTCGGGAAAATCCGATGGTCGGATCTCTCGGTATAATCGTTTGAAATCACGGTTTCGAAATACGAACTGCTGCTTCGTTATTCGATATATTTCAATTCTATTTATATATATATATATATATCGATTCTTCGATTTCAAAAACTATATTCTTTTCATACATTTGACAAAAATGATATTTTTATCTAACTGTCTTCCATTTCAACACTTCACTATTTTTAACAATTCATTTATATAATAAAAATGTGATTTTTATTGTAAAACAATTCATTTCAAAACACTATTATTTTATATAGTTCATATAGGTAGTAAAAGTATGATTTTTATTATAAAACAATTTATTTCAAAACAAGACCATTTTATATAGTTCATATCGATGATAAAAATTGGATTTTCATTATAAAACACTTTCTTTCAAAATATGAATACCATTCAACACATGAATTTCAATTCAACGAATGAATTTCGATTCAACACATGAAGGTTTTCTATAGTTTATATATATCGATAAAAAGGTGATTTTTATATTTAAAACACGAATACCATTCAACACATGAATTTCAATTCAACGAATGAATATCGATTCAACACATGAAGGTTTTCTATAGTTTCTATATATAGATAAAAATGTGATTTTTATATTTAAAACACGATACCATTCAACACATGAATTTCAATTCAACGAATGAATATCAATTCAACACATGAAGGTTTTCTATAGTTTATATATATAGATAAAAATGTGATTTTTATATTTAAAACACGAATACCATTCAACACATGAATTTCTATCCAACGAATGAATATCGACTCAACACATGAAGGTTTTCTATTCAACGAATAAATATAGTTTCAACAAATGAAAATAATTCAAACACATGAATATTATTCAAAATTTCGGCAGCATAACGGCAGGGTAGTTAAAACCGGGACCGTCCTTAGTACAGCTCCTCGCTCTACCTTAAAACCTCGCGGTTTTTGACAATGGGGAATCATGCATCTAGTTCGCACGCAGGCGACATGTATATATTTATTTCGTTCCCACAAACTAATCCTATGTGGTTTCAACCAAATATTTCTCAACCACAAACAGGTATTTTTCAACCACAATCAATCAATATCAACCACAAACAATTCCAATCAACCATTCGCTATCAATCAATTTTCACACCAATCACAACCAATAAATATCGTCCATGGTTTGTGGACGAGGGGCGTATATATATATATATATATATATATATATATATATATATATATAGCATTTCACTTCTATTTCAACACATATATAATTCTTACAACGCATATACAACTTATACATCGAACGTACAACTTATACAACGCTTATACAAGAGGTGTACAATTCTTATATAACTCATACATCGATTATTTAATTTATACATCGTCGTTTTCCATATCGTTTATAAATTAGAAATCTCACATTGGGTTCCACTCCACCAAAAATAGCAGAAGGCTCAGAAAAATATGCGGTCTCTTCTAGAATGTAGAAGACGTCCACACGGTCACGATGTTTCCTGTTTCATCGAATTTCGTTAACACACTAAAAAGATATGATTTTTCAAAGTTTTGCAACACTTAAAAGTGTTATTTTCAATTCAGAAATTTCAAAGCAGATATGTTTTTCAAACCTTCGAAACTAGGTTTTAAATTCACGATCAATCCGTGACGTATCGTCACGATCAGATGCTGCAACGTATAAGAGCTTCGAACAGGCTTTCCAGCACCTATGGTGGCACCCAGCTCGATGGCCTCTCTGATGCTCGGCGGCGCTCCAAAGGGGGTGACTTCCTCGAGATACAACGACGCAAATACCAGATGGTTTCAGTCGAGGCTTGGATTGATTGAAAGAGGGGGGAAAGGCGAACGGAAAACTCAACTAGAGGGGGTGGCGAAAACGCCAGTGGCGGCAGCGATCGGTCCTGGAAGTTTTGAACAGCTTCCGCCGTCGAGATCGGGGAGAGATAAAAGGGGTTTTTTTTTTTTACAAAATCTGATTGGCCGGAGAATATTTATTTCAAAAAAATAGGGTTTCTCACCATGAACTCCAATCCAGACCCAACGACTGTCGTCCCTAGCGTTTTACCCCCATTCCGAACACAATGGGATATGTTTCGTGGGCCCATTCGAATGTTTCAGTCAGTTTTCCTTCAAATTAAAATATATAACATTCAATATTCGATTTGAACATACATTTCAATTTGCCAGGGCCACAAACTGACTCGAAAAATTCCAGAAAAATAAATCTGGCAATGTTTTGACGATGCGGTCCTAATAAAACTAGTTTCGTCGAATTCTGAGACCGTTTGCAAAAAAGCCCATTTCTGGTCGATCCAATTTAACTATAATTGACCAAAACACGTTTTCCTTTGCCACGCTCACATACTAGCTTCAAAAATTATGAAATTTGAAACCTAGCAATAACTTCTCATCCTGGATCCAACAAAAGTGGTTTCATCGAATTCCGAGGTCGTTTGCAAAATGGCTAATTTCACGGGCTATATAAATTCCATAGCGACCTTTCTGAAAATTCATTTGGCCATATAACTTTTGCTTTCCGCTATGAAACTTCGATTCTTCAGATTCGTTAGAAAGGTATTCACTAACAGATTTAAATATTTTTGGTTTCACTCAAATCCGTTTTGTTTTCACCCGATACAGTCAGTCAAAGTTTGAATTCAAATTTTGAAACTGCAGCGCCATTTCAGGCCTTGTTTATAATTAGAATTAATTATATTCGTTTTCAAACATCGATTCAAACTCACTTTTCATTGCTATTATTTAAAATATTTATTTTAGATATTTAAAATCCATTATTTTAGCCAATTTAAAATTTTTAAATTGGTTCAGATTTTCCGGGTCGTTACAATCTCCCCTACTTAAAACTTTTCGTCCCCGAAAAGGTAAAAAGTCGAAAGTGGTTTGATTAATCAACTCTACGTTCAATCTGGCTTCCATTCTCCAACTTTTTAATTTCTGAGAATTTTCAAATTATTCAAAAATTTGGCTAACACCCGGAATTTTCGGAAAAATTCGCCATAAACTCTTTTGTACGGGGAGATGTTTGGAAATTTATTGGGCCATATTAGGTACCCAATAAATCCTAATAAGCATACACATATTTATAGTGATATATTCTGGTGTTTACAGGGGAGCGTGTATTGATAATAACTCCAGAGAATAAATTCTCGTCACCCTGTCAAAGCCTGAGGGAGTGTGTATTTTAAATGCTCCAGAGGATAAATCCTCGTCACCTCGTCCCGTGTGGGAAATAAATAGTCCATGTTCCGTATCTAATAACTCGAGAGACGTGATTATTATCGACTCCAGACCCGTGTGGGGTTTTTATTAATCTGGCAATTTTATCGTTGCAATTTAAATAGTCCATATCAGTCATCAGTTCAACCTGTAAAATATAGTCATCGCCATACAAGCCTCTCGCTCGTATGGTAAATCTTCCACCTCGTCACACAAGCTCCAAATGCTTATGTGGTATATGATGAAGTATGCCTATCTTCTGAAGTATGCCATGTAATGTAGTTCAAAATTAATTGTTACTATCCTATGGCGATGTTTATTATTACACACAGAATAACCAGCACTCCGCATCCAATGGCATTCACAGGAGTTGATATAATAATATTTCGCATCTAACTCATTAAGGTTTACCTATTTGTGAGGCACGCAAATAAAATCTTTACTCAACAGCTATCCATTTACCTGTTCAAACATATATAATGCACAAGTATATATTTCTATCTATTTTTAAATCATTTCAATATGTGAGTTAAATGAATAAATTCTACCATTCATTCTATCATTGATTAAATTAACTATCGTTTTAATAATTTTAATTAATCAAATCTACTATCACACAACACAAACAAAAATCAAATTGTTTTTTAACCTTTCAAAATCATACAAATCAATTTCTATATTCTTTTAAAATCATTCAGACTATGGAATTAAAAGTGCACATCCATGGAAAGAAAATAACAACAGAGTAGAGAACTAATTGGTAATGCAATGTATGGTAAATGTACCTTGCACCGGAGTCAATCAGAGATATCCACTCGGCATCAAGGATAGGCTTTCTGAATGCTCTCCTCAGTTTCCCAAGTACAATCTCGCGGATCTCCACTCCATTGCACTTTGACCAAGTGAACTTTCTTGTTCCTCAGCTCTTTGGTTTCTTTGCCGATGATCTTGAGGGGCTCTCTTCTCATAGCTAATACTGGAGTAATTTCAATATCCTGTTGAGCTGCTTCTTCCACGATCAAGTCTGGATCATGAACGTGCTTTCGAAGTTGAGATATGTGAAATACATCATGTACTCCTGGCAACCAATCAGGCAGTTTAACCCTATAAGCGAGAGTTCCGATCCGTTCCAGAATAGGAAATGGACCAATGAATTTGGGCGCCAACTTCCCAGTTTTACCGAACCGGATAACTCCTCTCAACGGCGATACTTTCAAATATACATAGTCGCCAACAACAAAGGATATATCTCTTCTTCTCCTATCGGCATAGCTCTTTTGTCGGCTTTGAGCGGCGAGTAATCGCTTCTTAATAAAGTCGACTTTGTCGGCAGCTTCTCGGATCATATCTGGCCCCAACACAAGTCTATTACCGGGTTCGACCCAACAAGCAGGAGATCGGCACGGTCTACCATACAACGCTTCAAATGGTGACATTGTCAGGCTCGCCTAGTAGCTGTTGTTATAAGAGAATTCAGCCAAATGTAGATGGTCTTCCCATGATCCACCGAAATCTAGAACACAAGCCCGCAATAGATCTTCTAAAATACGATTCACCCTCTCAGTCTGACCATCTGTCTGAGGATGATAAGCGGTGCTCAAGTTTAGCTTCGTTCCCAGTTCTACTTGAAATGCCTCCCAGAATTTGCTAGTGAATATTATATCTCTATCACTGACTATACTGAGCGGCACTCCATGTAATCTAACAATTTCCTTGAAGTATATCTGCGCTAGACTCTGAGCAGTTCTGTTTGATTTGATAGGTATGAAATGGGCGGTCTTCGTGAAGCGATCTACGATCACCCAAATACTGTCATTTCCTTTTCGGGTTCTGGGCAAACCATCAATGAAGTCCATGGAAATATGTTCCCACTTCCAACCAGGAACGTCTAGCGGTTGTAACAATCCAGCCAGTTTATGTTGGTCGCTCTTGACTAGCTGGCAAGTAGGGCATCGGCTAACATATAAAGAAATGTCCCTCTTCATCGACTTCCACCAGAAAGTGCGTTTGATGTCATTATACATTTTTCTTACTCCCGGGTGGATACTAAGTTTTGACTTGTGGCATTCATCCAGAACTTCCTTTCGGAGCTCAACAATGTTAGGAACATAGATTCGACCTTTCAGCCTTAGAATCCCCTCCTTATCAACCTGAAAACTCGAGGGTTCGCCCTTCTGAATTATCTCTCTGATCTTCTGAATGAAGTGATCATCCTTCTGAAGAGAAGATATTTTATCTATTAATGTAGTCTTGATAATAAAACTGGCGATCATTTCATTCTTTCGACTCAGCGCATCGGCCACGACATTGGCTTTCCCTGGAGTGTATAATTTCAAAATCGTATGCTGCAAGGAACTCTAGCCAACGTTGCTGCCTCAGATTCAAGTCTTTCTGTGTGAACAGATACTTCAACGACTGGTGATCTGTAAACAGTTCAAATCTCTCACCCAGAAGATAATGTCTCCAGATTTTCAAGGCGAACACAATAGCCAATAACTCAAGATCATGAGTGACGTAGTTTTTCTCATGCGGTTTCAACTGACGGCAAGCATACGCAATCACTTGACCTCTTTGCATTAACACTGCGCCAAGGCCTTCTCTAGAAGCATCAGTCCAGACTTTTAAATCCTGATTGCCATCGATGATGGTTAACACTGGAGCTGTCGTTAATCTTAACTTTAGCTCTTCAAAAGCCTCTTCACATTCTAGAGTCCATTTGAATTTAGAGTGCTTCTTTGTAAGCTTCGTTAAATGACCAGATATCTTCGAAAAGTTTTTAACGAACTTCCGGTAATAACTAGCCAATCCCAGAAAACTACGGACTTCTGTAGGAGTGCTGGGCTGTTTCCAATTTTGGATAGCTGTTATTTTGCTTGGATCCACAACAATTCCTTCTTTCGATACGACATGGCCCAGAAATTTCACTTCCTCTTGCCAGAATATACATTTGGATAGTTTGGCTTTTAATACATTCCTTCTGAGGATTTCTAGAACCTGTTCCAAATGCTTTTCATGTTCGGCCATTGATTTAGAGAAGATTAGAATATCGTCAATGAAAACCAGAACAAATTTATTCAAAACCCCTCTGAACACTCTATTCATCAAATCGACGAAGTATGCTGGAGCGTTACAAAAGCCGAACGGCATTACTAACCACTCGTAGAATAAGTCTGGATCTTTGAATGCTGTCATTGGAACACATTCTTTGGCAATTCGAAGTTGATGGAAGCCTGTAGCTAGGTCCATCCTTGAGAAAACTTGTGCTCCATTCAGACGATCCAACAAATCATCGATTCGCGGCAATGGATATTTGTTCTATATTGTCTGCTTGTTCAAATCGCGATAATCCACACATAGACGTAGAGTACCATCAGATTTTGGGACAAACACCACTGCTACTCCCCAATCAGAGAAACTAGGCCTGATCAGACCCTTCCATACGAGCTGTCGTGTTTGATTGTCTAATTCCTCTTTCTCTTTCAAGGACATTCTTCGAATAGCATGGACTACCGGCCTTGCATTCGGAATTAAAGCAATTTTGAAATCAATTTCTCTCTGCGTAGGTAAGCGAACAACTTCTTCGAACACATCCGCATAGTTCTTGACGACAGGAATGTCTTTGATGAGGTCAGGAATATTCTCTATGACTTCAGGGGTATTTTCTATTTGAACAGGAGAAACATCCAAAGCTGCCCAGAAGTCTTTTCTATTAGCATTCTGACCTTCACACGGTATTGTTATATAATTCCCTGATTTAATCTTAGCCCTAACAACTCTTTCGGCGCATCTAACCTCTGCTTCATATTTGGTTAGCCAATCCAATCCCAGAATAAGATCGAATTCAGTAAAATTCATGACGATAGAGATAGTAGGGAATTTATAGCAGGAAAAAGAGACAGGTGCTGCACAAACCCAACTGAGATCGATGGAACCCCCGACCGGATTTTGGACAATCATTGGTTCTTTAAGCTTCCTCAATTTCAAATCCAACTTCTCAGCTGCATTCTTTGCAATAAAGCTTCGTGACGCGCCTGTGTCAAACAGTACTTTGGCTGGAATGTTTTTGACAGTAAGCGTTCCTTCTAAAACATCATATCTTCCCTGACTAGCTGAGGGTGCTGAAGTTTCTGCTACTTCATTCACTTGAACAACTTCAAGCTTCTTTAAGAGCCAACAATCCTTTGCAAGATGACCAGTCTAATGGCATTTACTGCAACCTCTTTTCTCTTGAAAATTCCTCTCTGATTTAGATCCACTCTTGATTCGTTTCTTTAGAGATCTGCAACTTACCAAGAGATGCCCTTGCCTATTGCAGTTACTACATACAGCTGTCGTTACTGGCTCTTTTCCGGATCTGGCCCTTTTTCGATTGACTTTGGGCTCCTTACTGACTTCAGACATTGTACTGGCCTCAGGACGATTAGTTTCAGACTCAATTTTATTACTAGAGCTGACTTCCTCATCGTACTGTAACATACCTTTCTTGTCGAGATCCTCGTACTGGTAAGCCATGTATATCATTTCAGAAAAGGGGAGCTTCACGTTTCTCATTACACTGTTCTGATATTTTCTTTGAATCCCGTTGATAAATCTCAAATTCTTCCTCTTCGGATTTTCAATTAGATGAGGGGCAAAGTGAGAAAGTTCATTGAATTTCATATGATATTCCGGAATGGTCATATCTCCTTGTATCAAATAAGAAAATTCATCACATAGTCGCTCAATTGCTTCTAGAGGAGAAAATCTTTCCAGGAAAATCACTTTGAAGCTATCCCAGGTGATATCACCTTCTGGATTATCCTTGATAATCGAATCCCACCAAAACAAAGCTTCGTCTTTGAGTGCTCAAGAGGCCAGTAATCTTTTCTGGTCATCCCTCAGCTTTAATCCTTCGAAGATTTTCTCAGCCGAACGAATCCAAGCTTGTGTTCTCATAATAGATTCTTCGCCCGAGAACGGCTTCCCACCCAGATTTCTATATTTCATAAATAGAGCTTCTATATCCGGGTCAGTATTACCTCTTCTGTTTCTGGCACTCATTGTCTAGTACTTCTGCAAATAGTAGATCAAGTGTCAGGTCACAGAAAAGATATTTCAAAATATAGAGACAAATACTTGAATGTAAATGTGTCTATCTAGGTGTTATTTCATTCTGCTACTCATACTAGGATATTACTGATCCTATCTGTAATGGGTTACCCGTCCTAGAACACTACTGGTTCTATTTCTGACGAGTTCGTTAATATGTTATATTCCCGAACTAAGCTTAACTAAAGCTCTGATACCACGATGTGACGACCCCGTTTCCCGTACAGACAGAGACAAGGGTAATCTTTGGAATATAACATAGAAACAGATAATAGCAGAACAGAATTAAATAAATACACCAGATAATGTACAATAGAATACACTGGATAAACGTAATCATCAGAGTTACACAGTATACAGGATCATACTTAGTACAAATACAGTTCAGCTATACATAAATGTCTACAGCGAAAACAAACAAAATATGTCCAATAGGAGCTGAACAGCATAAAGAGAGATAAATAATAGAATCCATCTTCAGCTCCAGCTATCCAGAAAGAGCCAGCTAAACCTGAATACAAGGCTGCCCATGTAGAAAAAGGGGCACCCGAGTTTGAAAGTGAAACAAACTACGAGTCAGTCATGGGACTGGTATGAGAAATCTACTCAACACATTTATAATTTGGCTAATCACAGGACCACGCCACTTTCGTGGAACGGGTTTACTCCATTGGATTACCAGTGCTTTAAAAACAAATCTTTCTTTTAAACATCGCAATGCTTTTTATAAAGATGAAGCCATTATAAGACTCAGTTCCCATCACACAATGCAACGCAAACCGGAGGATAGAGTTTTACCTTATAATGGCCAAAATATAATCGATACGAATAAAACAAAAGCATTTGATATTATTACTAGTGTTTATATGTTTCAAAAACAATTTCGAATCATAACTATCAATCATAGACGGCATGGGTACCATATATCATGTCGCCATATATATATACAATCAAAACCGCACGATGTCGTGTTTGGAAATTGGATTTCCGTCATGAACCAAGGCAAAAGATAGTCCTTACCGAATTCGCGACTCTCTAGCCCGAGCCACAGGATCAGAACGCATCAACACTTTTGATCGTCAGGGTCGGTCCACTGATGTGGATTATTATGCCTGAACACTACGTTTCCCCGCCCTTTGGGGCGTAAATGAGCCAACGAATGACTCCATCGGACCCGGATCGTCCGATCAAACCGAGGCGCCTCGCAACAGTAACAACCACATAAGTCAAATTCGTCAGGGCGTGTAAAACCAATGACGCCACTTCTAGCTAGAAAGAAACGCAGGCCCTCCCTGATGTCCTCTCCCGTTTATGGTTCATACCGGGGTGTGAGGTTCGCGATTTCACGTTATACACAAAGCTACGCCACGCAGGCGGTGCTTTGATCATCACCACAAGACTTTGCTTTTCAACAGAAGCCCTGATCACTACATCATAGCATGCCACACAGGCAATTCACACCGTTCAACTGATGGCTATCAATCACACAGAATAAATTCCAATGTCAGACACACTGTCCATTTGCAAGTCTGTAACACCCCGTATATTCTATAACAGTGAAATTCATAAATTAAAGTATAATTAATTTCAAATCAAATAATTAAGGGAAACGGGATACGCCATTTCGTTCGTCTCGGAATTCTGCTTGAGATAGAGTCCGAGTTTGCGTAAAACGTACTCCGTATGAGGGAGACATGACCTCCGGAAGTTTCAGAATTCAGTTTAAAATTCAAACAGGCAGAAACAGTTCAGAAAAACAAATTCAAATTCAAAATCGGACCCAGATTGGGCTGGGCGGGAATTTTCCCGCCCAAGACCCAGGTCGACTGGGCAGTCGACCTGGGGTGTCCAGGTCGACTGGGCAGTCGACCTGCGTGTCGACTGGGTAGTCGACCTGGCCCCTGAGCCAGGTCGACCCAGCCCCTCCTGGCTGGCCTGGTCTGTGCTTGGCCGAATTTCTGGGCTTTGTCTTGTCACTAGGGCTTATGTGTCAACTCTTGATTGGTTTCTCTCTAAAATGAACGACTTATATTAATCTAAGCTCCATCGACGGCTCTAATCAATTCACAAACTCTATAAAAAGGACCTAAGACTCCACCTAATTCACATAAATAAAAATGAGTATGGAGCTGCCATGCTGCTGAAGAAAGACTAGGAATAGCCGTCAAGTCGAGAGACGATTAGGAGTTGATTCAAAAGCTTAAAGCCACGACAATTAAATCAAAACAATGCTTACAACAAAGGATAGCATCTCCAAATTCAGAATTCAGAATTCAGAATCCTGAATACAAGATTCGTTATACGTTGTAAGTAGAGTGCTATTCCGATATGAATGAATAATTGAGATTTGATCTGTGTAAAATAAGAAATGGGATTGTACTTTAATTATAATAATGTTAATTCAGAATTGTATGTTGCTATGATTTGCTATGAATGGATTTGGGATGTGGTATTGTAATAAACATGATGTTGGACCTATTGAATAGTTGCGATACAAGTATATAACTCATGTTGGAAATTTATTACGTTGTGGTTAATGAGAAGTTATATATTTCGTTGTAACCAAGTTAAGACTTATGCAAGTATATGATTCACTATTATGCCAACATGATTTTTAGATCCTTCTATGTATATTTTTTATGATCATTTTTAGTGTAATTGGATCCAATTGGGTATTATGATTCATATGAATTTATGTTGGAATTGACATCATGATTCAAGTGAAAAACCATACTTTTGTATTAGTGACAAAAGTAAGCATCTTTGTGAACTTGTGTTGACTTTATGAACATGGCTAGTTTATGTTTAACTTTATGCCCAAACAAAATACGTTGTAGGCTTAGGTTGTGGTTAAAGAACATATGATAATATATGTGTCACATAATTAAGTTAGATTCATACTTTAAATAAAATTTTACATGATTAGATTAAAATCATGATTCATGTTTAGGTATGTTTTATGCCAAGATTATATGCTATCACCATGCAAGTTCACAGGTGCCTAATTTATGTTAATTAGATCGCTATGTTGCAAGTTCATGCGTTTACACACCCCTTTTTGATGTTACTTAGAATATATTTACATCATGTTCTAAGCCTCCCCTTTTTATGTGGCTAAGTTGGGCTAAAATGTTGAAGCCCAATATATGTTATATTATTACGTACAAACGGGGGAATACGTTGGGGTTAATTAAAGTATATGTGTTGGCATGTTTGGCACATGCCAACGATTCATGACAGTTTAAATGGTACAAATTATTATACCCATGAATAATGAATTTGAATAATGGGCCGCAAATATTTACATATAAAAGAAAACGAGACAAAATATGTAAACTTAGAAAATACGACATGCTTAACCCGAGGTTAGATTGCGTTGTGACATAAACCTGCCCGGACCCGCCCGGCTGTCGAGTAGTCACAACAATACCTATCCAATGTGGGTGGTTAAGCATTGAGCCCCATAAAGACCCAAGGTTAGACTGAGTTGTGACGTAAGACTGCCCGGACCCAACCGACAACAGGCAGTCACAACAATACCTATCTAATGTGAGTGGTTGGAGCTTTAATAAGACAATTAAGGCTAAGTCAGGATTGATAGGATTAAGTAAATTGAATTACACTTAATCAAATATAACATGCTAAACTATACAGACTGATTGGGGGTTAGGTTTACAGAACACTTAACCGACTTAGCATGTTGGCTAGAAATAGAAAACCTAGTAGCGGGGGACCCTTTTCAGCAGTAACCCTACAAGGTGTATCAGGATACCCTGAACTAGGCAGGGTGGGGCACGATTACTGGGCTGACTGTAAGAGGTCAAATCGACGGCGGTGGTGCAGCAGTGTAGGTTCTAACAGGGTGCGGGCGTGCACACACTCCAGCGCAGAAAAATTAGGCACTGGGCACCAGTAGTATACCTGTGCATTCCAGAACTGTGTCGGCCCACCACCATGGGACTTGATACACCCCATGGTGGGACCAACATAGGTAGCTACAACATCGGGGTCTGTAAGACACATGTAACTATGCGAGTAGGAGCCGATCAATAAAAAGGATCACTTCACCCTGATTGTGGGGTGCCAGTTGGGAACTAGTTTATAGGGGGTGCAGAGATTAGTAGGGGGTACGATAGTGTACTCGACTCTAGACAACTTAACTTTGTTTATGGTGCTTTCCCATTTCCAGTTTATAATTATCATGCTCTTTTTCTTATTCATAGACTGAATAGTCCTAGACTTACTCAGGCTTTATGTCTGACTCTACTTTTCTTTCGTCTTCTTTTCTTTCGTTCCCCACCCCCCTCAGGTCCACAGGGAGGGAATACCGCAGCTTGACCAGTTTCACATCCAGCTTGAAGAGAGAGAATGTATTGCTTGGATCTCTTTCGTTTTGGACTATAGCTTTGGATAGCAATTATGGGGACTTATGCAGTTTACTTATGTTTTTATGCTTCTTTAAGTTATGAAATCAAGACAGTTATGGAAATGTAATGTTTTTGGAAGAATTGTAAGACAATTATGGTATGGTTTGTGTAACACGTATTTTGGTGAAATAAAAGTTGCTGTTGTTTCCACTGTTATAAAAATATGTGTATTTATATCTGTCTTGTGTATCTGTGACTTATACTTATAAACCTCCACCAAAATTAGGGCATTCCCGTTGTGAGTGACCCTAACGGAGGTGGGGTGTTTCATAGTACCTAAAGAAGCATTTTTTTAAAGATAGAATGTTATTTTATTTTTTTTAAAAAAGGCATAGTCCCCCAAAGGCGTAGGTACTATCTTTTATCCTTCGTTTTGAATCTGTCCTTTTTGTTTCAGCATGTCCGAAGAACTTAACTTGCCAGAGGGTGTACCAATACCTGGTTGGTTTAGACGATTCTTAGAAGCAAGGGCCAATCAGCCAGGTTCTGCTATTCCTCCTCCCCCAACTGCAGGAAATCATCCAGCTGCAGTAGCACCTCCTCCTCCACCTCCTCCGCGTGGTAATGCTTTTGCTAAGACATGTAAAGATTTCAAAGCTATGGAAGGGAAGGACTTTCATGGAACCGAGTCCTTCGTGGCATCCAGGAACTGGCTGAAGGAAACCGAGGACTTATTCGTCATCTTTGAGGTAGAAGATAGGCAGAAGGTACAACTGGCAGTATGGCTACTTAAAGGCGAGGCTTCCTACTGGTGGGAAGTTATCAATGCAGAAAGACCAGTGGAAACATGGGAGGACTTTAGGGCGAGGTTTGAGGCTAAATTTCTCTCAGAAGCTGAAAGGAGTCTCCAATTGGAAAAATGCTTATTTCTTAAGCAAGGGAATATGACAGTCAAAGAGTACGTTAATCAGTTCGATCAACTGGCCAGGTTCAGACTGGACCTAGTCAACACTCCGCACAAGAAGGCTCTCCACTTTGTCAAAGGATTGAATGAGCCATTACACAGCTTGGCCATGACCCATATACCTATGGGAGCTACGTATGAAAGGTTGATGCAGATGGCATTGCTGAACGAAGAGGATAAGGGCAAAAAGGAGAAAAGGCAGAAGTGTCTCAAGGGAAGAAAGAAGGTTTACAGCCTAAGAAGACAGACTTTAAGAAGGGCGGGAAGGACACAAGTCCCAAGAGAAGAGGAAGTGTTATTTCTGTGGCAAAGTGGGGCACTTAGTGAAAGATTGCCGGAAAAAGAAGGCTAAGTTGAATGGTGGGGACAGAGTTTTTCTTAAGGTATCTCCTCTAAGGAACGTTGTTCGTTTTGGATCCACTGGAAAGCTGGCACCGAGATTTGTAGGACCATTTCCTATCATCGAGAAGGTTGGGAAGACGGCCTATAGATTAGAGCTACCCGAAAAACAGGCCGGAGTTCACAACGTCTTTCATGTTTCTCACCTCCGGAAGTGTTTACACGAGTCTGCTGAAATAGTAGAGCCTAGAATTCTAGAAGAAGCCGAAGTGGAACGTGAAGCAACTGTGAGAAGAGTTCCAAAACGCATCTTAGGAACTGAAGTGAAAAAGCTACGCAACCGCGAAGTCAAGCTCGTCAAAGTTCAGTGGAGCGACGCCGAGGAAGACGCAACTTGGGAAACTGAGGCTAGATATGCGCAGCCTACCCTTTTCTTTTTGAGGGTACATCTTTGATCTTTCTTTTCCCTTAAGTTGTGCTTTTATCTATCATTTAGGGTATATCTCCTCGACCTTATCTTTTAGGTAGAAACCCTTTGGATGAAAACATGTAATTGAAACATGTTATAGATGATGGTTGCAAGTGGTTGCAATTGATTGCTAGTGGTTGCTCGTGGTTGCATATACACACACAATTTAGGTTTTAGATCGGCTCAGTCACTTCATATTGCATATGCATATATGTATTTACATTCTTATGTGGTTGAAGTTTAAGGTGTTGTCATATGGATGTTGCATTTATATGAATGATTGTGCACTCATGTAGAATCATGAATAGGAAGGTTTGCATACATAATGGATTCATGACACTTACATAATTTTCATTAAGGAGGTCAACTGAATCACTAGACCGACTGATTTTGCATTAGACAAGTACATATACACACACTTCGCATATGATCATGAAGCATTAGAAGTCTTTTAAGGACAATGGACGCTCGTGTTTGATGGATGAGTAGATGGACGTTTGGATGTTAGGATATACATTCTTCCTAAACTTGAAGACTTCGGGGACGAAATCCTTTTAAGTGGGGGAGAATGTAACACCCCGTATATTCTATAACAGTGAAATTAATAAATTAAAGTATAATTAATTTCAAATCAAAGAATTAATGAAATGGGATATGCCATTTCGTTCGTCTCGAAATTCTGCTTGAGATAGAGTCCGAGTTTACGTAAAACGGACTCCGTATGAGGGAGATATGACCTCCGGAAGTTTCAGAATTCAGTTTAAAATTCAAACAGGCAGAAACAGTTCAGAAAAAAAATTCAAATTCAAAATCGGACCCAGATTGGGCTGGGCGAGAATTTTTCCGCCCAAGACCCAGGTCGACTGGGCAGTCGACCTGGCCCAGTCGACCTGGGGTGTCCAAGTCGACTGGGCAGTCGACCTGCGTGTCGACTGCGTAGTCGACCTGGCCCCTGAGCCAAGTCGAACCCAGCCCCTCCTGGCTGGCCTGGTCTGTGCTTGGCCGAATTTCTGGGCTTTGTCTTGTCACTAGGGCTTATGTGTCAACTCTTGATTGGTCTCTCTAAAACGAACATCTTATAATAATCTAAGCTCCATCGACGGCTCTAATCAATTCACAAACTCTATAAAAAGGACCTAAGACTCCACCTAATTCACACAAATAAAAATGAGTATGGAGTTGTCATGCTGCTGAAGAAAGACTAGGAATAGCCGTCAAGTCGAGAGAAGATTAGGAGTTGATTCAAAAGCATAAAGCCACGACAATTAAATCAAAACAACGCCTACAACAAAGGATAGCATCTCCAAATTCAGAATTCAGAATCCTAAATACAAGATTCGTCATACATTGTAAGTAGAGTGCTATTCCGATATGAATGAATAATTGAGATTTGATCTGTGTAAAATAAGAAATGGGATTGTACTTTAATTATAATAATGTTAATTCAGAATTGTATGTTGCTATGATTTGCTATGAATGGATTTGGGATGTGGTATTGTAATAAACATGATGTTGGACCTATTAAATAGTTGCGATACAAGTATATAACTCATGTTGGAAATTTATTACGTTGTGGTTAATGAGAAGTTATATATTTCGTTGTAACCAAGTTAAGACTTATGCAAGTATATGATTCACTATTATGCCAACATGATTTTTAGATCCTTCTATGTATATTTTTTATGATCATTTTTAGTGTAATTGCATCCAATTGGGTATTATGATTCATATGAATTTATGTTGGAATTGACATCATGATTCAAGTGAAAAACCATACTTTTGTATTAGTGACAAAAGTAAGCATCTTTGTGAACTTGTGTTGACTTTATGAACATGGCTAGTTTATGTTTAACTTTATGCCCAAACAAAATACGTTGTAGGCTTAGGTTGTGGTTAAAGAACATATGATAATATATATGGCACATAATTAAGTTAGATTCATACTTTAAATAAAATTTTACATGATTAGATTAAAATAATGATTCATGTTTAGGTATGTTTTATGCCAAGATTATATGCTATTACCATGCAAGTTCACAAGTGCCTAATTTATGTTAATTAGATCGCTATGTTGCAAGTTCATGCGTTTACACACCCCTTTTTGATGTTACTTAGAATATATTTACATCATGTTCTAAGCCTCCCCTTTTTATGTGGCTAAGTTGGGCTAAAATGTTGAAGCCCAACATATGTTATATTATTACGTACAAACGGGGGAATACGTTGGGGTTAATTAAAGTATATGTGTTGGCATGTGTAACACCCCGTATGTTGAATAACTTGCTATAATATAAAACAGGACAGAATTAAATTTTAAAATCTGAATCAGGGGAAACGTGCTATGCCATTGCGTTCTTCTCGGAAAAATACGCGAAATAGAGTCCGAGTTTTCGAAAATCGGAGTCCGTTTGACCCAGATAAGGCCCGAAGAAGTTTTCAGAAATTCAAAACAGATTTAAATACAAAAAATTTCACATTTCAGAAGTGGCGGGAAAATTCCCGCCAGGCAGAGGGAGTCGACCCTAGGGTCGACATGGGTGTCGACCCCATCCCTAGGGGTCGACCCAGGGGTCGACACAGGGGTCGACCCCCCCTGTCGGTCTGTGTGACCTGGGTGCACCATCTTGGCTTTGGGGCTGTGCTTGGTGGCTAGGACTAGATCTGACGGCTCTAATCTGATTTAGGGTTAATCTAATGGCCTAAAACACCTAACTAATCTATAAATACACCCTAAGACTACCCTAATTCATACTAAAAATAGATACAATACCGTTATGCCGTCAAAATGCAACTTGAAGGAGCCTCCATCAAATTAAAGAGGAAGATAGCTTCTCAAATCAACTTCTAATCAACTCTAGCAACTTAATCTTCTTCATAGGAGTGCTAATCAACAAGTTGTGAGTTTCTATAGCCTTAATGACCAATTGTTGAAATGATTATGATAGGATATAATGAGGTTATGGCTATGAATGTGGATCAATGCAAGTTATGTTATCATATGCTATGTGTTCATGATGTTATGCAAGTTATATGCTATGTGTTAATGATGTTATGCAAGTTATGCAAGTTATATGCTATGTGTTCATGATGTTATGCAAGTTATGCAAGTCATATGCTATGAGATCATGATGTTATGCAAGTTATGCAAGTCATATGCTATGTGTTCATGATGTTATGCAAGTTATGCAAGTCATATGCTATGTGATCATGATGTTATGCAAGTTATGCAAGTTTTAGGCTATGTGTTCATGATGCTAGTTATGCAAATCACTATGATAAACATTGATCCATTATGACACCATGATTATGCAAGTTTGGTGTATGATTATATGCAAGTTCATATATGATATGTTATGCAAGTTTGGTGTTTGATTATATGCAAGTTCATATATGACATGTTATGCAAGTTTGGTGTTTGATTATATGCAAGTAACATGTGCAAGTTTACACCTTTGGATGATATGCACACATATGCAAGTTAACCCCTTTGTATGTCATACATACATATGCAAGTTTACCCCTTTGTATGACATAAGAAACTTATGCAAGTTAACCTCTTTATGACATATGTGATTCATGCAAGTTTGGGTTGATTATTTATGCTAGTTGGGTTTGATGCTATATGCATGTTGACACCTTTAAACCCATGTTGATGCTAATGTTATGCAAGTTGAACCCATTGTATTTGTGATGAATCTTCCCTTTTATGTCATGTTAGCGAATTACGTGGGGAACGATGGGGTTAATATACATGTTAATGAAATGGTGTGAAGTTGGTATGATTATGCATACCATAAGGTGGATGGGCATAATTGAGTCAATTATGTACATCGTTAAAATTGGAATTAATTAGGGAAAATTAATTCGAAATATGGGGGTGATTAATTAGGTGTAATTAATCGACTAAGACACGATGTTGGACCCTTTTGTAGCATAAGACTGCCCGGAACCGACCGACAAATCCAGCGGCTACAAATGATTGGCCCAATGTGAGAGGTCTTAGGCACGAACTAAATACGTGACAAGTGTAAAGACATGAGGTTAGACTCGGTTATGGCGTAAGGCTGCCCGGACCCAACCGGCAAATCCAGCTGCCATAAAAGATAGTCTAATGTGAGAGGTCTTTACAATGGTTACGTTCTTAATCAATTAAGAAACACTTAACCAGATAAGCATGTAGTGGGGCATGAGGGGTTAAGTGGGTGTCTTGGGTGGCATGTGGAAGTCAAGTAAGTGCCTTGGGTGGCATGTGGAAATCTAGTGGGTTGCCTTGGGTGGCAATAGAAAATACGATTAGAATACTTAACCAAGTGGAAACATGTAATTAAACATGATTAAAGGGTTAAGTGGGATGCACTAGATAAAGGGACAAGCTTAGGTGGGTAGCTTGTGGGGGCCCATTTTAACCAGTAACCCATATGTATCTTATTGGGCTCGACCCATGTCGAGGACGGGACACGCGTACTGGGTTTGACTATAAGAGGCCAAAACGGGTTAGCGGTGGCAACGCAAGTCCAACGGGTTTCATATGCGTGTGTGGACCCGGGCTGGTAGGTAAGACGTTGTTGCATCGTGTAGGTATAGGCCGTGCACCGTTGATTGTATCGGGTTGCCACTTTGGGGAGTGATACACCCCACTATGGGGCCAGCACGGGTATCTACGGTAGGGAGCCGATCGCTTGGGGAGTAGTGGGTACACCTAGTGGAGATAGAGGCAGACGGCACCTATGTAGTCAGCTAGGAGTACACGAAACTACTGGGTAAATTTTCTAAGTCCTTGGGTGGGATCAACCTTTAAGTAGGAATGACTGGTGTGGTGCAGTTAGCAATTACCCTTGGGTGGGTAGATGCGTCTTTACCGTTATCTTAGTTCATCCTATGTCTAGTTGGCTACTTAGTGTAGTCATTTATCCCCAGTCATCCCGTACCAAGTTTATATCATACCCTAATTACTTTAATGATTGTGTTGTTAAAGTTATAGGGCTCACTCAGACTTATGTCTGACCCCGTTGTTTTTATCTTTTTCCCCCTCAGGTCCTCAGGTTGGGCCTAGCACTAGTGGGCTTTGATCAGATTTCTTTATCTATCTTTTGGAGCTTGGACCGTGATGTAAAGCCCAGCTTATCTTTTCTAGTATGGCTATTGTTTATGTAGTGGGATTATGTACTTATGTTTTTTATCAGGATGGATATTTAGTACTTGACTCTTTATGGTGTTGTAACTAAACATGTTTACCTTCTGCTGCAATGAAATGATGTTTTAGATTTTCAAGTATTTATATCTGTCTTGTTGTAATTTTTCTGTTCTATATTCACTCAAAATGCTCCACCGAAGTTAAGGCATTCCCTTAGCGAGTGACCTTAGCGGGTGTGGGGTGTTACAGCATGTTTGGCACATGCCAACGATTCATGACAGTTTAAATGGTATAAATTATTATACCCATGAATAATGATTTTGAATAATGGGCCGCAAATATTTACATATAAAAGAAAAAGAGACAAAATATGTAAACTTAGAAAATACGACATGCTTAACCCGAGGTTGGATTGCGTTGTGACATAAACCTACCCGGACCCGCCCGGCTGTCCAGTAGTCACAACAATACCTATCCAATGTGGGTGGTTAATCGTTGAGCCCCATAAAGACACGAGGTTAGACTGGGTTGTGACGTAAGACTGCCCAGACCCAACCGGCAACAGGTAGTCACAACAATACCTGTCTAATGTGAGTGGTTGGAGCTTTAATAAGACAATCAAGGATAAGTCAGGATTGATAGGATTAAGTAAATTGAATAAATACTTAATCAAATACAACATGCTAAACTATACAGACTGATTGGGGGTTAGGTTTACAGAACACTTAAACCTAGTAGCTGGGGACCCTTTTCAGCAGTAACCCTACAAGGTGTATCAGGATACCCTGAACTAGGCTGGGTGGGGCACGATTACTGGGCTGACTGTAAGAGGTCAAATCGACGGCGGTGGTGCAGCAGTGATGTTCTAACGGGGTGCGGGCGTTCACACACTCCAACGCAGAAAAATTAGGCACTCAGCACCAGTAGTATACCTGTGCATTCTGGAACTGTTTCGAGCCACCACCATGGGACTTGATATACCACATGGTGGGACCAGCATAGGTAGCTACAATATCGAGGGCCGTAAGACACATGTAACTATTCGAGTACGACCCGATCAATAAAAAGGATCACTTCACCCTGATTGTGGGGTGCCAGTTGGGAACTAGTTCATAGGGGGTGCAGAGATTAGTAGGGGGTACGATAGTGTACTCGACTCTAGACAACTTAACTTTGTTTATGGTGCTTTCCCATTTCCAGTTTATACTTACCATGCTCTTTTTCTTATTCATAGACTGAATAGTCCTAGACTTACTCAGGCTTTATGTCTCACTCTGCTTTTCTTTCATCTTCTTTTCTTTCGTCCCCCCCCCCCTCAGGTCCACAGGGAGGGAATACCGCAACTTGACCAGTTTCACATCCAGCTTGAAGAGAGAGAATGTATTGCTTGGATCTCTTTCGTTTTGGACTATGGCTTTGGATAGCAATTATGGGGACTTATGCAGTTTACTTATGTTTTTATGCTTCTTTAAGTTATGAAATCAAGATAGTTATGGAAATGTAATGTTTTTGGAAGAATTGTAAGACAATTATGGTATGGTTTGTGTAACACGTATTTTGGTGAAATAAAAGTTGCTGTTGTTTCCACTGTTATAAAAATATGTGTATTTATATCTGTCTTGTGCATCTGTGACTTATACTTATAAACCTCGACCAAAATTAGGGCATTCCCTTTGTGAGTGACCCTAACGGAGGTGGGGTGTTTCAAAGTCCGTTCAGGGTCTGAACGAAACCGGAGGCACTAAATACCTCGCAAACCCATCGATCACCACGTACGTCTGGACGATCACCACTCATTATCCATATTTCGGGATGCCTCCCAATCAGGACCTCGGTTACCATCCAAACGAGGTGAAGATCTCCGGTCTTCGACCATCGTCTTCATCTTCGATTTCTTATCGTCGATTCAGTTATTCAGAATGGGATGAACCTGGTCTTTCTGAGCAACTCGCGTATATAATAAACAAGTGCAACACTTACATACATACGCATCATTTCAATTCATTGGTCACTAACAGTCAATCAGTAAGAGAATGATTTCCCAAATATTAACCCCAAAGGCCGAAACCAACATCAGATCAAAATCCAGGAAACCATTCGACTTAGCTAACCTTCAGTTAATTTCTAAATCACATCCATATCGTTTGTAATATTTTATAATGATTTATCGCTATTTTTATTTATTTTAAAATAGCCAATCTATTCAAAACGACGCTTCGGGCCATAACGCGGCCGTGGCATTGTTTTTCTTCAGATTTGATTTACACATATCTGAAAATCTAACCATTGGATCTTCACAAAATTTACATCATTAGAAAGATCATTTCAAAATGAATCCAACGGTTCCAGTTTCGGGAAAATCCGACGGTCGGATCTCCCGGTATAATCATTTGAAGTTTCGATTTCAAAATACGAACTGCAACGTCGTTATTCGATTAAATATAATTATATTTATATATATAATCGATTCTGGCGCTGTTTTTCTTCAGATTTGAATTAAACATTCCGAACAATCCAACCGTTGGATTTTTACAAAGTTGGTGCCGTTGGAAAGATTTTTCCAAAGCGAACCCAACGGTTGCGGTTTTGGGAAAATCCGATGGTCGGATCTCTCGGTATAATCGTTTGAAATCACGGTTTCAAAATACGAACTGCAGCTTCGTTATTCGATATATTTCGATTCTATTTATATATATATACATATATATCGATTCTTCGATTTCAAAAACTATATTCTTTTCATACATTTGATAAAAATGATATTTTTATCTAACTGTCTTCTATTTCAACACTTCACTATTTTTAACAATTCATTTATATAATAAAAATGTGATCATTTTTTATAGTTAGTAAAAGTATGATTTTTATTATAAAACAATTTATTTCAAAACGAGATCATTTTATATAATTCATATCGATGATAAAAATTGGATTTTCATTATAAAACACTTTCTTTCAAAATATGAATACCATTCAACACATGAATTTCAATTCAACGAATGAATATCGATTCAACACATGAAGGTTTTCTATAGTTTATATATATCAATAAAAAGGTGATTTTTATATTTAAAACACGAATACCATTCAACACATGAATTTCAATTCAACGAATGAATATCGATTCAACACATGAAGGTTTTCTATAGTTTCTATATATAGATAAAAATGTGATTTTTATATTTAAAACACGAATATCATTCAACACATGAATTTCAATTCAACGAATGAATATCGATTTAACAAATGAAGGTTTTCTATAGTTTATATATATAGATAAAAATGTGATTTTTATATTTAAAACACGAATACCATTCAACACATGAATTTCTATCCAACGAATGAATATCGACTCAACACGTGAAGGTTTTCTATTCAACGAATAAATATAGTTTCAACAAATGAAAATAATTCAAACACATGAATATTATTCAAAATTTCGGCAGCATAACGGCAGGGTAGTTAAAACCGGGACCGTCCCTAGTACGGCTCCTCGCTCTACCTTAAAACCTCGCGGTTTTTGACAATGGGGAATCATGCATCTAGTTCGCATGCAGGCAGCATGTATATATTTATTTCATTCCCATAAACTAATTCTATGTGGTTTCGACAAAATATTTCTCAACCACAAACGGGTATTTTTCAACCACAATCAATCAATATCAACCACAAACAATTCCAATCAACCATTCGATATCAATCAATTTTCACACCAATCACAACCAATAAATATTGTCCATTGTTTGTGGACGAGGGGCGTGTGTGTGTATATATATATATATATAGCATTTCACTTCTATTTCAACACATATATAATTTTTACAACGCATATACAACTTATACATCAAACGTACAACTTATACAACGCTTATACAAGAGGTGTACAACGCTTATATAACTCATACATCGATCATATAATTTATACATCGTCGTTTTCCATATCGTTTATAAATTAGAAATCTCACATTGGGTTCCACTCCACCAAAAATAACAGAAGGCTCAGAAAAATATGCGGTCTCTTCTAGAATGTAGAAGATGTCCACACGGTCACGATGTTTCCTGTTTCATCGAATTTCGTTAACACACTAAAAAGATATGATTTTTCAAAGTTTTGCAACACTTAAAAGTGTTATTTTCAATTCAGAAATTTCAAAGCAGATATGTTTTTCAAACCTTCGAAACTAGGTTTTAAATTCACGATCAATCCGTGAAGTATTGTCACGATCAGATGCTGCAACGTCGAAGAGCTTCGAACAGGCTTTCCAGCACCTGTGGTGGCACCTAACTCGATGGCCTCTCTGATGCTCGGCGGCGCTCCAAAGGGGGTGACTTCCTCGAGATACAACGACGCAAATACCAGATGGTTTTAGTCGAGGCTTGGATTGATTGAAAGAGGGGGGAAAGGCGAACGGAAAAGTCAACTGGAGGGGGTTGCGGAAACGCCTATGGCGTCGTCGATCGGTCCTGGAAGTTTTGAATAGCTTCCGCCGTCGAGATCGGGGAGAGATAAAAGGTTTTTTTTTATAAAATCTGATTGGCCGGAGAGTATTTATTTCAAAAAAATAGGGTTTCTCGCCATGAACTCCAATCCAGACCCAACGACTGTTGTCCCTAGCGTTTTACCCCCATTCCGAACACAATGGGATATGTTTAGTGGGCCCATTCGAATGTTTCAATCAGTTTTCCTTCAAATTAAAATATATAACATTCAATATTCGATTTGAACATACATTTCAATTTGCCAGGGCCACAAACTGACTCGAAAAATTCCACAAAAATAAATCTGGCTATGTTTTAATGATGCGGTCCTAACAAAACCAGTTTCGTCGAATTCTGAGACAGTTTGCAAAAAGGCCCATTTCTGGTCGATCAAATTTAACTGTAATTGACCAAAACACGTTTTCCTTTGCCACGCTCACATACTAGCTTCAAAAATTATGAAATTTGAAACCTAGAAATAACTTCTCATCTCGGATCCAACAAAAGTGGTTTCTTCGAATTCCGAGGTCGTTTGCAAAATGGCCAATTTCACGGGCTATATAAATTCCGTAGCGACCTTTCTGAAAATTCATTTGGCCATAACTTTTGCTTTCCGCTATGAAACTTCGATTCTTTAGATTCATTAGAATGGTATTCACTAACAGATTTAAATATTTTTGGTTTCACTCAAATCCGTTTTGTTTTGCACCCGGTACAGTCAGTCAAAGTTTGAATTCAAATTTTGAAACTGCAGCGCCATTTCAAGCCTTGTTTATAATTAGAATTAATTATATTCTTTTTCAAACATCGATTTAAACTCAATTTTCATTGCTATTATTTAAAATATTTATTTTAAATATTTAAAATCCTTTATTTTAGCCAATTTAAAAAAAATTAATTGGTTCAGATTTTCCGGGTCGTTACAGATAATAAACACATAAAACCAATAACATCAACATGACATGATGCACAAAAAAGAGCATGAATAAACAAATTATGTTGCATCTACATAATCAAGAGTGCTTCATTACCCCTAAGTTGAAAGGGATTAGCCTCTAATATATGTAATCAAAAGTGATTGCAACATAAATATAAACAAAACAAAAGAGAGAACTAATTAGAGAAAGATCTATTCTACTTGCATAAAATAAATCTAAGCTACTTGCATAAAAGAAAAGAACATATAAATAAAAACCACTAATTAAAATTGCATTAGAAAAATGAAGTTACATAAGAGAAAATGGCTAAGTAGCCATGGAAATAAAAAGAGAGCTTTGCTCCTCTCAACTAAACTAAAGAAGAGGATAAAAAGGAGAGGATATACATGAACATAATGGGGGTATATATACATGATCTAAAACTCTAACCACTCATAATGGGAAATCCCTAAAATGCCCACTTCATAAAGCTTCTAATCTTGTCTTTGCCAATAAGGAGTCATGTAGAATGCGTGAAGCCTTTTGTCTCATCAAATTAGTCTCTAATATGAAGCTTAAGAGTAAGTGGGTTATTTGAGAGGTAGGGTCATCCACTTTCCATAGAATGAATTATTTCTTTGCCTTCTCTTGTGTATATGCATGTATTTCTTCATATCTTCATGTGTATGCATCATATTTGCTCCTAAAATACTACAAGAGACAACTACAAGGAACAAGTAAGTGATATCGCAAATTAAAACATGCACAAGTGACCATTTTTTCCCCAAAATGGGTGATGATTTTGAAAATATTTAAATCATGGTTTGATCATATACAATACCCAAAAATGTTCATTTATTTAATTAAAGAAGAATAAATATGTGAATATAAATGTGCATTTTTACATGCACATCAGTAGTTCTGTGCGGAACGTGGTGTATTAGTATGAAGGTTTGTACGTCGTTCGGCGTAGGATGAGAGTTGCATACGCTTACGAGACATGACGGCGAAGACTCTGCAAGAAGGGTACCATGGAAGTACCATGATATTGGGGGTAGCTATATATATGCTATATCAAGTTAATCTACTGGGAGGTAGATGGGCACGACGTGTGTGTAAATCCTTGAGTGTTATTAACTGAAATTAACCTAATAAACAAGAAAACATAACTGAATGTCATATGTAGGGGTATTTCAGAATGTGTAATTTAGTCCAGTCACCGGAACTTAGGTTCTCACCCCCTCCTCATAACACACTCACAGGTTAGGTTTGTGACAAAGGTATGGTAGCTTTGGATACTGGTTAGGTAGTATTATTACTTTGGTAAGGCTACATTTGATTATATTATATTTTATTCCATTCTAATGTGAGATGTTTTCTGAGCTCTGATATATTTTATATCACCGTCTTTTCTGCAAGATACCAGACAAGTCAACTCGGGTTTCGCTTGATTGAGATTATTGAAAAAAAATCGGTCTGTTGGAATTCGTGTTGTTACAAATCGTAACGGACTCATTGGCACAATGCTCATTGACCAATTCCCATTATTTTACAACTTATTTTTTAATTAATTAATTATTGTTCGTTAAATATGGGTTGTTACATTCTCTCATTCTTAAAGGATTTCGTCCCTGAAATTTCTAAGGTAAAAGAATAATATAAATGTTTTCACAACGATAATCACATTCATTTACCCATCCATTGGTAACCATTGTCCTTAATTTATTGAATGCAATTTTATTTATTTATGCATCGTGTATACGAACCTAACTAATGCAAAAGGTTAAGCGGTCTACTGATTCAGCTGACCTTATGTTTATGCAATTATGTTAGTGTTATGCATCCAAATATATGCAAAAAGTTCTAATGATAATAGATAGTCCTCTATGTGTGCTTCAACCATCATTCATATGCAACAACCATATGATAACATTCATTTACATCATCCATAAAATAATATTAAAAGCACACAAATCCATATGCATATGCAAGTGACTTATTAGCCGATCATAGTTCGGTGTGTGTGTGTGTGTGCATCCACTGCATTCTCTTGCAAGCACTTGCATCCATTTGCAAACATCAAACATAACATGTTTCAACCATATCCTACCATCCATGGCTCGCATCCTAAGATCTACACTTCCCAAGGATATTTAGAAGAAAAGAAATAACCAAAGAAAGAATCTATGATAAAATATCAAAAAGGAAACATTTCTCAAAAGAACATAGGTAAGAAACTTGAATTCTCCCTATGAGACAAAAGATTTTATTACTGAATTTGTCAGTGCCTCACCACATGATGACTTACTATTAACTCGTAATCCCTTCCAGACTTCCAAATTAGATGGCTTCTCTTATAACTGCTGAGCTATTCTAGCCAAATTTGTTGGAAAACTTTCCTATCCTAAATACTTTAAGAAGAAATATTTCAAGTGTGTTAATCTATCCACAATCCAATTTCTAGCCTTTACTTAACTATCTTGTATTCCTTTATTGATTCCACTTATATTGTCCAACACTATAAGAACTTACTTCTTATATATTTTTTTTTCAAAATTCAGTTTACTACTATTATTTTTCAAAATCTCATTTGAAAAATTTTTGTGAGATAACTTGTTATACATAAGGTTACAAAAAATTATTTCTTAAATATATCTCTACTAATAAATAAAATCTTTATGGGATGGTGAAGCTTTTTAGGAGTTCTAATTCTACCCATTTCGATATGTATACCATGGTTAAATTGGAAGTTATGACAGGGGCATACGTGTACTGCTGCGACCCATGTTCTATTTCCCACTACCCTTACGTGATTATCCATTTTTCTCTTCCGATGGACACGTCTTTTCCCTTTTATTTCTCATTGTTTCCCCTTCCAAATACAAAACCCTCTTCCGAAACAACTGCCTACCAAAATTCCACTTTTCTTCTTCTTTCTTCATCTTCCACATGCGACGTTTTCCACATCCATATAGTTTTGATTTGAAATCAGGAGATTATCCAAGTAAGGATCATAAGTTTGTCTTCCTATTCCTCTAAATCGACAAATTCCATGCTTGCATTCCCATTTAAGTTTTTCTCCGCTCCTCAACCTCTACCTGACATGATTTTCGGTTGTTTATTTCAGGTGTAACGCTGAAGGAATGGGTACCTATATCAGAGTTCTAAATTGGTAGCTTCTGACCCAGATTTCACCTATCTGCAATAATTTCAGCTTTTGTTGTACGGAAGGTTAGTTTTTTCCCCATTTTTCTCCCCTACATTACAAAATATTTTTCGGCTATGGATTAATTGGCGATGTAATTGAAATCAGTCCCTTGAACCACCCTGAAATACATGAACAAACACAATCATAGCTTTCCAATCAACAACGCGGAGATAGAATAACCCAATATCGAACCAGCCTTCTATACGTTATGTTTTTGCAGGCAACTGGAAACCAACTAAGACTAATTTCAATTTTAAAAGGTTACTGCGTTTCATGCTACCATGAATATTTTGTATACCGATCAAATCAGAATTCGGCGCTTCATGGATGACGTGAGTGTTATCGTCTCACTTTATCAGTATAATTTTGATTTAGTTCCGGTTGGTAGTGAGCTGTATGCAGATTACCTGGACTAGGTCGTGCAATCTGTGCATTTAACATAATAGTCAACATGTGTTCCCCTAGTTCTTCAACTGCTCCATAAAAGATGAGGTATTCATTTGAAATTTAGTGGTGCAATAACACATGTGAAGAATGTAGTATTTGTATATGCTAGATAGTGTTTCCACTTATCTTTGTACTTGTTTGTTTCTTACACACCTATGCCTTCTTGATTACCCGACATTACTCCTGCATGATCCCAACTTATAATAAAATAAAATATATATGCATCATAAAATGCTTTTTTACCATTGCATACTTATGCATGTGTATGACCATTCTATTTTCTACAGTTTGATGTATCCACTGTACTATGCTAACCAGTATTTCCACTATACTGTTTTAAATTAGGTACCGTATTCAAAGTATAGTTTGCATACCAGTCAAATATTTGGGTTGCATTTTTTACAAACTTCAGTAACAAAAGAAAAATAATAAGTTTTAACATGCGCAACAAATTGCCTGTTGGAGAAAAACAAGTAAAAACATGCAGTAATACTTCAATTCAAAATATGGAGATGAATGAGCTATACTTAAATTAGTAATATTTTGTTGAGAACAGGATTTTGATCGATGCCAACATATAAAGTTGCAATGAAGATCATTTCATAGAGATAAGGTTTTTACATCGACTCGTGTTAGACATATGTTAAAATCTATCCTCAAAGTATAACACGAATGCACAAAACAATATCATATCTTCGTTGCCGAAATCTGTATATTTGAGGAATTGAAAAGTCACAGAAAAAGCCCAAACGGTCCAGGCTCCGATCGGGAAAGAGTGCAGAGTGATATAGACTGTGGACCGAGGTCCTCTGGTCCACAACCATAAAACGGTCAACCGCCCAAAAAAGAACTAGTCGACCGTTTTTAATGTTTTTGCACATAACGACTATTTTTCTGGAATTTTTTATATTAATTAAATTCAACCAGTCGACCGGTGATTTTCAACCAGTCGACCGTTTTGAAACAGCAAGCTTTTTCTGAAAGGTTGCTTCTATTTGTGAAGAGATTTCTATTCAATAATCAAAGGAAATGGACATAACTTTTTATAGAAACTCTTCATGAAGAATTACTACATTTCTACTATTATATAAACAACTTCAAACTTGTTTTTCAATCATCGAATCATTCTATATTCTCTCTAATTTCTGAATTGCATTTTCATACTCTTTGCAAAACAAAAGCTCTCCAAATTTCAAATACTTGTTGAATCCGTGAGTCAATTTAATATCATTTGATTCAACAAGCATTCTACTTCCTTAAGTCTACGCATTCAAAGTATATACTCGAGGATCAGATTATAGGAAGATTGTACTCAAACAGTTGACTATCTGTGTTGAATCAAGAACACAAAGCAGAAGTCAAAACCATTGTATTAGTTGAAGTCCTATGTGTTATCAGGCAAGTGTTGAAGTCCTCCGTGTTGTAAGAGGCAAGTTGTGAAGTCCTCGTGTTGATAGAGGCGTGAAATTCCCGTTCGGCTGCTCGGGTGTTGTATACCTGTTTCCTCTGGGTGAAGTGAGGTTGTTGTTAGTGGAAATCCAGATAGAAGTCTAGGACTGCACGTAGGACGGTGCTCCGAACCATTATAAAAATCCCTAGTGTGATTTTTCCTTTTTACTGCATTTACTATTTTATATTTGTGATTAGCTATTACTTCATACTTGAATATTGTTTGTCATATTACACGATCCATGTGTGTATTATACTTAGCAAGCACACGCACACTTTCATTTGGTATCGGAGCCTGGTGTTCTAGAGATCGTAACAACATCCAAGAAGAAATGGTAGTAAAAAAATTATAGTCAAGGTATTAGAAAGTGGAAGAATAACAAAGTTGAATCAGGAGAGCAAGAAAGCAAATGTTTCATGGCTAAAGTCAGATCGCAATCGGTATGTATAAATTCATTATATAAAGATATTTTGTTAGACCATGAAAAATTATTGAAAGATTTTAAAACTTTGAGTAAACTCAATACAGTCATTATAGCTAAATCAAAAAATTGTGAGCAAGAAAATTCCAAATTAAAAGAAGAAAACAATTTTTTTTTGTAAAACAAGCCAAATGTTTTGAAAATACCTTAGAAAAGCTTGTTTCTCAAAAAGATTTCCTTCAAAAAGAAAATGAGCGACTAGAAGATAAAAACAATGTTCTTTTAAAAGAAATCTATCTTTTGCAAAATAGAAATATATCATTAGAAGATTCTTTAAATAATTCTAGTTCTTTAATTTCGTCTCTTGAAAAAGAGAATGGAGCTTTAACTGAAAAGAATTTAGAATTATCTAAAGAACATGAGATTTTAAAGGTGAATAATAATATTTTGCAAAATAAAATTTTTAACACAAAAGAAAATTTTGGAAAATTACAATCTTCTTTAATTAATTTCGGATCTCAAATTTGTGGTCTCAAAATTGAGAATGCTTTAAAAAGGAAGAACTCTGAATTAAATAAGGAAATCGATAATTTTCAAAATAACAAAATTTCTTTTGACACTCGTGATCTTGGAATTAAATTTGATAAATGTACAAATAAGGTCGCAAAATTTAATAAAGGTCAAAATGATTTAAACATGATTTTATCTAGATCTCGACCTTTACATGACAAAAGTGGTATAGGATATAACAAAACCAATCATAGAAATAGTACTAGATGTGCTTTTGTAACACCCCACCTCCATTAAGGTCACTCACAAGGGAATGCCTTAACTTTGGTGGAGCATTTTAGTAAATAGAACAGAAACTTAAAAGACAGATAAAACAGTACTTGAAAATTTTATAACTTTATTTCAACAGAAGCTTGGTTACATCCTTTCAAATCACAATATCAGAATTCAAGTACAAAATATCAGTCTTGTACAAAAGCCTTTAGAATGCATAGTTTAAAATCATAATCCCCACAGAAGAAGACAAGCCATACTTTAAGCACTGCAAGCGGAAGAAATCTGGATCAAGCTAGAGTATTCCCTTCTACAAAACCTTGGGGGGAAAAACGGAAGAAAGGAGGCGAAACAACAAGGGTCAGACAAAAGTCTGGCAAGTCCAGTGATTTTCAGTTATGAACAGATAATAATAACATGACATGAAAATAAAACTGGATGAGAGATAACTGTAACAGATGTAGCAGATATGACAAAAGAACAGAATGATATAAGCTATTGCTTTACACTTCTCTGCACTAATACTAGTATAACAGAATTAGGTGTCACCCTAATGTCTAAACTGAAACTGAAACAGGTACAGAATAATTTACACGCTAGTAATGGGCCTTTACCACCCGATCAGAAACAGGCAGAAGCAGAATGTAGCATAAGGTGTGCACTAGTAATTGGGCCTTTACCACCCGAACAGACGGTACCACGCAGAAACAGACAGATGCTGCCACCCAACAGAAACAGACGGTACCAACAGAAACAGATAGAACTAAGTGTACCCTAAAACCCTACCCCAAGCGATCGACTCCCTAATACATAAATACCCTGTGCCAGCCCCACCGAAGGGTGTATCATTCCCTGAAGTGGCAACCTTTGAATGACACAGACCTATTTACAGATGTCACGGCGTCTTACATCCTCAGAGGCAGACCGGGATCCATGCACGCACATGACCCAGTTGGAACGCACTATCAACACCCCTCGCCATTATCAGAATGAACCACTTATAATTAGTTCAGTAAGCGTGCCCGGACCATACCTACTGTTGGGTCAAAGTTTTGATACCAGAAAGGGTTACTGACTAATATGGGTCCCAAACAACAGATGACACAAGTAATTCCCCTCCTATCCTTGTGTCCCCAGACTAACAGATTTCAGATTAACAAGTTCAGACATACAGAATTCAGATCAACTAGTTCATAGGTTAGACAAGTTTTAGACTAACGGATCAGATATACGGATTTAACAGATTTACAGATTTGTCTAACTTTGTAATTGGGCCTACCGATTCACGGAACAGATTTATTAAATTCATCAGTCTAGTGGGTTTAACCCTATCTGCCCAACACGTTTTAGACATTATATTTTTCTCAGATTTTCATTAATTAAATATTAATGCCCAGACCTCTCACATTAGACTGACAGTTTGCGGCTACTGGTTAGGCTGGTTGGTTCCGGGCAGATTTCTGCCGCAAACTAAGTCTAACCTCGGGTTTCAAGCACGTTATGACTAACTACTCACATTAGAACCTATTGTTTGCGGCCACTGAATGTGCCGGGCGGTTCCGGGCAGGATTACGCCGCAAACTCATTTTAACCTCGAGTCAGCCATGTTTATCTTTGCGGCCAATTAATTATTAATTTACCATTTATGCCCACGCCTAATATACATGTCAATTTTCATAATTATAGCCAATTCAGATTATGTCAATAACAGACTAAATATATCAACTCAACAGATATGGCAGATAACAGATTTAGCAGATTAGGCGACTTAACGGATTCAGCAGATTAAGCAGTTTAGCAGATTTAGCATATAACATTTTAGGCATCTTCGGCAGACTTAGCAGATGACAAATTTGGTATATGAGCAGATATAGCAGATTATAGCAGAACTAGCAGATTAGGCAATATAACAGAACTAGCAAATTAGGCAATATAACATAACTAGCAGATTAGGCCATATAACAGATTTAATCATTCCTTAAAGTTTCATAAACATATCTTGCCTAATTATAAATTTGGCCTAAGTTTGCATGCCTAAATAGTTGTCATGATTCACATTACGATCATATACCCCACGTTTGCATTGAATTTACATGGCACAGATTATGGTCATAATTTACCATATAACACACGTCTCATATTTAGTTAAACTTGCCTAGTACAAAAGATTCACATATAAATTATACCAAATATAGCCATCTATTTCAATGCATGTCATATATTCAAAAATCTCCCACTTAGGTGTTATTCACATTTAATAGTTATCAAATCTTAACATAAATCTTCACACCTAAGTCATATTCCCTTTTTATCCCAAATCATGAATCTGTATATAAACAATATGCCCAACAATCTAGAACTTTAAATTATAACAGATCTTTAATTCAAAAATATGCGTTATGTCCAATGTCTCAAGTCACATGTTAATATACAATGGTTCCTCTTCTTCCAATTCACAGAATATGCACAGATCTAAATCTAGTTTACAAGCTATGTCCTTTTAGTCAAAGATTAGCCATGTCCAATTATGCCATCATTCATTATTTGTCCCAAAGTTTAACGTTTGTGCGTTAATCTCTTATGAGATTTGGCGCAGGCTCGGGGTAGCCTGGCTATAGAACAGAAAGAAGAAAGAGATGTAGAATAAAATAGATCAGAACAGAACATACGCAATCTCAAATTCAGATTTACAATCATGTCACAATTATAATTAAAGTTTATATCGGAAAATAACTGCACTTGCCTTGGTTGGATTCTAAAAGAAAAAGGTGTTGTAGCTGTTCTCTTTTAATCCTAATCAGAATTGGAGGAAGAAGAAGCACAAGTCCTAGCTTAGGTTTCGGCAAAGTAGAGACGCCATTGATTTATTTATTTTTAGAGAGGAAGAGAGCAATGGAGGCTAGAGAATTGTATATGAGATTTAGGTTTAGGTTAGGGATGTATATATAGGTGTAGGAAGTTATTTAGGACCATTAGATTAACCCTGCATCATGAGAACCATTCAAATGCAAAATCTGCATTTGAGCGAATCGGCCCACGTGATGACAGCCAAACACCCTGGATTAACCCCTAGTCAACCTAGCGAGGCTCGGGTCGACCTCAAAAATGGGTCGGTTCGGTTATTCCCCCTCCCAATTCGCTGTTTTGAACCTTTTTTGCATGTTTATTTATTTAATTTTTATATATATCAGTATATATTTCTCTCATATGCATACAAACTTCAAGGCTTAATAACTTCTTCATAATTAACCAATTTTTTTAATATTCTCAGAAAATACGGGGTGTTACATTCTCCCCTCCTTAAAGGATTTCGTCCCCGAAATCTTCAAGTTAAGAAGAATGTATCCTAACATCCAACATCCATCTACTCAACCATTCAATCACAGGCATCCATTGTCCTTAAAAGGTTTGTAATGCCGTATGAACATATGCAAAGTGTGTGTATATGTTTCTTATCTAATGCAAAATCAAGCGGTCTACTGATCCAGTTGACCTCCTTAATGCGAATCATGTTAGTGTCATGAGTCCAAATATGTATGCAAGAAATCCTATTTGATACACATCATTTCTATATGAGTGCATAACCATTCATCCAAATGCAACATCCATGTGAGGAGTCAATCATTCTGCATCCACAAAAATTGAAAAATGCACACACATCCATATGCAGTATGAGAGTGTTTTTGAGCTGATCTAGTGCCTAGTGTGTATATATGCATCCACGAGAAACCACTAGCAACCACTTGCATCCACTTGCAACCATCAAACATAACATGTCTCAAACACATGTTTACACCCATTAGTTTCTACCTAAAGTTCGAAGATTCGATCGATAGGATACAGTCGAATGATGGAAGCGAGTACAGATAAGACAAAGACTTGGTTCCCATTAGACAATGGTTAAGAAAATAATTCCCCTAAGTATCAACCCCGAAGACCGAAATCAACATCAGATTGACACCCAGAGGATTACCTCCTTTAGACAATGTCAAAACTGGAAAGCAGAATTATTCAAATATTTATAGACTACTAATACAGATCAGGTTCCCTAATGATTCTTAGGAAGCTAAGCATGATAAAATCATATCCCACAAAAACTCAGAATGTATGTGTCATACATGACGTCTAACACAGATATCCCTCGAACCCCAATCTATCATAAACAGATGAGTCATAACCCTTATAGGTTTGAGTCTACAACGGAATCAGAAACAATACTAGTATTAAAGTGCAGAGTATCAATTACAAAATCAAAATACCAGAATCAGAAAGAGTCTTAACTCCATAATCAGATAAAGAAATTAAACCTACTATAGGAATTTTCCTACTTTTATCCTAGCCACTAGTCTCAAGAGTGTTCGCGTGCCCTCCTTGTCCTCGTCTCTTCGGGCAGTCCCTAGTGAAGTGTCCCATCTCCCCACAGATGAAGCAAGCGCCCTTCCTTTTTCTGCAATCCTTGTTCAAATGAGTCGAGCTTCCACAAGTAAAGCACTTTTTCCCCTTCTTATCATCAGACTTCTCATCCTTCCTTTGCGTTTCCTTTTTGGGCCCTGCTTTCTTGTTCTGTGGTTCTTCCTTCTTTGTCTCTTTCGGGCCTTTGTCTTCCTCGTGCAATAGTGCCATGTCCACCAATCTCTCGTAAGTCGCTCCCATGGGTACATGAGTCATGGCTAGGCTGTGCAGTGGCTCGTTCAATCCTTTAACAAAGCGGAGAGCCTTTTTATGCTGAGTGTTGACTAAATCCAATCCGAACCTAGCTAGTTGGTTGAACTGGTTGACGTATTCCTTGACCGTCATACTTCCTTGCTTAAGAGATAAGAACTTTTCCAGTTGTAAACTTTGTTCAGCTTGCGAGAGGAATTTTGTCTCAAACCTTGTTCTGAAATCCATCCATGTCTCAACCGGCCTCTCGGCGTTAGTGACTTCCCACCAGTAGGAAGCTTCATCTTTGAGCAGCCATACCGCCAACTATACCTTCTGCCTATCGTCCACCTCGAAGATAACGAATAGATCCTCAGTTTCTTTGAGCCAGTTCCTCGCTTCTACGAATGATTCAGTTCCTTTGAAATCCTTCCCACCCATGGCCCTAAAATCTCTACAGATCTTTGAAAAAGTAATTGCACGAGGAAGGGGTGGAGGAGGAGGATCATTTGCTAGACCTGCGGCGGCGATCCTAGCCTCAAGATATTGACGAAACCAACCGGGTACGTGAACACCCTCTGGTATATCAGATGCTTCAAACATGCTGAAACGAAAAAAAAGGAAAGATTCAATACAAAAAAAAGGACTGAAGGAAAGATATATGGCTCTTGGGGATCATGTTTTTCAAAATAAGCTTTATTTTTAAAAATACTTCCTTTCAAAACCTTTTTGAAAATAGTTTTCAAAAACTTTACCCAATCTGGTAACCTTCAGCTCTGATACCAAGTGTAACACCCCACCTCCGTTAAGGTCACTCACAAGGGAATGCCTTAACTTTGGAGGAGCATTTTTATAAACAGAACAGAAACTTACAAGACAAATAAAACAGTACTTGAAAAATTTATAACTTTATTTCAACAGAAGCTTGGTTACATCCTTTCAAATCACAATATCAGAATTCAAGTACAAAATATCAGTCTTGTACAAAAGCCTTCAGAATGCATAGTTTAAAATCATAATCCCTACAGAAGAAGACAAGCCATACTTTAAGCACTGCAAGAGGAAGAAATCTGGATCAAGCTAGAGTATTCCCTTCTACAAAACCTGGGGGGAGAAACGGAACAAAGGAGGCGAAACAACTAGGGTAAGACAAAAGTCTGGCAAGTCCAGTGATTTTCAGTTATGAACAGATAATAATAACATGACATGATAATAAAACTGGATGAGAGATAACTGTAACAGATGTAGCAGATATGACAGAAGAACAGAATGATATAAGCTATTGCTTTACACTTCTCTGCACTAATACTAGTATAACAGAATTAGGTGTCACCCTAATATCTAAACTAAAACAGAAACAGGTACAGAATAATTTCCACGCTAGTAATGGGCCTTTACCACCCGATCAGAAACAGACAGAAGCAGAATGTAGCATAAGGTGTACACTAGTAATTGGGCCTTTACCACCCGAACAGACGGTACCACGCAGAAACAGACAGGTGTTTCCACCCAACAGAAACCGACGGTACCAACAGAAACAAACAGAACTAAGTGTAACCTAAAACCCTACCCCAAGCGATCGGCTCCCTAATACATAAATACCCTGTGCCGGCCCCATCGAAGGGTGTATCATTCCCTAAAGTGGCAACCTTTGAATGACACAGACCTATTTACAGATGTCACGGCGTTTCACATCCTCATAGGCAGACAAGGATCCATGCACGCACATGACCCGGTTGGAACGCACCATCAACACCCCTCGCCATTATCAGAATGAACCGCTTATAATTAGTTCAGTAAGCATGCCCGGACCCTACTTACTGTTGGGTCAAAGTTTTGATACCAGAAAGGGTTACTGACTAATATGGGTCCCAAACAACAGATGAGACAAGTAATTCCCCTCCTATCCTTGTGTCCCCAGACTAACAGATTTCAGATTAACAAGTTCAGACATACAGAATTCAGATCAACTAACTCACAAGTCAGACAAGTTTTAGACTAACGGATCAGATATACGGATTTAACAGATTTACAGATTTGTCTAACTTTGTAATTGGGCCTATTGATTCACGGAACAGATTTATTAAACTCATCAGTCTAGTGCGTTTAACCCTATCCGCCCAACACGTTTTAGACATTATATTTATCTCAGATTTTCATTAATTAAATATTAATGCCCAGACCTCTCACATTAGACTGACAGTTTGTGGCTACTGGTTAGGCCGGTTGGTTCCGGGCAGATTTCTGCCGCAAACTGAGTCTAACCTCGGGTTTCAAGCACGTTATGACTAACTTCTCACATTAGAACCTATTGTTTGCGGCCACTGGATGTGCCGGGCGGTTCCGGGCAGGATTACGCCGCAAACTCATTCTAACCTCGAGTCAGCCATGTTTATCTTTGCGGCCAATTAATTATTAATTTACCATTTATGCCTACGCCTAATATACATGTCAATTTTCATAATTATAGCCAATTCAGATTATGTCAATAACAGACTAAATATATCAACTCAACGGATATGGCAGATAACAGATTTAGCAGATTAGGCGACTTAACGGATTCAGCAGATTAAGCAGTTTAGCAGATTTAGCATATAACATTTTAGGCATCTTCGGCAGACTTAGCAGATGACAGATTTGGTATATGAGCAGATATAGCAGATTATAGCAGAACTAGCAGATTAGGCAATATAACAGAACTAGCAAATTAGGCAATATAACAGAACTAGCAGATTAGGCCATATAACAGATTTAATCATTCCTTAAAGTTTCATAAACATATCTTGCCTAATTATAAATTTGGCCTAAGTTTGCATGCCTAAATAGTTGTCATGATTCACATTATGATCATATACCCCACGTTTGCATTGAATTTACATGGCACAGATTATGGTCATAATTTACCATATAACACACGTCTCAAATTTAGTTAAACTTGCCTAGTACAAAAGATTCACATATAAATTATACCAAATATAGCCATCGATTTCAATGCATGTCATATATTCAAAAATCTCCCACTTAGGTGTTATTCACATTTAATAGTTATCAAATCTTAACATAAATCTTCACACCTAAGTCATATTCCCTTTTTATCCCAAATCATGAATCTCTATATAAACAATATGCCCAACAATCTAGAACTTTAAATTATAACAGATCTTTAATTCAAAAATATGCGTTATGTCTAATGTCTCAAGTCACATGTTAATATACAATGGTTCCTCTTCTTCCAATTCACAGAATATGCACAGATCTAAATCTAGTTTACAAGTTATGTCCTTTTAGTCACAGATTAGCCATGTCCAATTATGCCATCATTCATTATTTGTCCCAAAGTTTAACGTTCGTGCGTTAATCTCTTATGAGATTTGGCGCAGGCTCGGGGTAGCCTGGCTATAGAACAGAAAGAAGAAAGAGATATAGAATAAAATAGATCAGAACAGAACATACGCAATCTCAAATTCAGATTTACAATTATGTCACAATTATAATTAAAGTATATATCGGAAAATAACTGCACTTGCCTTGGTTGGATTCTAAAAGAAAAAGGTGTTGTAGCTGTTCTCTTTTAATCCTAATCAGAATTGGAGGAAGAAGAAGCACAAGTCCTAGCTTAGGTTTCAGCAGAGTAGAGACGCCATTGATTTATTTATTTTTAGAGAGGAAGAGAGCAATGGAGGCTAGAGAATTGTATATGAGATTTAGGTTAGGGATGTATATATAGGTGTAGGAAGTTATTTAGGACCATTAGATTAACCCTGAATCATGAGAACCATTCAAATGCAAAATCTGCATTTGAGCTAATCAGCCTACGGGATGACAGCCAAACACCCTGGATTAACCCCTAGTCGACCCAGCAGGGCTTGGGTCGACCTCAAAAATGGGCCGGTTCGGTTATTCCCCCTCCCAATTCGCTGTTTTGAACCTTTTTTGCATGTTTATTTATTTAATTTTTATATATATCTATATATATATCTCTCATATGCATACAAACTTCAAGGCTTAATAACTTCTTCATAATTAACCATTTTTTTTAATATTCTCAGAAAATACGGGGTGTTACTGCTTTCATGTACAATAAGAATATCAAGAATATCACTGCTAGTAGTAATGCACATCCAAGACCCAATTATTATAGAAATTCGAATGCTTCTATGACTAGCGGTATTTATAATAAATATAGAAGTACGAAAAGGAATATCACTAGAGATTACTTAAGTATTTGTGTTCCTGTAAGTTGGAAAAACAGAGAAAAATATATCGATGATTATTTTGATTCAGTAGTTAATAATGAAAATTTTATCTTTAAAGGTTCAATTAAACCCTCTTGGGTATGGTTACCTTCCATCTAACCCATGGACCCAAACAAAGCAAGTGGGTACCAAAACTATATATGTTATATTTTTTTTGCAGGTACACCACAACAAAGAGAAGGTTATTCAAATATCTTTGAAAACTCAGCTTATCAAAAAATCACATGATTCAATATCTCATAAAGGTGCTATAATTATTCTCTACTACTCTCGATCATTGTGTTTATTATGTTATTTATTCTTTTTAATCGATGACAAAGGGGGAGAAATATTTTTTTCTCATGATGATACATATCATTCATGTTACATATACTATCATTTAAAATTATGTGTGCTAACATTTGTTAATACAGGAATCAAAAGGTAAGAATATTTATATTATGAACTAACAAATGTTGCAGAAATTCAGGGGGAACTTTATATTCAGAGGGAGAAAATCCAAAGTGTTGTCATCAATCAAAAAGGGGGAGAATGTTGAGAACAAGATTTTGATCGATGCCAATATATAAAGTTGCAATGAAGATCATTTCATACATATAAGGTTTTTACATCGACTCGTGTTAGAAATATGTTAAAATCTATCCTCAAAGTATAACACAAATGCACAAAACAATATCATATCTTCTTTGCTGAAATCTATATATTTGATGAATCGAAAAGTCACAGAAAAAGCCCAAACGGTCCAGGCTCCGACCGGGAAAGAGTGCAGAGTGATATAGACTGTGGACCAAGGTCCTTTGGTCCACAACCATAAAACGATCGACCGCCCAAAAAGAACCAATCGACCGTTTTGAAATAGCAAGCTTTTTCTGAAAGGTTGCTTCTATTTGCGAAGAGATTTCTATTCAATAATCAAAGGAAATGGACATAACTTTTTATAGAAACTCTTCATAAAGAATTACTACCTTTCTACTATTATATAAACAACTTCAAACTTGTTTTTCAATCACCAAATCATTCTATATTCTCTCTAATTTCTGAATTGCATTTTCATACTCTTTGCAAAACAAAAGCTCTCCAAATTTCAAATACTTGTTGAATCCTTGAGTTAATTTAATATCATTTGATTCAACAAGCATTCTACTTCCTTAAATCTACGCATTCAAAGTATATACTCGAGGATCAGATTATAGGAAGATTGTACTCAAACTGTTGACTATCTATGTTGAATCAAGAACACAAAGAAGAAGTCAAAACCATTGTATTAGTTGAAGTCCCATGTGTGATCACGCAAGTGTTGAAGTCCTCCGTGTTGTAAAAGGCAAGTTGTGAAGTCCTCGTGTTGATAGAGGCGTGAAATTCCCGTTCGGCTTCTCGGATGTTGTATACCTGTTTCCTCCGGGTGAAGTACTGAGGTTGTTTTTAGTGGAAATCCAGATAGAAGTCTGGGACTGGACGTAGGACGGTGCTCCGAACCAGTATAAAACTCCCTGGTGTGATTTTTCCTTTTTACTGCAATTACTATTTTATATATGTGATTAGCTATTTCTTCATACTTGAATATTGTTTGTCATATTACACGATCTCTATGTGTATTATACTTAGCAAGCACACGCACACTTTCATATTTTACCATTTGTGCAGTTTATGATCAATACCTTATGCTTCTAGAATGTTACCATATAACATTAACAGTATTCACAAAAATTACTGTTCTGAATTTTATGCTTTCATGCTATTATTTTTATTGATAGGGCTAGGAGAACCTCAATGATTCTTCCTAACACTTCCCATGGTAATATGCAGGCTTTGATGACTAAGTTATTGAGCTATTATTACATCTGGGTAAGTGTTCAGTATATGTGCTTTTCTAATTGTCGTATTATTTTCCTTTTTTCTACCATCGTAAACATTTGAATTTTATACTTGCAAGTTAGCTAAAGTTGATTTTATATTAATTTTGATGTTCTTTTAATAATGGTTTAATCTATACTTAGATCAAATTAACATCGGTTTTCCTTTTGACTATCACTGTTAAAACTTCAAACCATAAAAATGACATGCACATACAAGATCTATTAAAGTAGCTACAACACATTGAACCATGAAATAATATAGCTACAACCATCATTAAGGCTTGGGTTGCTTGATCAAAAATAATTACTATGCCCACTATTTTCAACATGTTGATAGTTATTTTTTGTCACCGTTCAATTTATAGGTGGTTCATATACAAACATTCACGTTTTTAGTGCAGTATTTTCATTGTTGGAAAAGAATAGTATATAAAAATAATATAGTTGTTACTGCTCATTTTGAAAGTTTATTGCATATTCACTTAATTTCAACTAATAATCTCTTATTATCTTTGACATTTTTATTAACCAAACAACGTAAACTTATCTTATAATCTATGGCTTTTTTCAACCTATAATACATCCAAACCAACAATATGCGTTTTGTCATTTTGGCTGTAAAAGGTACTCAGATGCAAATATCATCATTGTCCATGTTATACTTCGAGCTTTATTTGTCATTTGTTAAAGGGATTCTGGAAATAGTTAAGAAGGTGCTTTCGGTAGGGAGGAGAGGGAACCTCGAATTTAAGCATGACTTCCGGTAGCACACCACCAGGTGTATCATAATTGTCTTTTAATTGGGATTCACCCATACTTTTTTATCATCCTTTAACCGAAATAGTAGGGAGAAGACAATGGGATGGAAGTCAAAGATGCTCCAGCTAAATTGTCAGTGAGTTGTAAGTTTTTTCCCACTTATAAATAGAATATGAGCCTGATTATTGAATCAGAGTTGGATCTGAAATGTTACGACATATATGATATATAGCTAGGTTTATTTAATGTTGTTCTCTTATTTATTAAGATGTGTTTACTCAAGGAGGGAATCAAAAGCATGTATCCCTGAAGTGAGGCTTTATTACAATAGTTCCTTCGCTGTTACTTTATATTGAGCAGAGAAGCATAAGAAAAGATAACTGATGAACTTTCAACAGGTAGAAGTGTGATAGCTACGGAAGGGTGACCTTAAAGTTTGAAAGTATGTACAAATTTGCTAATAGAATCCATGAATGTTTCAATTTTTTGTTTGTCTTTGCTATGTTTTCTCCTGTTAAATGCGTTAAAAAAGTGGTTCATTATTTTTATTTGTCCCGTACTGTAACACCCCACGTCCATTAATGTCACTCACAAAGGGAATGCATTAACTTCCACGGAGGTTAAAAGTGAATATAGAACAGAAAAATTACAACAAGACAGATAATAAGTAGTACTTGGAAATCTAAAACTTCATTTTATTGCAGCGGAAACATGTTTATTACATCACAAAAACCATAAATCAGAGTCAAGTACAATATCCATCTTGATCAAATAAAATACATAATCCCATTACATAAATAGCCATAAAAAAAAGATAACAAGCTGGAATTTACTTCAACGGTCCAAGCTTTCCTAAGAGATGAAGCAATCCAATCAAACTCCACTAGAGTTGGGTCCAACCTGAGGACCTGGAGGGGGGAAAAGGATAGAAATAGAGGGGGTCAGACATAAAGTCTGGCGAGTATGATAATTCTAACAATACTATTACAAAATAACTAGACTAAGGCATAAGCTGGAAGACAAGTAAATGTCTATGAACTATTAGGTATGGGATGAGCAGATAATGATAACATGAAAGATAACGTTAAAGGCACACCTAATTACTAACGAATGATTACTACACTGCACCGCACATTACTACACTGCACCGCACATTACTACACTGCACCGCACCACTCACCCTAAAGGTTGATCCCACTTGCTTCACGCAGAAACTTTATAAATAGCCTTGCGTACCCCTAGCTGACTACATAGGTGTCGTGTAACACCCCGTATTTTTAATATAATTAAAAATAAAATAAAATATATAAAAATATGCTTATGATGGGTAAATAATGGTGATGCATAAGAAGAATTAATTAATACATGGAAGAGAAGAAAAATTAGTTCGATAACGATGTATGTAACGGAAAAGATAGTAAAATAAGGATAACTAATTCAAGAATCAGGAATTAGATAAAATGGACATCACCATTGCGTTCCTCTCGGAAAAATACGCGAAATAGAGTCCGAGTTTTCGAAAATCGGAGTCCGTATGACCAAGATATGGCCAAAACAAGATTTCAGCAGACTTTCTGGCAGACTAACCCAGGTCGACCATAGTGTCGACACTATAGTCGACATGCCCCCCCCCCAGGTCGACTATAGTGTCGACCCCCCCCCCCCTGTACAGGTCGACCTGGTCGGCCTGGGGTGGCCCAGAACCCATTTTTGAAGCCCTGGGATGATTTTTGATGGTCCGGATTGGTTTTAGGGTTAATCTGATGGCTGAAATGAGTTCCTACACCTATAAATACACCCTAAGACCTAGCCTCCTCTACACACAATTCTATTCTTCTTCTTCTCTGCCTCTGTTCTAAATAAAAATAAAAATGGCATCGCTACTCTGCTGGAATCAAAACTAGAAGCTAATCAACATCAACCTAAGCAACTCAATTCAAATTAGAGATTAAAGCTTCTGCAACAATTCTGCAACAACTAAAGTTCTTTCTTTAATCCAATCAAGGCAAGTGTAGTTATTTTCCGATATAAACGTTAATTTTGATTGTGACATGAATTCTAAATCTGAATCTGAGGTTATATCTGTTCTGTTCTGTTCTGATTTGATTTATCTTATTCTGTACCTCTTTCCTCTTTCTGTTCTATAGCCAGGCTACCACGAGCCTGAGCCAATCTCATAAGAGATTAACATACACTAAAATGTTTGGGACAGTAAAATGAATGATGCATGAATTTTGCATGACCAATAGGTGACTGATTTGAGGAAAGAACATGGACTGTAGCTAGAACGTAAATCTGAGACATATGACTGGACATGTTATATTTATAACATAAAGGGTGTTGAATAAATGATTTGTAGACAAGACATAAAAAGGTATTGGACATAAATATAGACTGTATTGAACATATGATTTGAGATAAAAAAAGGAATATGGCTTAGGTATAAAGATTTACATGAAAGTAGGATATCTATTAATGTAAATAAACACCTAAGTAAGGGATCTTTGGGATATATGACATGCATAGTAATAGATGGCTATATTTGGTATATAATCATATTGTGAATCATGACAATTATTTATGCATGTGAACTTAGGCAAGATTTATAATTAGGCAAGATATGTTTGTGAAACTTTAAGAAATGATTAAATCTGTTATATTTGCCTAATTTGCTAGTTTTGTTACATTACCTAATTTGCTAGTTCTGTTATATTGCTTAATCTGCTAGTTCTGCTCTACTGCCTAGTCTGCTAGATCTGTTCATCTGCCAAATCTGTCATCTGCTAAGTCTGTTGAAAATGCCAAATCAGCTAGTTTGCTTAATCTGATAAATCCGTTAAGTCGCCTAATCTGAAGAATCTGTTATCTGCTATATCTGTTGAGTTGGTATAATTAGTCCGCTATTGAAATAATCTGAATTAGCTATGAATAATTGACATGTATATTAGGCGTGGGTATAAATGGTAAATCATTAATTAATTGGCCGCAAAGATAAACATGGCTAACTCGAGGTTAGAATGAGTTTGCGGCGTAATTCTGCCCGAAACCGCCCGACATATTCCAGTGGTCGCAAACAATAGGTTCTAATGTGAGAAGTTAGTCATAACGTGCTTGAAACCCGAGGTTAGACTCGGTTTGCGACAGAAACCTGCCCGGAACCAACCGGCCTAACCAGTAGCCGCAAACTGTCAGTCTAATGCGAGAGGTTTGGGCATTAATATTTAATTAATGAAAATCTGAGATAATTATGATATCTAAAACGTGTTGGGTAAGGTTAAACCAATTGGACCAATGAATCTGATAAACCCGTTTCGTGAATTCGTAGGCCCAATACAAAGTTAGATAATCTGTAACCAGATAATCTGTAAGTCTGTTAATCTGCAACCAATTAATCTGTAAGTCTGTTAATCTGTAACCAGTTAGTCTGTAAGTCTGTAAGTCTGTTAATCTGTAACCAGTTAATCTGTAAGTCTGTTAATCTGTAACCAGTTAATCTGTAAGTCTGTTAATCTGTAACCAGCTAATCTGTAAGTCTGTTAATCTGTAACCAACTAATCTGTAAGTCTGTTAATCTGTAACCTGTTAATCTGTAAGCCTGTTAATCCGAACATCTGATCCGTTAGTCTGAAAACCTGTTAACTTGATTGTTTGATCTGTGAACTAGTTGATCTGAATGCTGTATGTCTGAACTCATAAACAAGTTAATCTGAAATCTGTTAGTCTGGGGACACAAGGTTAGGAGGGGAATCACTTGTGTCATCTGTTGTTTGGGACCCATATTAGTCAGTAACCCTTTCTGGTATCAAAACTTTGACCCAACAGTAGGTAGGGTCGGGGCTTGCTTACTGAACTAATTATAAGCGGTTCATTTCTGATAATGGCGAGGGGTGTTGATGGTGCGTTCCAACCGGGTCATGTGCGTGCATGGATCTGGGTCTGCCTCTGAGGATGTAAGACGCCGTGACATCTATAAATAGGTTTGTGCCAATTGGTTGTCACTTTAGGGAGTGATACACCCTACTGTGGGGCCGACACAGGATATTTATGTGTTAGGGAGCCGGTCGCTTGGGGTAGGGTTTTAGGGTACACTTAGTTCTGTCTGTTTTTCTTGGTACCGTCTGTTTCTGTTGGGTGGTAACACCTGTCTGTTTCTGCGTGGTACCGTCTGTTCGGGTGGTAAAGGCCCATTACTAGTGTACACCTAATTCTACATTCTGTTTCCGTAGGGATTAATCCATTTCTGCTTCTGTCTGTTTCTGATCGGGTAGTAAAGGCCCATTATTAGCGTTCTGTTTCTGTTAAATTATTCTGTGCCCGCTTCTGTTTCAGTTTAGACATTAGGGTGACACCTAATCCTGTTAAACTAGTATTAGGGCAGAGAAGTGTAAAGAAATAGCTTATGTCATTCTGTTCTTCTGTTTTATCTGCTACACCTGTTACAGTTATCTCTCATCCAGTTTTATGTTCATGTCATGTTATTATTATCTGTTCATAACTGAAAATCACTGGACATGCCAGACTTTTTGTCTGACCCTTGTTGTTTCGCCTCCTTTCTTCCGTTTCCCCCCAGGTTATCCAAGGAGGGAATACTTTAGCTTGATCCGGATATCTTCTGCTTGAAGTGCTTAACGTATGGCTTGGCTCTGTATAGCTTCCGTTCTATGGGGATTATGATTTTAAACTATGCATTCTGAAGGCTTTTGTACAAGACTGATATTTTGTACTTGAATTCTGATAATGTAATTTGAAAGGATGTAACCAAGTTTATTTCGGTTGCTGTTGAAATAAAGTTATAAATTTTTCAAGTACTATTCTATCTGTCTTGTAAGTTTCTGTTCTGTTTACTAAAATGCTCCACCAAAGTTAAGGCATTCCCTTTGTGAGTGACCTTAACGGAGGTGGGGTGTTACACTTGGTACCAGAGCTGAAGGTTACCAGATTGGGTAAAGTTTTTGAAAACTATTTTCAAAAAGGCTTTAAAAGAAAGTATTTTCAAAAGGAAAGTTTATTTTTGAAAAACATAATCCCCAAAAGCCATATATCTATCTTTTGATCCTCTGTTTGAATCTTTGTTTCCTTCTTTCTCTGGGGCTCCCGGCTTTCTGGGAGATAACCTCATCGCGGCATGGTTCCGTAGGCTTGATAAGACTACGACACCTGTCAAAGGGCAAATAAGCGCCCGACTTCCATCTGTAGCCGCAGTAGTTTCACCTACGGCTAATTTTCTTTCGAGCTTTGTAGGATTTTTCCGTGCGATAGAGGCAGCTTTCGAGGGACTGGTCAACGTGTTACACAAGCATAGTAAAGATGAGAATGAGGGAGTTTGGCCAAGGAGCACAAGCCAAAGATAAGAAACCCATGGATATAAACTTGGTTCAAAAAGAAGGCAAAAAGGAAACACAAAAGAGGAAAGAAAAGTCTGAAGATAAGGAGGAGAAAAGTACTTTACTTATGGAAGCTTGACTCAAGAGGAAGGACAGAGGACATGACCTACTTCGGGAAGGCAGGCGAATGCTCTCATAGTTGGTGGATAGGATAGAAGTGGGAAAATTTCCGTAGAGAGTTTAGTTTCCTTATCTGATTATTGAGTTAGAACTCTTTCTGATTATGGCATTCTGATTCTGTAGTCGAGTCTCTGCACTTTAATACTAGTCTTGTTTCTGATCTGGTTATAGTCTCAAACCCCATAGGGGTTACGACTCATCTGCTGGTGATAGGTTGGGGTTTGAGAGATATCTGTGTTAGGCGTCAAGTAGGACGCGTACATTCTGGGTTTTATCATGCTTAGTTTCCTAAGAATCATTTGGTAATCTGATCTGTACCAAAAATCTGTAAATATCTGAATATTTCTGATAAGGTTAAGATTTCCAGTTTTGACATTGTCTAAAGAGGGTAATCCTCTTAGTGTCAATTTGATGTTGGTTTCGGTCTTCGGGGCCGATACTTAGGACCCATGTCTAATGGGAACCAAGTTTTTGTTCTATTTGTACTCACTTCCATCATTCGACTGTATCCTATCGATCGAATCTTCGAACTTTAGGTAGAAACTAATGGGTGTAAACATATGTTTGAGACATGTTATGTTTGATGGTTGCAAGTGGATGCAAGTGGTTGCTAGTGGTTGCCCGTGGATGCATATACACACACTAGGCACTAGATCGGCTCGTAAACACTCATACTGCATATGGATGTGTGAGCATTTTTAATTTTTGTGGATGCAAAATGATTGACTCAGCACATGGATGTTGCATATGACTGAATGGTTGTGCACTCATATAGAAATGATATGTATCGAGTAGGAAAATTGCATACATGTTGGACTCATGGCACTGGCATAATTCGCATTAAGGAGGTCAACTGAATCAGTGGACCGCCTGATCTTTACATTAGACAAGGAACATATACACACACTTCTTGCATATGTTCATACAGCATTAGAAATCTCTTGAGGACAATGAATACCTGTGATTGGTGATTGAGTAGATGGATGATTGGATGGTAGGACACATTCTTCTTAACTTGAAGATTTCGGGGACGAAATCCCTTAAGACGGGGAGAATGTAACACCCCGTATTTTTAATATAATTAAAAATAAAATAAAATATTTAAAAATATGCTTATGATGGGTAAATAATGGTGATGCATAAGAATAATTAATTAATACATGGAAGAGAAGAAAAATTAGTTCGATAACGATGTATGTAATGGAAAAGATAGTAAAATAAGGATAACTAATTCAAGAATCAGGAATTAGGTAAAATGGACAACACCATTGCATTGCACTCGGAAAAATATGCGAAATAGAGTCCGAGTTTTCGAAAATCGGAGTCCGTATGACCAAGATACGGCCAAAACAAGATTTCAACAGACTTTCTGGCAGACTAACCCAGGTCGACCATAGTGTCGACACTATAGTCGACCTGCCCCCCCCCCCCCCCAAGTCGACTATAGTGTCGACACCCCCTCTGTACAGGTCGACCTGGGGTGGCCCAGAACCCATTTTTGAAGCCCTGGGATGGTTTTTGATGGTCCGGATTGGTTTTAGGGTTAATCTGATGGCTGAAATGAGTTCCTACACCTATAAATACACCCTAAGACCTAGCCTCCTCTACACACAATTCTATTCTTATTCTTCTCTGCCTCTGTTCTAAATAAAAATAAAAATGGTGTCGCTACTCTGCTGGAATCAAAACTAGAAGCTAATCAACATCAACCTAAGCAACTCAATTCAAATTAGAGATTAAAGCTTCTGCAACAATTCTGCAACAAATAAAGTTCTTTCTTTAATCCAATCAAGGCAAGTGCGGTTATTTTCCGATATAAACGTTAATTTTTATTGTGACATGAATTCTAAATCTGAATCTGAGGTTATATCTGTTCTGTTCAGATTTGATTTATCTTATTCTGTACCTCTTTCCTCTTTCTGTTCTATAGCCAGGCTACCACGAGCCTGAGCCAATCTCATAAGAGATTAACATACACTAAAATGTTTACGACAGTAAAATGAATGATGCATGAATTTTGAATGACCAATAGGTGACTGATTTGAGGAAAGAACATGGACTGTAGCTAGAACATAAATCTGAGACATATGACTGGACATGTTATATTTATAACATAAAGGGTGTTGAACAGATGATTTGTAGGCACGACATAAAAAGGTATTGGACATAAATATAGACTGTATTGAACATATGATTTGAGATAAAAAAGGAATATGGCTTAGGTATAAAGATTTACATGAAAGTAGGATATCTATTAATGTAAATAAACACCTAAGTAAGGGATCTTTGGGATATATGACATGCATAGTAATAGATGGCTATATTTGGTATATAATCATATTGTGAATCATGACAATTATTTATGCATGTGAACTTAGGCAAGATTTATAATTAGGCAAGATATGTTTGTGAAACTTTAAGAAATGATTAAATTTGTTATATTTGCCTAATTTGCTAGTTTTGTTACTTTACCTAATCTGCTAGTTCTGTTATATTGCTTAATCTGCTAGTTCTGCTCTACTACCTAGTCTGCTAGATCTGTTCATCTGCCAAATATGTCATCTGCTAAGTCTGTTGAAAATGCTAAATCTGCTAGTTTGCTTAACCTGATAAATCCGTTAAGTCGCCTAATCTGAAGAATCTGTTATCTGCTATATCTGTTGAGTTGGTATAATTAGTCCGCTATTGAAATAATCTGAATTAGCTATGAATAATTGACATGTATATTAGGCGTGGGTATAAATGGTAAATCATTAATTAATTGGCCGCAAAGATAAACATGGCTAACTCGAGGTTAGAATGAGTTTGCGGCGTAATTCTGCCCGGAACCGCCCGGCATATTCCAGTGGTCGCAAACAATAGGTTCTAATGTGAGAAGTTAGTCATAACGTGCTTGAAACCCGAGGTTAGACTCAGTTTGCGACAGAAACCTGCCCGGAACCAACCGGCCTAACCAGTAGCCGCAAACTGTCAATCTAATGTGAGAGGTTTGGGCATTAATATTTAATTAATGAAAATCTGAGACAATTATGATATCTAAAACGTGTTGGGTAAGGTTAAACCAATTGGACCAATGAATCTGATAAACCCGTTTCGTGAATCCGTGGGCCCAATACAAAGTTAGATAATCTATAACCAGTTAATTTGTATGTCTGTTAATCTGTAAACAGTTAATCTTTAAGTCTGTTAATCTGTAACCAGTTAATCTGTAAGTCTGTTAATCTGTAACCAGTTAATCTATAAGTCTGTTAATCTGTAACCAGTTAATCTGTAAGTCTGTCAATCTGTAACCAGCTAATCTGTAAGTCTGTTAATCTGTAACCTATTAATCTGTAAGCCTGTTAATCCGAACATCTGATCCGTTAGTCTGAAAACCTGCTAACTTGATTGTTTGATCTGTGAACTAGTTGATCTGAATGCTGTATGCCTGAACTCGTAAACAAGTTAATCTGAAATCTGTTAGTCTGAGGACACAAGGTTAGGAGGGCAATCACTTGTGTCATCTGTTGTTTGGGACCCATATTAGTCAGTAACCCTTTCTAGTATCAAAACTTTGACCCAACAGTAGGTAGGGTCCGGGCACACTTACTGAACTAATTATAAGCGGTTCATTCTGATAATGGCGAGGGGTGTTGATGGTGCGTTCCAACCGGGTCATGTGCGTGCATGGATCCCGGTCTGCCTCTGAGGATGTAAGACGTCGTGACATCTGTAAATAGGTCTGTGCCAATTGGTTGTCACTTTAGGGAGTGATACACCCTACTGTGGGGCCGACACAGGATATTTATGTGTTAGGGAGCCGATCGCTTAGGGTAGGGTTTTAGGGTACACTTAGTTCTGTCTGTTTCTGTTGGTACCGTCTGTTTCTGTTAGGTGGTAACACCTGTCTGTTTCTGCATGGTACCATCTGTTCGGGTGGTAAAGGCCCATTACTAGTGTACACCTAATTCTACATTCTGTTTCCGTAGGTATTAATCTGTTTCTGCTTCTGTCTGTTTCTGATCGGGTAGTAAAGGCCCATTATTAGCGTTCTGTTTCTGTTAAATTATTCTGTACCCGCTTCTGTTTCAGTTTAGACATTAGGGTGACACCTAATCCTGTTAAACTAGTATTAGTGCAGAGAAGTGTAAAGAAATAGCTTATGTCATTTTGTTCTTCTGTTTTATCTGCTACACCTGTTACAGTTATCTCTCATCTAGTTTATGTTCCTGTCATGTTATTATTATCTGTTCATAACTGAAAATCACTGGACTTGCCAGACTTTTTGTCTGACCCTTGTTGTTTCGCCTCCTTTCTTCCGTTTCCCCCCCCCCAAGGTTATCCAATGAGGGAATACTTTAGCTTGATCCGGATTTCTTCTGCTTGAAGTGCTTAACGTATGGCTTGGCTCTGTATAGCTTCCGTTCTATGGGGATTATAATTTTAAACTATGCATTCTGAAGGCTTTTGTACAAGACTGATATTTTTTACTTGAATTCTGATAATGTAATTTGAAAGGATGTAACCAAGTTTATTTCGGTTTCTGTTGAAATAAAGTTATAAATTTTTCAAGTACTATTCTATCTGTCTTGTAAGTTTCTGTTCTGTTTACTAAAATGCTCCACCAAAGTTAAGGCATTCCCTCTGTGAGTGACCTTAACGGAGGTGGGGTGTTACATGTCGTCTGCCCCTATCTCCACTAGGTGAACCCCACTACCCACTTTCGATCGGCTTCCAACTCGTAGATACCCGTGTTGGCCCCACAGTGGGGTGTATCACTCCCCTAAAGTGGCAACTCGATACAACTTGAGAATGCACGGCTTATACCTACACGATGCAACATCTTCTTATCTACCAGCCTGTAACGACCCGGATTTTGAGCGACTTTGGTTATCGACATAAGCTCGATGTCAATAACCAAAACATCGAAAAATCCTGGTAATTAATGAAGGAAATTAGAGGGTGAGGATAGATAAAGTAGAACTAGTAGAATAGAAGAAGAAAAAGAACATCATCATCAGAGTAAACACGAATCTCACAGCGGAACGAATAAAATATAACATAACTTTTGAAATACAAACAGTTATATATACAATAGCACTTATTAGAGTATAGCACTTACAACAACAGTGGAAATAAACTATAGCTATATGATCCAAAAGCTTCCTGCTCCAGCTCTTCAAGTATATCTATAAAATAACGACTACTTGACTGCCCATACAAATTTAGGCACCCAAGAGTTTAGGGAGAACGCAACAAAATAAACTCCGGGTCAGTCATGGGACTGGTGTGAGTAAAACAGTTTAAACAGGTATATGAACAAGTAAATGATATCTCATAAGACCACGCCGCAAAATGGAACGGGTTTTTGCCTTATGATAATCCAAAATATCTTTATATCAAAAACCTTTTGATATTATAATATTGTCTATGTACAAATAGATATCAACTAGCAGAAACGCTTTCATCTCATGTTCTACATATATAGTATACAATCAAAATCGCAAGCACGTATTGGATAATGGATTTCCAACTATGACAAGGTATGGAACCACCTTCCGATCAGTGTACTCTAGGAACGATACACTGGAGTTCAACAAGAACATCTTGTAACTCAGCCACACATGACCGACCACTCATTTTGCTTGAGTGTATCGAATGTATATCACCAACGGTTGGGATCAACAACCGTTCCCGTATATATATGGGACATCATCGATAGATTAAAGAAGCAAATGAATATTCTCTAGATAGGTGATGATACACCCTACTTCGGTGCGACCGACTTAGCCATGCTGCCTGCCCAATTTCTGTCATTTACCGGATGATGAGGCTAGAAGTTACGCGTTTATCATCACGTCAGATTCACTTTGAATGCCACATTGTCGTATCCATCGAAAATCACTAATTGACGTCTACAACAGTACATTACGCGTTAGCTAAAGAAGTTTCTTTCTCCGCTTCCACTCTTGGTACGGTTGAAGAAATCAATGTACGTGACCTTTCTGGAAATACTCTGTTAGACATTCATTCACACAAGTCATCCTCATTCACTTAGAATGTCACATCGTCATACCCGCCAAATCACAAATTGATTTATCCAAAAATAACACGGGTATACAGCTTAGAGAAACGAATTCCTCTGCCACCAAACGTGAATACGTTTGAACAGATCAACTTACGCGATCCATTGGATATACTCTGTCATACCTTCGTCCATACAAGTTGTCCTGGGACTGGACAAACCGAAGGCACTATTCAGTATATCCATCTTAGTCACTGTTATCTAAGACTTATACAACAGCCCTTGCATTTTACTCCATCTTCAATTATTTTTGGCATAAATGATTCACAACGCTTGTGCCAATACAGAGTGGTTCTTTGGATAATAATCCAACCGGTCTCTCCATAATAACAACGTTAAAATGGTCAAAACTTTGATAGTCTGTGATTTAACTATCAAAGAAAAACAAGTGTGCAAACAACGATATTATTTCCAGATGGAAATTATATCGATCAATCATCAACATATATCTATATATATATATTCACATTGCCTTATTTTCTACGTTTCAAAAATATATGTTATTAACAGTGGAAAACATTTCCATCTGCTTATTTACAAATCACTACTCTTCCCCAACTATCAGTCCCTGACTTTAAACTAGTATGAGAACAATCCCCTAAGTATAAATCTCGAAGGCCGAAACCAACATCAGATAGGCACTTAGAAAACCATTCAATTTACTAATCTCTAGTCAGTTCTAATTTTACTTAACTCTATTTGATTAACTCTGATTGATTAACTCTAACTGGTTAATTCTAACCGATCAACTCTAACTGGTCAACCTTAATTAATTAACTCTAACTGGTTTTACTTGGTTTGACTAACTCAATTTATTAACTCGACTGACTAATTCAACTCGATTAACCTAACTTGATTTACTTATCTCGATTAACTGAACTAATCACTTTGATTAACTCGACTAATTCACTTTGGTTAACTTAACCAATTCACTTAACTAATTCACTTAGTTTAACTTAACTAATTCACTTAACTCCTGTCGAATAAACTATATTCGATAACTCCTCTAACTCTATTCGAATAAACTATATTCGATTAACTCATTTACTCTATTCGAATAAACTATATTCGATTAACTCCTTTTCTCTATTCGAATAAACTATATTCGATCAACTCATTTGATTTAACTCTAATCGATTAACTCCATCGAACAAACTATATTCGATAACTCCTTCGATTTAACTAATATTCTATAACTCACTTCGATTAACTAACAATCGATAACTCCTTCGAATAAACTACATTCGATAATATCCTCTCGAATAAACGATATTCGAAAATCTTCCCTTTCGATTTAACAAATTGATAACTTCCTTCGATGAAACTAACACCGATACTCCTTTCGATTTAACTAATCGATAACTCCTTTCGATTTAACTAATCGATAACTCCCTTCGATGAAACTAACATCGATACTCCTTTAGATTTAACTAATCGATAACTCCTCTCGAATAAACGATATTCGATAATCTTCCCTTTCGATTTAACAAATCGATAACTCCTTTTCGAATAACTAAATTCGATAACTCCTTTCGATTTAACTAATCGATAACTCCTTTCGATTTAACTAATCGATAACTCCTCTCGAATAAACGATATTCGATAATCTTCCCTTTCGATTTAACAAATCGATAACTCCCATTCAAATAACTAAATTCGATAACTCCTTTCGATTTAACTAATCGATAACTCCTCTCGAATAAACGATATTCGATAATCTTCCCTTTCGATTTAACAAATCGATAACTCGTTTTCGAATAACTAAATTCTATAACTCCTTTCGATATCACTAATAGATAACTCCTTTCGATTTAACTAATCGATAACTCCTTTGTGTTTAACTCTATTCGAATAACTAGTTCGAATCACTCTTATTTATTTAACTCTATTCGAATAACTAATTCGAATAACTCTATTTAACTCCGTTTAACTCTATTCGAATAACTAATATTCGATAACTCTATTTAACTCCGTTCGAATAACTAATATTCGATAACTCTATTTAACTCCATTCGCTTGACTCTAGATCGCAGCGATCACAATGGTTACGCCTGATTCCCTCAGGAAACATCCGACCGCCTTAGGCTATTTACAGCCCTGCGAATTACGCTAGCAGTCGTACGAGATGGCAACTTACCCTGAATACTATGTTTGACTAACTCTGTCTCAAATAACTATATTTGATTAACTCTAGTTCGTTTTAACTCTAATCGATTAACTCTAACTGAGTAACTCTAACTCGGTCAATTCAACTTGATTAACTCGACTTACTTAACTCAACTGGTTAACTTGACTTACTTAACCCAACTGGTTAACTCTATTGAACTGGTTAGCTCTACTGAACTAGTTAACTCTATTCAACTAACTCGACTCGACTAACCCCTTTCGAATAGCATATTCGTTTTACTAACTTTCGAATACCATATTTGATTTACTTTATTCACTTTATAAAGAATTCCTTTCTAACAACGTTTTATCCATTTGAAAAGATTTACTTTTAAATAACGGTTCTACACTTTAAAAATGATTTCCTTTTTATAACGTTTCCTTTTCAATTTTATTTGTAAATGGTTTAAAAATATTTCCTTTTTAAATTTATTCTTGAAATATTCTAACTCCTTAAATTCTCTGAAAAATTCGCCATAACCTCCTTTGTAACGGGAACATCGGGAAAATCCCCAAACTCGCCACACAGGCCTTTCCATTCAAAAAGAAAATGGTTTGTAATTATTTCCTTTTTGAATATCTCCTATTTATAAATATTCCAATTTATAAACATTTCTTATTTATAAATATTCCACTTTATAAATATCTCTTATTTATAAATATCCCATTTTATAAATATTCTATTTTCAATATCACTTTGAAAATCCCCTTATCAACATTTCGGTATGTTATGGTATTCCATCATATCAAATCACGATGTTCAATATCGTCCAAGCACATATAATCGCCCACAGATTTTATATCACATCATATAACAATATATGAAAAACAATAAAATAACTGTTGAGGAATCCAGTCAGATTCCTACAACCTGTCTCCCTGCATCCACAAATGTTACACAATATGATTATCATCACTTTCAGTTCAATATAAATTATTTTGATAGCAGAATCAATATATAAATATTTAACGGTTTATATATATAAATATATATATAATTTTCACTAACTGACTAGCAGTTCAATCAATCAACCAACACACAGCAATCAACAGATGATTAACAGTTCTAAAAATACATTATAAAAATATAACTGTTCAGAGTTGGAGAGTTTTACTCACATTGGACTGTTATCGTTAAAAACGATTAACTGTCTTTGATTCAGACGGACAATTTATTTTGCCATAAATTGTAACGAGCTCTGTTTCTCTCCCGGTCAGTCTCATTGTGTTGCTCCCGTCCATACGATCCCGACGGATCTTATTTCGCTGAATTCCGTTAATATATGAGAAAGATATAGCTTTTACAATTTCATATACTATTTTAAATCGAATAAAACTTAACTTATTTTCCATTGGGCTTATTTCTTCCGGCACATCAAAACCCATACCCGCCTAAGCCTTCTCTCCTCCTCCCAGTAAAACTCTAAAGTCTGCTCCATCAAAAATCGAAACCATGGCCGTGTTTTTCCCAACCAAATGCTCCCCCATCTCATCGTTAAAACTCAAACACATAATACCATCTTATTCCTCATCAAAATCGCTACAAACCCATACCCCAGACAATAAGTTCGATGCACCCTACACTGAAGCGATTCCAGCCCTCCACGATGACGAAACAGTACACCTTATTACCCAAAAAGCATCGAACTTCCTCAAAATCACCACCCAGATGCTATACACCTCGCTAAACCCAAATACAACCTCAAAATTGATCGTTGATGACCCTACACCTCCCCACGGCGAACCCTAGTTCCGCTGGAAAAAATCGAACAACCCAGGCTTGCGTCGCACATCTCAAAACAGGCATCAACCTGAAGCTCCTTCAACGCTGAATCCATCTACATACGTTTCCTAATTTATAGGATTTGCTTTGGTTTTATTTTGATTTTCTTTGCTTGAGAATTTTTGCTGAGATGAAAAGTATACGGCAGGATTCTGTGTTGACTAAAGAAGAGAGTTGAATTAGGTTTTGGTGGTAAGGTGGTGTATTTATAGAGAAAGAAAATATCTAGATATTTTTATAAAAAGAATATTCTCGGCATATTCTCTTTTATACACTCGTTTTGCTTTCTAAAAATTCTTGTGATTACATACGGTACCTAAAAATCACCAAACTGGACATGTAGCTAGAGTTTGACATTATGGTCCTAACGAATCTGGTTTTGTCGAATTCCGACTCCGTATGCTCACACAGCGTATTTTTAACTGTCAAAATACTGACTGTTTTTCCCTCTAAAAATCCGTACGACCACACAATGACTCTAAAAATCACAGAAACTGACATCTACCAATAATTTGACATTGCGGATCCAACAAAATTAGTTTCGTCGAATTCCGACTTCGTTTGCAAAACCGGCTATTTTTAAAGCTCTGGATGACCCATTAAATATATAAATATATTTAAACATAATTAAATTAAATATTTAAAATTAAATATTATCGTCTATATTCACAGTGGAATACCATACAGCTCCAGTATATCTCTAACTGAATTTACAGCTTGATATTTCAGATTTTTAGATTTATCGATATTCAATTTATATCGAAAATCCTTTTATAACGTAAATAAAGCGTCGCAAATTATAAAGGAATTCCACAGCGACTTTTCTGAAATTTGATTTGGACATAAATCAAAATCTACACGACGAAATCCCGATTTTTCTCTTTCACCAGGAAGATATACTCCACCAGCTCCAAACGTTTCTTGTTTCACAGAAATCTGGCTTAAAACGAATCCTGTACATTCAGTTGAAGTTCAAATCGCCAAATCGCGAACTGCAGCGCCATTTCAAGCTTGATTTTAATTAAAATATAATTATACGTTTCAAACTGACGTCGATTGAATATATTCGTCAATATAATTCAACTCTAAGCTGAATTAAATCTAAGGGACGACCCCGTTCACAGAATATTGTGATTCCCAATATTTTTGATTATTTCTGAATTAAATATATTATTTAATTATTTAATTTAATTAAATATTCCATATTATTCAATTAAACCTCTATTTAATTCACTACATCACGATATATATAATTAAATAAATTAATTATAATACCCCTGACAATGCGGGTCATTACATTCTTCCCCACTTAAAATAATTTCGTCCTCGAAATTGCTAAGTTAGAGGACGACCCTATCTATTGGAATTCCTAAGATTTGTTTACCCCTTATTTCTGATTTCAACTGAACCAATTAATATCGATTAAAATATTAATTCCTTCCGACTAACTAAAATTTTCAAAAATTCTGAAAATTTTCTAACACATTAAATTTTCGAAAAATTTCGCCAGCACCTCCTTTGTACTGGTCAATAGCTCAAACTCCAACTCGCCTCTCTGGGCCTTCTTCAACCCAAAAGAAAATCAAAACGCCAAACGGCTTGCCAATTCGGCTCATAAATTCCAAACTCATATAAAATATAAACTTGTACCTTTTTGTTGGGCATATCATTATATCCCTACCATCTGTTATCAACTCGGCATATACAAATGCCATCCTAATCAACTCCAACCAAGTTATTCTTAACAAAACCATTCGCTTATTCAAGCTGAATTCAATTTCAAATTCGAGTTTCAAATTCCAAATTCTCAACTTATCATTTCAAATCCAAATCCAGATTATTCTCTAATCACTTCCAGTTTTTCTTAACCTATCATCTCAAGTTAAATTCTGGTTTATTATTTACTTTTACCATCCCATTCGAATTAACTTCACAAGTTAAATTTTAATTTCTAGAACTTAAATTCCTGGGTAAATTTCAAATCAAATTGAAATCATACTGCCAATTCAAAACCTTTGGATTTTCTAAACAACTTGTTTCCTCAAAACAATTCAAATTAGAATCTTTGGTAGTAATCCACCACTTAGAACTCGAAAATCACACCGATGATACTGCGCAGTCATCATCGGAATTATTTTCCAGCGACCCAAGTGATTTCAATACTATATCATTTCAAAACCCTTACTAAATACATCCATTTTGAAAACATCTCAAAATCTCCCAGGAACTTAAAATTTCCTTATTTTAATTCCAAATCTGATTTAAATTCATATTTAATTCATCTTATTTCATATACTTTACTTATATGATTCTGATTGGTTATATATAACCATTTCACATGTTATAATCTCATCTGATTAAAATCACTACCAACATATCCTATATATGATAATATATAACATGTCCATACTGTGTCGGTCCATCGTATTCAAGTGTTTATTTACTCCTACCGATACAGTGGATCAAACTGATCGACCAGAATTCATAAACAGCTCAACCAATGAATCCCCACAATATAAAACCATTTTTATATCAAATAAAGATACGCACTCGTATATATACACTCAAACTCAATCTAGGGTATTACTAACCCTATCTCTACCGAGTCACGCCACAGAGCCAAGTAATTCTTAACTTAAGCTCTGATACCAACTGTAACGACCCGGAGTTTTGAGCGACTTTGGTTATCGACATAAGCACGATGTCGATAACCAAAACAACAAAAAATCCTGGTAATTAATGAAAGAAATTAGAGGGTGAGGATAGATAAGGTAGAACTAGTAGAATAGAGGAAGAAGAAGAACATCATCATCAGAGTAAACACGAATCTCACAACGGAACGAATAAAATATAACATAACTTTTGAAATACAAACAGTTATATATACAATAGCACTTATCAGAGTACAACACTTACAACAACAGCGGAAATAAACTATAGCTATATGATCCAGAAGCCTCCTGCTCCAGCTCTTCAAGTATATCTGTAAAATCTCGACTACTTGACTGCCCATACAAATTTAGGCACCCAAGAGTTTAGGTAGAACACAACAAAATAAACTCCGGGTCAGTGTAACACCCCGTATGTTGAATAACTTGCTATAATATAAAACAGGGCAGAATTAAATATAAATTCTAAATCAGGGGAAACGGGCTATGCCATTGCGTTCGTCTCGGAAAAATACGTGAAATAGAGTCCGAGTTTTCGAAAATCGGAGTCCTTATGACCCCGATAAGGCCCAAAGAAGTTTTCAGAAATTTAAAAACAGATTTAAAACAGAAATTTCAAATTTCAGAAGTGGCGGGAAAATTCCCGCCAGACCCAGGGGGTCGACCTGGGGGTCGACTGGGGAGTCGACCTGCCCACCAGGTCGACTGGGGAGTCGACCTGCCCACCAACCTGGGGGTCGACCTCCCTGGTCGAGCCCAGGTGACCTGGGTGCACCAGCTTGTCTTTTGGGCTGTGTTTAAGTGGCTAGGACGTGATCTGACGGCTCTAATCTGATTTAGGGTTAATCTAATGGCCTAAAACACCTAACTACTCTATAAATACACCCTAAGACTACCCTAATTCATACTAAAAATAGAAACAATGCCGTCATGCCGTCAAAATGCAACTTGAAGGAGCCTCCATCAAATTGTAGAAGAAGGTAGTCTCTCAAATCAACTACAAATCAACTCTAGCAACTTAATCTTCTTCTTAGGAGTGCTAATCAACAAGTTGTGAGTTTTCTATAGCCTTAATGACCAATTATTGAAATGATTATGATAGGATATAATGAGGTTATGGCTATGAATGTGGATCAATGCATGTTATGCAAGTTATATGCTATGTGTTAATGATGTTATGCATGTTATGCAAGTTATATGCTATGTGTTAATGACGTTATGCATGTTATGCAAGTTATATGCTATGTGTTTGTGATGTTATGCAAGTTATGCAAGTCATATGCTACATGTTCATGATGTTATGCAAGTTATGCAAGTCATATGCTACATGTTCATGATGTTATGCAAGTTATGCAAGTCATATGTTACATGTTCATGATGTTATGCAAGTTATGCAAGCAATATACTATATGATCATGACGTTATGCAAGTTATGCAAGTGTTCATGATGCTAGTTGCTATGATAAACATTGATCCACTATGACATCATGATGTTATGCAAGTTTGGTGTATGATTATATGCAAGTTCATATATGATATGTTATGCAAGTTTGGTGTATGATTATATGCAAATCCATATATGTCATGTTATGCAAGTTTGGTGTTTGATGATATGCAAGTAACATGTGCAAGTTTACACCTTAGTATGATATGCATACATATGCAAGTTAACCCCTTTGTATGTCATACATATATATGCAAGTTTACCCCTTTGTATGACATAAATAACTTATGCAAATTAACTTTCTTATGACATATGTGATTCATGCAATTTTGGGTTGATTATTTATGCTAGTTGGGTTTGATGCAATATGCATGTTGTTTAAACCCATGTTGATGCTAATGTTATGCAAGTTGAACCCATTATATTTGTGATGAATCTTCCCTTTTATGTCATGTTAGCGAATTACGTAGGGAACGATGGGGTTAAAATACATGTTAATGAAATGGTGTGAAGTTGGTATGATTATGCATACCACAAAGTAGATGGACATAATTGAGTCAATTATGTACATCGTTAAAATTGGAATTAATTAGGGAAAATTAATTCGGGGGTGATTAATTAGGTGTAATTAATCGACTAAGACACGAGGTTGGACCCTTTTGTAGCATAAGACTGCCCGGAACCGACCGGCAAATCCAGCGGCTACAAATGATTGGCCCAATGTGAGAGGTCTTAGGCACAAACTATATACGTGACAAGTGTAAAGACACGAGGTTAGACCCGGTTATGGCGTAAGGCTGCCCGGACCCAATCGGCAAATCCAGCTGCTATAAAAGATAGTCTAATGTGAGAGGTCTTTACAACGGTTACGTTTTTAATCAATTAAGAAACACTTAACCAGATAAGCATGTAGTGGGCATGAGGGGTTAAGTGGGTGCCTTGGGTGGCATGTGGAAATCAAGTAAGTGCCTTGGGTGGCATGAGGAAATCTAGTGGGTTGCCTTGGGTGGCAATAGAAAATACGATTAGATGACTTAACCAAGTGGAAACATGTAATTAAACATGATTAAAGGGTTAAGTGGGACGCACTAGATAAATTAACAAGCTTAGGTGGTAGCTTGTGGGGGCCCATTTCAACCAGTAACCCATATGTATCTTATTGGGCTCGACCCATGTCGAGGACGGGACACGCGTACTGGGCTTGATTATAAGAGGCCAAAACGAGGTAGCGGTGGCAACACGAGTCCAACGGGTTTCATATGCGTGTGTGGACCCGGGCTGGTAGGTAAGACGTTGTTGCATCGTGTAGGTATAAGTCGTGCACCATTTGTTGTATCGGGTTGCCACTTTGGGGAGTGATACACCCCATTGTGGGGCCAGCACGGGTACCTACGGTAGGGAGCCGATCGCTTGGGAGTAGTGGGTACACCTAGTGGAGATAGGGGCAGATGGCACTGATGTAGTCAGCTAGGGGTACACGAAACTACTAGGTAAATTCTCTAAGTCCTTGGGAGGGATCAACCTTTAAGTAGGAATGACTGGTGTGGTGCAGTTAGTAATTATCCTTGGGTGGGTAGATGCGTCTTTACCGTTATCTTAGTTCATCCTATGTCTAGTTGGCTACTTAGTGTAGTCATTTATCCCCAGTCATCCCGTACCAAGTTTATATCATACCCTAATTACTTTAATAATTGTGTTGTTAAAGTTATAGGGCTCACTCGGACTTATGTCTGACCCCGTTGTTTTTATCTTTTTCCCCCTCAGGTCCTCAGGTTGGGCCTAGCACTAGTGGGCTTTGATCATATTTCTTTATCCATCTCTTGGAGCTTGGACCGTGATGTAAAGCCCAGCTTATCTTTTCTTTTATGGCTATTGTTTATATAGAGGGATTATGTACTTATGTTTTTATCAGGATGGATATTTAGTACTTGACCCTTTATGGTGTTGTAACTAAACATGTTTACCTTCTGCTGCTATGAAATGATGTTTTAGATTTTCAAGTATTTATGTCTGTCTTGTGTAATTTTTCTGTTCTATATTCACTTAAAATGCTCCACCGAAGCTAAGGCATTCCCTTAGTGAGTGACCTTAGCGGGTGTGGGGTGTTACACGTGGTATCAGAGCGAAGGTTACCAGAACAGATAAAATTTTTAGAAAACTATTTTTCTAAAAACATTTTTGGAAGAAGTATTTTCAAAATCATGTCTTTAAAGAGAAAAGTTTTTGAAAGAAAAGCATAATCCCCAATAGCCATATCTTTATCTTTCGAATTCTCCGTTTTGAATCTTTCCTTTTTCGTTTCAGCATGGCTGAAGATCTTAACTTTCCGGAGGGTGTGACGATACCAGTATGGTATAGGAGATTGATGGAGGCTAGGGCCGCCACTGCGGGTCCAGCAAATGTTCCTCCACCAACCGTAGCACCCGATCTTCCTCCTCCCCCTCCTCCTCCTCGCACGGATACTTTTGCTAAGACTTGCAAGGAATTTAAAGCTATGGGAGGGAAACCTTTTCAAGGATTAGAAACTTTTGTGGAGGCTAGAGATTGGCTTAAGGAGGTGGAAGAGTTGATAGACATCTTTGAGATGGAAGAAGGAAAGAAAGTCAAGTTAGCTGCTTGGTTAATGGAGGGAGAGGCCTCATTCTGGTGGGAGGTCACTAATGGAGAACGCCCCGTTGACTCTTGGGCGGATTTCAAGCAAAGATTTGTTGCAAAGTTTCTCTCAAGGGCGGAGGAAAACTTGTATATGGAAAGGTTCTTGACTCTAAAGCAAGGAAATCTCTCGGTAAAGGAATATGTCAACAAATTTAATCAATTGGCAAGGTTTGGCATAGATATGGTGAATACACCGGAGAAGAAGGCTTTGAGGTTCGTTAAAGGCTTGAATGAACCGATGCACAGATTGGCTATGACTCACATCCCTATGGGGGCCACCTTTGAGAAGCTAGTTGACATGGCACTCATGCATGAGGAAGAGAAGGGTCCCAATGCTAATAAGGCACACGAGAATAAGGGAGATCAAAAGAGACCTCAACAGCAACAAAACAAAGGTTGGAAAGGCACGGTGGCAAGGGGAAGAAGAAGTGCTTCACTTGCGGGATACCAGGCCACTTAAGCAAAGATTGTCGGAAGAAGAAGAAGACTGGCTGCTATCATTGTGGCGAAGCAGGGCATCTAGTTAAGGATTGCCCTAAGAAGGGGCAAAGGACGGGATCTACCTCAGGAAGACAGGTGCAAGCTCTTGTGGCACCGGGTCAGGCAAGGGGGCAAGTTCAGGCTCTCGCGGTTCCACCGATTCAGGAAAGAGGTAGAACTATTTCCGTTGAAAGTCTGGTTTTTCTATTTGATCATCATGTCCGTACGTTGTTTAATTCTGGCGCATCGCATTCGTTTATCTCATCATCATTAGTTGAGTCACTGCACTTAGACACCAGTCTAGTAGATGATCCCTTGGTTGTTTCAAACCCAATTGGGGGCTCCACTTATTTATCCATGATATGTTTGGGTTTGAAGATTTCTATACTTAGCGTTGAGTTTAGATGTGATGCTTTTGTTTTGGGCTTCACGGGCTATGGGTTGATTTTGGGCATGGACTGGTTATCCAGTAATGGTGCCGTTCTTGATTGTGAAAGGAGAGTTGTTAGGCTTATGACCCGCTTGGGGAACACTCTCGAGATCTCTTGTAATCCCATGGATTCTGTTATGCTAAGTTATCTTGAATCGCTTGACGCTTCGGTCGAGAGTTTGCGATCTGTTAGAGTGGTCCGGGAATACTCGGATGTGTTTGAGGAGGTGAAGGGCTTACCTCCGAAGCGGGAGATAGACTTCCGAATATATCTGGTGGATAATGCTAAACCAGTATATTTACCAGTGCGCCACATGGCTCCTCGTGAGAGGAGGGAACTCCATAAGCAAGTAGGGGAGTTGCTTGAGAAGGGGTTCATAAAACGAAGTATATCGGAGTGGGGTGCTCGAGTAGTTTTTGCTACAAAGGCGGATGGGTCCCTCAGACTTTGTGTAGACTATAGAGAACTCAACAAGCTCACAAAGAAGAATAGACACCCATTGCCGAGGATTGATGATCTTTTTGATCAGTTAGTTGGCGCTTCAGTATTTTCTTAGTTGGACTTGGTCACGGGGTTTCATCAGTTGAGGGTGGCTGAGGATAGCATAGACAAGACTACCTTTAGGACTCCAGATGTTTTCTATGAGTGGCTGGTAATGCCATTTGGTTTGACGAACGCCCCTGCATACTTTGTTGATTTGATGAGTAGGGTGTTCAGGGAGTTCCTTACTAAGTTCGTGGTGGTCTTTTTGGATGACATCTTGGTCTTTTCTAAGAGTGAAGAAGAGCATGCCCTACATCTTAGGGAAGTGTTAGAGACTCTTCGAGCGCATAGCCTTAAGGCTAAATTTTCTAAATGTCACTTCTGGAGGAAGGAAGTGCGGTTCTTGGGGCACGTGGTCTCCAAGGAAGGGATAGCTGTGGATCCCGCGAAGGTAGTATCTATTCAAGATTGGAAGGTTCCGAAGAATGCTACCGAGGTGAGGAGTTTCTTGGGGTTGGCTGGCTACTATAGGAAGTTTATCAAGGACTTCGCGAAGATATCAGCCCCATTAACTCGCTTGACGAAGAAGAATCTAGTCTTCGTATGGAACGTAGATTGTGATGATGCGTTCCGACGGTTAAAGAGAGCTTTAACCACAGCTCCAGTCTTAGTGTTTCCAAATGGGAGTAAGCCATTTGGTATTTATACCGATGCTTGTGGGACTGGACTGGGCGCAGTCTTAATGCAAGAGGGAAGGGTAATAGCCTATGGTGGAAGGCAGTTGAGAAAGCATGAGAAAAATTACCCTACCCATGATTTAGAGTTGGCCGCTATTGTTTTTGCGCTTAAGATTTGGCGCCATTATCTTCTGGGAGAGAGATTCGAATTGTCCACAGACCACAAATCATTGAAGTACTTATTTTCTCAGAAGGATTTGAACTTGAGGCAGCAAAGGTGGATGGAGTTCTTAGCATCCTATGATTTCGAGATAGTGTATACCCCTGGCAAGGGTAACGTGGTGGCGGACGCCTTGAGCAGAAAAAGGTTGTCCTTGAGTCCATTGTTCGTGGAACGACAAAGCTTGGAATTTATCTCGATGTTTGATTTCAGACCTTCCGTTGACTATATACCCGGTTTGCTAGCATCCTTGGAGGTCAGACCTACTCTTTTGGGGCGGATTGGTGAGGCACAGCGGGACGACCCACAGTTGGTTGAGTTGGTAGAGAGGCTCATAAGGGGGGAGTCGTCCAGCCATTTGAGTAGGTACACCCTAGACGATAGGGGGTGCTTGCGTAGAGACGGTAGACTTTGTGTACCGCAAGACGAAGGTTTGAGGAAGGCTATTCTTGATGATGCACACCGTTCTAGGATGACCATTCATCCCGGTGGAGACAAGATGTACCAAGACATGAAGCGAGTTTTCTTTTGGGCCGGTATGAAGAAAGATGTGGCCGAGTATGTCGCTAGATGCTTGGTGTGCCAACAGGTGAAGGCGGAGCAAAAGAAACCCGGTGGGTTGCTTCACCCATTGGAAGTTCCGCAATGGAAGTGGGATAGTGTCTCGATGGATTTTATTGATGGGTTACCGAGATCAAGGAAAGGTAATACGGGAATTTGGGTTGTGGTAGACAGACTTACTAAGAGTGCCCATTTCATACCCGTGAAGAGCAAGAGGACTGCTCCATGGCTAGCTTCAGTTTATCTTCGAGAGATAGTTCGATTGCATGGGGTACCCTTTATCATAGTGAGTGATCGAGATCCTATCTTCACTAGCGAGTTTTGGAGGAGTTTGCAAGAAGCAGTGGGGACTCAGTTGTGTTTGAGCACCGCATATCATCCTCAGACGGACGGCCAGACCGAGAGGGTGAATCGTGTTCTGGAAGACCTTTTGAGGCTTTGTACCTTGGATTTTGGAGGTACATGGGAAGAGCATCTTCCATTGGTGGAGTTCGCGTATAATAACAGCTTTCAGTCCAGTATTGGTATGGCTCCTTTCGAAGCTCTTTATGGAAGGCCTTGTCGATCACCTACATGTTGGTGGGAATCTACGGATAAGATCTTGCTTGGGCCCGATATGGTTAGGGAGACTTCGGAGAAGATTGACTTGATTCGAAGAAGGATGAAAGCAGTGCAGGATAGGCAGAAATCTTACGCGGATAAGAGGAGGACGGATCTTGAGTTTGATGTTGGGGACATGGTCTTTGTCAAAGTATCTCCATTACGGAATGTAGTTCGCTTTGGGTCCGTTGGAAAGTTAGCTCTAAGATTTGTTGGGTCGTTTCCTATTAAGGAAAGGATTGGACGGATCGCATATAGAGTGGATTTACCCGAGTGACTTAGTGGGGTACATGACGTATTCTATGTGTCACATTTGAGGAAGTGCCTACATGAGACCGCAGAGGTGGTAGAGCCGAGCTTGCTTAAAGAAGTGGAGATAGAGCGTGATGCGACTATTCGACGAGCTCCTACTCGCATCCTTGGGTCAGAGATTAGGAAGTTGAGGAACATAGAGGTGCGACTAGTCAAAGTGCAATGGGGAGAGGATGAGAGCAATGCTACTTGGGAGACAGAAGCGAAGATGCGTTCACTATACCCATTCCTTTTTGAGGGTATGTCTTTTAACTTCTCCTTTATCGTTTGTCTAGCACTTATCTTATCTTTAGTATGTCCTCTCATTAGTACCTTTGACCTTTAGATAGGGGAAACTTATGGTTGAAACATGTGTTTGAGACATATTATGTTTGATGGATGCGCGTGGATGCAAGTGGTTGCTAGTGGTTGCTCGTGGATGCATATACACACACTCTAGGCACTAGATCAGCTCAATAACTTCATATTGTATATTGCATAAAATTGTGTGTAGGTAGCTATATTAATGGATGTATAATGGTTGTGCTATCATATGGATGATGCATTTTGGTGTGCACTCATGTAGAAATAGTATGTGTCGATAGGGTTCTTTCGCATACATATTGGATGCATGGCACTATCATGGTTTGCATTAAGGAGGTCAACTGAATCAGTAGACCGCCTGATTTTGCATTAGACAGGGAACATATACACACACTATTTGCATATGTTCATACAGCATTAGAAACTCTAAGGATAATGGATGCCAGTGTTTGATGGTTTGAGTAGATGGTTGTTTGGTTGGTAGGATACGTTCTTCTTGACTTAGACATTTCGGGGACGAAATCCTTTAAGTAGGGGAGAATGTAACACCCCGTATGTTGAATAACTTGCTATAATATAAAACAGGGCAGAATTAAATTTAAAATTCTGAATCAGGAGAAACGGGATATGCCATTGCGTTCGTCTCGGAAAAATACGCGAAATAGAGTCTGAGTTTTCGAAAATCGGAGTCCGTATGACCCCGATAAGGCTCAAAGAAGTTTTCAGAAATTTAAAAACAGATTTTAAAACAGAAATTTCAAATTTCAGAAGTGGCGGGAAAATTCCCGCCAGACCCAGGGGGTCGGCCTGGGGGTCGACTGGGGAGTCGACCTGCCCACCAGGTCGACTGGGGAGTCGACCCTAGTGTCGACCTGGGGGTCGACCTCCCTGGTCGAGCCCAGGTGACCTGGGTGCACCAGCTTGTCTTTTGGGCTGTGTTTAAGTGGCTAGGACGTGATCTGACGGCTCTAATCTGATTTAGGGTTAATCTAATGGCCTAAAACACCTAACTACTCTATAAATACATCCTAAGACTACCCTAATTCATACTAAAAATAGAAACAATGCCGTCATGCCGTCAAAATGCAACTTGAAGGAGCCTCCATCAAATTGTAGAAGAAGATAGTCTCTCAAATCAACTACAAATCAACTCTAGCAACTTAATCTTCTTCTTAGGAGTGCTAATCAACAAGTTGTGAGTTTTCTATAGCCTTAATGACCAATTATTGAAATGATTATGATAGGATATAATGAGGTTATGGCTATGAATGTGGATCAATGCATGTTATGCAAGTTATATGCTATGTGTTAATGATGTTATGCATGTTATGCAAGTTATATGCTATGTGTTAATGACGGTATGCATGTTATGCAAGTTATATGCTATGTGTTTGTGATGTTATGCAAGTTATGCAAGTCATATGCTACATGTTCATGATGTTATGCAAGTTATGCAAGTCATATGCTACATGTTCATGATGTTATGCAAGTTATGCAAGTCATATGTTACATGTTCATGATGTTATGCAAGTTATGCAAGCTATATACTATATGATCATGATGTTATGCAAGTTATGCAAGTGTTCATGATGCTAGTTGCTATGATAAACATTGATCCACTATGACATCATGATGTTATGCAAGTTTGGTGTATGATTATATGCAAGTTCATATATGATATGTTATGCAAGTTTGGTGTATGATTATATGCAAATCCATATATGACATGTTATGCAAGTTTGGTGTTTGATGATATGCAAGTAACATGTGCAAGTTTACACCTTAGTATGATATGCATACATATGCAAGTTAACCCCTTTGTATGTCATACATATATATGCAAGTTTACCCCTTTGTATGACATAAATAACTTATGCAAGTTAACCTTCTTATGACATATGTGATTCATGCAAGTTTCGGTTGATTATTTATGCTAGTTGGGTTTGATGCTATATGCATGTTGACACCTTTAAACCCATGTTGATGCTAATGTTATGCAAGTTGAACCCATTATATTTGTGATGAATTTTCCCTTTTATGTCATGTTAGCGAATTACGTGGGGAACGATGGGGTTAAAATACATGTTAATGAAATGGTGTGAAGTTGGTATGATTATGCATACCACAAGTAGATGGACATAATTGAGTCAATTATGTACATCGTTAAAATTGGAATTAATTAGGGAAAATTAATTCGGGGGTGATTAATTAGGTGTAATTAATCGACTAAGACACGAGGTTGGACCCTTTTGTAGCATAAGACTGCCCGGAACCGACCGGCAAATCCAGCGGCTACAAATGAATGGCCCAATGTGAGAGGTCTTCGGCACAAACTATATACGTGACAAGTGTAAAGACACGAGGTTAGACTCGGTTATGGCGTAAGGCTGCCCGGACCCAACCGGGAAATCCAGCTGCCATAAAAGATAGTCTAATGTGAGAGGTCTTTACAACGGTTACGTTTTTAATCAATTAAGAAACACTTAACCAGATAAGCATGTAGTGGGCATGAGGGGTTAAGTGGGTGCCTTGGGTGGCATATGGAAATCAAGTAAGTGCCTTGGGTGGCATGAGGAAATCTAGTGGGTTGCCTTGGGTGGCAATAGAAAATACGAGTAGATGACTTAACCAAGTGGAAACATGTAATTAAACATGATTAAAGGGTTAAGTGGGACGCACTAGATAAATTGACAAGCTTAGGTGGTAGCTTGTGGGGGGCAATTTCAACCAGTAACCCATATGTATCTTATTGGGCTCGACCCATGTCGAGGACGGGACACGCGTACCGGGCTTGATTATAAGAGGCCAAAACGGGGTAGCGGTGGCAACGTGAGTCCAATGGGTTTCATATGCGTGTGTGGACCCGGGCTGGTAGGTAAGACGTTGTTGCATCGTGTAGGTATAAGCCGTGCACCATTTGTTGTATCGGGTTGCCACTTTGGGGAGTGATACACCCCATTGTGGGGCCAGCACGGGTACCTACGGTAGGGAGCCGATCGCTTGGGAGTAGTGGGTACACCTAATGGAGATAGGGGGCAGACGGCACCTATGTAGTCAGCTAGGGGTACACGAAACTACTGGGTAAATTCTCTAAGTCCTTGGGAGGGATCAACCTTTAAGTAGGAATGACTGGTGTGGTGCAGTTAGTAATTATCCTTGGGTGGGTAGATGCGTCTTTACCGTTATCTTAGTTCATCCTATGTCTAGTTGGCTACTCAGTGTAGTCATTTATCCCCAGTCATCCCGTACCAAGTTTATATCATACCCTAATTACTTTAATAATTGTGTTGTTAAAGTTATAGGGCTCACTCAGACTTATGTCTGACCCCGTTGTTTTTATCTTTTTCCCCCTCAGGTCCTCAGGTTGGGCCAAGCACTAGTGGGCTTTGATCATACTTCTTTATCCATCTCTTGGAGCTTGGACCGTGATGTAAAGCCCAGCTTATCTTTTCTTTTATGGCTATTGTTTATATAGAGGGATTATGTACTTATGTTTTTATCAGGATGGATATTTAGTACTTGACCCTTTATGGTGTTGTAACTAAACATGTTTACCTTCTGCTGCTATGAAATGATGTTTTAGATTTTCAAGTATTTATATCTGTCTTGTGTAATTTTTCTGTTCTATATTCACTTAAAATGCTCCACCGAAGCTAAGGCATTCCCTTAGTGAGTGACCTTAGCGGGTGTGGGGTGTAACAGTCAGTCATGGGACTGGTGTGAGTAAAACAGTTTAAACAGGTATATGAACAAGTAAACAATATCTCATAAGACCACGCCGCAGAACGGAACGGGTTTTTCCCTTATGATAATCCAAAATATCTTTATATCAAAAACCTTTTGATATTATAATAATGTCTATGTACAAATAGATATCAACTAGCAGAAACGCTTTCATCTCACGTTCTACATATATAGTATACAATCAAAATCGCAAGCACGTATTGGATAATGAATTTCCAACTATGACAAGGTATGGAACCACCTTCCGATCAGTGTACTCTTGGAACGATACACTGGAGTTCAACAAGAACATCTTGTAACTCAGCCACACATGACCGACCACTCATTTTGCTTGAGTGTATCGAATTTATATCACCAACGGTTGGGATCAGCAACCGTTCCCGTATATATATGGGACAGCATTGATAGATTAAAGAAGCAAATGAATATTCTCTAGATAGGTGATGATACACCCTACTTCGGTGCGACTGACTTAGCCATGCTGCCTGCCCGATTTCTGTCATTTACCGGATGATGAGGCTAGAAGTTACGCGTTTATCATCACATCAGATTCACTTTGAATGCCACATTGTCAGATCCATCGAAAATCACTAATTGACGTCTACAACAGTACATTACGCATTAGCTAAAGAAGTTTCCTTCTCCGCTTCCACTCTTGGTACGGTTGAAGAAATTAATGTACGTGACCTTTCTGGAAATACTCTATCAGACATTCATTCACACAATTCATCCTCATTCACTTAGAATGTCACATCGTCATACCCGCCAAATCACAAATTGATTTATCCAAAAATAACACGGGTATACAGCTTAGAGAAACGAATTCCTCTGCCACCAAACGTGAATACGTTTGAACAGATCAACTTACGCGATCCATTGGATATACTCTGTCTGACCTTCGTCCATACAAGTTGTCCTGGGACTGGACAAACCGAAGGCACTATTCAGTATGTCCATCTTAGTCACTGTTATCTAAGACTTATACAACAGCCCTTGCATTTTACTCCGTATTCAATTATCTTTGGCATAAATGATTCACAACGCTTGTGCCAATACAGAGTGGTTCTTTGGATAATAATCCAACCGGTCTCTCCATATTAACAACGTTAAAATGGTCAAAACTTTGATAGTCTGTGATTTATCTATCAAAGAAAAACAAGTGTGCAAACAACGATATTATTTCCAGATGGAAATTATATCGATCAATCATCAATATATATCTATATATATATTCACATTGCCTTATTTTCTATGTTTAGAAAATATATGTTATTTACACTGGAAAACGTTTCCATCTGCTTATTTACAAATCACTACTCTTCCCCAACTATCAGTCCCTGACTGTACACTAGTATGAGAACAATCCCCTAAGTATAAATCCCGAAGGCCGAAACCAACATCAGATAGGCACTTAGAAAACCATTCAATTTACTAATCTCTAGTCAGTTCTAATTTTACTTAACTCTATTTGATTAACTCTGAATGATTAAATCTAACTGGTTAATTCTAACCGATCAACTCTAACTGGTCAACCTTAATTAATTAACTCTAACTGGTTTTACTTGGTTTGACTAACTCAATTTATTAACTCGACTGACTAATTCAACTCGATTAACCTAACTTGATTTACTTATCTCGAATAACTGAACTAATCATTTTGATTAACTCGACTTATTCACTTTGGTTAACTTAACCAATTCACTTAACTAATTCACTTAGTTTAACTTAACTAATTCACTTAACTCCTGTCGAATAAACTATATTCGATAACTCCTCTAACTCTATTCGAATAAACTATATTCGATTAACTCATTTACTCTATTCGAATAAACTATATTCGATTAACTCCTTTTCTCTATTCGAATAAACTATATTCGATCAACTCATTTGATTTAACTCTAATCGATTTACTCCATCGAACAAACTATATTCGATAACTCCTTCGATTTAACTAATATTCTATAACTCACTTCGATTAACTAATAATCGATAACTCCTTCGAATAAACTACATTCGATAATCTCCTCTCGAATAAACGATATTCGAAAATCTTCCCTTTCGATTTAACAAATCGACAACTTCCTTCGATGAAACTAACATCGATACTCCTTTCGATTTAACTAATCGATAACTCTTTCGATTTAACTAATCGATAACTCCCTTCGATGAAACTAACATTGATACTCCTTTCGATTTAACTAATCGATAACTCCTCTCGAATAAACGATATTCGATAATCTTCCATTTTGATTTAACAAATCGATAACTCCTTTTTGAATAACTAAATTCGATAACTCCTTTCGATTTAACTAATCGATAACTCCTTTCGATTTAACTAATTGATAACTCCTCTCGAATAAACGATATTCGATAATTTTTCCTTTCGATTTAACAAATCGATAACTCCTTTTCGAATAACTAAATTCGATAACTCCTTTCGATTTAACTAATCGATAACTCCTTTCGATTTAACTAATCGATAACTCCTCTCGAATAAACGATATTCGATAATCTTCCCTTTCGATTTTACAAATCGATAAATCCTTTTCAAATAACTAAATTCAATAACTCCTTTCGATTTAACTAATTGATAACTCCTTTCAATTTAACTAATCGATAACTCCTTTGTGTTTAACTCTATTCGAATAACTAGTTCGAATCACTCTTATTTATTTAACTCTATTCGAATAACTAATTCGATTAACTCTATTTAACTCCGTTTAACTCTATTCGAATAACTAATATTCGATAACTCTATTTAACTCCGTTCGAATAACTAATATTCGATAACTCTATTTAACTCCATTCGCTTGACCCTAGATCGCAGCGATCACAATGGTTACGCCTGATTCCCTCAGGAAACATCCGACCGCCATAGGCTATTTACAGCCCTGCGAATTACGCTAGCAGTCGTACGAGATGGCAACTTACCCTGAATACTATGTTTGACTAACTCTGTCTCAAATAACTATATTTGATTAAATCTAGTTCGTTTTAACTCTAATCGATTAACTCTAACTGAGTAACTCTAACTCGATCAACTCAACTTGATTAACTCAACTTACTTAACTTAACTGGTTAACTTGACTTACTTAACCCAACTGGTTAACTCTATTGAACTGGTTAACTCTACTGAACTAGTTAACTCTATTCAACTAACTCGACTCGACTAACCCCTTTCGAATAGCATATTCGTTTTACTAACTTTCGAATATCATATTCGATTTACTTTATTCACTTTATAAAGATTTCCTTTTAACAACGTTTTATCCATTTGAAAAGATTTACTTTTAAATAACGGTTCTACAATTTAAAAATGATTTCCTTTTTATAACGTTTCCTTTTCAATTCTATTTGTAAATGGTTTACAAATATTTCCTTTTCAAATTTATTCTTGAAATATTCTAACTCCTTAAATTCTCTAAAAAATTCGCCAAAACCTCCTTTGTAACGGGAACATCGGGAAAATCCCCAAACCCGCCACACAGGCCTTTCCATTCAAAAAGAAAATGGTTTGTAATAATTTCCTTTTTGAATATCTCCTATTTATAAATATTCCAATTTATAAACATTTCTTATTTATAAATATTCCACTTTATAAATATCTCATATTTATAAATATCCCATTTTATAAAGATTCTATTTTCAATATCACTTTGAAAATCCCCTTATCCACATTTCGGTATGTTATGGTATTCAATCATATCAAATCACGATGTTCAATATCGTCCAAGCACATATAATCGCCCACAGATTTTATATCACATCATATAACAATATATGAAAAACAATAAAATAACTGTTGAGGAATCCAGTCGGATTCCTCCAACCTGTCTCCCTGCATCCACAAATGTTACACAATATGATTATCATCACTTTCAGTTCAATATAAATTATTCTGATAGCAGAATCAATATATAAATATTTAACGGTTTATATATATATATAATTTTCACTAACTGACTAGCAGTTCAATCAATCAACCAACACACAGAAATCAACAGATGATTAACAGTTCTAAAAATACATTATAAAAATATAACTGTTCAGAGTTGGTGAGTTTTACTCACATTGGACTGTTATCGTTAAAAACGATTAACTGTCTTTGATTCAGACGGACAATTTGTTTTGCCATAAATTGTAACGAGCTCTGTTTCTCTCCCGGTCAGTCTCATTGTGTTGCTCCCGTCCATACGATCCCGACGGATCTTATTTCGCTGAATTCCGTTAATATATGAGAAAGATATAGCTTTTACAATTTCATATACTATTTTAAATCGAATAAAACTTAACTTATTTTCCATTGGGCTTATTCCTTCTGGCCCATCAAAACCCATACCCGCCTAAGCCTTCTCTCCTCCTCCCAGTAATACTCCGAAGTCTGCTCCTTAAAAAATCGAAACCATGGTCGTGTTTTTCCCAACCAAATGCTCCCCCATCTCATCGTTAAAACTCAAACACATAATACCATCTTATTCCTCATCAAAATCGCTACAAATCCATACCCCAGACATTCAGTTCGATGCACCCTACCCTGAAGCGATTCCAGCCCTCCACGATGATGAACAGTACACCTTATTACCCAAAAAGCATCGAACTTCCTCAAAATCACCACCCAGATGCTATACACCTCGGTAAATCCAAATACAACCTCAAAATTGATCATTGATGACCCTACACCTCCCCACGGCGAATCCTAGTTCCGTTGGAAAAAATCGAGCAACCCAGGCTCGCGTCGCACATCTCAAAACAGGCATCACCCTGAAGCTCCTTCAACGCTGAATCCATCTACATACGTTTCCTAATTTATAGGATTTGCTTTGGTTTTATTTTGATTTTCTTTGCTCGAGAATTTTTGCTGAGATGAAAAGTATACGGCGGAATTCTGTGTTGACTAAAGAAGAGAGTTGAATTAGGTTTTGGTGGTAAGGTGGTGTATTTATAGAGAAAGAAATTATCTAGATATTTTTATAAAAAGAATATTCTCGGCATATTCCCTTTTATATACTCGTTTTTCTTTCTAAAAATTCTCGTGATTTCATACGGTACCTAAAAATCACCAAACTGGACATGTAGCTAGAGTTTGACATTACGGTCCTAACGAAACTGGTTTCGTCGAATTCCGACTCCGTATGCTCACACAGCGTATTTTTAACTGTCAAAATACTGACTGTTTTTCCCTCTAAAAATCCGTACGACCACACAATGACTCTAAAAATCACAGAAACTGGCATCTACCAATAATTTGACATTGCGGATCCAACAAAATTAGTTTCGTCGAATTCCGACTTCGTTTGCAAAACCGGCTATTTTTAAAGCTCTGGATGACCCATTAAATATATAAATATAATTAAATTAAATATTTAAAATTAAATATTATCGTCTATATTCACAGTGGAATACAATACAGCTCCAATATATCTCTAACTAAATTTACAGCTTGATATTTCAGATTTTTAGATTTATCGATATTCAATTTATATCGAAAATCCTTTTATAACGTAAATAAAGCGTCGCAAATCAGAAAGGAATCCCACAGCGACTTTTCTTAAATTTGATTTGGACATAAATCAAAATCTACACGACGAAATCCCGATTTTTCTCTTCCACCAGAAAGATATACTCCACCAGCTCCAAACGTTTCTTGTTTCACAGAAATCTGGCTTAAAACGAATCCTGTACATTCAGTTGAAGTTCAAATCGCCAAATCGCAAACTGTAGCGCCATTTCAAGCTCGATTTTAATTATAATATAATTATACGTTCGAAACTGACGTCAATTGAATATATTCGTCAATATAATTCAACTCTAAGCTGAATTAAATCTAAGGGACGACCCCGTTCACAGAATATTGTGATTCCCAATATTTTTGATTATTTCTGAATTAAATATATTATTTAATTATTTAATTTAATTAAATATTCCATATTATTCAATTAAACCTCTATTTAATTCACTACATCAAGATATATATAATTAAATAAATTAATTATAATACCCCTGACAATGCGGGTCATTACATTCTTCCCCACTTAAAATAATTCCGTCCTCGAAATTGCTAAGTTAGAGGACGACCCTATCTATTGGAATTCCTAAGATTTGTTTACCCCTTATTTCTGATTTCAACTGAACCAATTAATATCGATTAAAATATTAATTCCTTCCGACTAACTTCATTTTATTGCAGCGGAAACATGTTTATTACATCACAAAAACCATAAATCAGAGTCAAGTACAATATCCATCTTGATCAAATAAAGTACATAATCCCATTACATAAATAGCCATAAAAAAAGATAACAAGCTGGACTTTACTTCAACGGTCCAAGCTTTCCTAAGAGATGAAGCAATCCAATCAAACTCCACAAGAGTTAGGTCCAACCTGAGGACCTGGAGGGGGAAAAAGGATAGAAATAGAGGGGGTCAGACATAAAGTCTGGCAAGCATGGTAATTCTAACAATACTATTATCAAAATAACTAGACTAAGGCATAAGCTGGAAGACAAGTAAATGTCTATGAACTATTAGGTATGGGATGAGCAGATAATGATAATAACGTTAAAGGCACACCTAATTACTAACGAATGATTACTACACTGCACTGCACATTACTACACTACACCGCACCAGTCACCCTAAAGGTTGATCCCACTTGCTTCACGCAGAAACTTTATAAATAGCCTTGCGTACCCCTAGCTGACTACATAGGTGCCGTCTGCCCCTATCTCAACTAGGTGTACCCCACTATCCACTTTCGATCGGCTCCCTACTCGTAGATACCCGTGCTGGCCCCACAGTGGGGTGTATCACTCCCCTAAAGTGGCAACCCAATACAACTTGAGAATGCACGGCTTATACCTACACGATGCAACAACGTCTTATCTACCAGCCCGGGTCCACACACGCATATGAAACCCGTTGGACTTGCGTTGCCACCGCTCCCCGTTTTGGCCTCTTACAGTCAAACCCAGCATGCGTATCCCGTCCTCGACTTGGGTCGAGCCCACAAAGATACGTTTGGGATACTGGTCGAAATGGGCCCCCACAAGCTACCCACCTAAGCTTGTCACTACTAGTATATCCCACTTAACCCTCTTAGTCATGTTCATTTACATGTGTGTTTGGTTAAGTCTTACTAATCGTATTTCACATGCCACTAAGGGCACCCCCTAGATTCCTCGTGCCACCCAAGGCACCTACTTAACCCCCATGTCCCACTTTACATGTTTATCTAGTTATGTATTTCTTAATTCATTCATGCCATAACCTCATAAAGACCTCTCACATTAGACTGGCATTTATGGCAGCTGGATTTGCCGGGCGGGTCCGGGCAGTCTTACACCATAAAAGAGTCTAACCTCGTGTCTTTACAACTGTTATGCTTTAGTTTAGGCCTAGGAACTCTCACATTGGGCTGACATTTGTGACCACTGGATTTGCCGGGCGGGTCCGGGCAGGTTTACGTCACAAACGAGTCCAACCTCGTGTCCTAAGCATTGATTAACACTTATAATCTTTTACCCCAGTTTTAATAATTCCCTAAAGTAAATTATTAATTACTTCCAATTTTAGTGATGTCCATAATTGACTCAATTATGGCCATCCACTTGTGGCATGCAAAATCATATCAATTGCACCCCAACTTTTTAATATTAAATCCTTAATATTACCCCTACCCCACGTTTATACGTTCGCTTATTCAACGCATAATATAGGCTAGACTTGAATAGTCTAACACATAGCACAAAGATAAATTATCACAATATATAGACAATGTTTGCGAACAAATTCTACAATTGTAAACAACAGTAAAATCCGTTCGGTTTTCCTAAACAACAAGGATTGTTGTAGAGGGTGTCGAACTCTGGGACCAAAAATATTTTAATTAATAAATCCAATCAAGTTATCCCTAACTTTTGATTGGTGGAAAACAAAGAAAATAGCAGAAATTAAATAAAAGAGAGTTTTAACAATAAGTGAAAGCAATTAGGGGATAATGACATAGATCAGAGTCATAATCATCAATAGCCAAAAGATTAACCAGATCTAATACATGTTTCTGTCACAAACATGAATCAACGATAATAGGTTTTTAGAAACAAATATGTAAATAACGACAAGCATAGCCTATGCAGGAGCTCAGCTCTACAACCATAGACTATCAGGACAGATTCATTAATTAATTTCTAAAACCCTAAAATTAGATCTAGATCTGATAAACGTTAGATTGAACACGAATATATCCTGTGAAGGAGCATAGCTCTTAAACGACACAAAATATGAAGGTTCGGATCTAACCCTTAATTCAGATCCAGGTCTACATGTATACAGTCCTCATCTTTTGGCTATGTGATTCATATGAATCATACTATCAGCGTCATCACCCCCTAATCAAAGGGGATTAGCTAGACATAGCTAAAGAAGAAGAGAAAAAGAAAATAAATAACATGAACATAAATAAAATAAACAAAAAGTAAAAAGAAAGGGAGAGAATGATTTTATTCCAAGAAGAGAATTACAGAATAAAACCTAATGTCTTCCTTACAAGACTAAGATACAATGTATTTATAACTGATATGACAAAGGCTAGCTAGCTAATTACATAATGTGGGACTAAAGAAATAACCCAAATAACACATAAGCCAGTGTGAACGCAGCTTTAGAGTGAGTGGTCTAGCAAATAGGCTAGTGTGAACGCAACATGAGTAAGAGGCCTTCCAAATGAGCTAATGTGAATGCAGTTTGAGTCTTTATTGAGCCAAATCTTCTTAACTGAAATATAATTGCAACTGTTCTTCAAGCTTTAGACTCTTCAAGCTTTAGCAATTTTAAACTTCACTCTTTTTAAGCAAATTCTTCATGCTTTATCCATCAAATGCTCTAAACCATGCTTCTTGTCAACAATCTGAAAATACAGCTATAAATACAAAATATCAATTATTTTAAAGGAAAAATAAGATAAATAAGCGGATAAAATATACACATTTACGTGTATATAAATACCCCCACACTTATCTTTTTATTCGTCCTCGAATAAACTAAACTAAGATATGTCACACTTTCGTAGGAAACACGATTGCATTTAGCGTATGCAACAAGCCGTTAAACCTCTGGGTGTCCCCAGTAGGACGAGTGTTGTCTCGTGAGGGTTTTCAGCGGATACTACCCACAAAATCCAAAGCGTCTTATGTACGCGGATGTGAGTTATGCATAGATGAAGGAAAATAATTTTGCACCACCGTAACTGTAATGTACTGGATGTGAGTTATGCATAGATGAAGGAAAATTTTGTAAGTTCTAAAAAATATTATAGATGAGAGGGAAAGTGTATTAGTTGAACTTCAAGCTACAAAAGATAAAGTAATACTAAGGCACATATAGACATTTTGTTTCCTTTCATCTCCTCTACTACAATCCTCGCTTCCAAGTACGGTGTGGTGGATATGGATGGAATGGAAATGAATGCTTTATAGTCAAGAATGATGAATGACTATTTTATTCTGAGAGACTCTCTCTTTATTTCATTTTTTTCTTCTTTTTCTTTCTTTCTCTCTTTTTTTTTCTTTTTTCTTTTTCACATATTTTTTTTCTTCATATTTGCATGATGAATGATGAGTGGAAATGGAATGGAATGACACCATATTTTATTTCATTTGATTCCTCCTCTACTAAACCAACACTTCATGAAAGGAAAGTTTTGTGCCCTAGTTACTCTACTTCTATAACCTTAATTCAACACACAAGTCTGGATTGTTGTTATACAAAAAGCTGAAAGGAATGATAAGCAAAGTTTCGTAAGATAGATAACCCATATATAATAAGATGTGGTATATGGTTATCCTACCTTAAAACAAGATCGGAGTGGGTGGTGTAATATTGGTATAAAAAGTGACGTTTTTGACCTTTAAACAAGGTTCTTGAGTATACCAATATAAGATAAACTTGTCGAAACATGGATGTAAATCGACTAAAACTTGGGTTTGAATAATGTGGGGTATCGAAGAAGAACGCTACAATGAGTCATTTCTCCTTAATTGGGCCAAGTGGATTTTAGAACTTACGATTTTGAAAATTTGAGTAGAAAAGAAAATATTATGCATGAAAACTAACTCAGAAAATCCAACAAATGTAGGTGCAAAATCCTTTTATTTCATGATTTTTTTTTTTTTTGATTATTTTTACTTGCACATTCTAACATGTATAACAAAGGTTGACACGCTTACTCCAGAACACGACTAACGTCTGCACAGTCTCAAGCTAGCATCTTAAAAAGACACATTACGATTCAATGAATAAATAATGTTCATTCCCATCACCCAACAATTCAACTTATCAAACAAGAACCAAGGTGTTATTTATGAATTTAAGTTAATCCTTGTTCAATGAATGACCTACTTCATAAAATTTGATTGCTGATGTAATGTAAATTCCCCCCACACTTGAGTGTGACAGTGTCCTCACAGTCTTAATCAGACAAAAACAAATAAGAGAATATTTATGTATGTACAAAAGAGGGTTAGTGCGTCTTACCGAATGTAATGTGGCTCATGGAGGACCATAGCTCTTCCTCTTGGTTGGTTATTGGTTCCAAGTAAGGTTTAAGGCGTTGACCATTGACCTTAAAGGATGATCCATCAGTTGGATTCTCAATTTCTACCGCACCATACGGAAAAACGGTCCGTACAGTGTAAGGTCCTGTCCATCTAGATTTTAGCTTACCCGGAAATAGATGCAGTTTTGAGTCATACAAGAGAACTTTTTGTCCTGGCATGAAAGTTTTACGTAAAATCGATTTATCATGAAAAACTTTTGTTCTGTCCTTGTAAATTCGATCATTTTCATAGGCATCGTTTCTAATTTCATCAAGTTCATTAAGTTGAAGCTTCCTATGTTCACCTGCTTGCTCTAAATCAAGATTCAAAGTTTTTATTGCCTATAACGCCCTATGTTCTAGTTCAACTGCAAGTGACATGGTTTACCAAAAATCAACCGATAAGGGGACATACCCAAGTTTGTTTTGAAAGCGGTGCGGTAAGCCCAAAGAGCGTTGGTTAACTTTTGAGACCAATCTTTACGATTTCGATTCACGGTTTTCTCAAGGATTTGTTTAATCTGCCTATTCGATACTTCAACTTGCCCACAAGTTTGAGGGTGATAAGGAGTGGATAACTTGTGGGTTATCGAATACTTTCTCATGAGAGCTTCAAAAGAACGATTACAGAAGTGTGTACCATTATCACTGATTATTGTGCGAGGTGTGCCAAACCTAGAAAAGATGTTTTCTTTCAAGAAGCGCACAACAACCTTGTTATCGTTTGTTTTGCATGGTACAGCTTTGACCCATTTGGAAAAATAATCGACAGCTAAGAGAATGTAAAGGTTCCCAAAAGAATTAGGGAAGGGTCCCATGAAGTCTATACCCCACACATCAAAAATTTCGACCTCTAGAATGGGGTTTAGGGGCACCATATTCCGTTTAGAAATTTTCCCCAAGAATTAACATCGATCACAAGTTTTGCAAAATTCGTACGAGTCTTTGAAAAGGTTCGGCCAGAAAAACCCGATTGGAGAACCTTTTCGGCTGTCTTTTTGGGACCGAAGTGACCACCGCATGCTTGGTCATGACAGAAAGAGAGGACACTGAATTTCAGTGTCAGGAACACATCTTCGAATGATTTGGTCGGGACAATACTTGAAAAGATAGGGGTCGTCCCAATAAAAATGTTTCACTTGAGAAAAGAATTTGTGTTTATCCTGCTTAGACCAAAAAGAAGGGGTCTGCTTGGTGACTAAGTAGTTGACAATGTCAGCAAACCAAGGATCAGCGGATAGAGAAAACAGCTGTTCATCGGGGAAATTCTCGTTGATCAGAAGAGAAGAAGACAGGGCATTTGGAAGACGAGACAAGTGGTCCGCAATAACGTTGTTGGATCCTTTTTTATCCTTAATGGTAAGGTCAAATTCTTGAAGTAGAAGGATCCAACGAATGAGACGAGCCTTAGCATCCTTTTTAAAGAAAAGGTACCTAAGTGCGGAATGATCGGTATAAACCGTGATGTGTGAGCCAACTAGATAAGGTCTGAATTTTTCTAGAGCAAAGACAACTGCCAAGAGTTCTTTTTCAGTGGTCGTATAATTAATTTGGGCATCATTCAAAGTCTTACTCGCATAGTAAATGACATGAAGAATCTTATCGATGCGTTGTCCTAAAACAGCGCCAACAGCGAAATTCGAGGCATCACACATGATTTCAAAAGGAAGCTTCCAGTTGGGAGAGCAGATGAACGGAGCAGAGACAAGTTCATTTTTAAGATGCTCAAAAGATGAAATGCAATCAGAATTGAAGTCGAAAGGAACATCCTTACCAAGAAGATTGGTTAAAGGTCGAGTGATTTTGCTGAAATCTTTTATAAAGCGACGGTAAAAACCAGCATGACCTAAAAAGGATCGGATGTCCTTAACGGACTTGGGAAAGGGAAGATTAGAAATAATTTCAATCTTGGCTTTGTCAACTTCAATTCCTTTGTTAGAGATGACATGTCCTAAAACAATGCCATGTTTGACCATGAAGTGACACTTTTCCCAATTAAGCGTTAGGTGTTTATCTTTACAACGATTAAGGACAAGATCAAGATGATGTAAACACTCAGTGTACGAGTCCCCAAAGATGGAAAAGTCATGCATGAAAACTTCCAAAAATCGCTCGATCATATCAAAAAAAATGCTAATCATGCACCTCTGGAAGGTTGCAGGTGCATTACAGAGACCAAAAGGCATACGACGGTACGCAAATGTACCGAAGGGACAAGCGAAAGTGGTTTTCTCTTGGTCCTCAGGAGCGATAGGAATTTGATTATAGCCCGAGTACCCGTCAAGGAAACAATAGTACTCGTGACCGGCTAGTCGTTCTAACATTTGATCCATAAATGGCAGAGGGAAATGATCTTTACGTGTTGCAGCGTTAAGTTTCCTATAGTCAATGCAAACACGCCAACCGGTCTGGGTGCGGGTTGGGATAAGCTCGTTAGCTTCATTTTGGATCACGGTAATCCCTGATTTCTTAGGTACGACATGAATCGGACTAACCCATTGACTATCAGAAATCGGGTAGATGATTCCATTGTCAAGGCATTTAAGGATTTCAGCACGAACTGCTTCTTTCATGATAGGGTTTAATCGACGCTGGGGATCACGAGTAGGTTTGGCATCATCTATAAGGTGGATTCGATGTTGGACAATCGAAGGACTAATCCCCTTAATATCAGCCATAGACCAACCAATTGTCTCCTTATTTTTCTTAAGAATAGGAAGGAGCAATTGTTCCTGCTCTAAAGTAAGGTCAGAAGCGATGATGACAGGAAAAGTTTCATTGTCTCCTAAGTAAGCATACTTAAGATGACTGGGCAGCACTTTGAGGTTAGATTTTGGGGGTGACTCAACCGAAGAAATTGGTTGAGGGATAGACTCATTTGTGAGAGGCTCGACAGGAATCGAATCAGAGACATTTTCGGGAGTGTCTTGAAATAAGGTTTCGTAATTCGATTCAATTTCGTTATTCAGATGGTCGAGCTCAGATTCATTATCGTGGATAGCATGGATTTCAGAAAACTGGTCCACATAAGAGTTAGGAGAGTTTTCAGTTCTGAAGATGTTTAGCTCGACAGTCATGTTACCGAAAGAAAGTTTCATAGACCCATTTCTACAATTGATGAGAGCATTAGAGGTTGCTAAGAAGGGTCGTCCTAGAATCAAAGGGATCTGGTTTGCAGGATTGCTAACCTGTTGAGTTTCTAAGACAATGAAATCAACTGGAAAGATGAATTCGCCAATTTTGATCAACACATCCTCAATTTCGCCCACAGGTTTCTTAATTGAACGGTCAGCAAGCTGAAGGGTAACCTTGGTGGGCTTCAGTTCTCCTAGCCCTAATTGGCGATAGACGGAATATGGAAGCAAGTTAACACTAGCACCTAAGTCTAGCAGGCATCTATCGATTTTCTTGTCCCCAATAGTACATGATATTGTAGGGCAGCCAGGATCTTTGTATTTCACTGGCATTGATTGGGACAAGACTTCGCTTGGAGTTGCCGCTAGAAACACTTTCTTAGGTACATGTGTATGACGTTTCTGAGTGCACATATCTTTTAGAAATTTTGCGTATTGTGGAACTTGTTGTATAATATCTAAAAGAGGAATGTTCACTTTAACTTGCTTAAATATTTCAAGGATTTTTTCTAGCTGATCCGTCTTTTTCCTAGGTCGGAGTCTATGAGGAAATGGAGCAGACAACTCAGTAGGTTAGGCTACTTGAGTTTGAGGATGGTCCTTGTCAGAAATTGGCTCAATGTTTTGATCTGAGTTGGTCGAATTTTCGGTTGGGTTTGGAAGATCGTCCGGTAAAGCATTTGGGTTAACCACATGGTTGTCAATCTTTTTTCCAGATCTAAGAGTCGTGACCGCATTAAGTGACTAACGTTTGAATCTTGAATGATGTGAATTTGGTTGGAGTTAGGATTTTGACGGTTGGGGTTTGGAATGGATTGACTCGGGAAAGTACCTCTTTCTCGTTCGCTTATGGAAGTGGCTAACTTACTCATTTGCATTTCAAGTTTAGCGATCGATTGACTTGTGTTTTGCATGTGCGAAGTCAATAAATTTTGAAGATTGGTATTCGAGTGGAGATTTTGGGTCGTCGCTTTAGTCAATTCTTCGAGAGTTTTCTCAAGTGATGTCAATCGTTTATCATCTTGGGGAACAAAAGATTGTTGCGCTTGATTTTGAGACGGTGGCGCAGGGTTTTGGAATTGAGTTTGTTGAAAGGGAGGTTTCGAAGGATTATTCGAAAATGATTGAAAAGGAGGTCGAACCGCATTCAAATTTGCATTGTTTTGGGTTCAAGAGAAGTTAGGATGGTTTCTCCAACCTGGATCGTATGTTGGGGAGAATGGGTCGTTCCTAGCTTTGTTAAATGCGTTGAGTTGTTCCAATGAATGTGGGCATTGATCAGCTATGTGGTTAGGATCGTTACATTTGTAACATGAGATCTGAGACGCTTGAGCTTGATTTATTTGCGTTGATGAAAGGACATTATCGAATTTGGATATCATCGCGTCTATTTTTGCTTCTAAGGCAACTGATGATCCTACCGAATGGGCGTTAGATCGGGAATAAATCGATTTCTCGTTAGATCTTTCCCATTGAGCTGATTTTTCGGCCAAATTTTCGAGAAATTGCCAAGCGGCATTGTGATCTTGGGCTAGAAAATTTCCTTGGCACATCGATTCGAGCATAGTTCGAGAGTTATTTTCAAGTCCATCGTATAAAATTTGACAAAGAGTCCATTTTTCGAAATTATGATGTGGACATTTGACTAGAAGCTCTTTAAATCTTTCAAAATATTTTGCAAAGGATTCACCCCCAAATTGACGAAAATTGACGATTTCATTTCGAATTTTGGATGTTTTTTCCAGAGGGTAAAATTTCTTTAGAAAAATGTTTACAAATTCACCCCAAGTTCCAATTGTATTTGAAGGCAGGCTATACAACCATTTCTCAGCATAATCGGTAAGTGCAAATGGAATTAACCTAAGTTTGATTCCATCATCACTTAATTGTTGAAATTTCATGGTTGCACAAACTTGTTCAAATTTGGTCAAGAAAATATACGGATCATCACATTCTAAATTGCCGAACTTTGGAAGAGTATTTATGTGATTCAAATGAATTTCAAAGTGGTTACCCGTTGGGGCGGGCAATATGATGCAAGAAGGAATAGAAACTCGATCGGGGAAGTATCTATCCATAAGAGATCGAGGGGGATTTTCTTCGGCCATGGTTAAAGGACTGTTTGTTCGAACTAGACGATTATCTGAAGGATCACGAGTCCAATGACACATGCACTAGCGAGAAGAATAAGGGAAGACGAGAAAAAACAAATTTGAGCGAGTTTTTTTTTTAAATTTACAATTTCTAGAATTATATAATGACGGTTTGATTTATTTCAACAAAATACTTCTCGGCCAGTTAATGGACAGGAGTTATCGGTGCACCAGGAATCACCCTAGCAATGCAGCCGAAGGTTTAAGTACCTTCAGAGGAACAAACGATATAATATTTACGAATCACCGTAATATTTATAAACAGTTATTACTCTGCCGTAGTCTAGACACAGAGAAATAATCCGTTAAAACTAAACCAAATTGTCAAAATATAATGAAGTCCTTAGAAAATAAAAACAAAACTAAGATGAATGCAATATTTTTTTTAATGTTTTAATCAGTCACAGAATGAACAGTCACAGAACAGTCAATTGCAGAGATAAATAAAAAAAACAGAATTTTTTTACAAGCAAGCCGATGCCCTGTAGAAGAGTTTTACAAGCAATCTCTATATATATTTTTATTTGCAGCAGCGGTCCCTGTAGAGATAGAAAATACTCACCTTGATCGGTAGTCCGTCCAGTGCAATTGGGTAGCGCTAGCGCATTCACACCCCACTTGGTGTGCAACCGCTCGAACACTGAATAGTCCGCTGCTTTTTATTGTTGTCCCCTCCTATTAACTGCTTGACTGCGCTGCGGCACGGGTTCGGGCTCCTGTACCTGTTTTTTTTTATGACCACGGTACCTGTTTTCGAATTTTTTTTTTTTTTTTTTTTGATGAGAAGAGAACAAAAATGAAAAGAGGGGATGACAAAGCGAAAGACCAAAGTAAGAAAAAATAAAAAAATTCAGAAGAAATCGGCCTCTCAAAATAAAAAAATAAAAACTTCAGAAGAAAGAAAGAGACCAAGGTCTGAAATTACCCAAAAATAATAATTTATAGTAAGCTTATGAATCAGGCTTCGGTTTGCAAGAAGCAGGAAGCGATGGAGGCTATTGGGTATTTACGTTTGGGTTTCAGCCGTGTTCGATTTGGGGTGGATTTATGGCGCTAGGGTTTGCGTTGAGGAGAGGTGCGTGTAGGAGGGTTGTTTGAAGAGGACCCGCAAGGAAGGACTGGGGATAGTTTATGTGATTGGAGTTATGTTGGGTTAAAGTTGCGGTTTCAGGTTTGTGGGTACTTGGCGGAGATCTGAGGGTGGTTGGCCTAGCGAGTTGCTGATCGAAGAGTTGGAGGAAGAGGGGTGGTTGTATAGGAGAGAATTGGTTTTTTTTTAATAGAACTGGTGGTTTGATGAAATGGATGGACTGAGGAAAATGTGATGGCCAATGAAATGGTTGGCACTAAGGCATAAACTAGGCTGGTGTAAGATGAGGAGATGGCAAGAGGATGATGAAGACGTGGTAGTGTATTTAAATGGTGACAGTCTATTCAGGTTGAATAGGTGTTTTGATGGCAGATAGAGGTTGATCTGTTAGAGCGGTGGTGTTTAGCGTGTGCCAAATGGACAGGGGGCAGTTTGTTTGAATTGGTGATATGGTTTGAAAATGGAAGCGAATATTGAAAGGAAAGGGGTGACTGGAAAGGCAGAGAAAGGAGGATGGTGTTTTGCAGTGTTAACAGTGATGTCGATCTAGAAAGTTTGAAGGTGAAGTTTGTATATGATGTTTGCTGCTGAGTTTTGCGTTGAACTGCGTTCGTCGAGGATGACAATATGGATGTGGTGAAAGAGTATTACAGTGGAATGAGGTATTATGTAGAAGCGAATGAAAAGAAAAATGGAAAAAAATCAAAAGAGAGTTGACAAGATTTTTTTTTTGTAGAAATAAATTGTAAATAAAAGGAAAGAGATTAAAAAAAAAGAAATAGAAATTGAAAAAGGAAAATAAATTGAAAACAACAATTGGCAAGTGTTTGACAGAAAAAAGTGGCAAGATCAAACAAGAAAAAAAAATCAAGCAGGAGAGAGAAACAAGGATTGCAAAAAGATTTTTTATTTATTTATGAAATTTGTAAAAAAGAGATTGTTTGTAGAAGATTGGATAGGAATAAATGCAAGAAAGGAAAGAAATCAAAGAAAATTTGGCATTTTTTTTTTCTTTTCGTAGGAAGATTACAGTGTCATTGACTAACACCAAATCAAGCCAATCAAGAATCTATTTTTCTACCTATACTAGAAAAGAAAAGGAAACAAAATAAAATAAAAATATTTTTGTGCTTTTTTTTTCTAGAAAAAAAATAAGAAAAACTAAAATTATAACCCGAAGGATTTGAAATTAAAAATAATTTTGATCCCCGGCAACGGCGCTAAAATTTGTTTGCGAACAAATTCTACAATTGTAAACAACTGTAAAATCCGTTCGGTTTTCCTAAACAACAAGGATTGTTGTAGAGGGTGTCGAACTCTGGGACCAAAAATATTTTAATTAATAAATCCAATCAAGTTATCCCTAACTTTTGATTGGTGGAAAACAAAGAAAATAGCAGAAATTAAATAAAAGAGAGTTTTAACAATAAGTGAAAGCAATTAGGGGATAATGACATAGATCAGGTTCATAATCATCAATAGCCAAAAGATTAACCAGATCTAATACATGTTTCTGTCACAAACATGAATCAACGATAATAGGTTTTTAGAAACAAATATGTAAATAACGACAAGCATAGCCTATGCAGGAGCTCAGCTCTACAACCATAGACTATCAGGACAGATTCATTAATTAATTTCTAAAACCCTAAAATTAGATCTAGATCTGATAAACGTTAGATTGAACACGAATATATCCTGTGAAGGAGCATAGCTCTTAAACGACACAAAATATGAAGGTTCAGATCTAACCCTTAATTCAGATCCAGATCTACATGTATACAGTCCTCATCTTTTGGCTATGTGATTCATATTGAATCATACTATCAGCGTCATCACCCCCTAATCAAAGGGGATTAGCTAGACATAGCTAAAGAAGAAGAGAAAAAGAAAATAAATAACATGAACATAAATAAAATAAACAAAAAGTAAAAAGAAAGGGAGAGAATGATTTTATTCCAAGAAGAGAATTACAGAATAAAACCTAATGTCTTCCTTACAAGACTAAGATACAATGTATTTATAGCTGATATGACAAAGGCTAGCTAGCTAATTACATAATGTGGGACTAAAGAAATAACCCAAATAACACATAAGCCAGTGTGAACGCAGCTTTAGAGTGAGTGGTCTAGCAAATAGGCTAGTGTGAACGCAACATGAGTAAGATGCCTTCTAAATGAGCTAATGTGAATGCAGTTTGAGTCTTTATTGAGCCAAATCTTCTTAACTGAAATATAATTGCAACCGTTCTTCAAGCTTTAGACTCTTCAAGCTTTAGCAATTTTAAACTTCACTCTTTTTAAGCAAATTCTTCATGCTTTATCCATCAAATGCTCTAAACCATGCTTCTTGCCAACAATCTGAAAATACAGCTATAAATACAAAGTATCAATTATTTTAAAGGGAAAATAAGATAAATAAGCGGATAAAATATACACATTTACGTGTATATCAGACAATTAAAATAAATCTAATCATAATAGGGGTGAAACTTGCATAAACTACACATGTTAAGGATCAAAAGGTGTCAACTTGTTAAATGTATCAATTTACATGATATGATCATAGCCCAAATCTATACATAAACTTGCATATGGGGTTTTTAAGCAACATAATGATGGTGTGAACTAGCATAGGATATCACATATGTCATAGCATAATTCTAGATGGCATAATAGATGTCATGGCATATGTTCATAGCTTTTCTAATCAATCTAACTTGCATATGTAACTTGTCATATAGATCAACATAGCCCAAACATGATGATTTAATTAATATGAACTAACTAGCATAGATGGTAACATCATGGCCTTTTTAACATGTATGATTTATCACAACTTAGCATAGAAACTTTCAACATACGTAACATCACCATAGCATGATTTACAACATATAAGATATCATCATCACATAACATTGGATTTACAATATTCATGATAGCAAAAGGGGTTTACAACAACATATATGATAATTCACATCATCTACTCATAATCCATTCATAACTCAACCTAATTAAAATGATAATAATCTTGTTAAGATCATCATACTCACAATTTAGAGAAGAAAAGAGAGTTTTGCTTTGCTTTAGGGTTGAGAGAATTAGAATTGAATTAGCTTTTCTTCCTTCTTAGTTGGCGGCGGCTCCATTGATTTCCATGGCGACGGTATGACGGTAACTATTCTATTTTTCTTATGAATTAGGGTGAGAGACTACCTAGGTATTTATAGAGTTAGGATTTATTTTAGACCATCAGATCAACTCAGCACTAATCCTAGACAACCAGATTAGGTCAGAAACCCTAATGGGTCATTAACCCATTAAAAACAGGTCAGCCAAAACCCTAGCCGCCAGACCAGGTCGACACCCAGGTCGACTGCGCAGTCGACCTGGTCCCTGGGGTGTCGACTGCCCAGTCGACTAACCCTGGGGTGTCGACTGCCCAGTCGACTCCCCAGTCGACCTGGGGTGCTGGGCGGGAAATTTCCCGCCTAGCCTGTTTGACTTCGAATTTTGAATTCTAAATTTCTTGCTAGCTGTTTTAAATTTTCAGAAACTTCCGATGGCCATAACTTCTTCATACGAAGTCCAAATCACGCAAACTCAGACTTTATTTCAACTAGAATTCCGAGACGAACACAATGGCGCAACCCATTTCCCACAATTCTCACGTCTGAAATTAGTTATTCTTTAATTTTTGAATATTAATATTATCTGAATTACGGGGTGTTACATTCTCCCCTCCTTAATGGATTTCGTCCCCGAAATCTTCTAGTTAAGAAGAATGTATGTCCTAACATCCAATCGTCCATCTACTCAACCATCAAACACAGGCATCCATTCTCCTTATAGACTTCTAATGCTTTCATGTTTAAATGCACAGTGTGTGTATATGACCGTATCTAATGCAAAATCAGGCGGTCCACTGATTCAGTTGACCTCCTTAATGCAAATCATGATAGTGCCATGCGTCCATTATGTATGCAAAAGTTCCTTAATGCTACATACTATCTCTATATGCGTGCACAATCATCATCTGCATATGATAAAAAATCATCATACATCCATTTTACTAAATACATCCATTTATAAGCAATATGAAGTGACTGAGCCGATCTAGTGCCTAATAGTGTGTGTATATGCGTCCACGAGCAATCACTAGCAAACACTTGCATCCACCATACATAACATGTCTCAAACACTTGTTTCAACCATAGAATTATCCTAACTAAAGGTCAAAGATACTAGCGAGAGGATATACTAAAGATAAGATAAGTACAAGCTAAGCGATAAAGGAGAAATTAAAAGACATACCCTCAAAAAGAAAAGGGTATCGCGAACGCATCTTCTCTTCCGTCTCCCAATTAGCGTTGCTCTCATCATCTCCCCATTGCACTTTGACTAATCTGACCTCTTGATTCCTCAACTTCTTGATCTCTGACCCAAGAATGCGCGTGGGAGCTCGTCGGATCGTCGCATCACGCTCTATCTCCACCTCTCTAAGCAAGCTCGGCTCTACCACTTCTACGGTTTCGTGCAAGCACTTCCTCAAATGTGACACATGGAATACGTCGTGTACACCAATAAGTCTCTCGAGCAACTCCACTCTATACGCCATCTGTCCAATTTTCTCCTTAATAGGAAACGGCCCTACAAACCTTGGTGCTAATTTCCCAACGAACCCAAAGCGAACAACGTTCCGTAATGGAGACACTTTGACAAAGACCATGTCCCCAACTTCAAACTCGAGATCTGTCCTCCTCTTATCCGCATAAGATTTCTGCCTATCCTGTGCTGCTTTCATCCTCCTTCAAATCAAGTCGATCTTCTCCGAAGTCTCCCTAATCATATCGGGCCCAAGTAAGATCTTATCCGTAGATTCCCACCAACATGTAGGTGAACGACAAGGTCGTCCATAAAGAGCTTCGAATGGTGCCATACCAATGCTGGACTGAAAGCTATTATTATATGTGAACTCAACCAATGGAAGATGCTCTTCCCATGTACCCCCAAAGTCTAGGATACACAGCCTCAAAAGATCCTCTAGAATGCGATTCACCCTCTCGGTCTGGCCGTCCGTCTGAGGATGATATGCGGTGCTCAAACATAACTGAGTCCCTACCGCCTCTTGTAAGCTTCTCCAAAATTCGCTAGTGAAAATAGGATCGCGGTCACTCACTATGCTAGAAGGAACATCGGGAAAACGAACTATTTCTCGGACATATACAGTAGCTAACCATGGAGCAGTCCTCTTACTTTTCACGGGAATAAAATGGGCGCTTTTAGTAAGTCTATCTACTATAACCCAAATCCCCGTATTACCCTTCCTTGATCTCCGTAATCCATCCACAAAGTTCATCGAGACACTCTCCCACTTCCATAGTGGAACCTCCAATGGGTGAAGCAACCCACCGGATTTCTTTTGCTCCGCCTTTACTTGTTGGCACACCAAGCATCTAGCGACATACTCGACCACGTCTTTCTTCATGCCGGCCCAAAAGTAAACTCTCTTCATGTCTTTGTACATCTTGTCCCCGCCGGGATGAATGGTCATCTTCGAATGATGTGCTTCATCAAGAATAGTCTTCCTTAGGTCATCGTCTTTTGGTACACAAAGTCTACTGTCCCTACGTAACCAACCCTTATCATCTAGGGTATACCTACGGAGATGGCTTGATGACTCCCCTCCTTTGAGCTTTTCTACTAACTCAACTAACTGTGGGTCGTCTCGCTGTGCCTCGCCAATTCGTCCCAAAAGCGTAGTTCTGACCTCCAAGGATGCTAGCAAACCAGGTACAAAGTCAACGGAAGGTCTAAAGTCAAACATCGAAATGAATTCTAAGCTTCGCCGCTCAACAAACAAAGGACTTAAGGATAATCTTTTTCTACTTAAGGCATCTGCCACCACGTTACCGTTGCCAGGGGTATATGCTATCTCGAAGTCGTAGGATGCTAAGAACTCCATCCACCTTTGCTTCCTTAAGTTCAAGTCCTTTTGAGGAAATAAGTATTTTAGCGATTTCTGGTCAGTGAATAATTCGAATCTCTCGCCAAGAAGATAATGACGCCAAGACTTAAGCGCGAAAACAATAGCGGCCAAGTCTAGGTCATGCGTGGGGTAATTCTTCTCATGCGCTCTCAACTGCCTTCCCCCATAGGCTAATACCCTGCCCTCTTGCATTAAGACTGCGCCTAGTCCTGTCCCACAAGCGTCAGTATAAACGGTAAACGGCTTACTCCCGTCTGGCAATACTAAGACTGGGGCTGAAGTCAAAGCTCTCTTCAAACGTTGGAACGCATCATCACAATCTACGTCCCATGTGAAAACTAGGTTCTTCTTCGTCAAGCGTGTCAATGGAGTTGATATCTTTGCGAAGTCTTTGATAAACTTCCTATAGTAGCCAGCCAACCCCAAGAAACATCTCACTTCGGTAGCATTTTTAGGGAACTTCCAATCTTGGATGGCCACCACCTTCGCGGGATCTACAGCTATCCCTTCTTTGGAAACCACGTGTCCTAAGAACCGTACTTCCTTCCTCCAAAAGTGACACTTAGAAAATTTAGCCTTAAGGTTATGCGCTCGAAGAGTCTCCAACACTTCCCTAAGATGTAGGGCATGCTCTTCTTCATCCTTAGAAAAGATCAAGATGTCATCCACAAAGACTACCATGAATTTGTTAAGGTACTCCTTAAACACCCTACTCATCAAATCAACAAAATATGCTGGGGCGTTTGTCAAACCGAAGGGCATCACTAGCCATTCATAGAAACCGTTCGGAGTCCTAAATACCAAGTGTAACACCCCACCTCCATTAAGGTCACTCATAAGGGAATGCCTTAACTTTGGTGGAGCGTTTTAGTAAACAGAACAGAAACTTTCAAGACAGATAAAACAATACTTGAAAAATTTATAACTTTATTTCAACAGAAGCTTGGTCACATCCTTTCAAATCACAATATCAGAATTCAAGTACAAAATATCATTCTTGTACAAAAGCCTTCAGAATGCATAGTTTAAAATCATAATCCCCACAGAAGAAGACAAGCCATACTTTGAGCACTGCAAGCGGAAGAAATCTGGATCTAGCTAGAGTATTCCCTTCTACAAAGCCTGGGGGGAAACGGAAGAAAGGAGGCAAAACAACAAGGGTCAGACAAAAGTCTGGCAAGTCCAGTGATTTTCTGTTATGAACAGATAATAATAACATGACATGAAAATAAAACTGGATGAGAGATAACTGTAACAGACGTAGCAGATATAACAGAAGAACAGAATGATATAAGCTATTGCTTTACACTTCTCTGCACTAATACTAGTATAACAGAATTAGGTGTCACCCTAATGTCTAAACTGAAACAGAAATGGGTACAAAATAATTTCCACGCTAGTAATGGGCCTTTACCACCCGATCAGAAACAGACAGAAGCAGAATGTAGAATAAGGTGTACACTAGTAATTGGGCCTTTACCACCTGAACAGACGGTACCACGCAGAAACAGACAGGTGTTGCCACCCAACAGAAACAGACGGTACCAACAGAAACAGACAGAACTAAGTGTACCCTAAAACCCTACCCCAAGCGATCGGCTCCCTAATACATAAATATCCTGTGTCGGCCCTATAGTAGGGTGTATCACTCCCTAAAGTGACAACCAATTGGCACAGACCTATTTACAGATGTCACGGCGTCTTACATCCTCAAAGGCAGACCGGGATCCATGCACGTACATGACCCGGTTGGAATGCACCATCAACACCCCTCGCCATTATCAGAATGAACCGCTTATAATTAGTTCAGTAAGCGTGCCCAGACCCTACCTACTGTTGGGTCAAAGTTTTGATACCAGAAAGGGTTACTGACTAATATGGGTCCCAAACAACAGATGCCACAAGTAAATTCCCTCCTAACCTTGTGTCCCCAGACTAACATATTTCAGCTTAACTTGTCTAAAAGTTTCAGACATACAAAGTTTAGATTAACTAGTTCACAGATCAGACAATCAAGTTAACAGGTTTTCAGACTAACGGATCAGATGTTCGGGTTAACAGGCTTACAGATTATCTGGTTACAGATTAACTGGTTACAGATTATCTAACTTTGTATTGGGCCTACGGATTCACGAAACGGGTTTATTAGATTCATTGGTCCAATTGGTTTAACCTTACCCAACACGTTTTAGACATCATAATTATCTCAGATTTTCATTAATTAAATATTAATGCCCAAACCTCTCACATTAGACTGACAGTTTGCGGCTACTGGTTAGGCCGGTTGGTTCCGCGCAGGTTTCTGTCGCAAACTGAGTCTAACCTCGGGTTTCAAGCACGTTATGACTAACTTCTCACATTAAAACCTATTGTTTGCGACCACTGGAATATGCCGGGCGGTTCCGGGCAGAATTACGCCGCAAACTCATTCTAACCTCGAGTTATCCATGTTTATCTTTGCAGCCAATTAATTAATGATTTACCATTTATACACACGCCCCATTATACATGTCAATTATTCATAACTATAGCCAATTCAGATTATGTCACTAGCGGACTAATTATACCAACTCAACAAATATAGCAGATAACAGATTTTTCAGATTAGGCGACTTAACGGATTTAGCAGATTAAGCAAACTAGCAGATTTAGCATTTTCAGCAGATGACAGATTTGGCAGAGGAACAGATCTAGCAGACTAGGCAGTAGAGCAGAACTAGCAGATTAAGCAATATAACATAACTAGCATATTAGGCAATGTAACAAAACTAGCAAATTAGGCAAATATAACAAATTTAATCATTTCTTAAAGTTTCACAAACATACCCTGTCTAATTATAAATCATACCGAAGTTCACATGCATAAATAATATTCTTGATTCACAATATTATCATATACCCCATGTTTGCATTAAATTTACATAGCACAGATTATGGTCATAAATTTACCATATATCATATGTTTCAATTTTTATTAAACTTGCATAGCACAGAAGATCCCTATATAAATTATACCAAATATAGCCATCGATTTCTATGCATATCATATATCCCAAAGATCCCTTACTTAGGTGTTTATTTACATTAATAGATACCCTACTCTCATGTATATCTTTATGCCTAAGCCATATTCTCTTTATCTCAAATCATATGTTCAATACAATATAACATGTCAGTCATATGTCTCAGATTTTGTTCTAGCTACAGTCCATGTTCTTTCCTCAAATCAGTCACCTATTGGTCATGCCCAATTCATGCATCATTCATTTTATTGTCCCAAACATTTTAGCGTCTGTTAATCTCTTATGAGATTGGCTCAGGCTCGTGGTAGCCTGACTATAGAACAGAAAGAGGAAAGAGATACAAAATAAGATAGATCCAATCAGAACAGAACAAATATAACCTCAGATTCAGATTTATAATTCATGTCACAATCAGAACTAACGTTTATATCGGAAAATAACTGCACTTGCCTTGATTGGATTAAAGAAAGAACTTTAATTATTGTAGAATCGTTGCAGAAGCTTTAATCTATAATTTGAATTGAGTTGCTTAGGTTGATGTTGATTAGCTTCTAGTTTTGATTCCCAAAGAGTAGCGACGCCATTTTTATTTTTATTAGAACAGAGGCAGAGAAGAAGCAGAATAGAATTGTGTGTAGAGAAGGCTAGGTCTTAGGATGTATTTATAGGTGTAGGAACCCATCTAGGCCCTCAGATTAACCCCAGAACTTATCAGGTCCGTCAAAACATGTCACAGCCTTCAAAATCGCACACACACACACACCAGGTTCGACCAGGGCTCGACCCCCAGGTCGACTGCCCAGTCGCCCTGGTTTGGGGGGGGTCGGCTGCCCAGTCGACTCCCCAGTCGACCTGGGTCCTGGGGGGTCGACTGCCCAGTCGACTCCCTGGTCGACTTGGGCCTTGTGCGGGAAAATTCCCGCCTAGCCCGCTTCTGGGTTTGAATTCGAATTTCGAATTCGAATTTCGAGCTGTTTTCAATTCTGAAATTTCCTGAAAATTCGGAGGGTCATATCTCCTTCATACGGACTCCGATTCTCGCAAATTCGGACTCGTTTTCATGCAGAATTCCGAGACGAACGCAACGGCACAACCCGTTTCCCTTGATTCTTATTTCAAAAATTAATTATCCTCTGATTTGTTACTTATACGTTTACAGAAAATACAGGGTGTTACATTCTCCCCTCCTTAAAGGATTTCATCCCCGAAATCTTCAAGTTAAGAAGAATGTGTCCTACCATCCAACATCCATCTACTCAATCATCAATCACTGGCGTCCATTGTCCTTAGAAACCTCTAATGTTGTATGAACATATGCAAAGGTGTGTGTATATGTTCCTTATCTAATGCAAAGATCAGGCGGTCCACTGATTCAGTTGACCTCCTTAATGCGAATTATGCCAGTGCCATGAGTCCAACATGTATGCAATTTTCCTATTTGATACATATCATTTCTATATGAGTGCACAACCATTCAGTCAAATGCAACATCCATGTGCTGAGTCACTCATTTTGCATCCACAAAAATTGAAAAATGCTCACACATCCATATGCAGTATGAGAGTGTTTTCGACCCGATCTAGTGCCTAGTGTGTGTATATGCATCCACGAGCAACCACTAGCAGCCACTTGCATCCACTTGCAACCATCAAACATAACATGTCTCAAACACATGTTTACACCCATTAGTTTCTACCTAAATTTCGAAGATCCGATCGATAGGATACAGTCGAATGATGGAAGCGAGTACAGATAAGACAAAGACTTGGTTCCCATTAGACATTGGTTGAGAAAATAATTCCCCTAAGTATCAACCCCGAAGACCGAAATCAACATCAGATTGACACCCAGAGGATTACCTCCTTTAGACAATGTCAAAACTGGAAAGCAAAATTATTCAAATATTTACAGACTACTGGTGTAGATCAGGTTCCCTAATGATTCTTAGGAAGCTAAGCATGATAAAATCATATCCCACAAAAACTCAGAATGTATGCATCATACTTGACGTCTAGCACAGATATCCCTCAAACCCCCAATCTAACATAAACAGATGAGTCATAACCCTTATAGGTTTGAGTCTACAACGGAATCAGAAACAATACTAGTATTAAAGTGCAGAGTATCAACTACAAAATCAAAATACCAGAATCAGAAAGAGTCTTAACTCCATAATCAGATAAAGAAATTAAACCTACTATAGGAATTTTCCTATTTCTATCCTAGCCACTAGCCTCAAGAGTGTTCGCCTGCCCTCCTTGTCCTCGTCTCTTCGGGCAGTCCCTAGTGAAGTGTCCCATCTCCCCACAGTTGAAGCAAGCGCCCTTCCTTTTTCTGCAATCCTTGTTCAGATGAGTCGAGCTTCCACAAGTAAAGCACTTTTTCCCCTTCTTATCTTCAGACTTCTCATCCTTCCTTTGCGTTTCCTTTTTGGGCCCTGCTTTCTTATTCTGTGGTTCTTCTTCTTTGTCTCTTTCGGGCCTTTGTCTTCCTCGTGCAGTAGTGCCCTGTCCACCAATCTCTCATAAGTCGCTCCCATGGGTACATGAGTCATGGCTAGGCTATGATGTGGCTCGTTCAATCCTTTAACAAAGCGGAGAGCCTTTTTATGCTGAGTGTTGACTAAATCCATTCCGAACCTAGCTAGTTGGTTGAACTGGTTGACGTATGCATTAAAATCACAAGGGTAAAAAATAAAGCTTCTGAACAGATCTAGCAGATTAGGCAAATAAATCATGCTAGTATAACATAAAAAGGCTCTCCGAAAGATTAATGTAAATAAAAAGGCAAATAACTCAGCATAAAAAGTTATTTCAGATTATTCATGTCAATTATTCATAATGATAGCCAATTACTTATGTCAATTATTCATAACTATAGCCAATTCAGATTATGTCACTAGCGGACTAATTATACCAACTCAACAGATATAGCAGATAATAGATTTTTCAGATTAGGCAACTTAACGGATTTAGCAGATTAAGCAAACTAGCAGATTTAGCATTTTCAGCAGATGAAACTTTTGGCAGAGGAACAGATCTAGCAGACTAGGCAATAGAGCAGAACTAGCAGATTAAGCAATATAACATAACTAGCAGATTAGGCAATGTAACAAAACTAGCAAATTAGGCAAATATAACAGATTTAATCATTTCTTAAAGTTTCACAAACATATCTTGCCTAATTATAAATCTTGCCTAAGTTCACATGCATAAATAATAGTCTTGATTCACAATATTATCATATACCCCATGTTTGCATTAAATTTACATAGCACGGATTATGGTCATAAATTTACCATATATTATATGTTTCAATTATTATGCTCTGATACCAAGTGTAACACCCCACCTCCGTTAAGGTCACTCACAAGGGAATGTCTTAACTTTGGTGGAGAATTTTAGTACACAGAACAGAAACTTACAAGACAGATAAAACATACTTGAAAAATTTATAACTTTATTTCAACAGAAGCTTAGTTACATCCTTTCAAATCACAATATCAGAATTCAAGTACAAAATATCAGTCTTGTACAAAAGCCTTCAGAATGCATAGTTTAAAATCATAATCCCCACAGAAGAATACAAGCCATACTTTGAGCACTACAAGCGGAAGAAATCTGGATCAAGCTAGAGTATTCCCTTCTACAAAACCTGGGGGGGAAACGGAAGAAAGGAGGCGAAACAACAAGGGTCAGACAAAAGTCTGGCAAGTCCAGTGATTTTCAGTTATGAACAGATAATAATAACATGACATGAAAATAAAACTAGATGAGAGATAACTGTAATAGATGTAGCAGATATAACAGAAGAACAGAATGATATAAGCTATTGCTTTACACTTCTCTGCACTAATACTAGTATAACAAAATTAGGTGTCACCTTAATGTCTAAAATGAAACAGAAATGGGTACAGAATAATTTCCACGCTAGTAATGGGCCTTTACCACCCGATCAGAAACAGACAGAAGCAGAATGTAGCATAAGGTGTACACTAGTAATTGGGCCTTTACCACCCGAACAGACGGTACCACGCAGAAACAGACAGATGTTGCCACCCAACAGAAACAGACGGTACCAACAGAAACAGACAGAACTAAGTGTACACTAAAACCCTACCCCAAGCGATCGGCTCCCTAATACATAAATATCCTGTGTCGGCCCACACTAGGGTGTATCACTCCCTAAAGTGACAACCAATTGGCATAGACCTATATACAGATGTCACGGCGTCTTACATCCTCAGAGGCAGACCGGGATCCATGCACGCACATGACCCGGTTGGAACGCACCATTAGCACCCCTCGCCATTATCAGAATGAACCGTTATAATTAGTTCAGTAAGCGTGCCCGGACCCTACCTACTGTTGGGTCAAAGTTTTGATTCCAGAAAGGGATACTGACAAATATGGGTCCCAAACAGTAGATGACACAAGTAAATTCCCTCCTAACCTTGTGTCCCCAGACTAACAGATTTCAGCTTAACTTGTCTACAAGTTTCAGACATACAAAGTTTAGATTAACTAGTTCACAGATCAGACAATCAAGTTAACAGGTTTTTAGACTAACGGATCAGATGTTCGGGTTAACAGGCTTACAGATTAACTGGTTACAGATTAACACACTTACAGATTATCTAATTTTGTATTGGGCCTATGGATTCACGAAACGGGTTTATCAGATTCATTGGTCCAATTGGTTTAACCTTACCCAACACGTTTTAGACATCATAATTATCTCAGATCTTCATTAATTAAATATTAATGCCAAAACCTCTCACATTAGACTGACAGTTTGCGGCTACTGGTTAGGCCGGTTGGTTCCGGGCAGGTTTCTGTCGCAAACTGAGTCTAACCTCGGGTTTCAAGTACGTTATGACTAACTTCTCACATTAGAACCTATTGTTTGCGACCACTGGAATATGTCGGGCGGTTCCGGGCAGAATTACGCCGCAAACTCATTCTAACCTCGAGTTAGCCATGTTTATCTTTGCAGCCAATTAATTAATGATTTACCATTTATACCCACGCTCCATTAAACATGTCAATTATTCATAAATATAGCCAATTCAGATTATGTCACTAGCGGACTAATTATACCAACTCAACAGATATAGCAGATAACAGATTTTTCAGATTAGGCGACTTAACGGATTTAGCAGATTAAGCAAACTAGCAGATTTAGCATTTTCAGCAGATGACAGATTTGGTATAGGAACAGATCTAGCAGACTAGGCAGTAGAGCAGAACTAGCAGATTAAGCAATATAACATAACTAGCAGATTAGGCAATGTAACAAAACTAACAAATTAGGCAAATATAACAGATTTAATCATTTCTTAAAGTTTCACAAACATATCTTGCCTAATTATAAATCTTGCCTAATTATAAATCTTGCCTAAGTTCACATGCATAAATAATAGTCTTGATTCACAATATTATCATATACCCCATGTTTGCATTAAATTTACATAGCACAGATTATGGTCATAAATTTACCATATATCATATGTTTCAATTTTTATTAAACTTGCATAGTACAGAAGATCCCTATATAAATTATACCAAATATAGCCATCGATTTCTATGCATATCATATATCCCAAAGATCCCTTACTTAGGTGTTTATTTACATTAATAGATACCCTACTCTCGTGTAAATCTTTATGCCTTAGCCATATTCTCTTTATCTCAAATCATATGTTCAATACAATATAACATGTCCAGTCATATGTCTCAGATTTTGTTCTAGCTACAGTCCATGTTCTTTCCTCAAATCAGTCACCTATTGGTCATGCCCAATTCATGCATCATTCATTTTATTGTCCCAAACATTTTAGCGTATGTTAATCTCTTATGAGATTGGCTCAGGCTCGTGGTAGCCTGGCTATAGAACAGAAAGAGGAAAGAGATACAAAATAAGATAGATCCAATCAGAACAGATATAACCTTAGATTTAGATTAATAATTCATGTCACAATCATAATTAACGTTTATATCGGAAAATAACTTCACTTGCAACTCAATTCTATTCTATTCTGCTTCTTCTCTGCCTCTGTTCTAATAAAAATAAAAATGGCGTCGCTACTCTGCTGGAATCAAAACTAGAAGCTAATCAACATCAACCTAAGAAACTCAATTCAAATTAGAGATTAAAGCTTCTGCAACGATTCTACAAAAATTAAAGTTCTTTCTTTAATCCAATCAAGGAAAGTGCAGTTATTTTCCGATATAAACGTTAATTCTGATTGTGACATGAATTATAAATCTGAATCTGAGGTTATATCTGTTCTGTTCTGATTGGATCTATCTTATTTTGTATCTTTTTCCTCTTTCTGTTCTATAGCCAGGCTACCACGAGCCTGAGCTAATCTTATAAGAGATTAACATACGCTAAAATGTTTGGGACAATAAAATGAATGATGCATGAACTGGGCATGACCAATAGGTGATTGATTTGAGGAAAGAACATGGACTGTAGCTAGAACAAAATCTGAGACATATGACTGGACATGTTATATTATATTGAACATATGATTTGAGATAAAGAGAATACGGCTTAGGCATAAAGATTTACATGAGAGTAGGGTATCTATTAATGTAAATAAACACCTAAGTAAGGGATCTTTGGGATATATGATATGCATAGAAATTGATGGCTATATTTGGTATAATTTATATAGGGATCTTCTGTACTATGCAAGTTCAATAAAAATTGAAACATATGATATATGGTAAATTTATGACCATTATCTGTGCTATGTAAATATAATGCAAACATGGGGTATATGATAATATTGTGATTCAAGACTATTATTTATGCATGTGAACTTAGGCAATATTTATAATTAGGCAAGATATGTTTGTGAAACTTTAAGAAATGATTAAATCTGTTATATTTGCCTAATTTGCTAGTTTTGTTACATTGCCTAATCTGCTAGTTATGTTATATTGCTTAATCTGCTAGTTCTGCTCTACTGCCTAGTCTGCTAGACGCTTGCAGTGCTCAAAGTATGGCTTGTCTTCTTCTGTGGGGATTATGATTTTAAACTATGCATTCTGAAGGCTTTTGTACAAGACTGATATTTTGTACTTGAATTCTGATATTGTGATTTGAAAGGATGTAACCAAGCTTCTGTTGAAATAAAGTTATAAATTTTTCAAGTACTGTTTTATCTGTCTTCTAAGTTTCTGTTCTGTTTACTAAAATGCTCCACCAAAGTTAAGGCATTCCCTTGTGAGTGACCTTAACAGAGGTGGGGTGTTACACTTGGTATCAGAGCAAGAGTTGAGACATGGACGGATTTCAGAACAAGGTTTGAGACAAAATTCCTCTCGCAAGCTGAACGAAGTTTACAATTGGACAAGTTCTTATCTCTTAAGCAAGGAAGTATTACGGTCAAGGAATACGTCAACCAGTTCAAACAACTAGCTAGGTTCGGATTGGATTTAGTCAACACTCAGCATAAAAAGGCTCTCCGCTTTATTAAAGGATTGAACGAGCCACTGCACATCCTAGCCATGACTCATGTACCCATGGGAGCGACTTACGAGAGATTGGTAGACATGGCACTACTGCAAGAGGAAGACAAAAGCCCGAAAGAGACAAAGAAGGAAGAACCACAGAATAAGAAAGCAGGGTCCAGAAAGGAAACGCAAAGGAAGGATGAGAAGTCTGAAGATAAGAAGGGGAAAAAGTGCTTTACTTGTGGAAGCTCGACTCATCTGAACAAGGATTGCAGAAAAAGGAAGGGCGCTTGCTTCAACTGTGGGGAGATGGGACACTTCACTGGGGACTTCCCAAAGAGACGAGGACAAGGAGGGCAGGCGAACACTCTTGAGGCTAGTGGCTAGGATAGAAATAGGAAAATTCCTATAGTAGGTTTAATTTCTTTATCTGATTATGGAGTTAAGACTCTTTCTGATTCTGGTATTTTGATTTGGTTACTGATACTCTGCACTTTAATACTAGTATTGTTTCTGATTCCGTTGTAGACTCAAACCTATAAGGGTTATGACTCATCTGTTTATGTTAGATTGGGGTTTGAGGGATATCTGTGTTAGACATCAAGTATGGCGCATACATTCTGAGTTTTTGTGGGATATGATTTTATCATGCTTAGCTTCCTAAGAATCATTAGAGAACCTGATCTGTACCAGTAGTCTGTAAATATTTGAATAATTCTGCTTTCCAGTTTTGACATTGTCTAAAGGAGGTAATCCTCTGGGTGTCAATCTAATGTTGATTTCGGTCTTCGGGGTTGATACTTAGGGGAATTATTTTCTCAACCAATGTCTAATGGGAACCAAGTCTTTGTCTTATCTGTACTCGCTTCCATCATTCGACTGTATCCTATCAATCGAATCTTCGAACTTTAGGTAGAAACTAATGGGTGTAAACATGTGTTTGAGACATGTTATGTTTGATGGTTGCAAGTGGATGCAAGTGGTTTCTAGTGGTTGCTCGTGCATATACACACACTAGGCACTAGATCGGCTCGAAAACACTCTCATACTGCATATGGATGTGTGAGCATTTTTCAATTTTTGTGGATGCAAAATGATTGACTCAGCACATGGATGCTGCATTTGACTGAATGGTTGTGCACTCATATAGAAATGATATGTATCAAATAGGAAAATTGCATACATGTTGGACTCATGGCACTGGCATAATTCGCATTAAGGAGGTCAACTGAATCAGTGGACCGCCTGATCTTTGCATTAGATAAGGAACATATACACAAACCTTTGCATATGTTCATACAACATTAGAGGTTTCAAAGGACAGTGGACGCCAGTGATTGATGATTGAGTAGATGGATGTTGGATGGTAGGACACATTCTTCTTAACTTGAAGATTTCGGGGACGAAATCCTTTAAGGAGGGGAGAATGTAACACCCTATATTTTCTGTAAACGTATAAGTAACAAATCAGAGGATAATTATTTTTTTAAAAATAAGAATCAAGGGAAACAGGTTGCGCCATTGCGTTCGTATCGGAATTCTTCATGAAAACGAGTCCGAGTTTGCGAGAATCGGAGTCCGTATGAAGGAGATATGACCCTCCGAAGTTTCAAGAAATTTCAGAACTGAAAACAGCTCGAAATTCAAATTCAAAATTCGAATTCAAACCCAGAAGCGGGCTGGGCGGGAATTTTCCCGCCCAAGGCCCAAGTCGACAGGAGAGTCGACTGGGTGGTCGACCCCCCAGGACCCAGGTCGACTGGGGAGTTGACTGGGCAGTCGACCCACCAGACCAGGTCGATTGGGCAGTCGACCTGGGGGTCGAGCCCTGGTCGAACCTGGTGCGTGTGTGTGCGATTTGAAGGCTGTGACGTGTTTTGACGGACCTGATGAGTTCTAGGGTTAATCTGAGGGCCTAGATGGGTTCCTACACCTATAAATACATCCTAAGACCCAGCCTTCCCTACACACAATTCTATTCTGCTTCTTCTCTGCCTCTGTTCTAATAAAAATAAAAATGGCGTCGCTACTCTGCTGGAATCAAAACTAGAAGCTAATCAACATCAACCTAAGCAACTCAATTAAAATAAGAGATTAAAGCTTCTGCAATGATTCTACAACAATTAAAGTTCTTTCTATAATCCAATCTAGGCAAGTGCAGTTATTTTCCGATATAAACGTTAATTCTGATTATGACATGAATTATAAATCTGATTCTGAGGTTATATCTGTTCTGTTCTGATTGGATCTATCTTATTTTGTATCTCTTTCCTGTTTCTGTTCTATAGCCAGGCTACCACGAGCCTGAGCCAATCTTATAAGAGATTAACATACGCTAAAATGTTTGGGACAATAAAATGAATGATGCATGAATTGGGCATGACCAATAGGTGACTGATTTGAGGAAAGAACATGGACTGTAGCTAGAACAAAATCTGAGACATATGATTGGACATGTTATATTGTATTGAACATATGATTTGAGATAAAGAGAATATGGCTTAGGCATAAAGATTTACATGAGATTAGGGTATTTATTAATGTAAATAAACACCTAAGTAAGGGATCTTTGGGATATATGATATGCATAGAAATCGATGGCTATATTTGGTATAATTTATATAGGGATCTTCTGTACTATGCAAGTTTAATAAAAATTGAAACATATGATATATGGTAAATTTATGACCATAATCTGTGCTATGTAAATTTAATGCAAACATGGGGTATATGATAATATTGTGAATCAAGACTATTATTTATGCATGTGAACTTAGGCAAGATTTATAATTAGGCAAAATATGTTTGTGGAACTTTAAGAAATGATTAAATCTGTTATATTTGCCTAATTTGCTAGTTTTGTTACATTGCCTAATCTGCTAGTTATGTTATATTGCTTAATCTGCTAGTTCTGCTCTACTACCTAGTCTGCTAGATCTGTTCCTCTACCAAATCTGTCATCTGCTGAAAATGCTAAATCTGCCAGTTTTCTTAATCTACTAAATCCGTTAAGTCGCCTCTGAAAAATCTGTTATATGCTATATCTGTTGAGTTGGTATAATTAGTCCGCTAGTGACATAATCTGAATTGGCTATAGTTATGAATAATTGACATGTATAATGGGGCGTGGGTATAAATGGTAAATCATTAATTAATTGGCCACAAAGATAAACATGGCTAACTCGAGGTTAGAATGAGTTTGCGGCGTAATTCTGCCCGTAACCGCCCGGCATATTCCAGTGGTCGCAAACAATAGGCTCTAATGTGAGAAGTTAGTCATAACGTGCTTGAAACCCGAGGTTAGACTCAGTTTGCGACAGAAACCTGCCCGTAACCAACCGGCCTAACCAGTAGCCGCAAACTGTCAGTCTAATGTGAGAGGTTTGGGCATTAATATTTAATTAATGAAAATCTGAGATAATTATGATGTCTAAAACGTGTTGGGTAAGGTTAAACCAATTGGACCAATGAATCTGATAAACCCGTTTCGTGAATCCGTAGGCCCAATACAAAGTTAGATAATCTGTAACCAGTTAATCTGTAAGTCTGTTAATCTGTAACCAGTTAATCTGTAAGCTTGTTAACCCGAACATCTGATCCGTTAGTCTGAAAACCTGTTAACTTGATTGTCTGATCTGTGAACTAGTTAATCTAAACTTTGTATGTCTGAAACTTGTAGACAAGTTAAGCTGAAATCTGTTAGTCTGGGGACACAAGGTTATGAGGGAATTTACTTGTGTCATCTGTTGTTTGGGACCCATATTAGTCAGTAACCCTTTCCGGTATCAAAACTTTGACCCAACAGTAGGTAGCAGAAAAATTACAACAAGACAGATAATAAGTAGTACTTGAAAATCTAAAACTTCACTTTATTGCAGCGGAAACATGTTTATTACATCACAAAAACCATAAATCAGAGTCAAGTACAATATCCATCTTGATCAAATAAAATACATAATCCCATTACATAAATAGCCATACAAAAAGATAACAAGCTGGACTTTACTTCAACGGTCCAAGCTTTCCTAAGAGATGAAGCAATCCAATCAAACTCCACTAGAGCTAGGTCCAACCTGAGGACCTGGAGGGGAAAAAAGGATAGAAATAGAGGGGGTCAGACATAAAGTCTGGCGAGTATGATAATTCTAACAATGCTTTTATCAAAATAACTAGACTAAGGCATAAGCTGGAAGACAAGTAAATGTCTATGAACTATTAGGTATGGGATGAGCAGATAATGATAACGCGAAAGATAACGTTAAAGGCACAACTAATTACTAACGAATGATTACTACACTGCACTGCACATTACTACACTACACCGCACCAGTCACCCTAAAGGTTGATCCCACTTGCTTCACGCAGAAACTTTATAAATAGCCTTGCGTACCCCTAGCTGACTACATATGTGCTGTCTGCCCCTATCTCCACTAGGTGTACCCCACTATCCACTTTCGATCGGCTCCCAACTCGTAGAAACCCGTGCTGGCCCCACAGTGGGGTGTATCACTCCCCTAAAGTGGCAACCCGATACAACTTGAGAATGCACGGCTTATACCTACACGATGCAACAACGTCTTATCTACCAGCCCGAGTCCACACACGCATATGAAACCCGTTGGACTTGCGTTGCCACCGCTCCCCGTTTTGGCCTCTTACAGTCAAACCCAGCATGCGTGTCCCGTCCTCGACTTGGGTCGAGCCCACAAAGATACGTTTGGGATATTGGTCGAAATGGGCCCCCACAAGCTACCCACCTAAGCTTGTCACTACTAGTATATCCCACTTAACCCTCTTAGTCATGTTCATTTACATGTGTGTTTGGTTAAGTCTTACTAATCGTATTTCACATGCCACTAAGGGCACCCCCTAGATTCCTCATGCCACCCAAGGCACCTACTTAACCCCCATGTCCCACTTTACATGTTTATCTGGTTAAGTATTTCTTAATTCATTCATACCATAACCTCACAAAGACCTCTCACATTAAACTGGCATTTATGGCAGCTGGATTTGCCAGGCAGGTCCGGGCAGTCTTACACCATAAAAGAGTCTAACCTCGTGTCTTTACAACTGTTATGCTTTAGTTTGGGCCTAGGACCTCTCACATTGGGCTGACATTTGTGACCACTGGATTTGCCGGGCGGGTCCGGGCAGGTTTACGTCACAAACGAGTCCAACCTCGTGTCCTAAGCATTGATTAACACTTATAATCTTTTACCCCAGTTTTAATAATTCCCTAAAGTAAATTATTAATTACTTCCAATTTTAATGATGTCCATAATTGACTCAATTATGGCCATCCACTTATGGCATGCAAAATCATATCAATTGCACCCCAACTTTTTAATATTAAATCCTTAATATTACCCCTACCCCACGTTTATACGTTCGCTTATTCAATGCATAATATAGGCTAGACTTGAATAGTCTAACACATAGCACAAAGATAAATTACCACAACATATAGACAATTAAAATAAATCTAATCATAATAGGGGTGAAACTTGCATAAACTACACATGTTAAGGATCAAAAGGTGTCAACTTGTTAAATGTCTCAATTTACATGATATGATCATAGCCCAAATCTATACATAAACTTGCATATGGGGTTTTTAAGCAACATAATGATGGTGTGAACTAGCATAGGATATCACATATGTCATAGCATAATTCTAGATGGCATAATAGATGTCATGGCATATGTTCATAGCTTTTCTAATCAATCTAACTTGCATATGTAACTTGTCATATAGATCAACATAGCCCAAACATGATGATTTAATTAATATGAACTAACTAGCATAGATCGTAACATCATGGCCTTTTTAACATGTATGATTTATCACAACTTAGCATAGAAACTTTCAACATACATAACATCACCATAGCATGATTTACAACATATAAGATATCATCATCACATAACATTGGATTTACAATATACATGATAGCAAAAGGGATTTACAACAACATATATGATAATTCACATCATCTACTCATAATCCATTCATAACTCAACCTAATTAAAATGATAATAATCTTGTTAAGATCATCATACTCACAATTTAGAGAAGAAAAGAGAGTTTTGCTTTGCTTTAGGGTTGAGATAATTAGAATTGAATTAGCTTTTCTTCCTTCTTAGTTGGCGGCGGCTCCATTGATTTCCATGGCGACGGTATGACGGTTACTATTCTATTTTTCTTATGAATTAGGGTGAGAGACTACCTAGGTATTTATAGAGTTAGGATTTATTTTAGACCGTCAGATCAACTCAACACTAATCCTAGCCAACCAGATTAGGTCAGAAACCCTAATGGGTCATTAATCCATTAAAAACAGGTCAGCCAGAAACCTTAGCCGTCAGACCGGGTCGACACCCAGGTCGACTGCGCAGTCGACCTGGTCCCTGGGGTGTCGACTGCCCAGTCGACTCCCCCTGGGGTGTCGACTGCGCAGTCGACCTGGGGTGCTGGGCGGGAAATTTCCCGCCTAGCCTGTTTGACTTCGAATTTTGAATTCTAAATTTCCTGCTAGCTGTTTTAAATTTTCAGAAACTTCCGATGGCCATAACTTCTTCATACGAAGTTCAAATTACGCAAACTAGGACTCTATTTCAACTAGAATTCCGAGACGAACACAATGGCGCAACCCATTTCCCACAATTCTCACGTCTGAGATTAGTTATTCTTTAATTTGTGAATATTAATATTATCTGAATTACGGGGTGTTACACGCACCCATGTATACGAGCTAATCCTGTAATTATCTTCTTTGGCACAGTCCACTTTTTACAAACATTCATGTTTTGTTATGTTGGGGACTAAAGCACGTGTGTTTCAATTTTTTATTAAGAATCATGTTTTTTTAATGATAAATTACGTTGTTGATTTGTCTTTTACATCGTAAGAGTGGCTACACCATGTGCCTATTTCTGTTGTTCTACTAATGCATTATTTGTTCTTGCTCTGCTATCAGTCCTGAACAAGAAAGCAAACATATTATTTTTAGTATCCATTAAAAGTTGTAGGTCAGTCTACTTACACTACATAGTTCTCTTTACCAGTCCTGTGGATCTGTATATTGAAACTACAAACGTCTAATGAATACATTAATATAATAATAGCCCACAAATAACACATTTCCAACTGTGGTCAAATATATCTATGCATACGTCCATCGGACGTGCCTCCGTACTGGTGTGTGTATGTGTGTGTATATATTGTTACTTTTGTGAAATTCTCAATAATACGAATTTCATACCAAAATATATTTGCCCTTTAAAATTTTATTTTTGAATCATACGTACATATGTGGGGTTTAGACTCAAAGTGGTTCTACAAATTTCCTTTTTTCTCTAAACAATCTTTTCAAATTCTTTCCTTTGAACACAATTATTCACTATGTCATTAATCCGTTTAAAATCTTTATATTCATTTAATCATTCTTCCACTAGCCAAACTTTTTCTAAACGGAATTTCTAGGATCCTCGTCTCATGCCCAAATGACATAACCTTGATGAAAACCAAATCTCAATCATAGAGCATAACCGATGGTGAATTCCTATCAAAAGTGATAAATTCACTTTTGGGTTAAATCCTTTAAGGTTCTAAGAGATCTTACCACCTTAACAGATAGTTTCATTGAAGTTACATGAACTCGTATACCCCAAAACCAAGAACTCAATGTTAAATACTGTTAGATCCAAAATTGGTTTTAACACCCAATTCAATGATAATTGAAAGAGAAAAAACAAAGAGAACACACGATTTATAGTGGTTCGACGTTAAAGAGCCTACGTCCACTTTATACCTCGTTGATTGATGATTAAAATACAAATAAAATGCTTGTCTTCACTCAATCTCACTTTTACAATAAATAATTTCACTCAATCTTTGATGAAATATGCTCTAAAAGTTGATAATGATATGAATAAAATAATGAAAGTCAGTTTCTATGGAGGAGAGAGCCAACAATTTGCCAAACGACCCCTTCAAATGAGGCTTGGAGGTATATTTATAGGCAGAAAATTCCTTTGGAAGGCCTCCAGTTCGAGTACACATGGCAGCCATCCCGTTTGGTTCAGAAGTGGGAGCTCTGAGATGTTGCCAGTGCACAACGATTGTGGGTGAACGTGGGATATTGGGTGAGTAATCGCTCCGCAGTTGGAGGAAATCGTGCTTTCTAGGTACAGCGCCATGGTTCAGATCGGATCGTTGAAGGGGGTTCAAATCAGAAGGCACTGATCCGATTTCCTATGACAAATTTCTCCTTCATACCTATTTGTTGAGTCTTGTCCTATCTTTTTGTAACCTAACCACAAAGTAGGCTAACATTTTGCCCCCTCAAAATACGCTTTTATCGAAGATGGAGTGTGCTTCTAAATGGTCCGTCTATTGGTTTTTTAAATTAAAGCCACTGAATAATTGCTTCCATTCGTTTGTAAAGTCGTATTTCTTCGTCGAGTAGCATCTCTTGTTACCGATAAATATGTTATGGAATGCATAAACCACTTTCGTTACTTAAAATAACTTTGAGAACTCCATCTAACATCCAAGCAGCTCCTCCACGTAAACTTTTATAGTGCATACTTATAACTTGTTACTTCTTCTTTCGAGCTTATCTCATGTGCTGAATCAAAAATGGTGGTTATGGTTTGGATTAAGTCTATCCGATTCGGACCTTGTTTTCATCATCATCGCACCAAGGGGCTTAAGGGTTGTGGGCTTTTTCTCTGAACGGGTTGGTCTGAGAACTGGGGGGCCACTAGAATACGAATAGAAACCTATCTTTATATAAATTTGCGAAAAATCTTCTTCCCTCTTCACTTTACTTTGCCTTCATCTCCCTAACTCAACACAAACCCTAATCCCCAAATCCTTGGTAATTTCTTCTGAATTCTAAAAAAAATATGAAGGTGGGTTTAGATCTTAAATCTTATTCTCTTCTATTTAATCGTTGGTTTTGCAATAATCATAATTGAACTTTGCTTCAATTTATGTGAGCCCATGGTAGTTAACATTGACGTCGATTTTGGGGGTCTCCATCTCACTGCCATCATCATTGGTGGAGCTTTTCACTAACTCGAGGTGTCGGAGTTGATGAACCCAGTCATGGCGTCGCCTATAATTGTTGGTGGATGAGCCTTGGGTCTCCGTAATTTGTGAGTGGAGAGAATGAGCTTTATGTTTGGTATAGGAAGAAGAGAGATGATGAGTTTGGAGAAAAAAGGACAGATCGGTTTGATGCAAAGAAGTCTGCGTTGTAAACACTCAGGGAGGAAGGATTGGGTTAGGGTAGAATGGACGAGAATTAAGTTATTGAGCAAAACCAGTGACCTCAGTTCGGATCGGAGGAGCCTAGATTGGGTGGAGTTCCAAAGACTCATGAACGAAGAAAAATAAACTTCAAGACATCAGTGCGGTTCGGCTCGGTGTTAACTGACCCAAACCGAGCTTCTTCTTTGAGGGTCCACCCGATCCGAACCCATTTGTCTTCAAGTTCCGATTTGACCCGCTTGCTACATGGATGCCTGAACTAATCCATTGATGATGAAAACACCCGAACCAATTCGTTCGTTACTGAAGCATCCGAACCGATGCCAGTGTGCTTTAACCAACTTAATCAAAACTAAAAGTGGATTGTGATTTCACGGACAGTTAGAAAGAGCCTTATAATCATGACATAACTTCCAAGGCTATCATGAACACATAACAGCTTTTTCAATTTCTTGCATTGCGTCTTTTACATCATATTTCTTTAATTCTGTCACTGCATGCATATTTGCATATTTTAGCTTACACCTATGCACAGGGGGACATGGGAAACTTCACTCTAATTTTTGCTATTATTTCTTTGATAGTACAACAAACATGACTGAAAGATGCTCGTCTAGATTTGCAGAGAGAAGCGAAGTTGTAAGAACATCCGAGAATCCTACTATTGAGGATGCATCCTCTACTTCAGATTCAGGTTGGATAGTGTCGGTTCGGACTACGAACCAGGGGTCCAAGAGAGGAAGTATCATCCGGAGGTGATGTCTATATGGATGAGGAAGAAGAGGGAGGAGTAGGAGACAACCATGCTCCAGACGAGTTCGAAAAGGTCACAATTTTGGAGAATCCACGCGACTCTGTTGCATCAACGTTTGACAACGATAAACTTGCACGGATATGTCTAAAGCATGGGATTCTTCGAAGAGATACTAAGTTGCCTCGAAAACAGATCGACCTCATAATCCACCAAAAGGATACATGACCATCACTAGATTAATGTGCCTTGTTGGGGCGATACCTCCATTTTTGCCATTCATCGTCGATTTTCTGAGACAAATGCGGATTGCCCCCATGCAACTTCAGCCCAACTCCTATGCTTATCTGTATACTTTGTGTATAGCATATGAAGAAATTCTAGGTGTAAAACTTACTTTTGAAGACATTCGTATCTTCTATAATTTCACACACAGAACACAGGATACCCCCTCCTTTGTATATTTCGAATCTGTGCCCAAAATAAAGATTACAACCGTCCCATTTAGTAGCAAGGTTGGTATCCTAGGCCTGAATGGTTCTATATTAGGCAACAACCGGGTTGCGCCAGGAGATGGATAAAATCAAGTAAAAATACCAGCCTTCGTTTCTTAGTTCCAATCTTTATTGTAAATATATTAATCATTACTTATTTTCACTTGCAGTTCCTAACCCGCCGCAAGAGAAGCATCAAGTACAATTTGATCGCTTGAATCGATTACTTAACGGTGATAAAAAATTCTTGACCACTAAAGACTGTTTAGTTGATGAATATTTTCATCGATATCGCTTGGTAGCTATAACCCGTAGCATAGGTTATGGGGAGGGCCCTTACGTGTATATACCTCCGGTTGAGGGGCCAATTGAAATTTTACCCGAGCATGGGGAAAGTTCGAAGGATCTATTGATACCTCAAAAGAGTCCTTCTCCGTCTTCGACTCAAGATGACAAACTAGCGAATATAGCAAAAAATGATAGAGATAAATACATCGCTCTTGAGGATGCAGCCACTCCTGAAAGACTAGTTTCCCCATGAGAGTTGTCGTCAGTTGTTCCTCAAGGGGATAATCCCACCATAGATGATTCTATATATCGAGGTTCGGGAAATGTTCCCTTACCCGAGACCCTTTACACTTCAGAAGATGTCACGATGAATCCTCTCACCTTCACTTCCGAAGAAGAAGTTACTCCTGTGAAGGCTGGGAGAACTGCACATACCGGCCTCACCCCGGGCTCCGGTCTGTTGGAGGGATATCACTTAGGATATACACTTCACTCTAGCACTACATGTCACAGCACTTGTGCTTTAACTTCCCACTTATTCTAACTCTTTCTCGTTTCGTTTTATAAGACAAATGGGGCATCCCCGTTACTACATGAGAGATGTTCGTTCGAGCATGCCACCAATGGACTCTAGTGCAAGGCAAGATCAGCACGAAAGCCACGGAAGAGATGATAGAAGGAATCAGCCTCCACCGCCTTATTGGTCCTCTTGCTCTAGATCCCCGCATCGTAAAGACTCAAAAAAGTATAAAGGTCAACCCTCACATCATGAGGGGGATAAGCATGCCCCCAAACCCCTGCTTCATCTAAAGACAAAACTCCTATAGAAGGCTCTTCGAAGAAGGGATCCGATTCAAAAGATAAACAAAAACAATTGGGGAAAGGAGCAGAGAAAAGAAGGCCCATTGTGAAGCTAAAGCATCGCACTGTCGACATCACCACTACAAGGCCAGTTATACTTGACGACGAGAACAAGGCAAGACTAAAGCTCCTGAAAGAACAATTTCCCAAACACCATTTCAGGCACATGCACTTCGTCCCAAAGCTCAATCCAGTAGATCCTGACTGGGCCACTGAAGTCAAAGCGAAAATAGATTTTGTGGATTCTCAGTATAAGGAGATGAAGAAGTACTTGAAGACCCTTTCCAAAATCATTAGCGATTTAATTGTCGATGTGAAGACAATGAGTGATGCTGTCGAATACAATGCAAAGGCTATCGAAAACTCTGAGAAAGATCTCGAGGATGCCCAAGCCAAACTTGCCCTTGTGCAACGCGATGCAAACAATTATAAATAGCAGTTTGAAGAACTATAAAAGCGCTATCATTCTGAGCTTGAGTCCCATAGTCAGGAGTGCATAGATTTAAAGAGACAAGCCGAAGGTGCTAAGTCTGAAAGCATCACTGCAAAGCTAGTTTGCACTTGTCTCGAGTAGGAGAAAGCAAAATTAGCTAAATATAATGCTGAGCTCGAGGCCATATTGCTGGAGGTTGAAACAAGGGCAACTCTTGCCGAGGGGAATGCGAGTGTAGATTTACAACAGGTCAAGAAAATCAATGATCAGCTTGCAGATGCTCAAAAAGAGTTGTAAGATAGTGCTAAAACTATGATTGGATTTTTTTGCTCAGGTGATCCGTCGCCGAGACACTGCATGGCTAAAAGATTATCCTATCCCCCTGGTATATGCATGGGATTAAATAGTCAAATGGGAAAAGCAAGAACTCTATGTGGATTCGATCGATGAGAACAAGTTAACGGAGAAATATCTGAGGGGAGAGGAAACAAAACGCTTGGCTGCTCAAACTTATTGTTGCAGCTATAGAAGAAGAGAAACGTCAGGATAAAGGGGAAAATGTTCTTGAAACTGGTTCTTCTTCTGCTATCTCCGGGGATACCGTAACGGACGGATATGATACGGAGAATCCCTAAGGCATCCCTTCTATCTCTCATTCCCGAGGCGACACCAAAGACTTTTGCTACCCCAATCGAGAAATCATCTGAAGGTATCTCTACCTTTTCACCTCGGTTCACTAGAGCTATCTCAACCTTTTGCCATATTACTGGACAGACAATTGAAGGACCTATCATTTCTCCTGAGCTAATACTAGTTATTTCTCATTCTATAAGTGCATAGCCAGCCGAAAAGGTCGTTGATCTGCTAGAAGAGGTCACTAATACCCAGCCCATTGAGGAGATCCATGAGAGGCACGATGAGGCAAATGGGTCGAAATCTGTCGAGAAAGCCAAGGATAAGGAGGAAATTATCGAAAAAGCTCCCATGCCACCTAATAACGAAACTCCCAAAGATGGAGATATGATTGATGCCTTGAAAGATGATGGCAGCAACAATGGTCATAAGGAAGACGAAGATGTTGTTATAACTGGATATTCAGGGAATGTCGATGACATGACTTTGTCTGATATGAAGGCCGAACATGATATGCTTTTAAAATCCAAAACCGAGGAAGAAGAACCCAAGGCTGTTAAACCTCTTGCAACTATCCCTCCTGGGTCCAGATTAGTTGTTAAACTCTCAACCAGGTCAATTACTGAGGAGCTTGCTAAAAAGTCTTATATTGATCCTAAAGCTCTAGCTCTAGGGAATAAGAAACCAAAGCGAGTCATGACTGAGGCTGAAAAAGAGGAGAAGGATAAACTTAAAGCTGCCAAGAAAGCGAAGTCCACTCCGAAGTCCAAGTGAAAGGTAGCTTTATTTTTTGTTTTGCCTATCCCTGGTCCATAGTTGTTGTAGCGAGTGCGGCCCTCGCCTATCTTTGTTTAGTCTTTTTGTATGAACCTGCCGTCAAGTACTGGCAAATTTGTCACTAATTTCCATCAGTGTTGAAAGATAAACAAGCATAAGTGATAAGCAACAATTTTAAGTCATTAGTATGTCTCCTTGCAAGTGTATAGACAAAAAAATATCACTCGTAGAGATTGTTGCTTAAATAAAATAAATAATTGACGACGAGGGGCGTGCTGTGTATGCCCCCAATCAATCTTGAATATAATGCCTGACCAAGACTTATTCGAGATTGATTAGGTTCGACATCAAACTGCCCCCAGCCATTTAGTGGGATTAAGACTCTTTTTCCATTAGTACTTATTCCTAGTACCTTTGTACTCTCCTGTCATACTGTCAGGTTAGAGTGGATTCGAGACGGTCTTTTGTCATGGTGCACCTTCATGCCTCAGGGAAGTTGTCTTCCTGTCCTTTATACTCTCTCTCTACTCAAGAGAGTTAGAGTTTGGGACGTCAACTTCCCGTCCTTGATATGTCGTTACGCAAACGGTTATCCCATTTGCTCTAATATCGATTCGAATTTCTAATGTTTTCAACTTACATTATGACAATCATAGAACATACGCAAAACACAATTCGAACGGGAAAAGTAAATCACACATAGTATTTTATAGTGGTTCGGCCAAGTCGTGACCTACGTTCACTTTATAATCATTTGTTATATCAACCAGATTTTTCTAGGTAAGTCATGCCTTTTTACATGGTTTATAAAACAAAAGAAAATAATACAAATTCAAGTCAGGTATCGCCGCAAATGTTGGGCATTCCAGGCTCTAGGAATTTCTTCAACATCAACGGTCGTTAACTTGAAAGCTCCTGTATCAAGCTTCCGTTGAATGGTATACGGTCCTTCCCACTTTGGACCTTAATGAACTAGAGGGAGGAAGACTCACTTTAGTACTAGATCTCCAGGTTCAAAGGTCCGAGGATGAACCTTTTTGTCATAATAGCGTGCCATTTGACATCGATGCCTTGATGCACGCAAGTCTGCTTCGTCCCTTTTTTTCTTCAATCATGTCCAGGGACTCGAGGAGTGCTTTATTTGTCATCGGGTCATAATATGTCACCCTATGAGAAGGGACTTTAAGCTCCGCCGGGATTACCACTTCGGATCCAAAGGAGAGTGAAAAAGGGCTGTGACTGGTAGTCGTCTTGAAGGTCTTCTGATAGGTCCACAAAGCTAGTGGAAATTAGTCAACCCACCTGGCCTTTGCTTGTTCCAACTGCTTCTTAAGAATGGATTTAATAACTTTATTTATTGTTTCAACTTGTTCGTTTGACTATGGGTGAGCTACAGCAGTATACCTCTTGTCAATCTTATATTTCTGATAGAAGTTTCTAAATTTCGTGCTATCGAATTGGGTTCCATTATTGGTTATAATGATTCTTGGTATCTCAAATCGACAAATGATGTTGCTGACCACAAAGCTTATCACTTTTCTTGTCGTGATCATGGTCAAGTGTTCGACCTTCACCTATTTCATGAAATAATCCATGGCTACGATCGCATATTTAGCTCCTCCTTTAGCGATTGGCAGGGTCCGGATAATGTCTAATCCCCACATTGCAAACGGCCATGGACTGACCATTGATTTAAGCTGTCTTGGGGGTGCCCTTGGAACTTTGCAACTCTTTGGCACTTATCGCAGCTTCGTGAGTGATCAACTGCATCTCTATTTACGATAGGCCAAAAATAGCCATATCGTAATACTTTCTTCACCAAAATTTGGCCTCCAGTGTGATCTCCGCATTCACTTTCATGTACTTCTTTCATTACACGTTTGATGTTGTCGTGTGCTATACACCATAGTAGAGGCACGGAAAATCCTTGGCAGTAGAGGATGTCGTCCTGTAAAGCGTACCTTGCGGCTTTACATATTACAGCTCGTCTCTCGCTCTTTTTCGATATGAGAGTTTCGCTTCTAAGGTAATTCTTAATCGGTGTCATCCATGACTCCCTTTCTGGTTCAGCTTCTAGCACTAATTCAACTTCCATTTGGTCAAAGCTGGGCGATTCCAATATCTCTATTGGAACCATCTCGGTTTCTTCTGGGTTGTTAGAACTTGTTAACTTAACAAATCAATCTGCCTTTTGGTTTTCTGCTCTCGGGATGTGAGTTATGCTGTAATGTTCCAAGTTACCTAGTAACTCCTATACTTTTTCAAGGTAAGTTACAAGCCGAGGTCCCCTGGTTTCGAACTCCTTTCGAACTTGGCAGACAATTATCTTGGAGTCACAGAATATGTCCAGTGTCTTTATCCCTAGTTCCTTAGCAAGTTTTAGCCTGGCAATCAGGGCCTCGTATTCAGTCATTGTTAGTGGCTGAGAATTCCAACCGCAAGGCATAGTAAATGGATCGTCCTTCAGGAGTAGGTAAGACAACTCCAGCGCCAAGCCTTCGATCATTCTTAGCCCCATCCATATATAATTTCCATGGGCTAAGTTCTAACTTATGTTGTGAACTGACTGTCTTGTCATCCACTACTTCTTCATCGGGAATTGTGAATTCTGCTATGAAGTCAGCCAGGGCCTGTCCTCTTATTGTTCTCCTTGGTTGAAAGTTTAAATCAAATTGGCTCAACTCGATATTCCACTTAAGTAATCTTCCTGATGCTTCAAGTCATTGTAATACTTGCCCTAGTGGCTGATCGGTGTATATGACTATCGGGTGAGCATGAAAATAATGGCGGAGATTTCGGGATGCAATCCAGAGACTATTAGCGGGTTTTTCTATTTTCGGGTAATTGCGTTCTATAGCTACTAACTTCTTGCTTACATAGTACACCGGCTTCTGGATTTTGTCTTCTTTACACACCAAAATTGTGCTGACAACATGAGATGACACCGACAAATATATGAACAGGTCCTCATGATCCACCGGCTTTGCAGTATTATGGGCTTCTCTAACAAGTACAACAAATTTTGAAAGGCCTCTACACAGTCGGGGGTCCATTCAAAATTACATTTCCCTCGTTTAATTAAATCAAAGAATGGAACGCATTTGTCCATGGCTTTGGAAATGAATCTACTCAATGCCGCAACTTTCCCAGCTAAGCTTTGAACGTCTTTAATCTTTCGTGGTTTTTCTAAGTTCTTGATTGCTTCTATTTGATCAGGATTAATTTTGATTCCTCGAGAACTCACAATGAAACCAAGGAATTTCCTTGATGCAACCCCAAATGAGCATTTTACGGGATTCAGTTTCATCCTGTACCTCCGCAGAATGTCAAACATTTCCGCCAAATCTTTCGTATGATCGGAAGACTGCCTAGACTTTATAAGCATGTAGTTTACATAGACTTCCATTGTTTTCTCGATCTAATTATAAAATATTCGGTTTACCAAGCGTTGATATGTGGCTCCAACATTCTTTAGTCCGAAGGGCATTACCACATAGCAGTATAATCCCAAATTCGTGATAAAACTTGTATGCTCTTGATTTGGCACATCCATAAGGATCTGGTTATATCCCGAATACGCATCCATGAAGGAGAGAGTTTGTGTCCGGCTGTTAAATCCACCAACTCATCAATGCTGGGAAGTGGGAAGCTATCTTTTGGAAAAGCTTTGTTCAAATCGGAAAAGTCAATGCATGTCCGCCATTTTCCATTTGATTTTTTTACCAAGATAGGATTCGATATCCAGTCGGGATATGTTGAATATCTAATAAATCCGTTATTCTTTAATTTCTCTACTTCTTCCTTTAAGGCAGATGACCTTTCTGGGCCCAACATACGTCTCTTCTGTTTGACCGGAGGATGGTTTGGGTTTAAACTTAGCGAGTGGCTCATAACTGCGAGAGAAATTCCACACGTGTCTGCCTAAGTCCGAGAAAATACATCGAGGTTTGCTCTCAAGAAATCAGTCAATTCCTTCGTCCGAAAAGAATCTAAATGAGATCCAATCTTCAAGACCTTTGTCGGGTCATCGTTATCAATTGGGATATCAGTAGTCGCCTCATTAGGTGTCGCCTTTCTAGTTCTTGGTTCTTCGTCTTCCCTAGGATCGATATCTTCGGGAATTTCATTAGGCGATTCCCTGGGCGGTATAATCTTTAGCTGCTACGATGAATTCTCCTTAACAGGAGAGGAAGTGTCTTTAGGTTCTATGTTTAACCCATTCAGCAACATCTTCAATTCTGCCATGCAGCAAGCTCTTCCGGTGGCTTGATTACCTCTCATTACTCCCACTCCCGCTTCGGTTGGGAATTTCAACAATAGGCACCGGGGCGTGATGCAGGCCATGAATTCTGCGAGGGCTGGCCAGCCCAAAAATGCATTATAGGGTGAGTCAATGTCTGGAACTACAAATGGGAGGATTCTCACTTTCCGGCAGTCTCCTTGTCCCAATGTCACTAACAGTTCTACATATCCCATTGGAGCTGTAGAGGCCCCACTGGACTCGTGTATCCATCCCTCACAAGGCTTCAAATCTTTCGGTTCGAGTTTCGTCCGATCGAATGCTTTCTTAAAGAGAATATTAACAGAAATCCCATTGTCTACTAATACCTTATGAACTAGAGCTGGACCGATAGTGGTAGTGATCACAATGGGTCATCGGTAGGTGATTGAACTCCAACATCGTCTCTGTCACGAAATATGACATCATATGACATCGTTTTCTGTTGCTTTACCGGGGCGGTATCTTCGAAGTTACTGCATTCCCCCACATCGAAGTGCTTGGCCGCATTAACATATTGGTCCGTTGCCCTGTAGCTATGGCCAGCTGGATGGGGATCCCCTACTATAGTGTTGATGATGATTCCTTTACCTTTTTGCTGAGCTGTGGGTTTAGGAGTAGGCTGATTTTGATTCGGGGCTTTCCCCTATCTCTTGGGGCAACCATCTATCTTTCCTTCCCGCATGAATTTTTCAATAACATCCCTTAAATGCCGACATTCATTTGTAGAGTGACCGTGGGTTCTGTGAAACAGACAAAATTTTCCGGTCGTAAGCTCCTTCTCAATGGAGTCTCTGGGAGGAGGCTTCTTATACTGCAAGACATTGTAAGTATCCAGGTAGATATTTTCCAACATATCATTCAACGGTGTGTAGTTTTTAAAAGTTTGGAATCGAGGACTTTTCCCGAAATTGTTTCCTCGGTTCTATTTCTTTTATTGTCGTTTCCTTTCCTATTGCCGTTTCCTCCATTTTTGTTGGCAACGTTTACCTCAACCTTCCTCAAACTGTCGCCGGACTGTTTCACAACACATTACTTTGAATATCTTCTTTTGAAGCTCCATCAGAATTTCTTTTTCGACTGGCATATATTTCCTCCCGTCGAAAGCGAATGTTTGTCTTTTCATAGAATGCCTCCCTTGTCAATGGTGGTGTTCCCGCTAAATATCCTCTGAGTTCATTATCTGGATCGACCCCATCTATTAATGCCATCAAAATGGTTGGTTCGTGGGGATCGCTTATTTTAGTAACTGCTGAGTTGAAATGGTCCAGTTACGACTTCAGAGACTCTCCAGGGGCTTGTTTGATTCTAGATAGTTCAATAACACTTTTAGCTTTCCAGGTATGGAGCTGGAACTGATTCATAAAACGCTCACTTAGTTCTTTAAAGCTCGATACTGATCGTGGGGGAAGTTGAGTAAACCACATTAATACAACATCTTCTAGATATATCGGGAAGGCTTTACATTTTACAGCGTCAGGTGTGACTACGACATTCATATACCATGCATACCTCATCAGGTGTTGCCCCGGATTTGTTCTCCCTACATATCGGTCCATCTGTGGCAAGTTGAATCATCGAGGGAATTGGAAGTCCAAAATGTCGTCGCTGAATGGGGTGTGACTACGCTCAATACCCGAATCCTCGTTAGTATAGCGGTGACTATCAGCCATGATTTGATGCACCATTGCTTCTACATTTGCATTGGTTAGGATAGGTTCAGGATCTACCATTTTATCCCGTTTGACACGTCTAGCGCCTACTTTAGGCGCGCTCTTTGGTTTCGATTGGTGGCTGAGATTCCTCGCCCCCTTTGGTTCCGGTCATTCTTGGGACGAACGGGCTGAAGAAGCTTCCCTAGGGTGGGATTAGTAATGATCGGATCCCTGGGAAGGACGCGTGATCCTTGCATCGGTAACGACATTGGTTCTTAAAACTTGGATCGTCAGGCCCTATAACGCAGGCCGCATCCTCACGAGTTCCTAAAGATCCAAATGTCAACTGGTCTAAATTCTTGGGTCTTTCATATAGCCTCCTTTCAGGCAGGTGTTCTTCGTTTGAGGATGATGAATGACCCGTGGTTGGATGACGAGTAGGAGAGGAAACTTTTTTTCTGCAAAGCTCACTTATCTCCTTCATCATAACTTTCATGTTCTCCCTCATAAGAACGCTATCACATTTATGATCCTCTAAAGCGTCCCTAGTGCTTTCAAGCTTATCAAGCAAGCGCGAAAAATCTCCGTGTGTGACGAGTGCTGAAGGAGTAGGCTGATCACTAGTGGTCATGACTGGTATTGGAGCATTTGTAGGGGCTCGAGTAGAGGTACCAACATCTACCACGTTCGGATCGGATCTGACCATTATTGCAGAACCGGATCGGTTCAAAGGGGGTGCGAGCAACATTAGGGGAGCCAGTTTGGTTCGGGTTCACATCTCCATCCGGGTCAGGTTTACATTTTCCATTTAGTTCGGAGCTTCAGAATTGGACCGGTTGGTTCCTGAGCTTTGCCCCCGCGACCTAGTCACAACCATGGCTTGCTGATCTTCGCTTGCCTAATTTTCCCTAGCACTTTGCACTTCTTTTCCTTTTCCTTTAGCCATAATATCCGATTCTTTAGAGATTAGTCAAAAAGTGTCTGAGAATGCCGAAGAAAGTGGATTAACTTCTTTGAACATAAGGGTCCAAATAGTAGAACGAGAATCCAAAACGCTGAGAATTCAAATCTTCTCGGTGAAAGCACCAAAATGTTAGATCCAAAAATGGTTCTAACACCCAATTCAATGATAATTGAAAGAGAAAAAACAAAGAAAACACACGATTTATAGTGGTTCGGCAGTAAAAAGCCTACGTCCACTTTATACCTCGTTGATTGATGATTAAAATACGAATATAATGCTTGTATTCACTCAATCTCACTTTTACAATAAATAATTTCACACAATCTTTGATGAAACATGCTGTAAAAGTTGATAATGATCTGAATATAACAATGAAATTCGGTTTCTATGGAGGAGAGAGCCAACAATTTGCCAAAAGATCCCTTCAAATGAGGCTTGGAGGTGTATTTATAGGCAGAAAATTCCTCTGGAAGGCCCCGATTCGGGTACACATGGCATCCATCCTGGTTGGTTCGGAAGTGGGAGCTCTGACATGTTGCCAGCGCACAACGATCGTGGGTGAACGTGGTATATTGGGTGAGTAACCGCTCCGCAGTTGGAGGAAATCGTGCTTTCCAGGTACAACGCCATGGTTTGGATCAGATCGTTGAAGGGGGTTCGGACCGGAAGGCGCTGATCCGATCCAGATGTGTCTTCTGTTCATCATCCTGTAAGCTGTTTGCTTCAAAGCGAATAGGATTCGGTTCGAAGGTTTCCGAACTGATCAGATTTCCTATGACAAAATTCTCCTTCATACCTATTTGTTGAGTCTTGTCCTAGCTTTGTGTAGCTTAATCACTAAGTAGGCTAACAAATACAATTTTGCTTTTACAAGGAAATCCTAAAAATCATTGGGCACTCGAACTCAACTAATCTTTCTTGCCTTAAATCCCAATTCTTTATAGGGATAACAAACCAATAATTCATGATTATTGAAATATCAAACTTTCCTTACAATAAGTAATCGCGCACCTATGAAAGACTAAAAATAATAGTAGTTCATTCAAGGTAACTAACCTCGTGGTTTCTCTTATTAATGCTACCAACAAAATTAATACTAGAGTACTAAATCGAAATCTTTTTTAAGAAAGTTTTTCATTCTAATTCCACAAAAAATAAACTTACCTTTGTGGGGTAGGTCGAGAAAATCTTTATCATGGAAATATTCCCAGTAACCATTCTATGATAACCCACTAATCCAAGCAAATTCCATACCTTCCAAAGCAACGCTCAAAGAGCTTGATCTTGAGTCTGTGTGCTTATAAGGTATTAATTACTAAATTTATCCCTTTTTTGTTTAAATTAACATATCATCGACATAAACCCATACCAAAGAACCTCACCAATCATCCTACTATACTAGCCAATAACTAGGCCTAAGCACAAGCTAGTCCAGCAGGTATGGCAACTGTTCTTTAAACCCCTCGGATATTGAACAACTCCATCTCTATACCCTTTTCTTCTACTCAAAACTTGATGGAAACCACATGCAAAGAAATTTAGCTATAAGAAAAATCTAGCTCTCAAAATTTATCGAAAAGTCCATCTATATAAGTCAAAGAGAAATGTTTCTTCAAAAACAATTCACTTATGATTACTTCTGAGCCAAAGGAACTATTGGTCTTCGTAGGAAAAATGATTGATGCCTCTAATCCAAAAAAATATACTCATTGACTTTTTTTCAAAAAGTTCCTCACTTTGTTTTCCTAAAATCTTTTTGCTGCGACTGGAATCCAATGACTTCCTCAAAATATGTGGAAGACTCCCATCATAAGTACCACACTTAATCTACCAAAAGAATGGTCTAAGGAGTAAAATAATCCATTCAGCTGGTTTTTCACAGGCCAACACTAGGGTGCATCTACTATGTATACCCCTAAGAATCTATCGTCCTCTCAACATTTGAGATAGCTCATTATACAGTTAACCTGTCTAAAATCCAGACTAATCCTTAGTCGGCAATACTATAAGCTTAAATAAATATCTAGAAAAGATTATAGTCATAAACATGAAACTCACTCCTCTCTGTTTCCATACAACCATGTGATTTATCATTCATCCCACAAGCTTATCATTGTCATAAATATAAATCTGAAAATCAGTTACCCTTCTAGGAGATAACCTTCCAACCTCTTACAATATTCATAATATATAACACAAAGAGAACTGAATCGATATCACTTGGAGATGCATCAAGGAAAAGTAGAAAAGTCAACATGACTGACCCCTCATATCTTAAAAATATCAAAAGTTAGTCCACTCCATATCCTGGCCCGAAAATCATCTTCATACAGTCAAGACAGACCTGTATTTGGCTAACTAATCCATCCTTCAAATTTTCCTATCTCAAAAATCTTAAAATATAAGCAACTCAATCAAACTCTACTACTAATGTCAAAATATAAGGTAACCAATTATATTGTTAAACTAACTAGACCTGTAACACCCCACTTCCGTTAAGGTCACTCGCAAAGGGAATGCCTTAACTTAGGTGGAACGTTATAAGTAAACGGAACAGAAATTTACAAGACATATATGTAAAGTAGTACTTGAAAATTTTATAACTATATTACAGCAGAAACAGAAATAAGTTTGGTTACATCACAATACCAAAACTCAAGTACACAAATATCAGTCTTATACAAAATCCTTTAGAATGCATAATTTTTAAGCCATAATCCCCAACAGAGAGTGCCATAAATAGGTAGAATCAAAGCCAAGCAATATTTCAAGCACTTCAAGCAGATGGAACCTGAATCAAGCTCCTATGTTTCCACCCTGGAACCTGGGGGAAATGGAAGAAAAGAGGCGAAACAAACTAGGCCAGACAAAATTCTGGTGAGTCCAGTGACTTTCAGCATATAAACAGATAACAGTATCATGACATGTAAATAAAACTGGATGAGAGATAACCATAACAGCAGGTTAACAGAAGAGACAGAATGATATAGGCTAAACTAAGCTTCTTACTTGGTTTTCACTTCTCTCCACTAATACTAGTATAACAGAATTAGGCGTTGTCCTAAGATCTAAACAGAAAACAGAACGATCTCTTCAAAAACACGATGATAATAATGGGCCTTTACCACCCTAACAGAGATAGATGTACAGAAACAGAGTGCTAGTAATGGTCCTTTACCACCCGAACAGAGACAGACAGTTATAGAAACAGAATGCTAGTAATGGGCCTTTACCACCCGAACAGAGACATACGGTTACAGAAACAGAATGCTAGTAATGGGCATTTACCACCCGAACAGAGACAGACGGTATAGAAACAGAAGCAGAAACGGAATCAATGACGAAAACAGAATATTCCCTACGGAAACAGAATGTTAGAATTAGGTGTACATTAGTAATGGGCCTTTACCACCCTAACAGACGGTACCACACAGAAACAGACAGGTGTTACCACCCCAACAGAAATAGAAAGTACCCCAACAGAAACAGACAGAACTAAGTGTACCCTAAATTCTACCCCAAGCGATCGGCTCCCTAGTACATAAATACCCTGTGTCGGCCCCACATAAGGGTGTATCACTCCCTAAAGTGGCAACCTATAGAACATACCTATTTACAGATGCCACGGTGTCTTACATCCTCAGAGCAGACCGGATCCATGCACTCACATGACTCGGTTGGAATGCGCCATCAACACCCCTCGCCATTATCAGAGTTAACCTCTTACAATTAGTTCAGTAAGCTTGCCCTGGACCCCTACCTAGTGTTGGGTCATAATTTTGATACCAGAAAGGGTTACTGACTAATATGGGTCCAAAACAACAGATGACACAAGTAATTACCCCTCCTAACTTTGTGTCCCCAGACTAACAGATTTCGGATTAACTTGCTTATAGATTTCAGATGTACAAAGTCCAGATTAACTTGTTATCAGATCAGACATACTGGTTAACAAGTTTTCAGAATAACAGACCAAACATACAGATTTACAAGTTTTCAGACTAACGGATCAGATATACAGACTAACAAGTTTTCAGACCAACAGATCAGATATACAGATTTACAAGTTTTCAGACTAATGGATCAGATATACAGACTAACAAGTTTTCAGACCAACGGATCAGATATGCAGATTTACAAGTTTTCAGACTAACGGATCAGATATACAGACTAACAAGTTTTCAGACTAACGGATCAGATTTACAGATTAACAGACTTACAGATTGTTTCACCTAACATTGTATTGGGCCTACAGATTTTCAAACGGGTTTATTAGATTTATCAATCCAGTTGATTTAACCTTATCTACCCAATACATTTTAGGCATCATATTTATCTTAGATTTGCATTAATTAAATGTTAATGCAATGACCTCTCACATTAGGTCGGTAACTTGCGGTTGCTGGATGTGTCGGGCGGTTCCAGGCAAACTTCTGCCACCAGCCAGACCTAACCTCGTGTCTAAGCATATTTATGCCTACGACCTCTCACATTAGACTGACAGTTTGCGATTGTTGGTTAAGCCGGTTGGGTCCGGGCAGGCTTCTACCGCAAACAGAGTCTAACCTCGTGTCTCAGCATTCTTATTTTAGCTAAAGTATTCATTCACAGATTATGCCAATATCAGACTAATTATGCCAATTCGACAAATTAACTTCTTTACAAGTTACAGCAGATTATCCAAAGTTTTATTAACATCTTTTGCTCAATTTTAGATCGAGTCTACAGATTTTCATACCCCAAATTACCGTATTCAGTTTCAACAGATTTAGTAGATTGGACAATTTAACAGATTTGATCATCCCTTAAAATTCCATTGACATACCTCGCTTAATCATAAAATTAAGCCTAATTTTACATGCTCAAATTATGGTCATAATTCACAATATAACATATGTCCCAAATTTCTAGTTAAATTTACATAGTACAGAATTTTCTCCAAAAAACCCAAATCATGATATACAATATGAATTATGCCAAATTATAGCCTTTGATTTCAGCGTATGTCAAATATCCAAAATCCCCATTTAGGCGTATTCACAATTAATAGTTATCCTATTTTAATATAGATCTTTTACGCCTAAATCATATAAGCTTTTTCTTCCAAGTCATAGATCGTCATATAAAATATGCCCCCAAATCTAGATCTTAAATTACAACATGTATTATGTCCTCAAAATCAAATCTTGAATTATAACATGCATTATGTTCCCAAATTACAAGTCATATGCTGTCATACAATAATTCTCCCTCTCCCAAATCATAAACCGTCATATATAGTATGCCTAGATCTAGATCTTAAGTTACAGCATGTGCTGTGTTCTTAATTTAGTCACAAACCAGTTATGTCCAATTATGCATCATTCAATATTTTCCCCAAACTTAGCGTTCGTTCGTTCATCTCTTATGAGATTTGGCTCAGGCTCGTGGTTGCTTGGCTATAGAACAAAAGGAAAGAGGAGATACAGAATAGTTACAATAAGACAGATCTACACAGAAAAACAGATCTACACAGAAAAACAGATCTAATAAACAGGAATAAGATAGATCTATACAAAAAAACAGATCTGATAAACAGGAATATGCATAATCTCCAATTCAGATTTATAACCATGTCAAGATCATCATTAAATTTCATATCTGAAAATAACTGTACTCACCTTGGTTGGATTCTGAAAGAAAAAGGGGTTGTAGTTGTTCTCTTTTAATCCTATTCAGATTGGAAGAAGAAGGAGCACTTGTTCAAGCTTAGGTTTCAGCAGAGTAACGACGCCATTGATTTATATTAATATGAATTAGGGCAAAGTATAGGCGTAATGAAATTGTGTGGAGAGAAAGTGAGGTTTTGAGGTGTTTAAATAGCTTAGGTGCAACGAATGTGGTCAGAAAAGGCGGCCAAATGCAGAAAAACGAATCTGTCTACGGATCTGGAAAGGGGGGAGGTCGACCCCCAGGTCGACCCCATGGTCGACATGTTCTACCCAGGTCGACCCCATGGTCGACCCCCTGGTCGACCTGGGTCCTGGGCGGGAATTTTCCCGCCCAGCCCGAGTGTGTGATTTGAATTTCGAAACTTTGAATTTGAATTCGGGCTGAAACTTCTAAGTGCCATAACTTCTTCATACGGAGTCCGATTTATGCAAACTCGGACTCTATCTCAAGCAGAATTCTGAGACGAACGCAATAGTGTAACCCGTTTTCCTTAATTCTTCTTTTAAAAATTAATCATACTTTCTTTTGTTACTTTTATGTTCATAGAAAATACGGGGTGTTACATTCTCCCCTCCTTAAAGGATTTCATCCCCGAAATCTTCAAGTTAAGAAGAATGTGTCCTACCATCCAATCACCCATCTACTCAACCATCATCCACAAGCATCCGTTGTCATTAGAAAACTTCTAATGTTGTATGTACATATGCAAAAGTGTGTGTATATGTCTCTTATCTAATGCAAAGATCAGTCGGTCCATTGATTCAGTTAACCTCCTTAATGTGAATTATGTTAGTGCCATGAGTCCAACTATGTATGCAAGAAATCCTATTTGATACACATCATTTCTATATGAGTGCATAACCATTCAACCAAATGCAACATCCATGTGATGAGTCAATCATTTTGCATCCACAAAAATTGAAAAATACACACACATCCATATGCAGTATGAGAGTGTTTTTGAGCCGATCCAGTGCCTAGTGTGTGTATATGCATCCATGAGCAACCACTTGCAACCATCAAACATAACATGTCTCAAACACATGTTTACACCCATTAGTTTCTACCTAAAGGTCAAAGAATTGATTGATAGATATAGCCGAGTGATAGAAGCAAGTACAAAAGTTCTGTTCCCATTAGACATCGGTTAAGAGAATAAATACCTAACTATCAACCCCGAAGACCGAAATCAACATCAGATTGACACTCAGAGAATTACTCCCATTAAATAATGTCAAAACTGGAAATCTACTTCACGCTTCGAGTAAAAACCCCTATCCTTTTCAGAAATATTCAGATACTCACAGATTACTAGTACAGATCAGATTATCAAATGATTCTCAAGAAACTAAGCATGATATACCCCACAAAAACCCAGAATGTATGCGTCATAGTCAACTTAACGCCCAACACAGATGCCCTCAAACCCCAACCTATCACAAACAGATGAGTCGTAACCCTTATGGGGTTTGAGACTATAGCGGGATAAGAAAAAAGACTAGTATTAAAGTGCAGAGACTCAACAACAGAATTAATATGCCAGAATGATCAGATAAGAAAATTAAACTTTCTACGGAAAATTTTCCACCTCTATCCTGTCCACCAATTATGAAAGCATTCACCTACCTTTCAGAAGATTCTGCCCTTTGCCCTTGCCTTCTGGGGCAATCCTTGTTCAGATGTCCTGTCTCACCGCACTGAAAACAACCAGTCTTCTTACATGTTAACAAGTCTTTCTCTAAAGCTGCCCCCATCGCGTGGAAAACCCTATGAAGCTCGAAAGAGGATAAGCCGTAGGTGAAATTACTGCGGCTACAGATGGAAGTTAGGTACTTCGTTGCCCTTTGACAAGCGCCATAGTCTCATCATGCCTACGGAACCATGTCACGATGAGGTTACCTCCCAGAAAGCCAGGAGCCCCGGAGACTCAGAAAAGAAGGAAACAAGGATTAAACAAAAAATCAAAAGATAGATATATGGCCTTGGGGACTATGTTTCTCAAAATAAACTTTCCTTTTGAAAATACTTCCTTTTTAAAACCTTTTTGAAAATAGTTTTCAAAAACTTTTTATCAAATCTGGTAACCTTCAGCTCTGATACCAAGTGTAACACCCCACTTCCGTTAAGGTCACTCGTAAAGGGAATGCCTTAACTTCGGTGGAACGTTATAAGTAAATAGAACAGAAAATTACAAGACAGATATGTAAAGTAGTACTTGAAAATTTTATAACTTTATTACAGCAGAAACAGAAATAAGTTTGGTTACATCACAATACCAAAACTCAAGTACACAAATATTAGTCTTATACAAAATCCTTCAGAATGCATAATTTTAAAGTCATAATCCCCAACAGAGAATGCCATAAATAGGTAGAATCAAAGCTAAGCAATATTTCAAGCACTTCTAGCACTTCAAGAAGATGGAACCTGAATCAGGCTCCTATGTTTCCACCGTGAGAACCTGGAGGGGAACGGAAGAAAAGAGGCGAAACAAACTAGGTCAGACATAAGTCTGGTGAGTCCAGTGACTTTCAGCATATAAACAGATAATAGTATCATGACATGTAAATAAAACTGGATGAGACATAACCATAACAGCAGGTTAACAGAAGAGACAGAATGATATAGGCTAAACTAAGCTTCTTACTTGGTTTTCACTTCTCTCCACTAATACTAGTATAACAGAATTAGGCGTTGTCCTAAGATCTAAACAGAAAACAGAACGATCTCTTCAAAAACACGATGATAATAATGGGCCTTTACCACCCTAACAGAGATAGATGTACAGAAACAGAGTGCTAGTAATGGTCCTTTACCACCCGAACAGAGACAGACAGTTATAGAAACAGAATGCTAGTAATGGGCCTTTACCACCCGAACAGAGACATCACAATACCAAAACTCAAGTACACAAATATCAGTCTTATACAAAATCCTTTAGAATGCATAATTTTAAAGCCATAATCCCCAACAGAGAGTGCCATAAATAGGTAGAATCAAAGCCAAGCAATATTTCAAGCACTTCAAGCAGATGGAACCTGAATCAAGCTCCTATGTTTCCACCCTGGAAACTGGGGGAAATGGAAGAAAAGAGGCGAAACAAACTAGGCCAGACAAAATTCTGGTGAGTCCAGTGACTTTCAGCATATAAACAGATAACAGTATCATGACATGTAAATAAAACTGGATGAGAGATAACCATAACAGCAGGTTAACAGAAGAGACAGAATGATATAGGCTAAACTAAGCTTCTTACTTGGTTTTCACTTCTCTCCACTAATACTAGTATAACAGAATTAGGCGTTGTCCTAAGATCTAAACAGAAAACAGAACGATCTCTTCAAAAACACGATGATAATAATGGGCCTTTACCACCCTAACAGAGATAGATGTACAGAAACAGAGTGCTAGTAATGGGCCTTTACCACCCGAACAGAGACAAACGGTTACAGAAACAGAATGCTAGTAATGGGCCTTTACCACCCAAACAGAGATAGATGGTTACAGAAATAGAATGCTAGTAATCGGCCTTTACCACCCAAACAGAGACAGACGGTATAGAAACAGAAGCAGAAAGGGAATCAGAGACGAAAACAGAATATTCCCTACGGAAAGAGAATGTTAGAACTAGGTGTACACAAGTAAGGGGCCTTTACCACCCCAACAGACGGTACCATACAGAAACAGACAGGTGTTACCACCCCAACAGAAACAGACAGAACTAAGTGTACCCTAAATTCTACCCCAAGAGATCGGCTCCCTAATACATAAATACCCTGTGCCGGCCCCACAGAAGGGTGTATCACTCCGTAAAGTAGCAACCGATAGACACAGACCTATTTACAGATGTCACGGTGTCTTATATCCTCAGAGCAGACCGGATCCATGCACACACATGACCCGGTTGGAATGCGCCATCAACACCCCTCGCCATTATCAGAGTTAACCTCTTACAATTAGTTCAGTAAGCGTGCCCTGGACCCCTACCTAGTGTTGGGTCATAATTTTGATACCAGAAAGGGTTACTGACTAATATGGGTCCCAAACAACAGATGACACAAGTAATTACCCCTCCTAACCTTGTGTCCCCAGACTAACAGATTTTAGATTAACTTACTTATATATTTCAGATGTACAAAGTCCAGATTAACTAGTTCTCAGATCAGACATACAGGTTAACAAGTTTTCAGACTAATAGACCAGATATACAGATTTACAAGTTTTCAGACTAATGGATCAGATATACATACTTACAAGTTTTCAGACCAACGGATCAGATATACAAATTTACAAGGTTTTAGACTAATGGATCAGATATACAGATATACAAACTAACAAGTTTTCAGACCAACGGATCAGATATACAGATTTACAAGTTTTCAGACTAACGGATCAGATATACAGACTAATAAGTTTTCAGACTAAAGGATCAGATATACAGATTAACAGACTTACATATTGTTTCACCTAACCTTGTATTGGGCCTATAGATTTTCAAACGGGTTTATTAGATTCATCAGTCCAGTTGTGAAACGACCCGCAAATCCGTGCTATCTGAGTTGACTAAATACACCGCACGTCCAACTCAAATAACACAGAAATACGACTCATTATTAGAAAGAAGTTAGAGGATGAGAAATAGAAAGAAAGAAATATTAGAATAGAAGAAAAACGAAGATCACAACTCACAGCGGAACGAATAAAATATATTATATAACATAACCTTTGAAATACAAATCTGTTTGTTACATATACATACCATCATCAGAGTACACATAACATTTGATCCAGCGGAAGTAACTCTAAATAACTAACGTTGAAGCCTCCTGCTTCAAGCTCCTCCAAGTGTATCTGTAAAAGCCTGAAACACTTGACTGCCCGTACAAATTTGGGCACCCAAGAGTTTAGGGAAAACAAAACAAAATAAACTCTGGGTCAGTCATGGGACTGGTGTGAGTAAACTCCAACCACTTGTTTAACTTTCAAAACCCTTTCGAAAGAAAAGGATAATAGCAAGACCAGCCCACACATAAACATGGACGGTTTTTACCTTACTATAACCCAAAACACTTTGATTCGAAAATCCAGTGATATTATAATAATGTCTACATCAAGTAAATAACCAGATAGCAGAACGCTTGCATCTCACGCTCCACATATATAGTATAAAATCAAAACCCGCATGGCGCTTATTGGATATTGGATTTCCAACATGACAAGGTATGGGACCACCTTCCGATGATGTATCTCTAGAGGCGAATACACCTGGGTTCAACAAGAACATCTTGCAACCCGGCCCACACATGACCGACCACTCATTTCGCTTGAGTGTATCGAATGTATATCACCAACGGTTGGACTCAAACCACCGTTTCCCGAATGGGCAGAATCGATAGATTTAGAAACAAAAGGAATTTCTCTAGATACGTGATTATACACCCTAATGGGTGCGACCCACATAGCCATGCTGCCTGCCCGATTTTTGTCCTTTCCCGGTTGTTGAGGCCTGAGGCTACGAATACTTACCCTTCATTGATAGCACAATCACTTTGAATGCCACATTGTCAGATCCGTTAATCACTAGTTGAGTTTGCACAAATATTCTGGATGTTATGCTAAGGGATAAATCCGTTGCAACCATATATATTCATACAGACCAACCTATTTGATCATTGGAAATACTCTGTCAGACATTCGTCCATTTACGTTCGTTCTGGGATTGAACGAAACCGAAGGCACTATTTCTATTACTAGAAAAGCCCTTGCACTTTACTCCGTCTTCAATATATTCAGCATACTTGGTTCGCAACGCTTATGCCGATACGGAGTGGTTCTTTGGATAATAATCCAACCGGTCTCTCCATATTGACAACGATGGTCAAAACTTCGATAGTCTGTGATTTAACTATCGAATAAAAACAAGTGTTCAATCAACATATCAAACAAATCACTGGGCCCTTTAATTAATATTTCATTAATTAAATCTCTTCTATATTCTCTTATCAATATTTGTTAACCAAATATTTCAATAACCATATTGGTCCTTTACGCTATATTTTGATTTCGTTTCCTTGTCGACTTCTATATATATCGATATATATAGATTTCTAATTGTCAAATTTCTTAAAAATATTCTAACTCCTTAAATTCCGGGAAAAATTCGCCATAACCTCCCTTGTATCGGGAGCATCGGGAAATTTCAAATAGCTTCCCGGTATCTTCCTCAATCAAAAAGAAAAAGGAAAAGCCAAGCGGCTTGCCGATACGGCGCATAAAACCCCTATATGAATTTAAACATGTACCTTTTTGTCGAGCACATAAATTATATACTTTATATACTTCATTCCATACCTGTCCAACACCTGTTCACCTGTTTTCAATTCAATTCAACACTATCTAATCGTTTGAATTCAGTTCGCCCATTTATTCTTTAATTAGTCATTTTGCCTATTTCACTTCTTTGTTGAACATAACATGTTCAAACAAAATGTTTAACTCGTTCATAACTAAATTGAATTTTGATTTCAATTCTAGTTCTCTTTTTGATTTCGAATATAAATTCTCAAATCGAATTCACTTATTTAAAGCTCAATATTCATTCAAAATCTCATTAACTAATTTCTATTCGAATTAGTTAATTCTATTCAATAATCAAAAATCTGATTTCTGTTTCAAAAATCATATTCATTTACACAACTTGAATTCGCACATATTTTACAACTCGGCTCTGGGATTTCCTAAATAGAAACTTCGGATTTTCTTGCTCAAAATCCTTTTATAATATTAAATAAACCATAATGGTTTTAAAACGATTCTGGCGCTGCTTTTCTGAAAATTTGATTTTGACATAACTCAAAATCTATACGACGAAATCCAGATTTTTCTCTTTCATTAGAAAACTATTATCAAACCGGTCCTGACGTTTCTTGTTTCGAAGAATTCCGACTTCAATTGCGTTCTGTATACTCGATTGAAGTTCGAATCGCTATTTACGAACTGCAGCGCTGCGGCGAGTTCGTTTTAATTATATTTATATATATAATAACTTTAAACTTTGTTTTAAAATGAATTCAACTCCACCTTTATATATATATTCATATATATTTCAAATTCCATTTGAATCTTTACATTTCAAATTCCATAGTTTTAAATCCTGTATTCAAATCCCATTTGAAACCCTTTATTCGAATTCCATTCCAAATTCTTTATTCGAATTCCATTTCAAATTCTTTATTCGAATTCCATTTCAAATTCTTTATTCGAATTCCATTTCAAATTCTTTATTCGAATTCCATTTCAAATTCTTTATTCGAATTTCATATTTGAATTCCAATTCCAATCTCTATTTAATTCTTCTTTGAAATTCTATTTTCAAAGTCTATTTCAAATTCTCTTTTGAAAATTCTATTTTGAAATTCTATTTCAAATTCTATTTGGAAAATTTTATTTCAAATTCCCTATATTCAACACCATTGCACGTTCTATATTCAAATCCACCTTGGGTTTTCTATTTGAATTCTAAATTCAAATTTTCCATTTCCTTTTTCTTTTTGAATTCAAATTTCCATTTCCTTTTCTTTTTGAATTCAAATTTCCATTTCCTTTTCTTTTTGAATTCAAATCCTATATTTAAATTTCCTTTTGAATCATATTTTCAAACACTTGGATTTCTATTTCTGAATTATCAAATTGAGAATTCTTTTTACTTCATTTATAACTTCGTTATAAAAGAACTATTTATAAATTTCGTTTATAAAGGAACTACTTGTTTTATTTCAAAAACAGGTTTATAATTTTTATTCCATTTAAAAATTCAAATTCTATTTAAAAATAGAATTTTTCCTTTTAAAATCTCCACTATCCTTTTTACGATATTTTAAAATATCATTACTTAAGCCCAGTGATAAAACACCCAAAGCAACCAATTATTTATTTTTCTAACACATCATATATAAAAATGTATATGCAAACAAATAAACAAACAGATAATATATTTTTGAGGAATCCAGTTGGATTCCTCCAACCTGTTTTCCTGCATCCACAGATGTTAGCACATAAATAATACCCATTCTGCTTCGTGGCAGAATATCGCGGTATAGAAGGTCATCCACTAATCATAGCGTGGGGCGTATAGGGTAATCATCCGCTATGAAACTGCGGGCATCCGCTAATGAGACTGCGGGAATTCAACCAATCAATCAACCCAATATATATATATATATATCCTAAATAACTAATATATATAAACAACCAGAAAACATTCACACAAGCAACAGACAATTATTTTTAATGAAATAAAAATAATTCTAAAGGTGAGTGAGATTTACTCACCAGGGCTTTTATTTGTGCTGAATACCCGATGAAGTCTATTATATAGATTTCACAGTGATTTCTCCAACCGTCTGTTTTTCAATGTAAAACAGTATAAATAAATTTCAGTTATTTAATTATACTAATTAAATTTAATAATTACCCGTGTGTAACAAAATTCCAATTTAAACCTTAAATACCTACTTAATGGTTAATTTAAAATTTACCTACATACTAGTTAAATATACATGTTTAACTAGAGTTTATGATCAAACAGTATGCTAATTTCAGTTTTAAATTAATCTCCTTGCACTTACATAAAAATTTATTTTACAAAAATAAAATACTTATGTTAATTACCTTATAAATTGAATCCTCCACCTTATGCTTCAGTACAAAGGGCCGCTATCGCCTCGGCCTTCTGAACTTCGAAACTTGAACGCAAACCCAAAAACCATCAATCGCGATCTGTAGATGTAGCTCGAAATCGAATCGGCTATCGGACCATCGCATGCCACTAAAAACCGACCACTGGTGCTCTTCCCTCCCGTTGAATGGCATGCTGACCTCGAAATAAACCAACGGTAGTTGTACTGACCCCAAATCGAGCAACTTCAGACCGATGACGAGCTTCAGAGGATACAGCGATTTCCATCGCACCTCTTCCTGAATTTGAGTGCCTCCGATATGATGTTGACCTCCCTGGAAGCCGCGGTCCTTGAGCGCAATTGGATTTAGCCCCCTTTCGAATTGATTTTGAGGAAAGGACGAGTTCGAAATCTCATTCTGTTTTAAAGGGAATTTAGGAGCGGCCATTGATTGGAAAAAGAACGAGAAGAAAGACTTGAACTGTATGTTGGTTTCAGAATGAAAGCTCGGTTCGTTTATATAGAACGCGAACGAGAACAGAAGGTACACGCCATTGAATTCGTTGTCTTCCTTGTTGTGAAGTTGGGAGACACTAATTCGTGCTCGAGAAATATAGGTCTGCGAAATGAAACTAAGGTCGGCTGATGTAATGGATTTATATATATATATTGATTTGACTTTGTAATATAATATTTCAAAGTATCTCTTGGTCTCCTAATTAAAATCCTGGACCGTTATTTCAACGCAACCATTGACGTTACAAGATTAGTAGAACCAAATTCTGAATTTTAATTCGACAGCATAGAAGAAATAACAAATTAAATCAATGGTTTAAATTAAATTCGATTTAAATATAAATAGATTTCAACATTTAATTTCATCGATAATAAATTATTATTATCGTTTTAATTCAACATAGAATTTATATTAATTGACCGAAGTGTTTCGATTCAGTTTTTAAATCTGAATTATATCCTATATTGATTATTTAATCGATAAATTCAATATAAAAATTCTTTTATATTACCAACACAATATTTAAAACGATATTAAATATTTAAAATAAATCGTTCAAAAACCTGGGTCGTTACATTCTTCCCCCCTTAAAATAATTTCGTCCTCGAAATTGCTAAGGTAGGAAAAATACTATAACTCACTAACTTTTCATAACTCCTTTATGTTGAAACTCACCTCTTCATATTTTAACAAATTAACTCCAACCAAAACTTTTGGTCTTCCTTTATTCAATTCGAATGATCGACGATCAATCCATTTATATCCAACCTATATTCTATTAAACCAATTCAAATTGATTCTAATCAATTGATTCACTTCAATCCATTTAACTAGTCTAAGTTAGTTTCAATTCCAGAATTTAAAACCCCTGGGTTTTTCCCTTCAAATTCTTTTGAAATCACTTAAATATACATATATATTTATTTGTATTTCAAATTCAAAACATTTGAATATTCAAACCAATTTGTTTTCTTTCAAACAAATTTCCGTCAAAACTTTTTCTAAGGTAGCAATTCATCACTTAGAAACTCGAAAATGAACTCTGATGAGGCTGCAGTCATCATCAGAATTATTTCCCAGCCACTGAAGTGAGTTCAGTGCTTTATCACTTTCAAAATCCACTCAAATATGGTTTTGATTCAAAACCCTTGCAAAACAAAGCTATATTTAATATACTTTGGAAAATATTTTCAAACTTCCCAGGATTTTGAATTTTTAATTCTGGTTTGAATTAAATTCTAATTCATCTCATTTGTATATTTAATTCCTATACAAATTCTATTTGGTTATAAATAACCCTTCCAATTTTATACTCTTGTTGGATTATAATCCTAGCAATCAACACATCCATATATCATAATAATTTCAGAAAATTATTCTTTCTATATCAAAAATAGAAATTTTGGGTAAAATCATTTCACCCACTTTAAAACAATACTGTGTTCAATCTTCTGTTCAAGTGTTTAGAAATTCCTATCGACTTCGTGGCGTCCCACGATTCGATCAGAATTCATAAACCACTCACAGACTAGCCAACACAATATAAAACAATTTTTATATCAAATAACAAATACGCTCTCTTGTATATGTATACACTCAACTCATTCTAGGGTACTGCTGACCCTATCTCTAATGAGCACATGCCACACAAGCCTAGGTATTCGCTCAACCTAAGCTCTGATACCAACTGAAACGACCCGCAAATCCGTGCTATCTGAGTTGACTAAATACACCGCACGTCCAACTCAAATAACACAGAAATACGACTCATTATTAGAAAGAAGTTAGAGGATGAGAAATAGAAAGAAAGAAATATTAGAATAGAAGAAAAACGAAGATCACAACTCACAGCGGAACGAATAAAATATATTATATAACATAACCTTTGAAATACAAATCTGTTTGTTACATATACATACCATCATCAGAGTACACATAACATTTGATCCAGCGGAAGTAACTCTAAATAACTAACGTTGAAGCCTCCTGCTTCAAGCTCCTCCAAGTGTATCTGTAAAAGCCTGAAACACTTGACTGCCCGTACAAATTTGGGCACCCAAGAGTTTAGGGAAAACAAAACAAAATAAACTCTGGGTCAGTCATGGGACTGGTGTGAGTAAACTCCAACCACTTGTTTAATTTTCAAAACCCTTTCGAAAGAAAAGGATAATAGCAAGACCAGCCCACACATAAACATGGACGGTTTTTACCTTACTATAACCCAAAACACTTTGATTCGAAAATCCAGTGATATTATAATAATGTCTACATCAAGTAAATAACCAGATAGCAGAACGCTTGCATCTCACGCTCCACATATATAGTATAAAATCAAAACCCGCATGGCGCTTATTGGATATTGGATTTCCAACATGACAAGGTATGGGACCACCTTCCGATGATGTATCTCTAGAGGCGAATACACCTGGGTTCAACAAGAACATCTTGCAACCCGGCCCACACATGACCGACCACTCATTTCGCTTGAGTGTATCGAATGTATATCACCAACGGTTGGACTCAAACCACCGTTTCCCGAATGGGCAGAATCGATAGATTTAGAAACAAAAGGAATTTCTCTAGATAGGTGATTATACACCCTAATGGGTGCGACCCACATAGCCATGCTGCCTGCCCGATTTTTGTCCTTTCCCGGTTGTTGAGGCCTGAGGCTACGAATACTTACCCTTCATTGATAGCACAATCACTTTGAATGCCACATTGTCAGATCCGTTAATCACTAGTTGAGTTTGCACAAATATTCTGGATGTTATGCTAAGGGATAAATCCGTTGCAACCATATATATTCATACAGACCAACCTATTTGATCATTGGAAATACTCTGTCAGACATTCGTCCATTTACGTTCGTTCTGGGATTGAACGAAACCGAAGGCACTATTTCTATTACTAGAAAAGCCCTTGCACTTTACTCCGTCTTCAATATATTCAGCATACTTGGTTCGCAACGCTTATGCCGATACGGAGTGGTTCTTTGGATAATAATCCAACCGGTCTCTCCATATTGACAACGATGGTCAAAACTTCGATAGTCTGTGATTTAACTATCGAATAAAAACAAGTGTTCAATCAACATATCAAACAAATCACTGGGCCCTTTAATTAATATTTCATTAATTAAATCTCTTCTATATTCTCTTATCAATATTTGTTAACCAAATATTTCAATAACCATATTGGTCCTTTACGCTATATTTTGATTTCGTTTCCTTGTCGACTTCTATATATATCGATATATATAGATTTCTAATTGTCAAATTTCTTAAAAATATTCTAACTCCTTAAATTCCGGGAAAAATTCGCCATAACCTCCCCTGTATCGGGAGCATCGGGAAATTTCAAATAGCTTCCCGGTATCTTCCTCAATCAAAAAGAAAAAGGAAAAGCCAAGCGGCTTGCCGATACGGCGCATAAAACCCCTATATGAATTTAAACATGTACCTTTTTGTCGAGCACATAAATTATATACTTTATATACTTCATTCCATACCTGTCCAACACCTGTTCACCTGTTTTCAATTCAATTCAACACTATCTAATCGTTTGAATTCAGTTCGCCCATTTATTCTTTAATTAGTCATTTTGCCTATTTCACTTCTTTGTTGAACATAACATGTTCAAACAAAATGTTTAACTCGTTCATAACTAAATTGAATTTTGATTTCAATTCTAGTTCTCTTTTTGATTTCGAATATAAATTCTCAAATCGAATTCACTTATTTAAAGCTCAATATTCATTCAAAATCTCATTAACTAATTTCTATTCGAATTAGTTAATTCTATTCAATAATCAAAAATCTGATTTCTGTTTCAAAAATCATATTCATTTACACAACTTGAATTCGCACATATTTTACAACTCGGCTCTGGGATTTCCTAAATAGAAACTTCGGATTTTCTTGCTCAAAATCCTTTTATAATATTAAATAAACCATAATGGTTTTAAAACGATTCTGGCGCTGCTTTTCTGAAAATTTGATTTTGACATAACTCAAAATCTATACGACGAAATCCAGATTTTTCTCTTTCATTAGAAAACTATTATCAAACCGGTCCTGACGTTTCTTGTTTCGAAGAATTCCGACTTCAATTGCGTTCTGTATACTCGATTGAAGTTCGAATCGCTATTTACGAACTGCAGCGCTGCGGCGAGTTCGTTTTAATTATATTTATATATATAATAACTTTAAACTTTGTTTTAAAATGAATTCAACTCCACCTTTATATATATATTCATATATATTTCAAATTCCATTTGAATCTTTACATTTCAAATTCCATAGTTTTAAATCCTGTATTCAAATCCCATTTGAAACCCTTTATTCGAATTCCATTCCAAATTCTTTATTCGAATTCCATTTCAAATTCTTTATTCGAATTCCATTTCAAATTCTTTATTCGAATTCCATTTCAAATTCTTTATTCGAATTTCATATTTGAATTCCAATTCCAATCTCTATTTAATTCTTCTTTGAAATTCTATTTTCAAAGTCTATTTCAAATTCTCTTTTGAAAATTCTATTTTGAAATTCTATTTCAAATTCTATTTGGAAAATTTTATTTCAAATTCCCTATATTCAACACCATTGCACGTTCTATATTCAAATCCACCTTGGGTTTTCTATTTGAATTCTAAATTCAAATTTTCCATTTCCTTTTTCTTTTTGAATTCAAATTTCCATTTCCTTTTCTTTTTGAATTCAAATTTCCATTTCCTTTTCTTTTTGAATTCAAATCCTATATTTAAATTTCCTTTTGAATCATATTTTCAAACACTTGGATTTCTATTTCTGAATTATCAAATTGAGAATTCTTTTTACTTCATTTATAACTTCGTTATAAAAGAACTATTTATAAATTTCGTTTATAAAGGAACTACTTGTTTTATTTCAAAAACAGGTTTATAATTTTTATTCCATTTAAAAATTCAAATTCTATTTAAAAATAGAATTTTTCCTTTTAAAATCTCCACTATCCTTTTTACGATATTTTAAAATATCATTACTTAAGCCCAGTGATAAAACACCCAAAGCAACCAATTATTTATTTTTCTAACACATCATATATAAAAATGTATATGCAAACAAATAAACAAACAGATAATATATTTTTGAGGAATCCAGTTGGATTCCTCCAACCTGTTTTCCTGCATCCACAGATGTTAGCACATAAATAATACCCATTCTGCTTCGTGGCAGAATATCGCGGTATAGAAGGTCATCCACTAATCATAGCGTGGGGCGTATAGGGTAATCATCCGCTATGAAACTGCGGGCATCCGCTAATGAGACTGCGGGAATTCAACCAATCAATCAACCCAATATATATATATATATATCCTAAATAACTAATATATATAAACAACCAGAAAACATTCACACAAGCAACAGACAATTATTTTTAATGAAATAAAAATAATTCTAAAGGTGAGTGAGATTTACTCACCAGGGCTTTTATTTGTGCTGAATACCCGATGAAGTCTATTATATAGATTTCACAGTGATTTCTCCAACCGTCTGTTTTTCAATGTAAAACAGTATAAATAAATTTCAGTTATTTAATTATACTAATTAAATTTAATAATTACCCGCGTGTAACAAAATTCCAATTTAAACCTTAAATACCTACTTAATGGTTAATTTAAAATTTACCTACATACTAGTTAAATATACATGTTTAACTAGAGTTTATGATCAAACAGTATGCTAATTTCAGTTTTAAATTAATCTCCTTGCACTTACATAAAAATTTATTTTACAAAAATAAAATACTTATGTTAATTACCTTATAAATTGAATCCTCCACCTTATGCTTCAGTACAAAGGGCCGCTATCGCCTCGGCCTTCTGAACTTCGAAACTTGAACGCAAACCCAAAAACCATCAATCGCGATCTGTAGATGTAGCTCGAAATCGAATCGGCTATCGGACCATCGCATGCCACTAAAAACCGACCACTGGTGCTCTTCCCTCCCGTTGAATGGCATGCTGACCTCGAAATAAACCAACGGTAGTTGTACTGACCCCAAATCGAGCAACTTCAGACCGATGACGAGCTTCAGAGGATACAGCGATTTCCATCGCACCTCTTCCTGAATTTGAGTGCCTCCGATATGATGTTGACCTCCCTGGAAGCCGCGGTCCTTGAGCGCAATTGGATTTAGCCCCCTTTCGAATTGATTTTGAGGAAAGGACGAGTTCGAAATCTCATTCGGTTTTAAAGGGAATTTAGGAGCGGCCATTGATTGGAAAAAGAACGAGAAGAAAGACTTGAACTGTATGTTGGTTTCAGAATGAAAGCTCGGTTCGTTTATATAGAACGCGAACGAGAACAGAAGGTACACGCCATTGAATTCGTTGTCTTCCTTGTTGTGAAGTTGGGAGACACTAATTCGTGCTCGAGAAATATAGGTCTGCGAAATGAAACTAAGGTCGGCTGATGTAATGGATTTATATATATATATTGATTTGACTTTGTAATATAATATTTCAAAGTATCTCTTGGTCTCCTAATTAAAATCCTGGACCGTTATTTCAACGCAACCATTGACGTTACAAGATTAGTAGAACCAAATTCTGAATTTTAATTCGACAGCATAGAAGAAATAACAAATTAAATCAATGGTTTAAATTAAATTCGATTTAAATATAAATAGATTTCAACATTTAATTTCATCGATAATAAATTATTATTATCGTTTTAATTCAACATAGAATTTATATTAATTGACCGAAGTGTTTCGATTCAGTTTTTAAATCTGAATTATATCCTATATTGATTATTTAATCGATAAATTCAATATAAAAATTCTTTTATATTACCAACACAATATTTAAAACGATATTAAATATTTAAAATAAATCGTTCAAAAACCTGGGTCGTTACAAGTTGATTTAACCTTATCTACCCAATATGTTTTATTTATCATATTTATCTTAGATTTGCATTAATTAAGTATTAATGCACAGATCTCTCACATTAGGTTGGTAGCTAGTGGCCGCTATTTGTGCCGGGAGGTTCCGGGCAGACTTCTGCCAACAGCCAGACCTATCCTCGTGTCTAAGCATCTTTATGCCTACGACCTCTCACATTAGACTGACAGTTTGTTGTTGTTGGTTAAGCCGGTTGGGTCCGGGCAGGCTTCTACCGCAAACAGAGTCTAACCTCATGTCTCAGCATTCTTATTTTAGCTAAAGTATTCATTCACAGATTATGCCAATATCAGATTAATTATGCCAATTCGACAAATTAACTTCTTTACAAGTAACAGCAGATTATCCAAAGTTCTATTAACCTGTTTTGCTCAATTTTAGATCGAGCCTACAGATTTTCATACCCCAAATTATCGTATTCAGTTTCGACAGATTTAGTAGATTAGACAATTTAACAGATTTAATCATCCCTTAAAATTCCATTGACATACCTCGCTTAATCATAAAATTAAGCCTAATTTTACATGCTCAAATTATGGTCATAATTCATAATATAACATATGTCCCAAATTTCTAGTTAAATTTACATAGTATAGAATATTCTCCAAAAACTCCAAATCATGATATACAATATGAATTATGCCAAATTATAGCCTTTGATTTCAGCGTATGTCAAATATCCAAAATCCCCATTTAGGCGTATTCACAATTAATAGTTATCCTATTTCAATATAGATCTTTTATGCCTAAATCATATATCCTTTTTCTTCCAAGTCATAGAACGTCATATAAAATATGCCCCCAAATCTAGATCTTAACTTATAACATGTATTATGTCCTCAAAATCAGATCTTGAATTATAACATGCATTATGTTCCCAAATTACAAGTCATATGTTGTCATACAATATTTCTCCTTCTCCCAAATCATAAACTGTCATATATAGTATGCTTAGATCTAGATCTTAAATTACAACATGTGTTGTGTTCTTAATTTAGTCACAAATCAGTTATGTCCAATTATGCATCATTCAATATTTTCCCCAAACTTAGCGTTCGTGTGTTAATCTCTTATGAGATTTGGTTCAGGCTCGTGGTAGCCTGGCTATAGAACAGAAGGAAGGAGGTGATACAGAATAGTTACAATAAGATAGATCTACACAGAAAAACAGATCTGATAAATAGGAATAAGATAGATCTACACAGAAAAACAGATCTGATAACCAGGAATATGCATAATCTCCAATTCAGATTTATAACCAAGTCAAGATCATCATTAAATTTCATATCTGAAAATAACTGTACTCACCTTGGTTGGATTTTGAAAGAAAAAGGGGTTGTAGTTGTTCTCTTTTAATCCTATTCAGATTGGAAGAAGAAGGAGCACTTGTTCTAGCTTAGGTTTCAGCAGAGTAACGATGCCATTATTTATATTAATATGAATTAGGGCAGAGTATAGGCGTAATGAAATTGTGTTGAGAGAAAGTGAGGTTTGGGGGTTTTTAAATAGCTTAGGAGCAATGAAACTGGTCAGAACAGGCATCCAAATGCAGAAAAATGAATCTGTCCACGGATCTAGAAAAGGGGGGAGGTCGACCCCTTGGTCGACCTGTTCTACCCAGGTTGACCTGGGTCCTGGGCGGGAATTTTCCCGCCCAGCCCGGGTGTGTGATTTAAATTTCGAAACTTTGAATTTGAATTTGTGTTGAAACTTCTAAGTGCCATAACTTCTTCATACGGAGTCCGATGTACACAAATTCGGACTCTATCTCAAGCAGAATTCCGAGACGAACATAATAGCGTAACCCGTTTTCCTTAATTCTTATTTTAAAAATTAATTATACTTTTTTGTTACTTTTATGTTAATAGAAAATACGAGGTGTTACAAGACCCAAAATCAACCCATGCTCGGAAAAACCCCAACCGTCTCCTAAATCGAGATTTCGAGTTTCAATCCCAACTCACCATATATAATCATGTTGATCTCCCTATAGGTTAAGAAACTACTACTAGGTCTAGAAAAGTACCTAAGTGCAAACAGTCAATTATTGTTATCACTACACACTTAAGGATTTACCATATCTATCATAGACTGCTTCGTTATGCCTATAATCCACATTCCCTATGTGGATTATCTCATATCAGCCTGGCTATGGCCCCACGCAGCCAACCCACTAGTGAATCAAAGATAAAGGGACATAATACTCCTTAATAGGATAAAATAGAAGAACTAAAAAGAACTAAAGATGGATAACACACTTTCTTCCACCAACCTTTACCTACTTCCATTTCTCGATCCTTTTGATCAACACCTTCCCCATAATCCCTTTGACATTGATATATTTATGTTTCTCTTTCACTTGCCATCCTTGTAAGTTTACCTTTTTAGGAAGTTTTGCTCATTCCTAATTGATTGGTTACCGAAAACGTACAAAAATATATTTTCATAGTATAAAACAATCTAATAGATATTTGTAATTGCAAGACATTGCTTTTGATTATTTCCAGGTTATTGAATATTGTGCAGTAAAGCTAAATCCCTATTGCGCACTAGTCATAACCCTTCTTTTATTTTTGTGACTACGTTTTCTATATTAATTACAAACCAAACTATGGAAACATATCTTTTTTTCTTAACCAACCAATCTAGGTTATTCCTAACTTCCTATTAAGCCCTAGGCTAATAATGTCTTTACGAAACTCCATAGTAATACTTTTACGTCGCCTCGCCATTCTTGTCCTTTAATTTTGTCCTATCCATGGCTAGCTTTACTTAATATTTGTCAAGTAGCAAGTTTCTCTCTAACTTTGTTTTTCCCAAATATTGAGATAAACGGGTTTAACCATAAGTTAAGACTTTAACCTATAAAGATATGAGGTTTATATATATATATATATATATATATATATATATATAAACTTAGATAAGTTTCCTTGTAGGTAACTTAACGAAGAAAGGATAGAGATTCTCAATTTGAAAGAGTCAAAGGAAGGATGTAACTGATTAGAGGGGATATATTTTTATTTCAAAATTAACTTTTGGTTTCTGAAAAATATGTTTTCTTTCAAAAAGTTTCATTTTAAAACAAAATTTTAGTGATCTTATAACCTTAGGCTCTGATACTTAATATAACACCCCACACCCCTTACCGTTACCAAAAGTAGGATCCGGTTAAGAAATGTGGAGCATTGTAGGTATGAAGACATAAATATATTATAAAGACTAAGATTTCACAAGACAAAATTTAATGAAATACAGTGAAGAAGAAGACAATTTGCATTAAAATGATAAAACCATTTTATTCCAACAGAACTAGATTGTCACTAAATATCATGTCTTAAAATCACAGCCAAAAATAACATCAGAGCGCATAATAATATTATTCCCATAGTAGTCAAAAGATACAACCAAAACGTTGAAAAGAAACGGAAAGCAATACATCTACTACAAGAATTCTCCAAGATAAAATCAACGAAGAAACTTGAACTATGCACTTCCTCACTGCGAGCTTAAGGGAAGAAAAGAGGAAAGAAAAATGGGTCAGACATAAAGTCGGTGAGTTGTTATGATTACTAGCACGATTGAATAAGCAAAGAAAATACGCTAAACAATAGTTCTAGTGTCATATAGGGTAAGTATCTGTGTACACCTTAAGCGAGCATAAAAAATTATAGATAGGAGTGACTGTTCTCATTCACTTTCGACTTTTGAATTAATAAGTTTCTATAATTTTGGACCATTATATAATTAGGAAAAATATTCCTAATACTACCCATCGATCGGCTATTTACACCAATAGTGATAACTTATACCCACTGTGCACCTTGGGCTTATCAAGCCCAACCCTCCAGCCAAGGACATTGCTATTATCGTAGGTGTTACAATGACTTATTTTCCCTAATCAGGTCAATGCACGCACATGGAACCACCAGAACACACCTGTACCCACCTCTATTGGAGCAGTTTACTGTCTGTTGATGAAAAAAGTGTCGTAAACACCCAAGATTCAAATTACTAGGAATTATTATTTCGATCGTGTAACTAAGTGCTGAAAGCGGTAAATAACACGAGAGATTTATAGTGGTTCGACCTCGAGAGAGGCCTACATCCACTTTGAATAGTCATTGGAATATTATTTATCACCAAGGATTACAAAGTTGGGACTATCACATAACACCTCATTACATTCATTTTCGTAATCATCATGCGCTAAGTATGCGGGAAAAAGACAATTTAGTCCTTCTTCTTCCTCAAAAAGGAGATTCCATTAAAGAGGCTCTTGAAGCTTTCTAGAGGTTCCAAGTGATACAATTCCAACCCCTTTGAAGCGTGAGGCCAAGGGGTATTTATAGGAGAGAGGTTAGGTAGGAGTAGGTAGAAATAGGGGATCACACCCAGAATTTCGCACCTGACCCACATGCATGCACATATTTCGAACCCCCTTTGGGGTGCGAATTTCGCACCCCATGGAGTGCGAGATTCGTACCCCATGGGGGGCGAAATTCGTACCCCGTTGGCTGTAGAATTCGTACCCGAGAGATTCGAATTTTGTATCTTGTTGGGTACGAATTTCATACCCCTTGGGGGTACAAAATTCGTACTTCCGAGGGGTTCAAATTTCGTACTCCACAGGGCACAAAATTCGTACCCCTTGGGGGTACGAAATTCGCACCCCGAGGGGTACGAATTTCGCACCCTGCTGGATGCGAATTTCGTACCCCTTAAGGGAATTCCGTACCCCTTAGGGATGCGAACTTCGCACCCTGCTGGGTGCGAAATTCGTACCCCTTAGGGTTGCGAAATTTGTAGCCCAAGGTGTATGAAGTTCGTCCCCCGAGGGGGGTGAAGACTATATGCACGGGTGCTTGGGGGCTCGAGATTCGGGTTTGCGATTCCTATGGATTTGAATCCTTGGTTCGAAAATTTGTTAGGGGCGTTGTGAGGTCTTTGTTAGCACGATCCCTCTTCAACCTATTTCCTTCGCTCCTAGGCGTCCTTCTTGGCTTTAGCTCCATGCGATGCATTGAGTCATGCGGGTCTTATGTACTTTTGGGAACAGGACCAAAAAGTCGGTTAACATTTGCCTCCCCAAAGTATGTCTTGTCTTGACATGATGTGCTTTGCATTGGTCGAGATAGTGGTCGAGTTGTTGACTCGTCCTGTAAACTAAAGGTAAATAGATGTTAGTTGTCTGGCTCGTTTGCTATGGAATTGCAAGCGAGTTGCCATTGGTATGGCGACGTGCTCACGTCGCTAAGTATTCGCAGTGCATCGCGTCCATGTGTTCGCGGTGGTCGGTATGCCTGCGTATGGAATACGTGTACATGAGCGTATGGTCATCGTCGTAGTTCAAATTTTTTTTTAGGTATGATATTTCGAACCTAGGGGGTATGTAATTTCGCACCAGGGTTCAAAATTTCGTACCCTGGGGGTGCGAAATTTTTAACCCTAAAGGTTCAAAATTTTGAACCCGGTGGGTTCGAATCATCGAGAATGCCAAGGGACATTTCCCTTTTTATTATAAATATCCCCCCCACTTCATTCCTCTCCTTCCTTTATTTCAAACTGATCGCCATTAACACCCAAGCTCCAAGCTCTCCACACTTAGGAGTTTCGTGTGACAATTAGTTGGGTCTTAAGGACCTTAGAGGCGCGCGCGGAGGAGAGGAACGCACTGGGAGGCGAGTACCGAGAGGGAGCCTCGAACTCTGAGGTGGTTTAGGCATTCGAACCCTGCAGTGGCTCAAACATTTGAATCTTGCCGGGGTTCGAGCATTCGAGCCTCATAGGGGTTCGATCCTTCGAACCCCATTGGGTTCGATCATTCAAACCCCGTTGGGTTCGAGCATTCGAGCCTCGCGAGGGTTCGAGCCTTCGAACCTCGCTGAGTTTGAGCCCTCGAACCCCGTTGGGTTCGAGCATTTGATCCTTGTTAGGGTTCGAGCCTTCGAACCCTGCTAGGTTCGAGCATTCGAAACCCGCCAGGTTCGAGCAATCGAAACCCGCCGGGGTTCGAGCGTTCGAACCCTGCCGGGGGTTCGAACCCCAAGCGGGGTGCGATCTTGCGATTGACCCCATTACTTTGATCTTTTGCTCTTCCGCGTCACCTAAGTAATTGTATTATTGCATACATTATGACTTTCCACCTAGGATAGAGCATATATTTGAACTATGACTGAACTGTTGGACTGTTTTGAACTTCTTCTACGTATCCTGATTTTGCATAACATCGTACGCACATGCTAGTCTTCTCTAGCATGATGGGTACAGGTTATTCTACTTCGACGTCTAACATTAGTGCGTTAAAGTATGGTAGTGATGCAGACAAGATCAAAGACAGGAAAGACCCCGGAAGCTGAGGCTTCCCCGCCATCATCACATACATCTGATTCTACTAATAACGGTAGCTCGACTGGCAGTGAGCTGAGACTATTGAAGGATCTGCTCCTTCCCAAATGGCTAGTTCACCTGAAGAATCCGAACATGAAGAACAAATTGAGAGACAACATTCTCCGGTCATACAAAAGGAGGTCGAGAATATGGATATTAGTGGGGACACACTAGCGGCTCCGGTGGCCCCAGATATGCTGGGCAATGCAGTTATTTTGGAAAATTCGGTAGACTCGGTACCTTCGCGCATGGATGCTCAATAGTTAGGAAAATGGCATTGCAGTTCCACATACCGTAGGACGATGTCCGTGCCCCGGGGGAGGGTGGCAGGGCTCACGTGCCACCTGAGGGTTTTACTGCATGGAACAGGCAAGCTTGTTTTTCTGGGTGCATGTACCCGGCCAATGACTTTATTCGGGACATGTTATACTTTTTCCGCCTTGCGCCGTCACAACTGCATCTGAATGCTTATGCTTTTATTCTTAGGCGCTTATGTTTTCTTCCATGAGTATTCGCATTTGGAACCCACCGGAGAGGACATTTGGTACTTTTTCCATCTTAAGAGAATGGTTAGCACTTCGCCCTCCCAATGGTTCCTGGAAGCATCATCTACCACAAAATTCTTTGTCGGGAAGTGGCCCAGGCCGTTATTGTTCAAACACGAGTGGTTCTTTGTGCATTTCCCTACTGGCTTTGCAAGGAGATGGATAGAAGGGAGTGAGTACTTTTGAACTTCGCTTCTTATCGTAAATTTTTTGGATCCCATGCCTCATTTTGTCATGTCTTGATCACGGCAGGAAATCCAGAGGCACTTACCGACGATGAATACCAGCAATGCCTTAATGCTCTACGAGCAATCCCCGCGGAGTTTTGTAATACTGACATAGTGACAAGCCAAGAGCGCCTTCACCGTGTTGGGTTGCTTCCGGATGATTGGGATATAATCAGGCCTGCAGTTGTGAGCAGTGTACCAAAAGAGAAGGTGGTGAAAGGCCCCGCGGCTCCTGGTAAGAAAAGAAAGTTGCCTCTGCTGGGATCAACCCGAAAAAGACTGTCAAGTTCCAAGGGGGTGTCGGTGGAGATGGGGCTCGTGGTGAGGAGGTTGTGGCTAGTGATGAGGGCCCGTTGAGCGCTTCCGTCCCACCTCCAACAGGAGAGGCAGGGGTAGGAGCATCGATCAGGCCACTGTCTCTAGTGACTTCTCCTGCCAGTTCGATGGCTTGAATAAACTTGACCTAGAATTATCCCCATGCCCGGTTACGGCTAGCATAGAAGAACTAGCTCTTGTTGCGGAGGGGTTAATTTCTTTGAGCGGACCACAATCTAGTTTGTTGAGAGAACACTTAGGGCATACACTCAAAAACACTACATAGCATAGAGGCTCATCTAAGTGTACGACTTGACTAACTTTGATTCGTTCCTTTAACAAGTGATATGGCTAGAGGGCGTGGATGACGAGGTTATGGATACAGAGACCGCCGATGTTCTAGGAACACTTTCTTCGAGGGCTTCAGAAGGGGGACTAGTTTGTATGGAACTCCACCCCTACCGGATCGTGGCAGTGAGCACCGAGGTAGGGATCGATCTCGGCGATCTCCGACCCCTCCTCCTCCCCTTCCAATTTGGGTGTATGAGGGAGATTCTCAACTTAACTTAGGTGGTTTTCGACCTTCGTCTTTGAAAGGCCCTTTATATACAACACCTGTGGCTCCCGCTCAAACTTCTAAGCGCAAGGAATCAGCGCTTAGCCATTCGAGACCGGTGGGAGCGACGGTAGTGGGGAGACAAGACCTCGCGGAGCACGAGAGGCGAGAGTTTCCATTGACGAAAGGAAAACGTTACTGAAGAGAAACTTTCCTCAGCACTATTTTAATGAGATATTGTTCCTGATCTTCATTCGTCCTCTGTCAGGGAGTCCGGGGAGGCCTGGATGCGTGTGAGAGCTGAGTATTATCAGGCCAATCAACTTCTCAAGTACTCCCACCAACTCTCGGAGCTAATCAGGAAGAAAAACCTAGGGCTCTTCAATCGGGGGCTGACAATTGATGCCGAGCGGACCACCGTCGGCAATTTAAACATTGAAGTATGTGAATTTGCTATTTGTATTGTATACATATCGTTGCTCATTCTTGTGCCTTCGAATATTGACTCATGGGCCTTGTCATCGCAGCGAAGATGAAGCAAGTGTATGAGACGCTCAAAAGGAAGGTTGATCATTCCCGTTCTTCTTTCGCGGAGACCGTAGCTGATCTAACCACCGAGAACACTGCTCTAAAGAGGGAAAAGGCTGAGGTGGAGAAAGCGTATGTCGATTTTAAAAGGGATAACGCGAGGGTCACCCAGCTCCAAAATGACAATACTGCTTTGAGAGCGGAGAATGACAACTTAAAGAGGCAACTTGAGGAGATGAGGAAGGCGAAGGAAGACATGGAAGCCAACAATAGGGATGTATTGAGCACGGTCGATGGGCTGAAGACCGAACATCTGATGGAGGTGGACCAGTTAAGGGAGCAGTTGGAGAATACGGAATTCCGGGTGGAATTATCCTTGGAGGAAGATATTCAAAACATGTATGTCAAAGTTTTGAGATTCCGTGGTCTTTCATGGGTCGAAGATTACTCCCGTGAACTGGCTCGAACCTAGGAGAGGATGATCCCATATGAAGCCTATTTGCGCCAAGTGGATGTGAGCACTTTGGATGAACGCCAACTGATAATTGATCTCCTGACCGATGAGGAGCATGAAAAGCTAAAGGAAGGGAGGAAACTGCTGCTAGAGGATGCTGAGAAAGAGAGGTTGGCGAGGCTCTTCGCTGAAAAGGGGAAGTTTGCTGTGATTGAGAGCATGGTAGTAGGAGAGACATTTGGAGAAGGAAGCTCTTGTTGGCCACTATCCCCTGAATCCGCTATGGTGAGCGATCCCACAGCCTTGGCTCGGGCTTCAACTGAGTACAACCCAAAGCATTAGAAAATAGGAGAGACCGGATTCACATTACATGCCGTGACGAGCAACCTTTCCACCCTTTTACACCATCCCTAACCGGAGGTAAATTCCTTTTACCATGTATCCTCGAGGATGACGTTATTACCGAATTTGTGGACTAAATGGTTGTGTTTTTACTGTCCAGCCCTTCCTTGATTGACCATGACATCGGGTTCTGCCCCCATGCTTCCATAAGCGACCGAGTCTGGGCAGGACCTGCGGGAATGCAATTTAGGGAAGGAGGCGTTCAGTTGGACACCTATTCGGATATAAGGATAACGCCCAGCCTTTATGAAGGCCTTATCGAGGAAGGAAAAGTGGTTGACGGACAAAATGCCCATGCCAGATGCCCAGTGGAAGCCGATGTGCCTTCGGTGCAGGACCTGGTGGAGAATTTAAAGGGCCGGATTATGGCCAAGTGTGAGGATATGGAGGAGAAGAAGAGTCAAGATGAGGCTTCTAGGCAGAAGGTCCTAAAGAAGGCCGGACAGGATGCTAAGGAGAGAGCCGTTGAGACGGTTGAGCGGAGGAAGACCAACAAGGAGACAGAAAAGAAGAGGGCTGCTGACGAGGCCTAGAAGAAAAAGGAGGATTGTGAAGACCATCGGAGGGCCATCGAAAACTTTGAGAAGCCCAAGGCAGATGATGCTACGACTCATAAGTCTCAGAAGCTGGCTAAGGAACGGGCTGCCCGGGAGGCTAAGGAGAAGACAGAGCGGGAAGCTAAGGAGATCCCGGGAAAGAGTGATGGTGTGGTAGCCCTTGTTGTCGGGAATGCCCCCGGGCCTATGTCTCACACCGTTCCCACTGATATCACGGTGATCTCGAGTGGTGATGGCACAAATGAGAGGCGCCTCTCGGCTTCTCACGGGTCAGCTACTCCTCAGAAGGGCCGAAGAGGAAGGAGCGGATCAGGAAAGAAGAGGCCTGGCGCGGGGGATGGACCGTCGAGTGCTGAATCTACAAAGAAAAAGCACAAACACAAGAAGAAAAGATACGATTAGTGTTAGCAACTTAAGTAGAAGTTACCATTATTTTGGTAGTGTAGGCCGATAGTTTACGTGAGTATGGCCCTCGCTTTTGGTTTTTCAAGACATGGTGTGGTTTTCATGTACACCTTGTCATTAGAAAAGAAAGATGTTAGACATGTGGTCCGTTAAATGTGTGTGTGTGTGTGTGTGTGTGTGGAAATGGAATATGAATTATCAAAGATCGCAATTTGTGTCGAGTGTTTGGATGTTCTTCTTATGTTTTCCAGCGTCCTGTACTTGCATAAGCGTACTTATCGTTATACTTAATACAAATGCGATCAGGGGCCGCGCTTTGAGTCGATTATTCCAGAGGGGTGAGTTAGAGCGCTGGTTTCAGTAAGCTTCCCTCAGCTCAGGAAACCCGTAGTTTGCGAAACTAGGATAAGTGCATGTTGTTTTGGGTTACCCAGGGTTAATCCCAAGTAGAGCAAAGGCGTAGGACGTTGAGTAGTCCGGTGGGTGGCTCTCATGTTGTTCATCGGGTTGTTGCAAGCAACAAGCATCGATTATTCGCCGAGAAGAGAAACTCGGATCATCAGCCCGTAGGGTCCGATCATGGCCATGGGATACCTCTTAGCCTTGAGTGCTTCGGGTAAGAAATGATTTAAGGTCGGTCTCGGTGTTACGCCAAGATTCGACCAGCTCCCGTAGCCAGGGAGAAATTTGCATCACTCTTAGTTAGCTGTTGGGTAGCCCCAAATTAGTGGTTATCAATACTCGGTCTCAGCGCGGGCCGGAGACTCGAGTAGCATTGCCGGCTCCCATGCTCAGGGTGCCGGTCGTAGCCAGTGTTGTTTAGCCATGATGTTGGCTCGAAGTTTGGATGGAGGTACCGGTTCCCGTGCTCGAGGTGCTGATACAACGATCGAATGTTTGCATATAAGCCGGCTGTTAGGACTAGTCAAATATGTCATGCACGGAGTAAACAAAAAAGAGATAGGAAGTTGAATATCATTTATACTAATAACTTTGGCGGTAATAGCCTTTACAATGCCTTTAATTTCTAGAAAACAAAACATTGTTGGAAAGCATAAACAACTGTGTGCTAAGTTATGTAAAGTAGCGGCGGAGATGTTCGCTATTCCATGCCCTTGGGAGTTCAGCTCCGTCCACGGTTGCGAGTTTGAAAGTTCCATCATTGAGCTTTCATTGTATGGAGTATGGGCCTTCCCAACGAGGAGCAAGGCCCACTAGTGGAGGAAAAACCCGTTTTAAGATGAGGTCGTTGATGTTGAGGTCCTTATGGCAGACCTTGGAATTGAAGTATCAGGCTACTCTTGCTGTTGGGCAGCGGCTCAGAGATCAGCTTCGTTCCTCTTTTCCTCTAGCAAGTCGAGTGACTACAAAAGTAAGTCCTGGTTTGTCTTTGGATCATAATAAGTAACTCGGTGAGATTGAAGCTTGAGCTCAATGGGGATGACGACTTCGGATCCGTAGGCAAGGGCGAAAGGAGTGTGTCCGGTTGCTGTCTTGTGGGTGGTTCGGTAGGCTCATAGGGCTAGAGGAGGTTCGTCTGCCCACATTCCCCAAGCCTTTTCCAGGCGCTTCTTAATGATGGATTTAATGACCTTGTTAACCGCCTCGACTTGCCCATTGGCTTGGGGATGAGCCACCGCTGAGAATCTTTTTTCGATGTTGTGCCGCTGATAGAAGGTTTTGAATTCATCACTCTCGAACCAAGTGCTGTTGTCATAAATGATAGCTTGAGGGACCCCATATCGGGTAATGATGTTGCAGACAGTGAAGTTGATCATCTTCTTGGTGGTGATCGTGGTGAGAGCTTCGGCCTCTGCCCATTTGGTAAAATAATCAACTGCGACGACAGCATATCTTTCCCACCTCTGGCCATTGCAAGAGTTCCAATGATGTCGATTCCCTACATGGAGAATGGCCATGGGCTGATCATTTGCGTCAACTCTGTAGGCATGGCTCTCAGGATCTTTGAGAAGCGCTGACACTTATTGCACATGCGAGTGTAGTCTACGGCGTTGTGATCGAGCGTAGGCCAACAATAACTATGTCTGAGTATTTTTCTTGCCAAGGTTTTCCCTCCGGTATGGTCGCCGCACTCACCTTCATGTACATTAGTTAGCACTCGAATGGCATCATCATGTGCTATGCATCTGAGCAATGGGACATAGAAACCTTTGTGGTAGAGCACCCCATCCATAAGAAGGTAGTGAGCTGATTAGCGGGTGAGCGCTCTTCTTTCTTTGTAGCATCTTGGAAGGGTCCCGTGTTGCAGGTAATTCTGGATTTGTGTCATCCAAGATTCAGGTTCGGATTCGGCGTTCGTGACCGTTTCGGTTTGTGTTTTCTTCATACTCGAGGAGTTGAGTACCTCGATTGGGTAAACCCCAAGAGTTGCGAATCCTCGGAGCTTGCCAGTTTGGCTAGTGAATCTGCTTTTCATTTTGCTCTCGGGAATGTGTGTGATGACAAAGTGGTCAAGGTTAGTGAGCAATTTCTGAACCTGGGCTAAATATAGGGCGAGTCATTCCCCCTTAGCTTGATATTCTCCTTATACCTGGCGCATGATGAGTTTTGAATCGGAGAAGATTTGGATGGTCTTTAGTTTGAGTTCAATCGCGATTCTATGTCCGGCTATCAAGGCCTAATACTCTGCGTCGTTGTTGGTAGGAGGGAAGCTTAGTTTTAACGCATAGTATATCGTGTGTTCTTCGGGAGTGATGAGCACGACTCCGACCCTAGAGCATTTGCTGTTGGGAGACCCGTCCACGAACAATTTCCATTGAGTGTCGGGAGCTTCAATGTTCTCTGTAGTCTCCTCGGGAGCAGTGAATTCTACTATGAAATCAGCGAGAGCTTGTCCGAGGATGGCTCGGCGAGGGATTAATGTTATCTCAAACTGGCTCAGTTCCATACTCCACTTTAATAGCCGCTCAGATGCCTCGGGTCGCTGTAGGACCGGACGCAGTGGCTGGCCGGGGTAAACCTTTATGGGATGAGACTGGAAGTATAGTCGAAGCTTCTGAGAGGAAACCAATAAGCAGAACCAGCTTTTCCTGCTTTGGATAATTCTTCTCTGCCCTCGTCAATCATTTGCTGATGTAGTAGACAGGTCGTTGGACACAATTTTCGATGCGCACTAGTGCCGAGCTGATTGCTTGCATGGAAACAGCCAAATAAACGTATAAGTCCTTGGGGTCCGCGGGCTTAGATAAGACAGGTGGTTGCTCTAAGTGATTCAGAAGGTCCTCAAATGCGGAAACACGTTATGGGGTCCACTCGAAGTTGTGTTTCCCTTTTCGAAGTAAATCGAAGAAAGGAATGTACTTGTCGGTGGCCTTAGAGATGAACCAACTTAAAGCAGCGACCTTTCTGTTTAAACTTTGGACATCTTTGATGTTCTAGGGGATTTGGATAATCTAAATAGCTTGGATTTTTTCTGGATTGGCTTTGATTGCCCGGGAGTTGGCGATGAAACACAAGAATTTTCCTGAAGTGACACCGAAGGAGCACTTCAGGGGATTGAGTTTCATGTCGTACTGGTGAAGGACATCGAACATTAAGAGATTTCGTGGACATGGTTGCTTGACACTTTAGATTTTATCAACATATAATCCATGCACATTTCCATGGTTTCCCCAATTTGATTTTTGAAGAGACGATTAACCATTTGCTGATAAGTGGCGCCAACATTCTTGAGACCAAAGGGCATGACGTGATAGCAGTAAAGTCCAAGGTCAGTTATGAAAGAGGTATGATCCTGGTCGCGAAGATTCATCGGGATCTGATTGTAGCCTGAATAGGCGTCCATGAAAGATAGTAGTTGGTATCCTGCAGTTGAATCAACAAGTTAGTTGATCTTCGGGAGTGGAAACCTGTCCTTGGGACATGCCTTGTTTAAGTCGGAGAAGTCGACGCATGTTCGCCATTTACCATTGGCTTTTTTGACCAGGACTGGATTGGAGACCCATTCGAGGTAGTCGGCTTTGCGGATGAAGTTGTTGTTGAGTAGACGGTCTACCTCTTCCTCGAGTGCTTTGGACCTTTTGGGTCCCAGGAAGCGGCGTTTCTGCTTGACTGGAGGCATTGTGGGATCGATACTTAGACAATGGCTAGCGACCGCGGGGTCGATGCCTCTCATATTGGAGTGAGTCCACGCGAACACGTCTAGGTTAGCCTTCAAGAAATTCACAAGATCTTTTTTGCTTGCGGGATGGAGTTGCGATCCTATCTTTAGCACCCTTGATGGATCATCGGGATTGACTGGAACATCCACTGTAGTTTCAGCCGGAGTAGCCCTCTCGTATTCGGTTCTTCGTCCTTCCATGGATCGAGGTCATCAAAAACCGGCAGTGGCACGTGAGCCAAGGCCCAAACGCGGCTGATTGCTATGCGGAAATGGTCTTGGTGCAAGAAGGCGCAGGCACGGCTTTGCCCTTGTCCTTATTATGTGCATTCTTCCATTCTATTACGTAACATTCTCTGGCATTAGCTTGGTCGCCTCTAACTGTTCCATTCTCGTTTTCTATCAGGTATTTCATTAGGAGAGACCATGGTGACATGCAGATCCGAAACTCTATGAGGAAAGGGAATCCAAAGAAAACGTTATAAGGGGAATCAGTGTCGATAATCATGAAGGTGCGGATTCGGACCCGGCTCCGATCCCCCTCGCCGAGTTCTACAGGAAAATCGATCATTCTCATTGGGCGACTAGAAGCTCTGTTGAAGTCGTGGATTGTGGCATGACATGGTCTTAAGTCCTTTGTTTCCAATTTCATCTGCTCATAAGAAGCTTTGAAAATGATGTTGATCGAGCTTCCCGAGTCAATCGATACTTTTCAGACAGAAGCGACACCAATTTGAGTTGTGACAACTAGTGGATCGGTGGTCGGGATCTCAACCCCTGTATAATCTCTTTCGTGGAAGACAATGTCGTCCCACATGGTTTTTTGAAGCTTAGCTGGAGAGGATTCATCCGGGGTGGAGAAGGCCTCACAAATGGCGTGTTTTATAGAACTAACATACTTTTCCATTTTCCAAAAGCTGTCATGTGTGGTATAAGGTTCGCCACATATAGTGTTGATCACGATCCCTCGCCTCGGGTTAGATGGACCCGGCGCCGGCTTGACGGGCCCCTGAGGTGCTAGCACCAGAGGTTTTGAATTATCTTTGGGAGGAAAGGGTTCTTGGACATATTTCTCAAGTCGTTTCTCACAGTTAAGCTTCTCGATTGCATCCTTGAGCTGGTGACATTCATTGGTGTAATGTCCCACATTTTATCGGTTTGAATTTGAATATTTAAATCAGTTTAAATATTGAATTCTTAATATAAGTGGATTTATATATTAATTAAAATGAAGTTGAACGTATAAAAATATATATTAAATATAATCGAGTTCGTAATATCACGGCAGTTCGTAATTTAACATTCTGAATTTCAAACGAGTGTACAGGACCAGTTATTAGTCAGATTTCTTTGAAACTAGAAGCGTTGGAATCCGTTGATCTGTTTTTCTAGTGGAAGTGAAAAACCAAGATTTCATGTTACAGATTGTAAGTTATATCCAAATTAAATATTCAGAAAAGCAGCGGCATATTCGTTGATGACCATAACTGTTATTTAAATATATTTAAATATCGGATTCGAATTTGGACAAGGTTCTTTTAAGACGTAGTTATAATTTAATTTTTAGAATTTTACTGCAATTTTTAATTAATTAAATACGCAACTTTTTATTTGGAGTATTTCGCACCCTATATCGATATTTTAGGGTTTCAATATATGAGTTAATCTACCGATATTATTGTATTTTTGGAATCGTGGCACCTCGTTGGACACGATCGTATTCTTATTTCTGTCTGTAACAAATCATATATACGTGAATAAATAGAGCCTGCATCTTCCATTACCTATTGCGTTTGAAAGAAGCAATACATCTCTTGATTTGTCCAACTCATGTCGTCCATTTTGCTTAGACATCAACACCACACCTACATGCCTAACATCACCAAGTACCCCCAGCATTTGTGTTTTCAAATCAATGGAGATGTATGCTATACCTATGTCTTCATGCTTAAGTCCCCACATAGGGTAGCTAATCAATTATATTAATCTCGCAGGCCGTACCCATTCTTCACCAACAAGTACCACGTCCCCTCTCCAATTAAACGTCGGTTCCCTGTTCTTCACAACTAAGTATCTACATTTATATTTAAATCAATGAACTGTCACCTTTCCACTGAAAATATTGGTGCTTTCCCTTGGGTTAAAAGTAGATATAAATCGTGTGTACCCAGTTCCTTAGCATAGAAGCTTTCGTATGTATATTAATACATCTGTACCTTTTCCACAACCTTAGCCACTAAGAGAAACTGTAGCCTATCCTTAAAAGCACACCCTACCCTAATACAGTGCCTACCCTATTACTTGGCTATTAAGGACTTGAACATTATAAATACTAGGGCTGTTACCGTTGGACTTTCAACCGCCAAACCGTACCAACCGTATACACAGTTACCGTCCACTACGGTAATGGTGACGGCAACGGTTGTGGATTTTGATAACCGCGGTAAACCATACCGACCGCATATGATTTTTTTTGTATTATTTCATACAAAAATACGTGTTCTTTAGTAACTTAAGTTAGAAAAATAACATATGTATAAATTATTTACACTTTAATTTATAGACAACGTTCATATCGATGGTTTGTTTCATTGATAAACAAATTAATTCTTAAGAATAAAAGTTAGAACTTGAATTATTTATAGATAACAATGTAAATTTACGGTAATTGTTGCGGTAACGGTTAGACGGTTACGGTAACGGTTATAAAATTTGCTAACCGTCAACTACGATTGCGGTTACGGTTAGAGGTAAAACTGACGGTTGCGGTAACTGTAACACCCCTAATAAATACTCAGCCTCTATCTCCATTTTCTTCGGTTTTCAGTAAACCCATGCGCTAGTTTTCCTATGATGTAAAATGAAATGAATATATATATAACCATATATATGAATCCCTGAGTGTTTCTCTGCGTCCATGCTTATGAAGTGGGTCTGTGCGAGTTCGCATTTGGGCTTCTAGGGGGTGGAGCTCGTGAAAGGCATTGGCTTTGAGGGCAAAGTGGTGGCGTCGAACTGAGGAGAGCGTGCATCACCTTGTTGCATCAAATAGGGTGATTCCGTTCGTATTTAGTTCGGTGTTTTCCAGTGGGCGTGGCCTCGAGGTGATGACGGGGGCGGAGGCGAAGTGACGATGCTAGCAAGGTGAAGAAGTTTGGGATTAAGAAGAGGACGCTGAAGTAAGTATGGATGGCCGTGAGTTGAGGATACATGAACGTTGAGCGGTGCGAGTGTGTACCTAAGGGAGGGAAGTGCATGCAAGCGTGATGTGATGTTAAATGGCGTGGTATATATTTTACTGTGTATAAAAAAAATGGGTTTGGAAATACTCTGGAGTGGATATTTAAATGGTGAGAGGAGAGACGCAAGGAGGAAGATACTACTTTGGTTTTACCGGAATGAGGAAGTTGGGTATTTCAGGTGGAAGCGGTTTTACTGTGGGGTTAGATTAGAAGAGGGTTCACGGTGACTGGGAGCGGTGGAGTTCCGGTAATAGGTGGAAGCCACGGTGGCATCAGGAAGAGGCCAAACTATTTCTAAAGGTGGAGGGGGATTGTGGAATTGGGTAAGCAGAGATATCGGGTTTAGGAATTTGGATTGAATTGATGAAACCGCATGAGCCAGTTATTGAGGATGACGTGGCGAATTTGATGAGTGAATACGTGAGTTGGTTCTTCTTTGGAAACTGGTTTAACCCGATGGAAACCAAGAATCGTGACCAATGTGGCTAAATCATGGGATGAGAAGTTAATTAATGATTAAATTATCAAGAATCGTGACCAAGGAGAAGAAGGAATGGGCTGAGAATTAAATGGTCTAACGAACGTTCCGTCACTTTGGAATCGCACGGAAGCTGGCAATGCTATGAAGTCGGTTTTGAGAAATTTGAAGCACGTTTGAATTGATGGCAGGATTGAACGCTGGGTATAATCAAATGACGCAAATCGTTATTTAACGGTTAACGCGCAAAGGTGAGTAAAATCACTAACTCTGTTCTATTTTTAATTATTATAATTAGATATTAATAGTGATAAGTATTGGTTAAATGTTGTGTGATGGTCGATTAGGGAGATTACAATTAATTTGGTTGAATATTATATATCGTTGCATATGTACACATCATTGGTTTGACTGATTCCATCGATTATATATTCCGTAGTATAGAACTAGTGTAAATTGTATGGACTAACATCTGTGGATGTTGGAAACCGGTTGGAGGAATCCAACCGAATCCCTAAATATTTATATGTACTGTTTGTTTTATATATGCACTGTTTGAACCCAAATGACATTGAAACTGTGTGTGAATGTTGATGTTGAATGGAAATTCAACAATATTTTGATTTAACCAATAGACGATATCAATTAAGAAAATAGCAGCAGCCGACCATAAACCCATCTTTTGTTAAGACGTAGATTTGTCGTCAGACGAATCAACGAGTAAAATTATAAAAATTATATTTTTATAATTAAAGCGAAGTTTTAAATTATAATAGAAGTTCTATTATAAACCAGTATTTTAGAGTTCATTTTTATAAAGTAAATAAAAACGATCGTTGACATTTAAATAAGTTTATAAAGCAGAAATTATCTTACGAGTAAATATTTGGATAATTATTTTAAGACAAACAATTTAGAAATATTATTAGATTAATTATATTAATCTAATTTTAGGAAGTAATTAAAATCAGTTAACGAATTTACTGATGGGATGAAGTTGATTTAATCTACTGTTTATTTGGGAAATGATTATTAGATTAATTGGTCTTCAATTAATCTAATGAAAATAACTTAGCGATAAACTAATCAAAAATTAAGAAGATTCCTTATTAATTACCCTTTTTAAATTAATAATTATTGAACCAATACAAATATTTTAGAAAATAAAATTGAATTAAAATTGAATTGAATTGAAATATTTGAAAAGAGATATTTGAAATAGAATATCTGAATAGAAATATATCAGCTTATATTCGATATCAAATTCTACGACCAACAAATATCGTTTGGGAAATAACGATATAAATATATCTTTCAAATTTCCATAAAAATATCTGTATAATCACAAAATCCCACATCGAAATATTCTTTTATTCCAATATTCTTATACTTTGGGAAAGGTTCCCATTTATTTTATCAAAGAATAAATTTGAAGAATTTACCTTTGATAAAATTAATGGGAAAGTATAAGAATATTGGAATAAAAGAATATTTCGATGTGGGATTTTGTGATTATACAGATATTGTTATGGAAATTTGAAAGATATATTTATACCGTTATTTCCCATACGATATTTGTTGGTCGTAGAATTTGATATTGAATATAAGCCGATACAAATGTAACGAAAAGGAATTCGCTCGATCTGTATCAGTCGCTAAACCGATCAAGACCGTTCGAAACACCTAATTGTTTTGAGCGGTCTTGATTGGTTTAGCGACTGATACAGATCGAGCGGAATTCCTTTTCGTTACATTTAGGATTAGTTTTCGTCAAAATCAACATATAACTCTATATATTGAATTTGAATGCGCATTTCAATTTACTGGGGTCACATACTAACTCGAAAAATTCTTGAAAAATATTTTCTAGCTTCGTATTAATGATACGGTCCTAACAAAACTAATTTCATCGATTTCTGAGATCGTTTGAAAAATGACCATTTTCCAGTCGATTAAAATCAACTGAAACTGGTCAAACGCGTTTTCCTTTGCCACGCTCATATATTGATTCAAAAAATTATGAAATTTGAAACCTAGCAATAACTTGACATCACGGATCCAACAAAAGTAGTTTCGTCGAAAACCGAGGTCGTTTGCAAAATGGCTATTTTTTAAGGGCCGAAATTTCATAGCGACTATTCTGAACTTTCAACTGGGCATAACTTTTTATCCCCGCTATGAAATTTCAATTTTTCGGATTTGTTTGAAAGATATTCTCAAATAGATTCTAATATTTTTGGTTTCGCTAAAATCCGGTTTATGAGTTATTGTTTATATAAGGTAAGCAACCAATCTATTTTAGATTAACGATGAAGTAAACTGTTTACTTCAGCAAGGATAAAATAAATATTATTTAATTATTTTTAATTAAATAATTGTTTCTTAAATGGATCTCATTTAAGAGGATATTGAGTTTATAATAAGATGTTACTTGAATTAAGTATAAAGATTCAAATAAAAGTAAAACGTTAGAAGACAAAGAACATCAATGGATCTTGGTAAAGAAGTTATAAATAGAACTGTGGAAAGAAGTTAAAGCGAAGAGTTAATGCTTAATAATAAATAGTCATAAAGAACAGAGATTTTGAAGTATGAATACGGTGTTATAAAACCATATTCCAAATAAAACAAGAAATGCGGTTTGAGGGATACTATAACTAATAAGGAGTTTAGAGATTACGGACTTATATCTATTCTAAGATGAGATCGTTGTTGATCAAGGTCTGAGAGGTAACTAAAATACCCCAACTTGAACGGCTTCACTATTATCGAGGGATGGTATTAGTTTGTAACAGACAGAGACGTCGAGATTAGTTAAAAAGGGGAATATGGTAACGTATGGCATTAGTTATAAAAGGGAGAATATTACAGCGTATGGCATTAGTTATAAAAGGGAGAATATTACAGCGTATGGCATTAGTTATAAAAGGGAGAATATTACAGCGTATGGCATTAGTTATAAAAGGGGGAATATTACAGCGTATTGCATTAGTTATAAAAGGGGGAATATTACAGCATATTGCAAGGTTTGAACTATAATGATAAATTAACGTTGTTGACCAAGCTTAAGCGTGATTTTTATATATAGCACTATTTATTAGGGAATGAAACGGTTTGTTTTGAAATCCACTTAGTCTAAAGTAATAAGTAACGATGTTGGTTCAAAGAAATATGAGAACGAGTTAGAAAGAGAAATAGAAAATCGTTTTAGAAAACAATAACATCATTTCGATGTTTGGGATATGATTAGAACTAAGTCACACTATTAGGAATTGGAACCAAAATTCGACGATGTCGAATGAATTATTTAGGAATTATAATCTGATAGGATATTTAATATCTAGTTTAAACCAACGAATTATAATAGGATATAAAATCAATATTTAGTTATAAATTAGATATTGATTCAACAAGAAGTTGACTTAGAAATAGAGTTTATAAAGTGGAATGGGAATATAAATTATGAAAGTGATTTCGGTAAACATGATAACGGTATTTATTACTTGAATGATGAATTATTTGATAAAGGTGTTCAGATTTCTATAATAGAAATGATATTCACATTTTTAAAGTGAATAATGTTTTAAAGTGAACGCTTGGCAGATTAAAATGTTTAAATGAAATTGGAAATACTTTTCCAATATAGTTAGGATATATTATCCAAGTGTAGAAAATAAAGAACCTAAAAAGAATGGAAATGTTTCAAACGTTAATAACGTATATTTTCTGGAACATAAGAGAATAGGAGTTTATAATAACTGGAAATGTTTTCCAAGAAGTGTGAAAGGGCTAAAACAGGATTTGAGAAATATCTAATAAGATATGGGAATTTGAGTAGTAAAAATGAATGTTAAATAAAAATGGCCATGATGGTGTGATGTTGTACATTTGAATGAATGTTGTTTTTACTTCGATAGTTAAATAACCGACTATCGAAGTGTTTTGACCATCGTTGTCAATACGTAGAGACCGGTTGGGTATATTATACGAAAAACCACTCCGTATAGGCATAAGCGCTGCGAATTAGATTATGCTGAAGACAATCGAAGACGGAGTAAAACGCAGGGGTCATCCTGTTCCAGAATGATGCTTTATGTTTGTCCAGTCCCAGGACAACTTGTACGGACGAGTGTCTGACAAAGTATACCTAACAAATCACATATTGTTGATCTCTTAAAGGTATTATGCCTGGTGGCGGAGGAATTCATTCCTCTTAGCTTTTTATACCCGTGATATTTTTGGAAATCGATTAGTGATTTGACGGGTTTGACGATGTGGCATTCAAAGTGAATGGTGATCAGATGTTCTGAAGATAGACGTAGCCTCTAGCCTCACAACTAGGAAGTAACAAAAGTTGGGCTAGGCAGCATGGCTAGTTGGGTCATCCCCAAGCAGGGTGTATTGTCACCGATCTAGAGAAAATTCATATTTGTTCTTTTTCGATTCTATATCTTCGGATTACGGTTGGATGGCCAACAACCGTGGGTGGCAATAAATTTGATACACTCAAACTAAATGAGTGGTCGGTCATGTGGCCGGGTTGCAAGACATTCTTGTTGAACCCAGGTGTATCCCCTCTAGAGTACACTGATCGGAAGGTGCTCCCATACCTTGTCCGTTGGAATCCAATCTCCAATAAGCACCCTGCGTTTTTTTGATTTTACACTATGTATATGTGGAGCGTGAGATGGAAGCGTTCTGCTATTTGGTTATTTACTTGATTAGACATTATTATAATATCATTGGAGTTTGATATCAAAATATTTTGGCTAATAGTAAGGTAAAAACCGTCCATGTTTATGTGTGGGTTGGTCTTACTATTATCTTTTGTCTCAAAAGGATTTTAAAAGTTAAATAGTATGGTTGGGTTTTACTCACACCAGTCCCATGACTGACCCAGGGTTTATTTTGTTTGTGTTTCCCCTAAACTCTTGGGTGCCCAAATTTATACGGGCAGTCAAGTGTTCAGGCTTTTACAGATACACTTGGAGGAGCTGGAAGTAGAAGGCTTCACCACTAGTTATGTAGAAATTATTTCCACTGTGATGTATATGAGTTAGACTCTGATATGGTATTTATATATACAAATTCAGATTTGTATTTCAAAGTTATGTTATATAATACATTTTATTTATTTCGCTGTGAGTTTCGTGTTACTCTGATTCTGTTCAGTTGTGATCTTCTTCTTCTACTCAATTAGTTATATCTTATCTTTCTCATCCTCTTAATTCTTTCTATTAATGATCTGAATTTTTGTGCACTTTGAGTTAAATATGTAGGATATTAGTCAGCTCAAATTGGTATGGATTTTCGGGCTATTACAATTGGTGTTATGTCTGTACACGACGTGGTATCGGCAGTACCTTCTAGTATTTTTCTCGAGGTCGGTAGATTTTCTGGTGCGTGGCTTCTTGTATGGCAATGTGTTGCATGTCTCCAAGTAAATTGTTTCTAAGTCTTCATTCAGTGGGGTGTAGATCTCGAAGGCTCGGAAAGGGCCGGGTTTCCTTGGCTCAGTCGGGGCCTGGCCATTATTCCGGCTACCTTGCCTACCATTATTCGGTCTTTTCCTATAGGGACCCGCCCGCTTGTTCTGATCGAAAGGCTCACCAACTTGTTTTCCTTTAAGGTTGTTATTTGCGGCGTCCACTTGAGGGTCTTTGGGGCGACTTGTTTTGGAGAGCCAGTTCCGTCTTGCTTCCTCTTGGCATAAGTACTGCCCTGCCTTTTTGTAGAAAGCATCGAGGATTTTTCGCTGCTTCCGATCGATCCATGCCCCGAATTCGGAAGTAGGAAGGACACCTTTCGCTAGCTGAAAGAGTATGGTGCGAGCGTCCGGATCCTTGACCTCAGCGAGGGCGATGTTGAACCGGGAGAGGTAGCTTTTGAGCGACTCGGCGGGTCCTTGGTATAGGTTGGACAAAGTGAGGGCGTTCTTTGGAGTCGGGATATGCACCCTGAATTGGTTAACCAACCCTGCCGCTAACTGGCCGAAGTTGTTACTGGAATCAAGTGGGAGGCAAGAGAACCATAACATAGCGGTTCCTGATAAGAAGACTGTGAAGCACTTGCATTTTACCAGGCCGTTGCCCCGACTCGGGTTCATTTGCCATTCATATCGATTTAGGAAGGTACAGGGATTGGTTGTGCCGTCGTGGAGCGGCATCTGCGGCATACAGAAGCATCGCGGCCACTCAGCTTCGTTTACCCTTCTCGTGAAGGGGTTGCGCCTAATGTGTGCCTCCTATGAATCATGTACGTTCCCTCACATTTCTCTTATGATCCTCCAGACCATGTCGGGGAGATAAGTTGGATGGGGATCCGCCATCAGGATCCACGAATTTTGGCAAGATTCAGGAGTTCTGTTACGAGGGCGTCTTCTATAATGAATGTCCGGGTCATCTTCTTCCATGTCCTCGACAATATGATTGGGTCCTGGTGTGGACGATGAGGCGGAGCAGGTTGATGCCGATCCTGCTCTGGAAGAGCGTAGGCCGTTGGAATAGTAGGTCCATCATCGCGATTGGCGATCGTTGGGTTTTTTCGAGGAAGGGGTTGGTTGGTCGGACCCGGTCCGTCATTGATGATCAAGCGAAAGTAACCTCGGTATTGTGCCCCCTCACTGTATGTGACTGTAGTTCGGTCGTCGTTGCCGTTTCCATTGCCGTTGGCGTAGCCATTGTCGTTACCATTACAATTGACGAGGGAATTAGTGTGGATGGTGACATTGTTGATGAGACTAAACCTTCTTCTTTGATGCGGCCCCCTCAACTCGGAAGAGGAAGTTTCTGAGACAGTTGGTCGAGGTTGAACGTTTTTCCGAGCTAGTTGAAGTCCAGCGACGATGCACCGACTTCCTTGAAGTTGTCGCATAAGGTCAATGTTATTCCTTAATGCTTGGTTGAGCTCGACGGCTGTGTTCTCATATTTTTCATTAAGCGTGCAGATCTGAGCTTGTGTAGTGGGCGCTTCATGGTCCATGGTAGGAGGGACGTTTTCATTAGTGGTCGAGATATCCATCGGCTGAGACTGTTGGGATGTTCCGGCTTCGGCTGTGGCTAAAGAGTCGACCATTGCGTTCTTTGGTCGCTTTGCTATCGTGAGCTAACTAGGCGGCAGGTCTAACAAAGGAACCTAAGGCTTGTCGAAGTGGAGATGAAAAAGGCGCAAATTTGAGTTTTCCCAGTGAAAGCAGCAAATGTTGACGGCAAAAACTGTCGTAAACACACAGATTCCAATTACTAGGAATTATTATTCGGTCGTGTAACTAAGTGCGGAAAGAGGTAAATAACACAAGAGATTAATAGTGGTTTGGCCTCGAGAGAGGCCTACGTACACTTTGAAGAGTCATTGGAATATTATTTATCACCAAGATTACAAAGTTGAGACTATCTCATGACACCTCATTACATTCATTTTCATAATCATCATGTGCTAAGTATTCGGGAAAATACAATTTAGTCCTTCTTCTTCCTCAAAGAGGAGATGCCATTAAAGAGGCTCTTGAAGCTCTCTAGATATCCAAGTGATAAAATTCCAACCCCTTTGAAGTGTGAGGCCAAGGGGTATTTATAGGAGAGAGGTTAGGTAGGAGTAGGTAGAATAGGGGACCACATCCAGAATTTCGCACCTAACCTACATGCATGCACATATTTCGAACCCCCCCCTTTGGGTGCGAATGTCAAACCCCGTGGGGTGCGAGATTCAAACCCCATGGGGTGCAAAATTCGTACCCTGTTGGGTACGAATTTCGTACCCTGCTAGGTACGAAATTCGTACCTCTTGGGGGTACAAATTTTGTACTCTCAAGGTGTTTGAATTTCGTACCCCACAGGGCAAGAATTTCGAACCACTCGGAGGTACGAAATTCGCACACCGAGGGGTACGAAGTTCGTCCCCGGGGGGGGGGGGGGTACGAAGACTATATGCATGGGTGCTTATGGGCTTAAGATTCGGGTTTGCGACTCCTATGGATTCAAAGCCTTGGTTCAGAAATATATTAGGGGCGTTGTGAGGTCTTTGTTGGCGCGATCCCTCTTTAACATGTTTCCTTCGCTCCTAGGCGTCCCTCTTGGCTTTAGCTCATGCGATGCGTTGAGTCGTGAGTGTCTTAAGTACTTTTGGGAATCGGACCAAAAAGTCGGTTAACACTATCACTCTACAGCATGATGCATGCCATCGCTTCCTAACTGAGACCGTATGTGATAAAAATGATATGTTGCGTGGTATGTATCCCCAACAAACAATTTTAGCCCAAATCCCCATTTATTTGGGCCCCCATATAAATTCAGTTTTAGGCCCGTAACTTAGACCTTATAAGTCAATATGCTCATATTAAAGCCTAACGCATTCTTAGGCTCGTAACATAACCTACTTAAGTCAATATGCTTATATTAAGGCCTAACCATAGATTTTTAGCTTTGAGGCTCGTTACTTAAGCCATATAAGTCAATATGATCATATCAAAGCCTAACACAATCTTAGGCTCGTAATTTAACTCATTTACGTCAGTATGTTCATATTAAAGCATAACTCCTTAATTTTAATTTTGAGCCTATAACTTAACCTCTTTAAGTCAATATGCTCATATTAAAGTCTAACACTAAATTTTAGGCTCGTAACCTAACCTCTTTAAGTCAATATGTCTATATTAATGTTTAAATGTCCTTCTAATCATTTCTTGTCATATTTATACTTGCAAATAAACTATGTTTGTTTTATTATAATTCCCCAATTATCATATTTGTGCAAATATAGGTTATAGTCAAATATTCTGGTACATTTTGTTCCACGGCCTTCTTGCAATTCATATCAAGTCTGCCTATTATTTAATCCAATTATACCTTTCTATTATAGTTTATTATTTATCAGACTAGCCCCAATTCAATTATTCCAATTTAATTATATTTTCCCCAAACGTGCGCAAAATAAAAGGATAATAATCAATCATAGGCAATTAGGCGTACAGTTCTATGCCTAAATCAGTTGTATTCATGTGCTTTTAGGCATATTTGGGCATACCCAAAATAAAATGAAAAAAATCAGAATATGGAAAAGGAAAAGGAATATGAGCATAACACCTTACAGTATCCTTAATATGAATTAAACAGAAACTGTACAAATAGACAGAAAGATTACAGAAAATTACCAACAAAAAGAAATTACCAAAAGGAGGAATAAATTGAAACATTAAATAGATCTATAAGTATCGGATCTGAAAATAGGATTATAGCTACAACTGATGTTGTTCCAGTTTACCCTAACTAATTTAAAAATTGAATAATCACAAAATTTCACCAATCAATTGCTTCCCTTGTAACCCCGGTAGAACCTCCAGAATATATGTATGACTAATCCTCCAGAACATGTGTATAAAATATTTTATTTTAAAACTCCATTTCTCTCATAAAGAAAATTAGTATAGAGGAGGCACAGGTAAGAAGAAATAATTTGTCAAAAAAGTAGGATATAGGATTATTTATAACTAGAGTAGAAGATCCTCTACCCTTAGAATTTAGCGTTTTAATCTAAACCGACCATGTTCTTGGGTCAATCCGAGTTGGTCACCTCAGCAATTCAGAAGTGGGCACATAATCCTAAATCAACCTCAAAGAAAATCCACCATTCATTATACTCGTGCCAGGCACAAAAATCGCACCTAGCGATTAACTGGGTCGACATATGGGTCGATCCACCCACGGCCTGGGTCGACCTGGCCTAGTCTAGATCATCCCAATAGGCAACTTTTTACTTCTTTTTTACCTTGTTTATTTCTGATTTGAGTTTCAAAATTTCAAACAACCATAACTCCTTCATTTTAAGTCTATTGAACGTAAAATAAATGTCTATTTGAACTAAAAAATCGTAACAGTCTCAATGGCACAATGCCTATAATTTTACAACTTATTAATTAATTAATTTTTGCTCATTAATATTTGGGTTGTTACAATATCTTAGAATTTTTTGCTTTCCCTAGATTTCCTTACTTTGATTTCTATAACTTTAATGATTTCTAAATGATTTCACCATTTTTGTTGATGTTGATTTTTATCTATATAGCCTTAGATCTATTATGTTAATTCATAAAGGTAATTACATTTACATTGCCTTAAGCTCTTAAATGAGTTTGATATGTGGGTATTGCATTGGTTTCCATCTTGTTGTTTCGATGTGTTCTAGGGTTTTATACTTATAACTTAGCCTCCGTGCTTAGCAGCTTATTTCCAATGGACATCCTTATACTTTAATTGTTAATGCTTACTACATGAGACTATCAAATGATTACCTAGTTGCAATTATCTCATGAACAATAGGTTGATTCTATTTGATGATACTCCTTCTCTGTTGAGAAGATTTATCCCATTACATCATTACACTCCATCTATCAAGTTCTAATCAGCTTATTTAAGCTAGACTGGCCCGTGTATGTTTTGTACTCAGATCAGACCGAGTTGTTACAAGTTAGCTACCTATTGTTGATATCTGCTTAGCCTGCTTATTCTTTGATCTACCTTGTCATCTTTAGATGCATGGGATTTGTTTTATGTAGTCATCTAGTGGTGTATTTGTGTAACTCTGATATGTACATATTATTTTTGGACCTGATGTATATATGAGGTTAATATAACCACTCACTTAAGTATCACCATATATTGCGATAACGACGTGTTTGTATATAGATGTGTCCATGTTTTATGATTTGTGTTAAATGTTGTTATAATTTTTCTTATAGACATATCCGCTAGCCATCATAGTATTGTATTAAAGCTAGAATTGCGTATGTCGATCCATAGGAGATAAAAGAAAAACAAATAAAGCATTAAATCGATGTATTTGATGCTTGTTTAGTAGAAGACTAATGGATTGTGGCTCCTAACCAACCCTGTTCTCTACAGTAGTTGATGGTATTACTCAATAATACTCTTTGTTGGTGTAGGTCTTAGGATAGGGAGTCACTGCTTTATATCATAGTTGAATCAAGAACAAATTATGATGAACACAAAACAAAACACGTACTACATTACATTGAAATATAATATAAAGGTTAACATAGTCTCTAATCATCGTTACCCTTAATCGTATCCTTAATCCCTTCATGCTCTTGAGGGTAGATATAAGTTGGGAATACATATAGGAATGCATTTTTAATTCTATAGTATTTTGTATGGAATTTGATTAATAATATCTAACCACTGTAAATAATTTTTATCTTATTCTTTTAGCTTATGCTTTAAAAAGGCAATGGTGGCAGATCGGGTGTTGGGTAGTGTAGCAGCCCATACCCAGACAAATTCTATATGTCTGTCGAGCAATTCATGGAGCCATTCTGTTGTACTTAGCTTCTAGCTACTACTCATTCGTCCCCTACTCGAAATAAGGAAAAAAATGCGTTAGCTTAAGATATATTTAGAGGAACCCATTGACTCGACACCTCGCCTTTAAGCAGCCGAGGAAGGGAAGGATTTTTTTGATGAATCAAAAGTTCGAAAAAACCTGAGCACGAGGAAACTACCTTCCTACAAATCCAAATCATTTCCCAATAAAAATGAGAAGCAAGTTGCTTATACTTCTAGTTCTCATTCCGGTGAAGCACTCCTAGACCAAGGATATTTATAGTTGCGGATCTTATGATCACTTGGCCAGAGATTGTCTAAAGCCTATTATGTGTCACTGTTGCAAGCAAGAAAGATATTGGTCTTCATCGTGTCTTAAAGCTACCAAGTGTCCTAAATATGGGACCCCAGTATTGCTAATACTCCAGGTGATACCTCTCAGCCTAGAGATACCTTCTCTTTTACTCTTGAAGGATCTATGTTATTTCATATTCGTTCTACTCGAATTCTATACAGATGCTTCACATTCATTCGTATCAAAGGAACTGGTAGATAATGTTTTTTTAGATGTAACTTGCTTCATGATTTGTTTAAAGATTGCAAATCCTATTAAAGTATCCACAACACCTAGTATGTTTTATGAAAATATTGAGATTATTCTGTGTTCTTTTCCATATTGCGCAAATCTGCATATCATTCACTTTATGGGATTTGATATGATTTTGGGGATACACTAGCTCGTTCGATATGATGCCCAAATCCTATGTTCTGAAAAGATCTTATATTCTAGTCATCCAAAATAGAGTAACTAGTTATCTCTTATATTTCGAGATGTTGATTATGACTCCCAATTATCTTTGACTTCTATCGGATCTTATGATGATGAAGATATATCTTAGATTCCATTTACGTATAAATATTTTGTAGTGCTTTAGTCTTTTTCTAGTTTTTCACCTAAGCAGGTAGTTGAGTTTCACATCGATATCATTCCTGGTGCTCAGTCAGTTAGTCGTCCTCCCATGAGGATGTCTATTAAAGAGAACGAGGAACTCAAGAATAGTTATTGAAACTAAAAGCCTTATCTCTTTATAGTATTCGTGATTTTTTCCCTTACACCAGCTTCTCATGTTCTACCATTTAGTATGGTGATTTATCGTAGTTTAGGGGATCGTATTGCCAATGCTCTGAGGCTAGATCCAGATCTTGTTCTTCACATCAGCTTTGTGAGTCTGAATCCTGTAATGATGAATAATAACCAAGATAACAAGTTGATACTTATATGACGATAATAAATGTAAACAATTAAGTTAATCAAAGAGCATAACGGGAACTAGCAGACTTTTCGGTTGAGCACCTAATTTAATAACATACACAAGGAATTAATTAGAGGCTATCTATATGGTTGATAAGCTATTAAAAATAAACTATTTGGTTGTATTTATTTGAAAATAAAATAAATTGATGTTGGTGATAACAAAATAAATATAGCTAAGAAGAACTTGTGATTATTTATTGTGTTGACATGTCCAAATGTTGTTTATGAACTCTAGTCGATATATGGGATGGTATGTTATTGATAAGGGTTCCTAAACATCGTATAAGACATGTTGACATATGCAATAATTAATTGAAGTAAGATACTTGAATTAAAATAACGTTAAGCAATTAAATAAACTGAGAAAAGTAAAAAAATTGGCGAGGCAATATTGATACTATAATGACTTTGTAGCCAAGAGATCAGATGGTACTAAATTTGATGGCTTAATATTATTTTGAGATAAGTTAAATTACTTTAGAGTTATGCCATTTGTTTGATGAGAAATAAAAAGAAATATCAAAAATTTGCGTGGCTGAAGCTAAAGCAGCTACTTTCAAAGTAACAGAAAGAAAAGCAACAACTGGAGTGAGAGAGTCAGAGTCGAAAAGAGGATTCCTCGCTTCTTTCTCTCATTCAAAACCGTGCATGGGACTTTCATCTTGCACGGCTCCAAGTGATATGGGCAGAATAGCAGAGCAAGTACAAGTATTAGTAGCATAGCAAAAATGTGGTCCTCGTCATTAATATGTTTGCTCGCGTTAATTATGGTCTATCGGGAGAATTGATGACTGCATCTTTGATGCACTACTAGTACATTATCTGAGAATTCTTAATTGGCTAGTTATAAACAGACACATGGCTATTTACAAGGGATTACCTCGGATCTACGCCGAGGTATTGAACTTTTTTCACCTTATAAAATAGAGGGGCGAAAAAACTTAAATCCTTTATAATATAAGACTTTCTTTCAGACAGTTATTTACCTTTAGAGTGCCCTTTAGAATACAATGGGTTTCGAAAAGAAAAAAAAGATTCATCAAAAAATATATATAGGAACTGTAGCTAAGCTAAATTTTGAGAACAAAAGAATATAAATATATACATACTTGTGTTTGAGGTTTAAAAAAAGTAAGTATCTTGAGTAGAGCATAATTTTATAAAATGCACTCTCATTTTTAATTTTGGAGAGACATATGCATCCATCGAGCCTTAGAAATAAATAGGGAAATGGCTAGGTGGTTTTGATTTTGTAATCAAAATTATAGCCATTTGACCGAGCAGATTGATATCAATAGATGGCGAGGAACTATCATTAACCTATTTAGAATTGAGAAGTTTAGTGTGTATTGTTATAATATATGCAACGAAAAAGTTAAAATGTGATAATCTAGTATATTGTGTATATTATTTCTTAAATTTGGATGAATATCAAAATTTTAAAACTTTATATTGAAGAGCTTAATTTACATCTTTGAAAGAAGAAAATTTGCAAGGAGGCATTTAGGAATTGAAACCTATAAATGTGTTAATATAAGGAAATCATGGGACTTCATGGTAATCGTAGTTTGATTATCTGTGATCGAGATCCGCTTTTCACCAGTGATTTCCAAAAGAGTCTCCAAAAAGCTTTGGGTACAAAGCTTGACTTTAGCATAGCCTATGAACCCGAGTCCGATGGACACAATGAGCAGGTGAACCGCATTCTTGATGATCCTTACCATGCATCCATTCTTGATTTTGCTGGTAGTTGGAAAGACCACCTATCTCTTGTTGAGTTTGCATACTGTAATAGCTTTCAGTCCTATATCGATATGGCTCCTTTCGAAGCCTTATATGAAAGGCCATGTCAATCACCTTCTTGTTGGTTGGAGTTCAACGAAAAGATGATACTAATCCCCGACTCTATTTGTGAGCTTAATAGAAGATCGGTCTTAATCACAAAAGAATGAAAGAGACTCAAAGTATATAGAAATCCCATGCGGGAAAACGTTAGAAGCCTCTAGAGTGCTCCATCAGCGATCATATATATATTCGTGCATCTTCTCTAAAGGGGTTGTACGTTTTAGTCAGACTGGGAATTTGGCTTCTATATATATATATATATATATATATATAGGTCCATTTACTATCACTGACCATATTAGTCCTTTTGCATATATTGTAGCACTTATGGACTATTTTTTTGATATTCATTACATATTTCTTGTATCCCATCTTTAAATGTACCTTCATGATTTGGATTTTATTATTGATTCTCGTATTTTAGAGGAGCTCAAGATTTCATCCGATCTAACAATCATGCAACATAAAGTCCATGTATTTTCTTCAGAGGTTAAATGCCTTCAGAACAAGGAAGTTACTTGTGAAGATTCAGTGGTCTTCTAATTCAAATGTTTGCGCTAGGGAAACCAAAGAACTCATCAAGCGATCTTATCCTGACTTCTACCTTCCAGTGTTGAGGATAAGAAATTTTTCATTCCATCTTATCTATTTCCTTTTCTATATGAAATAAATCATGTTGAACACAGCTCTTCTCTAGGAAATTACGGGGACGTAATTTTTATAAGGGAAGAGTTTGTAACAACCCTGTCTTTGTGATTACTAGTATAAACTAATTAAATAGTGTTTCAAATGGGTTACTTGAAATTAAAGTAGATTCAGAGAGGATAACTTGTAAAACCATTTGAGTTGATCGAGCCAAGTATTTTGGAGTTAAAATGAGTAAATATGTTGAGCCAAGTTGAATTGAATGCAAGGAAGAAATTTAGTTCAATATCGATTTATTGATAAAATAATGTAAATATATATTTAGAGAAAGTAATATATTTAATCATTAAGCTGATTTAATAATGTTTTTTGTGATAATTTGTGGAATTATGCTGGATTGTGCATTTGTTGGAATTAAATAAATGTTAAAAGGAAACAAGTCCAACAATCGTGAGTAAATAAACAAAAAATGTGGAAAATTGTTTATAAATTAATATTTAAGAATGAAAACAATTTCAATATGGTTTATTGAATTAAGTTAAACAAGAAAGAGATATTCTTTTAAATTTTTTATAACAAAAATGTAAGTTTTGAACAAGTAAAATGTAAAATAAGCTTTTTAAGTAAAAGCATAAATTTTTATATGTTTATGATAAAGTTAGTGTTCAAATTGTTCAAAACAATCTTATACATGTTTATTACAATTTTATCAATTCAAACAATGAAAAACTTGTTAATATTAATGTTAAAATGGCCCAAGAGTGCCTAAATAGATGCTAACTAGTGTAACATGGCTTTATTAAGTAAAATTAAGTAATACTTGAGTTAATTTGGCCTAACCTAGTCCACTAACAAAATAAAATATGAAAAATATATAGGAAAAAAAACCAAGAGTACATATTTTTTAGTTAATCATCTTCTTCTACCTTACTGAAATTTATAGAGAAACCCATTACACCCTCCTCTCCAAATCTTTAACCCAAGAAAAATTCAAAACAAAATTGAGAATATGGAAGTGATTGAAATGATATAATAAACCACAAGGAATATGAAATGTAGGTTTTCTATATTGGTTAATTCTGAACTTGTTCGATTGAAGCTACATGTATGTGGAGTTGACTGATTTGTAGTAAACTGGTAAGTGAGAACGTGTGGCATGAGATGCACTATTGTCACTGTTTATATTATTTTTCGAAGTCTGTGACACATTCTATAGTTATTGTTGTTAGTACTAGGCTGTTGGACCATTTGTTAGGTTGTTAGGTCCTATATATATATACCAAGTTATTGGGTTTATTAGGTCCTATTTGAGGTTGTTGGGTCTCTTAATAAATAGTACATGGTAGGCTATAGGCCATTTATTGGGCTATTGGGTCCTATATCTGGCTATTGGGCTATTAATTTGGTTGTTGGTCCTATCTTAGAATTTTGTTGTTATTTCTGGATTTCCTTAATATGGTTACCATAATTTTAATGAATTCTAAATGTTTTCACCGTTGTTGTTGATGTTGATTTTTATCTATATAGCCTTAGCGCTATTGTTTGCTCCAAATTTGGAATCAACACTAAAGGTGCAAATGATGCACTTCACCAATTCAGTAAGATTAAAATATGGAACCGCGCTATTACAAAATAAAAAGCATAAAAGGAAGACAAAGGAATTTTTATGGTGGTTCGATTCAATATGAATCTACGTCCACTTCTAATCAATTCTCATTATGATATTTAAGCAAATTAATATGGATTCTCCCTCATTACATTCATTTCTCTCCTTTAACTCTCTTTATGATCCAACTTCTCTTGAATTTGGCAAGGAATTGATAGGATCTCTAGCTTTGTGGTGGTACAAGCATGGATCTTCAATCACTTAGGAGCTTTGATCCTTTTCAATGATTTGATAGGAGTTTTGTGTTAGATCCGGATTTTGAGTGGATTGGAGAAGGTATGAAATTGCCTGAATGATGTTGGAGTGATTTATCATGTAGTTAGAATGAGATCCAAGGTGCTTTGATTTGATTGGAGAAAGCTTTATCCATCATTGAAATGGATTTGATCCGCATGAAGTTGATGATGAGTTGCTAGATCTAGGAAAATCATTAGAGAAGTTGTTGAAGAGATTTAAATTTGGCGACACCTCCTTGTAGGAATGAATTTTCCCCCTTCCATTTGGATTATGAGGGGTATTTATAGTTGGGGTTTAGACCGAGTGGTTATGTTGTAAATATTGGAGTGCTCAGCTGGTACGTAACTTGCTTTTTCAAGTGGTGAAACGACCCAAATGAAATTCACGACCTAAATCTGATAACATCCTAGAGAAATACCTTGTTGTGCGGTCCATGAACACTTGCTGCTCTCGTGTTATTGGTCATTGCGACCTAAAACCATCTTGATGTGGGATGCCTCCATGTCCAAACTGTGCATGTCTTAATGCGTGGCGACCTAAGACTCCAATGATTCGTATAGTCTAGAAAATGCCTAACGATCCACGTGTCAATAGTCTTATCCATACTTTTAACCGACTTATCGCAATTACCACATGAACGTTTTAATATATAACTTGGAATAACCCAGCCTTCACATTTTGCATATGATTGCAATGTGTATTCTTTGCAATTGATGGGCACAACTCATTTACGATCTAAACTGAAAGCATGGCGAACGACCCAAAGGATGCTGGTGTGGCATCGTTGACTCAACAGAAAGGATGATCCTTCGTGTGCACTGTATGGCTGGCCTTATATTGCATGTAATAATGCCCCTTTTCACTTTCCTGATGCCATGTATAGCTCAACAATTAGTCTGCAAGTGCTCACGTATCCTTGAAGAATTGGCCTTTTACGCTTTCAAGTGGTTACGACCCAATTCTCTAATATGAAATTCCATCGTTCTACCAAGCGTTGCGGTCTAAAATGAATGGTCCACGATCCAAAGAGGGCATAACAACCCAAAGGCCTGGACGGACTAAAGCTTGTTGGCAATCCAGTAAGAAAGCGTTCTGGTCCAATCTTAATGTTTGAACTTGTATTAGATATGGATGAACGATCTTGGAGCGAGCACCATGTTGAACGACCTTGCTTTTGGCCATGTATTGTCTTGCTTTAGGTTGTGAGCCGCCTCGGATCATAGGAGCCTCCTGCTTTGCTACTGACGATCCAAATCCTTCGAGACCAATGTGGCGATGACCTAAAGAGGCGGACGAGCTAAAGACCATTGCGTGAAGGCTGAACGAGCCAAATAGCAAACGAGCTAAAGCTCTGGAATGCGACCTAACTAAAGGCGCGGGAAAACTGGAACATGGGCTAAACGAAACCGCGTGTCAATACTTGCACATATTTCATTGTTTTGAACCGCATTTTCACAATGGGGTTAACTTTTGCCCCTCGAAGCTTGTATTTTTTGCTTGCGAGAAATTTGGGCTTTGAAATGAGTGCTATTGTTGACATCTTTTGGCTTGTTTGATTCGACATGAAATATGCACCTGCTATTTATTGATGTTGTACTAACATACAGACGCTTCAATTTTGAATTTCAGAATCTGTTGTTCGATAATGTTGTTCTAGGGTTCGATCGCATTGGTTTTCTCTCAGGCTATATTTCACCGCTACAACTTGTTTTATAGCAACAAAAACATTGCATATTTCTGGGCTAATATTTTGTTATTGAATGCCCAAATCAACAACAGATTAGTCAGTTAAACATTTAGTCATGACGAATTTTTATTGAATGAAGTGTTTTCATAGACTTATTTTATTTAATGATCTACAATCTGTTAAATGTTGTCGACAAAAACACGACATTCTAACTTGGATTCGTGCTGACACTTAAGATCTGCTAGTCGATACAACTTGACTGTGGATTTCCAGTGTTGACATTCTAACTGACTTTCATGGAAATGTATGATATTTCACATTTGGGAAATATGCATCTAAGAGATTTTTATTTGATTTCCTTTCGGAGAAGGCTTGGATATTTGTGCCCCTGTTTTAGAAAGTCATTATCAATTTTCTCCCTCGGAGGTATTTTGAATTCCATACCCATGCTTGGGCAAAAGTTTAGCACTTATCGTGTTTGAGATTTTCAGACACTACGCAAGTTAATTGGTTAATGTCCAAACTCCATCCACAATCCAGCTTGGTTAATTCAGTCACTAGAGACTTTTGTCACTCAATTATATTGATTAATCCAAGCGTTGGTAATTTTAGATGATGTGCCTCTAGAAAGTACTTCGGTTAAAACCCAATGTTTATCGTGATTAGATCAGGTGATTCCTGATCCTGACGATCAATTGGGTGCCCCCGGAGAGAACTTTGGTTGAAACCCCAATGTTTGTCATTATCGCGTCAAGTACTTCCTGATTCTGAAGATCAATTGGGTGCCTCCGGAGAGGACTTTGATTGAAACCCCAATGTTTGTTGTTATCGCACCAGGTACTTTTTGATTCTGACGATCAATTGGGTGCCCCCGGAGAGGACTTTGGTTGAAACCCCAATGTTTGTCGTTATCGCATCAGGTACTTCCTGATTCTGACGATCAATTGGGTGCCCCCGGAGAGGACTTTGATTGAAACCCCAATGCATCAGGTAATTCCTGATTCCGACGATCAATTCGGTGCCCCCAGAGAGGACTTTGGTTGAAACCCCAATGTTTGTCGTTATCGCATCAGGTACTTCCTGATTCTGACGATCAATTGGGTGCCCCCAGAGAGGACTTTGGTTGAAACCCCAATGTTTGTCATTATCGCATCAGGTACTTCCTGATTCTGACGATCAATTGGGTGCCCCCGAAGAGGACTTTGGTTGAAACCCTAATGTTTGTCGTTATCGCATCAGGTACTTCCTGATTCTGACGATCAATTGGATGCCCTCGGAGAGGAATTTGATTGAAACCCCAATGTTTGTCGTTATCGCATCAGATACTTCCTGATTCTGACGATTAATTGGGTGCCCCCGGAGAGGACTTTGGTTGAAACCCCAATGTTTGTCATTATCGCATCAGGTACTTCCTGATTCTGAAGATCAATTGGGTGCACCCGGAGAGGACTTTGATTGAAACCCCAATGTTTTTCATTATCTCATTAGGTACTTCCTGATTCTGACGATCAATTATGTGCCCCTGGAGGGAACTTTGGTTGAAACCCCAATGTTTGTCGTTATCGCATCAGGTACTTCTTGATTCTGACGATCAATTGGGTGCCCCCGGAGAGGACTTTGGTTTGTACTGGTCCTTCTAGCGTGTTTGCTGGTCCTTCTGGCCTGATGTTGGTACTTCCAACATCAGGTTTGTCGGTCCTTCCAACTTGGTGCTGGTTATTCCATCTCCGGGTTGGCTCCAATTCCCTTGTTGGCCGGTTGACTTGGCAGGACATTTCGGATTGGGGATTGAAGCTTCGAAACTTTCACTTAGAGGAACGCCCCTTTGATGAAAGTTACAATATTCTTGTTCATTTGTCATGGCGCTTGTTCATTGTTTGAATCTTTGTGACTTTTCCATTCACTTCTCAAGGCAGTGCTTATCTATTCTTGCATTTGTGCATGTTGATATTTACAGCATTTGGTACTTGAGTTAGTGTTGCTGGGGTCGCTGTGCTTTGTCTGATTCTGAAGGAACAAGCGCTCGACAAATAGTCTACAACATGGAATCATTTTTAATCATGTTTTGATTTAACATGAGGTTTGCAAGCTAGAAATTAATTTAAACGGATATGCTCTTAATTGTAGAGCTAAAGTTCAGTACATCATTTGCAGGTCATTACAAACTGTTTACAAGAAGTTTCAAATGTAACAGAAAGTAGAACATGAAATAAAGCATGAACTAAATCAGGAAACAGAGCATGAAGTAAAGCAGTGACGATGTTGATCGCTTATTTCGGGCCATTGGAATTGAAGCACAATCAACAATTATCAGTTGATAATCAGCCAAGGCATGGTCTGAACAAAAGCTTCGTTGTTTGTTGCCCCTTGGCTCTAAGGATTCGGAACAGTGTTTGAGGAATGTGAATTTTTCACATATTGTTGCAGTAGACTCTTCCTAATCAGCTCTTCGATCAGTGACCTTAGATGCGTACACTCGTTGGTGTTGTGGCCTGGCTGATTATGGAATCGGCAGAACTTTCTACAGTTTGCTTGATGGTCATTGATTTTCTGAGGCTTAGGTATTGGATAGTCTTTGGTGTCTTTGGTTGCAACAAAGATGTTTTCTGGAGTGTCATTTAAGGGTGTTAGATCTAATGGATTGGAAAAGCGTGGCTTCTTTCCATCTCGATTTTCCTTCTCATCGCCTCCTCTTTTCTGACCTTCGGTATTTTTTTGATTGTACTGAGTAGCAGTATTTTTGCGAGCTTCGAGAAGTGGGTTAGCATCAACAATCTGAAGAGGTACTAGACCAGTTTCAACTCTCATGTACTCCTCGGCTTTTTTACAGAATTTCTCGAGTGTGCTTGGCTCTTTCATTTTAATCCATTTACCGAATTTGCTCTTCTCGTCTATTGCGCCGATTAGGGACATTAAGATCATGCGAGGTTCGGGATTCCCTACTTCATATACATCATCATTTAACCTTTTGAGGAAGGCTTTGATAGATTCTCCTGGATTTTGCTTCATGAACGTAAGAGAGATAACGTCCTTAGCTTTCGTAGCTTGCAACCTGAACTGCTCTTTGAATTTCAAAGTCAAATCATCAAATCGGTCGACGGATTTGGGCGGCAGCCTTGGAAACCATAATGATGCGACACCTTCTAGATAGAGAGGGAAGCACATGCATTTAATCTCATCTGTTGCCTTAGCTGCATTCGTGTGCCACTCGTATTTTTATAGGAAGAGATTCAGATCAGAATTTCCGTTATATGGAGGCAAAGTAGGATGAGTGAAATTTTTGGGGAGTTCAGCCTTGTGGATCTTCTTTGCGAATGGATTTTTGCCAATGGAGAAGTCCCATTCCCTTTCACTATCCTTGCGAGGCATGTTATCTTTCATTATTTGCTTTACCGCATCCACGATATATTCCTTCAAGTTGTGTTGTTCCGGAGAACGGACTTCGATCTTCTTTCCGGATGCTCGTCGTGGCAAGTGATCGTGTTTAGAGAATCTAGGTCTTTTACTTCCTGTATGGGAAGGTGTCCCCTTGATGGAACTTGCAAGTCGTCGGTTATTTCAATCGGAATGGTTTATAGCTTTCAACTTTAGGTCTTCGACATTAGCATCGTTTTTGTCAACAAATCCTTCTAAGTAATCATTGTGAGGATCGGAGGCTGATGAGTTTGCATTCTCTTCAAGGTTAACATGGATTTGCGGAGGAGGAGCGGGATTTGCTTGAGCGTTTAGGAGAGTGCTCACTTTATCCGTCAAAGCTTGATTAGCATCCACGAGGGTTTTATTAGCATCGATTAAGGCTTTATTGGAAATTTCCATTCGTTGACTCAAGTTTGTGACGACAACATCTAGTTCTGCTTTAGTAACTCCAGCCCCGGACATCGAATTTTCTCTGACTTTGAAACGGTTAGTGAGTGGAGTAGCTTCGTTATTGATAACATTGTCATTTTCTTCAACGGCATTGGTAGTAGTCTTCTTAGATTTGGCTATTATATCGGATAAGGCCTTGAATTTTGAAGATAGTACATCGTAAATCTTAGATTTGCGGAATCTATGGTAGAAGAAGGCTCTTAGGATCGAGAGAAATGCGCATAGGGCCCCACAGTAGGTGCCAAATGTTTGCTCCAAATTTGGAATCAACACCAAAGGTGCAAATGATGCACTTCACTGATTCGGTAAGATTAAAATGTGGAACCGTGCTATTACAAAGTAAAAAGCATAAAAGGAATACAAAGGAATTTTTATAGTGGTTCGATTCAATATGAATCTACGTCCACTTCTAATCAATTCTCATTATGATATTTGATCTTATAAAATATGGATTCTCCCTCATTACATTCATTTCTCTCCGTTAACTCTCTTTGTGGCCTAACTTCTCTCGAATTTGGCAAGGAATTGATAGGATCTCTAGCTTTGTGGTAGTAGAAGCATGGATCTTCAATCACTTAGGTGCTTTGACCCTTTTCCATGATTTGATAGGAGTTTTGTGTTAGATCTGGATTTTGAGTGGATTGGAGAAGGTTGAATGATGTTGGAGTGATTTATCATGTAGCTTGAATGAGATCCAAAGTGCTTTGATTTAATTGGAGAGAGATTTAACCATCATTAAAATGGATTTGATCCGCATGAAGTTGAAGATGAGTTGATAGATCTAGGAAAGCCATTAGAGGAGTTGTTGAAGAACTTTAAATTTGGCGGCACCTCCTTGTAGGAATGAATTTTTGGTCCACCTTCCATGTGGATTATGAGGGGTAATTATGGTTGGGGTTTAGACTGAGTGGTTATGTTGTAAATAATGGAGTGCTGAGCTAGTTTGTAACTTGCTTTTTCAAGTGGTGAAACGACCCAGATGAAATTCACGGCCTAAATATGATAACATCCTGGAGAAATACCTTGTTGTGCGGTCCAAACATGAACACTTGTTGCTCACGTGTTATTAGTCATTGCGACCTAAAACCATCTTGATATGGGATGCCTCCATGTCCAAACTGTGCACGTTTTAATGCATGGCGACCCAAGACTCCAATGATTCATATAGTCTAGAAAATGCCTAACGATCCACGTGTCAGTAGTCCTATCCATACTTCTAACCGACTTGTCGCAATTACCACGTGAACGTTTTAATATGTAACTTGGAATAACCCAACCTTCACATTTTGCATATGACTACCACGTGTATTCTTTGCAATTGACGGGCACATTTCCTTTATGATCTAAACTGAAATCATAGCGAACGACCCAAAGGATGCTGGTGTCGCATCGTTGACACAACAGAAAGGCTGATCCTTCGTGTGCACTGTATGGCTGGCTTTATATTGCATGTAATAATGTCGTTTTTGCACTTTCCTGATGCCATGTATAGCTCAACAATTGGTCTGCAAGTGCCCGCGTATCCTTGAAGAATTGGCCTTTCATGCTTTCAAGTCGTTACGACCCAATTCTCTAATATGAAATCCATCGTTCTACCAAGCGTTGCGGTCTAAAATGAATGGTCCACGATCCTAAGAGGGGGTAACGACCCGAAGGCCTGGACGGACTAAAGCTTGTTGGCAATCCAGTAAGAAAGCATTCTGGTCCAATCTTCATGTTTGAAATTGTATTAGATATACATGAACGATCTTAGAGTGAGAACCATTTGAACAACCTTGCTTTGGGCCATGTACAGTCTTGCTTTAGGTCGTGAGCCGCCTCGGATCAAGGGAGCGTTCTGCTTTGCTACTGACGATCCAAATACTTCGAGACCAATATGGCGATGACCTAAAGAGGTAGATGAGCTAAAGATCATTGCGTGAAGCCCGAACGACACAAATAGCAAACGAGTTAAAGCTCTGGAATGCGACCCAATTAAAGGAGTAGGAAAACTAGAACACGGGCTAAATGAAACCGCGTGTCAATATTTGCACATATTTAATTGTTTTGAACCACATTTTCACAATGGGGTTAACAGCTATCATGTTGAGCAAATATAGTGATTACATTTATGTTGCACTGAGATCTTGAATGAGTTTGATATATTAATGTTGCATTGGTTTCCATCTTATTGTTGATGTGTCTTGGGGTTTTATACTTATAGATTAGCCTCTGTGCTTAGCAACTTGTTTCCATTGGAAAACTTATGCTTTGATTGTTAATGCTTATTACATGAGACCATTATATGATTACCTAGTTTCAATAATCTTGTGAACCGTAAGTTGATTCTAGTTAATGTTTTTCCTTCTCTATTAAGAAGAGTTATGCCTTTATGTCATTACACTTCATCTATCAAGTTCTAATTAGCATGTTTAGGCTCGACTGACTCATGTATTTATGTATTTGGGTCAAACAGAGCTATTAGGGCTAGTTACTTATTATTGACATCTTTTTAGCCTGCTTCTGCTTTTATCTACCTTGTCGTCTGTGGATGCATGGGAATTGTCTAGTAGTCTCCTAATAGTGTATTTTTGTAACTCTAATATGTACATATCCTGTTTGGACCATATATATATATATATATGTGGTTAGTATAACCATCCACTTAAGTATCACTATGTATTGCACAAATGATGTATTCATTTATTGCTTTGTCTGCTGTTTTGTGATCTATGATATTTGTTGTCATTTTGTTTTGTTTTGGATAGATCCATTAGCCACCGTAGTATTGTATTAAAGCTAGAATTGAGTATATCGATTTGCAGGAGGTAAAAGAAAAAATAAAGCATTAAATTGATGTATTTGATACTCGTTTAATACAATACTCATGGATGATCTCTTCTAACCAGCCCTATTCTCTGCACTACCAGTAGGTACTACACTATAATACTCTTATTTGTGTAGTTCTCGAGATTGAGCATTACAAAATTACAACAAGCAATGGGTCTAAAATCACTTACACTATTTGGTGTTTTAACTTTTGGGACAAAAGTAGTAAAAGTACGATTGATGTTTTTCAAAATCTTCCCTAGAAGAAAAGAATTTTTTAAAAGCTCCAAAAGAGGAGACTTTTAATTTAGCCAATGGGTTTTCTAAAATTTAGCATCAAAATAATCTGCACTAGTGTTTATGTCTATGTTAGTTGCTACTGCAAGATTTGGATATTGAAACCAAATTGAGATGAAGGGTTATCAGAATGAAGCCGACACCAGGGTGGAAGCCAGGGAAGCCTTCGGTCGACACTAAAGCAAGTGGGATTGGAGCAGAAAGTCAACAACAAAACAAGGGCTTGGCACGTATGCTATCGGCACCAATAAAGGAGAGAAAATACCTTGATGCTAATGCCAAGAGATAACAAAAAAGGCACGATACCAATACCAACATGTAAGAAGAAGCACAACTTGGTATCGGTATCGAAAACTGAAGATAGAAACATAAATCCGGTACCAAAGAAAGCAGGGTCTAAGTGTGAAGACAATACCAAAAGCCAGTATCATAGGAAGCGATACCAAGCACAAAAAGCCAGAGGCAAGTTAATCAATACTGGATATATGAGGAAGCTATCCATACCAACAGGCTTGGTATTGATACCATCATATGAAATCAACACCAAAACTGGAGGCCATTAGAGCGGGCCGACATCAAAGGCTTGCTACCGACATCAGAAGCTAGTGAAGCAAATTGACACCATAGCTTTGCCGCTGAAATCAAGAGGTATAAAGGAGGGCTGATACCGGAGGATTGATGCAGAACCAAGCTTCCCACTTGACCACTACCAAAAGTGGCCCAAATCTTTAAATAAGACCCCAAGGGTCATATTTTAGGGGACTTCTCCTCATTCTACAATCTTGTACTCATTTCTAAGAGAAAAAACCCTAACTTAGAAATTGACTTAGGGATTTCTCTTGTAATCTTCTATGTACTCAATCAAGTGATCAATAAAAGTGATACTAAGCACTTACTATCAATTATACTTATCTATCATCCACTAATCTGAATTCAAGCCTTCAACATAGAAATATTTGTCGAACTATCCCCAATAAGCCATCTAGCTCCAATTAGTATCGAGCTTATGAAGACTTTGTCCCGAGGTAACTGTTGATCTGTAAGTGTCGTAAGCGTGATACTCACCTCTTGAAGGAAGAGTAACAAATCTTCGGACTTAGGATCTTGATATCTAGGAAACAAAAAATTAAGTAAGGCATTGAGGAACTAGATTATTCCTAGGTTTCACTAGGTCTACAATCCTAACCATTTATTCTGGTGTTGACGATTTTTACTACTAACATTTTGGTGTTACAAGGAGGACATGAAGTTCTGATATTTTGGATAACCTACCACATCCCTAGTTATTCCATCTTGTTGGTTAAACATTGAAGAGATATATACCATGGATAAAAGGTCTCAACAAGTATCTTCTGAATCTTGAATGGCTACATCAGACATTATTAATCCATGAGTTATTAAAGAACAAAGGTTAAGAATGGAAGTATTGTTAATCATAAGTAAGAAAAAGGAAGTAGAACAGTACGATCTTGACTGTTGCAGCATTAACCCTTTCCATATAGGACCAACCCCCATTTTTTCTTTAAGTGGTTCTACACCAAAGGAATATAACATATTCGAGCAATAAATAATGAAGGATTTCAACCACTTTACTTAAAAATAGTCTAAGAGAATTGCACTTCGGTCTCAAGACACACTGAAAAGAAGATTTGAGGATGCAAATGAAGCAACAAAACTGAGTAACAAAAGGTATAAGTTCCAACATCGAAAGGGAATCGTTGAGTCAAGATTACCTATAGAATGTGACCTAACCACATCAATCGAGAATATCTACTTCCTAACCAAGCATGAGCTTAACTTTTGGCCACCATCAAAGAAGGCACCCAAATATGAAGTGAAATTAGGAGGGGTACACTGCCACTATCATAGTATGAATGGACACGAAACCAACTATAGTAGGATTCTTAAAGGAATGATCATCAAGTTCTTTAATCAAGGCCAGTTGTACAGATATGTAAAGAAGACTTAATCATGTTCTAACAAAGGATTACTTGAAGAAATAATGTCTACATAGTCAGGAGTATGAAAAAATCCTTAAAATTTGGGACTACCCAAAATGGGTGAAGCTACCTACGGTGGTATAAAACCCTTTTCCGTGCCAAGATGGCTAAGGCAAGGTGTAACCTAGAGAGAGGCGGTGTGTAAGCCTTTAGCCGCGTCCAAATCAGAAAGGGCCAGGTTAAAGCATCAAAAGAGTAAGCCTCCATCCCCGGACAGGAGCATCTAAACCCTTACTCCCTCCTATAATAGCCTGGGTAAGGCACCCCTCGGAGGGAGGGTGGATGTAAGCCTTTATCCGCGTCCAAATTAGAAAGGGTTCGGGTAACGCACTAAAAAACCCTTATTCGCGCCTACGATGGCTAAATAAAGGCACCCCTTGGAGGGGGTGGTGTGTAAGATTTTATCAGTGCCTGTGATGGCCACGGTAGAGCATCAAAAGAGTAAGCCTTTATCCGCTCCTATGATGTCCAGGGTAAAGCATCTAAGCCCTTATCACCGCCTACGATGGCCAGGATAAATCACCTCCTGGAGGAATGTCGGGCAAGTCCTTGGGCCCTGCTTGACAATAAGCTAACCAAGCACACAGGATGCACAAATCCCAGAGAGTGGCTCACAAGGCTTAAACGGCAAATCAAAGCCCAACAGTGGCTAGCAAATAAAATTAAAGCCCAAAGAGTGGCTCATAAGGCTGAAACGACCAATCTAAGCAAAACAGTGGCTCACAAAGCCAAAATGGCAATTCAAAGCAGAAACTATAAATATTCAAATCTAGGTTTCGGCTCGGAACTTCTGTTACTGCTAGATATGGATTTCTGGTCTTCTATTAAATATCTGAATTTGGGTTTCAGTTCGGGTATTCTATTATTGCCAAATATGGATTTCTAGTCTCTATTAAATACCTGAATATGGGTTTCGGTTCGGGGCTTCTATTATTGCCAGATATGGATTTATGGTGTTCTGTTAAATACCTGAATCTGGGTCGCAAGATTTCTATTATTCACTAATGGTGAATTTATGGTCTTTTATCATGAATGCTCGAATATGGGTTGTAGTACCTCTATCTATATTTCTAAAAGAGGATTTCTAGATTTCTATTCTAACACCTGAATCTGGGTTATGGGTTTTCCATTCTCATTTCAGAAAGAGGATTTGTGAAAAAATAATCAGGTTGGTATCTCGGGTCTTCTATATTGAAACCTTATGACGAAGATCATGATTTCTCACATCTCACACAGGGAGATTTTCTAAACATATATGCGCAAAATTACTATTCATTATTCCGGCAAAACAAAAATACGAATGTTCCTATTATTCTATCGCAAGCTTCATCCATTACTTAGTTATAATCTAGATGGTGTCTCACATAAGTTGAGCAAATGAACATATGCTTCCTACCCTAAGAAATGACTAACATAAGGATGTTATGTGTTGAATTATATGCAGAATAATACCGAAGAAATCCTAGATGAGGATATGTAGAACACCGACAAAGGTTATATATATATATATCAGGTGATACCTACAAAGTTATTTACAAATTTATTTACAAAGTCATTTCATTGATTGTCAAAGTACAAAAGTCGGATCTTAATATCACAGTAACATCAAATATCTTACCCATTCTCATCTATATCATCATCAGTTAAAGGAGGATTAATATCATGACGAATTACGATACATAAAAGCTCTTTAAGGTTTGGCTCCATTTTCCTAATCTCATCGAAGCTGTCTATGGATTTAATGTGAAATTTTAGAGCTCTGTTGAAAGCTCTACCCATAGCTTTTAAAGTTTTGTTCTCTTTCTCCAAATCAAAGACACGCTTCTGCAAATCATATCTCTCATTCTATAATTGTCTAATTCAGGGAATATAATAATTAATACGCCAAAGCGTATCATCCTTATACCGTGCTTCATAAAAACTATTGATTTCAGCTTTGACCCTTCTGCACCTCCTAGCAACAACCAATTCATCTAATTCGCGAGGAGGATTTACCAAATGAGGATATTTTTCAACGGCTGAGGTTTTTGACTTAGTCGTAGCCTGGGAAGGCGAAGGTGCAGTTATATTGGGGATATAATTCCCCAAGGCAAACTCCTAAGCCTTACAACTTGCTTTTGTGTTATCTAGCTCAATTTCCAAGTCGGCGATTTACTGATACAATCTACTCATCTCTTCGTCAAAATCTATGGAAGAGTAGCGGTTATCTGTCCTTTAATTCAAGGATAGTTATATCGTTTTATTTCAATCGATTTTTTAAAATAGTTACATGCTCATTCAAATTCTTGATGGCCACTTTCTGAAGTGAAACTGTTCTTTCTCAAGCTATAGTGGGTACGTCTTTGGGAACATCCCTCTGCTCCGCAACTGTTAGTGATTCATCGTTGGATTAGGAGGTGAAACTTTGGATTGGTCTCCATAGTTTCAACAAAATAAGATACAATTATTTACAATTTCTATCTACACAGGATGGTACTAATAAAATTATACTTTTCACAATCATAAAAACTTATTACAAATTTTTTTAGATCTATTCGATCAAGCTTTGAGTTGTTTTGGTAATACACACACTAAAGATCACAAAGGATGACCCAATCTACCAAAATACCTTATGTGTAGGTTATATATCAATTCAGCATGTTGGGTCCTAAATCTCTTTAAAATTATTTCCTCGTTATCATCCAAAAAGTTAAAAGGAAATTGAGCGTATTTTATGTAAACACATCGAAGGTCTCATAGAAAAGGGTCCCTTACAAATCTAGATTTTGTTCGAGAAACATTTTTTGTCAAATGTTCTCTCCTTAATCTAAAAAATGAGTGTAAGGCATCTTCGGGCACTACATCTTTGTGATTCAACCATAACATGAAATGAAGTCAGAAATCATGGGTATAAGAAATTATCATCAAAAGTACACATTCATAATTCTATGGTTTCACAGTTTCATTCAATATTGACTTTTTAAATAACTCAGAGATAAATCTATTCTTATTATACTTGAGCATTTCTAGGGGTAATTTCTTGGGGATTGAATGAACCCTTTGCAGGTTCCAGTAACACCCTAGGTGGAGGTTAACTCCACGATCATTTAAGCATCGTTTGTGAAGATGGAAAAGTAAATCACCACTAAATCCCCCAAGGAAGAGAAATCTACTGTTTCAAATCGATTATAGACCTTGTACAAGAAATCTATCAAAATATCTCTACCTTCTATCAATATCTAAAATAAAGTCATCAACTCATGGTTTTCTTTAAGAATTCTTTCTCCTTGAAGTCGTGATGCCTTTAATCTTAACCCGACCTCATGTTCTTTAAAAGACATCAATTTTGAAGCACTTTATCAAGATCATAATATTTTTTAGATAAAGCATTATAATTTTTCAATAACCTATCCTGCTCTATATGAGACTGGATTATTTCCTTTTGTTTCACATCTAACTCTACCTTGCAAAATGAGGCAGTGTTTTTCCTTGTCTATAAGGTATAGGGAATCGGTTACCATGAATTCAAGAGGGAAGAAAACATTTCAAAAGTGAAAGCCATACCTGAGAAAAAGGGGCTTCGGGCTTAGTAGGTAATTCTTTGTCTTTTTGCACTTTGTTATAGGAATCACTATCCTTGGTAGAAGTTTCCACTGGACCCTGAGTAGTAGAAGCACCCGAAGGATCGGGGTTTGCCCCCTCCAAACCAAGAGTATTGCCAGTAGATGAAGGAGGGATGTTATCTCTTTCATCAAAGTCATTACGATGGCTCTCGTCTCTGGGACCAAGATCATTGCCACCATCATCATCAACAACAGCAAAATAATCACCTTCCTCCTCTCCTTCGTGTAGATCAAAATAATCAGGAAGATCTTTAATATAAAGAAGCTTCTCAAGTTCCATTATATCTCTCTCAGGAACTTGAATCCCCTATTAGGCTTGCTCAATGTTATTCATAACTTTTTCCCGTAATAGAAGGATCAACCGAAGCGAATTCAATCTCACGATATTTTTGACAATTTTCAAATTAAGCCAAGAAAAGTGTAGGGTATAGATTAACCCAAGATGGGGTGAATAGGGTTTATTGCAGTTTTACGAGATATTAAAAATATAACAGCACAGATTGCAATAGATAAAATAAATGCAAAAAGTAAATAATATAGATTTTACCCATCTTCGGCAAACCCTTCCTACTGCTGCATTTCCAAAGGTTTGTACTAGAATTAAAACAATCTCCACACTTACAAAATCCCTGTAAACTCGCAATACTCGCTTCCAACTGTTTTAATCCTATGCTCAAAACCTTGCATTAATCTTTATCCTTAAAATCAGATTTTCCCAGAATTAAAAACCCATAACTCATAAACCCTTGTTTAAAGTAAACTAGAAAACCGATATAATGTTTTTAAAAAATAAAAAAAACTTAAATAAAAAACAAAAGAAAAATCCCCTTAATGTTATAATTGGTGGGTCCCCTTATCACTTTAAAAAGTAGTCCGTCTTTACTTCAATGGGCACCGAACAATAAGATTAGTGTTTTCTTTGTTTCCCAAAATTGTGACTTCGAATCTTTGGAAAATAACCTCTGATTACTTCTAATTCTTTTTTGCTCTTGGTTGATCGATTGCATGATGATATTTGTCCAGAAACTTAGGAGGTTGCGATCGAAATACTTCGTGAGTAAATCTGATTTTAATTTCCTTTACACCCGGATTGGTAGCTTGGTATTTCAATGCTTAGTGCCAATGATGAAATGGTGTTTTTATAGTGTATAGAAATCCTAATCAACTTATGGTTTCAACGTATTGATTTGGTCTGATGGTTGCATGATTATGCTTATTGATTCCTGAAAATTTTCGATTTGTTTCTTGATTTTCTTGGCTACTTGATTTTCTAGAAAGATTTGAATGACTTTTATGGCTCTTAACAATTGTGTGTGCAAATTTTTAGAAACCTTTTTTTAATCCGTGAATGTACTCTTTCCAGAAACAAAAAACACTAATTTCATTGATAATCTCTTGCCAGATTTTCTGGGATGAATTTGGTCGTGTTTGAGCCCCTTTGTGAATTTGGAGAGTTAATTGTGAAATACAATTGCAAAATATATTTATCCCATCAATGAAAATTCAAATCATTCCATTGTTGCAATATTTAAAACGAAAGAAATTGCCTTTTTCACTGAAAACATTTGAGCATTTCTTTGGCACTTAAAATTTACTTATGGCTTGATATTTTTATGACTTGTATATGGATGAATGCATGTAAATGCGCACACACACAATTGTGTGTGTATATGTATGCAGTGCACACAATTCCTTCGTTACTTGAGCTTGAACACTAGCTTGTGTATTGCAGTATCTCAAATCTGAGCTTGTCTTATGCATGATGTACTTGTTAACCCTTGCATATGCATTGAATTTGTCCTTCACCACTGTATGTGAATCTGTAGTTGATCACTTGAACCTGAAAAGCCTTGTTTTAATGGCCTGCTCCCATTCTTGAACTTGTGTTATTTGGTCTTGAAAACTTCCTTGACCCAATATTTGTTGCATGCATCATGATCTTTCCTAGTCTCTATCTTGTATTCGTGTTGAATTTATGTGCTCTTTGCATACACATGTATTTATTGTTGCTTGTACATAAATTTCCTTGTTTCTTATGTCTTGTTCAACCCAGATGCCTGAACATGTAATCTTTCTTGATGCACATTGTTGTGCCACCATATCTACAGATTTTGGAACACCCCACCTCTGTTAAGGTCACTCACAAAGGGAATGCCTTAACTTTGGTGGAGCATTTTAGGTAAAAGATGCAGATAAATTACAGGATAGACAAATAAAGCAGCGGAAAATAAAGTCATTTTATTAATAACTTAATACAATCAAGCTTTTACGACAGTTATCTCAATCATACTTAAAAGTAATACATAGAACTTCTGGTTTGATTCAAAAACTTCCAAGTATAAAAGAAGCATAAAAAAACAATGATATTCCCCAAATAAAGTGTGAACTAGCTATAGCAGTGGAAGAGAGAATCTAAGACAATACATCGACTATCTTCGAGCTTGGAAGTAAACTGAGCTAAGTGATAACATTTCCTCCCTGTGAACCGGGGGGGACAGAAGAAAAGAGGCAAAAGAAAATTAGGTCAGACATAAGTCTGGTAAGTCCAGTGACTTTCAGCATATAAACAGGTAAAAGCATCATGACATGAATAAGCTGAATATAAGACAATACCGTGAGAAACAAGGATAACATGATATCATAGGATAGGTATAAGGTATGATAAGGCAAAATAAACTGAATCAATCCTACTCTTTCTCCGCTTCGCTACTACCTTGTTATTCTGATTTTTATATCTATCTCTGCACCACCTAACTAGTGTCCCAACTAGTAATCTGTATAAAATGATAACGTGATCCCAATCCCCGTAATTGTGGTAGCCTTCAGGTGTACATCTATCGCGAGGATTCCACCTCAATCAACCTAATTTCCATGAACATGTTAGATGTACCCTTACAACCCTATCGATCGGCTCCCTACTTGTATTCATTTCTCTTGTGTCTGTGTCAATCGGCCCTCTCTTGCGTGTAGATACCATGTGCTGGTCCCACCATAAGGTGTATCAATCCTTATGATAGCGACCCGATACTATTCAATATGCACAATGTATAACTACTGGTACCCAGTGCCTGCTTTTTCCCACTCTGGAGTACGTGCACACCCGTAAGCCGTCGAAACCTACACTGACGTACCCCTGTCTCTGCTTTGACCGCTTACAATCATCCCAGTAATCGTGCCCCACTGTAATAACCCGGAAATCCGAGCCAATTTAAAATTTTTATTTTGGCAATTTTAGTGAATTTTGATTTTTTAAAATGAATTATTTTAAATAATAGCGACGAAAAATTTATTTTGAATAGAATTATAACATATAGTTTTATTTGAATCGTCGTTAGAATATAAATATTTATTTTAAAATTACAAAAGGAATTGAAAATGGCGCGGTACTTCGATAATACGATTTCAAAGTTCAAATGAGTGTACCGGGTGCAAAATAAACCGGATTTTAGAGAAACCAAAAATATTTGAATCTATTTGAGAATATCTTTCTAACGAATCTGAAAAATCAAAATTTCATAGCGGGGATCAAAAGATATGTCCAGTTGAAAATTCAGAATAGTCGCTATGGAAATCTGGCCCTTAAAAATGGAAATTTTGCAAATGACCTCGGTTTTCGACGAAACTAATTTTGTTGGATCCGGGATGTCTAGTTATTGCTAGATTCCAAAATTCATAATTTTCTGAATCAATATGTGAGCGTGGCAAAGGAAGACGCGTTTGACCAGTTTCAGTTGATTTTTATCGACTGGAAAATGGCCATTTTTCAAACGGTCTCAGAATTCGAAGAAATCAGTTTTGTAGGACCGTATCGTCAATACGAAGCTAGAAAATATTTTTTGGGAATTTTTAGAGTTCGTATGTGGCCCCGGTAAATTGAAATGTACGTTTAAAATAGAATATATAGATTTAAATTTTGAGTTAAACAAAAACTGATCGAAACGACCAAACTGGCTCACGTGACATAGCCCATTGTGTTCGGAATGGGGGTAATTAGCTATGGACGACAGGCGGTGGGTTCGATTTCGAGGTCGAAATTAAAAGTTGCTTTTTGAAATTAAATAAATAAAAAAATAATAAAACATCACACTCTCTCTTCTCCTACACACCGTTGACCCCCCCTTCTCTTCAGTTCCAATCGAGAAAATTCAAAAAAGAAAAGAAAAAAAGAAAGCGCTCGAGGCCGCCGCCGTTCCCTCCGACGCACCCCCGCCTGAGCCGCGCCGCACCCCCTCCCGAGCTCGCGTCTCCTCCTTCCCCTGTCCCCGTTAAAGCCCCAAAACCCAAACCCTAAGACCCCCCTTGCCTGAGCGCGCCGCCGACACCCCCCACCCCCCCGACCTCCCACCGACGGTGAACCCCCCCCCCCCTTTCCACTTTAATTCGCAGAAAGCCCCCTCCAATTAAAGGTAAGTTTTTAAACTTATATTTATTTATTTTTATTCATACGATTTAATCTATTTATATATATATTTATAGATTAGCATTTCTGAAATTTATAAAGTGTGTTCATAGTGTATAAGAATTGATTTTTAATTAGCAAAAGGTTTGGTTTTTGTCATTAAAAAGATTCGATTTTTAATCGTAAAAAGGTAGGATTTTTAATTGTATAAATTAGCGAAGAAAAATATGATTTTTCCATGTATGTAACAAAGTAAAAATATAATTTTTATACTATAGGAAGGTTGAAAATATAATTTTTATATTATAGGAAGGTTAAAAATATAATTTTTATATTATAGAAAGGTTAAAAATATAATTTTTATATTATAGAAAGAATAAAAATATGATTTTTATTATATATATGTTGAGATAAAAATGTGATTTTTATAGCGATGATATAAAAATTCGATCTTTATATCATAGGAAGAATAAAAATATGATTTTTATTCATTTAGAGTAATTAAAATATAATTTTTATTATATTACTAGCGAGATAAAAATAGAATTTTTATCTATATAGTAGCGGTGTAAAAATGTGATTTTTATATGCATAGCAACAATATAAAAATGGGATTTTTATATATGTAGTGGCTACGGGCAATGTAATTGACAAAAGGCGAGCACGACGAAGATTTCCTACATAAGAAGAGTCGTGGCATTTGGTTTAGCTTGGGTGAGAACTCCTCACTTTTATTTTTATTTCTAGTTTGAAATATATACTAGGATGCAGACGGTGCTTAGCAGCACCCGACACCCGTTGTCCACAGACCATGGATGACTGGTTTGTTTGATTGTTGTGTTGTGAAATTTTATGGTGTGATGTGGAATGGAATAGGATATTTTATAGTGGAAAATATTTTATAGTTAAAAATAAATTTTTTAACGTGTATATAAAATAAATAGTAATAAACAAATCAGACGATTTGTTTATGTACACTGATTTGACTGAGATTGATTGGCACGATAAATTTTACACATCGCCCAACTGCACAAATAAAATGTGTGTTAGTTGATTTGAAACCCCACACGGGTATTGGGATGATATTTGACGTACACTAATCCCGATTGTTTAGTTGTATGTCAATTGATGGGTTGACAGACTGTGTAAGCGATAATTATTTATATTTAATGCTTATGCAGTGGTGTGGTGCACTCTGGATGATGGTTGATTATTTATCGTTGCTATTATATACATGTGTTGTAGAAAATCCATATAATTAACATTATATGGTAATTGATTGGGCCTCATTCCAATTTAGAAAATAAATTCATGTGTTGAATTGAAAATAAATTCATGTGTTGAATTGAAAATAAATTCATGTGTTGAATTGAAAAATATATTCATGTGTTGAATTCAAAATATATATTCATGTGTTGAAATAAAATATATATTCATGGGTTGAATAAAAATAAATGTTCATGTGTTGAATAGAAATATATATTCATGTGTTGAATAGAATAAAAGCCATGTTGGTTAGATATGCGCCATTTTGACGTGAACGATATTTATATCGATTTTATAATGAATATAGAAAAGAAAGTGGTTTCAAAATATAATGTTTTGAAAATATTATCATTTGTATATCGATGATGTGGAATAATCAATTTTGATTAGAAATTGAATATGAAGTTGAAATCGTTTCGAAAACGAATTTAAAACAATTTATAAAATACGTTTTGAAAGGAAATCGGCGAAATATATAATATATATATATATATATATATTATATATATATAATGGCCTGAATAGAACGCGCCGCGCGACGGCAGTTCGCGAATTTCGACCATTGACTTCGAGTGGACACTTCGGGAGATCCGACCGTCAGATTCTCCTAAAACCGGAACCATTGGGTTCGTATCGAAAAGAGCTTTCTAACGAATATTAGAGATTAGAAATCTAACGGATGGATTTGGAATTATGTACAAATCAAATTTGGAAAAGGCCGCTGTAAGTGCAGTTTGATGGCCGGTGATGGAAATCGACTGTACGGGCCTTGATAAAATTATTAAAAATAGTAATAATTTGTGTAAAATCATAAGAAATGATTTGTGAAGAATTGGGATGCAAAACTCCATATTTGAAAAGATAAAAATAGATTTTTATCGAAATGAACTAGTTTTGAACTAGAATAATAATTTATTTATTTTTAAATAAATAAATTGGTTTTGAAATGGTTTTAAAAGTAACCAGAATTTCCAATAATTGAATTGGAATGGATTTGAATCGAAATTATCTTTGGAATATTTCGATGTTGGATTTCGTGATTATACAGATATTGTTATGGAAATTTGAAAGATATATTTATATCGTTATTTCCAATACGATATTTGTTGGTCGTAGAATTTGATATTGAATATAAGCCGATATATTTTCTATTCAGAGCCTTGTACATAATATCAAATGTGATTTGGGTTTGTTGTGAATGGTGTCTTCATTAACATTATTCTTAAACCCAGTTGAGAAAAAGATTAAATCTTTTTATTTAGATTTAATGAAGTATACCAATTAAATGGTATTTAATTGGAATTGAATTTGAATTGATTTTGGGTTTATCGTGAACATTGTGTTTAAATAACACTTGTTCTTTAACCCGATAATTAATGAATGTGATTTTGGGTTTATCGTGAACCGTGTTTTAGATGACATTGGTTCTTTAACCTAGTTAAAGGAAGGATATTGATTTTTAGGAAGATTAAAACCAAGTGGAGTTTTAATGAATCTTTAATTAGATTGAAATAGTCGAGAATGGAGTATCACCAGTTTTGCGACAGGCGATAGTTAAATCTTTAATTAGATTTGAACGTGAAATGGTAATTGAATTTACCGATAACACCGTGGTGTTAGATATGAAGTATGACCAGTTTTACTTCATGGGATGAATAGGTTGGGATTGGGAAATAAAATAAATGATTACTTCGGTGTGGTTCGCTAATCCCGACTAGTTTGAATTGATATTCAAAGAAGATCAAAGAATAAATTTAAAGAATTTATCTTTGATAAAATTAATGGGAACCTTTCCCAAAGTATAAGGATATTGGAATAAAAGAATATTCTGAATTGGAATGAGGCGTATGTTGTGTTTGTGTAACACTTGTCTATTATATACGCGAGTTATTCAGAAAGACCGGGTTTAACCCATTCTGAATAACTGATTCGACGTGGTGTCGAGGATGAAGACGGTAGTCGAAGACCGGAGGTCTTCACGTCGTTTGGGGGATTACTGATGATCTTGATTGGGCCGTGCACCCAAGAGGAGGGAATCAGTTAGTGATCGTCTAGATGTACTTGGAGATCGATGGATATACGGGGTACTAGGTGCCTCCGGTTTCTCTCAGACCCAGAACGAACTTGTAAATGGACTGTGTGTCTGACATTGGATTTTATTTTGTGTGATTGATTTCTAGTGGCGGCGGAGAATTTATTCTCTTGTTTAACGCCCTTCTCTGAGACGTATGAGTTCAGAGGTTATATATTGATGGATATCAAACGCATGGAGTGAATTGCATGTGTGGCATGCCTAAGTGGCAAGATGATCAAGGCTTCTGTTGAAAAGCAAGGTCTTGTGGGTGATGATCAAAGCACGGTCTGTGTGGCATAGCTTTGTGTAGCGTTGATTCGCAAGCCTCACACCCCAGTAGTGGACCAGAAACGGGAGAGGACTTCAGGGAGGGCATGTGTTTCTTCTAGCTAGAAGTGGCGTCAGTGGTTTTACACGCCCTGACATGTGGTTGTTGCTGTTGCGAGGCGCCTCGGATATATCGGTCGATCCGGGACCGATGGAGTCATTGGACTCATTTACGCCCCATAGGGCGGGGAAACGCAGTGTTCAGGCATTTTAATCCACATCGGTGGACCGGCCCTGACGATCCAAGGGTCGATGCATTCTGTCCCTGAGACATGCGCTAGATTGTCTCGAATTCGGTAAGGACGATCCTTGCCTTGGTTCACAGATGGAAATCCAACTTCCAATACGTGACGTTTGCTATTTTGATTGTAGATCCTAGTATTGGCGACATGATATATGGTACCCATATGATTGATATTTATGACTGAAATTGTTTTGACACTATACACTTATTATAATAATAAAACATGAAATTTAGCATATCAAGCATTTTTTGGCTATTATAAGGTAAAACCCTATCCTCCGGCTTGTGTTGCATTGTGTGATGGGACCTGGGTCTTATAATAGCTTCATTATTCTTTATTTAGCATTGCGCTGTTGTTTTATGCACTGGTGTTCTTGGGAGGAAACCCGTTCCGTGTTATACGGCGCGGTCCCTTGATTTACCTAACTTTAAAATAAAGATAAATAACTGTTTTAGTTCTCACACTAGTCCCATGACTGACCTGGAGTTTATTGTTTTAACCTAAACTCTGGGTGCCCTTATTTTGACACGGGGAGCTAGCAGTTTTGGTTTTGCAGATTTATATTCATAGGATCCTGATTTACAGCTGCAACGATACTCGGAAAGCTCTGTATCTGTGTATTACTTCTAGTTGTGTTTTGTATTATTTTCCGCTGCGATGTGTTTAAATGTAATTTAAATCTCTGATATTTGTTGTGTAATATTTATTCATACTCTGTATATTCTTGTATTCTGATGGTATTGTTGTAATATACAATGAAATGTTCTTCTGTCTGCATTCTTTTGTGTGTTGTTCTCAAAGTATCCGCTCTTTCCTTCACGGGGAAGTTACGGGCCCTTATAGTTGGTATCTGAGCTTTGGTTTACAAAGCTCAGAGAACATGCACGTTAGAACCAAATGAAAGAATTCATCGGAAATTGGATTAGTAATATCCAATGAGAATGACTCGTTAGAGATGGGATCAGTAGTATCCTAGAACGAGTGTGAAGAGTGTTGTTTTAAAAAAAAAATGAAAATGAATTTTGTTTTGAAAATTTAAATCAACTATTCGTATTTGATTATTTATTTTATATTGAATTTGGATAGTGCAGTATATAAAGATTTTGCGTATACGTCTGATCCACGTGTATTCGAAGTTTTAATATACTGGATAGATATATAATCGCACTCTAGTCGCCCGTGGATGTTCTGATGGTGGTTCGAAACATCATCAGAATTTTTGTTCGAGTGACGAAAGTGGGATTTCTATATGTTTCCATTAGGCTGGTGTGAGAACCAAAACTAGATAGGGCTATTGTTGTGATTTGGCATCAAAAACATGATTTTTTGTATATGTATCAAATTTATGTGTTTGAAAAGATAATCAACTAATTGATTGATGATTGTGTGATTATTTATTTAAACCGTTATGTGAAAGTACGGTAAATGTTGAACCTTTAGTCAAATTGAACCAAATAGTGAGTTGTATTGAAAATTAGTCGCATTTGCTTGCATATACATGTACTTACATTGAACAGGTCATGGCAAAGAGGCTAGAGAAGAGGAATAAAATTGTTTGCCCGCCAAACAGGTACATGTTTATTGTATTTCTTTGGGTTTGGATGATTTTGTGAGCCGATTGGCTGTTTATTTTTCTTTTTGGATTGATGAGGGCCATGGGAGGCTATTTAAAATATCCTGAAGTCCCTGTTACAGGGGAGGTTATGGCGAAATTTTTCGAAAATTTAGGGTGTTAGCCAAATTTTGAAAAATTTGAAAAGCTCTTAGAAACTGAAAAGTTGAAGAACTTAAGCCGTAATGAAAACACTGGAAGTTGAGTTGATTTGTTAAACAACTTTCGGCTTCGTTCCTTTTCGGGGACGAAAAGTTTTAAGTGGGGGAGATTGTAATAACCTGGAAATCCGAGCCAATTTAAAATTTTTATTTTGGCAACTTTAGTGAATTTTGATTATTTAAAATGAATTATTTTAAATAATAGCGACGAGAACTTTATTTTGAATAGAATTAGAACGTATAGTTTTATTTGAATCGTCGTTAGAATATAAATATTTATTTTAAATTATAAAAGGAATTGAAAATGGCGCGGTAGTTCGATAATTCGATTTCAAAGTTCAAATGAGTGTATTGGGTGCAAAATAAACCGGATTTTAGCGAAACCAAAAATTTTTGAATCTATTTGAGAATATCTTACTAACGAATCCGAAAAATCGAAATTTCATAGCGGGGATCAAAAGATATGTCCAGTTGAAAATTTAGAATAGTCGCTATGGAATTCCGGCCCTTAAAAATGGAAATTTTACAAGCGACCTCGGTTTTCGACGAAACCACTTTTGTTGGATTCGGGATGTCTAGTTATTGCTAGATTCCAAAATTCATAATTTTCTGAATCAATATGTGAGCGTGGCAAAGGAAGACGCGTTTGACCAGTTTTAGTTGATTTTTATCGACTGGAAAATGGCCATTTTTCAAACAGTCTCAGAATTCGATGAAATTAGTTTTGTAGGACCATATCGTCAATACGAAGCTAGAAAATATTTTTCGGGAATTTTTAGAGTCCGTATGTGGCCCCGGTAAATTGAAATGTACGTTTAAAATAGAATATATAGATTTAAATTTTGATTTAAACGAAAATTGATCGAAACAGCCAAACTGGCTCACGTGACATAGCCCATTGTGTTCGGAATGGGGGTAATTAGCTATGGACGACAGGCGGTGGGTTCGATTTCGAGGTCGAAATTAAAAGTTGCTTTTTGAAATTAAATAAATAAAAAATAATAAAACCTCACTCACTCTCTTCTCCTATACACCCTTGACCCCCCCCTCTCTTCAGTTCTAATCGAGAAAAATCAATAATAAAACCTCATTCTCTCTCTTCTCCTATACACCGTTGAACCCCCATCTTCAGTTCCAATCGAGAAAAATCAATAAAAAAAAACGCTCGAGGTCGCCGCCGTTCCCTCCAACGCACCCCCGCCTGAGCCACGCCGCACCCCCTCCCGAGCTCGCGCCTCCTCCTTCCCCTTTCCCTGTCCCCGTTAAAGCCTCAAAACCCAAACCCTAAGATCCCCCCTTGCCTGAGCGCGCCGCCGACACCCCCCCCCCCCGACCTCCCATCGACGATGAAAACCCCCTCTTTTTCCACTTTAATTCGCAGAAAGCCCCCTCCAATTAAAGGTAAGTTTTTAAACCTATATTTATTTATTTTTATTCATACGATTTAATCTGTTTATATATATATATATATATATATATATATAGATTAGCATTTCTGAAATTTTTAAAGTGTGTTCATAGTGTATAAGAATTGATTTTAATTAGCAAAAGGTTTGGTTTTTGTCATTAAAAAGATTCGATTTTTAATCGTAAAAAGGTGGGATTTTTAATCGTATGAAGTAGCGAAGAAAAATATAATTTTCCATGTATGTAACAAAGTAAAAATATAATTTTTATATTATAGGAAGGTTAAAAATATAATTTTTATATTATAGGAAGGTTAAAAATATAATTTTTATATTATAGAAAGGTTAAAAATATAATTTTTATATTATAGAAAGAATAAAAATATGATTTTAATTATATATATGTTGAGATAAAAATGTGATTTTTATAGCGATGATATAAAAATTCGATCTTTATATCATAGGAAGAATAAAAATATGATTTTTATTCATGTAGAGTAATTAAAATATAATTTTTATTATATTACTAGCGAGATAAAAATAGAATTTTTATCTATATAGTAGCGGTGTAAAAATGTGATTTTTATATGCATAACAATAATATAAAAATGGGATTTTATATATGTAGTGGCTACGGGCAATGTAATTGATAAAAGGCGAGCACGACGAAGATTTCCTACATAAGAAGAGTCGTGGCGTTTGGTTTAGCTTGGGTGAGAACTCCTCACTTTTATTTTTATTTCTAGTTTGAAATATATACTAGGATGCAGACGGTGCTTAGCAGCACCCAACACCCGTTGTCCACAGACCATGGATGACTTGTTTGTTTGATTGTTGTGTTGTGAAATTTTATGGTGTGATGTGGAATGGAATAGGATATTTTATAGTGGAAAATATTTTATAGTTAAAAATAAATTTTTTAACGTGTATATAAAATAAATAGTAATAAACAAATCAGACGATTTGTTTATGTACACTGATTTGACTGAGATTGATTGGCACGATAAATTTTACACATCGCCCAACTACACAAATAAAATGTGTGTTAGTTGATTTGAGACCCCACACGGGTATTGGGATGATATTTGACGTACACTAATCCCGATTATTTAGTTGTATGTCAATCGATGGGTTGACAGACTGTGTAAGCGTTAATTATTTATATTTAATGCTTATGCAGTGGTGTGGTGCACTCTGGATGATGGTTGATTATTTATCGTTGCTATTATATACATGTGTTGTAGAAAATCCATGTAATTAACATTATATGGTAATTGATTGGGCCTCATTCCAATTTAGAAATTAAATTCATGTGTTGAATTGAAAATAAATTCATGTGTTGAATTGAAAATAAATTCATGTGTTGAATTGAAAATAAATTCATGTGTTGAATTGAAAAATATATTCATGTGTTGAATTGAAAATATATATTCATGTGTTGAAATAAAATATATATTCATGGGTTGAATAAAAATAAATGTTCATGTGTTGAATAGAAATATATATTCATGTGTTGAATAGAATAAAAGCCGTGTTGGTTAGATATGCGCCATTTTGACGTGAACGATATTTATATCGATTTTATAATGAATATAGAAAAGAAAGTGGTTTCAAAATATAATGTTTTGAAAATATTATCATTTGTATATCGATGATGTGGAATATTCAATTTTGATTAGAAATTGAATATGAAGTTGAAATCGTTTCGAAAACGAATTTAAAACAATTTATAAAATACGTTTTGAAAGGAAATCGCGAAATATATATAATATATATTATATATATATAATGGCCTGAATAGAACGCGCCGCGCGACGGCAGTTCGCGAATTTCGACCATTGACTTCGAGTGGACACTTCGGGAGATCCGACCGTCAGATTCTCCTAAAACCGGAACCATTGGGTTCGTATCGAAAAGAGCTTTCTAACGAATATTAGAGATTATAAATCTAACGGATGGATTTGGAATTTTGTACAAATCAAATTTGGAAAAGGCCGATGTAAGTGCAGTTCGATGGCCGGTGATGGAAATCGACTGTACGGGCCTTGATAAAATTATTAAAAATAGTAATAATTTGTGTAGCGTTGATGAAAAAGGCTGCTGTAAGTGCAGCTCAGAGGTTATATATTGATGGATATCAAACGCATGGAGTGAATTGCCTGTGTGGCATGCCTACGTGGCAAGATGATCAAGGCTTCTGTTGAAAAGCATGGTCTTGTGGGTGATGATCAAAGCATGGCCTGTGTGGCATAGCTTTGTGTAGCGTTGATTCGCGAGCCTCACACCCCGGTAGTGGACCAAACATGGGAGAGGACTTCAGGGAGGGCATGCGTTTCCTTCTAGCTAGAAGTGGCGTCAGTGGTTTTACACGCCCTGACGAGTTTGACTTATGTGGTTGTTGCTGTTGCGAGGCGCCTCGGATATATCGGTCGATCCGGGACCGATGAAATCATTGGACTCATTTACGCCCCATAGGGAGGGGAAACGCAGTGTTCAGGCATTTTAATCCACATCGGTGGACCGGTCCTGACGATCCAAGGGTCGATGCGTTCTGTCCTTGAGACATAGGCTAGATTGTCTCGAATTCGGTAAGGACGATCCCTTGCCTTGGTTCACAGATGGAAATCCAACTTCCAATATGTGACATTTGCTGTTTTGATTGTAGATCCTAGTATTGGCGACATGATATAAGGTACTAATGCCGTTTATGATTGAAATTGTTTTGACACTATACACTTATAGTAATAATAAAACATGAAATTTAGCGTATCAAGCATTCTTTGGCTATTATAAGGTAAAACCCTATCCTCCGGCTTGTGTTGCATTGTGTGTTGGGACCTGGGTCTTATAATAGCTTCATTATTTTGTATTTAGTATTGCGCTGTTGTTTTATGCACTGGTGTTCTTGGGAGGAAACCCGTTCCGTGTTATACGGCATGGTCCCTTGATTTACCTAACTTTAAAATAAAGATAAATAACTGTTTTAGTTCTCACACCAGTCCCATGACTGACCTGAAGTTTATTGTTTTAACCTAAACTCTAGGTGCCCTTATTTTGACACGGGCAGCTAGTAGTTTTGGTTTTACAGATTTATATTCACAGGATCCTGATTTACAGCATGAACGATACTCGGAAAGATCTGTATCCGTGTATTACTTCTAGTTATGTTTTGTATTATTTTACTCTGCGATGTATTTAAATGTAATTTAAATCTCTGATATTTGCTGTGTAATATTTATTCATACTCTGTAATATTCTTGTAATCCGATGGGATTGTTGTAATATACAATGAAATGTTCTTCTGTCTGCGTTCTTTTGTGTGTTGTTCTCAAAGTATCTTCTCTTTCCTTCATGGGGAAGTTACGGGTCCTTACACCCACCCTGCCTAGTTCAGGGTACCGTGATACATCTATGTCGGTTACTGCTGAAATGGGTCCTCGTTACTAGGGTTCCTATTGTTTAAGTTTGTGGGCCTATATTTACTAATATTACCCACCAACCTGATATGTACTTAACCCTCCTGCACTGATTCAAGCATATTTAGCGGTTAAGTTTGTGGGCCTATATGTACTAATATTACCCACCTACATGAGATGTACTTAACCCTCCCATCGATTCAAGCATATTTGTTAAACGGTTAAGTTTTGTGGGCCTATATTTACTAATATTACCCACCAACCAAATACGTATTTAACCCTCCTGCACATTATGTCATATTGGATAAGTGTTGTCCACTCATGTTAACTTAACCCACCCATTCATCATGTCATGTTACTTTGGTTAAGTGTCACCTTCTTGTGTTAACTTAACCAGACCACAAATCAAGTTATGCTGGTTAAGTGTTAACTTAACCCTTTCCATTTATCATGCTATACCGGTTAAGTGTTTCCTATTAAATTAACCTTAGTCATCCATGTTATATTGGTTAAGTGTTCTCGGTACTTAACCCTAGTCATTCATCTTGTTATATTGGTTAAGTGTTCTCATTACTTAACCCTAGTCATTCGTGCTATATTAGTTAAGTGTTCTTATTACTTAACCCTAGTCATTCGTGCTATGTTGGTTAAATGTTCTTATTGCTTAACCCTAGTCATTTCTTAGCATGTCTGGTTCATTAGCATTAATTGATTTACTAATGCACCAACCTCTCACATTAGATATATGTTGTTGCGGTTACTGGATGTGTCGGGCGGTTCCGGGGAGTTTTACACCACAACTCAATTTAACCTCGGTTTTTTCTTAGGCATGATGCACTAACCTCTCACATTAGATAGGTGTTGTTGTGGTTACTGGATGTGTCAGGCGGTTCCGAGTAGTTTTACACGACAACTCAATCTAACCTCTAGTTAGGCATATTCATCTTTCACTAGTTCACATATTTACAGTTTATATGCAAATTATTAACAATTACCATATATACCCAATTCCAGATTTTTCATGCTAATTACCAAATTCGCCAAAACTAGCCGTGTTCCAATTCTCTAGTTATGCCCAACAAAGCAAATTGCAAGTTATGGCCCCCAAATTCAAGTTTCGAGTTATTACTCAAATTAGGTTACATCTAATCTTCCCAAGTTTGTACTAATAGTCACGCCCCAATACCCCAATATACATTATTCTTTGGTGTCTCAACCAATGGTTATGCCCAATCTAGATTAATATTCCAATTTATAGTCTGCGCCAAATCTAGATTTAATGTTTCGATTTACCCCCAAGTTCGCACCAAAGACAATTATGCCCTAAATCATTAGTTACAAAATTATGTTCCATCATTACGAAATAGACTATTCCCCAATACCCCCGCATTCCAATCGCACGTATAATAAGTTTCGGTCTAGATTCGAGGTTAATCTAGATTCATAAAATAAAGGGGACGAAAGAGGAACATAAACGAGAGTAGGCATAAAACATGCATTAAAATGGTAGATCAGTCAAATATAATATTTTGGACCTAAGAGGATTGCAGATCTATTAGAGTTGGGGTATAACAAAGATAGATCTGAAATAAATAACATCATGAACCTAAAAGGAATATATATCAGATGTCCAACAAAGACAGGCATGATTGAATAATAACTTCATAGGCATGTAAATCATTGATTCAATAAAAAGATTTGTCTTATCATCAAGCATGGACTTAGATCCATTTCATTACATGCCAAAATCACTATTAGGTGTTTAAATCCGAAAATAACTTGAACTTACATGTTTACAGTTCAATTTATGGCCCAAATCCCAAATTATATGTCCAATATATTTTATGCCTCAAATCTCAAGTCATATGTCCAATATTTTATGCCTCAAATCTCAAGTCATATGTCCAATACTTTATGTTTTGAATGTGTTATGTCCTCAAATCAGTTACAACTCAATTATTCCCAATTATACACAATTTAATACTTTTTCCAAATTTTAGTGTTGGTCATGTCCAAAGTCATAATTTATGACAAATTTTATTTCCAACGTATGTTCATCTCTTATGAGATATGACACAGGCTCGCAGTAGCCTGGCTATAAAACAAAAAGGGAAGAAGGAGAGAAGAGACAAAGAACAGACATAATATTATCAATGAGATAGATCCAAAGGATATAGAAAGACAGGCATAATCTCAGATCCAGATTTATTACAATGTCATAATCACAATTAACTTTTATTTATGAAAGTAACGTGAACTTACTAATTGCAGAACAATTTTGAATTCTGGGATCTGTATTCTGAAACTGAATAGCTCTCCCTTGAAGTAGACTATTTGTTCTTCTAATTTAGATTTGATTTGATTCTTAGAAAATAGTTGTTGAAGTCGTTGAATTTAGCCTTTGAATCTCTACTTGAATTCTAACTTGATCCTACGAAGGATTTGAGCAGCATAACCCCCGTCTTTGATTTATTTTGATATGAATTAGGGTAGAGTATAGGCGAAATGAAGTTGTATGGAGAGAAAGTGAGGTTTGGGGGGTGTTTAAATAGCTTAGGAACAACGAATCTGGTCAGAACGGGCGTCTAAATGCAGAAAAACGAATCTGTCCATGGATCTGGAAAAGGGGGGAGGTCGACCCTAGTGTCGACCTGTATAAGGAAGGTCGACCCCCAGGTCGACCCTAGTGTCGACCTGGCCTTGGGCGGGAAAATTCCCGCCTAGCCCACTTTGGTGTTTGAATTTAGAATTTTGAACTTTTAATCTGAGCTGTTTTGATTTTAATTAATTCCCGAAACTTCTGAAGGTCATAACTTCTTCATACGGAGTCCGATTTACGCAAACTTGGACTCTATCTCAAGTAGAATTTCAAGACGAACGCAATGGCGTATCTCGTTTCCCTTAATTCTTCTCTTAAAAATTAAGTATACTTTGATTTGTCACATTAATGTTCAAAGAAAATACTGGGTGTTACAGATTTGATGCTGGTGTATGCTTTGAGCATGTGGTACTATCATGTACATGCATGTATATATATATATATATACATACAGAAATGTGCACATATATATGTGTGTGCTCATACTATTGTGTGTATGCTAGTTCTCTTCCATTTATATATGATTATATCCCATAGTTTATGCACCATGTATTTTGTGCAACCCATCATGCAATATTGTGCATGTTGATCCACGCATTCTTCCTTGTTTATGCAACTGAAATTTCAGCTCCACCCATATGTGTATCTTTGACCATGTATTGATGTGTTGCTTTTTGTCAATGCACCATGGAATTGAACCTTTATGTGTTACACTTTCCATACTTTTTGTTTATGTACACAAATGAAAAAATGACCACAGCGTCCGCCTTGTAGCTGCTGTAGTCATTTGTATATGTACATTTGGCACTGTTGTATTGTGCATCCATTGTAACTGTTGCACTTGCACCGTTTTGGCTTTTGCTTGTGCATTTGTAGCTTTCCTTGTTATGCCAGTTTTGTGGCAGCTTGCATCTTGTTTTGGTTCTCTCTGACTTTGACTTGATCACTTGAGTGGTGCCTTGCATTTGAAACTTGAACTAAGCTGTTGTATGTTGTCACTTGCCTTGCTCTTGACCTTGATCATGTGCTGATCATATTACATATGTTGCACTATATACATATACATATGTATATAAATGCACATATGTGTGTGTGTGTATGTGTGTGTTCGCGTGTGTGTGTGTCTGCTTGGATTTCCTTTTTCACTTGCATTGAATTTCTTAGTTCATGTGCACTCACTGATGTTTGACTATATTGCCCTGCACATTATAAATATATATGTATATACATACACATGTATGTGTATACATGTATCATGCATGTGCAAATATATTTTCTATTTACATCAGTCGACCACTATACGATGAGTCGTGGTTGGACAAGATCAACAGAGCACTATAGTTGTGTTTAGGCCAATCTTTAGGTATGAGATATATAGTCTACCTTGTAGTACTTAAGTGAATCACTGTGAATATCACAAGCAATCTAGACACAAATAGATGTATATACATATCATACCAAGTCAAGAAATATGATGAGAAACACACCAAAATTCTGTGGTAAATAAAATTTTAAAATAAGTTTACATTTGCTAGAATTTTAAATCTATTTTTGTTCCAGTTTACTATGTGTGTTTCAGTGACATGTATGTAGGTGACTGGACTAACTATGAAGCAGACTGAAGACAAGTGAGTCAGTGTGTGTGTCATAGAATGTAACAGAGTCTGTATATGAAAGTGGATATGAGTGACAGAGTATGAGTCTGTATGTGTAAACTGAGTGAAACATGAGCGTTGTAATGTCGACAGAATGTAATAAGTCACTGAGATGTACAATAGTGGAGTTAGAAGTTTGTACTATTCAAATGTTGAAATAAAATATTATATTTGAATAAAACACTATTCGAATATTTAAATTCTTGTGCAATAGTATTCTATTTAAAAATAAATATTTATCCCTGTACGTGATGTAGTAGAATGGTACAATTGCAAACACATTTATATTATAATATATATGTTTGTTATCATCAAACAAAAATCATATTGTTATACTTTACAGTCTCCCCCTTTTGATGATGACTAACATATATTAAGATCTTGAATACAATAAATGTATTTGACAGTGAAGTGTAGAACTCCGCCTACAACAGAATTCCCCCTATATATGTGCATATGAGTGAAAAAAATAAATGAATTGAATTTTCAATATTAAAATATTTATGAAATATTCACTCATTAATCAAAACCTTAACCATTCTTCCACTTTTGCTATGATCAAAAGGATACAGAAATCGAAATAGCGATGAAATATATACTAGAAATATAAAATCAGATAAAGAGATAGAATGTATATCATAAATCTCATTCAATCAAAAAAATCATAATATTCTTCAAACTAGTGGCAAATTTCACATTGTAGAATGATGGATTTATGACAAATTTTATAAAATGGAGAGAGTTTTAAAAACATATTAATTCCAATTATTTTCAAACAATTTTTTTAAAAAATGAGCACAAAATAGTGGTGGATTTTGGACTATGGTTAATCAAGTGACAATATCAAATAATCACAAATCCTAAAAAACTGTCAATCAAAAAATCATAATATATTATAAAATAGAAACACATTTCACAATTTAGAAAATGGATTGATAGGTTGGTTTTTACATAGGAAGGAGGATTTCACATATAATTTTTGGGGCTTGTTAAAGGGACTCCATTTTTTGTTAAGGGGAGGATAAATTTAAAGGGACTCCATCTTATTTTTTATTTGTTAAGGGGAGGATTTGGAATTTTAAAACTAAAATAAAATATAGACCAAAGTACCCCAGCCTCATCATCCCTTAAACTATATCGATCAAAATTCGATTTATGTTCAATCTAAACAAGCTGCGAGGTTAAAAAAATTCAAACGTTAATAAATCCTCTTTTTGAAATTTTAGATTTTGTTGAAAAAGATGAATACAATTTGTAGAAAGCAGATGAATTTCGTTCATTTGCACGAATGATGAATACAGTTCATCATGGAAAGTATGTATTTTGTTCGAGGGTGAATACAGTGTGTTACAGTTTAGATCTTACAGTTTGATAAGAAAAACAACCTCGCTGTGAGATGATTTGTCAAAAGTAATTACAATAAAACAGTGTACATACTCCAGCATTAAAATAAATGTTTGTTAAGTGAATTTATGTTGTGTTAAGCGTATGTGTATGTTGTTAATCTTTTTTTTTCATTTGTGGCTAGTGTATTTTGTATGTGTTTATTTGTTGTTATTGTGTTCCATGCTTACTTTGATAGTGAAAACTAAAGTAAACAATGCTTGAATATGTTATTTTCATGTGTGCAGAATGTTTACGTTTCATGTATTATTATTTTCTACGTGCAGAATTAAATTAGAGTTTATGTTTTAAGGTTGCATAAATGAAGAGTATAGGGTTAGTATTGGAAATTTTATTAATATGTTTAAGGGGAGGCTAATTTATTTTAGCCCCCCCTAATAATTTTAAAATAAACTGAAAATAGTACTCCCCTTAACCAAAAGTGGAGTCCCTTTAACAATCCCCTATTTTTTTTAATTTTCTTTTCATTTTAAACATATATGTGGGTTACTGCTGAAATGGGTCCCGTTACTAGGGTTTCTTGCCGGTTAAGTTTGTGGGCCTATATTTACTAATATTACCCACCAACCCGATATGTACTTAACCCTCCCACTGATTCAAACATGTTTACTTAATGGTTAAGTTTGTGGGCCTATATTTACTAATATTACTCACCAACCTGATATGTATTTAACCCTCCCACACATTATGTCATATTGGTTAAGTGTTGTCCATTCATATTAACTTAACCCACCCACTCATCATGTCATGCTGGTTAAGTGTTTCTTATTAACCCTTGTCACTCGTCATGTTGGATTGGTTAAGTGTTTCCTATTACTTAACCCCATTCATTCATCATGTTATATTGGTTAAGTATCTCCCATTAACTTAACCCCATTCACTCATCAAGTTACATTGGTTAAGTGTTTCTTATTAACTTAACTCCACGCCTTCATCATGCTGTATTGGTTAAGTGTCACCAATCAATTCAAGTTAACTTAACCCACCCACTTGTCGTGTTACATTGGTTAAGTGTTTCCTTCTTGTGTTAACTTAACCCTTCCACGCATCATGTTATATTGGTTAAGTGTTGCTCTCTTGTTTTAACTTAACCCTACCCATTCATCATGTCATATTGGTTAAGTGTTTCCTATTAACTTAACCCTTCTCATTCATCATGTTGTACTGGTCAGCTTAACCCTACCCACTTGTCTAATTAACATGTTATAACGGTTAAGTGTTCTAAATTTACTTAACCCCACCTTCTTGTCTAATTAACATGTTATAACGGTTAAGTGTTCTAAATTTACTTAACCCCGCCTTCTTGTCTAATTAACATGTTATAACGGTTAAGTGTTCTAAATTTTACTTAACCTTTCCATTTTTAGCATGTCTGTTTATTGGCATTAATTAATTTATTAATGCCCCAACCTCTCACATTAGAACTGTTGTTTGCGGTTGCTGGATGTGCCAGGCGGTTCCGTGCAGACTTCTACCGCAAACTCATTCTAACCTCGGGTTTTGGGCTAAATGCGCTAACCTCTCTTATTAGATCTGTGTTGTTGCGTTTACTGGATGTGCCGGGCGGTTCCGGGCAGTTTTACACCACAACTCAATCTAACCTCGGTTTAGATATGTTTATCTTTTAGCATATTTACCATACATGTCCAAGTCTAGATTTTTTTATATGCTAATTATCCCAAATTCACAAAACTAGTCATGTTCCAATTCTCAAGTTATACCCAACAAAGCTAATTGCAAGTTATGCCCCCACAAATTTAAGTACAAGTTATAACTCAAAGTAGGTTACACCCAATCTTCCAAAATTTGCAATAATAATCATTCCCCAAAATTACAATATTCATTATACTTGGCGTCCTAGCCAATAGTTAGGCCCAATCTAGATTTAATATTCCAATTTACATTTTTCCCCCAGTCTAGATTTAATACACGGATACAGAGCTTTCCGAGCATCGTTCCAGCTGTAAATCAGGATCCTGTGAATATAAATCTGCAAAACCAAAACTACTAGCTGCCCGTGTAGGAAATAGGGGCACCTAGAGTTTAGGTTAAAACAATAAACTCCAGGTTAGTCATGTGACTGGTGTGAGAACTAAAACAGTTATTAAAACTTTATTTTTAAAAGAGAGTAATTCAAGGGACCACGCCGTATAACACGGAACTGGTTTTCTCCCAAGAATACCAGTGCATAGAATAAACAACGCAATGCTTTTTCGAAAAATGAAGCTATTATAAGACCCAGGTCCCATCACACAATGCAACGCAAGCCGGAGGATAGGGTTTTCCCTTATAATAGCCAAACATGCTTGGTACGTTTAAAACAAATCATTTGATACTATAATAAGTGTATAGTGTCAAAACAAATCAAATCATAAATATCAATCATAGGCGGCATGGGTACCATCTATCATGTCGCCATACTAGTTCTACAATTAAAATCGCAATACACGTATTGGAAATTGGATTTCCGTCATGAGTCGAGGCAAGGGGCAAGCTCCTCTCCGCTTCGAGACACTCTAGCAAATGCCTCAGGACTACACACTCTGGGTAACCCTGGATGCTTCAGGGCCGGTCCTCACTTACGTTAGAGGATTGGCAATTCCTGAACACACGTTTCCCGGTCCTTACAGACCTAAAATCGAGGTGCCTCATCCAACAACCACATAGGTGAAAAGTATATAAATGTCAGGGCTGGTAAGTCACTGACACCACCAAAGCTAGAAAGAAACGTCGTGCTCTCCCTGTAGTCCGTATCCCGTTTTTAACTCATACCGGGGTGTGAGGCTCGCGAATTCACGCTATACACAAAGCTACGCCACAAAGGCCGTGCTTTGATCATCAACCACAAGACTTTGCTTTTCAACAGAAGCCTTGATCTATGCAACTCAGCGTGCCACACAGGCAATTCATGTCATGCGATTGATATCTATCGATATATAACCTCTAAGCTCGTACGTCTCGGAGAAGGGCGTTAAGCAAAAGAATAAATTCTCCGCCGCCAAACAGATGTATATTTAATAGAAATCAATCAACACAAAATAAAATCTAATGTCAGGCACACAATCCATTTACAAGTTCGTTCTGGGTCTGAACGAAACCGGAGGCACTTTCCTCGCATACCCATCCATCTCCAAGTACGTCTGGACGACCACCAACTGATTCCCTCATCTTGGGTGTACAGCCCAATCAAGATCATTAGTAATCACCCAACGATGTGAAGACTTCCGGTCTTCAACCACCGTCTTCATCTTCGACTTATCGTCGAATCGGTTATTCAGAATGGGTATAAACCCGGCCTTTCCGAACAGCCCGCGTATATTAAAAACAAATGTTACACAAACACAACATACGCCTCATTCCAATTCATTAGTCACTAACCGTAGATCAACAAGAGAACAATTTCCCAAATATTAACCTCGAAGGCCGAAACCAACATCAGATCAATACCCAGGAAACCATTCTTCTTAGCTAACCTACAGCTAGTTTCTAAATTCCACATTCTTAGGGAAAGGTTCCCATTAATTTTATCCAAGATAAATTCTTTAAAATTTATCCTTTAGTCTTCCTTTGGATGTCGTATTAAACCAAATTATGCTTTTCCAAACTAGTCGAGATTAGCGAACCACACCGAAGTAATTATTTATTTTATTTCCCAATCCCAACCTATTCATCCCATGAAGCAAAACTGGTAATACTCCATATCTAATACCACAGTGTTATCGGTAAAATTAATTACCATTTCACGTTCAAATCTAATTAAAGATTTAACTATCGCTTTGGAGCAAAACTGGTGATACTCCATTCTCGCTCAATTTCCAAATTTGATAATTTAGATTATCAATTCACATTTCAATCTAACTGAAGATTCATTAAAACTCCTTTTACTGGGTTAAAGAACTAATGTCATTTAAAACACAGTTCACGACAAACCCAAATCACAATCTATTTATTATCGGTTAAAGAACTAGTGTTATTTAAAACACAGCTCACGATAAACCCATGAATCAGTTCTATTTAAACTCATTTCAGATCCAATTTATTTATTTAAAAATAAATGGATTTTAATTTTAGTTCGAAACTAGTTCATTTCGATAAAAATCTATTTTTATCTTTTCAAATATGGAGTTTTTCATCCCAATTTTTCCCAAATCATTTCTTATGATTTTACACAAATTATTACTATTTTTAATAATTTCATCAAGGCCCGTACAGTCGATTTCCATCAACGGCCATCGAACTGCACTTACAGCGACCTTTTTCAAATTTGATTTGGACGTATCTCCAAATCCAACCGTTAGATTTTGAATTTCTAATATTCATTAGAAAGCTCTTTTCGATACGAACCCAACGGTTCTGGTTTTAGGACAATCCGATGGTCGGATCTCCCGTAATGTCCGTTTGGAATAAATGGTCGAAATTCACGAACTGCCGCGGCGCGGCGCGTTCTATTTAGGCCATTATATTATATATATAATATATATAATATATATTTCGTCGATTACTATTCAAAACGAATTTTATAAATAGTTTTGAATTCGTTTCAAAAACAATTTCAACCTTTATTTCAAATTCAAATAAAAAATTGAATTTTCTATTATAAATCCTTTTTACTTTCATTTCTATTTGATTTCAATTCAAATCGATTTTAATTCGATTCGAATTCATTTTCTTTTCAATTCAATTCAATTCGAATTCGTTATATATTCCCTTCAAATTCAATTTCTTTTCTATTCAAATCAAATTCCATTTCTTTTCTATTCAAATCAAATTCAATTTCTTTTCAGTTCAAATTATATTCAATTCGTTTTCTAGTCAAATCAAATTCAATCAAATTCAATTTCCTTTCAAATCAAATCAAATTCAATTTAAATCAAATTCATTTTCTATTCAAATCAAACTCATTATATATTCAATTCAATTCGAATTCGTTTTATATTCGATTTAATTTAAATTGGTTTTCTATTCGATTCAATTCAAATTGGTTTTCTATTCGATTCAATTCAAATTTGTTTTCTATTCGATTCCATTCAAATTGGTTTTCTATTCGATTCCATCCAAATTGGTTTTTTATTCGATTCAATTCAAATTGGTTTTCTGTTCGATTCCATTCAAATTGGTTTTATTTCGATTCAATTCAAATTGGTTTTCTATTCGATTCAATTCAAATTGGTTTTCTATTCGATTCAATTCAAATTGGTTTTCTATTCGATTCAATTCAAATTGGTTTTCTATTCGATTCAATTCAAATTGGTTTTCTATTCGATTCAATTCAAATTGGTTTTCTATTCGATTCCATTCAAATTGGTTTTCTATTCGATTCAATTCAGATTGGTTTTCTATTCGATTCAATTCAAATTGGTTTTCTATTCGATTCCATTCAAATTGGTTTTACTATTCAAATCAAATTCGATTTCTTTTCAAATCAATTCGAATTCGTGTGTAATCAATATAAATATCGTTCGCGTCAAAATAGCGCATCTCTAATCAACACGGCTTTATATATATTTCAATAATTCCTTTATTCTATTCAACAAATGAATATTTATTTTTGTCAACACACGACTAATCTCAACGAATGAGTACTATCCACATGTGACTATTTTTATTAAAATATTTCGTTCAACACATGACTAATCTCAACGGATGAGTACGGTCAACACATGAACCTTTATTTTATAATGATAAAGATGGAGATTTTATTATTAAAATATTTCGTTCAACACATGACTAATCTCAACGGATGAGTACGGTTAACACATGAACCTTTATTTTATAATATTCTTTATTTTCTAAATTGGAATGAGGCCCAATCAATTACCATATAAAGTTAATTATATGGATTCCATACAACACATGCATATAATAGCAACGATAAATAATCAACCATCATCCAAAGTGCACTACACTGTATAGGCATCAAATATAGATATCTAACGCTTATAACAGCCTGTCGATCCATCGATCGACAAACAACTAATATTGGGATTAGTGTATGTCGTATTTTATCCCAATACCCGTGTGGGGTTTCAAACAATCAAACACATATTTTTATTTGTGCAGTTGGGCGATGTGTAAAATTTATCGTCCCAATCAATGTCAGTCAAATCAGTGTACATAAACAAACCGTCCGGTTTGTAAATGAATATTTATTTACTCACATTCACTATATTCATATTCACGTTAAAAATTATATTTTTAACGATAAAACATTTTATTTTAGCATATGAATTTCTATTAAGTTCATTCTTTAAATAAAATGATATTTTTATTTTTCTAACTTATTTTAGAAAATTTCGGCGGCATAACGGCACGATACTAGAAACGGGACGAGGCCTAGCCTTATCCCCGGTCTAGTGAAGGCCCACGCCATTCACACATCAATCAAATCAATTTCATTTCACCAAACAGTTCAATTCAACTCAAATATTCTAACTAACTACACAGCCAAACAAACAAGTCCATGGTCTGTGGACGATTGTGTCGGGTGCTACTAAACACCGTCTGCATCCTAGTGTGTGTGTATATATATATATATATATAACTAGAAAATGAAATTGAAGAGTGAGAAATTCTCACCAAAGCTATCCCAACTACACGACACTTCCTTTATAGAAATCTTCGTCGTTCTCGCCTTTTTGTCACCTTCGTTGCCCGTATTCTCTACATATGTAAAAATCGAATTTTTACTTTGTTATTCAATATATAAAAATCGAATTTTTACTTTGTTATTCAATATATAAAAATCGAATTTTTACTTTGTTATTCAATATATAAAAATCGAAATTTTACTTTGTTATTCAATATATAAAAATCAAATTTTTACTTTGTTATTCAATATATAAAAATCGAATTTTTACTTTGTTATTCAATATATAAAAATCCTATCTTTAATCACTTATGTCAAAATCCAATTTTCATTCACTGATGTCAGGCATAAAACTGATTTTTATTATGCTGTAATCTCGATTAAACACTAATTACTTTGAAATAAATAAACAAATAAGTAAAGTAAAAAGAATAAAATAGAAAGAGAGGACTTACAGTAAAATCGAGAGAGAGGTGGGGTCGTCGGTCAGCAGTAGGAGAAAAGGGGGGCTGCGGTGGAGAGAATCGCAGGTCTGGGGGGGTCGTCGCCGAGCAGTAGAGGGTTAGGGGGGTCGTCGCCGAGCAGCAGAGGGTAGGGGGTCGTCGCCGAGCAGCAGAGGGTAGGGGGGTCGTTGCAGAGCAACAGAGGGTAGGGGGGTCGTCGCCGAGCAGCAGAGGGTAGGGGGGTCGTCGCCGAGCAGCAGAGGGTAGGGGGGTCGTCGGTCGGTGCGCGCGCGGTGGTGGTCCCACCTGGAGGCGCGGTGGCGCGATTTGGTTCTAGGGTTTTTTTTTCTCTTTTCGAATGAATCGGGTTTGACTTTACTGATAAGGGGAGGGAGAGATAAAAGGTTAATATAATTATATATTTTATTTATTTATTCTATTCTAAAAAGTAACTTTTCATTTTGAAGTCAGAATCGAACCCACCGACCATCGTCCCTAGCGTTTTACCCCCATTCCGAACACAATGGGATATGTATCGTAGGCTGATTCGATCGTTTCGATCAGTTTTTGTCAAAATCAACATATAACTCTATATATTGAATTTGAACGAGCATTTCAATTTACTGGGGTCACATACTAACTCGAAAAATTCCAGAAAAATATTTTCTAGCTTCGTATTGACGATATGGTCCTAACAAAACTAGTTTGGTTAAATTCTAAGACCGTTTGAAAAATGGCCAATTTCCAGTCGATTAAAATCAACTAAAACTGGTCAAACGCGTTTTCCTTTGCCACGCTCACATATTGATTCGAAAAATTATGAATTTGAAATCTAGCAATAACTTTACATCCCGAATCCAACAAAAGTGGTTTCGTCGAAATTCGAGGTCATTTGCAAAATTTCCATTTTTAAGGGCCTGAATTCCATAGCGACTATTCTGAAATTTCAACTGGACATATATTTTTATCCCCGCAATGAAATTTTGATTTCCCGGATTCGTTGGAAAGATATTCACAATTAGATTCCATTATTTTTAGTTTCACTAAAATCCGGTTTATTTTGCACCCGGTATGTTCAATTGAAGTTTGAAATCGAATTATCGAACTACCGCGCCATTTTAAATTTCTTTTATAAATATAAATAAATATTTATATTCTATCGATGACGTATATAATCTATACGTTCGAACTATTTCAAAATAAATTTCTCGACGATATTATTTAAAATAATTCATTTTAAATAATCAAAATTCGCTAAAATTGCCAAAATAAAAATTTTTAACTGCCCTAGATTTTCGGGTTGTTACAATCTCCCCCACTTAAAACTTTTTGTCCCCGAAAAGGAACAAAGTCGAAAGTGGTTTGATTAATCAACTCTACGTTCGATCTGGCTTCCATTCTCCAACTTTTCAGTTTCTGAGAATTTTCAAAAATTTCAAAAATTTGGCTAACACCCTAAATTTTCGAAAAATTTCGCCATAACCTCCCCTGCACCGGGAGCCACGGGAAAATCCCGAAATTGCCATATAGGTCTTCAGATCTCAAAAAGAAAAAGAAAAAGCCAAGCAGCTAGCCAATCGGCTCATAAAATCATCATCACCCAAACAAAACAGTAAATTATAGTAAACATGTACCTATTTGTCGGGCAAACAAATTTTATTCTCTGCTCTAGCCTCCTTGCTATAACCTGTTCAATGTAAGTATATGTATATGCAAGCAAATGCGACCAATTTTCAATACAATTCAATATTTGATTCAATTAGGCTTAATGGCTAAAAATTAGCAAATAAATAAACAAACAACACAAACATCAATCAATTAGTGAATTAGAGTTTCAAATTCATAATTTTGATACATATACAAAAAACTTGTTTTTGACGCCAAATCACAATAATAGGCCCTATCTAATTTTTGGTTCTCACACTAGTCAATAGGAAATATATAGATATTACACGTTCGTCACTCGAATATAAATTCTGATGATGATATATCAATCATCAGAATCACCCCCGGGCGACTAGAGTGTAATTCTATATCTATCTAGTATATTAAAACTTCAAATACACATTTGCAAGGCGTATATGCAAAATCTTTATATACTGGACTGTCATAATCAATATAAAATAAATATTCAAATACGTATACAACGATTTAAATTTTCAAAACAAAAATTGTTCTCATTTTAAAAATATACTCTTCACACTCGTTCTAGGATACTACTGATCCTATCTCTAACGAGTCATTCTCGTTGGATATTACTAACCCAATATCTGATGAATTCTTTCGTACGGTTCTAACGTGTCTTGTTCTCTGAGCTTTGTAAACCAAAGCTCTGATACCAAATGTGACGGCAAGGAATTTCGCTCGATCCGAATCAGTCGTTAAACCGATCTAGACCGTTCGAAACCCCTGTTCGTTTGAGAACAGGACAAAATAGAACGCAAACGGAAGAACATTTCATTGCTATTACAACAATTCCATCAGATACAAGAATATACAAAGTATAAATGAATAAATTACATTTGATAAATATCAGAGATTACAATAAATTACATAGCAGCGGAAAAATAATACAAAACACAACTGAAAGTAATACACGGATACAGAGCTTTCCGAGCATCGTTCCAGCTGTAAATCAGGATCCTGTGAATATAAATCTGCAAAACCAAAACTACTAGCTGCCCGTGTAGGAAATAGGGGCACCCAGAGTTTAGGTTAAAACAATAAACTCCAGGTCAGTCATGTGACTGGTGTGAGAACTAAAACAGTTATTAAAACTTTATTTTTAAAAGAGAGTAATTCAAGGGACCACGCCGTATAACACGGAACAGGTTTTCTCCCAAGAATACCAGTGCATAGAATAAACAACGCAATGCTTTTTCGAAAAATGAAGCTATTATAAGACCTAGGTCCCATCACACAATGCAACGCAAGCCGGAGGATAGGGTTTTCCCTTATAATAGCCAAACATGCTTGGTACGTTTAAAACAAATCATTTGATACTATAATAAGTGTATATTGTCAAAACAATTCAAATCATAAATATCAATCATAGGCGGCATGGGTACCATCTATCATGTCGCCATACTAGTTCTACAATTAAAACCACAATACACGTATTGGAAATTGGATTTCCGTCATGAGTCGAGGCAAGGGGCAAGCTCCTCTCCGCTTTGAGACACTCTAGCAAATTCCTCAGGACTACACACTCTGGGTAACCCTGGATGCTTCAGGACTGGTCCTCACTTACGTTAGAGGATTGGCAATTCCTGAACACACGTTTCCCGGTCCTTACAAACCTAAAATCGAGGCGCCTCATCCAACAACCACATAGGTGAAAAGTATATAAATGTCAGGGCTGGTAAGTCACTGACACCACCAAAGCTAGAAAGAAATGTCGTGCTCTCCCTGCAGTCCGTATCCCGTTTTTAACTCATACCGGGGTGTGAGGCTCGTGAATTGACGCTATACACAAAGCTACGCCACAAAGGCCGTGCTTTGATCATCAACCACAAGACTTTGCTTTTCAACAGAAGCCTTGATCTATGCAACTCAGCGTGCCACACAGGAAATTCAGGCCATGCGATTGATATCTATCGATATATAACCTCTAAAGCTCGTACGTCTCAGAGAAGGGCGTTAAGCAAAAGAATAAATTCTCCGCCGCCAAACAGATGTATATTTAATAGAAATCAATCAACACAAAATAAAATCCAATGTCAGGCACACAATCCATTTACAAGTTCATTCTGGGTCTGAACGAAACCGGAGGCGCTTTCCTCGCATACCCATCCATCTCCAAGTACGTCTGGACGACCACCAACTGATTCCCTCATCTTGGGTGTACAGCCCAATCAAGATCATCATTAATCACCCAAACGATGTGAAGACTTTCGGTCTACAACCACCGTCTTCATCTTCGACTTATCGTCGAATCGGTTATTCAGAATGGGTATAAACCCGGCCTTTCCGAACAACCCGCGTATATTAAAAACAAATGTTACACAAACACAACATACGCCTCATTCCAATTCATTAGTCACTAACCGTAGATCAACAAGAGAACAATTTCCCAAATATTAACCCCGAAGGCCGAAACCAACATCAGATCAATACCCAGGAAACCATTCTTCTTAGCTAACCTACAGCTAGTTTCTAAATTCCACATTCTTAGGGAAAGGTTCCCATTAATTATATCCAAGATAAATTCTTTAAAATTTATCCTTTAATCTTCCTTTGGATGTCGTATTAAACCAAATTATGGTTTTCCAAACTAGTCGAGATTAGCGCACCACACCGAAGTAATTATTTATTTTATTTCCCAATCCCAACCTATTCACCCCATGAAGCAAAACTGGTAATACTCCATATCTAATACCACAGTGTTATCGGTAAAATTAATTACCATTTCACGTTCAAATCTAATTAAAGATTTAACTATCGCTTTGGAGCAAAACTGTTGATACTCCATTCTCGCTCAATTTCCAAATTTGATAATTTAGATTATCAATTCACATTTCAATCTAATTGAAGATTCATTAAAACTCCTTTTACTGGGTTAAAGAACTAAAGTCATTTAAAACACAGTTCACAATAAACCCAAATCACAATCTATTTATTATCGGGTTAAAGAACTAGTGTTATTTAAAACACAGATCACGATAAACCCATGAATCAGTTCTATTTAAACCCATTTCAGATCCAATTTATTTATTTAAAAATAAATGGATTTTAATTTTAGTTCGAAACTAGTTCATTTCGATAAAAATCTATTTTTATCTTTTCAAATATGGAGTTTTTCATCCCAATTTTTCCCAAATCATTTCTTATGATTTTACACAAATTATTACTATTTTTAATAATTTCATCAAGGCCCGTACAGTCGATTTCCATCAACGGCCATCGAACTGCACTTACAGCGACCTTTTTCAAATTTGATTTGGACGTATCTCCAAATCCAACCGTTAGATTTTTAATTTCTAATATTCATTAGAAAGCTCTTTTCGATACGAACCCAACGGTTCCGGTTTTAGGAGAATCCGACGGTCGGGTCTCCCGTAATGTCCGTTTGGAATAAATGGTCGAAATTCACGAACAGCCGCGGCGCGGCGCGTTCTATTTAGGCCATTATATTATATATATATATATAATATATATTTCGTCGATTACTATTCAAAACGAATTTTATAAATAGTTTTGAATTCATTTCAAAAACAATTTCAACCTTTATTTCAAATTCAAATCAAAAATTGAATTTTCTATTATAAATCATTTTTACTTTCATTTCTATTTGATTTCAATTCAAATCAATTTTAATTCGATTCGAATTCATTTTCTTTTCAATTCAATTCAATTCGAATTCGTTATATATTCCCTTCAAATTCAATTTATTTTCTATTCAAATCAAATTCCATTTCTGTTCTATTCAAATCAAATTCAATTTCTTTTCAATTCAAATTATATTCAATTCGTTTTCTAGTCAAATCAAATTCAATTTCTTTTCAAATCAAATCAAATTCAATTTAAATCAAATTCATTTTCTATTCAAATCAAACACATTATATATTCAATTCAATTCGAATTCGTTTTATATTCGATTTAATTCAAATTGGTTTTCTATTCGATTCAATTCAAATTGGTTTTCTGTTCGATTCAATTCAAATTCGTTATCTATTCGATTCCATTCAAATTGGTTTGCTATTCGATTCCATCCAAATTGGTTTTCTATTCGATTCAATTCAAATTGGTTTCCTGTTCGATTCCATTCAAATTGGTTTTCTATTCGATTCAATTCAAATTGGTTTTCTATTCGATTCAATTCAAATTGGTTTTCTATTCGATTCAATTCAAATTGGTTTTCTATTCGATTCAATTCAAATTGGTTTTCTATTCGATTCAATTCAAATTGGTTTTCTATTCGATTGAATTCAAATTGGTTTTCTATTCGATTCAATTCAAATTGGTTTTCTATTCGATTCCATTCAAATTGGTTTTCTATTCGATTCAATTCAAATTGGTTTTCTATTCGATTCAATTCAAATTGGTTTTCTATTCGATTCCATTCAAATTGGTTTTACTATTCAAATCAAATTCGATTTCTTTTCAAATCAATTTGAATTCGTGTGTAATCGATATAAATATCGTTCACGTCAAAATAGCGCATCTCTAATCAACACGGCTTTATATATTTCAATAATTCCTTTATTCTATTCAACAAATGAATATTTATTTTTGTCAACACACGACTAATCTCAACGAATGAGTACTATCCACGTGTGACTATTTTTATTAAAATATTTCGTTCAACACATGACTAATCTCAACGGATGAGTACGGTCAACACATGAACCTTTATTTTATAATGATAAAGATGGAGATTTTATTATTAAAATATTTCGTTCAACACATGACTAATCTCAACGGATGAGTACGGTTAACACATGAACCTTTTTTTTATAATATTCTTTATTTTCTAAATTGGAATGAGGCCCAATCAATTACCATATAAAGTTAATTATATGGATTCCATACAACACATGCATATAATAGCAATGATAAATAATCAACCATCATCCAAAGTGCACTACACTGTATAGGCATCAAATATAGATATCTAACGCTTATAACAGCCTGTCGATCCATCGATCGACAAACAACTAATATTGGGATTAGTGTATGTCGTATTTTATCCCAATACCCGTGTGGGGTTTCAAACAATCAAACACATATTTTTATTTGTGCAGTTGGGCGATGTGTAAAATTTATCGTCCCAATCAATGTCAGTCAAATCAGTGTACATAAACAAACCGTCCGGTTTGTAAATGAATATTTATTTACTCACATTCACTATATTCATATTCACGTTAAAAATTATATTTTTAACGATAAAACATTTTATTTTAGCATATGAATTTCTATTAAGTTCATTCTTTAAATAAAATGATATTTTTATTTTTCTAACTTATTTTAGAAAATTTCGGCGGCATAACGGCACGATACTAGAAACGGGACGAGGCCTAGCCTTATCCCCGGTCTAGTGAAGGCCCACGCCATTCACACATCAATCAAATCAATTTCATTTCACCAAACAGTTCAATTCAACTCAAATATTCTAACTAAATACACAGCTAAACAAACAAGTCCATGGTCTGTGGACGATTGTGTCGGGTGCTACTAAACACCGTCTGCATCCTAGTATATATATATATATATAACTAGAAAATGAAATTGAAGAGTGAGAAATTCTCACCAAAGATATCCCAACTTCACGACACTTCCTTTATAGAAATCTTCATCGTTCTCGCCTTTTTGTCACCTTCGTTGCTCGTATTCTCTACATATGTAAAAATCGAATTTTTACTTTGTTATTCAATATATAAAAATCAAATTTTTACTTTGTTATTCAATATATAAAAATCGAATTTTTACTTTGTTATTCAATATATAAAAATCGAATTTTTACTTTGTTATTCAATATATAAAAATCGAATTTTTACTTTGTTATTCAATATGTAAAAATCCTATCTTTAATCACTAATCACTTATGTCAAAATCCAATTTTCATTCACCGATGTCAGGCATAAAACTGATTTTTATTAGGCTGTAATCTCGATTAAACACTAATTACTTTGAAATAAATAGAAAAATAAGTAAAGTAAAAAGAATAAAATAGAAAGAGAGGACTTATAGTAAAATCGTGAGAGAGGGGGGGTCGTCGGTCAGCAGTAGGAGAAAAGGGGGGTGCGGTGGAGAGAATCGCGGGTCGGGGGGGGGGGGGGTCATCGCCGAGCAGCAGAGGGTTAGGGGGGTCGTCGCCGAGCAGCAGAGGGTAGGGGGGTCGTAGCCGAGCGGCAGAGGGTAGGGGGTTGTCGCCGAGCAGCAGAGGGTAGGGGGGTTGTCGCCGAGCAGCAGAGGGTAGGGGGGTCGTCGCCGAGCAGCAGAGGGTAGGGGGGTCGTCGCCGAGCAGCAGAGGGTAGGGGGGTCGTCTGTCGGCGCGCGCGCGCGGTGGTGGTCCCACCTGGAGGCGCGGTGGCGCGATTTGGTTCTAGGGTTTTTTTTTCTCTTTTCGAATGAATCGGGTTTGACTTTACTGATAAGGGGAGGGAGAGATAAAAGGTTAATATAATTATATATTTTATTTATTTATTCTATTCTAAAAAGTAACTTTTCATTTTGAAGTCAGAATCGAACCCACCGACCATCGTCCCTAGCGTTTTACCCCCCTTTCGAACACAATGGGATATGTATCGTAGGCTGATTCGATCGTTTCAATCAGTTTTTGTCAAAATCAACATATAACTCTATATATTGAATTTGAACGAGCATTTCAATTTACTGGGGTCACATACTAACTCAAAAAATTCCAGAAAAATATTTTCTAGCTTCGTATTGACGATACGGTCCTAACAAAACTAGTTTTGTTAAATTCTGAGACCGTTTGAAAAATGGCCAATTTCCAGTCGATTAAAATCAACTTAAACTGGTCAAACGCGTTTTCCTTTGCCACGCTCACATATTGATTCGAAAAATTATGAAATTTGAAATCTAGCAATAACTTTACATCCCGGATCCAACAAAAGTGGTTTCGTCGAAATCCGAGGCCGTTTGCAAAATTTCCATTTTTAAGAGCCTGAATTCCATAGCGACTATTCTGAAATTTCAACTGGACATATCTTTTTATCCCCGCTATGAAATTTTGATTTCCCGGATTCGTTGGAAAGATATTCACAATTAGATTTCATTATTTTTGGTTTCACTAAAATCCGGTTTATTTTGCACCCGGTATGTTCAATTGAAGTTTGTAATCGAATTATCGAACTACCGCGCCATTTTCAATTCCTTTTATAAATATAAATAAATATTTATATTCTATCGACGACGTATATAATCTATACGTTCGAACTATTTCAAAATAAATTTCTCGACGATATTATTTAAAATAATTCATTTTAAATAATCAAAATTCGCTAAAATTGCCAAAATAAAAATTTTAAACTGGCCCAGATTTTCGGGTTGTTACAATAACAATCATGCCCAAAACTTGATTTATATGCAAATTAACCCATCTTGTAGTTATAACAATAATAATGCCCAATATCAATTACAAGTTATACCCAAATCCCAGTTACAAGTTATGCCCAAATCTCAATTACAAGTTACGCCCAATAGTACATAAAATAGATTAGGCCCATTTCCACCCGTATTCCAATCGTATATATAACAAGATTTCGTCTAGGTTTGTGACAACCTAGATCCAAAATAAAAGGGGAAGAAGAGGAAACATCAAGGATTAGGCATAAAATAGCCATACGACGCTAGATTTGATAATAATAATATCAGGAACAGAAAAGAAATATAGATCTGAATTACATCGTAGGCGTAAATCTGATAGATTACATTTGAATAGCATCGCAGGAACTATTCTGATAAAATAGATTTGAATAACATCGCAGGCACAAATCTGATAAAATAGATTTAAATAACATCGCAGGCACAAATCTGATAAAATAGATTGGATAAATCTGAAAAGGATTATCTCACAATCAGGTATAACTTGGATTCAGATGATTACATGCCAAGAAATTAAATTAAGAATTAACATCTGAAAGTAACTTGAACTTACGAAACAAATGACAAATCTTGTTTTCTGGGATCTGTTTTCTGAAACTGAAAAGCTATCCCTTGACGAAGACTATCAATTTTCTATTTTAGATCTGATTCGTAGCATCTATCTTACTTTTTAGTTTGCTTCCTAGTTGGAGAAGAATGGTGGCTATGTTAGGTTGACCATGGACAGCATGATGGCTCCTTGGAATGAAATTGTGTGGTTGAGGGTTGAGGTTGTTTATATAGAAGTTTAGATTTATGTGAGTCGTTAGATCAACCTAGGAGCAATCAGAACCACCCAGACCAGATAGAGCTATCCAGAAACCGCCACCTATGCCCTAGTGACTCAGCAACAAGTCAGAAATTGTCACTGTTCGGATCAGAAGACAGGAGTCGACCCCTACAGGGGGGTCGACACCTATGTCGACTCCCCCTGGGCGGGTCGACCCCCTGAGCGGGAATATTCCTGCTCAGCCTCTTTTGCCTAAATTTGAACTTCGAACTGCTTTTTCGATTAGTTATTATTTATATTTAATTTCTGATTTAACATGAAATCTTCTGAACTCCATAACTTCTTCATACGGAGTCTGATTTACACAAATTCGGACTCTATCTCAGGCAGAATTCCGAGATGAACGAAATGGCGTGACCCGTTTCCCTTAATTCTTACTTTTACAATTAAGTATTCTTTAATTTGTTACTTTAATATCCACAGGAAATACGGGGTGTTACAATACAAGTTGAAAATCAGTTTTAAAAGAAAATCAATCAACTGAATGGGAAATACTTCTCAGATAGGTACCACTTGTAGCTCCTAATTTGCCCATAGAAGTCAAAAATCTTGACACTAGTTTTTCAGAATAAGCCAATCCTAAGCCAACAAATCTAACAATTCAATCCCATCTATCAGAGCAGCAAAATTTCAATTTCAAAACATAATTCGTAGGAGAATTTTTCACAATTATTTATAACAAGCACAAGAGATAGATCATGATCTAATATTAAAGCAGTTCATTTGAAATCACTTGAAGAGAAGTGAAAATTTCAAGATTCAATAAATCAATCACACAAGATTATCAATTATAGATCCAAGAAGTGTGTAAGATTCAAGATATCAACAATTTCGAATGATTTTAAAAAATCAAATATCCAAGCCAAAGATTATGATTTAAAAGTGAGTTTCAAGATATAACACAACAATCTATGCTAAAAGATTTTCAATTTAAAATAGTCAAGGCCAAAAAAAAGATGAAATTATCACAACTGGAAAAATAGTAGTGTGCTGTAATAGGTGTAGTTTTTCAAGTTTTTCCAAAATGAATTAGAAGAAACTCAAAACAGCTAAGTTGTGTGAAATTTCATTAGTTTTTCAGATCATCAAAAAATTTAAAATTCTGTATAATAGTGTTCAAGATATGATAGTAATTCTTCAACACTATTAGGAAATCAGTAATTAAAAACAATTAAACTTTTAAAGAATCGCAAAATATTCACAATTTTAAATTCAAGATCTAGAAATCATCAATACATGAGAGTTTTAGATAAATGAATCTAATTTTCAAAAAATCGTGAATATTGCAATTTGAAGTTAGGAAGCTGAAGAAGTGGAAGAAATGTCGTGGCAGTGTCAATACAAATCAGAAATAAAAGGGAGAATAGAAGAAAAAATAGAAGGAGAAATCGATAGGAAGAATAAAAACAGAGAATATAAACAAAAAAACGAGTTTAGAGATCATACCATATTTACACGTGACGATGTTGATTCTCTAACTCAACAATCACGGCCAAGGAACATATGTCAATCAGCTTCGATGTTGATATGAAGCAACTTTGATTCTTTTGGAAAGTTGTTCTCTAACCAGCCACCAGTACCTAAGTGTTTAGAGAGTCAAGTGGTCTAATATTTTTTTTTTTGAATCACTCTTAATAGTGTTCACGACTTTAGGTATCCAAACTTGTTTGTATAATAACCCGTCAGAATCTACCATTGTATCTTTAGGAAACTAAATCTGTTTGAATTTAACTAAGCTTGTTTTATTTCCTTTTGAGACCCAAAAAAATTCAGTTGAATTGTTACAAAATAGTTCTCATCTTGTTTATGATTTAACAATCCTTTGAAATTTTTTGAGTCCAAATTTTCAAGTGGACCTTTTCCAAAGCAATTTGAAGGATTTTAAAAAACATTTGAATTCATCTTTTCAAAATCATCAATTTTCCCAAAGTTGAGACGATTCCTATATCCATAAGAGAATCGGTTTTTCAACAACATATTCAACGGTTTTTCTTCATTAGAAAATTCAGCCAATGTTGTTTCATGTCGTTGAATTTTAGATTTAAGATATCCGATTTTTTTCATTAAATATGAACAACCATTATTAGTGATCTTCCTCTTTTCAAAATCAGTTTGTTTCAAAACCAAATTTCTTAATTTAATTTTGGCTTGAGACTCAGATATCTTAGATTCAAAATGTTTTCGTTTTTCAGATTCAAGTTTTTCAAATTTCTTGAATTTTTCAATCTCGTTTTCAAGCTCATTCAAAATTGACTCAGTTTTCAACAACTTTTGTTTCTCAGCAATTTCATATTTGGAAATTTTATCCGTCTTGAAATTTTCCAACTTCTTTTGCAAAAGAATGTTTTTACCTTTTAGCACAATCTTGTTTTCTTTTAAAATCAAAATTTGCCTTTCAACCTTTTGAATATTTTCATTGAGATGTACAAGATTATTTTCAAAATTTAAACAATTTTGCAATCAGAGTTTGAAAATTTCTTGAGGTTGTCAAGTTTTAATTCCAAGACATTATTTTTGCTAATCAACTCAAGATTTTCAGATTTAAAATTTTTATTTTTCAATTTCAGACTCTCGACAGATTTAGTTAAATTATTACAAAGATGAATTAGATCTTCATATGAAAAGTCTGCATTGTCCGAATCATCATCTGTCGAGTCTCCATCATCTGTAAATCCGGTTAAGCATAATTCTAAGCTTGAGTTGACCTTTGAGTGTTTTGAGAAGTTGTCTTTTCTTCCATGCAATGTGTTGAGAGTTTCCCATATTTCCTATAAAGTTAAACAATAGGAGACAAGGCTATACTGATCATCATAAAAATAAGAATATAAGATATGCGTAGCACGAGAATTTATAACTCTATAATTCTTATCTACCATATCACCCCTATTGATAATAATATCCCAACATTTAATAATAATAGATATTAAATAGAATTTCATTTTTAATTTCCAATTTGAAAATTCTATTCCAGTGAAAATAGTTGGAATATTACTGGACTGACTTTTGCTAGACCGACAACTAGGGGAATCCATGACTCTAGAGTAAATAAAATATCCACTCTGATACCACTTGTAGGATCTAGATTAACCCTAGAGGGGGTGAATAGAGTTTAATGTAGTGTTACAAGATATTAAAAATATCACAGCACAGATTGTAGTAGAGAAATAAATGCAGAAAGTAAATGATATAGATTTTACCCAGCTTCGGCAAACCCTGCCTACTGTTGCATTCCCAAAGGCTTCTACTAGAATTAAAACTATCTCTATGCTTACAAAATCCCTGTAAGTGATACCTACTCCTTATAGTTCTAATCCTATACTCAAAATCCTGCACTGATCTTTATCCCTAAGACCATATTTTCCCTGAATTTCAAACCCGTAACTCGTATACCCTAGTTTAAAGTAAACTAGAAAACCTATATAATGTTTTTAAAAATTAAAAACACTAAAATAAAAAAAAGCCTTAATATTAAAATTGGTCGTTCCCTTGTCACTTTAAAATGTAGTCCATCTTCACTTCAATGGGCACCGAACAGTAAGATTAGGGTTTTCTTTATTTCCCCAAATCGCCACTTCGAATCTATAGAAAATAATCTCTGATTGCTTTTGATTCTTTTTTACTCTTGGTTGATCGATTGTGTGATGATTTTTTGTTGAGAGACTCGGGGGTTGCGATTGAAAATCTTTATGAGTAAATCTAATTTTAATTTCCTTTACACTCGAATTTGTAACTTGTGCCGATGATGAAATGGTTTTTTATAGGGTATAGAAACCCTAATCAACTTCTTATTTCAACGTATTAATTTGGTCTGATAGTTGCGTAATCATGCTTGTTGATTCCTTGATTTTCTTGGCTACTTGATTTTTTAGAAAGACTTGAATGATTTTTATGGCTCTTAACAATTGCGTGTGTGAATTTCTGGAAACCCTTTTTTTAAGTCGTGAATGTACTCTTTCCAAAAACAAAAAACATTAATTTCATTGATAGTCTCTTGCTAGATTTTCTTGGATGAATTTGTTCGTGTTTCAGCCCCTCTGTGAATTTGAAGAGTTAATTATAAAATCCAATTGCCAAATATATCTATCCCATCGACGCACATTTAAATCTTTCCATTGTTGCAATACTTAAAACGAAAGAAATTGCCTTTTTCACTAAAAATATTTGAGAATTTCTTTGGCACTTAAAATTTACTTGTGGCTTGATATTTATACGACTTGTATATGCGTGCATATATATATACACACACACACACACACACACTTACAATTGTGTGTGCATATGCATGTAGTGCACACAATTCCTTCTTTACTTGAGCTTGAACACTAGCTTGTGTCTTGTAGTATCTCAGATAGAGTAGTCAGTGGGTCGTGTCAGGTCGGGTTCAGGTCGGGTCAAGTTGGGTTTAGGTTGATTTATAAACGGGTCAAGCCAACCCATTTATTAAACGGGTTGTTTTTTCCAACCTTTTCCTGACCCATTTATAAACGGGTTGACCCAACCCGACTCGTGTAACCCGTTTAACTAAACTAGTCATGTCGGGTCATGTTGACTCGGGTTTATCCGTTAGACCCATTGGCAAATATTACCCACTAATATAAACAGCAAAAGCACCAAATCACTAACATACAACACTAGTATATAATCACAAATAGGCAGCATGTTACAAAATCACCAACAGAAAACAAGTTACAAAATCACCAATAGGCAGCACATATATAAAACATCCAAAAATCATTCTCCATGCATAAGAACACATGAGCATACTACATACATTAAAGATTAACAATATGGAAGATATACAACTGTTATAAGTAAAATATAACTAATAGTATACAAGAATAAATTAGTAAAATATAACAGATTACACAAGAATATATAAGCATACTGATCACTGCATACATAAAAGACTAACACTAACATCATATAAAAGACTAACAATATGGAAAAGATACAGCATGTAATCAGGTTTGATGGATCAAAATCGCGTTAGCTGGTCAATCCTAAACCCACCCGTTTATAAATGGGTCAAATTCGGGTTGACCCGAAAATGACCCGCCAACTAAACAGGTCGGTTAACCTGCTAGTTTTCATGCGGGTTTCGGGTTGGGTTTCGGGTCATGTAGGAAATTGACAACCCTAATCTCGGATCTGACTTTGTGTGATTGCATTGTTTGTTGTATGACTGTATTCATATCTATTTTCCATGTCTGAGCTTGTTTATGCATGCTGTACCAAGTTAACCCTTGTATGCGCATTGAATTTGTCCTTCACTATTGTATGTGAATCTGCAGTTGATCACTTGAACTTGAAAAGCCTAGTTTTGATGGTCTGCTCCCATTCTTGAACTTGTGTTATTTGGTCTTGAAAACTGCCTTGACCTAGTATTTGTTGTATGCATCATGATCTTCGCTAGCCTCTGTCTTGTATTTGAGTTGAATTTATGTGCTCTTTGCACATACACATATTTGTTGTTGCTTGTACATAATTTGCCTTGTTTCTTGTGTCTTGTTCAACCCAGTTGCCTGAACCTGTAATCTTGCTTGATGCACATTGTTGTGCCACCATGTCTCCAGATTTTTTCTTGGTGTATGCTTTGAGCATGTGGTACTATCGTATACATGCATGTGTGTGCATATATATATATATATATGTGTGTGTGTGTGTGTGTGTGTGTGTGTGTATGTGTGTGTGTATGTGTGTGTGTGCGTGTGTGTGTGTGTGTGTGTGCGTGTGTGTGTGTGTGTCTGTGTTCATACTATTGTGTGTATGTTGGCATGCTTCCATTTATATATGCTGCTATCCCATTGTTTATGAACCATGTATTTTTTGCATCGCTTCATGCAATCTTGTGCATGTTGATCCATGCATTCTTCCTTGTTTGTGCAACTGAAATTTCAACTCCACCCATGTGTGTTTCTTTGACCATGTATGGATGTTTTGTTGTTTGTCAATGCACCATGCAATTGAACCCATATGTTATGCTTGCCATACTTTTTGTTTAGGTACACAAATGTTCAAATGGCCACATTATCCATTCTTGTTGGCTGCTGTAGTCATTTGTATATGTACATCTGGCACTCTTGTATTGTGCATCCATTGTAACTGCTGCACTTGCACCATTTTGGCTTTTGCTTGTGCATCTGTAGCTTACCTTGTTATGCCAGTTTTGTGGCAGCTTGCATCTTGTTTTGATTCTCTTTGACTTTGACTTGATCATTGAGTCGTGCCTTACATTTGAAACTTGAACTGAGCAGGTGTATGTTGTCACTTCCCTTTGTGCTCTTGACCTTGATCGTTTGCTGATCATATCACACATGCTGCACTATGTATATATGTGTGTGTATATATATATATATTTGAAAATTGGTACACTTTTATTGCAAATACCAATTATATACTTTGTATATATGCCTCATCAAAACTTTATGCCCCCCAACCTAGATGGGTGCGACATAAGGGAAAAGAGTACATATGTACTCCATATATTAACAATACAACTTTAACGTCATTACAACATATAACCAACTCTCTATAACCAACTCTCTATCCTCCCCACAATCAAAATAACAGAAATGTTATATATATAACATTACATGTATAATGCTATATATAGGCACAGATGTGTGTGTGTATATATATATATATATATGTGTGTGTGTGTGTGTGTGTGTGTGTGTGTGTTTGTTTGTGTCTGCTTGGATTGCCTTCTTCACTTGCATTGAATTTCTTGATTCATATGCACTCACTGATGTTTGACAATATTTCCTTTGCACATTATAAGTATATGTGTATATACATACACATGTATGTGTATACATGTATCGTGCATATGTAGATATATTTTCTATTTACATCAGTGGACCACTATACGATGAGTCGTGGCTTGTCAAGATCACCAGACCACGATTGTGAGTTGAGGCTGGTCTTGATTGGTAGACCACTATAGTTGTGTTGAGGTTGATCTATGGGTACAATATATATAGTCTACCTTGTGGTAATTACAGACAATCACTATGAATATCACAAGCAGTCTAGACACAAATAGATGTATATACATATAAGACCAAGTCAAAAAATATGATGAGAAACACACCAAAATTCTAAGGCAAATAAAATTTAAAATAAATTTACATTTGCTAGAATTTTAAATATATTTTTGTTTCAGTTTACTATATGTGTTTTTGTGAAAGGTATGTAGGTGACTGGAGTGACTATGAAGCATACTGAAGATAAGTGAGCCAGTGTGTGTGTCATAATATGTAACAGAGTCTGTATATGAAAGTGGATATGAGTGACAAAGTGTTAGTCTGTATGTGTAAACTGAGTAAAACCTGAGTGTTCTACCGAGGAATGAATGCAATAAATCATTGAGATGTGCAATAGTGGAGTTAGAAGTTTATATTATTCATATGTTAAAATAAAATATTATACTTGAATAAAACATTGTTTGTATAACAAAATTCTTGTGCAATGGTATTCTATTCAAAAATTAATATTTATCTCTTTATGTGATGTAGTAGAATAGTACAATTGCAAACGCATTTATATTAAAATTTATATGTTTGTTATCATCAAACAAAAATCATATTGTTATACTTTACAAAAATAACATCTTCAAAAGAGTTCAAAATCGCTTTCTAGAAATGGGAATTTAAGAAAGAAAAAAAATCCTTTGTTTGGCTTAAGAAATTATTCGCTTAGCATGGGAGAGTGTGGCTTGAGCCTTGGAAAAACCATCGTCTTTCTCTTTTAACTCTTCAGCGTGGTTAACTACCATTCTCACCTTTTCATCCTCGAGATCTCGCCGAGATAACTCAAACGCCATAACTTTATCAAACTGAAGGTTTTTAGCTTTTCTCTCCTCCGCAAGCTCTGACTCAGCCTTTTCAAGAGATAATTTTAACTCCTTACATTCTTTCTCATGCTCCTCCCTAGCCGCATTCAGAGCATTGACTTTGGACTCTAGGGCAGATTTCTCCTCTTTAGATTTTGCAATCTCAGAGGAAGACGGAGTAGTCACTTCCTGAAGATAGAACCATTTTTTTGTTAATCTGAAAAGAAGAAAGCGAAATCAACATTTGTGCAAGAACAAAAGAAACTAAGAGGAATAAGATTATACCAAAAGTTGTTGTTCGACAAGAGATTGTCGCAGGCTTATCAAATCCGAGGAATAAGATGACAAAGAAATGTTAACAAAGTTTTCAGAGCAAAAAGCGAGTCTTACAATCTTGTCAAAATCTTGAATCTGTGAAGAAGACCCAAATGGACTAGCATGTTTAGGAGATAGGTGCAAGTTTTGCTCGCTTTCAATTAAATTCAAAGCTCCCGAAGGGTTAGACACCAAAAAATTGATAACAAAACCACGCTCCGTTGTCGCTGTCTGGGAAGAACCAGCTACAGGAGTAACTTCGGTAGAAGAAGCAATAAATTAGGGGTAGGCTGCATGTCGGATGCCAATTTTTTTATGGGGAGAGGAAAGAATATAAGCTTCATCCTTTGCCATTTTGAGGCTGGCTCTTCAACGGGTTGTCTCCCAAGCCTTTGCTTAGCTGCTTCCTTAGATTGAACTATAGGAGCAAAAACAGATTGCCCCGCTTTCGGGGTTAACAAAGGTCAAGAAGCAAATAACATTAGAAAAATAGAGTCAGATGGATAAAACAAGAAATAAGATTCCACAAATGCTTTGGAAGAGCTATTTTACCTGAAATTTTTGGAAACAGAGGAGATAGTTGAGTAAATACATTGGAAACCAAAGATAAATACTTGGCACCAGGGAAATGGTAAGGTGGTTTCCCTAAAATTCTTTGTCCTAGAGGAAGAAGGACATATTTATGAAGATTATCCAAAGTCAACAAAAGGGATCGCTTTCCTCACTTCTCAGAAGACTTTTGAATTGCATCAATAATCTTTTCTTCCTCGTCATTCAAGCTTTTCTTCTTGGGAGTGGGAGGTGAAAAGGAAAAGGAGATTAGACAGAGCATGAAGATAACATAGTAAATCAAGAAAAGTGGAAAGCTCACCAAGATCGGAAAAAGTGCTTGTGATACTCGGGGACACTTGATATAGAAAAATTGAGTTTTCCGGTCTTTAAATTTATTGATACCATCTCTGATCAGCTTCTTTGTAGGGTTCGCATGAAAAGATAGGCGCATTTACTATTTTAAATATAGTTAGTCTTACCAGATGATGCAAAATGCGAGCACTAAGGGAAGATTATCCCAACTCAAGTGATAACAATTAAAGGCATGAATAATAAGTGCAGGTGTTTGGAGTTAACTAAATCGGAACAAGCTGAAGATGCTGTAAAAGCTTGAAGATAAAATCCGGAAAAGGGAAAAAACCACCTGCCAAATGTGGACAACCGAATATGCGAAAAATCCTTCTGGTGAATTCTGAATAGCATCATTTTCAAAAGGGGGGATGGCATCTACCCCAACAATGCTAAAGTCTTTGAGAATCATGTCCAATTCATTTTGATATCAAATGAGAGAATGTTGTGGGTCCATTTCAGTTTTTTGTTGAGGGGTAGAGGAGCTACCTGGGTTCGATTCATTCGCAATTTGCTGCATAGTCGTGGTTCTCCCAGATGATGTTCTTCCATAAAAGCACATTAGCACAATGATTTGATAAAAATTAGAAAATAAAACAAACAATTTGACAGAAATAAATATGAGTTATTTACAAGCTTAGGACAATAGTAAAATTCCATCATAATCAGTTGTCTAACATTCTCATAGAATCTTGAAACATGACATTAGTCACTAGGGCCAATATTTTAAAAAAGGTTCACATAATGTTATAATACTATGCACTTTTCAAATGTGGTTAAGTTTGTATTACCGGTTGCGTTGGTTATGGGGAAACCGAAACCAAGGACAACTCAAGTTCTTTGTATCGGCGATGTCAAAACCAAACAGTTTATTGTCAATACCAAAATCTAACAATACCAAAGAAACTTAAGGTTTTGTTCCAATGAAATCGAAACCAAGAATGTTCCAGTATTGATATGGGTTTAACCAAATCAAAATCCCAAGCTTAATGAAACCAAAATACGGCTTCAGTGTTGGTTAAACTGAAACCAAAAGAAGTTGGTAACAGTTGATTTCGATTCCATCGACATCGAAGAAAAACTCCATACTTATAATAGTAGTTGGAATTCTTCATTCCTCAACATAGTGAATTTTGCATCTTCAACCCAAAAAAACATATAACTTCAGATTATCGAAAATAATAGATGATAGATTCTCATAATACACCATCAATACCCAAATTAAGCTAACATTAGTGTATTCATTTTCATATAAACAAGAAATTCGAGTTTAATTGATCCCGATTGGACCGATAATCGGAATTGGAGGAAAAAAGACTTTCCGATTTTTAACTTGAATTCAATTTGCATAGATAAAAACTTACATGAAGAAGATCGAATTTTTATTAAGGAAACTTGCAGAATTTTTAAGAACTTCGATTCTTGCTTGAACAAATTGCTTGCAGGCAAAAAGAAAAGAGAGATAGAAGAAGATATTTAATAATAAAGAGCATTCAATCATATTCATACAAACAGATGCAAACCAAAAGGCTAGATTAATCGTAGAGGACCAAAAGGCGGAAAAGTAACATGTTTTGATGATAGTATACAGCCGAAACTATTAACTTGAAAATTCAAAAATACCCCTTCATTGGGGGGGCAAATGTTACTACTAGATTTCAATAACGAAACCAAAGTGAGATAAAGGGGTATTAGAATGAGGCCGACACCAGTGTAGATGCCTGAGAAGCCTTCGGTCGACACCAAAGCAGAAGGTAGAGTCAGAACCAGAAGAAAAAGGGGCTAAAAGAACTAAGTTGATACTGAAAGTAAGGGGGATAAGAGAAGAAGGTTGACACAAAAACAAGGGCTTGACACATATGCTATTGTCACCAACAAAGGAGAGCAAATAACTCGTGCCAATACCAAGGAGGTAGCAATAAAGGTACGACACCGATACCAATGTGCAATAAGCAGAATGATAGGTGTTGGTATCGAATAATGAAGGCAGAAGCATATATCCGGTACCAAAGAAAGCTGGGTCTAAGTGCGAAGACAACACCAAAAGCCAGTATCATAGGAAGTGATACCAAGCACAAAAAGGCAGAGGCAAGTCAATCGATACAAGATATATGAGGAAGTTATCCATACCAATAGGCTTGGTATCAATAACATCACACTAAGCCGGCACCAAAAGCGAGGGCACTAAAGTGGGCCGATACCAAGGGCTTGCTATCGACACCAGAAGCTATTGAAGTAAATCGACACCATGGGTTGGCTAATGAAACTAAGAGCCACAAAGGAGGGCCGATATCGGAGGATTAATGCGGAACCGAGCTTCCCACATGATCGCTACTAAAGAGGTCCCAAATCTTCTATAAATAAGACCCCCAAGGGTTACATTTTGGGGGACTTCTCCTCATTCTAAAATCTTGTACTCATTTCTAAGTGACAAAACCCTAATTTACAAATTGATTTGGTGATTTCTCTTGTTATCTTCTATGTACTCAATCAAGTGATCAATAAAAGTGATGCTTAGCACTTACTACCAATTATACTTGTCTATCATCCACTAATCTGAATTCAAGCCTTCAACTTAGAAATTATTACCGAACTATCCCCAATGAGCCATCTAGCTCTAGTTAGTATCGAGATTATAAGCCCTTATCCCAAGGTAACGGTTGATCTTTAAGTCTTGTAAGCATGATACTCACCTCTTGAAGGAAGAGTAATAAATCTTCAGACTTAGTATCTTGATATCTAGGAAACGACAAATTAAGTCAGGCATTAATGATCTAGATTATCCCTAATTTCCCCTAGTTCCACAATCCTAACCATATATTCTAGTGTTGACGATTTTTATTGCTAACATTAGCATTAAAAATATTTTTAATTTCATCAATTTGAATTTGATCCAATAAAATTTCTTCACTATAAGGATGTTTGTAACACTTAGTGTAATATTAGGAATGGAAGTTATGTTATCTTCATAATTATAAAGCATAGTAAAAAAAAATATTTGGCTTCCCTTTCTAATTGAGAAGCTTCATTTAAATTTTTTTCCCTTATTGTCAAGTAGCTTTCCTATTTCATTTATGTACTTTCTACTAGACATTTTAGCATAAAATTTTTTTAGGGTATCCTCGCAAGTAAGTCAGTATATTTTAGCTTTTAGACTAATATTAGCAGATTTTATGTGGAGTTCATTGATGAGTTTTTTCTGCATATTGAAAAGAAAATGTTAATTTTTAAATCATCGACGTTATAATCTATAATATATTAAAGAATTTCGGATCCCTTTCTAATTACATCAATGTTGTTTTTTATTTTTGCAACTATTCCACTTTTTAAGATTAAACTTGGTCGAGTCAAGGATTTAATTTTTTTATTAGGTTGTGCCATCAGTAGTAATTTTGATGTTGTTTTAACCACATCATTATAATCATTTTCAAATACCTAGCCATTTTTGCATCTAAAAGGGAAATTAAGTTTTGGAATATTTCCAGAAGTAAAAATAAGCAGGAGGGGAGTGTGGTCACTAGTACCTAAGGGTAAAGTGTAAAATTTAAAACTAGAAAAAGGATTTAAGAAATTTTAATTATCAAGAATTCTATCCAGTTACAGTGTATATTTCAAGATTCCACAGACTACCATGTGTATTTATTCCCATTTAATGGTGGTTATACAAGGCCAGATTTAAAAAGAAATTTTGAGAAGAATTCCATTTTTTTAAAAGAAATTGCAATTTCACCCCATTTTTCAGTGGAACACTTAATTGTATTAAAGTCTCCCATAATAATCAATGGGTTAGAAGAATTTAAGCTAAAGAGTTCTAAATGATTCAATATGAATTTTCCATCCTTTTCTAGATTAGAAGCATATATAAAATTGATATCAATAAAGAAACCACCCTTATTAATTTTTTTACAATGAATATATCATAAATCAATAAAGTGTTGGTTTAATTCCCAAGTATAAGTATCCCAAATAACAAGAATTCTATCATTTCCACCTTGGTAGCTTATTAAATGTGTTCCTATGTTCGAATATCTATTGTAAAAATCTAAAATCGTAGTGTTGTTGAGCTTGTTTTCAACAAGACCAATGATTTTTGGTTTATAGACTGCAAGAAGATTGGAGAAATCCAATACTCTTTTTAGGAAATCAGACCCCTTACATTCCACGAAATGATCATGTATGTATTATATATATATATATATATATATATATATATATACATACATACATATATAAGATAAACGATATGTAAAAGGGTATCACTTCTACTCCAATGGAAAACTAGAGTAATCTGTCTTTGTACTCTCTGGAATTTTAGCTCCTCTACTTTTATGTGCAGTTTTGTCATGAATTTTAAGGTGCAATTCTCATTGTGGATTTTTGATGATATATCTGCCTTTAAAATTCTTGCTATTATTTTCAAAATTATCACTGTCCATTATATCATGTAAGCTCTTTCTCTTGTTTTTTTGCTTTTTTGTTGCTAGTAGATGATGATGAAGATGATAGTAGTAAAGAAACACTCTCAAATAGCTTTTTATAACTGGAATTTTAGGCGTTATCGATTCCCAGATTTTCCAAATTAACAACATTAAGGCTAATTTTACCTACATCATTCAAATTTGAATTTAAATTTGTAAATAAACTTAGCTTTTCTTATGGGGGTTTAAATAATGAACTATACATTATTATCCCATGAACAAATACCCATTACATCTGATTCTTGATTCTAATCATCATTTGTGACTTTACTTACGTGGACATCCAAAATTTCGGTTAAGAATTTCGAGTTTCTCTACTGAGTTATGACTGTGGCAAAATCAATAGAATTTTCTTACATATTTGAAATGTTTGCATTTGAGTACTCTTAGCATGGTTTTTTGACTGACTGTTTTCGAACTCGTTGATATTATTGCCTTTCGAAGCATCAGTTTCGAAATTTTCAAATAAATGAATCTTACCTGCAACAATGCTTTCAAGTTTATCAGAATTTTTTCTTTGGCATTAATTATCACAAAAATTTCCTTTCTCTTGAACATTGGTGATAGGAATTCCAACTCGATTTCCAACTATTTCCGATATATTTTCTTCTGAAGGGTTTCTTGAGTCTGAAACTGAATTTTATGAAACTTTTCCTTAATTTGCTTTGACTAGCATGCTTTAGTACTAGGGTACCTAAAATACATGCATTTTGTTGGGGATGCAGATTAAGGATCTTAAGGCAACTAAACACTAGAGGGAGTGAATAGTGTTTTATGATTTTATTAATTTCTTGAAATCTTTTTGAATTGATCAGAATGTTATGCAAATCACATATATCAACAATCGCAGAATCAATCGTAGATGCAAAAATTAAACATAAAAAAGCAGCAAAAGGAAAATACACTAGAATTTTATACTGGTTCGGAGTTACCCTACATCCATCCCACACAACGCTGGGTTGCGCAGATTTCTTTTAAATATAATCTTCAAATTACAATCCTCATTTCAATGGCCACGAGGTCCACCACCACCTGCTTCTGAGCACGGAACGTTCTCTTGATTTAACCAAACTACAAGATCACCTAATTGATTTTCGAGCTATAATCAGTCCCAATTAATTTTCAAGCTACAATCACACCTTTTCTCAGTAACAGTTTTGAAGTATTAAATCGACAGAACTTGATCTTCAATCTTTGATTACAAACATCCTATAACTCTTGAGTAACACTTGAATTTCAAAGAGAGTTTGATGTAGAATTGAAAGAGAAAGAGACTGACATAATTTCTTTGAAAATCGACAGAGTGTAAGTATATGTTTTAGAAATTAAGAAGAAGAATGGCAAAGAGAGAAAGGAAGAAGAAGGAGATGATTAGTTATTTAAAAAAACTTGAAATCTGAAGCCTGTTTATAGTTCCCAATAGTCACAACCATTCAGAAAAGGTTTGAATTCAAAAGACACATCTTTTCAAAATATAAATTTCAAACTAATGGCATATTTGTCGACATACATAAATGTATATGTTGGCATATACATGTGTTTTTTCGAAAAATAAATTTTTAAATCAAAGCAAATAATGATTAAATAACTATGGTGATTTCTGAGTTAAAACAAACTATATTCCTTTATATTAAAATACGGTTTTCAAGTAAAAATATATAATAAAACATATATTAAGATGATTTAAAAATGATTAAAAACTAATAATAAAATGATATAAAAGTGTATATATATATATAACTATGAAGATTGGAAATACTTTAGAACTTAATAAATATAACCAAGGAAATTAAAAAAAACATAAGTAGCTAGGATAAAATTAAATTTATAAGTAATAAATATTTGAATTAGGAGCTAAAATATATTAAGAGATAAAGTATAATTTAGAACAGGTGTTAAAATAAATTTAAGAATAAGGGGATATCAATTTAAAATTAAGGAAGTACTTTTGAAATCATTTGAAAATAGATTTTAAAAACAAGGAACTAATTTTGAAATCATTTGAAAATAGTGAAAGAAGTTTGAAATCAGAATCCAGTGCTAACTAGAGTTTTAACAAAATATCTGGACATAGTTACTTTTTATATCTTGAACTTCTGAATTCTTGATACTCATGATTCTTGTATCTTGAACTCTTTTACTTTGAAATCTTGATTCTCTGAACTATACAGTCTTCAATAATCAATACCTGCATAAATCTCCTGTATATACAAATACATACATACATACATATATATATATATATATATATATATATATATATATATATATATCCTAGATAATAGAGTTAGCATATATTTTATAACAATAATAATTGAAACAAGGTTGGTGTCATCAAAACCAACATCTCAATCCCTAACAATCTCTCCCATTTTGATGATGACAACCTTGATTTATAAAATATTCATAGCTGGTGTCTTGATTCTCCAATTACTCCGCCATACTCCATTAAATTCTTCTAGAACTACTAACTCCCTCTTAATCTAAGCCATATTTTATAGTTCTCCCACTTTGTTATCAACAAAAACTTATACATTCCTAAGTAGACAATTATACTCCCCTTGTAACTAAGGCATAGCTCTAAAACTAAGACTGATATGATTCTATTTCCTATAACCTAATATCTAAAACTAATCTAGACTTAGGAATAGTTCAATATCTAATATTCCTTAATCAATAGCAAGTAATATAAAATTAAAAGTTAAGGCAATCTTAAGACTAATAATCAAGTTAAAATCTAAGCAGTTTAATACAAACTTATCATACAGATAAGCATCCAATCAATTGAAACCAATTCAAATCTTGTTATTACAAACCATAAACTCAAATTCAGGTTTTAAATTAATCAGGTCACACTATTGTTAATAATATTACCTATTATGTTCAGATTATTCCAATTAAAACTTTTAGAGTTTATGCCCTAGAGGCAATCAATTTGATGTGATTAATAACATTATTGATGTTATTGTTTTATTTGGAATAAAAATATTCTATTATGTTATATTTACTGTGTAATATAAATATTAACATAATAGAGGCCCTTAGAATAATAATACAGAATTATATAGTTCAAGTAAGTGACTTGAACTTGAGATTATATAATATACTAAGTATTATAATTCTTAAATGTCCCTAGTCAAGTTTTATTGTTTACGAAGGGAAACAATAAAACATAGAGACCAGTATGTTGATCGACTGATGATCACATCTCACTGATCATTAATATACGTGAATTAATGTCAAGAAATAAATACGTATTGGAGAATAGCGTATTGGGCTGACCCAATGTGAGAAAACTACATGGAATATAATTAACAGTATCATAAGTTATTCTCATAGTGGCAGTGACATAATGGTCCTCAGACCTGAAATAATTATAATTTTATTTGAGGATATTTGTGTTTTGATATCATCTAAAGTTGCTTTTAACCAAGTAGACGATAATGGTGATTATTGGACACATCTCGAATCGAATGAAAATTATTAATGACCAGATGGAATTTAACCCTACGATATATTTATAGTGATACCGTGGGCCTTTTGATTGAGTGAGACTATGAAATGCATGGTCGTGCTTAAATTTTGATTTGTTTTAAATAATATACTCAACGATAAAGATAAAAGGATTAAATTATAAAGAGGGTGATACATTCCATGCTTCGAGTTTAATCCTGGATATATTGGTTAAAAGGATTATATTACATTGATACACTGGTCACAGAAAGGTTGTATCGAATCATTGATATTATTATAACTTGGGTAACAACGATGTATTGCTAGATACCGCTCACTATTTATGATTTAAATACGATTTAAATTATTACCAACGTTATAGTAACTTGTAGGGTCACACACTTAGAACGTGATAAAGGAAAAAACATGTATTGAATAAATATAATATCAAATCTGTTGATGTTTTATTTAACATTGAATGGTATAATGGTGGTTTCCTTATTTCATGGTGCACACTGATTTTATAGGGTATTATTTAGTCCTTATAAAAGACGCGTGGACTATGATTATTCAGATTAAATCTAATTCCAAAACAAGCTGACATACTTTTCAATACGAAACCCTATTCATGGCGGCTAGCACCAAATCCCCAATTTCTTCTTCGATTTGATTGGAGAAGAACATGTTCCTATGGACTTCTATGGAGGCTCGACACATGGAGGGCTCGATTCAAATCAACAGATCAAGTTAGATTTCCCAAATTCGTGAAAGCTTCGATAGATAAATCTCGACTTACAAATTAATACATAAGGTCCTATTTTAATTTTGGTCGAATCTCGTTTATAATGATGTGAATCGAACCAAAAATTACTATCAAAAACAACAATTTAAAATCAACCAAATCAAACAAAATATGTTAACTCAAACATTTCTTGGAACTTCAACTAATCCTAAAAACTATAAAGCTCCTCCTTAATCTAATACTAGAAGAACTACATGAAACAAAAGTAATGAAAAAGATGAGTATAGTTAATTATTCAATACCTATATATGTATAGGTATATTTCAAACTTATCAACGCACACGCACATCAAATCCAGCCATGTTAAACAAGTCATTCAAGTCAAACAAGTCAAATAAATCAGGTAAATCAATCAAGCCAAACAAGTCAATCAAGTCAAACAAGTTAATAAAGTAGAAGTAAATATGTTATGTGTTTGATTAATAATCCTATATATTTCTGAGACAACAATACACAGCTCCCCTTACAATATACTTGTTATGTGTGAAGTTAAAAACTAACATGCAGTGCAGTGTGTGCATTATGTTGTTTATAATGTAGTATGAAATGTATGTCATATCCAAAGCAATATGAAATGATATATTTAATGAAATGCAACTTGTGATGTAAATGATTTTAATTTGACATGCATTGTAATTTATAATAAGGAGGCATGATATGAAATAAGATGTGTAATGATAGTATGATAATAATGTGCGAAATGATTTGATGATGATATGTATTTAGGTATAAGATATTCAAAGTATATTCTTAAGTAATTTCTAATAATCATGCATATACATGTAAATTATTTCAATCAAACAATTAAAGGTAATACACATTAATTTGTAGACTTAGGTCAATGATAATAATTATGAATAAGATTGAAAGAATAGTAAAGATAAGAGTTTAAAGGTAATATATTCATAACAGGCAGTAATAAAAAATAAATAGTCAAATAATTTTTTTAAAAATATGGATTTAAATAATTTTAGTTGGGTGCTTCTTTTAAAAAACGATATGGTAAATATTGAAGATCGTTTTAAAGTGCATATACAAATTTATCATATAAAGTAAACAATTATGATATAAACATATATTCATAGGTATAAATATATAAACTAATGTTAAAAAACTTAAGATATAAAATATTTAATTTGTTGTGAGATATACATCAGTCTTTTAATACAAATCAATTTTAAATTTAAACTTTAGTAATCAAAATATATTAATTTGCTAAAGAAACATTTAAATGTTAAAACTTGAAAATTTATGATAATATAAAATCTAAAATTATAACAAAATTATTTTTGATGAAATTTGGTATTATAAAGTAAACTATAAAATTATATCTTCTTATATTTAAACTATATATTTAAGATATAAAAATCAATTTTCATATCAAAATATTAAGTTAAAAATATAAGTTTTATAAATGTAATAAAATAAGAAATCAAAATTAGTATTAAGCTACAAATAATATTTTTGATAATGTTACCCAAATGTTTGTGAAATTATATGTGAAAAATATATATAAGTTAAACTATGTATGTTTAAATTACATATAAAAGACATTTTATAACAATATCGAATGTTTGAAAATTAATTTATTTCTATATACCATATTAACATACCTATGTAATATATATTTTTATTGATTTATACACTTTTAATATATATATTTGAAAAAAAAAAATAAGAAACGAAGCAGACAAACAAAGTTGATAACTAGAGTTCGAACTGACATTTTCTTATTGAAAAGTTGTCCTTTTGGTTTTTGAAATCAAAGCAAAGAGTAGTGAAATTTGAACCTATAACAAGAAAACACCCTTTTAAAAAAATTAGATTGGTATATTGATAAGTATACCATGATATATTGACATATAAACCAAAATATTTAAAATTATAAATGAGATAAATTTTTATACCTAACTATGCATAAAGGTATACTCTTAAATCCAATGATATATTTGAAATAATTGTAGACCGTACCACTTTTTGCAATCCTTCATTTTGTTGTTCTTCCATTCTAGTGAACCACACATTCACATCTTTCAGAATTTGATGACGAGATCTGCTCTATTGCGACGGGCTTGTTTTTGTGATGAGCATAGTATATTCATTTGCTGAATTCAAAGACCATATGAGGAAGATACCGATGATTTAGTAGTTTAACCTACTTGGCGCCAAAATCTTGAGTTTGAATTTAAATTTTGGATAAATGGACACTTCACCTACTATAAATAGGCCCAATAGTCATATCTCTTCATAATTTTTTCTCTTTTGTTCTTCTTTTTTTCTACTTACAATCAATCTTCTAGAAGGCATATCTTCTTTGTTTCTTAACGAAAATGGATGAAACTAGCGGCAATTCTAAAAGAAAGGAAATGGCTATGATCTAGTACCAATTTGGTGATGAATTTGAATAGTATTATGATGCAGCAATGCCGAATCAGTGACAGAAAAGCATAAAATCCCATACATAATTTTTCAGTTTTGGATTACCAACTTCAAGCTCTCATATCTCACTCAGTTTTGATCATAATTTGATGATCCACCCATCAAAACGACCGGGAGAACAAGTATTATAATTCATTTCTTTGTAGACGGTCAATTACACATCCATCTATTTTTTTTTAAATCGATGAATGGTCATTTTCGTGTCTTTTTGACCAATAATCATCAAACATAATTCTTTCCCTGCAAAATAACATAACTTTTTAAAGATACAAGTGACTTTTCAAAATAACTAAATGAAATTTTAAATAATAACTTTGCAAAATAACATAATGATGATTCTGTGATTGATAAAAGGTTGACTAATTGAAGACAATGAAGAATCACCTATGTTTTCTAGGAAACCGTAATTTTTCTAAGGCTTTTTCTTTTTTTTTTTTATGTAAAAGAACTATGGATGTACCACCGTTTTGTTTGGATATGATGCTTTAAGCAAAGTCTATTTAACATTTGAAAATAAGGGGAAATTTTCCTTTTGTTTATGCCAGTTTTTTTTTTTTTTTTTTTTTTTTTTTGAGTGAATTCTTTTAACTTTTATTATATATATATATATATATATATATATATATATATATATATATATATATATATTTGATTAGTACCGTGTACCCTCAACACACACTAACTTTACCACACTACTTTAATAAACGAAATATCTGAAAATAACCGTGAATGTTTACGGTAACTTGAACTATGGGAGAGCTGCATAATACAGTTTTTCAAGATTAAGCTTTAATTCTTCTTTTTTGGAGATGCTTTGGTATGGCATTTTGATAAAGTCAACTAATTTACATTCATTTTTCCCATGCTAATGATACCTTGCACTTCAATTTTACAAGAAAGAATTTTGTATATATATGCTAGTTTTTTAAAGTTATAACGTATTTTAACTAATTCTAAAAGTATATATAATTATAGGTCACTTTTAACCACATTAGTGGTGAATGGGCATAATCCAATTGCCGATTTTTGAACTTCAACATCCATTTTCTTGTAGATCTACATAAAATTTTAGTCAACTCCCTTATGTTGTATACAAATTTGTGTTAAGCTTGTAACAAGTTCTTCGTTGCAAGGTAATAGAGTTATTCAAAATTCCCATTTATTTTTTCTATGTTAAATATGCATTAATTGTATTTTTGAATCTGTTTGTATAACTTTTTATGAACTTAATCATGAACAACTGAGAAATTGAAGATGAAACCTGAAACACTACGAACAAGTTGAAGCACGTACAGGCTTAGGGAATGATAAACAAAGTGATGCGATCAGAAGTGGCGTATATAATTGTAAACACAAACATGTTATGACTCTCGAAAACTGGTTTATATGTGAAAATTTCCGTTTTACAATGATTGAAAATTGAAACTAAAATATAAGATAGTAGCTATTCAAAATAATTAGGGTTCATATTATCATCTTGAGGAAAGCTAAAGTTAACTCTCTTTTGTCAGGTTTTCGATAGAAGAATAAGAGTTTGAGATTGTTGAATTTGAAGGGGAGTTTCCAAGGAATTTGATAGGGAGGGAATTGTAAATCAAAGACAGCGGAAAGAGTAAGAATTCATTCCTTTATACGCACTTTATATTTTGTTATATGAAGTATACATGTGGATCTAAGAAAATTATGTATGATATTTGTAAAAGGGCTTTGAAGACCCGAGACTGTGGATCCGCATGCTGAAGTGGAGTATTCGACTAAAACAAACGCTTTGCCTCGTGCGCCAGTTAAATTATTAATCTAACTTATATCAAACATCTTGAAATGTACATTGGGTATTAAATTAAACTAAAGTAGTTCCCTTAATATCCGTAACTATTCAGTAGACCTATCTACATTCAGGTTCAATGAACCTAGACATGTTTCAGTTATACACTGACTTCTAATTCGAGTGATCGAGTCCAAGGAAAAACTTGAGTTGAAAACTCTCTTGCTGTTCGAGAAATGAATGGGATTCCAAGTTTCAATGTTGCAGCACAAATTGCTTTCAACTTCTTTTGTTGGAAGTTCAGTCTGTGGCTATCATATGATTCCAGGCTTTAATTACGAGGTAATTAATCTTTTTTTTCTTCTTACCTTTCTGTTCTATGGATTTTCTTATTTTAATTCTTGTCTTTTCAACATATCAAGAACAAAAATGGTAGATAATTAAAACGCATGATATTGTAGTTTTTTTAATTGTTTGATGTTTTTAACCACTTGTGATGAAATGTGGTGATAAATTAGAAAAATGAATTGTATTGTTGTTGGCACTGGACAAAACGGCAGGTTCTTCAACCAAGTTAGCCTAAACTTCCTCATTTATTTTGAGCAAAACCATTTTTTAATATAACATGATGATTTTAAGCATAATGGATGAACTAAAACTAATGCTTACTTATAACAAGGCCAAATTATGGTCTAATGAGATATTTACCATACTTGTCCGTTGGTCGAACGCATTGGACATATGTTGACTTCGTTTATTCAAATAATATGATTGTCTCTAAGCAGGACAACCTTTTCTTTGGTGTATACCGTTGACTTTAGACGATGCTATATGATAGTTTTCATATTATCTAACAAAAATACATCAAAATTATTGGATCAACCTTCAGGGCTCGTAAGAGTCGTTTTTTGGAGGACATTTATTAAATTATGCATAATATTCCAATCAGTTTTAAGGAGGACGGTTATTAAATTATGCATAGTATTCCAATCATGACCGCCGAACCTTATATTTTATAATTTATTGTTCAAATACTTGCATTTCCCTGGAGAGTTTATATAAAATAACTCTTTCTATACATCAGAGTTGTTCAAGAACTTGGGTGACCATTGGAGTAGCTAGCAAACGTATATCTGTTTAGCTAAACTATGGACTAACAAATTCCATCTTGTAGTATTTAAACCACATATACCAAAGTTAATATTATGATTACACGTGTTGTCTTACATATCTTATTTGAATGTCCCACGCATTGATAAATTGAAAGAATTGGTTGAACGCAATTGATATGAAAGTAAACTTAAAAAGTTCAGTATATTAAACTTAGTCCACCCTCGAATTAAGAACAGGGAATATTATCACTGAACTAAAGAAATCAGGAGGATTATGCTTAAGAAACTTTACAGATTTAAGTAAGGTTTAAATTTAAAGCTGTTTTGAAATTCATTGATGGTAAATCTTTGTGTTCCAGAAGGATGAATGCCAAACATTTTAAATGGAATCTTATCTGGAGTATGCCAATAGATTTTTTTTTTTTTATTCTTGTACTTAGAAAAACAACTCAAAGTGCAAAGATATATATAGGTTCCAAATTAATTGAAAGGTAAATTAAAGTTGGTAAGAATTGTAAATCTTTGATTAATTTGCTAGGCTGTAGCAACTTATGTCAACATGGAACCGCTAATGCCAAAGTAGATCGTATTACTCATAGTTCACCATGGGATACACGTTTATAGTAGGTTGTATTATTCAAATTTATTGTGGAACGCACATTTACAACCAAGTGCATCGATATTTGTTATACGTAGGGATGACAATGGGACGGGTCTAGGGTCCAAACCCGCTTGACCCCCCCGTTTTGATCTATTTAGACCCGCCCTATAGGGTCTTCAAGGCGGGTAGACCCGCGACCCGCTTTTGAAGGTCTGGATCTACGGGTCACGGGCCCCAACTCAACCCGCATGATTGAAACATCATTTAAACACTTCATAACTCCAATGATCACTTGTTAATCTTCTTAGGTATACATGGTTATAACTTGAAAATTATATTCTTTCAAACAACAAATAATAAAATTTTCATAATATTAAGGTGCATCAATGATAATCATACAATAACAAATGCATATATTTTGAACTATTATCTTACAACTCAATTTTATTATATTCTCTTATTATTGTGAACACATTATAATATGTATAGAATTTATAATTTATTGATAAAAAATGTAAGTATATAAATTTGTGTATATTAGAACATGATATCAACGGGTCACGGGACGGGTCGGGTCTACCCAGACCCGTACGGGTTTCGGGTACGGGGCGAAATTCCAGACCTATAGCGGGTCTACGGGACGGGTCTGGGGCGGGATTTAAAAAGTCCAGGTCGGGTCTGGGACAAGAGAAACCCGCCCCAACCCGCCTCATTGCCATTTCTAGTTATACGTCTAATATATCAAAACAGAGAATAGACAAATTATAAATTTGTCGCACAACTTTATTAAACAAATTTTCATTACTTTGGAACTCAGAATTAGCTAATGATAGCAATAATTATGTTGTAATTAATTTTACAACAACAACGTTATACTATTTTAAAAAATAGCACAACGTAGAGAATATAAAGATTAAAGAATAATGTATATAAATATACAAATTAACTAGAAATCTAACCGGATAATGTTCGAGGCTTGTTGTAACAAATACCTTAAAAAATATATTTAAAATTCTCCCAAGATACAACAGACATATTCTGCACGAGATTGAAATGAGTATGTCACTCTTTGATTTTATATAAGAGCAGTAGAGAAAAGAGAAAGAAGATTCGGATTGGAATGAGTAAGAAAAGTGGTCAGATTTCCTACTTATTTATAGTTGATCTGCATCTCTTCCGAACGGGCGCGCCTCGTACCTCTTTATACAGTCGCGTTCGTAACTTTTCAGACAGTCACATCTATCCGTTGCTGCTATTGAATGGCTAGATAAAAAGACGCATCTGTTCGCTGCCGCTGTAAGGCTAGCCAAAAGACTCACCCGCCCGTTCGTACTGCATGCACCTCTTCAGACCCGCGTTTGTTCACCCAAAAACTGATGTTTTATAGCGGGTCTTAATTAATTTCTGTGCACCCGCCTGGTTCCAGAAGTCGCGTCCCTCCAGGTCCGCACTCATTCAATCAAACGGTCGTGCCTCTATCTGAATTCAAGGCCCAATCCAGTTTTTATTCAAAGTCTGAAACCATTAAAAAATGGCCTAATAAAAATAAGGTCATATTAGACCCGTACGTACCCGTACTCGTGACCGGTCCAGTTCGGTTCGGACGGACGGACGAAGGCAGCGCGCGCATGTGTGGTGGTGAAGCATGATCTTCTTTCTCACAACGAAGTACATATTTGGGTGCCCTAAGGCCCCAACCTCCTCATGAGGAGACTACTTAAGTACTTTGAAACCTCTTTAACTTTTGGCGATGTGAGACTTAGTATATTTCATTTATACACTATGAATTCCAATAATCCCCTCATAAATGACAATATACTTTTCCCCCACACAAAGTGGAATATCATGAGTACATATGGAATAATGCTTTATCGTGGATAAGTAAATATTTCACTTTGAATTTTCCTTAGTTAAAACTTATTGGATCTACTTGGCTAATCGGTGAAATATTTCATCTTCAACCGTCAGCCATTATTGTATATGTAGACAATAAGCTTTATGAAGCATTGATTCTCTTTTCATCCAATCTCTTGGTTGTGTTCATTTTGATCCTGAACACTACTTAGTTCTGTGAGTGTTATAGAGAACTTAAGCTTTTAATATTCTCATAGACCTGACCCAGCTCACACTAACATAGGTGATCGCAACCATTAAGAGTATCCTACATATACTCCACTTGTTATATTCAAGATATGATCATCATTAAAAAAACATAGTTTTAACCTTGTCATATTTCTGTAGGCATGCATTTATATTGTGCACCATAGGAATGAAGTAGGACTATTTAAAAAAAAAATGCATTATGCCTTGAGTTATTCATAACTGGTTTGTCTATTGATCCTAGTCCATGGGATCTCCAGTTGCTAGGATAGGTTTCCGTATAGGATAACTCTCGTTGGTTTAGGCTTTTAAATTCATTCCCCTCGATGCGCAGTCAATTTCTCTCTTGATAAACCTTTACTAAACGGATCTGCTAGCTTATCATCTGTTCTCGCATTATATATGGAAATAGTTTCATTTGAGAGTAACTGTCTAACTGTGTTGTGACGTCTATGAATATGTCGTGACTTTCCATTATACACAAAGTTTTGCACTCTGCATAGCGCTGCTTGGTTATCACAGTGTATGCATATGGCCGGTACAGTCTTGGGCTAAAATGGAATATCTTTTAAAAAGTGACGAAGTCATTCTGCTTCTTCATCTGCTTTATCTAAAGTGATGAACTATGATTACATGGTGGATCGAGCTATGCATGTTTGTTTAGTAGATTTTCATGACGCTGCTGCCCCTGCTAAGGTAAATACATAACCACTAGTTGATTTAATTCCTCTGAATCAGCAATCCAGTTTGCATCACTATATCCTTCTAAGATGACAGGATATTTTCCATAGTGTAAGGAATAGTTTATAGTATTTTTTAAATATCCAAGCACTCCATTAGTGCTTTCCAGCTGGATTGCTTGTATATATGCTCAATCGGCTTACTACGTAAGTTATATTTAGTCTTGTGCTATTCATGAAATACATTAGACATCCTATTACACGAGAATATTCCAGTTGCATTACACTCTCCTTAGTGTTTATATGCGGTACTTCTGATAGATTAAAAAGTGTTTGTACTCCTTTAATTCCAAAATTTTGAAATCTTTCAATCGCTTTATCTACATAGTGTGACTGAAATAATTCAATTCCATTAGTAGTTCTTATTATTTTGATTCCCAAAATGACACCTGCAACTCCTAAGTTTTTTATATCAAAATTGTTGGTTAACATTTTCTTTACGGTCTCTATAATTTTGATTTTAAGGCCAAATATCAACATATCGTCTACATATAAAAAAACATCACATATGTCTGTACAACTTGTTTATAGAAAACACATCACATTCATTTATACGAAAACCATTTTTCATCATGAAACTATCAAATTTTGTATGCCGTTGTTTTGGAGCTTATTTTAGTCCATATAATGATTTTACTAATCTACAAACTTTGTTTTCATTTCCTTTGGAAATAAAACCTTCATGTTGCTCCTTGTAGATCTCCTCATCGAGATCTCCATTTAAGAATGATGTTTTTACATCCACTTGATGAATTTTTAAATTATAGATGGATGCAATTGTTATCAACATTTTTATAGAGGTTATTCATGTTACTGGTGTATATGTAACAAAGAAGTCTACACCTTCTTTTTGATGATATCCTTTGGCTACTAATCTGGCTTTATACTTATCGATAGAGCCATCTGCTTTCATTTTCTTCTTGAAAATCCGTTTGCAGCTAATTGGCTTTATTTTAGGTGGAATATCAACAATTTCCAAGTTTTATTACTTAGAATTGAATTAGTCTCACTTTGGATTGCTTCTTTCCAACATGCAGATTTAGAAGATGTCATTGCTTCCTTGTACGTTTGAGGTTCACGTTCTAACATGGATGTTAAGAATTCCGACCCAAATGTCTTGGAAGTTCTAGCCCTTACGCTTCATCTGAGTTCAATTTCCTCAATCTCATAAGGAGTTACACTTCATGTGAATTACTTGATCTTCTTTTGTCCTTTTAGGTACATTATTTCTTTCATTCCTTTTGTGCGGAAACACATCTTCAAAGAATGAAGCGTCTCTTTATTCAATGATAATATTTACAATGATATCAACTATATCAGACTTGAATACCATAAATCTGTAGGCACTACTATTTTGGGCTGGCTCTAATTAGCAACAGTCTACAGTTAATGGTCTAAGTTTGACTTTCTTGGGAGGCGGAACTAGAACTTTTGCCAAGCACCCCCACATTTTGAGGTATTTAAAAGTTGGTTTATGTCCTTCCCACAACGCATATGGAATTGCTCCTGTTTCATTGTGAGGAACTTAGTTTAAAATGTGGTTACGCATATTTAAGGTTTTCCCCCACAAGTTCGTCTATAAGTCAAAGGTTAATAGCATTACATTAATCATATCTTTTTATTGTTTTTTCTTTTTCTCGGCAACATCATTTTGTTGTAGTGAATATTGGGTCGTTGTTTGATGAATTATTTCATTTTCTACACAAAATTATTCAAACAGTGATTCATATTCTCCACCTCAATCAGATCTCAATATCTTGATCTTTTTATTTAACTGATTTTCTACCTCAGTCTTGTACTTTATAAATGATGTAGTTGCTTCATCTTTACTGTTCAAAAGATATAATAGCAATATTGCGTATAATCATCGACAAAAGTAATAAAATAATTTTTTTCCACCTCTTGTAGGTAATGATTTAAAATCACATAAGTCTGTATGAACCAAACCTAGTGGTTCGGTACTTCTATGAACAGTATGAAATGGTTTATTAACCATTTTGGCTTCTGCACATGTCTCACACTTGTAGTTTTTATCTTCATGGAATTTCGGAATTATCCCAAGTTTGCCAATTTTTTCATTTCTCGAAAATTTATGTGTCATAATCTATTATGCCATAATAAAATTTCATGCTTAGGATAATAAGAAACTTCAATTTTATTAATAGCACAATCATAATATATAGGTTTATTGCTGACTAGGGCTACATTTGCTTTAAATAGGCCATCACATATATATCTCATTCCTATATACATTCCAGCTTTGGATCGAACCGTCTTGTCTGAACCAGAGACTATTTTGAATCCTTTCTTTGATAGCACTGCCCCACATATGAGATTCTTGCGAACGTGTGGAACATGGAGCACGCCATTCAACTTAACTATTTTTTCAGAAGAAACTTGAGGATTACTGTGCCACTGTCTTTGATCATGGAAACAACACAATTACCCATGTGGAGTTTTTATTCTTGATTGAATTTCTGGTATGTAGAGTACATGATTTTGTCCAAGCAAACATGACTAGTGTGACACCCTACATCCCCTAATGTCATTCATATGAAGATGCATTAGGATCTGTGAAGTGCTAAAAGTATACAATAACCAAATTTTCACAAGACAGAATAATAATTGCGGTGGAAAATTTTAAATTTTATTATTAAATAGAAAACATTACTTCTAAATCCCAATTACAACATCATTTTATCATATTTCTCATATACTAAACACAATAGATAAAACCAACTGTCTCATGAAGCAAACTATCAGAGTACAAAATCTTAAAAGCATATCCCTTTTTAATAGCCGTATCAAAGCAGAGCAAAAGTCGAAGCAATACATAAAGTCATAAATCCAATAATTTAAGCTGAATATCATGGTCACTGTTGATCACCACCCTAAGAACCTGAAGGGGGGAAAACAGTGAGAAGGAAATCAAAATAGGTCAGATATAAAGTCTAGCGAGTTCCAGTGTTTTTTAGCATAAACACAAGATAAGAGGTATCAAGACAGATAAATAATACTATATGAGAAAGTATAGAAAATATGCAAGTGCGAAGCAAACGAGATGACAAGGTAAGGTAAGAATAACTAAGCTTCTCATTTACATCACAAGAATAAGTTTTCTGCAGCAATACTAGTATATCAATAGGTTTTACCCTAATTACTACCCATGCGATCGACTTCCTATTACGTAAATACCCTGTGTCATCTCCGACAGTAGGGTTAACCCAGCAATTTATAGGACACAGACCTATTTACTGGCGTTACAGCTTCTTATTTCCCCATTGGACCCGTGCACGCTCATGACTCCGCCAAAACGTGCCCGTACTCACCTTTCTCATTTTGAACATCTTACTATCCAGATCAGTAAAGCGCGTCTGGCCCCTGCCTAGTGTGAGGCCCACATTCCAATACCAACAAAGATACTGACTGATATGAGTTCCACAGAAATCGACACAAGCCAAATCCCCTAAGCTTGTGCCCCCAAGTAACTAGGATTTAAGAGTCTCGAAAACCCGATACAACAACAAGACAAGAGACCTCTTAGCTTATTAATTATCAAGTTTAACTTAGCTGGTTTAAGTTCATTAATAAGCATGGTTGTAAATAACTTTTCTCTGTGTACAACCCCTTTCCAAAAACAAGCATCTGCCCAGATGTGTGTGTATATGTGTGTGTATATATTACAGTAACTCGTTTTACTTAATTTACATCTGGTACTTACATTTTCCATAACATGTTCTTTACTTAATCTTAAAGTAAACCTAATATATTTAACATGTTTGCATATTCTTCCTTTTTTTTACTATAATCCCAAAATTTTACAGTCAAATATCCTCAAGTAATAATATCCCTAATTTCTCCTTTTCATTGCTATTTCAATTATTCCAGTTATATGCAATTTTAAACGGTAAATGGTATTAGCTCTCGATGGCCTAGGCTCGGCGTAAATAAAGGAAAAAAGAAGGAGAAGAACATAATCAAACTCAAATGATATAAAATAGGCACATAAAAGACTGTAAATGAATAAAAGATAGAAAAGGGGATAAAGAAGATAGATCTATACATGAACATATATTAACTATAAAACTGAATTGATAGTAAAAGAACATGTATTAATTGTAAAACTAAATTAACATTAAAAGAACATATATAAAATAACTTATAAGAAATCACTTACAAGTATGTTTATTTCAAATCCCAAACTATTTGCTGTTATAATACTTTTTAGATGTCAGATCTAAAAACAAGTTGAACTAGCAGATTGCAAATCTTGAATTATATTTTTAATTTATATCTTCTAGCAGCATCTCCCCATTTTACTTAATTAATTTTCAAAAATGTTTTGGAGGAAGAGAGAAGTGAAGAGAATTTGTGTGCTAGCCACCCTATTTATATATTAACTAAGACAATCTCAAACCGTTAGATATTAGGTTTTTAAATCCATCCATACACCTCAACGAATGAATAATATAAACAAAATAGTCCAAATACAGAGTTCAGAATCCAACCTGCATGTAGGTGAGTCGACCCACCACCAAATGTGTCGACCCATAGGTATGGGTCGACCCAGTTGTGGGCGGGTCGCCCAGTTACCTTTGCTTGCTGCACTTAATTTCTTGTTTGAATTTTAAATGTTGTTTAAACTTCGTAATCTTATAACTTCTTCAGATATTATCTTATTTACGCAAACCAAGGGTCTATCTGAACCAGGATTTCGAGACAAACGCAGCGGTAAAGTTAGTTTTACTTAATTCTGAATATTTGATTAACTGATACTCATTTTATTGTCTTTCTTATGTAATCATGGTGTATTAATTATGGGGTGTTACATTCTCCCCTCTTTAAAGGAATTCGTCCCTGAAATCTTCAAGTTAAGAATTGTTATCATTTTAACAACCACCTACAATCATCTACTCATCCACCAACCACTGGCATCCATTGTCCTTAAAAATTTCTAATGCTTGTATGAACATATGAAAGGGTGTTGTGTGTATATGTTCCTACACTAATGCGGAAATCAGATGGTAAACTGATTCAGTTGACTTCTTTAATGCAATATATGTTTGTGCCATGTATCCAATATGTATGAAGAAGACCCTAATATAACATATAAGTTCTATATGTGTGCACAACCATTCATTGAAATGCAACATCCAAGTGATGATTCAACCATTTTTATCCATTGAAAATTTAAAATGCGCACACGTCTACATGCAATATGTAAGTACTTGAGCCGATCTAGTGTCTAATGTGTGTGTATATGCATTCACTGGCAACCACTAGCAAACACTTACGCCCACTTGCAACCATCAATTATAACATGTCTCAAACATATGTTTTCATCCATTGGTTTTTACCTAAGGTCGAAGATTCAAACGATAGGATAAAAATACTCGAATGATAGAAGCAAATGCGGATTCAAAAACTTTGAAATGAAATTAAGAACGTACTTTCAAAGAGAAAAGGGTAAGAAACGCGAATCTTGTCTTCGGGTTCCCCCGCCACATCATCGCGGTCTTCTCTCCATTGTACCTTCACTAATCTAATCTCCTTGTTGCGTAGTTTCTTAAACTCTGATCCAAGAATATGGGTAGGGACTTTCCTAACTGATGCCTCTTTCTCCACCTGAACATCCTCAAGCGTGCTTGGCTCCACTACCTCTGTTGTATCATGTATACATTTTCTAATGGAGACATGGAACACGTTGTGAACTCTCGCCAGCCTCTCTAGTAGTATAACCCTATAGGCAATCTAACCTATCCTCTCAACTATGGGAAATAACCTTACGAATCTCGGTGCCAACTTCCTTACCGAGCCAAAGAGAACAACATTTCTTAAAGGCGATACTTTGATGAAGACCATATCTCCTACCTCATATTCCAAATTTGTCCTTCTCTTATCGGCATATGACTTCTGTCTGTCCTGAGTTGTTTTCATTCCTCGGCTAATAAGATCAATCTTCTCAGAAGTCTCTCGAATCATCTCAGGTCCAAGTAGAAGCATGTTCGTTGGTTCCCACCAACATGTCAGCGATCTGCAAGGTCGTCCATAAAGTGCCTTGAAGGGTATCATGCCTATACTTTACTGGTAACTGTTATTATAGGCAAACTTAACCAATGGGAGATGCTCCTTCCAATTCTCTCCAAAGTCAATAATACAATTTCGTAAATCCTCGAGTACCCTATTGACGCTCTCAGTTTTTCCATCGGTCTAAGGATGGTATGTCGTGCTCAATCGTAACTGTGTACCTATTTTCTCTTGCAAGCTCTTCCAAAACTCGCTCCTGAAGATGGGCTCACAGTTACTTACTAGACTGGAAGGTACCCCATGAAGTCAGACTACCTCTTAAAGGTTAACCGATGCTAGCCAAACTGTTGTCCTCTTGCTCTTAACAGGAACAAAGTGAGCGCTCTTAGTCAGTCTGTTTACTACCATCCAAATACTGGAGTTGTCCTTTCTCGACCTGAGTAGTCCATCAATAAAGTCCACAGAGATGTTCTCCCACTTCCATTGTGGGATATCCAAGGGCTGAAGCAATCCGCCAGGTTTGCTTTGTTCAGCCTTCACTCGCTGATAAGTTAAACATCAGGGCGCAAACTCTATCACGTCCTTCTTCATACCAGTCCATTGGAAAACTCTCTTCATATTTCGGTACATCTTGTCACCGCTCGGATGGATAGTCATCCGAGAGTGATGAGCCTCCTCAAGGATTTTCCTCAACAAATCCCTAACTCAAGAAGCACAAAGACTTCCATCTCGTCATAGCCACCCTTTCTCGTCCGCAGAATATCAACTTAGGTGACTATAGGTCTCTTATCCACTAATCATATCCAAGTTGTTCACCAAATATCTTTCCTCTCGCTGCATAGATCCAATGCGCTCCATAAGAGTGTGTTGTACCTCCAATGATGCCAACAAGTCAGGCATAAAATCCGTAGTTGGCCTAAAATCAAAGGTCGAGATAAACATCAAGCTTCGCCTCTCTACGAATAGAGGACTCAAGGTCATCCTCGATCTACTCAACACGTCTACCACTACATTACCCTTGCCCGGGTATAAGCTATCTCAAAATTGTAGGACGCGAGGAACTCCATCTATTTTTGCTGACTTAAACCGAGATTCTACCGTGAAAACAAATATTTGAGCAACTTATTATCCTTATATAGCTCAAATCTCTCTCCAAGTAGATAATGTCTCGAAAACATAAGTGCGAACACTATAGCAGTCAACTCTAGGTCATGGGTAGGGTAGTTCTTCTTGTGAACTCTCAATTGTCTACTACCATAGCATACTATCCTACCTTCTTGCATCAATACGACACCTAGTCCTATTCCACAAACATTTGTGTGGACCGTAAACACCTTGCTTCCATCGGGAACAGTCATAACATGGGCTGATGTCAGAGCCGTCTTCAATCTTTGAAAAACATTCTCGCAATCAATGCTCCAAGTGGAAGCCAAGTTCTTCGTCAGTCGGGTGAGCGGGGCTGATATCCTAGCAAAGTCCTTAATGAACTTCCTATAGTAACTCACCAACCCTAGAAAACTTCTCGCTTCTGTTGTGTTCTTAGGAGCCTTCCAATCTTGAACCACGACAATCTTACCGGGGTCTACTGCTATTCCATCCTTGGGGACAACATGCCATAATAACCTTACTTCCTTTCTCCAAAAGTGACACTAAGAAAACTTTTCCTTGAGCTGATGTGATTTAAGAGTGTGTAAACCTCTCCTAAGTGTATTACATGTTCCTCCTCGTTCCTTGAGAAGATCAAAATATCATCCACGAAGACCACCACAAACTTGTTCAAAAACTCTCTAAACACCCTACTCATCAAGTCCACAAAATACGCGGGTGCGTTGGTCATCCCAAAAGACATGACCAGCTACTCAAAGAAACCGTTTGGAGTTCTAAAAGCAGTCTCACAATACTATCATTCGCCACCCTTAGTTGATGAAGTCCTGTGGCTAGATCCAACTGCGAGAAAGCTGATGCTCCTACTAACTGATCAAATAAGTCGTCAATCCTTGGAAGTGGGCGCCTATTCTTCTTGGTGAGCTTATTCAACTCCATATAATCCATGCATAGACAAAGTGAGCCGTCTGCCTTTGTCATAAAGACGACTTGAACTCCCCACTCAAATGTGCTATGTCTAATGAATCCTTTCTCGAATAGCTCCCCTAATTGCTGAGCTCCCTCCTTTCCCTAGAATCCATGTGGAGCACTGGTAAAGCGACTAACTTCGCATTCTCTATCAAGTAAATCTAGAAGTCTATCACACGCCTCGGAGGTAATCCCCTTACCTCATCAAACACGTCCGGATAATCTCTGAATACGGGTACCGATTGAAGATCGTTTACAGAAGCATCAAGCGAATCTAGGAAACTGAGCATAACTGACCTCCGTGGATCACACGAAATCTTGATAGTTTTCCCTTGGCACGTCAAAAGGCTAACAACTCTCCTCTCACAGTCTAGAATGACACCATACATGGCTAGCCAATCCATCCCTAGAATTACCCCATAATCCATAAAGCCAAGAACATACGTGTCACATTCAAACTCGACGCTCAAGATAGAAATTCTCAAACCCCGACATACCATAGAAAGATGAGTCGTACCTTCTATGGGGTTTGAGACTATAACGGGATCAGAAACAATACTATATTTAGGTGCAGACTATCTACTAAAGAATTTGATATAAATGAATGAGGAGCACCAAAATCAAAGAGAATCCTAATAAGATAGTCAAAAAAGGATATCAAATCTTCAACAATGACTTTCCAACCTCTATCTAATTCACTAGCCTCAAGAGCATGCACTTCCTCCATACGATCCTACCCTTTGTCCTTACTTTTTAGGGCATTGTTTAGTGAAATGTCCAAGTTGACCACAAGTGAAACAAGCCTTCTTCGCCTTTTTACAATCCTTCACAAAATTTGCTAAAGCTCCGTAATCATAGCACTCAATCTCTGTCCTCATCTGAGCCTTATCAGGCTTTCCTCCTTTCTTTTGCGCTCCCTTCTTGAGCCACCATTTTTTTTCTCAGCCTTGGGCTGTGTTTCCTCGGTCTTGACTTCCTTCTTCTCCTTTCTACCGTCCTCGTACATCAAAGCCATGTTAACAAGCATTTCAAAAGTCGACGCCATCGGTATATGTGGTAATGCTAGTCCTTGGAGAGGTCGATTCAGTCCTCTCGCGAATATAAGTGCCTTCTTATGAGGAGTGTTCACCAAGTCCAAGTCTAATCTTGTTAGTTGATTAAACTTGTTAACATATTTCTTTACTGACATACTTCCTTATTTTAAACCTCAAAATTTCTCCATCTGCATTCCTTTGTCTTCCTGAGACAAGTACCTCATCTCAAATCTATGTCTGAGATTATCCGAAGTAACCATTGGCTGTACCGCCTGTGTCAATTCCCACCCATATGAAGCTTTCTCCTTACGTTGCCAAGCGGCCAACTGTATCTTTCTCCTATCGTCGAGCTCAAAAAGATTAAACACATTTTCTATTTTTCTAAGCCAATTGCACGCCTCAACAAAACTCTCAGTACCACGAAACAACTTGTCTCCCATCGTGCAGAATTCCTTACAAAGCTTGGAAAAGTTGATTATAGGAGGAGGTGGAGCTATTACAGTTGCTGCTGGGGTGAGGCATCTTCTTGTGCTTCGACAGGTGCCATAGCTTCTAAATACCAACGGAACCTTGTCGGTAGTGGAATGCCTTCGGAAAGACTAGGAGCCCTAGACATGCTGAAAAGAGAATAAACAAGAATTCAAAGAAATATTGTATATGGCTGGAGGGGATATGTTTTTCAAAAATATGTTTAATTTGAAAATACTTTGCTTTTGAAAACATTTTTCAAAACTTTTCTCTGATCTTGTAACCTTTAGCTATGGTACCAAGTGTGACACCCCACATGCCCTAATGTCACTTATATGAGGATGCATTAGGATCTATAAAGCGCAATAAGTATACAACATCCAAATTTTCACAAGACAGAATAATAATTATAGCGGAAAATTTTAACTTTTATTATTAAATTTGAAAGCATTACTACCAAATCCCAATTACAACATCATTTTATCATATTTCTCAAATACCAAACACAATAGATAAAACCAACCGTCTTTTGAAACAAACTATCAGAGTACAAAATCTTAAAAGCATATCTCTCTTTAATAGCCATATCAAAGTAGAGCAAAAGTCGAAGAAATACATAAAGTCAGAAATCCAAGAATCCAAGCTGAATATCACGGTCACTACTATCACTACCGTGAGAATTTGAGAAGGGGAAAGGAAGAGAGAGAGAAGGAAAACAAAGTAGGTCAGACATAAAATCTGGCGAGTTCCAGTGATTTTTAGCATAAGCACAAGATAAGTGGTATCAAGACAAGTAAATAATACTGGATGAGAAAGTACAGTAAAATATGCAAGTACGAAGCAAACGAGATGACAAGGTAAGGTAAGAATAGTTAAGCTTCTCATTTATATCCTAAGAATAAGTTTTCTACACTAATATTAGTATATTAAGATTAGGTTTTACCCTCATTACTATATATGCGATCGGCTCCTTATTACGTAAATACACTGTGTCAGCTTTGACATTAGGGTGTATCAGTTTCTAACCCAACAACTTATAGGACACAAACATATTTACTAGCGTTATAACGTCTTATCTTCACTATTCGAACCCAAGCATGCTCAAAACTCCGCCTGAACGCGCCTACACCCACCTTCTTCATTTTGAACATCTTGCTATCCAGATCGCCTGAGCGCACCTGTGTCCTGACCCCAACCTAGTGCGAGGCCCCTATTTCAATACCTATAGGGATACTGACTGATATGGGTGCCACACAAATCGACACAAGCCAAAATCCCTAAGCTTGTGCCCCCAAGTAACTAGGGTATAAGAGTCCCTAAAACCCGATACAACAACAAGCCGATGGACCTCTTAGCTTATTAATTATCAAGTTTAACTTAGAAGATTTAAGTTTATTAATACGCATGATTGTAAATGATATTTCTCTGTAAATGTTATTCTGTGTACAACCCCTTTTCCAAAACAAGCACCTACCCAGATATATGTATGTATGCGTGTGTGTGTGTGTGTATATATATATATATATATATATATATATATATATATATATTACAGTAACTCGTTTTACTTAATTTACATCAGGTACTTACATTTTTCATAACATGTTTTTTACTTAATCTTAAATTATGTCTAATTTATTTAACATGTTTGCATATTCTTCCTTTCACTATAATCCCCAAATTTTACAATCAAAAGTACTTAAGTAAATAATAAGCCCTAATTTATCCTTTTCATTGCTATTTCAGTTATTCCAATTATTCTAATTATTCCGATTATACGCAATTTTAAATGGTAAATGGAGCCTAGGCTCAACATAAATAAAAGGAAAAAGAAGGAGAAGAACAAAATCAAACTCAAACGGTATAAAATAGGCATATAAAAGACCATAATGAATAAAAGAGTGAAACGGGGATAAGAAAGATAGATCTATACATGAACATATATTAACTGTAAAACTAAATTGACAGTAAAAGAACATGTATTAACTGCAAAACTAAATTAACGGTAAAAGAACATATATAAGAAATAACTTTTATTCCAGATCCAAAACTATTTACTATCATAATACTTTTTAGATGTCAGATCTAAAATTAACTTGCACTCACAGAGATGTAGGATGTATTCAGAAATAGTCTTTAAGAAAGGGTTGTTGTTGATTGCAGATCTTGAATTATCTTTTTAATCTATATCTTATAGCAGCATCTCCCCATTTTTCTTAATTAATTTTAGAACATGTTTTGGAGGAAGAGAGGAATGAAGAGAATTTGTGTGGAAGAGAATTTGCATTCAGATGGGTCGACTCACCACCAACCGTGTCGACCTATGGGTCGACCCCCTTAGACATGGGTTGACCCAGAGGTCGACCCAGTTGTGGGCAGGTGGCCCAGTTACCGTCGCTTGCTGTGCTTAATTTCCTGTTTGAATTTTAAATATTGTTTAAACTTCATAAGCTTATAACTTTTTCATATGTTATTCGATTTGCGCAAACCAGGGGTCTGTCTAAACCAGAATTACAAGACGAACGCAATGGTGAAGTTAGTTTTACTTAATGCTGAATATTTAATTAACCAATATTCATTTTATTGTCTTTCTTATGTAATTATGGTGTATTAATTATGGGGTGTTACAAGTAGCGTCTGTGTCCACCCACTATTGGTTAGGATTCCGCACCAAGTTGCATTCAGATATAATAGCTAAAAAAATGGACTCGTCCACTTCCATGTTGTCCACTACATTCGCCTCTGAATTGCGTTGCTTCTTGTGCCTGCAATTTCTAGCGGCGTGTGTTGCTTTTCCACAAACCTAACACTCACCATTAAACTTCTTGAGTTATTTGTTGTTTTGGATTTGTTTTCAGGCATTTTTCTTTTCTTTGAGAACTTCTTTTTCTTGTTTTTGTTGAAATTCCCTTTTTTCTTTGATTCTTCTACAATAAATGCCTCTTCTCTTTGTTTGGTCGCTCCGTGATTATCTGCCTCAATTTTGAGTCTGACAATAAGATCTTGTAAGGAAATCTGCTTTTTTTATGTTTTAAATAGTTGCGGTAGTCTTTCCATGATGGTGATAATTTCCCTATTACTGCTTCAACAAGGAATGATTCTCCAACTTGATGTCCTTCTGCTTCAAATTCATGAATTATGAGTTGGAGTTCCTGCACTTGACTAATTGCGGATTTGGAGTCCATCATCTTATAATCCATAAACTTGTCTAGGATGAACTTTTCAAAATGACATTTTGCATTTTATATTTATGTGCAAGTGCAGTCCATAAAGATTTTGCTGTCTGGTGCAGCTGATATACTTTATATAGTTCTCTATCCAGACAATTCAGAATGTAGTTTCAGCGTAGGAAGTCTTGATGAGTCAATTTGGAGAAAAACAACGCCTTTTTCTCTAGTTTGTCCATCTTTAGGCTTTGATTCATCCTCCTCGATGCATTTCTGCAACCCTAACATGGTGAGATAAAATATTTGATTTTGCCATGTTATGAAATCATCACCATCTCCTTTGAACGGATCAGGTCTGTTGTGGGTAATAGCCTTTGTTGATAATTCAACTGTTGTCATCTCTGTTTTAATAAATTTAAAATAAAATTCTTGAAATATTATACGTCTAGTACACGGGCAGATCCAGCCATGGGCATGGCTGAGCTGCAGCCCAGGGTATTTTTTTAATATAGAAAAGCCTCAAAATACTACTACCTACTTTACGTCTTTAAGGAGAAGTCCATCGCATCAAGCAGAAAAGTCCACCGCATCATCTGTTCTTCATTTCAACTTCCACAAGATTCATTCGTTGATGTGAAAAGGCAGACCGCATTCTAATTTGTGAGTGAATTTTCATTTTAGCTGACCAATATCCTAGATCACTTCAAGTGTTTTTTCATTTTCTATATACGAATTTGGCTCTTCGAAGGAAAAAAAAAACCCTAATTTTTGGGTTTCTCATGTCTGAAATCCTAATTTGTGTTGCAATTTGCATTGCTGTATGGATCTTCTTTTGGAATAAGGCTATAGGCAAGCTGATTTCGATTTATTATACCGTAGGCTAGATGAATTTTTTAGTCATTTTAGTCTATTCTTGTTGATGATTTGTTCCATACTAGAAACTTTTCTATATTCACGTGTTTAATATCATAAAGGTATTCTTTTTGGATAGCTTTCATTTTTATCATACTGTATTTTTTTCTTGGCAGTTTTGCAGCTAACATAAGTTAGGATAATTTTGAGGTATCTGTTTTGATCATCAATTAAAGGTTGTTGTTACAAATATTCATTGAGCTTATATTGCATTGAGAAAGAAGTCATCTTTAAAGTCAGCCCATCCTTGCTTTAATTCCTAGGTCCGCTCTTGGTCTAGTATACCGAATGTCCAAAACAGAGAATAGTCAATTATAAAGTCGTCATACAAGTTTATAAATCAAATTTTTACTACTCTGGAATTCAATATTAGCTAACGATAGCAATAATTATGTTGTAATCAATTTTACAACAACAACATTGCACTATTTTAAGAAATAGCACAACGTAGAGAATGGAAAGATTAAAGAATAATGTATATAAATATACAAATTAACTAGATATCTAATCGGATAATGTCCGAGGCTTGTCGTAACAATTTCCTTAAGAATTTTACTTCAAAATTCTCCCAAGATACAACAGACGTATTCTTCACGAGATTGTAATGAGTATGTCACTTTGTGATTTTATATAAGAGTAGTGGAGAAGAGAGAAGGAAGATTCAGATTGGAATAAGCAAGAAAAGTGATAATGTTTCCTACTTATTTATAGTTGATCCGCATCTCTTCCGAACGGTTGCACCCGTACCTCTTCGTACAGTTGCATCCATACCTTTTCAGGCAGTCGAATCCGTCTGTTGCTGCTATCGAATGGATAAATAAAAAGACGCATCCGTTTGTTGCCGTTGTACGGTCAGCCAAAAGACGCGCTTGTCCGTTCGTATCGCACACACCTCTTCGGACCTGCATCTGTTCGCCAAAAAATTGCTTTTTCATAGCGGGTCTTACCCATTTGTTGTGCACCTGCCCGCTTCCAGAAGTCGCGTCCCTTTAGGTCCGCACCCGTTCAGTCAAACGGTTGTGCCTCTATCCGAATTCAAGGCCAAGTCCAATTTCTTTCTAAAGTCCGAAACTGTTAAAAAATGGCTTAGTAAAAATAATGTCATATTAGACCCATACCCGTACCCGAGGCCGATTCGGTCGGACGGACGACGGCGTCACGCGTGTGTGGTGGTGATCTCTCTCCTCATAACGAAATACTTATTTGGGTTCCCCAAGGCTCTAACCTCCTCATGATAGTTGGATAAGTCATATTTATCATATATTCCTGTTAATTGACGACCAATATTGTGCTTGCTAATGATAATTGCATGCAGTTGTTTATGGATTTCATTTTAGTTTTCATTGTTCTTTGAACGTATAGTGGGGTTTACATGGGTAAACTGGTAACTTTGTAATAAAATCATCTCCTTGCGCTGTTTACAAGTGAGAAGTTTGAGATTATAAAAAACTTGGTGAATTTCAATCTAGATTAGAAGTGCAATTGAAATAATAATAATAATAATAATAATAGTAATAAATGTGTTATGAGAGCTTGGTGAACCATTGAAATACGCATTACGCGTCAATAATAAAAGCTAATATGTTGGTATGCTAATATCATGTATTGTGTTCATCTAGATTTATTTTTTAATCATGGTTGTATCTATTTTTTATTTGCAGCTCTTTTTACACAGTTCGAAGACTGCCAATTTGAATTGTTGTACTCGCTTAAGCACGTCATGTGGTATTAATGTAGATGATATCTATGTTAAATGAGTTTAAGCTTACCCAGCTGACATCAAACTGGGCACAAGACATTGGTTGTCATTGACTTGTTAGATTAGGTTGATTAAGATAGCTTTCAAAGTACTGGTTTGAATATTTGATCTGTGCATTGGAACAGTAAGCTATGGTATTAGAAAGAAAAAGAAAAAGAAAAGAAAAAATATCTCATCTTTGATAATAAATAGTAGAAAAATGAGCTCCGTAATAAGCATGGTTTGTCCAAGTTTTGCTAGCTAAAAGAGGTTTTTTTTTTTTTTTTTTTTTTTTTTTCCTATCAGTTAAAGTGTCTGAACGTTCAAACAAGTTATAGAAAATCATATGCCTAATTGCTGCTTTGTTTTGCTGTTAGATTTCCGTGTAAAGTTATCATGCCAACTGCATTATGTCCCTTTCTTTTCATCATTGCATGGTGTACTTAATTTCAGCATTCGTGTGATCTATGCATGTGCGCCCTAGAATAATGCATTGCTGTTTTTTACGTTTTAGACATTCCTTCACCTGGTACCTACAGTGGTGGAGCCAGACCTTTAGCTTTAGGTCGACCCAAAATCTTATTGCTTTGGGTAGGATAAGCCTTCAACGTACATAAAGTTGGCAATGGATACTCAAAAAATTCGAAGTTCATCCGCATTCGCATCCGAAAAGTGGAAAAATATCTGATATCCAGAAGAACGAATGCAGATGCGGATATATGCACATTTACATCCAAAAATTATACGTTTGCTTTTTCTCACCATTATAGGATAAATTATGTATATTTTAATATAATGAAACATACAAATGTATTATTTTATAAAGTTGAAAGTTTACTAAACGCGTGTTAATTGCTCAAAATTACATATTATCGTTTTATTAATTCATTTTTAGCACTTTAGTAATCAATTATATTGAATTTTTTTATATTAAACTAATAAACTTCATTTATGTCAATGAATAATTATCCGATATCCGTCCGTATCTGTGGATGCGCATATCCGATAATCGAAAATGATTTCAGATACGAATGCGGATATGACATTCTGCATACATGAAGGGAAGCCAAATAGGACAAAACATATCTTTAATTTTTCTTATTAAATCGAAAAAAGTTCTACTATTGCCTCTGCCCTATATCACCTGCACGGAAGTCCGCCCCTGGGTGCTTAATTGTTATTACTTAATGTTAAAACAGAAGTCATATAAGCATGATTAACTTTATACTTCTCTATAACACTAAAAAAAAGATCATGAGAACAGCAGTTCGTTCTAATCCCCTGTTATATTTCTGGTTTTTTTAAAATCCTGTTTAATAACATTTTCTGAAAGTAATGGATGCCATAGCTGAGAAAAAATTAAGAAAAAATTAAATGAATAAATGTCACATATTTGAGAAATGCTAGGGACAGCCGCTTTAAGGCAACTGTCCATGATACTCGCTCATTGATTGGTCAAAGATTCTATGTAATTATTTTTATGCAGTTTTCCATGTTATATATTGGCCCCACTATCACAATAACAGCCAATTGTATGGCGAGTATCATGGACAGTTGCCTTAAAGCGACTGTCCCTAGCATTTCTCCACATATTTTGTTGAATTAAGCAAATACAGTAACATTTTGAGACTTATAAATGCTAATCAAATCTCATTAATGCATGTTAGTTACGAAACTTGAATGTATTTCTCCTAGTTCTGCTGCCACATAAAAGATCTTTACAAATAGTTAGAGATTTTTTTTTTAATTGATTTTCTACTCGAAATTGTGATATCGAATTCTTGTTTAATCTAGTGATATATTTACTTCCATACAAAGAGCTAGTGTGGATGAGCGGGAATATTTAAATTACATGGTATTTTTGTTACAGATACACTTTGTCATGGGAATCATCCAAATCAAAGTGGAGACAACGCAAGAACTGAGTCAGCTTCATCCATGCTAGGCTCTCAAGTTTCAAGTATTTTAAATATGTTTTCTTGGAACAATACTTCTAGCGTGATTTCCATTTTAAATTTTTAGTTAGTATTTGTTTTGCTAGTACATTTGTATAATTGTATTCTGTCTTAAGTCTAGAATTGGTTTTACTTTCATTTGTACAGCTCGAGATGATTTTGGCATTGACATATTGTGTTGAATTATATTTTCTTCCCTGTAAATGACCATATGGCATGCTTGCATTGTGTATTGATAAAATTTGATGTTGTTATCTATTGTCCAATCTTTTTTTTTTTTTCATTCTGTTGTACCAATATTGGATGTATGCTGAAATGATCATATTGTGGTGCTTTCATATGGATAAACCATATATGATCAACTCTTTTTGCAACCTGTTTATCTGCTGCTTTATACCAAAAATGAAACTCTGCACATTCTGTTTATTGTCAAATTGTTTTATTATAATTATTGAATTCAGGACCGATTTGAGATATTATCTATTTTCATTAACAAGACTCTAACTCAAAGACTTAATTGTAACCACCATTCAAGTCTTTAATAGTTTCGAAACTATTGTTTGTTGTCTCTAATTATTTTTTAGATTTGATTTTAAAGATGGTGTTTTTTGTTTTAAATGGGTCTCAACTACAAATCAGAGACAATTTTTTTTTGATTGGATACCAAATAGAGGAGCCGTATTAACCTTTATTGTTGTAGCCTAGTCTACATCAAGAGGGAGTTTTCAGCTGGAATTTAATAATCAGAGAATCAAAGACTTATTTTTATAGAAATAAATTTGACAATCAAGTTTATTACCAATCTGTTTGGTGTAAGTGAGAAAGTAATAAATACTAATTAATAAAAGTTTGATTAATTGAAGGCAATGGAATTAACTATATTTTCTAAGAAACTCTAATTTTTTTAAGGTTTTTTCTCGTCTTTTATGTAAACAACGGCTAGGCTTTGATGTTTTGTAGTGGGCTTATACTTACCACTGATTTTGTTTTGGATAGGATGCCTTAGGCAAAGTCTATTTAACATCTAAAAATAAGGAAAATTTCCTTTTGTCAGCAACAGTTATTTTTTAGATTTTTTAGAATGAATTCATTTAATTTTTAATATATGTATGTATGTATATGTGTGTGTATGTATATATGTATGTATATATATATACATATGTGTGTGTGTGTGTGTGTGTGTGTGTATATATATATATATATATATATATATATATATATATATATATATAGCCTATATGGGGAAGCCTAGTTAGACACAAAACTTTGACACGATTAATTTGCACATTTGGATCAACCCATGAATTTACTTCTCCACAAAGACAAAAGTATCCAACAGTCGAGACTTTGTGTCTTTTTTTTTATGTTTAATTTTGTATTCAAATAGTCGCTTTATTATCCAATAGAAAAGCACAAGTTTCATATTGCAAACTATGCTTAATGTGGTGGTTGGCACATTAATTAGCAACCAAGGTAAAAGCAGAATTCAAACAATCCAGACATGAAGTTAAATAGTAGAAATCCAATCTATATGTTCAAGGACAATCCAATTTCAGTGTAAGGCTTTCCAAATAAACTGTAAAAATCTTCTTTAAACAAAAAACTGCTAATCAAAATCATAAGAAGGGTACATGATCTCGAGCATCTGATGGGCATGAAGCAATTCTACACGCACTTTAACCTAGCCATTACAATTAAAAACGCCAGTTAATCACACACCATATTCTTGGATTTCCAAACCTGTGTCTCATTTTAATTTTAAGGAGTAAAATAGTTTGCATAAAAGGAAATGCACGGGAGATCGTGCATCAGAATCAATTGGATCGTTTACATGTTGAAGTGTAAAACGGTTTAAGAAATACTTTCCTTATAAACCGCAAAATCTTGAATAAATCGGAGAGACCACAAAATTGAATCAGGCCCAAAATATGAGTGTTAACGTTATTTTCCGTCAACACCCGGAGTAAGTTATATATGACATGTGTTCAAGAAATTTGATGCAGTCATGATCTAGGGTTACTGAAGGATATTCGAAGACCAGTGTTACTTAGCTAAATCTACCTTTCCGTAAGCACCGGAATCCCAGTTCTGAAGATTAGTTATTTTTCCCTCAAGGGATGAATACCATGCTTACAATACAACGGTGTTTCGAAATGACCTGAAGAAGGTTTACTTAGTTTGACACAATTAAGGTCTTACGAAATCAGTTACTCCCTAGATCACGAATGTAACTATATGTATTGTGATAAGAAGAAAATAGGCTAATGCATCTCCATATTTGGGAGAAAAGGGCATCGCTACACGTATTAACTCAGATGATCCTTCCGCATCGAACAGAGCCGAAGGGCCTTGGTTGCGTCAGAGATCGAGTTATAAACCTGCAGACAACCTCCCTTCCGAGGTTAGGAAGCATTAGGCTCATTATGGGAGCATTGATCAATGTTGCAAACCCTCAAGATAGAAGGAGAAGGACTTCGAATTTCTATGATGCCCCTTCTCTTTCACGAAGTTGTTATGATCAACTTTCTCATGCGAAATGTTAGTGTTAACTAACTGTTTCATTATAATGGCACAACAAGATTATCAAATCGCAAGATGTTTAAGCCTCAGAATTCTTCATTCATAAATTGTAGATGTATTACAAGAGTTGAAGAAATCCCCAGTCCGAATTGGGAATTTAGGATTTTCTCCATAAAGAAGAAAGAACAAGATTAAGAAAAATGAAAAAAAATCCCCTCCCAAATGTGATCCTCGGGGTCTTATTTATAGAGAAATCGGGGACTTTTCTGCTGTTGGGCCGTTTGGGCTCGCGGATGCCTTTATCGGTTGCTATTCTCCTTGGTTTCGGTTGTTTTAGTTCCCGGCCACTTTGTGGTGTGGATTATAGCTCTCGGAAGGAAGGTCTTGGTCAGTTGGGGCTTTTGTGAGAGGGATATGGGCTCGTTGATATAGTAGCTTTTCCAGAAGGTCTTTGAACTTCCTGTTACATGCTCTCAGTTATAAGTTTCCGGATGTAGGCTCCCCTTTTTTCATAAATACTTAGAGGAGCTTGTCCTCAAGATGTACGTAGATAACTGCCGGTTCGGAACTGCTGTCGGTGTCTATACTAAGTGGTTTAGTATGGATATCATGTATCCTCCATATGGTTCCGGTTTGCCTTCCGGTGAGATCTCCAGGTATAGCCTAGTCTTCCGAAAGGTAACTCCGGGTGAGCTTCTTGTTGTCTACCAGTGCGACCTTTCGGTGTTTGTGCAGTAGATGTTTCGGAAGCTGGTTCCGGATAATCTTTATGCACCTTTAGCTTGATATTCTTGATGTCTTTATCTCCTGGTGTATCGGTATTAAACAGGTTAATACCGATAGCCCTTCCGTCTTTCTGGGTTTTAGTTGGCGGAGCTCTTGCCTCTTTCTTTGTTTCTGACTTAGGTGACCTTTCGCTGCAAAACTTCCTGCCGAGTAGACCCCATTAGATAGATCTTGTCGGATAAACTTCGCTGGCATTCCGTAGACTTTGAACTCCTTTCTTCCTAGAGGTGTCGGTTTATGCTACTCTTAGATCATTCTTTCCTGCTTTCGGTTCTTTCTATTATTTGGCTTTTTGCTTTCAGAAGATTCTTCTGTGCTTATGTTCTTTCGATACCTGTTCACTGTTAGCCTATATTAGGGGTTAATTTTGGTATTAACATTTGCCTCCTGGTGAAGCGGTATTTTTGACTTTCCAAGTCAAACTTTTCTTTCCAGATCCTCTTCCATTCATTTGTGAGTTATTTCCTAACACTGGATTGTGTCACGAAACCTACAAGGCACTGATTTCAGGCTAGCTCTTTCTTGTTCGTTAAGGATTAAGAGCCAACAGTCTGTTTCCTTCTATGATAGTGTATTTAAACCAAATACTTGGATAACCTGAAGATTGAAGACTAGAAATCCCTTTTCGGTATTTGTGAAGAACTGAGTCAACCCAGATTTGGGTATTAATATAGATAGAAGACCGGAAACCCCTTCTGGCATTAATAGAAGTTTCGCACCAACCCTTATTCGGGTAATTAATATAGTTAGAAGACCGAAAACCCCTTTTGGCATTAATGGAAGTTTCGAACCAACCGTATTCGAGTATTAAAGATTGAAGATCGGAAAACCCCTCTCGGCATTTGTGAAGAGCCGAATCAACCCAGATTCGGGTATTAAAATATTAAAGACTGGAAACCTCTTCCGGCATTTGTGAAGAGCCAAATTAACCCAGATTCAGGTATTAAAAGATTGAAGACCAAAAACCGCTTCTGGCATTAATGTTTTGGCATTACCTTTGATTTGATTTGTGAAGCAGTGGTTATACGTGCTTCCCGAGCCACTCCCTAGGATTTTGATGTCAAAGCAGAAGACGTACGTGCATTGTTGGCCACTCTCTAGGCCCGTGCGTCCGGTGCGCTTGGCTAGCTTATCCACAAGCAGGACCCAAGGTCTTACCCGACCTCCCTCCAGGAGGCGCCCTATCCTGACGATCGTAGGTGATGATAAGGTATTAGAAACTTAGACGGGGCCATTGTAGACACAGAACTAAGGTTTATTCTTTTGATGCTTTATACTGACCATTGTAGGTACTGATAGAGGATTACACGCCACCCCCTCCGAGGGGTGCCCTTTCCTGACCATCGTAGGTAATTACAGGGGTTTGCGTTCCCTTCTGCGGGTAATGCGGAACATAAGTGAAGGTCGGATGTGCTTAGTTCTAGTAGAGGCAGGGCGTGCTAATTTTTAGATGCACCACCATGACCATTTCTAGTGTGAAACGGAGGCTTACGCTTTTGATGCTTTAACCTAGCCCCTTCTGATTTGGGCATGGAAAAAAACTAACACACTATCTCCCTTCGGGGGATGCCTCGACCTAACCAATTTTTTGGTGATGGCAAGGGATTTGATCCTTTTTCAGCTTGACCCCTTCTGGGTCTCTTTTAAGCTACTGGAAGGGTTTCCGTGCCCTTGGTTATGTGATCATCTTTGGAGGAAAGCCTTTTTCCTTATTCCATTATCGTTGAGAAGTATGGTCTTAAATGTTCCGAGTTCCATGTTCTCGGAACAAGATCACCATTGGGTCTGCACAATCGATATGTTCCAGGCATAACTTCTTGATGGATGATCAAGGGTCCTTCCCAATTTGGGCTAAGAAGGCCATCTGCTGGGTTCTTTGTGTTAGCCACCACTCTTCGCAAAACTAACTCTCCTTTTGCGAAGATTCTCGTCCTGACCTTTGTGTTGTAGTATTTCGTAATCCTTCTCTGATATTCAGCTGTTCTAATTGCAGCCTCATCTCTTAACCCTTGTATTAAGTATAGGGATTCCTTTCTTAACTCCTGATTGAGATTAAATGCATATGTTATCCTTCTATGCGATGGGATTTCGACCTCAACCGAAAGCATAACGTTGCATCCATATATCAAGGAAAAAGAGGTGTGTCCCGTTGCTGTTTTGGCAGATGTTCTATACGCCCAAAGCACTGAAGGCAACTCTTTGGCACAATTTCCTTTGGCTTGGTTTAGGCGTTTTTTAAGAATTGTCTTTATGATTTTGTTGGCAGCTTCCACAGCTCCGCTAGCCTTTGGATGGGCCATCAAAGAAAAACTTTTAATGATTCCATTTTTCTCACAAAATCGAGTGAATTCTTTGCTCTCGAATTGTGTTCCATTATCTAATATGATTTTGTGAGGGATTCCAAAACGGGTAACAATATTCTTTATTATGAATCTTAACACCTTTTTAGACGTGATTGTCGGAAGTGGTTCTGCCTCCATCCATTTGGTGAAGTAGTCGATAGCTACGACATACTTAGCTCCTCCTTTGGAAATTGGTAAGGGTCTGATTAAATCTATCTGCCCTACGTCAAATGGCCAGGGGCTTAAGATAGTGGTTAGCTCGCTAGGAGGAAACCGGGGCACCTTAGAGTTCCTTTGACACCTTTCACATTTTTTGACATAGTCAACTGCATGATTAACCATCTATGGCCAACAATAAGCTTGTCGCATGACCCTTTTGGCCAGCTTAATTCCACTGGAATGGTCTCCACACCATCCTTCATGAGCTTCTTTCAACAGGTTAAGCCCATCTTCGGAGCTTACACATCTTAAGTAAGGAAGTGAATGTCCCTTTTTGTTGAGTATATTATCTATAAACACAAATGTAGGAGCTTGGTGTTTTATCCTTCTCACGTCTTGCTTACCAAGGGGCAAGGTTCCGTTCAGGAGATAGTCTATCATGGGAGTCATCCATGTATTTTCATGGTGGCGGTTTGTTTCCATTATGGGAGGTTCCCCGTTAGAGTTTCCCACTGTGTTTCCTTTGCCCCCCTTCTCAAGGATTGGGACCTGGTTAGGACTAATAATTATTTCCTTGTTTCCGATTCTTCATGCTCGATACTAGGCCTTTCTTGATAACCTACGAATATTACTCGAGTTTCGGGGGCCTCCCGGGAGCTGGCTAATTTAGCTAGTGAATCCGCTTGAGTACTCTCCCCGCAGGGTATTTGATGAATTGAAAAAAATTCCTCAAGTAGGGAAAGCATTTTTAATATCCTCTTTACATATAGGGTTAGCCGTGCATCCTTGGTTTGATAGGTTTGCTTTATTTGGTTTACCATTAGTTGTGAATCACTAAAAATTTCTATTCGAGATATCTTCAGTTGTAGTGCTAAATTCAAACCAGCCATTATTGATTCATATTCGGCTATATTGTTAGTTACTGGGAATCCTAACTTCATGCCGTAGTGCAAGGGGTGTCCGTCAGGGGTAATTATAATATAACCTGCCCCTGCTCCCTGTTCATTAGAAGCTCCGTATACAAAAAGTTTCCACTTGGCCTTTAAGTCATTCTCTTTTATTCATTGCTCTATAACGAAGCTTATGCACTCATTCACGAAGTCTGCAAGAGCTTGTCCTTTAATTGCCGTTCGAGGGTGGAATTCAATCTCATATTGGCTAAGTTCAACTGCCCATTTGACTAACCTCCTGGAGATTTTTGGCTTACTGAATACCTGTTTAAGCGGAAGGCTAGTTAAAACCTTAACCGGGTTAGCTTGGAAGTACCCTCTTAGCTTCATGCGGTAAGTACTGAGCAATATGCTAGTTTTTCCATTACTGGGTATCGGGTTTTTGCGTCCTTTAGCCTTCTGGTGACGTAATAAATTGGGTGCTGAGTCCCATTATTTTCTCAAATTAGGACTAAGCTTACCACATATTTTGAGACAGCTATATACAGTTATAGATCTTCTCCTTTCTTGGGACTGGATAAAATTGGGGGAGTCCCCATATAAACTTTCAATTCTTGAAAGGCATTTCTGCATTCTTTGTTCCATTCGAAATTCTTCTTTTTCTTTATAACATCGAAGAAATGGGCACATTTGTCAGTGGCTTTGGAAATGAACCTACTGAGGGCTGCTACCTTCCCGTTTAAGCTCATGACTTCTTTGCTTGTCCTAGGTTCTTCCATGTCTCTTATGGCTTGGATTTGGTCAGGGCAAGCTTCAATCCCTTGCTCACTTACCACATATCCCAGGAACTTTCCAGATTGAACCCCAGAAGAACACTTCTGCGGGTTTAACTTCATTTGGTAACTTCTTAAGACATTGAACATTTCTTTCAAGTCCTTTAGATGGTTCTCTGTTTTGGTGGACTTCACTAGTATGTCATTCACATATACTTCCATACTGCGCCCTATATGTTCTTGGAACATCCTATTTACCAGTCTTTGGTATGTTGCTCCCGCATTCTTCAACCCAAAGAGCATCATTTTATAGCAAAATATTCCCCAATCAGTGATAAAGCTTGTATGCTCCTCGTCGGGTTTATGCATCGGAATTTGGTTGTACCTTGAGTAAGCATCCACAAGGGATAGTATCTAGTGACCACTCATGGCATCAACTAACTGGTCAATCCGCGGAAGGGGATAGCAAACTTTCGGGAAAGCCATGTTTATGTTCGTGTAATCACAACACGTTCTCCACTTCCCATTGGACTTCTTTACTAGCACGGGATTGGCTAACCATTTTGGGTAAAGGACTTCCCGAATAAACCCGTTAGTTTCTAACCTTTTGACCTACTCCATCAAGGCTTCTAACTAGTCTCTGTTATATTGTCTTTTCTTTGCCGAATTGGGATCACTGAAGGGTCAATGTTTAAGACATGACTCATAACAAAGGATTGATACCGATCATGTATGAATGTGTCCAAGCGAAAACATCCTTGTTGAGTTGGAGGAATTGAATTAGGTCGCTCTTAAGGGGCTCTATCAGCCTTTTCCCTATGTTGACAACCTTTGATTTATCCTTTGATTCAATGTTTACCTCTTCTATTGGTTTCATTCTTTCAATGTCCCCTCTAGAGTCTAAGTCCGTGACGATTTCTCCTTCTTAGGTCAAGTTTACATCATCAGATCTCTTCCTCTTTCTTTTCAAAGAAGTGTACCTACCATTTGCACGCCTGTCAGCCTTATTAATTTTTATCTTAGCTTCGAATGTGGAATGTAAGAATACCTTATCCGAAGGTACAAAAACAGTAGAAAAATTAAAGTACGAAGAACACTCCCTTTTGTATTTGTCAATCATTGTGAAGTGTAATTCGCGGGAACTAAACTGTTCTCCCATGATAGTACCCAATCCCTGCTTGTTTAGAAATTTTAATATAAGATACTTGGAAGAGACAAAAGCATCCATCTCCTCCAAAGCTGGTTGTCCAAAGAAGGCGTTGTAATAGGATGGTTGATCAATCACAACGAACAATGTTTCGAAGGTTCTATGAAGCAGAGACAATCCAACTTGAACCAGAAGGTTGATTTGCCCCACCGGAGTTGATCCCTTATTGTTGAAGTCGAAGATTGGTTCGTTGCTTGGCTCCAACTTCTTCTCAAAAATTCTCATCTAATCGAAAGCATGCTTGAAGATGACATTGGCGGCACTCCCAGTATCCACAAGGATTTTGGAAACAACAGAGAGCCCTATTTGCACTGTTATCATAAGGGGATCATTATGTGGGTGGTGGACCCCTTTCTTCATTTCTTCCGGAGAGACCACTAGGTTGTGCATTTTGAGAGCATAACGTGTGTTTTTCAATGATGGTTCTTCTCGAATGGAGAATATTCCCTCCATGGCTTCCTTCATGTATTGACTCCTTTCCCTCGGACAGTTTTCGATAGGGTGCGGCCCTCCATGGATCACATTGATTCGATTTATGGGTGGACCAAAGTCTAGGTTACCTTCTTCCATTGTAGCCTCTATTGCATTCACCGAAACTTTCTGTTGTCCATTTGTATGCTGAGATGACACTGTCTTGTTTAGAACAAATTTTTTCAGATGCCTCTCTCGGATTAGCTTCTGAATAATCCCGTCCAATACCTTGCACTCGTTAGTCTTATGTCCGTTGGTCATATGGAATTAGCAATACTTGCCGCCGGAATAAGGTTCAGGGCAATTTTGGCTTTGAACGAGACGGGGAAATTATTAACCCTTTCGCTTGCCACAGCATACAAAAACGAGATGGGCTTGTTAAGAGCAACTAAGTTGGTATTAGAATCTTCCCATCTTGATCTCCTTTGGTTTCCCTCCGGGGGCTTTCATCCAAAGTTCAACCTACCTCCTTCCCCTGAGGCCCAAACTTTCTCTTTGTAAAGTACAATTCGTCCATGCGAATAAACTTGTTAGCTTGGAAGTGAAAGTCTTGTAAGTCTTTACAGTCGTGAATGTGTAATTTTTTCAAAAATGGGGTGTTTTCGATTATCCCCGAATGTACAGCTATCAATTTTTCACGATCCTTCATATCCTTGGCCTTTAACACCTCGATATTGAACCTTTTCAAGTAATCTCCCAGAGACTCCCCTTGCCTCTATTTGATGTTGGCGATGACTGTGTAGTCCACTGTTGGATCTTTGCAGATGCAGAACTGTGCAGAAAATTTGTAGGAGAACTACTTCCATGAATAGACGGTGTTTTCCCTATACTGACGATACCACTTTGTTGCTGCCCCTTGAAAGCTCACTGGGAAAAGATGACATATAACGGCTCCGGAAGTATTGTAGAGATCCATCTGCCTGTCGAAAACCATTAGATGATCGTTAGGGTACGTTGTCCCAAGATACTTTATGGTTGGAACCTTCACTCTCGATGGTATTATGGTGTTCATAATTTCATCGATGAAAGTAGCTACCCTTTCGTTGTCGTTAACTATGTCATCTTGGGTCCTCTTCCTTTTCTTCCTAGCAAGTCTTTGACAGTCTTCTGAGCAATGTCTTTAAGATAAGCTTCCGTGTTGTCATAGTTTGCCCTCTTAGGATCATAACCTTTAGAATTGGAACTCCCAGACTATTCTTGCTCGCATTGATTTCCTTGATGGTCTACTCCTGTCAAATGGGATTTCTTCATTTTAGAGGAAGTTGCCATGATCTTCTCTTCTGCTTCGGAGTGCTAAATTGGAGCCTTCCTTTTTTTAGATTCATTCGTCTCTCTTTGACTAGATTTGGTCAGTCTTGAAGACTACTGCATTTGAGGAGCATCCATCTGAGCTTGCATTTCTTGGAGTTGCTTCTCCAATGCCATAATTCCTGCGACATTGTCTTCCATGGCGTTTGGATTTGGTGGTGTGTTGGACTGGATATGGCTCTTCTTTCATTATTGTTCAGATTAAGTGTTAGATCCATGTTTTCTTCAAGAGTCACATTAGGAGCCGGTTCCTTGTTTCGCTCTTCCAATCTATTTGATTTCATCTTTCCTACCATAGGGTGATAAATTTTACCAAATTAATTTTGATAAATTAACCATAAGGACGGAGGTTCAGGTCCTCCTTCTAGTGATAAAATGTTAACGTTATTTTTTGTCAACACCCGGAGTAAGTTATATAGGATATGTGTTCAAGAAATTTGATGCAGTCATGATCCAGGGGTTACTGAAGGATATTAGTATTACTTAGCTAAATCTACCTTTCCATAAGCATCGAAATACCGGTTCCGAAGATTAGTCATTCTTCCCTCAAGGGATGAATACCATGCTTACAGTACAGCGGTGTTCCGAAATGACCTGAAGAAGGTTTACTTAGTTTGACATAACTAAGGTCTTACGAAATCAGTTACTCCCTAGATCACGAATGTAACTATATGTATTGTGATAAGAAGAAAACAGGCTAATGCATCTCCATATTCAGGAGAAAAGGGCATCGCAACACGTATTAACTCAGATGATCCTTCCGCATCGAACAGAGCCGAAGGGCCTTGGTTGCGTCAGAGATCGAGTTATAAACCTGCAGACAACCTCCCTTACGAGGTTAGGAAGCATTAGGCTCATTATGGGAGCATTGATCAATGTTGCAAACCCTCAAGGTAGAAGGGGAAGGACTTCGAATTTCTATGATGCCCCTTCTCTTTCACGAAGTTGTTATGATCAACTTTCTCATGCGAAATGTTAGTGTTAACTAACTGTTTCATTATAATGGCACAACAAGATTATCAAATCGCAAGATGTTTAAGCCTCAGAATTCTTCATTCATAAATTGTAGATGTATTACAAGAGTTGAAGAAATCCCCAGTCCGAATTGGGAATTTAGGATTTTCTCCATAAAAGAGGAAAGAACAAGATTGAGAAAAATGATAAAAAATCCCCTCCCAAATGTGATCCGCGGGGTCTTATTTATAGAGAAATCGGGGACCATTCTGTTGTTGGGCCATTGGGCCCGCGGATGCCTTTATCGGTTGCTTTTCTCCTTGATTTCGGTTGTTTTAGTTCCCGACTGCTTTGTGGTGTGGATTACAGCAATCGGAAGGAAGGTCTTGGTCAGTTGGGGCTTTTGTGAGAGGGATATGGGCTCGTTGATATAGTAGCTTTTTCCAGAAGGTCTTTGAACTTCCTGTTACATGCTCTCAGTTATAAGCTTTTGGATGTAGGCTCCCGGTTTTCTCATAAATACATAGAGGAGCTTGTCCTCAAGATGTACGTAAATAGCTATCGGTTCGGAACCGATGTCGGTGTCTGTACTAAGCTGTTTAGTATAGATAGCCTGTATCCTCCCTAGGGTTCCGGTTTGCCTTACGGTGAGATCTCTGGGTATAACCTAGTCTTCCGGAAGGTAACTTCGAGTGAGCTTCTTGTTGCCTATCAGTGCGACCTTTCGGTGTTTATGTAGTAGATGTTTTGGAAGCTGCTTTCGGATAATCTTTATGCCCCTTTGGCATTATACTCTTGATTTCTTTATCACCTGGTGTATCGGTATTAAACAAGTTAATACCGATAGCCCTTCCGTCTTTCTGGATTTTAGTTGGCAGAGCTCTTGCCTCTTTCTTGGTTTCTGACTTAGGTGACCTTTCGCTACAGAACCTCCTGTCGAGTAGACCCTGTTAAATAGATCCTGCTGGATAAACTTCGCTGGCATTTTATAGACTTTGAACTCCTTTCTTTCCGGGAGGTGCCGGTTTATGCTGCTCTCAACTCATTCTTTCCTGCTTTCGGTTCTTTCTATTATTCGGCATTTTGCTTTCAGAAGATTCTTCTGTGCTTATGTTCTTCCGATACCCCTTCACTATCAGCCTATGTTAGGGGTTAATTTTGTTAGTAACAACGAGTAATCGATTTAATCCGAGAATTACTCCAAATCGCAATGTAAATAGATCGAATTACCTTTTCGAAACCAGATCTAAGTCGAATAGTCATTCCAAATTTAAGAGAATTGGTTGGAGGACGTAGGAATTCTGGATTTGAATGTTGCAATTAAAACGGTTTCTCCAAATCTCACTTGGTCCACTGATGTCTCGATTCTCAGTAAGGAGACTTTCAAAATCGAGTTCAAAAGGTAATCGTGATGTTCGATGTTGCGAAGATGGAGAGAAGATCCGAGATAGCTTTGAAATTTCGAAAGAAATCATAGACTGAGGAGCGGTTTTGGAAGAATATGATTGGCCCTCTATATATGTATATGAGGTGTAACGGAACGCTGCCCCATACATACATACATACGTACATATATGATCAATACCGTGTTCCCCCAACACACGCTAACTAGACCGTGCTACCTTAATAAACTAAAGACACAAAAATAATCGTGAATGTTTATGGTAATTTAAACTGCGAAAGAGCTGCATAATAAAACTTTTCAAGATTAAGCTTCAAGTCTTCTTTTTATTGGAGATGCTTTGGTGCCCATTTCGATGAAGCCAACTAATTCACATTCATTTTTCCCACGCTATGTGATATCTGGCACTTTAATTTTACAAGAATTATTTTCATATATAGGTCAATTTTTGAAAGTTATAGCATATTTTGACCAATTCTGAAGTATTTACAATTATAGGTCACTTTTGGCCACATCAGCATTGACTAGGAATAACGCAGCTGGCGATTTTTGAAAAATCGTCAACCTTGTTAAACACGGGATTCCCATGTGATTTTATCTTCCTCCCTTTAATTATCACCTTTCACTTCCCACTTTACCAAAAATAACCATTCCATTTTTGAACCCTAACATCCAATTTCTTATCGATCAACTTAAATTTTTAGGCAATTCCCTTAAGTTATATGCAAATTTGTGCCAAGCTTGAAACAAGTTCTTCGCTGCAAGGTAATGGAGTTATTAAAAAACCCCACTAAAATATGCATTACTTGTATTTTTGAAATTTGTTTATATGACTTGTTATGAACTTAATAATGGACGATTGAGAGATTGACGATGAAACCTTAATGAAACACTAGGATAAAGTTGAAGCACATATAGGCGTATGTAGTTAAAGTCTCGTTAATGCTCCACAAAATCCCCGCTATAGCTCGTTGCACTCTTCAACCGCTACACTATTTCAATTTAGTGCTAATGAACGATGGATGCGCTCTTAGCCCCGCTATTTTTCTTGATTTGACTGGTTCTCTTTATATAAAGATCAATACAGTTAGTGTAAAGAGCTAATTTTAATGCATAAGTGTCTAATGTATTATAAACATCTATTATGGTCATCAAATCTAGTGTGCCACCATGTGTTCTTTGATTTTGTTATATAAGATTAATTAATATTGGTTTCTTTACACAAACAAGGGAGTGGTAATCAATTAGTTTTAAATATTTGGTTTCAATGTCTAATGAATATTTTTGTGAATCCACTATATTCCCCATTTTTTACTCGCTTCTAGGGCTGCCAACGGATACTTTTGAATACGGATAATGCTATATCTGTATCTGTATCCGAAATCATTTTCGGATAACAAATATCTGTATCCGTGGATACGGACGGATATCGGATAATTATCTTATCCGTCAACGATCGAGAGATCAAAAATAAAAGATATTTTTTTAGTTTAACTTGAATGTTTTTCAATTCTCTTGATCACAAAAATGTTAAAAATAAACATATATGATGAAATTGAATAGATTTGAATAACTAATATGCGTTTATTGCATATAATATAAACCTTGGACTTAGTAAAGCAATAAATAAATCTCACGCATTGTACTAAAATACATATAATTTTAAGCATAGTGTTAAAAAAATCGGATCAACAATTTTTGGATGCGGATGTTTATATATCTGTATCAACATCCCCTTTTTCGGATATCGGATATTTGTTCGCTTTTCGGATACGAATACAGAAGGATTTCGGATTTTTCAGGTATCCGTTGACAACCCAACCCGTTTGATTCCGGCTACATTTATTTGCACCTTTACTGATATAAAACCGCTAAGCTTTTTAACTGCTGTACAATCTGAAAATTTTGTCGATTTTATATAACATGTTTAACTGTAATTTTACTTTGGAATTAATCTTTTTATTTATTTCGAATTTTTGGTAATGTATATATTTGATTTTTAAATATAAACATACGTCTAATTTGAATAACAAAATTAGATTGATCATTATTTTAGTACTTATTGTTTTGAAATTGAAGTGAAATCGACAAATAATGGAAAAATTGAAATATTGACAATATTTTTATATAAATTTGATCCTGTAAAATTTATAATGAAAACGTTAAAATTCACTCATTTCGTTTAAACGATTTATATGGTAGCAACAATCGATATAACGCAATTATCGTTAAAAACATAAGTTTGAATAAAATTCCAAAATTTTGTATTTGAGATACATTTAACTAGATATAATGTAGAAATAATTTTTGTAGTAAAATATAGAAGTTTGTTCAATAGTGTTATTCTGGCTAAGTCTGCCCAAATATTGAATGAACCAAAATTATTTCTGAAACATAAAAGTCCCAACATGAAAAAAAATTGCACGTTATGAAGTCAACAACACAATTCGTTTTGCAAAATTCGGACATTTCCATGTCCGTCGTGATTTTTCCATACGAATTAACAACACACCATCATTTAAAATTGGAGTTTTGATGGAAGAGTAACAACATTGATATATATGTACCATGACGCACGTCTCATTGCGCTAGTTGCCATAGTATATTCATTTGTACATTTTGATGTCCGACGAACAACATGTCGTATTGGTACCCAACATTGTGTCATTTTTTTAGTTCTGAATTTCTACGTGTGTCTAACTGGGATGGTGATGTGCCTACGCTATGACCCTACCCTTCTTTGAACCTACGTTTGATTACCATTTCCCAAAGTTGATTTTTTTTTTAAAAATTTAGATGCTACTTGAATATAAACATGTATATGTCTAGTTCTTATTCACATAATAGCTTTTGGAATATTAAAATTATATTGATTTTTGTGTGTTTGGATGGTTATTTCATCTAGCTCTTATGTAAGTGTGTATTATTTCAAATTTTAAAAACGAACTGCTTGAATCAATAAACATTAACACCTGGTCATTGCTGATATTTGAGCACGGGAAATATGTGAAACGCTTCAAATCAACACGCTCAACCATGCATTTCTACAGTACTTTATAAAAAGCCCATGTTTCATGGTATGGAACACGTAAATGGGAGGATCTCATATTTTGACAAACTAAGGTACTACATTATATACGCAATTACCATATTCATTTTCATATTTTTCCTTTTACCCTCTCCTGTTCATGTTTCAAAAACTTAGTTTGCATGTCTAATCACCTAAAGCTCACCTCTTCTTATTAGAAAAAAAAAGGAATCTTGTGCCAAAAAAACATGATTCATTGATGCGAGGTAGCCTGCAACAACCATTATGCGAAGGAAGCATCCATTTCTTTATTCCTCCTACACAAATGCATCCTCTACCACCCGAACACCTTCCCTCCGCTCAGTTCTTACGTAGGCACTGTGCAGGTGGAACTCATATATGTACGTATATTTTTAGGTCTCTGTATCTTGCGTTATATATATATGTGAAAGTTAAAAAAATGGATTCATTTTTTTGAAGTGTTGGCCTCACTCTTTTGTTTTCTATGGGATCTTTGGAAGTTGTTTTGATGTTTAGAGTTTTCTTCCTATTCCTTAAATACCTACAAGTTGTGTACCTCATTTGGTTGCCGAACATTGGTTAGTTAAATCTCTGCAGTGAATGTTTGGCTTGGTCAAGAGCTTCACTTTTGGCTTTTGCTGAGTATTATTGTTGTTGTTGTGCTATTTCACTTCTTATCCTCCTATAAAATAAAAATAAAAAAAACTGAGAGTTGAAGTTTGATGTAACCGTACATATATAAGTCGTGACTTGTTTATGTTTGTTGAGTGTTTGCTGAATTCATATTCCTGAATTTTGATGTGGCCGAGCTAAGTTGTGCTTGGCTATTATGTTTGAAAAACAAAAAGAGTTTGATTCTGCTATTTAGTCTGGTTGTCGCCGATTTAATTCGATCTTGAGTGTGCTCGGGTTTCGTCATCTATCTAGTGTACATCCGTATCATCGTCTCTTCTCATGCCACGAAAGATGAGTTTATCTTACACTTGACTGACATTTTTATGAAATATATTTCGATACATTTGAATTGATTAATTGAAATGCTAGGATTTCTTGTAGAAAACCATATTATATGACATGTATATTGTGCACATATTACACACTTTATAAACACACGATATATGACACGAATTTGCACAAATAACATACTTTGTTATATATATGTTCTGACATGTTTATGTATATTACTCTTACACTGCAAGTTCCCGTAGATTTAGAAAAATCGATATGGGTTAAAATGATAAATACCCTAATCACTATGTCATTTTGACATTGAATTGGGATGAGGGTCGAAATGATTTATACCCGGAAATTTAATTAAATGGGTTGAAATGATACATACTGATTCACTTGGTTATAGGTTAGAAAATTATATACATACACTGTTGGTCAATAAAAAGGATTTTTCTGAATTTATGAATTCAAATTGAATTTACGATTATAAAGTAAATTTGATTTGAATGGAATTTGAAATCTAATTTAAATAATAAATCGACTTTTTGAAATTTGGAAATTTTGTTCGGATGGGATTATTAAATTTAAAAAAATTGGCAAAGCCTCTCAGTTTTTTGTATGACCACAAATACTTATTATTATAACAAATAATAATTATAATAATATAGGAGATTGGAAGATTACCAAACTACTAGTTCAGTTTTTAAGGTAGACCGACCACTGTTCGGTTTTAAGGTGGACCTCCACCACTATTCTATCTAGGTTACAGTATTGGAGCTAGACACTATTTCTAAACCACAAAAAATCACAATCTCTACACAGGGAGCAAATTACATAGTCCTTGACATACTTCATAGGAAGTGAAATTACATTAAAGTAACATAAAACATCAAACATAATACAGGCCATACAACAGATAAACACAATACAGACCATAAATTAAATTATTATATTTAATTATTTTTTTGGATTATAATTTATACTTTACTTAAACTAAAATTGTCTTACTAATCATTTTCATAACTATTATTTTGATAACTATTTAATTTCAACTATTATATAAGTATTTTTAATAATTTTTTTAACTATTATGTAATTATAATTATTTTAATAAAACTCCTTTTATAAAACTATTTATTATTAAATTTAAATTTTATAAACATCTTTTAACTAGTTTGAAATATATCTTACTAAATGTAGTCTATTCCCAATCCGTGCTATTAAGTCCGAATTGGTTTACGATAATGATATCAATTAATAATGATAATTATGAAGTAGAAATCTAAAAATCATAATCTTCTTTGGTAATGAATCTTTTGATGATCTGTGATTTGAAATTTTGGACTGAATCCAATACATGATTGTTTAACTAAATTAAAAAAATCAAAGTTCTAAGTTAATTTGATTTATGAGACGTGGATATGATTTTAAGTTTGAATGGCCACGCATGAGATAAGCGTTTGGTTGTTAAAAAGACCGGGATCATATATTGTCATACTCTTTACCAACACCGGGAACCACTTTACAACTCTGTACATGATGGAGAATCTTGAACGAAGTAGGATGGATCTGGCCAGCGCTACTGGAATTAAGTAAGAGAACAATGATGCATAGCTTTGATTTTTGGGTCATAATTAAGATGACTAAAATAGTGGCTATACCGTGAATAAGTGGGGTCATTCCCCTTAACGGACAAATTTCTTCGAACCATATCTATTATTTTGTGATTTGATTATTGGTCACCCTTGATTTTGGGAGTGTTATTCGAGGTGGGCGATACTAGTTGTTATGCGTTACCACCAATACGAGAGTGCAATTGGTAGAATCCTAACTTGGGTATTTCCTCTAGTGCCTTGTCATATTATCCTGATCGCGCCCATTAAGATTTTGATTTGCGTTGTACCTATGGAGTGCTCCCTGATAGCCCACTGATTTGGTGGAGTTTGCAGTAGTATATAGACTACAATGTTTATAAACGGTGTAAGGGTAAGTTGTGATCCCGCTTATGCTATTTTCAATACTATATTACCGTAGACACTATTATAATAGCGTATTGTATTATATGTATCTAGTTTAACGGATCCTTAAAGAGTGGGAATCCCAAACATTCTTTAACTTACAAATGCATTTCATTTGAATAGTTCAGTTGAGTCGATTTATTTTCATGAGAATGTTAGTCCTGATCTGAGTGTTTAGTTTTTGCATTTTCTTAGGTCAGATTGAGTATTACAGTTAGAGATTTTACTTTTTGAAGATAGAGATTTGCTGAAGATCGTATCTCTATCTATTTAACCATTTTCAGTTATTTCTTTTATCTGTTATTGTTTTAGTTCAGTCAGTTGCTTATGCATTAGTGAAATCTTTTGTATTAGACTTCCACTATATCTGATTCTATAACTTTAATATTATGTACTATTTTTAGGTTTTGCATATAATAGTTTCATGAACTACTATTGTATTTTATTCCGCTGCGAGATATTCTGCTTTTTGTGTCTATGATTCTGTGATGATTTTTATATTTAACCCTATATCAATAATGATCTACTGTTTCGAACTATTTGAGTTGGTTTTACTATCGACTTGAAACGCTCGAAAAGACAGGCCATTACAGTTGATATTGGAGCTTTGGTTTTATATAAACCTTAGCTTATGGTGTTAAAACTCATTAGAATAAGGTCGCAATGCCCTAAAATGAGTATAATCAGTCACAAAATCATTCTTAAGGAGCGTATTTTCATAAGTATAAATGGTTTTAAATGATTTTAAAAGGATTATATATGTAGAAACTTGTTTTAAAGTTTTGCTTTGTCCTAAAATTTTCCTTTCTTTCAATCCATCTCTTCAGTTATGTTTTTCTTCGATTAGAATTTCCTTAGTTAGATCCCTATTCTTGTTCTAAATTCATCTTAGGAAATTTTGAATTGACAGCTTTTCGGGATCCTAAATATTATCTAACTTATTATGATATCAATACTTTATAGATTCCTGTCGAGTAGGTTCTTTAGGTAGTTCAGCTTCTAGCTCGGGTTCTAGACTTATCTTTAAACTAATTAAGTTAATAATGGAAAATTCTAATATGGAATATAAAAGTGTTAGTTACTAAGGTAAAAATCAAGTAATTCTTTTATTTGGTGAAATAAGTACTTTGAAATGTTATATATGAACTTAAAGAATGATATATTTAGAAATCTGTACAAACAGGGTCTACGAGATGATTAATTATAAATGAACAAAGTCGTTGAATTTATAAATTTTACATGAAATTGATTTCAAACAATAATAATGATTTCCTAATAAATATAATATTAATTATATTTTATAAACATGATATTTTGGAATTCTAACTTGACTCTAAGTCAAATATTTATAAAGTATAAACTTGAGTCAAATAAATGAAATTGAAATATTAATCTAAATTAGGAAGAGGTTTATGAAATTATAACCTCCGCTTTATGTGGATATAAAAATCAGGAAAAGAACAATGATTGTGAAATATAGTAAAAATTAAACCTATAATGTTAAATAGATTTTTGTAAATATAATTTAGGCAAACCCTAATTTTATGGTGTGTTGCAAAGTTAGTAACATTAAATACTGTTCTTTTAAAACCTGAGTTCAGGCATTTAAAAATAAATGTTGAACTTAGGAAAGGACAAAATAAATGTTAATGTAATTTAAACATTGGTAATATTAAATGATAGAATAATAAGTAAAAAAGTTGAATTAAGAAACTATCATATGAGTGAATGTCTAATACACACACACACACATACCACACACACACACACACACACACATATATATATATATAATAACAAAAAGGAATATATAAAAAAAGGAGATCATAGCTAATCTCCTGTGGCATACAAAAATAGTTTAGTCGTTCAAATATAACCACTAAAATTGTGTAAAAGACAGCAAATGCAAACAACAAACCCAAAAGGACGGACAAAAATAACACACACCAACAGGCCAATCCAAGCTGGTGGCAACCAGAGCCAATGAAAGACGCAAAAGAGAAGGTGGAGAAGCAAGCAACATCTAAGGCCAAAGACTTCCAGAATCCAACAAGAGTCGGCTCCACTCCACAGCTCTGACAAACACCAATTCCAAGCCAAACCCAAATCCATGCGAAGAAGCGATTCGAAAGAAACCTCCATTATGCAATTAAGAAATAGCCACACCAAAAAAAGCTACTGAATCTCAAACCAACAACCAACCTTAAAAAACTTCATGACACCAACATTCGTAAGAGGACCTGTCATTATATCGAAAAAACGAGCCAACAATAGAGATCTAAGGCATAAATTTCCCAAGAATGGCCGACCTGGAAAATGCAAAAAAGACATTATTCTTTGCCTTGTGAATGAAGGATGAAGAAGCCATAGGAACCTCATTGAAAATGGCCATGTTACGGATGCACAAAAGATGCCAACAAATAAGACAAGGAAGAAGACGGAAAAGGATAAACCGAAGGATTTTTCCGGTCCTTCCTTCCCATCAAATCTCAAGCAAACGAAGAACAGGAAAAGTGTTTCTCTCAAGACCGACCACGTCCCCTCGAAGTAACACATGACAGAGTGAGAACAAACCCCTTCGAAGAATGAATGAGCAGCTGATTCCAAGTCACCTAAAGGACAACACCTGCAATGCGGTACGAGAGGAATCCCAATCAACATAAGTTTTTGATCAAGACCTAAACCTTCGTGAAGAATTTTCCACATAACGAAAACCTTGAGCGAAATGTAGGCGTCCCAGATAAATGAGAAACTCGGAATTCTTAGAGTTAGAACTATAGCCGAGTTCCAAGCTTCCCTCAGGGAGAAGGGACCACCACTCCAATCGTCACTCCCGTGAGAATCGGAAAAAGATTAACGTATTCATCCACTTCTAGAGAAATCCGAAGATAAAAGACAATGATACTTAGTATGAAGAAACCACACCCAAAGAGAATCGTTCAATCGAAACCGAACCCAAAACTTACAATCGTAAGCCCTACAGACATCTCTTGGATTTCAAAGCCCCAAACCACCGTCGCGTCTAGGGTGGAAAATGATATCCTAATAGACCTAATGATGTCTCTTAGCATCATCCTTTCCCCCAAAGAAAAAAGATGTTGTCATAGAGCGGTAAGCACGGAAAAAGGAAAAGGTAGGTCTCATGGCTATGAAAACATGAGACCCAATAGAATCAAGGGTCGACTTAATGAGAACAAGTCTACCAGTTTGAGAGATACGAGTAGAGTTCCATCTAAGAATCTCCCCCTTGCTTCATCGGTTAGAGGATTGAAAATCGCATTAAGTTCGCGACCTGTATACAAAACTATACCAAGGTAAGGCAAAGGCAGATAAGCAACCGGGAAACCGATGAAGGCCTCTACCCATGAGATCCGCACCGATGACAAAGACTTGATGGGAACAAAGCAACTCTTCGAAAAGTTGACGAGTTCCCCCGAACAACTTTCGTAGAGATGGACAAGAGACACGAGCCGAAGAATGGATTGTCGGTTTCCATTAGAAAATATAATAATGTCATCTACAAAAGATAATGACGGAATAATCGGGCAACCACTTGGTATCCCGAATCGATGGATCTGACCTGCAATAGTAAGTGAATGCACACCACATTGGAGCACCTAACCTTGCGATCAATTTGGGAAATAAGTTCTTGAGAAAGAAGGATATTATCTATGATGATACGACCTTTAACAAACCTGGTATGGGATGATGAGATCACACAGTCAAGGATAGGCGCAAGCCGAGAAGACAACACCTTGGAGATAACCTTGTTCGAAAAGTTACACAAACTAATTGGTCTAAAATTGGAGCATGACTTAGGTTGCTCACATTTAGGGATGATAACAAGATTGGTGTAAGTCCATCCCTTTGGAAGACCACCACCAGAAAAGAAAGACTGAATGGCCAAGCAGAAGTCCTACTAAATGACCGGCCAGACACTGCGATAATGTTGAAACCGTCTGGAACATTTGAACTTTCCATACTCAGGGAAAACACAAAAGATCAAGTTTACTCAACCAAATGAGTAGATAAAAGATCATCAAACTCATAAGGGATCACCAAACGAGGAATAAAATGTAATAGGGACGGATCCGAAAAGGAGACATACGAACATTGAAGAAAAGACTGAAAATGTGAAAGGATGGTCTCTTTGAATTCCTTAGGAGAGGTTGCCAACGAAAGGCCAGGACGAAGAATCTGGTGAATCGATATAATAATTTTTTTCTTTTTGATTGAGGAATGAAAGAATTTTGAATGGGAATCGCCGTCGACAATTTATTTGATACGAGTCTTTAAGCAAAGGAATTCATTCTCGATGCACAATTCGAAAGAGAAGATGGACCTAAACCCATTTCGCCTTATTGGAAGCTGAATGGTTAACGTCGAAAGCAGATTCCACCAAGAAAAGATACTCTTCCACCGATCAAACCCTATTTATATTCTTCAAAACCAACGAATTCCATTCCTTAAGACAAGTTTGAGGCATTTGAGCTAAAGAGAGAAAATTCTAGTGGGGCTACCGATTGCCGGAGCTGACCATGAGTACTCCACCACTTGAAAGAAAGTGTGATGAGATCGTCACATGTTTTGAAAACGGAACGAAGAAGTTTGTAATACACCAGCTCCGTTAAGGTCACTCACAAAGGGAATGCCTTAACTTTGATGGAGCGAGTAGACAGAACAGAATATTACAAGACAGATAAGTAGTACTTGAAAAATTATAAATTTATTACAGCAGAAGCAGAAATAAGTTTGGTTACATCTTTCTAAATCACAACACCAAAACTCAAGTACACAATTATCATCTTATACAAAATCCTTCAGAATGTAAAATTTCAAAGCCATAATCCCCAACATAAACTGCCATGAAAAGATAGAGTCAAAGCCAAGCAATACTCTAAGCACTTCAAGCAGAGAGAATCAGAATCAAGCTCCTATGTTTCCACCCTGAGCACCTAGGGGGGAACGGAAAGAAAAGGGGCGAAAACAAACGAGGTCAGACATAAAGTCCGGCGAGTCCAGTGACTTCCAGCATATAAACAGATAATATTATCATGACATGTAAATAAAACTGGATGAGAGATTACATCAACATGAATAGCAGATATTCTTTAAGTTAATAGAAGAAACAGAATGATGTAAACCAAGTTATGTTCCTTACTTACATCTTACTTCTCTGCACTAGTACTAGTATAACAGGGTTAGGTGTTACCCTAATGTCTAAACTGAAATAGAATCGAAACAGAATAATCTATACAGAAACAGAATGCTAGTAATGGGCCTTCACCACCCCAACAGACAGAAGGTACAGAAGCAGAATACTAATAATAGGCCTTTACCACCCCAACAGACAGAAGGTATGGAAACAGAATACTAATAATGGGCCTTTACCACCCAATAAACAGAAGGTACAGAAACAGAATCGGAAACGCACTACACCAAAATCATCAATTAGCAACGGTTTTTGGTTGTTGCAAACGACTTTAGCAACGGCTTTTAGCCGTTGCTACGACCCGGGTTGCAACCATTTAGCAACGGCCTATAGCTATTGCTAAATTTGATTTCTGCAACGGCTTTCAGTCGTTGCTAAATATTCTTTTGCAACGGTTTTAATCCGTTGCGATACTTATTTTGCAACGGCTCTTATCCGTTGCTGTGTGTGTTTTCTATTTTTGACTTATTTTTTAGCCACGAGTATGAGCCGTTGCGCTTTTGTTTTTGTAACGGTTTTTAGCCGTTGCTAAATTTATAATTTTCGAAAAAAAAATTCATTTTTCTGCACCCTACACCGCATATAAAGCAAATATCTATGCAGATTTGATGTAAATACCACAACAGATCATAATATTCTTATATTTTGAATACATTCAATATAAACAAAGTACAAAGTGCAAACTACATACTACAAACAACATATATATCCCTTAACCACATAACCACTTCATACTGCAAACAACATATATATCCCTTAACCACATAACTTCATACTACAAACAACATATATATCCCTTAACCACATAACTTCATAAAGTACAAACCGCCTACCATCATAAAGTACAAAATAATTCTACATACTACAAACACTACATAATTTAATTGTTCCTGCACCGTACGTAGTTAAATAAACAAACAAAACATAGTAAAACATGAAGTCTGGAAAAAGCATCCTGCACCATAGTTTAACAGTTCCTGAAAAGAAAAGCATATCATAATATGTTAAATATGTCATTCATAAATGGAGAAAACAAAAAATACTTGGATTCAAATGTTCAAGCATATCGTACTTTCAAATGAAGTAGACATTATGGTTAATCGAAAAAACTTGATCACAATTCATATAGTTATTTTAGATTTTATAATTATCCATTAAATGAAGAAACTGGATATAGGACAAGTAAAACTCTATTAATCAACCCTTTACTCGTAGAAGACTGTTACATTTTTTAGGTTTGTTGTCACATGTATATTGAATTTTCAACCATGCATACATTTTTTTCGTTGTTACCAGAATTTGATTATCAGATGTGCAGATCTTCACCAACCAAACATAATTACAAATTCAAAATCAAGGCAATCAGTTGGGACAATTGCATGGATCAATACACAGCTAAAGATTCACCATGTATTTTGTCTTTGTGAAGCAATTTTTAAGTAGCAAAACCAAACGAAATGGTTAAATTGCTATCTGCTTCCAATCCCGTCGCCAAACCGATGTTGGTTCCTGTGAATAAGTATCAGCCGAAGAACGATAGCTCAAACTATAGAGGATCGCAGTTTCTCATAATATGATTGTAAAAGCAATTGGATTTTGGTATTGAACTACCAGCCTATTTTTAAATATATGCACTCTCGTAAGTGTTTAAACTTGGCATCCAAACAGCCTACTTCTTACCCTTCTTTGACTGTATAAACCTTTAACTATCAACTTCTTTAATATATGAACTATAACAATAATATTTGATCTTAGTTTATTGGCAACCTGCTTCTTATTGGAAACTTAATATTGCTTTTGACTATAAGGTAACTTAAGTGAACCCATATTTTTCTTAGTCATCGAAGTGTGTTTCTGTTGTTGGCAGAATGAGTGCATTAAAAGTTTGAAAAATTATGCAAACTGACCTCCTAAGTGAACAGGTTCTCATATATCTATTGGCATCTAAGTGTGTTAAGTGAGATCTATATATTAGCATGAAAGATATACATGTTTATCTTTGCTTCTTTGTGATTCTATTCCTTATATGGATACGCATGTGGATGTGCCAGTTAGACAATACTCACAGCAACGTATATGTTTAGGAAGTACGCTCTTAATGAAAGATGGAAATGCTTGAAAATAAAATAAAACAATTATCATATGCTTAGTAAAACATTTGCAAAACTGACTGGTTTTCTTTAATTATTATTAATGTTTTTTGTTTTTGGTCATGTCAGGATAATACCACCTGCAGCAGCCAGAAAGTAAAGTCAATTGTGTCTGTTTAGTTAGTTTTCTAAAAAAATAATATGTCAGCTAATTGTGGGCCGTTTGAGCCACTGGAAACCATTATGTGCTATCATACTTTGTTCTGTATTTATACTTTGTTATGGTTTTATCCTGCAGCTTCATTGTCGATATATAAAATGTTCATTTGAGGCAATATATATATATATGTGTGTGTGAGGAGGGTTCCGCTACACCTCTTATATATATATAATGAAAGCTCTGGCTGTATTTATGTTTTCAAGATGATAAGACTTTCTTATGTCACAATGATACCTAAAGTTTTTTGATATTAACTTTTGTTCAAACCAGTGCATTTTATGTTAATACAATGTGCCTTTTACAGTTTTTCTCATATTACTTTTGTTAAATGCGCCTAGTAATTTTTATGATACTTCATGCAATAGTCTGCCCACTCAAAAAACACTTATGTGCACTCCACGTCTCTCTATTCTTTATCTTTTAATGTAGCACCTTTGGTAATTTTAAGGGAACCTAGGGTATCACTGTATCAAGCAAGAATCAACTCATAAGAAGGATTCAACTTGGCCATGAAGCCCAAAGTATTCGCTTAAGATTCGACATTCAAGGTAACAAAAGGAATTATTTCATAAGACAAAATAATCTCTCAGCCCTTTTGAAAGGTAGCAAATGGAGCAATATGCTTAAAATCTACTCAAAGGATTGAAGTACCAACGCTGAAGGTTTTCCCTATATATCCAAAACCCCATAGCTTATAACCCATCGATGGTTTCCTAAGACGATCACAATCATACAAATTTCCAAAATCCTCTTGAAAAAATTGATAAGTTATTCATTAAGTGATTTACTTGGTAATTCACCATAATAAATTTAAAAGTTCAAACCACTACGAAAAGGGCCTAGCAGCCTAACCAAAGGGTCCATTACAAAACCTGTATGGAGTTATCAACATAAATTATATGCAAGAGGATAAAGTTTCTTCCGAATGATCTTCCCAAATTTAGTTCACCGACATCTAAATTATTTTCACTCGTTTTTTACATGGGCATGATTTCAGAGATTATTGGGAGCACTATATAGGGATTTATCAGTAACGGTAATGTAACCCATGCTAAATCTTTCGTAAATAAACGATTCTATGGGAACTACACCATAAAGAGGTGTTAAATCTACTTTTGGTTGTATAAACCTATATTCAATGGTGCGCGCAAGGAACATAATGGTAAACCCGCAAGGCACAGAATGGTAAGCCCGCAAGGCACATAATGGTAAGCCTATAATTCTACTTTTGGTTGTATAAACCTATAATTCTACTTTTGGCTGTATAAACCTATAAACCATAAAGAAATTAATTAGGTTCCTATATCCACTTTTTTCATTTTGTTTCAGTCACATTGCAAAGTACTCTTTAAAAAAATTAGAAAATAAAATAAAATATTATTTTATGTTTAGAGAACAGAAAATAAAAGAGCATGCAAAATTTTGTATTTTCAAAAGGCAGATATCAAATGTTATCAATTTTCTTGATGAGATAAATATTTAATCTAAGGATTATAATCTAAAATACCCGCAATAAGCATATAGAGGTTGACTTGCATCCTATATGTAAGTCTCGTATGATTTCTAATTTAATGTTTATTGATGATCTTATCCTCTTCGCTAAATCCAACACTGTTACGTAGATTAAATTGAATTGAAAAACTTCAGGTAGATTTTGTGAATTGAAAAACTTTAGTCTTTTATTTATCAGCCGGTTGAACTTGTAAATTGAAATTTGTAACGACCCAACTTTCGAACACATCGGAAGTCGTGCCATTAATAAGAAAAAGAATAGATAGAAGATATAATCACAGAAACATCAGAATGTCACAGCGGAATTTTCACAAAAGATAATACTTCATAATATTACACAGCGGTACATATTACATCAGAGCATCCTAGATATCGTGATACAAGCCCTTCATAGTACAACAGTAATTATACATGTCATTAATATCCAAATTGCAGACTTATAGTAGATAGGGATCAGCACACAGAAAGATCTTCATCCAGCTTCACAGGTTTAATCCAGTCCTGATTCACTTGTCTATTCATAACAAGCATTATGAATACCCAAGAGTTTAAGGGAAAACACAGAAAAATAAACTCCGAGTCACTCAGGGAACTAGTATGAGTAAACGACTTAAAACAAAGTAAAGAAATAAAAATATCTCATAAGACCACGCCATGAATACGGAACGGGTTTTTACCTTATGAGATCAAAACACTTTGTATACTTGACATCAGATATTATCATATAAGCCTTTCACAAATAATTTAGAATCTAGAAGAATGCTTGCATCTCACATTCTCCTATATAGTATACAAATACAAATCCTTGGCGCTTATGGAAATTGGATTTCCGACTATGACAAGGTATGGAACCACCTTCCGATCGTGTATCTCTAGAGACGAATACACTGGGTTCAACAAGAACGTCTTGCAACCCGGCCTACACATGACCGACCACTCATTTCTCTTGAGTGTATCGAATATATTGTCACCTTACGGCTTTTTGTCGCGACCACCGTAGTTTCCGGGAGATACAGAAATGAAAGAAGTAACAAATATGAACATTCTCTAGATGGTGACAATACACCCAAATGGGAGCGACCCACTTAGCCATGCTACCTGCCCGATTTTTGTCATTTCCTGGTTGTAAGGCTTGAGGCTAGACTTACGCTTGATCGTCATCCCTTTATTTTCTTTGAATGCCACATCGTCAAAACTTTCCGATCACTAATTGACTTTCCCAAAAATAAATTATAGGTATAAAGCATAAAGAAACGAATTTCTCTGCCACCATATAAATACGTTTGGAGAGATCAACGTACGTGACCAGTTAGAATTACTTTGTCAGACATTCGTCCATACAAGTTGTCCTGGGATTGGACAAACCGAAGGCACTATTTAAAAAATAGTCCTTGCACAACTCCGTCTTCTATTATCTTCGATAATCTCTGACGTGCAACGTATAATCAATTCAAAGTGGAATGTCACTCCGGTCTCCTTGAAATGATTAACGAATATTTTCTTTTTAAATTATAATCTATCATGACTATAATCTAATTTACATATACAGTTAAAGTCAAACCAAACAGTAAATGATCATCTCTTCAATATCTGGTATTTTGATCATCTTTTCAAAACGGCCAATTTTACTGTGTGCGTCGCACACGGTCTTTCTCTCCGTTTTGTTCGTCATCTTTAAATAAAATGAATGCTTATTCTATTTTTCTTTAGAAAATATTTCTCATCATTATACATAAATCTGATCACTCAAAAATGACTTAAATTATAATTTAATCATTTATTTTACACTCTTTGTACTTGGTAATTTCTCGTCAATTTTCCTTTTTATCCTTTTACTCGATTTCCTTCTTCTGCTTATATATCAATAAAGTCTCTCTTTTTATTCATCTAAACATAATTTACAGCTCTTATTTTATAAATTGCAGAGCTATACAAGAGCAATTACTCGTATCGGAAAAATTTAAATTTACCGTTTAAGATTTGACAAACTCATCGTATGTATCACATACGACTTCTTTTCTTTGTCTAAAATTTAATCAACTTAGAAGAAATTAAATTCCATTTTAAATTATAAAATAAATTTATAATTTAATAATTTTACAGTTTCTGCACTGACGTCTCAACTTTGGGTCAAAACAATATCTGATTTTTCATCGTTGATCGATCTTCTTTTTGTTGGCGTCCAGTTGAATATTCATTTTAGAAAATCATTTCTAATTTTCCTTTAAATTAAATTAACTTAAATTTAATTTAAAATTTCAGTTCCAGTACTTAAGTTTCAGTTTTGTCAAAACTGTATTTCAATCCTGATCCACTTCTTTCTCGTGCTATTTTTAAATAAAAAATTTATTTTTATTTAAATATCTATTTTTATTTACACTTCAAATATTTTAATTAGAAGTGAATTCAAATTTTAATCATAAACTAAATCTCACTTCTGTATTTCACGACAAAACTCCATCGGATCCTGAATTACTTTTCCCTTTTCTGCTTAACAGCTTTAAATAAAAATGTTATTTTCATTCTTCTTTCATTTATTCATTTATTTCTATTATATTTTAAAATAAAATCTATTTATTTAAAACTAGGATTTTTAATTAAACTAAAGTTTAAAAACCTTATTAAAACTAAAGTTTAAAAACCTTATTAAAACTAAAGTACCAAGTTGGAAAATACCACTTTGATTTCACCATGGTTTACAATGTGATCATCCCCTTTTTCATGCGAACCAACCGAAGTACCACTACCAAAGTGCCATCCCCACTGATGTCGTGATTTTCCACTGATCCTGCTCCAAAACCCCGAGCGCACCACGTTGACAACCACCCTGGTACTTTACTGAAGTACAAGATCACCTGTACATCACCCCTGTGCACCTGTACACCACCGCCGTCCGACGATGAGCCACCGCACAACCTCAGACCTATCACGCCCCCCTTCCAGTTCGCCAATCACTCACCGGAGCCAACCACCAAGTCCCCTCCTCGATTTCACCACTTCATCTATTTAGAACCGAAGCTCCACTTAACCAGTCCATCCAAAAACCCATCTCAACCCCTCACCTCCGACCACCGGAGATGCGTGCGCCACTTCCAACCTCTTCTCCGATCACCTACGCACCTTCCCCCTCGTCCTTGGCCCACTTGATCACGTGGGAGCAACGTACGATGTCACCAAATCCCGTGAACCCAATAACAGCCCAAAATCCAAAATCAAGTCAAATCCTTAGATTTAAGCTATGGAAAAATTCAATCGTATTTTTCCTACAATCTATACCTCGCCAAGCTCTTTCATACCAATTTATATCACCTCCGACCAAAGGGATCAACGGGATTTTGATTTTGTCCCTTTTCTGATCATCTAGCGTTTTCTCTTGATCCATAAATTAAAAAAAAATCACCTTTAAAAATATTTATTTTGATCTATAATGTCGATTATCTACCTGAATCAAGTTTTTACGCAATTTGATTTTTTTATGAAACAGAGAGGTATCAAGAACAGTCTGTGTTCTTCCCTGTCTCATACACAATGTATTTCTAAATGTTGGCTTCACTTTAAAACCATCTGGGACTATGTAAAAGTTTTAAAACTGATATGGTGCTCATTTCCTTTCGCTAACTTAGGTTTACCCATCAGTCTTGGTTATGTAGTGTTTGAAACCAAAATAACAGGAACTAACAACATACAGTAAAATATATTTTCCTAAAAACATTTTATACTTAAGAGTTCAAGTATCAACCAATAAATTCTTGATCAGACAAACATGTTATTCTAGCAAGACATACCACTTGAACCCAAACATCACAAACAAGATTCCACTTCCAGTTCAAAGTAGAAGAGAATAGTAAAAGGATTTTGTTAAAAAGTTTACCCACCTGCTTTAAGAAGCTCACTTGATTTTCCTCTATACTGATTTACTTTGAATGCTTGTTGTTATGAAGGGGATGTGTACATGTTCATGTCCATTTATAGGTGTAGAAAATACTAAAATATGAATGCATTTATTTACTAGATTTTGAAAGAGAAAAATCTGTTTCAGTTTTTGATTTGACAAATGCAAGCCAATTTTAAAAACTCATTTCTCTCTCTCAATATCAAAACACCAAATCTACAGTCACATGGCTTTACATCAGCCAAGACTCACCTGAAATCCCTTGCACATGTATCCTCTTCCCCCCCCCCATTGGCCTACCATCAAACCTTTCCTTAAATGCAACATGACACTACCATGTTCTCCCAATCTTTTCTTTGTTCAAACAAAATGTTGAGATCAATTTTGCACCAAAAATGTTCAGTTTTTATTGAGTTTTCAAATCATACCTTTCACATTTAAATTCTTGATTTTACAAAAATATATTTTAACACAACCTTGACTTCCAAGAATGGTAAAAATCTGAAAGTTTTGTACATAGAAATCTATGGCATGTGATGGGAATACATAAGAAAATACTTAGAAAAATCTATGATTAGAAATCAACTAGGGTAGATGAGATGATAGTGCATAGATCTGATTTTGTAAATCCTTTGATGTATATCTTCATTTGACAAATTTGCCAATGTTTTGAAAAATGCAAATGAATGGTATTTTCAGAAATTATCTTGAAAGGAAAGAAAAGAATTATAGAAAACTGAAAATACTCTTATTCTAAAACGATCATGCCATGTGCCAAATCTTTGGCTTGACAATCCTAGTTTATAGCATGATCTAAAGTGTAGTTACTTCATGAGTGAGACCATGAGTGCATGATTTCTTTCAATGTATATGCAAATTCCACAAATTCCTATGAGATCTTATCACCTCTATGAAAACATGATTTGAAAAGGAGATTCTAACAATACAAGTTATTGTTTCCATGAATATAAATGCAAGTGATTTTCATGAGATTTTATATGCAATCCCATTTAGGAGATCTTGAACTTGAAAGAGATGAGACTATACATGTTTTCAAATTTAAATGCATACAAAAATTTACATATTTCTTTTCATTTGATTTGAGAGCAAAGAGGTGTTTAAATCATGGTTTAGGCAAAGTGTTTAACCATGTCTTAAAAGCAAGGTGTTTGCCAATTTAAGGATTTTAAAGCTTTTGAAAACAAAAAAAATATAAAAAAGTGTTACTTATCATACATTAAAAATAAATTTTAAATAAGTGTTATCACATACATGCTATCACATACACCTGTGTAAAATAAAATTAAACAAATGCTACCAATTCATGCTATTATACCTGAATGTATCAAAAATAGGTTCTGATAAATGCTGCACATATAAATGCTATTATATATATGTTTTCAAGTTCTGGAAAAAAAATCGTATTTGAAAATACGTACTTATTATCAATCAAGTCTGTGCCAGTGATCCGTGTAAATACCGGGTCATTACATTCTACCTCCTTATAAAAATTTCGTCCCCGAAATTTGTAAGTAGTAGATTTGAATTATCGACTTATATAAATGATTAACACTCATCAGAAATATCCTACTCAAACTCAAAAATATCTGTCAAAATCCCCTTTCTCAACTCATCGGTCCATTTACTTAACTCTGTTAAGTACTTCCCAAAATATCCATTCACTCAGTTAATCATCTCCAGTTCGGGATTCACAAATATGATTTGTTTTCACGAATCGACCAATTCACTTTTCCTGAGTCCATATCCAATAAACCCTCCAGTCCAGCCCTCATTTTAGGAAATCCAAATTTTACTTCAAGTTAGAATTCTATCTCGATTTTCCGGTATCAGTATGATTGAATATTATTCTAATTTAATCCAATCGTATTTAATTTATCTCGAGGCTGACCCTAGATAATTAACTCGTTTTATCTAAAAAGAGTAAATTATCTTTTGGCACTTCTTCCATTTAACATGCTTAAGTAAAAATTTATTTCCAGAATTCAAATTCCTGGGTTTTTATTTCAAATTCTTTAGAAATCGCACAAATATATATTTATAACTATCTCAAATTCAAAACATTAGAATTTCAAACCACTTATTTTCTTTCAAACAACTTTTCATCAGAAATTTTTCTAAGGTAGCAATTTGTCACTTAGAAACTGAAAAATGAACACTGATGATGTTGCAGTCATCATCAGTATTATTTTTCAGTGGCTGAAGTGAGTTCAGTGCTTTATCACTTTAAAATCCATACAAAAATTGTTTTTGTCCAAACTTTCCAAAGTAATACTATATTACTGTTGGATCTAGATTAACCCTAGAGGGGGGTGAATAGGGTTTATCACAATTTTTAACTAAGTATACAATATTCAAAATATCACAGCACAAATAATGATCAGAGTAAATAAATGTTGTAAATAAATAACACACAGATATAACCAGCTTCGACAACCCTGCCTACTGCTGTATTCCCCAAGGTTTTTATTATAGAATTATACGGACTCCCGCATACACAAACTTACAGACTCGCGACCCTCGCTAACCGCCTATACAGTTTTGTACACTCGCAATACCTGCTACTGTACTAACCCTATACTAAAAACCCTGACTGATCTTTGTCCCCAAGATCAGAATTCCCCTGGCTACAAACCCGTAGTCAGTAACCTCTAGTTTGACAGACTAGTAAACTGTTCGGATTGGTTTACAAAAGAAATTACAACAAAAAAAAGAAATAAAAGGAGAAACCCTAGGACTTAAGAATATAAGGGTCATCCCCCTTTAACATTAAAGCACTTAAGCCCAGAAAAGCTTGGCCGGCCCATTTCTAATTTATTTGCCCGATCTCTTTTGCTTTTGCTCGGGAAACAAAAAAAATTGGCGGCGTTGATGAATCTCTTTAGGGTATTCAGTAAATCCCTAAATCAATTCGATGTCTGATGAAATCAAATCTCTGGTGGTCTGAAGCTTTCTGCTTTGTCGATTTATGCTTTCTGATTTGGGCTTGTTCTCTTTCTCGTCGTCGGTTTTGAATTGATCGAAAATCAGTGAGTATTTCGAACTTGATGCTTTGAAATTGCTTAAATTGATTTGTGGGTTTTTCGATGATCAATTGCCAGTGATGAATTGGTGATCTAATATATGGTAAATAGAAACCCTGGATATTCTCTGATTTCGTCGAATTGACTTGGCCTGATTGTGTTGTGTTTCCTCTTTTGATTTCTCGACTTTAATTTGAATAAAAAGAATTTATTGCCTTCAAACCCTTGCGTGGATTTGCTCTGCCTTACACCATCATGATTGGAATCCGATTTGAAAGATTTCCTCTTTTTGACTGCTGTGATTTTGGCTTTCCTTGAATTTCTTGACATTGAGTAATTGTTGCATGATTAGATAGGATTTAGCACCCTTGAATTGTGATTCTTCTTGCCAAAAGTTACATCATCGTGTATTTCTTGATTGAGATGTTTCATTTCTGGAAATTTAGTTTCCTCTTTTGGTTGATTGTTGCTCTGCCTTGATTGAATCGACATTGATTAAAATCTGGAAAGAATCATTTGTGGCCCTTGTATTGTTGATTGAATACATGAGAACCATTTGTTATTTCTTGCTAAAAACAATTGAGCCTCTTATTACTTTCCCTGCGTGATTGCTTTGAATTTTGCTTGAAATGATGGTTTAAATAAAACTGGAAACAATTTGCTCTCTTTGATTTAAAATGAATGAATATTGCTGAAAATAACTCCTTTCTGGCCTTGAATTCACTCTGCTATTTCTGGAAAGAAATCTTGCTTGAAAACTTGTTGTGACACTGGTACTTCATTACTGCTGCTTGCATACATGTCACCACCTGTATATCATCTTTGGACATGCTTCACATGTATATCTCACTCACTACCATGCTTTGTGATTACATTGCTTTGGCTAGTTTTGCATATGTCTTGTGTACCATACAGTGCATGTTGATGCTCCATACTGCTTTGACATTGTGTAGTTGTTCTTTTGACACTTGCTCAAAAAAGTTTTGCATTACCATACCTTGTTGCATTTGAGCTGAGTTGTGATAACCCCACTTGATACATTGTTTCTTTGTGTTGCCAAAAAAAATGTGATATTTGCTCAATTCATGCATGATGATAAATACTGCCTTTTTGTTGCATATCCTTGATCATGCTACTACCCTTGCTTTCTCGTATGCTCAGCCATGAGCTTGTATACTTGCTGTCCACAATGACTTATTTGCACATGTTCACATAAACTGCTTTGCATATACATGCTTTCCCTATGCAATCTTGACAACTGTAGCATCACTTGTATTCCATTTAGTTGTTCATGTTGACTGAGTTGTGTTGTTATACATCCTTGAACACTTGTTTACACTGTACACATATGACACTGTGTGAATCTGAACTGCCCCCATGGTTATTGATCTTAAAGCTGCTCCATGTTTACTGCTTTGGCCATTGTTCGAGTCTATGTTGATGTGCCATGATAAAACTGAACTGATGCTCCATGCAAGTCTTTGTTGGCTTTACCAAGCTGACTTGAATTTGTGTACAACACTTTTGTCCATACTGCCTTGCTTAGTTACTTCATTTCACTTCCATGTTCACTGTAGTGTTGGACCACCATGCTTGAAATTTCTCCATTAATTTCAGTGTTTGCTTTTGACTTTTGGCACTTTGTTGTCTCGACCATTCTGCTTTGTACTTTACATTTGCATTGTGTCGAGCTTGGTACATTTGACTGCTCCACAGTTGTATACACTGATTGGCGAGGCAGTGCACACGTGTATTTATACACGTGTGTATTTGCAGCCATCAAAAAACTTCTTGTCCCTGTACACATACAAACTGTCTGCCTAGACACAGATGAATCAGATCAAGTCATGAAAAATGATGAGAAACACACCAGAAAACTGAGGCAAATAAAATTTTTAAAAATAAAATTTATATTTGCATGTATACAGTTTTATTTCTATTGCAGTGTACTCTGTGTGTGTTTCTGTATATGGCAGGTATGAATATGATGACTGGACTGACAATGAAGTGGGCGGGAGACAGAATACTGAAGACTGTGTCAGTGAAAGTGTATAAGTGTCTGTATATGAGAAAGTCTGTAAATGAGTCTGTGAATGTATTGTAATGCAGTGAATATCAGTGAATACAAGAGAAATGTATAAACAGTGGAGTTTATAAATTTGTACTGTTTTGATAGTGAAATAAAATATTTGTATTTGAATAAAATACTGTGTGAATATTTAAATTTATGTACAATCATATTTTATTTAAATATAAATATTATATTTCAGTCTGTGATGTATAATAACAGTACAGTTTCAAACACATAAAAATAATATTTATTTGGTTGTTATCATCAAACAAAAATCATATAATTGTGTACATAACACCGTTATATACAACAATCTCCCCCTTTTGATGATGACAAACAAATAAAAGATTTTGAATATAATAAATGTGTTTGTTCGTGAATATTTGAACTCCCCCTATTTAAATGCTCCCCCTACAACAGGAACTTATTTAAATGCTCCCCCTACAACAGAAACTCCCCCTATAACTGTGCATGAGTGAAATGTATGAATAATAATAAATTTTCAAAAATTAAAAATTAAAAATATTTATAAAATATTCACTCATGAATCAAAATCTAACTCATTCTCCCCCTTTTGTTATCATCAAAATGGATACAGAGTTTTAAATACAGATGAAAATTGACTAGTAGTATAATTTCAGCTTAAGTGTGAGAACGGTCATCATAAATTTCAATCAGTCAAACAAAAATCATAATATTCTAAGAACAGGTGGCATATTTCACATTGCAGAGAATGACGGATTTACGATGAACTTTATATAAATGGAGAGAATTTTAAAAGCAATCCATTTCTAATTATTTTCGAAGGATTTTTATAAAAATAAAGCACAAATACAGTGATGGATTTGGACAATAATTAATAATTCAATTTAAGTGAGAAAATCGAATAATCTCAAATCCCAATACCTATCAATCAACAAATCATAATACGTCATAAAATTTCAACACATTTCACAGATTAGAAGATGGATTAATAAGCTGGTTTTTGTACTCAGAGGAGAATTTCAAATTTATTTCTATTTTTAGCACATTTTATTTATTTATTTATTTAAGAGCACACTGACCACGCATAACCAGATCTTAGATTTTTAAATGAGGTCAGCTGCAGCTTAATATTAAGTATTCTCATAACCATGCATAACCAGAACTTGGATTTTTAAATGAGGTTAGATAAACACTTATAAATATTATTTTATTATTTTTAGCTTAAAAAAAACTCCTCGGTATATAAAGCCAATATATGGATGATAGAAAATGTGGTAGGTACAGAAATGGACTGTGAAATAAATTTCTACATTAATTATATTATGAAATAAGCTCGATTGTACCGGGATTATTGAAAATTTTCAATTATCACCAATTCTGAATGATAATATAGTCCAATTTCTATCACGAATATTTTCACTGTTTATTTAAAAAGATTTCAAAAAATTAAACTCTCCACATTTATATAAAATCATAATGGATGATAGAAGGATGATAGATAATGAAAATGGTCGTGAAATAATTGCCAATTCAAAGATATTGTAATAAAAGTTCAACCATCATGAAAATTCAGATAAAGTCTCCTCATGTTGTGAAATATACTGCAGCCACAATTCATCACAATTTCAAAATCTTATACCAATCTTGATGAATTATAAATACATCACAAATTGGATATTGATTTCAGTTTCTGAATGAATAAAAAAAATAAATAAATTTAAAATTGAAAGTCAATTACAAGAGGAATTTCTAAAGATCTATACAACACAAGGGGGATTAATTTGTACAAGGCAAAAAGAGTGTGTAGATCTATACAAGGTAAAGATTAGAATCTAAGTACAAATGAGTGGGACAAATATATGGCATTTCTGATACCACTTGGTGTCTCTATTACTGAGGATTTCAACATGACACTGGAGACAAACTATGATATCACGGACAACAGAAATTTAAAGCCCAAGCAAATTTAGCACAGAGCAGCAGACAGATCAAAAAATAAACAGTTATCTAAGAACAATATCAGAGCAGTACAAAGACAGTTTCCAAGCAAACAAGTCAAGATGATGGTCACAAAAAAAATTCCATGATCCCAGATTAAAAATATACTTTATTTTAAATCATTTGAAGAAACGTGAAAGTATTAGTATTAGTATTTAACGAATCAATCACACCAGGTTATATTTCAGATTCAAAATTATGTGTGAGATTCAATAAGTAAATAATTTCACATGATTTTAAACAACTATATATTCAAATCAAATAGTCATACAATAACAATGATATTTATGACCATATTTTCAAAAGAGTTTTCACAAATATTTTTGGCAATCACAAGAGAGATTTCAGATTATTTACATCAGGACTGAATAATAACTCATGATCCAAAAATAATGGTTTATTTGAAATCATTTGAGCAAATGTAAATCATGAGATACAATGAATCAATCACACATAATTAATAACTTCAGATTTGAGAGGTATGTGAGATTCAAAATATCAAAAATTTCAAATGATCTCAAACAAACAAACAAAATAAACCAGGTGATCATGAATAACGGTGAATTTCAAGATGTAAGACAGATTAAAAAATGTCTAAGCCAATCTGAAAAAATTAAAAAGATTATCACAACTGATAAATAATAGAGTGTACTGTAATGAGTATAATATTTTAATCGTTTTCAAAATTAATTGAAAGAAACTCAAAACAGCATAAGAGTGTGAAATTTCATTAATTATTCAGATCATCAAAAATTTAGAATATAAATTAACAGTGTTCAAGATATGACACAAATACATCAACACTGTTATGAATTCAGAAATAAAAATATACTTCAAAACAATTGCAGATGTTTACAAGATTAAGTACAAGATCTGGAAATAATTAAAAACATCAGAGTTCTATACACGCAAAACAAAATTCCAGAATATCATGAATACTGCAATTCAAGAAGCACAAAAAAAATATGGCAGTGATAAATCAAATCAGAATAGACAGAAGAAAGAGATAGAAGGAAGAAGAAGAAGAAATAAATAAAAAAAAATCAAAACAGAAAATATTTACAGAGATGAGTTTAGAGATCATACCAGAATCCAAGTAAATCAGAATCTCTGACTCATCTGTCTTGGCTAAGAAACTGTGAATGATTACAGAAGTATTGAGCAGCTTGAATCCAAATCTCTTTTGCCTAGCAGTTCCTCAGCCCCCTCCGGTACCTAATTGTTCAAGGAATCGAGTGGTCTAACAAAATTAGTAAAACCACTCATAGTTGTGTTCACAGCTTTAGATACCCAAACTTGTTTATATAACAATCCATTAGAATTTACCTTCGTGCCCTTGGGAACCCAAAATTATTTGACTTTAAAAGAATTCACTTTATTTCTATTTGGGGTCTAGGATTGTTTAGATGGATTATTATCAAACAAATTCATATCACGTTTTTGATTTAAAAATCCTTTGAAATTGTTAGAGTTCAAATTTTCAAAACAAACATTTCCAAAGCGGTTTGAAGGATTTTTAAAATCAATTGAATTCTCTTTTTCAAAATCACTTGTTTTTCCAAAACCGAGACCGCTTTTATTCCCATAAGAAAACTGATTTTTCAAAAGCATATTTAAAGATTTTTCTCCGGAAGAATAACATTTCAGACTCAACTCAAGACCGTTGATTTTTGATTTCAAATTATTATTCTCGTTTATTAGATCAGAACAACGATCGACCAAAATTTCATTTTTCTCTGAACCTCTTTGTTTCAAAATTGAATTTTTATCTTCAAGCGTTTTGATTTTAGCTTTGGATTCAGATATCTCAGATTCAAAACATTTTTGTTTTTCAAATTCAAGTTTTTCCAAGTTCTTGAAATTTCGAATCTCGTTTTCTAGCTCTTCTAACATCAAATCAGATTTCAACAAATTATCATTTTCAGCAATTTCAAATTTGGAATTTATATCAGTCTTAAACATTTCAAATTCTTTTTGTAGAAGATTGTTCAAACTTGATAACTCAACCTTGTTCTCTTTTAAGATAAGAATCTCATTTTCAAACTTTTGAATATTTTTATTGAGATGGACAAGATTGGTTTCCAATTTCAGACAATTTTTACAATCAGACTTTGAAGAGTTTTTAAACGATTTAAGTTGTGATTCCAAATCATCAATTTTTCCCGTTAACTCAGAATTCATAGATTTCATAGATTTGTTTTTAGATTTGAGTTTATCAATAGATTTAGTTAAATCGGTGCACATATAAACCAAATCTTCGTATTTGAGATTTTCAGTTTCAGCATCTGTTGATTCTCCATCGTTTGATCCATCTGTTTCTCCTTTTAAGCACAGATCTGAATTTGAGTTGACATTCTGGGGTTTTGAGCAGTCGTCAGTTTTTCCATAGAGCTTGTTGAGAGTTTTCCAGACATCCTGCGCAGTCAAACAATGAGATACGTGAATAAACTGTTCTGTATTGAGATAATCAAATATGATATTCATAGCACGAGAATCGAAAACAATGTTTCTATTATCAGACATATCACTCCCATTGATAACAGTATCCCAACATTTAATATAAACAGATTTTAAATAAAATTCTATTTCAGATTTCCAGTTTGAAAAATCTATTCCATTGAAAATAGCTGGAGATGAACTGGACTGATTCTCAGAAGACTGACAACAAGGGGAAAACATAATTCTAAAGTTAATCAAAAACCAGGCTCTGATGCCAAATGTTGGATCTAGATTAACCCTAGAGGGGGGTGAATAGGGTTTATCACAGTTTTGAACTAAGTATATAATATTCAAAATATCACAGCACAAATAATGATCAGAGTAAATAAATGCTGTAAATAAATAACACACAGATATACCCAGCTTCGGCAACCCTGCCTACTGCTGCATTCCCCAAGGTTTTTATTATAGAATTATACGGACTCCCGCATACACAAACTTACAGACTCGCGACCCTCGCTAACCGCCTATACAGTTTTGTACACTCGCAATACCTGCTGCTGTACTAACCCTATACTAAAAACCCTGACTGATCTTTGTCCCCAAGATCAGAATTCCCCTGGCTACAAACCCGTAGTCAGTAACCTCTAGTTTGACAGACTAGTAAACTGTTCAGATTGGTTTACAAAAGAAATTACAACAAAAAACAAAGAAATAAAAGGAGAAACCCTAGGACTTAAGAATATAAGGGTCATCCCCCTTTAACATTAAAGCACTTAAGCCCAGAAAAGCTTGGCCGACCCATTTCTAATTTATTTGCCTGATCTCTTTTGCTTTTGCTCTGGAAACAAAAAAAAAATGGCGGCGTTGATGAATCTCTTTAGGGTTTTCAGTAAATACCTAAATCAATTCGATGTCTGATGAAATCAAATCTCTGGTGGTCTGAAGCTTTCTGCTTTGTCGATTTATGCTTTCTGATTTGGGCTTGCTCTCTTTCTCGTCGTCGGTTTTGAATTGATCGAAAATCAGTGAGTATTTCGAACTTGATGCTTTGAAATTGCTTAAATTGATTTGTGGGTTTTTCGATGATCAATTGCCAGTGATGAATTGGTGATCTAATATAGGGTAAATAGAAACCCTGGATATTCTCTGATTTCGTCGAATTGACTTGGCCTGATTGTGTTGTGTTTCCTCTTTTGATTTCTCGACTTTAATTTGAATAAAAAGAATTTATTGCCTTCAAACCCTTGCGTGGATTTGCTCTGCCTTACACCATCATGATTGGAATCCGATTTGAAAGATTTCCTCTTTTTGACTGCTGTGATTTTGGCTTTCCTTGAATTTCTTGACATTGAGTAATTGTTGCATGATTAGATAGGATTTAGCACCCTTGAATTGTGATTCTTCTTGCCAAAAGTTACATCATCGTGTATTTCTTGATTGAGATGTTTCATTTCTGGAAATTTAGTTTCCTCTTTTGGTTGATTGTTGCTCTGCCTTGATTGAATCGACATTGATTAAAATCTGGAAAGAATCATTTGTGGCCCTTGTATTGTTGATTGAATACATGAGAACCATTTGTTATTTCTTGCTAAAAACAATTGAGCCTCTTATTACTTTCCCTGCATGATTGCTTTGAATTTAGCTTGAAATGATGGCTTAAATAAAACTGGAAACAATTTGCTCTCTTTGATTTAAAATGAATGAATATTGCTGAAAATAACTCCTTTCTGGCCTTGAATTCACTCTGCTATTTCTGGAAAGAAATCTTGCTTGAAAACTTGTTGTGACACTGGTACTTCATTACTGCTGCTTGCATACATGTCACCACCTGTATATCATCTTTGGACATGCTTCACATGTATATCTCACTCACTACCATGCTTTGTGATTACATTGCTTTGGCTAGTTTTGCATATGTCTTGTGTACCATACAGTGCATGTTGATGCTCAATACTGCTTTGACATTGTGTAGTTGTTCTTTTGACACTTGCTCAAAAAAGTTTTGCATTTCCATACCTTGTTGCATTTGAGCTGAGTTGTGATAACCCCACTTGATACATTGTTTCTTTGTGTTGCCAAAAAAAAATGTGATATTTGCTCAATTCATGCATGATGATAAATACTTCCTTTTTGTTGCATATCCTTGATCATGCTACTACTCTTGCTTTCTCGTATGCCCAGCCATGAGCTTGTAAACTTGCTGTCCACAATGACTTATTTGCACATGTTCACATAAACTGCTTTGCATATACACGCTTTCCCTATGCAATCTTGACAACTGTAGCATCACTTGTATTCCATTTAGTTGTTCATGTAGACTGAGTTGTGTTGTTGTACATCCTTGAACACTTGTTTACACTGTACACATGTGACACTGTGTGAATGTAATGACCCGCATTTTACGCATCGGGAGATCGTAGAATATTTATTTCTTTCCCGTATGAAGTCGTATGGTCAAGTAACTTTGGGAAACATCTATTAGAGTCATTTCCCATGTTCATGATTTTTGTCGATTTTTAAATGACCATTTTGCCCCTAGTTGGTACTGTTTTGGCCATAACTTTTGATTGGAAAGGAATTTTGACTTGAAACCACTTCCATTGGATTCGTTTGGTGGTTTACCTTTCCGTAGAGTGGTCATAATAGCCAAACGGACTTACCGTTTGGGAGATATGGCTGAAACAAGGTTTGGAGGGTGAAAAACTGCTTAACCGGGCCAAATCGGGTGATTAGTGAGTAGGCCCATAACCCATTTCGGGATTAGGGTTATGGGAGGGCTGAAATGAGATGGAGAATCATTCCATTTCAGTTTTCTAGCCTCCACTTATCACCAAGGATCCCTAAAAATGGCCTCCAACCTCTAAATCACCTCCAAATCATCTTTTGGTCAAGGATTTGGCTTAGCAACCCCTAATCAAGGACGATCTTCACCAAATCAACATAGGAGCTGCTGTTTGGCATTGAGATTCACATCAAATCAGAGAATTATTTCAGATCTTAGTTTATTTTGTGGCTAAGGTGAGTGATTTGCATAGTTTTACACTAATTATGGCTAATTAGGGGTGATTAGTGTTAATTAGCGAATTTAAACATGATAAAATTCTAGAAAAATGTTTATAAAATTCGGAATGATGTTTTAGACCTCTGATATGAATTTGGGTTAATTTGGTTAAGTTTTGCTAATCCTATCATTAGTTTCACCTAAACATGCTTAAGGGGAAATATGGGATTTTGGGTATGTTTGATCCATTTTAACCTATCATATTGTTGTTTTGGTGTTTGAGGTCACTTCTACTTGTTGCTATGACTGTATGGTATGCTTTGTGATTGATTAGAATAGTTAGAATGGTCGAAAACGCCGTCGAATGGCGTAAACTGCTCGCTGGAAGAACTGTAGGAAATTGCAGGCAGGATCGGATCGGACCCCCTTTACCTGACCCGAACCAATCGTGGGCACATGCCACGATCCGAATCGAGGACACGATCCGATGGGAAGAAGAGAACGAGTCCGAACCGCGCCAGCAGCCCCGACCTGATCCGTCCATGAAGGATGAGCACGATTCGTCGACCTGGAGAAGTGCTTTCCGACCCGAACCGCTTGGAGGACCACGACCCGATCCGAAGGAGCTTGTCACGAACTGATCCATGGCGATGGACTTGGAGACCCCGATCCGATCCGCTGAGGGGTACTCGAACCGATCCGATGGAGTTGGAGGACCACGAGTTGATGGCGCGACCCGATCCGAATGAAGGAACCCGATCCGAACCGTGGTGACGAGGAAACGGGACTCCGAACCGATCCGATCCGATTTGGTGATGACCAATAACCCGAGATGCAAAGGTAGTCCAAATGGAAGCTAGAGCTCAGGATCGCGGAACCAGTTGGGAACCAATGAGTTCACTTCATGGTTGGACTTTGCTGCGGGACGTGTGCTAAGGAGTTGTCGACGTTCATAACTTCGATTCACCACTAAAAATGGATGATGGCTACTTATCAGTGCAGTAGGGTCATTATGACCTGAGGGGCAAAGTGATGGTAGCAAGATTACGTTATCAGTGCAGTAGGGTCATTACGACCCGAGGGGCAAGGTGATGCGTGGTAAGACTATGAGCCAGTGCAGTGGGGTTCTTGAGACTCCATGGGGCAGAGTGGACATAGTAAGGATTAGTAAGGCTATGAGCCAGTGCAGTGGGGTTCTTGTGACTCCATGGGGCAAAGTGGACATAGCGAAGGATTTGTGGCTATGTTATCAGTGCAGTGAAGCTATTTATGACTTCATGGGGCAAAGTGATCGTAGCAAGGAATGTTGGGTGATCGAAGTGGTGAATATCGTATGCTTTATGCACTGAGTGAGAGATGTGAGGATGGATGCTATGCTTGATTGTTTGCCATCATTATGACATGCACACCTCCCCCACCTCCGTATCTTTACACTGTTTGATATGATACCTTAGAGTGTTGTATAGTATGTAGTGCTAACTCTTTGGTTGCAGGTCCAGGTTCAGGTATGTTTTAGTCTACCTGTTATTGTTCACTTTAGATGCTTATCGCTCATACCAGGCTTTATGTCTGACCCAGAGTTTTATGTCTCCTCTTATTACTCTGGGTGCTCACACGAGCAGACTAGAGACAGGTTAGCTGGTGATGCGCGAGTAGCTGATTTGGAGGTGGGAAGGAGGCTTCCATGTATGATATATATATATATATATATACACACATTCTCCCTGTGTCGTTGGTGGTCGCTACTTGGGCATTAGTAGTGTACCTCCTTTATCTTACTTTTACTTTGAGACAGTTTGAAAGTTGTAATAAGCTGTATTTTGGATTTCCGCTGCTATGATGTTTAGTTCTGATTTTCAGCTTATGCACTGTCTCTCCTGTTTTATGTCAAGTATGTTATTATTATATTTTATTCTATGCGCTGTGAGACATTCTACAGGTTCTTTGTATGTTCATTTCCTTCTTCCTTTTTCTTCTGACGACCCGTTCCGTGCTAACCGGACATGTGTACAGCGCACCTTTGGAGTAAATGTCAGTTGGTGCGGGGCGGGCCGTCACACTTGGTATCAGAGCTCTAGGTTGCGTAGTTAACCTAGGGAAAGACACCAGGGAGAGATAGTACGTATATGAGAGCGCGTATTTGTGATTACTTTGGTTTTCAAAAGCTATGCATATATATACTATTAGTAGTATAAGAGTGAAGTCGCACTGCACTAGCACCACTATGGGGTCGTTAATCGTTTCCCTTTCTCAGATTGACGATGAGCCGAGACACGAGGGGTGCTGGTAGAGGGACCAACCAAGGGAATGCCGCTGACATGAGGGCTATGTTTACTAACCTCATGAGAGACATGCTTAGAGAAGTGCAAGGGGCAGTTCCCACTCCCGGAGTTGGTGTTGGCCCAGTAGTGCAGGCGCCTAGGGTCGATTTCGCCAAGTTGTGCAAAGATTACACTAATCTTGGTGGAAAGCCATTCCACGGAACGGAGTCGGCCACAGATGTTCAAGATTGGATGGATAGCTGTGATCGTATCTTTGATGACTTGGGTCTTGAGGATGCGATGAAGAGAAGGCTAGCGTCTCATCAGCTGCAAGGGCGAGCGATGAATTGGTGGAACGCCATTAGAACAGCTACTCCAGAAGATCAGGTTACTTGGGATCAGTTCAAGGCTCGCTTTAGCGAGAAGTTTATTCCAACTGCCCAGAAGTCAGTGTTGTTTAAGAGGTTCTTGGAACTCAAGCAGAATGGAAGGGCAGTTTCTGACTATATTGCTGAGTTCGACACCTTGTCGAAGTATGGACTGTCTCTCATTGATACTCCTGAGAAGAAAAATGAGAAGTTCATTACTGGTTTGGATGGATACTTGGGGGAAAGGCTTATCAACCACATCGATGAGACTTTTGAATCGATTGTGGGAAAATCTTTGAGATCAGAGAGTCTTTACCCTAAGTCAAAGACTGAGGCTGCATCTGCAGAAGGGCCAAAGCCGCAAGCAGGCGGTGGAGGCAAGAATAACTCTCAGAGTAAGAGGAAGCAGGACCAATCTAAGGGTGGTCAGAAAAAGAGCAAGAAGGATGTTGAGTGCTTCAGCTGTGGTAAGAAGGGCCATTATGCTAAGGAGTGTCGGGCCAAGCCAGCGGAAAGGAAGTACTACAACTGTGGTCAAGTGGGACATCAAAAGGATAAGTGTCCGCAACCTCTTAAGGAGAAGCAGATTGTGAAAGCATATGCTATTGATGTTGTTCCTTCTTCGTCGAATGCCCCAACTGCGGCGGAGAAAGGAAAGAATGTTGTTATTCAAGGTATGCTTTCTATTTATGATGTACCAGTTCGAGTTTTGTTTGATACTGGGGCTTCCCGTTCCTTCATATCTAGTGACCTGGTAGATAGGTTGGGACTGGAACCCGAGATAGTCGATAGACCATTGGTTGTGACAAACCCGATTGGTGGTTCGACTAGCCTTAGTATGATTTGCAGGAATTTGGTCTTATCGAGTCATGGATGTATGTTTGTTTGTGATTGCTTTGTTTTGGGCTTTACTGGGTATGGCATTATATTGGGAGTCGACTGGCTCCAAAGATACGGGGTGGTGGTAGACTGTGAGGGCTTTTTGGTGACAGTGAGGGCGGATGATGGACGGAGGGTAGTGTTTGGTAGCCTACCTAGTGATGGGGTTATGGCTAGTTTTGTAAATTCCCTCGACATCCTGCAGGATGAGTTGTCAGATGTGCCCGTGGTTGGCCAGTATCCGGACGTCTTCGAGGAGGTGACCGGGCTTCCACCACACCGAGAGATTGAGTTCCGTATTGATTTAGTGAAAGATGCCAGACCTATAGTGATGCCACTTCGTCGTATGGCGCCAAGGGAGCAGCGAGAGATCAGGGTGCAAGTCAGCAATCTTTTGAAGAAGGGATTTATTAGAAGGAGTGTCTCCGAGTGGGGAGCACCAGTTGTGTTTTCCACCAAGGCAGATGGTTCCCTTCGTTTGTGTGTGGACTATCGCGAGTTGAATAAGGTAACGAGGAAGAATAAGTATCCTCTACCGCGGATAGATGATTTGTTTGATCAGCTGGAGGGAGCTAGAGTGTTCTCCCAGTTGGACCTCGCGACAGGATTTCATCAGCTTCGAGTAGCAGATGAGAGTGTTCCGAAAACGGCCTTTAGGACGCCGTCTGGATTTTATGAGTGGTTGGTCATGCCATTTGGGTTGACCAATGCACCAGCCTATTTTGTGGATCTTATGAATCGAGTATTCAGAGATCAGTTGAATAAGTTTGTTCTTGTGTTCGTGTATGATATCCTTGTTTACTCAAGGACAGAGGAGGAAAACAAGGGACACTTGAGGATAGTGATGGAGGTGTTGAGGAAACACCAATTGAAAACGAAATTCTCTAAGTGTCACTTTTGGAGAAGGGAAGTGAGATTCTTGGGTCATGTTGTTTCAGAGAGTAGTGTTGCCGTGGACCCTGCGAAGGTGGCTACGGTACAGGATTGGCCTATGCCCAAGAATGCAACAGATGTAAGAAGTTTCTTGCGATTAGATGGATATTATCGTAAGTTTATCCAGGACTTCTCCAAGATAGCAGCACCATTGACTCAGTTGACTAAGAAGAATCAGTCCTTCGTCTGGGACGGAGTGTGTGAGGATGCCTTCAAGAGTCTAAAAGAGAGATTGACGCGTGCGCCAGTGTTAGTCATTCCTAAAGGGAATGAAGAGATGACGGTATACACGGATGCTTGTGGTACCGGACTGGGTGCAGTATTGATGCAAGGAGGTAGGGTTGTAGCTTATGCTAGTCGACAGCTAAAGCCGCATGAGAAGAAGTATCCTACCCATGATTTGGAATTAGCAGCGATCGTGTTTGCGCTGAAGATGTGGAGACATTATCTCTTGGGAGAAAGATTTGAGTTGTTTACCGATCATAAATCGTTAAAGTATCTTTTCTCTCAGAAGGATCTGAATCTCCGTCAGCAGAGATGGTTAGAGTTCTTGGCTTCGTATGATTTTGATATCGCATACACACCTGGGAAAGGTAATGCAGTAGCCGATGCCTTGAGTAGGAGACATGCCAGCTTAGGGGCAATGTTTCTTGAATGGAAGCAACTGGAGTATATTGCGGGGTTTGATTTCAAACCAAGGTGCGAATTGGATCCAGTTATTCTAGCTAGTTTGACGATCAGACCCACTTTGATAGAGCGGATTGGTTCTAGCCAGAGGGACGATCCTAATCTATTAGAAATCATCTCCAAGTTAGAGATGGGTATCGATAAGGAGATGAGTGTGTATGGGCTTGATCGAGATGGATGGCTTAGAAAGAATGGAAGACTAGTTGTACCCAACGTGAATGGTTTGAGAGATGAAGTTCTTAGAGAATGTCATCACTCAAAATTGACTATGCATCCCGGTGGTAATAAGATGTATCGAGACATGAAGCGGACTTACTACTGGGAAGGGATGAAAAGAGACGTTGGGAAGTTTATATCCAAATGCATGAATTGCCAGCTAGTTAAAGCCGAGCAAAAGAAGCCTAGTGGGTTGTTGCAACCATTAGAAATTCCCGAATGGAAATGGGAGCAAGTCTCGATGGATTTCATCGATGGCTTACCAAGGACTATATCGGGATATGATAGCATTTGGGTAATTGTGGATCGATTAACTAAGAGCGCAAGATTTATACCAGTCAAATCGACCAGGACAGCGTCCAAGTTGGCAGAATTGTATATGAAATGGGTAGTGAGATTTCATGGAGTACCCAAAAGCATTGTGAGTGACCGAGACCCGTTGTTCACTAGTGGGTTTTGGAAGAGCTTACAAGAGGCTCCAGGGTCAGGATTACATCTCAGTACCGCATATCATCCTCAGACCGACGGTCAGACGGAGAGGGTGAATCGTATATTGGAAGATCTCTTGAGAGCGTGTATATTGGATTTTGATGGATCATGGGATGACCATTTGCATCTAGTAGAGTTTGCATATAATAATAGCTACCAATCCAGTATCGGTATGGCTCCATATGAAGCTTTGTACGGAAGACCGTGCAACTCACCATCATGTTGGATAGAGACTGGCGAGAAGTTTGTGCTTGGACCAGATGTGGTGAGGGAAACTTTAGACAAGATTAGGGTCATTCAACAATGAATGAAAGCTGCTCAGGATAGGCAGAAAAGTTATGCTGATAAGAGGAGAAGAGACTTGAAATTCTCCGTTGGTGACTTGGTGTTTGTTAAGATCTCTCCGTTAAAGAGCGTGATACGATTTGGCAGGAGAGGCAAGTCGGCACCAAGATTTGTTGGCCCATTCCATGTTCTTGAACTAGTCCGGAATTTGGCGTATAGAGTTGGCTTACCAGAGAAAATGGCGGGAGTTCACAATGTATTTCATGTTTCCCAACTAAGGAAGTTCGTTCATGACTCAGATATGACTATTTCACCTGATCAGTTAGAGGACTTCGAAGTAGAACCCGAGGCGGTTGGGAACCGCAAGCCGATTCGTATTGTGGGGCACGATACGAAGCAACTTCGAAGGAAGGCGGTGAAGCTAGTCAAGGTTCAGTGGGGCGAGAACGAGAATGATTGTACTTGGGAGACAGAGGAGAGCATTAGGAGGGCATACCCATAACTCTTTGCCTGGTAAGATTTACTTTGTAATTTAGTTTTCCGCATGCTAGGGTAGACTTGTTTTGCTTGTTTGCATGTTTGATTGTTGTTTTATGATTGATAGGCATGCGGGACCTTCGTGTATGTTTTGATTAGGGAATTTCGGGGGCGAAATTTCTTAAGGGGGGAGAGTGAAATGACCTGCATTCTACGCATCGGGGGATCGTAGAATATTTATTTCTTTCCCGTATGAAGTCGTATGGTCAAGTAACTTTGGGAAACATCTATTAGAGTCATTTCCCATGTTCATGATTTTTGTCGATTTTTAAATGACCATTTTGCCCCTAGTTGGTACTGTTTTGGCCATAACTTTTGATTGAAAAGGAATTTTGACCTAAAACCACTTCCATTGGATTCGTTTGGTGGTTTACCTTTCCGTAGAGTGGTCATAATAGCCAAACGGACTTACCGTTTGGGAGATATGGCTGAAACAAGGTTTGGAGGGTGAAAAATTGCTTAACCGGGCCAAATCGGGTGATTAGTGAGTAGGCCCATAACCCATTTCGGGATTAGGGTTATGGGAGGGCTGAAATGAGATGGAGAATCATTCCATTTCAGTTTTCTAGCCTCCACTTATCACCAAGGATCCCTAAAAATGGCCTCCAACCTCTAAATCACCTCCAAATCATCTTTCGGTCAAGGATTTGGCTTAGCAACCCCTAATCAAGGAAGATCTTCACCAAATCAACATAGGAGCTGCTGTTTGGCATTGAGATTCACATCAAATCATAGAATTATTTCAGATCTTAGTTTATTTTGTGGCTAAGGTGAGTGATTTGCATAGTTTTACACTAATTATGGCTAATTAGGGGTGATTAGTGTTAATTAGCGAATTTAAACATGATAAAATTCTGGAAAAATGTTTACAAAATTCGGAATGATGTTTTAGACCTCTGATATGAATTTGGGTTAATTTGGTTAAGTTTTGCTAATCCTATCATTAGTTTCACCTAAACATGCTTAAGGGGAAATATGGGATTTTGGGTATGTTTGATCCATTTTATCCTATCATATTGTTGTTTTGGTGTTTGAGGTCACTTCTACTTGTTGCTATGACTGTATGGTATGCTTTGTGATTGATTAGAATAGTTAGAATGGTCGAAAACGCCGTCGAATGGCGTAAACTGCTCGCTGGAAGAACTGTAGGAAATTGGAGGCAGGATCGGATCGGACCCCCTTTACCCGACCCGAACCAATCAGAGGCACATGCCACGATCCGAATCGAGGACACGATTTGATGGGAAGAAGAGCACGAGTACGAACCGCGCCAGCAGCCCCGACCCGATCCGTCCATGAAGGATGAGCACGATCCGTCGACCTGGAGAAGTGCTTTCCGACCCGAACCGCTTGGAGGACCACGACCCGATCCGAAGGAGCTTGTCACGAACCGATCCGTGGCGATGGACTTGGAGACCCCGATCCGATCCGCTGAGGGGTACTCGAACCGGTCCGATGGAGCTGGAGGACCACGAGTTGATGGCGCGACCCGATCCGAATGAAGGAACCCGATCCGAACCGTGGTGACGAGGAAACGGGACTCCGAACCGATCCGATCCGATTTGGTGATGACCAATAACCCGAGATGCAAAGGCAGTCCAAATGGAAGTTAGAGCTCAGGATCCCGGAACCAGTTGGGAACCAATGAGTTCACTTCATGGTTGGACTTTGCTGTGGGACGTGTGCTAAGGAGTTGTCGACGTTCATAACTTCGATTCACCACTAAAAATGGATGATGGCTACTTATCAGTGCAGTAGGGTCATTATGACCTGAGGGGCAAAGTGATGGTAGCAAGACTACGTTATCAGTGCAGTAGGGTCATTACGACCCGAGGGGCAAGGTGATGCGTGGTAAGACTATGAGCCAGTGCAGTGGGGTTCTTGAGACTCCATGGGGCAGAGTGGACATAGTAAGGATTAGTAAGGCTATGAGCCAGTGCAGTGGGGTTCTTGTGACTCCATGGGGCAAAGTGGACATAGCGAAGGATTTGTGGCTATGTTATCAGTGCAGTGAAGCCATTTATGACTTCATGGGGCAAAGTGATCGTAGCAAGGAATGTTGGGTGATCGAAGTGGTGAATATCGTATGCTTTATGCACTGAGTGAGAGATGTGAGGATGGGTGCTATGCTTGATTGTTTGCCATCATTATGACATGCACACCTCCCCCACCTCCGTATCTTTACACTATTTGATATGATACCTTAGAGTGTTGTACAGTATGTAGTGCTAACTCTTTGGTTGCAGGTCCATGTTCAGGTATGTTTTAGTCTACCTGTTATTGTTCACTTTAGATGCTTATCGCTCATACCAGGCTTTATGTCTGACCCAGAGTTTTATGTCTCCTCTTATTACTCTGGGTGCTCACACGAGCAGACTAGAGACAGGTTAGCTGGTGATGCGCGAGTAGCTGATTCGAAGGCGGGCAGGAGGCTTCCACGTATGATATATATATACACATTCTCCCTGTGTCGTTGGTGGTCGCTACTTGGGCATTAGTAGTGTACCTCCTTTATTTTACTTTTACTTTGAGATAGTTTGAAAGTTGTAATAAGCTGTATTTTGGATTTCCGCTGCTATGATGTTTAGTTCTGATTTTCAGCTTATGCACTGTCTCTCCTGTTTTATGTCAAGTATGTTATTATTATATTTTATTCTATGCGCTGTGAGACATTCTACAGGTTCTTTGTATGTTCATTTCCTTCTTCCTTTTTCTTCTGACGACCCGTTCCGTACTAACCGGACATGTGTACAGCGCACCTTTGGAGTAAATGTCGGTTGGTGCGGGGCGGGCCGTCACAGTGAATCTGAACTGCCCCCTTGGTTATTGATCTTAAAGCTGCTCCATGTTTACTGCTTTGGCCATTGTTCGAGCCTATGTTGATCTGCCATGATAAAACTGAACTGATGCTCCATGCAAGTCTTTGTTGCCTTTACCAAGCTGACTTGAATTTGTGTACACTACTTTTTTCCATACTGCCTTGCTTAGTTACTTCATTTCACTTCCATGTTCACTATAGTGTTGGACCACCATGCTTGAAATTTCTTCATTAATTTCAGTGTTTGGTTTTGACTTTTGGCACTTTGTTGTCTCGACCATTCTGCTTTGTACTTTACATTTGCATTGTGTCGAGCTTGGTCCATGTGACTGCTCCACAGTTGTATACACTGATTGGCGAGGCAGTGCACACGTGTATTTATACACGTGTGTATTTGCAGCCATCAAAAAACTTCTTGTCCCTGTACATATACAAACTGTCTGCCTAGACACAGATGAATCAGATCAAGTCATGAAAAATGATGAGAAACACACCAGAAAACTGAGGCAAATAAAAATTTTAAAAATAAAATTTATATTTGCATGTATACAGTTTTATTTCTATTGCAGCGTACTCTGTGTTTGTTTCTGTATATGGCTGGTATGAAGATGATGACTGGACTGACAATGAAGTAGGCGGGAGACAGAAGACTGAAGACTGTGTCAGTGAAAGTGTATAAGTGTCTGTATATGAGAAAGTCTGTAAATGATTCTGTGAATGTATTGTAATGCAGTGAATATCAGTGAATACAAGAGAAATGTATAAACAGTGGAGTTTATAAATTTGTACTGTTTTGATAGTGAAATAAAATATTTGTATTTGAATAAAATACTGTATGAATATTTAAATTTATGTACAATCATATTTTATTTAAATATAAATATTATATTCAAGTCTGTGATGTATAATAACAGTACAGTTTCAAACACATAAAAATAATATTTATTTGGTTGTTATCATCAAACAAAAATCATATAATTGTGTACACAACATCGTTATATACAACAATTACTTTATATTTATCCGGAAAATTATTTTTCAAATACCCAGGATTTTAAATTCCAAAATCTGGTTTGAATCCAATCTTAATTCGTCTTATTTATATCTAATTTAAGTTGATCCTGGAATCTAGTATTACGACCAGTAGTAGTGGACGACCCTCTAGCTTGACCTCTTCGTCCTTGGTTACTCATCTTAATTATCTGAATGTAACAGGTTGTCAATCGAGTCTCGATGGGGTACAACTACTTAGGTATAACATCCAAGTTGTTTTAAATTTATTTTAAATTTTATATAAAAATACGCTCTCTCATATTCACCCAAAGCCTAGGTAATCAGTAACCTAAGCTCTGATACCAACTGTAACGACCCAGGGATTCGACTAGGCTTTTCAAACATCCTCTCCTCCCCCATGGCAGAGGGCTAACCTCCCCCCGTGGCTTACAGAGATACCTCAGAACTGCTTTTACGGCCAGCCTCTCGACTCGACCAACCCACATTTTCGGGAGATGCAGGGGTAAGAGTCTCCCGTTCGCCACCAAACGCGAAGCGAGAACCCCCTATCATCCGTACCAATTAAGCAACCAGCTCTGATACCAACTGTAACGACCCAACTTTCGAACACATCGGAAGTTGTGCCATTAATAAGAAAAAGAATAGATAGAAGATATAATCACAGAAACATCAGAATCTCACAGTGGAATTTTCACAAAAGATAATACTTCATAATATTACACAGCGGTACATATTACATTAGAGCATCCTAGATATCGTGATACAAGCCCTTCATAGTACAACAGTAATTATACATGTCATTAATATCCAAACTGCAGACTTATAGTAGATAGGGATCAGCACACAGAAAGATCTTCATCCAGCTTCACAGGTTTAATCCAATCCTGATTCACTTGTCTATTCATAACAAGCGTTATGAATACCCAAGAGTTTAAGGGAAAACACAGAAAAATAAACCCCGGGTCAGTCAGGGAACTGGTATGAGTAAACGGCTTAAAACAAAGTAAAGAAATAAAAATATCTCATAAGACCACGCCGTGAATACGGAACGGGTTTTTACCTTATGAGATCAAAACACTTTGTATACTTGACATCAGATATTATCATATAAGCCTTTCACAAATAATTTAGAATCTAGAAGAATGCTTGCATCTCACATTCTCCTATATAGTATACAAATACAAATCGCTTAGCGCTTACGGAAATTGGATTTCCGACTATGACAAGGTATGGAACCACCTTCCGATCGTGTATCTCTAGAGACGAATACATTGGGTTCAACAAGAACGTCTTGCAACCCGGCACACACATGACCGACCACTCATTTCTCTTGAGTGTATCGAATATATTGTCACCTTACGGCTTTTTGTCGCGACCACCGTATTTCCCGGGAGATACAGAAATGAAAGAAGTAACAAATATGAACATTCTCTAGATGGTGACAATACACCCTAATGGGAGCGACCCACTTAGCCATGCTGCCTGCCCGATTTTTGTCATTTCCTGGGTGTGAGACTTGAGGCTAGACTTACGCTTGATCATCATCTCTTTATTTTTTTTGAATGCCACATCGTCAAAACTTCCCGATCACTAATTGACTTTCCCAAAAATAAATTATAGGTATAAAGCATAAAGAAACGAATTTCTCTGCCACCATATAAATACGTTTGGAGAGATCAACGTACGTGACCAGTTAGAATTACTTTGTCAGACATTCGTCCATACAAGTTGTTTTGGGATTGGACAAACCTAAGGCACTATTTAAAAAATAGTCCTTGCACAACTCCGTCTTCTATTATCTTCGATAATCTCTGACGTGCAACGTATAATCAATTCAAAGTGGAATGTCACTCCGGTCTCTTTGAAATGATTAACGAATATTTTCTTTTTAAATTATAAATCTATAATGACTATAATCTATTTTACATATACAGTTAAAGTCAAACCAAACAGTAAATGATCATCTCGTCAATATCTGGTATTTTGATCATCTTTTCAAAATGGCCAATTTTACTGTGTGCGTCGCACACGGTCTTTCTATCCGTTTTGTTCGTCATCTTTAAAAAAAATGAATACTTATTCTATTTTTCTTTAGAAAATATTTCTCATCATTATACATAAATCTGATCACTCAAAAATGACTTAAATTATAATTTAATCATTTATTTTACACTCTTTGTACTTGGTAATTTCTCGTCAATTTTCCTTTTTATCCTTTTACTCGATTTCCTTCTTCTGCTTATATATCAATAAAGTCTCTCATTTTATTCATCTAACATAATTTATAGCTCTTATTTTATAAATTGCAGAGCTGTACAAGAACAATTACTCGTATCGGAAAAATTTAAATTTACCGTTTAAGATTTGACAAACCCATCGTATGTATCACATACAACTACTTTTCTTTGTCTAAAATTTAATCAACTTAGAAGAAATTAAATTCCATTTTAAATTATAAAATAAATTTATAGTTTAATAATTTTACAGTTTCTGCACTGACGTCTTAACTTTGGGTCAAAACAATATCTGATTTTTCATCATTGATCGATCTTCTTTTTGTTGGCTTCCAGTTGAATATTCATTTTAGAAAATCATTTCTAATTTTCCTTTAAATTAAATTAACTTAAATTTAATTTAAAATTTCAGTTCCAGTACTTAAGTTTCAGTTTTGTCAAAACTGTATTTCAATCCTGATCCATTTCTTTCTCGTGCTATTTTTAAATTAAATTTTTATTTTTATTTAAATATCTATTTTTATTTACACTTCAAATATTTTAATTAGAAGTGAATTCAAATTTTAATCATAAACTAAATCTCACTTCTGTATTTCACGACAAAACTCCATCGGATCCTGATTTACTTTTCCCTTTTCTGCTTAACAGCTTTAAATGAAAATGTTATTTTCTTTCTTCTTTCATTTATTCATTTATTTCTATTATATTTTAAAATAAAATCTATTTATTTAAAACTAGGATTTTTACTTAAACTAAAGTTTAAAAACCTTATTAGAACTAAAGTACCAAGTTGGAAAATACCACTTTGATTTCACCATGGTTTACAGCGTGATCATCCCCATTTTCATGCGAACCAACCAAAGTACCACTACCAAAGTGCCATCCCCACTGATGTCATGATTTTCCATTGATCCCGCTCCAAAACCCCGAGCGCACCACGATGACAACCACCCTGGTACTTTACTGAAGTACCATATCACATGTACATCACCGCTATGCACCTGTACACCACCACCGTCCGACGATGAGCCACCGCACCACCTCAGACCTGTCATGCCCCCCTTCCAGTTCGCCAATCACTCACCGGAGCCAACCACCAAGGTCCCCTCCTCGATTTCACCAGTTCATCTATTTAGAACCGAAGCTCCACTTAACCAGTCCATCCAAAAACCCATCTCAACCCCTCACCTCCGACCACCGGAGATGCGCGCGCCACTTCCAACCTCTTCTCCGATCACCTACGCACCTTCCCCCTCGTCCTTGGCCCACTCGATCATGTGGGGGAAACGTACGATGTCACCAAATCCCGTGAACCCAATAACAGCCCAAAATCCAAAATCAAGTCAAATCCTTAAATTTAAGCTATGGAAAAATTCAATCGTATTTTTCCTACAATCTATACCTCGCCAAGCTCCTTCATACCAATTTATATCACCTCCGACCAAAGGGATCACCGGGATTTTGATTTTGTCCCTTTTCTGATCATCTAGCTTTTTCCCTTGATCCATAAATTAAAAAAAATGATTTCACCTTTAAAAATCTTTATTTTGATCTATAATGTCGATTATCTACCTGAATCAAGTTTTTACGCAATTTGATTTTTTTATGAAACAGAGAGGTATCAAGAACAGTCTGTGTTCTTCCCTGTCTCATACACAATGTATTTCTAAATGTTGGCTTCACTTTAAAACCATCTGGGACTATGTAAAAGTTTTAAAACTGATATGGTGCTCATTTCCTTTCGCTAACTTAGGTTTACCCATCAGTCTTGGTTATGTAGTGTTTGAAACCAAAATAACAGGAACTAACAACATACAGTAAAATATATTTTCCTAAAAACATTTTATACTTAAGAGTTCAAGTATCAACCAATAAATTCTTGATCAGAAAAACATGTTATTCTAGCAAGACATACCACTTGAACCCAAACATCACAAACAAGATTCCACTTCCAGTTCAAAGTACAAGAGAACAGTAGAGGGATTTTGTTAAAAAGCTTACCCACCTGCTTTAAGAAGCTCACTTGATTTTCCTCTATACTGATTTACTTTGAATTCTTGTTGTTATGAAGGGGATGTGTACATGTTCATGTCCATTTATAGGTGCAGAAAATACTAAAATATGAATGCGTTTATTTACTAGATTTTGAAAGAGAAAAATCTGTTTCAGTTTTTGATTTGACAAATGCAAGCCAATTTTAAAAACTCATTTCTCTCTCTCAATATCAAAACACCAAATCTACAGTCACATGGCTTTACATCAGCCAAGACTCACCTGAAATCCCTTGCACATGTATCCTCTCCCCCCCCCCCCCCCCCCCCCATTGGCCTACCATCAAACCTTTCCTTAAATGCAACATGACACTACCATGTTCTCCAAATCTTTTCTTGGTTCAAACAAAATGTTGAGATCAATTTTGTACCAAAAATGTTTAGTTTTTATTGAGTTTTCAAATCATACCTTTCACATTTAAATTCTTGATTTTACAAAAATATATTTGAACACAACCTTGCCTTCCAAGAATGGTAAAAATCTGAAAGTTTTGTACCTAGAAATCTATGGCATGTGATGGGAATACATAAGAAAATACTTAGAAAAGTCTATGATTAGAAATCAACTAGGGTAGATGAGATGATAGTGCATAGATATGATTTTATAAATCCTTTGATGTATATCTTCATTTGACAAATTTGCCAATGTTTTGAAAAATGCAAATGAATGGTATTTTCAGAAATTATCTTGAAAGGAAAGAAAAGAATTGTAGAAAACTGAAAATACTCTTATTCTAAAACGATCATGCCATGTGCCAAATCTTTGTCTTGAGAATCCTAGTTAATAGCATGTCTAAAGTGTAGTTACTTCATGAGTGAGACCATGAGTGCATGATTTCTTTCAATGTATATGCATATTCCACAAATTCCTATGAGATCTTATCACCTCTATGAAAACATGATTTGAAAAGGAGATTCTAACAATACAAGTTCTTATTTCCAGGAATATAAATGCAAGTGATTTTCATGAGATTTTATATGCAATCCCATTTAGGATATCTTGTACTTGAAAGAGATGAGACTATACATGTTTTCAAATTTAAATGCATACAAAAATTTACATATTTCTTTTCATTTGATTTGAGAGCAAAGAGTTGTTTAAATCATGGTTTAGGCAAAGTGTTTAACCATGTTTTAAAAGCAAGGTGTTTGCCAATCTAAGGATTTTAAAGCTTTTGAAAACAAAAAAATATAAACAAGTGTTACTTATCATACATTAAAAATAAATTTTAAATAAGTGTTATCACATACATGTTATCATATACACCTGTGTAAAATAAAATTAAACAAATGCTATCAATTCATGTTATTGTACCTGAATGTATCAAAAATAAATGCTGCACATATAAATGCTGCACATATAAATGCTATTATATATATGTTAACAAGTTCTGAAAAAAAAAAATTAAATCGTATTTGAAAATACGTACTTATTATCAATCAAGTCTGTGTCAGTGATCCGTGTAAATACCGGGTCATTACAAAATTTCTACTGATTTTGTGAAAAATAAATAGTTGCTTATGACTTATGAATTGCTTTTAAGAAAAGTAACTTATAAACCATTTTGCAACAAGTAGTTGCCAAATAAGTGTGCAAACCTATCTGAATAGACGCATCATGATTCCACGAAACGTATTCTTTAAGGTTCTTAACAGAAAGATGCGTACGTTCTCCAAGGTATAATCGTATTTCACCTCTTTATTTTAATATTAACTCATTTGTGCTGAGAAAAAGTGCAATTTTGGTTATCGATATACACATTTAAATTTCTGCTTTGTATTTTGTGAAAATAAAAATTACTTGCTTTGACGATCATATTTTTCGAATTTTTGATATTACAGTAATACAGTTTATCCTTTCTTCTCTGATCTCGTTTAAACGACATATTTTATCTACATTAAAAATAGTAGGTCTATATATGTTCACATTTTGCAAATTTTTGACGAAAAGATCTTGACAAATTTGATTAAATTTACTCACTTCTTACAAGTTTTTTCAGTGTTTGTATGAAATAAAGGTGTAAAATAATGCTAAAAGAAGATATGGTATTTGTTGAAAACAGTAAATGTTGTTTGGAAAAATAATTTTGGAATAATAAATGAATTTCAAACATGGGTGACAGTGATACGTTTAGTGTAAATTCAGGTCAAATTTTTGAACATGGGTGACAGTGATATGTTTAACGTAAATTACCAAGTTCAACAAAATTCAAAACAATAACAAATACAACTTATCTCCTTCAACTGATGAATCATTGACTACAGGTGCTTCCTGCACAAGAGAAGTATTATTAGCTGAAGAAAAAAATATAGTAAATGAAGATTTCAACAAAATGCTCATGGGAATTTCTAGAATAAATCAGAAGCGTATTAGCGGCCGAACATAAATTTCAAAAATGGATCAAGAGACGATTTGTTAACTACGAAGGTCAGATTTCAACAAAATTACAGGTGACCTTAAATTAAATTACTAGTTAAATCAATACCTACGATCCCGCGACTACATATATCAAATAAGAATTTTCGGATGGCACACAAAGCCGCCAACTCCAACTTCGTCAAAAGTTTTAGCAAGCGGATGGTTATGCTTGGCTGTGTGTTTATCTGGCATTAGTATGCTGTCCACAACCAACTTCTCATGTGTTGGCGGTACAGCTTTTCCATGAATAATCGAACCCATCGCACCTCTACACACTGTACCTGTCGCAATGACCTCCAGATTAAAGTTTAAGATTTCACACTTCAAACTTACCGAATCGGAAGAATTATGTGGATTGCCAATGTCCTTGTCAGGCACTCTTTCAACTACATCGTGAGCTGCACCACTTCCTCCTTCATTCGAAGCATTGTCTGGTTGCTTCTCATATTTTACCTTAACCAGTTCCACTGAACTCTTCAATGCACCCTCTACAGTGGTCATCCTATCTTCCATGTTTTTCGATCCTTGTTCAGCAATTTTAGTTTGCTTGCGTGCAATTTTGGAGGCCTTAACTTGGGTCCTTGATATCTTGGTTCCAATACTACGAGTCCGACCCCTTTTATCCTTTCCAAAAGCTTGTGACAGGATGTCTTCATCCAGCGGCAACTCATCTTCCTCACAGTCTTTGATTACTTCCTTTGCCTTCGCAATTTTATCCTAAGCATGAAGCATAAATATATATACACATAGTTATAATGACATCCCTTTTTTGATTTGCACTGAAAAGGAATGCTGAATGGGGGCAGATGCAATAGTAAATTTGTCTACATAAAAGCAAACATATACAATAAAAAGCAAAAGAAGGAATAGAGGTCAAAGAGCACAAAGGCAGCAGGAAAAATGAAACGCAAAAAGCAGAAAAACAAATCAAATTGACATAATAGTATAAAATGTCATACATCTTGTCTTACATTTTATTTACACTATTGATATGAGTAGGGTCTTCTGGGAGTAGATAAACTAATTTGAGGTTTTTTCGTGTATAATATTCCTGTATATTCCTGTATTTTATTTATTTTTAATTTTAAAAAGACAACTGTCTGACTTTAACTTGGAGAAAAAAAAGTAGTTCATATAATCATTGAGCAGTGGGCATGATTTTATCGTTCGATGGTATGACACTTTGCAAATAAGCATGAAAGACAGCTTTAAGGTCCTACTAACTTACAATAAACCTAAAATAGAAAGATTGAATAAATTTAAATAGTGACTAATTTAAATAAGCTTCCATCCTTTTTTGTATAAATAGCAAACTTTTTGTTTTAATTTTGCTAACTTACAAAATATGGAGAAGTCGAATCGGATATGCTTCCATCCTTTTTTGTATGAGTTTTCTCCCGTACTTCACGACGTGTTATTTCTTTTTCCGGATTTGCAATGGCCTGCAATCAAATAATAAATATTTAGACATGTAATGTTTAGAAATCCATTTTGTTTTATCAACGGACTAATTATACAAACTTCAACTCATATTTTGTTCCGTCATGTGTAATTTTCTAGGCTTAGTAATTCATACACATACTAAATCATGTTCTCCATTTATGATGTTTATGTCATGATTACATTATGTCAATGATTTTATAATTACTTTGCCACTAAAATGTATACAGTATGATGAAACCCAAACTAACTTTGCCATGATTTTAAATGATACTGTATAATTAATAATCATAAAACTATGATTAAATTTGTATGATAATGAAACCCAAAGTAATTATATGTCAACAATCCATAATTATGAAAGACGTGAATAAATAGTGGCTGCATAATGAATAATATGCACTAACATGATTCCTAATAACATACAATTTGTATGATAAACATGAGTTTATATCAGAACAGTTTATATCGGAACAGTTCTTTCCCTATTAACCATGAACATGCATGAAAAATAAATGCTTTCCTTTTGTTGTTTTCAAGGCATCATTTCTACATACCTACATTCATGTGTATTTAACCACATGCACGTCAAACCGAATAAAATATGTGTAGATAACCAAATATGCCATTTGAATCATCTTAAAGATATAAAAAGAGTACAAGTGTCATTGCATCAAGGTTTCTACATTAACTCCATCTCCTTAATCGAGACCAAACATTAAAAAAAAGAATGTAGTCTACTCATTAGAGCATCTCTACTATATTTAATTAAACAAGCAAGTTATGGTTCATTCTGGCCATGAAGAAGAAGATTAAAAAAGCCTTTTGTACACAAACTTTTACAGGTTTTACATGGTGGAATATGCTATAATAGAGTGGGTGGAAAACATTGTCTATTGTTGCATTAGAGATAGTTAATGGAGTAATTACGTAATAACATGAAGAGGAGCCATGTTGAGACAGTTAGAGAGTTCAAAGGGAAGGTTCATCTCCTCTGGACTTAACAAGAAATGAAATCTAACATGAGTATAATTTGGGACTCTTATGTCTGATTAAATTGTCATAACTGATCATCATTTGTTCTCTTTTTTTTTTGCTGTTTATGCTATCAATAGCCGTGTCCCGCGGTAATTACCTAATTAAAGCTTTTAACTAATGTTTATTTTGAAAAATTATTTACATTAGTTATTAGTTATTACTTACACTATAGGTAAATTAGTCCTTGATTACAATATGTTTATGTCAGGTTTAGTACATATTAATATAATTATAAAATTTTAATCTAAACTAAACCGTCATGTACTCCATTTCTGTGAAAGTCATAATGTAATCACCATAAAATTAAATTTAATCACTGTATAACAGTAAAAACTGCATACAAAAAATATAATGGGTAATTATACAGTATCATTTATAATTACTGTATCATTTAAAATACATATTACAGTCACATACATCAACATCGGACTAGTTGCCATGAATTTCTAGGCTTAGTAATTCATAAACATCGGACTTGTCTTAAAAAGAAGACTAATTGATCAGTACAGACTTAAATATAATTGGTAACCGTTATATATTCCACCAAGACAAATAGTAAAACTAAAAGTGAAAAACATACCAAATCATGTTCTACGACAGCATGACTTGTTCGACCGGTGTGGTGGCCATAGTTGTATACTGATCTGTTTTTTTTTTTTTTTTTTTTTTTTGCCTAGCTCTCTTCGCTCGCTCACACCGGGTTTATCTTCATTCTTCAAAAACCCTTCCCAGTCATCTTGACCAATAGTGGGTGGAGAATTTTTCAATTTATCATCATAATTGTTGAATTTGTCATAATATTTTGTCCTCTACTCACTCTTATGTCTCCTAAACGACTCACACATTTTTTTGAAATAAAATTCTTTTGTATCTGGATCAAGCTCAAAACGTTTCTGCAAAAATATATTATGAAATACTTAACAAGGCATTGTGATAAAAATATACATGCACATAGAAACATATATTGAAATATTGCCGCTTAGCAACAATGCAACCCACACATCATTTTTTATTTTTGCAGGTACTTTGTCCCAACTTTCGTACGAGATCGACACATGACTCCGCACAAGTTTACCAATTTGGCTGCCTATTTTTCCCGCATTTTTTGAAACGGGGACTCCATAAGCATTTGTGTCAACCTTCTCAGGGTGTGTAGCTGATGATTGCGTAGAATTGGTTGGAGTTTCTCGGACTTCTGACATTTTATACTTGAATAACTGGAAATCTGCACAGAATTTATATCAAAACATAGTAAAATAAAATAGAAATTAAATTGTAAGTGATTCAAATACACAGTAAGCAATTAGTTTATACACAGCTAGCTTATACAGGACTAAAGTATGCATACATTTAAATAAGACACAGTAAGCAGTTAGTTTATGTAGTAAGCAGTCACAGTAAGCAGTTAATTTAAACAAGTCACAGTCCACGCCAATATCAATTAATTTAAACAGTAAGCAGTCAATTTAAACAAGTCGCAGTCAACAATATTAGAATCAGTATAGACCAGTAAACTTTGCATAATACATATATTCCATAGAAATTCTATTCCAACAGATGGCTTGGTCTGAGGAATCCTCCATAAAACTACGAATGTATTCTTGGTAAAACATATAAAATAGCAAAAACTGAAACCTCATATGTTATTTTTGCAGTGTACACTTTAACCAACTGTAATATTTAAACTGAAGGCACACGAGAACAACCCCATAAAGATGAAATAAAAATAACAAACTCACTAGTCGCTATAAATCGCTTCACTGCAATTTTTACATCCACATAAGTTGCTTAAATTTTACTTAAATTAACGGTTTTAAATATTTTGAGGTTGTAATTCCTATGAGGGATGTGACTAGGTTAGGGGGTTCTCTTTAAGAATTTTGATTTTGACCCATCTTTGCTTTTATCTACAAATTTCTACCTGGTCCAAACTCTGGATAAAATTGCAGGGCGTTGTAGGCTTGTGGGAGGGAAACATAAGTGGACTTAGGCTTTTAGATTAGTCCATTTTGACAGATTCAACTCGGCTGAAGTGCACCATAAAATCAAAACTTTTGATCTACTAATTGCCTAATTGGTGGGTTTGTCATTGAAACTAGTTACTACTCCATATGATCTTATCCCATTGACATTATCAAGATGAATGTTGTGTTGAAATAGCTTGAAAATTAGGTAAAACCCAAAGGGGAATATAAAGTAATAAGCCAAACAAATTTAAAGGACAAATTACACTAAAACGATATACATCTTTTTCCTTACAAGAACGGGCCAGAGTCCATTATCAAACTAATTGTTCCTCTTACCTTCAATTTCAAACTTTAAATATACTAAGTAATTAAATAAGGAGAAGAAGGTCCCATTTAAATATACTAACTAACAAATTCATGAGTTGGATGAAAATATCAGTATGTATGATAAACTTCTTGCAGACAGCTTTCTACAGATAAACGGATCAACGACAAATGATACAAAGAACAACTCCATACCTTGGGGAAATCGAGATTAGGGTCTTCAATTGAAATTGGAATGTTCAAATTGGAATCGGACTGGAAACTGAGATTCGACTAGGGTCTTCAATTGAAACAGGAATCTTCAATTTGAAAGCGGACTGGAAACTGAGATTCGATTAGGGATCGAGATTAGGGTCTTCAATTGAAACAGGAATCTTCAATTTGAAAGCGGACTGGAAACTGAGATTCGATTAGGGATCAAGAGTGATTTAGGGTTTTTTGCTTTCTGTTCTTTTATTTTTTTATTTTGGAAACGATGGTTTTGGGAAATGAAGGGGGCGTACTTGTTTAACCCCGGGGGGGTTAGGGAATTACTATCCGAATTAGAATGGCCTAAAGCCGTTGCGAAACATGGAACGATGGAAACTTATTGTACAACATGCTTTGCAAAGGCCCAGAGCCGTTGCAAATTAGCAACGGCTATAAGCCGTTGCAATCCTTCCGCACTTATGTGTTGCGATTTTGCCTATATGGTGTAGTGACGGAATCAGAGACGGAAACAGAATAATCCATACGGAAACAAAATGTTAGAATTAGGTGTACACTAGTAATGGGCCTTTATCACCCCAACAGATGGTACCACACAGAAACAGACAGGTGTTACCACCCAACAGAAACAGACAGAACTAAGTGTACCCTAAGTCCTACCCCAAGCGATCGGCTCCCTAATACATAAATACCATGTGTCGGCCCCACAGTAGGTGTATCACTCCCTAAAGAGGCAACCTATTGGCACAGATCTATTTACAGATGTCACGGGGTCTTACATCCTCAGAGCAGACCAGATCCATGCACGCACATGACCCGGTTGGAACGCCCCATCAACACGCCTCGCCATTATCAGAATGAACCGCTTATAAGTAGTTCAGTAAGCGTGCCTGAATCCCTACATAGTGTAGGGTCAAAGTTTTTGATACCAGAAAAGGGTTACTGACTAATATGGGTCCCAAACAACAGATGACACAAGTATTTCCCCTCCTAAACTTGTGTCCCCAAACTAACAGATTTTAGATTAACTTGTTTACAAGTTTTAGACATACTAGTTCACAGATCAGAAAAACAAGTTAACAAGTTTTCAGACTAACGGATCAGTTGTACTGTTTTAACAGACTTACAGATTGTCTAACTTTGTATTAGGCCTACAGATTCACGAAACGGGTTTGTTAAATTCATCAGTCCAGTTGGTTTAACCCTATCCACCCAACACGTTTTAAACATCATATTTATCTCAGATTTGCATTAATCAAATATTAATGCACAGACCTCTCACATTAGGTCGGTAGCTTGTGGCCGCTGGATATGCCGGGGCGGTTCCGGGCAGACTTCTGCCGCAAGCCAGACCTAACCTCATGTCTAAGCATATTTTAGTTATGCCTACGACCTCTCACATTAGACTGACAGTTTACTGTCGTTGGTAATATCAGTCGGTTCCGGGCAGGCTTCTACCGTAAACGGAGTCTAACCTTGTGTCATAGCCACTTTATTCCATTACAGAAAATATCAAACTAATTATGTCCATTTAGCAGATTTAACTTTTTTACAAGTTACTGCAGATTATCCAAAGTTCTTTTAACATGTTTTGCTCAATTTTAGATCGATCCTCCAAATTACAATTATTCATCTTTCAACGGATTAAGCAATTCAACAGATTTAGCAGATAACAGATCTAGCAGATTAGGCAATTTAGCAGAACAGGCAATTCAACAGATTTAGCAGATTAAGCAATTCAGTAGATTAGCAGATTTAACATTTCTTAAAAATTCTATTTACATATCTTACCTAATCATAAATTAAGCCTAAACTTACATGCTCAAATCATGGTCATAATTCATAATACAATATATGCCCCCAAATTTTCGTTAAACTTTGCACAGTACAGAACACTCTCTAAAAGCGCCAAATCATGATATGAATTATGCCAAATTATAGCCTTTAATGCCAATATCCAAAAATCCATATTTAGGCTCATTCACATTAATAGTTATCCTATTTTAATATAGGCCTTCACGCCTAAGTTTCATATTCCTTTTTTAAGTCATGAATCGTTATATAAAATATACCCAAAAATCCAGATCTTTCAATTATATCCTCTCAAAATCAGATCTTAAATTTTATATGCATTATGTCCCCAAGTTTCAAGTCATATGTTATCATTCAATGATTCCTCTTCTTCCAAATCACAGAGTATGCACAGATCTAGATCTAATTTACAACATATGTCCTTTTCTCAAATCAGTCACAGATCAGTCATGTCCAATTATGCGTTATTCATTATTTACTCCAAAATTTAGCGTTCGTGCGTTAATCTCTTATGAGATTTGGCACAGGCTCGTAGTAGCCTGGCTATAGAACAGAAAGAAAGAAAGAGAATAGTCATAGAAAAACAGATCTGACAGATAAGAATAAGCATAACCTCAGATTCAGATTTATAGCCATGTCAAGATCATAATTAAAGTTCATATCTGAAAATAACTGTACTCACAAAAAGGGAACGATTCTTGTACTCTGGAATCTGTATTCTGACACTGAATAGCTCTCCTTTGGCGTAGACTGTCGATTAGATTAGAAAATAGTTGTTCTCTTTTAATTCTATTCAGATTGGAAGAAGATGCACTAGTTCTAGCTTAGATTTCAGCAGAGTAGCGTCGCCATTATTTTATTTTAATTAGAATAGAGGTAGAGTATAGGCATAATGAAATTGTGTGGAGAGAAAGTGAGGTTTGGGGGCGTTTTTATAAGAGAATAGGGTGATTTTGAGCCTTCAGATCAGTCCAGAAGTCATCAGAACCGCCCAGCTCGAAGACAGGTCATCCAACCACTCAGAAGGAGACACGTCATCACAGAACACTCTAGAATTCTGTGCTGGATCGGTATGGGCACAATTGGCAGGTGCGATAGTGTATTTTTGTACTGGCGCACTTCACAAGTGTGCCAGTGTATTCTGGCATGTTTCCGGTTTTTCTGCCTAACTTCGTTTTTCCATATCTTCTTCATACGGTATCCGTTTTCGCAAACTCAGACTCTATCTCAAGCAGAATTTCGAGACGAACGCAATGGCACAACCCGTTTCTCTTAATTATTCTCCTAAATTACGTATACTTTAATTTGTTACTTATACATTCACAGAAAATACGGGGTGTTACAAAGTTCCTGTCGAGGCGAAAGGGGAACAATGCAAAAGCATCAGAGCATGATCTGAGTTAGTTCGGTGAAGGTAAGACACCGAGTAAGAGAACAGAAAGTTGAACCAACCTTCCGTTCCAAAAATTCGATCAAAACGAGAAAGTATTCGACCGGGACATTCTTAGTTATTACACCAAGTAAAGACGAGCCAACGAAAGAAACTTCCGACAACCCCGAAGCAACAATGAAAGAGTTTAAATCCATAATTGCCGCTCGGTTAATCGAGGCACACCTCACTTTTATGCTTGGCATGAGACAACGTTGAAGTCTCCTCCGACGATGGAAGACCAATAACTGAAGCCAGCTAAAGATAAAATATCATTCCACAAACACAAACGCTTAATGCGATCACTTCTTGCGTAAAATGGGGAAAAAAGGAAAGGGGAAGGGAAGAAGGACAAGGAAACAACAACAGAATGAAGTTGAGACAAATCAAAGATTGGAAGAACTGAATACATCTTTGTCCCAAAGAGTCCAAACCTTATTGGATTTGTTGGTTAGCGCTCCCCCAAAACTAAGCGAAAGGACAATGTTGGATAGCACCTCGGAGCCCATGAAGGGCTCTTGAAGTGATACCAGCTGAATGAAATGTTTCTTGACAATGCATTTAAGCTACACAAGTGAAGCATCGTTCCGAATACCTCAGATGTTCTAGAACAAAAAATTCGCCATTCCAACAAAAGATGGATAAAAAAAAGAAATCCATAGAATATTTAAAGAAAAACGACCATATCACAAGAGAATAGAACCACGAAGGAAAGCACCCGAAGAGAAACAAAATCAAGTTAGCTATATGGTGTGTTGAGTGGGTCGTACGATCTACAGGATCGCCGCTCTAGACTGTGCATAAATGGTGCGGGGTGTTCAAGAAACAGACCTCGAATGCCCTCGCGAAGACCGAGGTTAAGAAATCGATGCTCATTGGGAGTAGAACAGCTGATCTCCATCCAAAGAGTGAGAGGCAAACGAAGGAATAGAAGATTCCGATGAAAAAGAATCAGATTGGACCGGAAGAGAATTCTTTGTACGGTGTGAGACTCGATCGTTAATGATCGAAATCTCAGCCTTGCTAAGAAGAGGAGTTGAGTGCGAGTAAGACGAAGAACCAGACAAAGTGATAGACGGACACAGTCCAAAGACAACAACAAAGAAACAAAAGAAGGAAATATAGAAACGCCTACTAAGCGTGTTTCCCCATACTATGAGGACCCATTTGCTTCCGAGTTGTCATCAGAATGAAAACTCTTCCTTGAAGAGTGAGTCCTACTAACGATGGGATGAACAAACCAATGAACAAGGCAAGATAAGGGAATACCTAACCCACCAACAAACTCAGAAAATAATCCTCGAGGACCAGACATAGTTCCGTCGATGGCCACCGTGTAGACATTTGCAGATGTGATCGCTGTACGTCCACCACTGAGGAAAGGAAACACATATGCCCATGCATAATGAAGCACAAAACTATCCAACAACCACAAAGAAACAAAGGAACCCAACAACACTAATAATTCATTAATTGAATTGCAGTGTACATCAAGCAACAGCTGGAGCAGATTGACAAAATAATTAAAATAAAAACAATTTGCACCACCAAGCTTGACCAGCGAAATAAAGCACACAATCCGCTTCTACCCCAAAACAGAACTTAAAAAAGTGAAGTGGCCAAGAAATCCATTCACTGCCCCGTGAAAGCCAACATGCCACAATGAAAGGGATAGAAACAACAAAGTAGTAGAGCAAAAGAACCCCAAACGCCCTTGCGTACCAGTAAAGACACTGAGCCAGTAAGGAGATAAATAGTGAGACAAGAAGTGAGGAACTCAACCCGAGAACCCCAACCCACTATGAAAAAACAGGCTCCAACAGAGTTGCAGGGAACCCAACAAAGTCACCCCTAGCAACTACAGATAGCATAACACAACTGCAATAACTGAACTCGATATCAAAAGAGTAAAAAGGAGAAACCCATTCCTACATGTTGATCGAAGAAGTCAGCAAAACACGGCAATTTCCATCCTTAAGATCAGCATCAACCACAGGAAGACATTCGGTCCTTCGCCAACTACCGAGTAGATTGGATGCATCCGATGAGTCGACACGTCCCATCTCTCCACCGAGAAAGAACAACTAGCCGCTAGACATTGTTGGTACATTCCCCCCGGCAACCAAGTACGATTAGACTTAAAAGGGATACCCACGAAACTGCTAGCAACAACCTTGTTCACTTCGGAAACTAACTCAAAAGAAAAAAAGCTGTTGTTAGTAGAGAGTGGAGGAAATACTCGAGCATGTGCAACACCCTTAACCACCTTACCAATAATCTGGTCATGTGAACAGAGCATAGGTGGCTGGTTAGTAACCTTAAACACACTCATCGGTCGACGCGAATACTGACGTCGACGATGATGCTTAGGGTCACTTACCAGCACACCAAGCTCAGGCCACACCGACCTAGGCAAATAAACAAAAGCTAAACTCTTCAGAAGACAGCGGATAGGTGATCAAGTCCCCTAATCCATTAACTCCACAAGAAGAAGAAGCTACATCTCTAAATGAAGCACAACCCACAACAATAGCAGGAGAATCAGAGCCCAAAGAGAGTGAAGCAGCTCCCTTCGGACGAAGGCAAAGTGAAATCGAGTTACCTACTATAGTACGAGGTAGGTACTGGATAAGGGGATCAAATCTCGTATACCAGGATTGAACAAACCATAAATTGACTTATATTTGCGTCCAAAGAAAGGCACATAACCACCTTCAAGCCCAACCCAAGAAGCTGGAAGATCATCACAAAATCGAGGGAGCCACCAAATGTGACACCTTTGAATTGAAAATACAAGGGAAAATTTCCAAGAAGACATCACCAATTATCACAAACGGATGCCTAGAAATCGCCGTAAATGATGAAAATGAAATCACCCACAGAAGAACAGAAGAGTCGCCAATAATCTCCACTGTGACCGGCACATCTATTGCGGCACTGATTGCCTTAATAATCCCCACAACATCAGGGCATTGACCAATGAAAGAACCCGCAACACAGTAGTTGAAATCGAGCAACATCAAAGCCATGAAAACCTATAACCACAAAAGGAAAAAATAGAAGCAGCGACAATAAATAGAGAAGAGCACCATTGTTGAGCGCTCGAATAAAGATCAGAAACTAACAAAGAGAGGGAAAGAATTAATAAGTCGCGATATCACTTGCTAACGGGAACAAGGGGCGGCCATTGAAATGTAGAAACAACCGTTTTTACTTATGTCCAATATATATTATGAAACCACATATAAATATGTTGTGAAATATTATATGAATTCTACTTGCAAATTTATGTTAGCAATACTTGATAGAAGTTAAATTATAATAAATAACCGAGTAGGAGAGAGTTATAATTTTCCCTATTTGAAACTTATAATAGATATGTGACTTACAACATATATATATATTTGTAAATTTTTGTACCCAGTATTTTATAAGAGGAAAAAGTTTAAGGTATTTTCTTTGACGTTAAGATTGGACTATCCAGTATTTAGCGATTTTGCACATACGTCTAGCTAACATATGTACTAAATCCTATATGTACTGGGTAGATAGAGAATCACAGTCTAGTCGCATGAAAATGATTCTGGTCACAGTTGCAACATAACCAGTGTTTGTTTTCAGGTTTCGAAAGTGAGATAAATATATAATGTCAGTCGAGATGTCGAGCGGGTACTTAAAAGTATTTTTGAAATATTTTGGAATGCATTTGAATTTGAATTTTATATTTTTAACATTTGATTATATATAATCTAAGAAAGTATTTAACGTATACACTTAACTTTTAAATATATTAAATTATTTAGTTACTATTTTCACTTCCTCGCTCTTTTTTGGGAATGAAAAGGTTTGAGTGAGGGAGATTGTAACGGTTTGAAAATTAGATGGTTTAAATAACAAGTTTAACTGTAATTTTACTTTAGAATTAAAATTCTTATTAATTTTGAATTTTAGGAAATGCGTATATTTGATTTCTAAATATAAAATAAAAGATATGCGTCTAATTTGAATAACAAAATTAGATTGATCATCATTTTAGAAATTATTGTTTTGAAACCGACGTGAAATCGACAAATATTGGAAAATTGAAATATTGGCAACATTTTACATAAATTTGATCATGTAATTGATAATGTGAACGTGAAAATTCGCTCATTTTGTTTAAACGATTTATAGGTCAATTTACGGTATCGACAACCGATATAACGCAATGAACGTTAAAAGCATAAAATTTGAATTAAATTCCAAAATTTTATGTTTGAGATGCGTTTAACTAGATACAATGTAGGCGTAAATTTGGTAGTAAAATACGAAAGTTTGTTCAGTAGCTTTATTCTGGCTCAAGTCAGTTCAAATATTGAACGAACAAAAATTATTTTCGAAACCTAAAAGTCCCAGCATGAAAAAATGTGTTTTGCTCGTTCTGAAGTCAAAGGTACGATTTGTTTTGCGAAATTCAGATGTTATTATGTCCATTAGGATATTTCCGTATGAATTAACAGTGCCTCGTCATAAAAAAATGGAGTTTTGATAAGAGAGTCGCAACATTGGTATCTATGTACCATGGCATCCATGTTGTCGCACTGGTAACCACAGTATATTCATTAGTACATTTTGATGTCTGACAGACGTCTGAATCAAAAGAATAGTGCGTCGTATCAGTACCTTACGTTGTGCTACTTTTTGAGTTCTGTGTTCCTACGCGTGTCTGATTGGAATGGTGACGTAACTTACACTATGACCCAACCCTTCTTTCAATCTACATTTGATTACCATTTCCTGAATTTAATTTTTTTAAAAGTCTAGATCCTATTTGTGTATAAACGTGTATATCTCTAGTTCTTATTCACATAATAGCTTTTGGAATATTAAAATTTTATTGATTTTTATGTGTTTGGACGGTTATCTTATCTAGCTCTTATGAAAGTTTGTATAATTTTAAAATTTTAAAATGGCATTCTTGAATCAGTAAATGTTGACACACTTTTTTGTCAAAGATTTCACACGTCAAGTTTTCAACTAGCAATGAACAAGCGTTAGAAAATATAAAGCGATTTGGTCAAAGTCATGCCGTAAACACAAAAATGGCTCGAAACCCCTTAAGATGACCTCTTTTGGCCCCGAAAACGTCAATTACTGTGCTTTGCACCGTAACTCTTGTAGCCCTCAGAATTAGCTTCAGGTACAATTTTCGTTTGACCAAAACGGATTTACGAATTGAAAGTTGCGCCTGTTTCCGTGAACGTAAGCCAGTCAACTTCAGTATTTCGAATTCCAACACCTCGAATCCCGCGGCCCAGGCACATTTCGACTCCCTCATCGCACACAAGGATTTCAGATCCCTCAAAATCATCATTTCGAACCCCTCAATATTCCCTCTCTTTTGTATCCCTTAGAGGGATAACAATTTCGTATCCCCTAGAGGGATACGAATTTTCGTATCCCCTCAGAGGATATGAAAATTCATGTCATTCACCTGCGGAATACAAATTTTGTATCCCCCACCAGAGGGATACGAATTTCCTGTTTCTGGCCTCTTCTGGGATCTGAAATTCTGCTGCATGGTTCCTTCTTTCTAGCCACTCCACTACCAACCTTTACTTATAAATACCCCAAGGCTTGACATTCATTGGATCCTTTTCCTTGGAATTTTGGTCTTCTAGATCTCCAAAAGCATCAATAATGGTTTCCATCTTCTTCTCCAAGGCCGTTGGACATGACATGGACAATTAAAATGTTGCACAAATGTTTCCATTACTTTTTGGACATCTACAAGCATAAATACACTTCTTTTGGGCATCTTTGGACTTCTTAGGCATTGAAGCTAAAAATTGGACATAGTTGACAAAGTCAAATCAACTTTCAACCAACGAAGAAGAATGTTAAACAATGTGAGCTATGTTAGAGATAATCATCAAATATGTTTCCTTTTATTTATGAGTTATATTAGGATTTTATTATTTATGAGTTATATTAGGATTGCATTAATTATGAGTTATATTAGGATTGTATTAATTTGGTCTATATTTGGTATAGATTCAAATATGCTCTAGAATATTCTATTCTAGAATGCTCTCTCCCATCTATAAATATGTAATTATGTAATTATGTAATCAAGATATACAATTCTATTTTCTGTTTTCACATGGTATCAGAGCACCATTAAATAAAATTACACTCTTGTCTTTCTCAATCTCTTATCATGGCTAATTATACCAATCCTCCTACTGTTTCTATCAGAGATGATCCTTATGCTATCCATTACTCTGATAGTCCCTCTATTGTTCTTGTCACACCTCTCTTAACTGGTGATAATTATGGCTCTTGGAGTCGTGCCATTACAATGGCGTTACGAGCCAAGAGCAAATTTGGTTTCGTCGACGGTTCCTTACCGATCCCAACGGTGGAAACCGACATTGTCAATTGGCGTCGCTGCAACGATCTTGTTGGCGGCTGGATACTCAATTCCGTATCTCCGGAAATCAGGCCAAGTATTCTCTATGCTGACAGCGCTGCCCAGATATGGATGGATCTCAAAGAGCGCTTTTCTCAGTCTAATGCGCCGAAGATATATCAGTTAAAACTCTCTATCTCCTCACTCAAACAAGAAGGTATGAGTGTTTCATTGTACTTCACCCAACTTAAATCTTTGTGGGATGAGTTGAGTAGCATTATTTCAATTGATCCGTGTACTTGCAGAAATGGAAAGTGTATTATTGAACAGCAAATTCAGGATCGAGCCATGGAGTTCCTTCAAGGACTGCATGATAGTTTCTCTGTTGTGCGTAGTCAGATTCTCCTTATGGATCCATTTACGTCCATTCAGCGGATTTACAATCTTGTCCGTCAAGAAGAGAAGCAACAAGAGTTGAATGTTCGATCAACCCCAGCTGTTGAGTCTGCTGCCTTCCAAGCTTCAAAGCCACCATATCGTGGGCTGTCAAAGAGGCAACGTCCATTCTGTGATCACTGCAACCGTTATGGACATAATCGAGATAAATGCTATCAACTGCATGGCTTCCCAAGCAAGCAAGAAAAGCGCGCAGCTGAACATGGATCAACCTCTCATGCTGTACCAAATAATCATCTGACAACTCAACAGTACAACAAGTTGCTTGCTCTCTTGGCCAAAGACGAAGTTGGTGAACTCTCGGCTAACTTAGCAGGTACAATTCTGTCTTGTATGTCTTCTTGTTGGATTATAGATTCAGGTGCATCAAATCATATATGCACATCACTATCAATTTTTTCTTCATATGTTCCATTGCAAAAATATAAGTCTGTTCAATTACCTGATGGCACTTTTGCATCAGTGACTCACATTGGGATTGTTAAACATTCAAAATCCCTAATTCTCAAAGATGTATTTTTTATCCATCATTCAAATTCAATTTATTATCTGTCTCACAATTAGCAAAACAACTTAATTGTGAAGTAATTTTTTCTAAATTTCAATGTCATTTTCAGGACCTGTTGACGAACAGGACGATTGGTCGGGGTAGAGTTCATTGTGGCCTTTACTACTTGGAGGATGTTTCCCATTTGAATTCAGTTTTTTCATTTCAACATTCAAATAATTTTGATCTTTGGCACTCTCGCCTTGGTCATCCTAGTAGTTCTCGTTTTAAATTTCTTGTTAATAATTTTCCGGATATATCCGCGAATAATAAATTTATTTGTGATGTTTGCCCACAAGCTAAGCAATGTCATGGTTCATTTCCGCAAAATGTATCTTGTTCTTCTGTATGTTTTGAGCTATTACATGTTGATGTTTGGGGACCATTTAATGTTCCATCTAAAAATGGTTCACGTTTTTTTCTTACTATTGTTGATGATTATTCAAGATGCACTTGGGTCTATTTAATGAAATTCAAGTCTCAAACCTTTTATATGATAAAACATTTTTTTAATCAAGTTAATAGACAATTTGGACTGTCAATCTCCACTATACAATCTGGAGATGGTGGTATTTTTATTCCATAACTTCAAGCTCTTCGATCTGACAATGGAACTGAGTCTCTTTCATTAGAGTTTCAAAATTGGTTTCATTCTCATGGTATAATCCATCAACGAAGTTGTGTAGCCACTCCTCAACAAAACGGGATTGTGGAACGTAAACATCGACACTTGCTTGATGTTGCTCGTTCACTACGATTTCAAGCTAATCTTCCCTTCTCATTTTGGGGCGAATGTGTTCTTGTCGCTGCATTTCTCATAAATAAATTACCCACACGTACTCTTAATTTCAAATCTCCTTATGAAGTTTTATTTGGAAAGGTTCCGTCTTATTCATCTTTACGTGTGTTTGGCTGTCTGTGTTTTGCGAAAAATTTGCATATTAAAAATAAATTTGATGCACGAGGTAAGCCACACATTTTTGTTGGTTACCCTTATGGTCAAAAAGGATATCGACTTTATGATAATTATTCTCATCGCATAATAGTCTCGCGTGACGTTATTTTTCATGAATCAGTTTTTCCGTATAAAAACATTTAAGATCATAGATCTAACGACATTTCCATCACTCCACTAGATGATGATTTACCTACAAATTTCACACCATTTCAAAATGATTCATCAGTACCAACTAATATTTCTTCATCTAATACAACCGAAAATGGTGAAAATTCACTTTAAAATCATTCTCCAAATCTGATTCCAACAGAAATCGCTGATTCAAATCAGTCTCAGCAAACTAATAATAATTCATTCCCACGAATACTGCTGATTTAAATCGTCCTCAGCGAATTCGACGATTACATCTCAATGATTATGCATGCAACGTCTCTCCTTCATCTACTTCTTTTCCTTTATCCAAATATTTCTCTTTGGAAAAGTTTAGTCATTCTCATCATGTTTTTTTGTCCAAAATTATTAATCATGATGAACCTCAAACTTATTCTCTAGCAGTTCAATCTTCTGCTTAGCGTGATGCAATGTCTGTTGAAATTCGTGCTCTCGAAGCAAACAAAACATGGTCTGTTTGCTCATTACCACCAAATAAAACACCAATTGGTTGCAAATGGGTATATAAAATTAAATATTGCTCTGATGGTTCTATTGAACGATATAAAGCACGTTTAGTAGCCAAAGGTTACACCCAAGTTGAAGGAATTGATTACCATGATACTTTTGCTCCGGTAGCAAAATTGGTCACCGTTTGTCTACTTCTTTCTATCGCTACAATTAAAAATTGGTCTCTTCATCAATTAGACATAAACAATGCTTTCCTCCAAGGTGATATAAATGAGGAAGTTTATATGAAACTTCCTCCTGGTTTTCCTCGTCATGGTGACAATCAAGTTTGTAAGCTCCATAGATCTATTTATGGACTTAAACAAGCTTCGCGTCAATGGTTCTCTATGTTTTCTTCAACTTTAATTCAATGTGGTTTTCGTCAATCTAATTCCGATTACAGTCTTTTTACGTAGATTCGTGATCATATTTCAGTATTTGTTCTTGTTTACGTAGATGATATTATCATTACAAGAAACAATGAATCTTTTATTTCCATGACAAAACAATTTCTCGCCAAATCTTTCTCCATTAAAGATCTTAGGCGTCTAAGTTATTTTCTTGGTATTGAAATTTCTCGTTCCAAAAAGGGATTATTTTTGTGTCAACGTAAGTATACACTTGACATATTAAAGGATTCAGGTATGCTTGGTTCTCGTACAACTCCAATTCCTATGGAACAACATTGTCGACTTCTTCCAAATGACGGCAATCCCTTGCCTGATCCGTCTCTTTATTGACGACTCATCGGTCGTCTCTTATATCTTACAGTTACCCGTCCTGACATTCAATATGCTGTCAACAAACTTAGCCAATTTATGCAAAGCCCTCGTTCCACACATCTTGATGCTGCAAATAAAGTCCTTCGATATCTCAAAGGTTCTATTGGTAAAGGTTTATTCCTATAGGCAACGAGTTCTTTTTCTATGGTCGGTTTTGTTGATTCTGACTGGGCAGGTTGCCCCGTCACTCGCTGTACTACTATCGGTTATTTTACAATGCTTGGTTCTAGTCCCATCTCCTGGAAATCAAAGAAACAACCGACTGTTTCTCGATCATCTGCTGAAGCTGAGTATCGGTCTCTTGCTGCTATTACTGCTGAAGTCCAATGGTTACATTCAATCTTATCCGAACTTGGTTTTCCACCATCTGTTCCTATATCAATACATTGCGATAGCCAAGCTGCAATTCATATTGCATCAAATCCCGTCTTCCATGAACGAACTAAGCACATCGAAATAGATTGTCATTTCGTTCGTGAAAAGATTCTCTCCGGTATTATTACTCCTTCCTATATTCGTTCTTGCGACCAACTAGCGGATATTTTCACAAAACCACTAGGTGCTGATAATTTCAAACGATTGCTTAGCAAGTTGGGCGTGCTTGACATTTCTCTCCCTGCTCCAACTTGACGGGGGGTGTTAAACAATGTGAGCTATGTTAGAGATAATCATCAAATATGTTTCCTTTTATTTATGAGTTATATTAGGATTGTATTATTTATGAGTTATATTAGGATTGCATTAATTATGAGTTATATTAGGATTGTATTAATTTGGTCTATATTTGGTATATATTCAAATATGCTCTAGAATATTCTATTCTAGAATACTCTCTCCCATCTATAAATATGTAATTATGTAATCAAGATATACAATTCTATTATCTGTTTTCACAAAGAAGGACAATTTAACCAAAGTTTAGAGCTAACATGCATTTTTTTATTCGATTGTAACACTTTGAACTCAACTATTGTCCAAACTTGTACAACATTGTAATCGACAAATATATGATGAATGATTACTATGAAGTGGATGTAGGCATTAGTGCCAAAGCACTATTAAAAGCTGTGTTCTCCCACTTTATTTTACGTTACTTTTGGATTATTGTGTTCATATCACACACACACTTTGGGTGTTGGCGTGCAACAATTTTCTGCGTCAATAGTAAATATTAATTCCTGGTCATATTTGAGCATGGGAAGCATGTGAAACGTTTCAAATTAACATGTTTAGCAATGCATTTCCATTGTACTTTATTAAAAAAAAACCATGTTTCGTGGTACAGAACGTGTAAATAGAAGGATCCTATATTTTGGCAAACTAAGGTACTACATTCTATATGCAACTTCCATATTCATTTTCATTTTTTTTTCCTTCCACCCTCTCCTCTTCATGTTTCAAGAACTCAGTTTGCATGTCTAATTGCCTGAAGCTCACCTCCCTCTTATTAAAACAAAGAAACTTTGTGCCACAAAATGTGATTCATGCATGCGAGGTTGCCTGCAACAACCATTATGCGAAGGAAGCATCCATTACTTTATTCCTCCTACATGCATCTTGATAAACCCATCCTCTACCACTCGAACAACTTCCCTCTATCTAGTTCTGACGTGGGCACAGTGCAGGCCGAACTCCTATATATATGTATATTTCCAGGCCTCTGTAACTTGCGTCATATATATGTGAAAGTAAAAAAAAAAAGATGGATTCATTTTTATGAAGTGCTGGCCTCACTCTTTTGTTTGTTGTGGGATCTCTAACTGTTGTTTTGATGTTGAGAGTTTTCTTCCTATTCCTCAAATGCCTATAGTCCATGCACCTCATTTGGTTGCTGAACATTGGTCAATTATATCCCTGTAGTGAATATTTAGCTTGGTCAAGAGCTTCACTGTTGGCTATTGTTGAATATTATTTTGGTTGTTGTGTTATTGCTCTTCCTATCCTCCTATAAATTAAAAAATTAAAAAACCTGGGAGTTGAAGTTTGTTGTGACCGTACATATATAAGTCGTGATTTGTATATGTTTGTTTAAGTGTTTATTGAATTCATATTCCTGAATTTTGATGTAGCCGAGCTATGTTGTGCTTGCCTTTTTTGTTTGAAGAAAAAGGATTTTGGTTTGCTATTTAGTCCGGTTGCCGCCAATTTGATTCAATTTTGGGTGTGCTCGGGTTTCGTCGTTTATCTTGTGTTTGTCCGTATCATCATCCCTTTTCGTGCCACGAAAGGTGAGTTTATCTCACACTAGACCGATATTTTTATGAAATATAATTCAATATATTTGAATTGATTAATTGAAATGTTAGGATTGCTTGTAGAAATTCGTATTATATGACATATATAGCGTGCACATATAACACAGTCTATTGACATGCGATGTATATGATACGAATTTGCATAAGTGATATATGTTGTTATATATATGTTTTGACATGTTTATGTAAATTTCTCTCACACTGCAAGTCTCCATAAATTTAGAAAATTAGTATGGGTTGAAATGATGAGTACCCGAGTCACTATGTCATTTTGATATTTAATTTGGATGCAGATTGAAATGATATATACCCGAAAATATAATTAAACGAGTTGAAATGATACATACCCGATTCACTTGGCCATAGAATAAAAAATCATATACAGAAGCTATTAGTCAATAAAAATGGTTTTTCTGAATTTATGAACTCAAATTGAATTTAGATTATAAAGGCAGTTTGATTTGAATGGAATTTGAAATCTGATTTAAACGATAGATCGAAATTTTGAAATCTGAAAAATTGGTTGGGATGAGACTATTATATTTAAATTGTTTTAGATTATTATTATTTATGTCAAATATTTTACTTAGACTAAAAGTGTCTTACTAATCATTTTCATAACTATTATTTTGATAACTATTTAATTTCAACTATTTTATTTATTAAATTTTATAAGTATTTTTAATAAACTATTATATATATTTTTAACTATTATATATAACTTTTATAACTATTTTAATAAAACTCCTTTTATAAACTATTTTATATTAAATTTAAATTTTACAAACATTTTAACTATTTAAATTTGAACTAGTTTGAAATATATCTTACTAAATATAGTCTATTCCCAATTCGAGCTATTAAGTCCAAATTGGTTTACGGTAATGATTTCAATTAATAATGATAATTGTGAGGTAGAAATATAAAAATTGTCATCTTACTTTGGTAATGAACCATTTGATGACATGTGAATTTAAATATTGGACTGAATCCAATACTTAATTTTTTAAGTAGAATTCAAAATAAAATCAATGTTTGAAGTTAAATTAGTTTACGACATGTGGACATGATTTAAGTTTAAATAACCACGGTATGAGATAAATGTTTGGTTGTTAAAGAGACCGAGATTAGATATTGTTATACTCTCTACCAATACCAGAAACCACTTTAACAACTGTGTACGTGGTGGAGAATCCAGAATGAAGTAGGAAGGATTGGCGAACGCTATTAGAATAAAGCAAAAGAACGATGATGGACAACCTTGAATTTCGAGTCATAAGTAAAATGACTAAAGCAGGAGCTATACCGTGATTAAGTGGGGTCATTCCACTACAAAAAATAAAAGCATTAGAGACATGTATTGATGCCCCTGTTGTTTAAAATAGAGGCCAAAATTTTCCTTAAATTGTCCCTATTAATATGAGGGGCAGAAAAGCTTCAGCCCCAAAAAAAGGCATCCCAAAAGATATATAAGGGCCAATATTTCATATAATTTGCCTCTAATACATTGCGTACCACGTAAGAGGAAAATAAACTATAACCTGCTGGAGGCAAGCATAAGCGCCTCTAAAAACAGATGAAAACAAACATGCAAATACCCCTCTAGCTTCAGCAAAGCTCCAAAAATGTGCGCAAACATTGACAAAAACAGGCATCCCAAATAAGCACTATAATCAAATGACAATATCAAACAAAGATTATAATCAAACTGTACAAACTTTCATAATGTAAACAATGGCTAAATATTATTATACACACCACTCAACAAAATGAACATAATATAGTATTCAATATAATGAACAAAATAATGTAAAATTACAACACTGGCTAAGTACAAGTAGCATCAGAGAATGATATACAATTTCATCTAGAAAAGCATTTAAAAAAGTTACATTTCCATTGATACATGTCATGACACTAGTACAATAAAAATATCTCCTTACAGAAATATGCTTCAAGCCTTCAACTTCCCTGGAATCAAAATCTTTGAACAAGACTAAATTAAATATGCTCCGCATATGATGTAGCCAATCACTTGTCTAATGTGCATGTACATGTTACTGAAAATTAATATCACTGTAACTCAATATAATATTTCAGATTAGGTACAATTGTGGTGCTAGTAAACGAGACAATTTAACTGATGGTTAAAGTTAAACATGCATGAAATAAGGTAAGTACTACTTACAATAATGTATTGTTACATATGTGGTATGTAATGGATCAACAAAGTTAATGTTATATACATGTAGGTATGCTACAACACACGGTTTCTGCAGTTATAGAAGTGTGTCACAGTAATGAATGGGAAACTTGTTACATTTTTAATATTACATAACTTCAACAGAGCACCTGAACAATATGTTCGCCGTAGTATTAGAGAATTGTTTATATTTATAATATTAATCAAAGTAATAATATAAACTCTAAATACTTAGCATTACTTATACATAGATACGCATAAAATTAAAAGTGATATAATATATAAAATAAAAAAATAAAAAAAACTAATATTCTACACAGATTAAAAAAATACATGTACCAGAAAGAATAATAGTATGATAATTTTCAGTAATCTCATGCCATTCGGTGGATGTAGTAAATTAAAATCAAAGGGAGTTTTTTAAGAGTTTCCATTCAGGTGATTGGGCGACGACAGTTCAAGAGGACGTAAAAGTGATCTTGAGTCGCCTCTTTCTTGAACCAAAGGTTTGCACATTTCACTTGATTTTTCTGAATATTTTCCAATTTTTTAATTGTTGATTTAGTTACAGCTCATATAAAAGCTTCTCTTTACATTTGTTAGTAATTGATCTAGCTTGATGATAATCTGACTTCGTAATATCCGCCATTTTTTGGTGAACAAGTATTAGAATTGGTTTTGGCCTGATTATTGCTGTTTTGGAGTATCTACTGTCGCATATAGATTTCTCTTATTAGGCAAACAAAATAAGATGATAACAAATTTTGATTTTAGGTTACAGTTTCATAATACAGTTGGGAAATGTAGTATGAAAAACTTGGCATTTTCACATGAGTTTTTTTGCTTAAAACAGTCAATCAAAATAAAATTCATGACTTTATGCAACATTGCTTTGCTTAAAGACACGTGATTTTTAAATTTCTGAGCATATGAAATTTCTTTAAAGAAAAATTGATTTCAAATACTGTAAATTAGGAAGGGATTTTATCCAAAATTGTTTTTTTTTGTTCGAAGAATGATTTGCTTTATCCATTTGTAGTACATGCATTTTTTTCTTATCACGCGTGAAGGAAACAAAACCTTTTATAAACAAGGAATTTAAACGACTTGTCCGGAAGAAAATGAATAATAGTATGACAATTTTACCGATAATACGACTAATATTACTTCTATATAGCTTCAATAGAAATTATTTTAGTATAGTAGACATTAGTTAAAATTTAACAAGAAGGTTTATATATTTCAACATACATTCTGATCATGAGTATACGAGAAAAGGAGTTTCTAAGCAATATAAATAAGAAATCTGAACAAATAGTGGCTAGAAAGATATTGAACTTACCATTGTTTATGCCGACACAAGATTCAACCAGCTTCAATGCTTATCTTTTCCCTTTCGAACCAAATCAAAAGCCTCGACAGTTTCATAATACTGGTCATGCGTCTACTTGAGCGCCAACTAACAATATCATAAATTTAGTATGTGAACCAACTAAATGATCATATCGAATATTTTTAAATAGTAATGAATCCATCAAGTGATACCAAAGTCGATCTCTTCATTTCAGATCTTTAATTCTTATGCAACACAAAACAAGATGTGAGTTAGTCATTAATCCGACTACAATTTCGATTACTACTTGCAAATTTAATTGATTTCTAAAATTGTGACTGTATAGAAAATACAGACAATTGTTTTTGACTTCTTATTGCATTAGAAACACTTTATGCAAGGATTAAAAATATATTAAATGAAACTAAATTAACAAATCTAATCATTTAACTCTTAGCGCACTATTACTATCGGTATTTGTAAGATAAAAGAAAGATTTCTTGGGATCAAATATGTACCTGAGATTGTGTGAAACCTATAAGAAACATAACACTTATAGTTAGAATTGATATTCTTGCGCTTATCCAAAAAAAAAAAAAAAAAAAATCCCATTATGTAAATTTTAATGAACATGCCTCATATTTTAACTACATAATATATTTTTCTAGGTCTGAGAAGTTAAAAATTAAAGTTGATCTATCCGTCAATGCAAGGGCTTTGTTTTAAGTCTTTCCCAAACCTTAGAGGATGAATCTAGTTAACATAAACAAATATGAAATCACCATATTCTGAGCACGAATCCAAAAATAAACTTGCTGGGAAACCATTACCCAACATGATCTAAAAAAATGGATATGCCAAATTTTGAAGCTGGGTGTAAATGAAAAACAATAGTGAGAGGGAGTTGGTAATGCGGAATCCTCTCACAACATTATTTCTACTCCTTCCACGATTTTCAAGGATTGCGTGAAGACCAAACATCCATCCAAAAAGATGTAGACCAACATTTTTGAGTGAGTGAAGTGGAGTTGGAACATCATAACAAGCGCAACAACGAAAACAAGAGAAGGGAGAATATAGATTTTGATATTTCCTAAATGGTGGAAAGCACAAAAAAGTTATTTTCAATTTTATATGTTAAAAGCATTTTTCAAATTGGTCGTTTTCCACTTGTTTCTGCTCTTCCATGTGTTCTAGAGTACACATTAAAAGTAAAACACGAAAGCGAATTTTAAAGCAAAACACTAACTTATTTTTTGCTAAAGAATGTGAGACCGTTGCAATAAAGAAAATGACTAACACATAAAATTAAAGAATAAAAAAAATAGAATGCAACAAAATCCATAAATTTAGACAAAAGAAGAAGGGTATCATGCTATACTATTTTAATAGGATGTGCATAAAAGCACAAATCTGGGACATTGCTGGACAAAATTTATAACTTTCATATTCCATCGATTAATGTTGGTAACAATAGCATAAAAGCACAAATGTGGGACATTACCAGACAAGAAATTTATGAGCTGAGTTAATATTAGCTAACTAGTACCATAATTTTACATACACTTCAGAATCAAATTCATTGTATTCATATATTTCTTCCTCATCGGTTACACGGAATAGGAATATGTGATAGCATAGATTAATGAATGCTAACATATGTCACTCAAATTTCAGCTTTATTTTGCTTTATTATGTCAGTATATTATTTCTGATGAAGATAATGAAAAAACTTTGTCTTTGTTTATCTGAGCTACACAGACGTGTTTCTTGCAAAGGTAAAATATGAACACCTATGACTCTACGTATAGCACTACATCATGTTTCTCTTCATCATAGTTATCAGAATGCATCCTATTTGTGAATCAGGCGGCAAATGAATTTGTATCTTAAAAATAAAGTTAAATGAAAGAAAATGATAAATTAATTAACTAATAATTAACTAAACCAATAAGAAATTTTTGCAGCTACAGGGGATGTGAAGCTAGAATGATGCACATGACTGAACCAAAAAAGGTAGAGGCGTGCTATGCCCAAACAGGAACATGCCAAACTAGAGCAGAGATTCCAAAAGATGTAGACCAACAAACACTTAATTACAGTTTCATAACTCAAACCATTTTTTTCTTCCTTCCCAAAATTTCTAACAAATATAAATTAATTAATGTATAAAAGAACAACTTACTATTTTGGAAATATGGTTCCTTGGTGGAAGCTTCAAATTCAAATTGCAACTTCTTCACAAGATACAAACTTCTTTTTGCTGCCCTTCTTCCTCTAAAGCAGCTTGACGATGCCTACCCTCTTAGTCTTTGCTAGATCAAGTGATCTTGGCAAGCACAGTTCGACCTTGCCACGATTGTGTTTGCTGCAACAATGTCCCTTGAGTTAACAATCAGATAATACTACTCTTGTCTAAATGACATTGTTGACAAATCTACCTGTGTTTAGTTGAATATTGTTTTTGTTAACGGTCATAAGGTTTATGCACACATACATACATCTGTGAGCATGTCAAACGTTAATATGCTTGTCGCTATCATAAGAAAAATATGAAACCATTGGTCCTTTATACTAACCCCAGCCATAAAGATTTGTGCTGCTGCATTCACACCGCACCATATCCCAATACCTGAGTTATTGCCTGAACAAGCCAAAGAAAAACCATTACTTGCAAAATGAAATGACCCAATGAAAGGGTTTAATGAGCAGAAGTTTATGTGCATTTGTATATTTTATACTCTAATGTGTTGCTGACAAGCAACTGGAACCTTGGAAGGCCCAATCCTTTGTAACGAAGACATAAAAATAAACAAGAAGAAATCAAGTGTGTTTTATATTAGAACTAACATGTGTGATCTCTAGCTCCTATGGAATCAAGTAGCAGAAACTCATAATCCATCACGAGTGGAAGAAACCAACCTGTACAGTATATTGTACTATGCCCGCTCAAGCTCAAATTTGATAATAAGACTCTATGCTAAAGATGTTCATCAACAACATGAAATTTGACCATGGAGGAGAAAGACTGTTGAAATTTGAAAGTGTCAAATAACATCGACCTTGTCCCATCCTTCATCCCTACGGCAGTCCTTTTGATTGTACAGAAGTAAGATGCATACAACAACTTAGCTTATATGAGATATATGTACTTAGTTATATGATGAAAGAAAGCAAACTGAAATAGTATGTGAAAATAAATGGTTTATAAATGGCATGTTACCAAATGCACCATCCCGATAGAAAAAGCAATGATGCCAGAGGAAGATAGCATGCCTTAGCATATTTCCAGCCTTTCTTCTACACCAATCCCACAATCAATACAACTATACAAAAAAGAACTTACAAACTCATAAATATAAACAACGTTATATTATTTTCAAAATCAAATTATGCTATGAAGGTGTAGTACACTATCAATTTTAATTTTTAACTCCAACAAGTATAGGTACTTACCTTTATGTTCTCCCGTTCTCAATTATCCGACAGTAGGACCAAAGACATAAGACAAGATCAGAATCAGAGGAAGGATACGATGGCTTTTGATGGCGGTAAAAGCTTGAGCGCAACGTGATTTTTTATAGCAAACCGCAGAATGATTATAGATGCCAGACTGTCAGTTCCATCGTAGATTAGCTAAAACGCGGTTTAGGTTTTCGAAGATAGAAAAACGAGCGATGATTTGGGGGAAAATTAGGTTTTAGGGTTCGAAGATAAAAAAGAAGCGTGATGATTTGGGTGGAAATAGGAGAAAAAGGCAATACTGTAAATTTGCCGTTTGAAATTGTTATATATTCCCTTAATTAGAGCATTAAATTAAAAAAAATGAATCGACAATAAAGACAATTAAATGTGCCTTTATTTGCTGATGTTTACAATCAGTAGGGGCCATCCGTACAATAGCCTTTAATTCAATATTATTAGAGGCTTTACCATTTCTTAGCCCCTAATTGAAAGCCTCTAATACTCTCTAATTTGGTAGTGTTCCCCATGTTGGACACATTGCTTCAAACCATATATATTACATTGTGAATTGATGTAACGGCTGGAAATTTCCGACTCCTCGAGAGTCGGAAATTCCGAGACGTTAGTGAAAGAATTTAGAAGGTGAGAAAGAAAAGATAGAACTAATAGAATAGAAGAAGAAGAAGAACATCAGAATCATCAGAGTAACACGAATCTCACAGCGGAACGAATAACATATAATATATAACATAGCTTTTAAGTAAACAGTTATATATATACAATAGCACTTATCAGAGTACAACACTTACAACACAGCGGAAATAACTATAGCTATAGAATCTTGCAGCCTCCTGCTCCAAGCTCTCCAAGTATATCTGTAAATCCCGACTACTTGACTGCCCGTACAAATTTAGGCACCCAAGAGTTTAGGGAAAACAACAAAGTAAACTCCGGGTCAGTCATGGGACTGGTATGAGTAAAATAGTTTAAAACAGGTATAGGATATCTCATAAGACCACGCCGTGAATACGGAATGGGTTTTTCCCTTATGAGCATCTGAACAACTTTGACAAGCAATATCATTGTGATATTATAATAATGTCTAAGTATAAATAGGTATCAATCTAGCAGAAACGCTTGCATCTCACGTTCTACATACATAGTATAAAATCATAAACCGCAGGGCTCTTATCGGAGAATGGGTTCCAACAGACAAGGTATGGGAGCACCTTCTGAATAGTGTACTCTAGAGGTGATACACTCAGGGTTCAACAAGAACGTCTTGCAACCCGGCCACACATGACCGCTCACTCATTTAGCTTGAGTGTCGCGAATATATTGCCACCACGGTTATAGGCCATCAAACCGTCATCCGAAGATACAGAATCAAAAAGAAGTATAAATATGAATATTCTCTAGATCGGTGACAATACACCCTGCTTGGGGATGACCCAACTAGCCATGCTGCCTAGCCCAACTTTTGTTACTTCCCGGTGTGAGGCTAGAAGCTACGTCTATCTTCAGAACATCTGATCACCATTCACTTTGAATGCCACATCGTCATACCCGCCAAATCACAAATTGACTTACCCAAAAATAACACGGGTATACAGCTAAGAGAAACGAATTCCTCCGCCACCAAACGTGAATACGTTTGAACAGATCAACTTACGCGATCCATTGGATATACTCTGTCAGACCTTCTTCCATATACGTTGTCCTAGGACTTGACAAACCGAAGGCACTATTCAGTATATCCATCTTAGTCACTGTTATCTAAGACTTATACAACAGCCCTTGCACTTTACTCCGTCTTCAATTTATCTTTGGCATATATTGCTCGCAACGCTTATGCCGATACAGAGTGGTTCTTTGGATAATAATCCAACCGGTCTCTCCATATTAACAACGTTAAAATGGTAAAAACTTTGATAGTCTGTGATTCAACTATCAAATGAAAACATGTCGGTGTACAAACAACGATCTTATTTCCAAATGGAAATTCGATCGATCAATCATCATATGTTCATATTTCCTTATTTCATATATTTAGAAAATATATGTTATTAATCATTGGAAAACATTTCTATAACTTATTTTCACATCACTATTATTTCGCAACTATCAGTCCCTAACTGTAACTAGTATGAGAACAATTCTCTAAGTATCAATCCGGAAGGTCGAAACCAACATCATATCGTCACTTAGAAAACCGTTCAACTTACCCTCTCCAGTCAGTTTCTGAATTTGCTTAACTCTATTTCTTAAATTCTTATCATGAAAACATTTCATTTTCTATGTTTAGAAAACATATCTGACTATATTTGGAAAACGTTCCCAAAACTCATTTACGGATTTCCAATGAACGTTGTATAAAACATCGTTTCGCTTAATCCATTTATCGCTTATTCCTTAGCTTTATTCCTAATCAACCTTTTAGATCGAACCACAACTATTCCTTTGTCAATTCTGAAGTCAATCAAGTTGGGGTATAGTTACCTCTCAGACCTTAATTGAACAACGTCCTTTACTGTGAAATAGATGAAGCTCATCACTCACCTTTTACAATCGTCTGTTTATGCAAATCCTCGGATTCTGGTTATGAATCCACTTCTTATATGACAGTGTTTGATTATAACTATAACATTATAATTCCTACCCCTATATATTTTATTTCCTAACTCGAATAATTTAACAGACACCTAATTTCTAAATCAATAACTGAATCTTGATTTAAACCCTGGAAAGTAAATAGTACTTTCCCGAATTCGCTATAAATCGAATTCGACGTATAACTCTCTTTCGAGAAATCTCTATTTGATTAACTCTTCTTCGAATAACCTATATTCGATTATCTCTCTTCGAATAACTCATATTCGAAATCTCTCTCTTTCGAATAAACAATATTCGATCTCTTTCTTTCGAATATGCTATATTCGAAAATCTCCTTTCGATTTACTAATCGATAACTCCTTTCGATCAAACTAAAATCGATAACTCCTTTAACTCTATTCGAATAACTAATATTCGACTAACTCCTTTGGATCAACTCATTTGATTTACTCCTTCGAATAACTAATTCGAAAAACTTACCTTCGAATAACCAATATTCGATTTACTCTAACTCGATTAACTTAATTCTAATCGATTTACTCCATTTCGATTCAACTTAATTCAAATCGATTAACTTAACTCAAATTGATTAACTCCTTTCGAATAACTAAATTCGATTTAACTCTTCTCGAATAACTACATTCGATTAACTCAAATTGAATAACTAATATTCAATTAACTCTTACGTGTTTAACTCTATTCAAATATCTAATTCGAATAACTCATTTCGAATAACTAAATTCGATTAACTCTTTTAACTTTACTCGAATAACAATATTCGATTAACACCTTCTTTCGAATACTATATTCGATTAACTCTTCGACTAACTCCTTTGGATTAACTAACTTCGAATAACTCCTTTGGATTAACTCTTCGACTAACTCCTTCGGATTAACTCTTCGATTAACTCCTTCGGATTAACTAACTTCGAATAACTCCTTTGGATTAACTCTTCGACTAACTCCTTCGGATTAACTCTTCGATTAACTCCTTCGGATTAACTAACTTCGAATAACTCCTTTGGATTAACTAACTTCGAATAACTCTTCGACTAACTCCTTCGGATTAACTAACTTCGAATAACTCCTTTGGATTAACTCTTCGACTAACTCCTTCGGATTAACTCTTCGATTAACTCCTTCGGATTAACTAACTTCGAATAACTCCTTTGGATTAACTAACTTCGAATAACTCTTCGACTAACTCCTTCGGATTAACTAACTTCGAATAACTCCTTTGGATTAACTAACTTCGAATAACTCTTCGACTAGCTCCTTCGGATTAACTAACTTCGAATAACCAATATTCGATAACTACTCTTCGAATAAATAATATTCGATAACTCTTCTCAAATGAATCGCATTTGATTTCTCCACTCGAATAAACTATATTCGATAACTCTTCTTAAATGAATAACATTTGATTTCTCCACTCGAATAAACTATATTCGATAACTCTTCTCAAATGAATAACATTTGATTTCTCCACTCGAATAAACTATATTCGATAACTCTTCTCAAATGAATAACATTTGATTTCTCCACTCGAATAAACTATATTCGATAACTCTTCTCAAATGAATAACATTTGATTTCTCCACTCGAATAAACTATATTCGATAACTCTTCTCAAATGAATAACATTTGATTTCTCCACTCGAATAAACTATATTCGATTTCTCTTCTCTCGAATACACTATATTCGATAACTCTACTTCGGATAACTCTAACTGATCAACTCTAACTGGTCAAATCTAACTGGTCAACTCTACCTGGTCAACTCTAACTGGTCAACTCTAACTGGTCAACTCTAACTGATCAACTCTAACTGGTTTAACCTAACTGGTTAACTCTAACTGGTTTAACCTAACTGATTAACTCTAACTGGTTAACTCAACTAGTTAACTCTACTGGTTTAACCTAACTGAGTTAACTCGTCTTGATTAACTGAACAAATCCACTTAGTTTAACTTAGCTAATTCACGTTGATTAACTCTAACCGATTCACTTAGTTTAACTCAACTAATTTACTTCGATTAACCACTTAGTTAACTTAACTAATTTACTTCGATTAACCACTTAGTTTAACTTAACTAATTCACATCGATTAATCCTTTAGTTTAACTTAACTAATTCACATCGATTAATCCTTTAGTTTAACTTAACTAATTCACTTTGATTCACCGCTTAGTTTAACTTAACCAATTTACTTTGGTTAACTTAACGATTTACTTTGATTAACTCGACTAACTCGCTTTGGTTAACCTAACCAATTACTTTGTTTAACTCGACTAACTTGCTTTGGTCAACCTAACCAATTACTTTGTTTAATCCTTTATACTCGATTAACAAATAGTTCTCCTTTATACTTGATTAACCAATATTTTCCTTTATACTCAAAATCCCCTTTTCTTTATAATATAAAATCCATCGATTTTATATAAATAAATTATTTTCAAATTATAGTTTGAAAATCTCTTTTCTATATCCTGGTATTTCTTATGGTTTTTAACACATCATCTAACAATGATGAATATCGTCCAACCACACACAATCACAATAGATTATATATCACATTTATATATCACAATACATAAATTACAGTAAAAATAACTGTTGAGGAATCCTGTTGGATTCCTCCAACCTGTTTCCCTGCACCACAGATGTTAGACAATATAGATAACATCACTTTCAGTTCCATATGATATATTCTGTTAAACAGAATCAATATAGAAATTTAACTAACTGACTAGCAGTTCAATCAAACAATCAACACACAGTCCAACAGACAATTTTAACAGTTCTAACAATACAACACGAAATTATAAACTGTTCAGAGTTAGTGAGATTTACTCACATTTGGACGATCATCGTCAATAACGGTAACCTTCGCTTGATTTGGACAATTTATTTCGCCATAAATTCAAACGAGCTCCTATCCACTCCCAGTAAGTTCCACGGTGTAGCCCTCATCCATACGATCCTGTCGGATCTTGTTTCGCTGAATTTCGGTAATATATGAGGAAGTTATCAAATTTATAAGTTATACGCATTATCTGAATTAAATAAATCATTAACTTATATTTACCCTATGGCGCAACCTTTATTCTTGGCCCATTCACCATTGTACAGGCCCATACCCGCTCTCCCTTAAAAACCGATTATCCCTCTTTCTCTCCCAATTGAAATCCACGAACCCTTTATTACCTGTAACCAAATCCCACTTTTACCTCGCCGTTGACCCCCCACCATCATCGCTCCGGCCACATATCACCACCGCAGTCACCACCAAACGGAACCGCACCTCCCTCTCTACCCGAACGCCACCTCAATTCACAGTTCGACGCCCCTTTCTAAACTCGACCTGCTGCCTTCAACCGCGACATGTCATCGTCGCTTCCAAATCCAAGCCACCGAAATCCGCCCAATTTCCTCTACATCAACGCCTAGACCCCCTGAGCAGCTCGCACCCCTCCGTTTACTCCCTCGTTGCCTTAATCTCCCTTGTGATCGAACCCTAGGTCTCGCGCCTGAAACTGGCCATCCCCAAACAAGAGCCGCACCCTACGAAATTGATATCGGAAGCAAGCTAATCACAATACGAGCTCGTAGAAGTAGGTTTTAGGATTTAAGGATTTTTGTTTGCATTTCTTTGGATTTATTTTTGTTTGTGGGAAAATTGTTTGCTGTGATGTTTATACGGGTTATATAGCCTGTTGGTGGTAGGTAGCGTTTGTGGTAGGGATTGAAGGCCGTGTGGCCTGTGCAGAACCTCAGAAAATGGGAGGGATATTTTCAATTTGATTTTTGTAATTTATTTACTCGATTTAATACTCGTCTGCGGTCCTTAAAAATCCCTGCGACCACATACGATACCCAAAAATCACCGAACTGGACATGTAGCTAGAGTTCGACATTACGGTCCCAACGAAACTGGTTTCGTCGAATTTCGACTTCGTATGCTCACACAGCATATTTTTAACTGTCAAAACACTGATTGTTTCTCACTCTAAAAATCCGTACGGTCACACAGTGAATCTAAAAATCACGAAACTGGATATCTAACAACTATTTGACATTGCGGATCCAACGAAATTAGTTTCGTCGAATTCCGACTTCGTTTGCAAAAGTGGCTATTTTTAAAGCTCTGGATGACCCATTTAAATATATAAATATATTTAAATTAAATTAAATTAAATTAAATATAAATAAATTTATATTATCGTATATCTTCACATATGATATCGTACAGCTCCATAATATCATATCAGAATTTACAGTTTGATATTTCAGATTTCAGATTATCTCGGTATTCAGTTTATACTAAAAATCTCTTTTATAACGTATATAAAGCATCGCAAATTATAAAGGAATTCTACAGCGACTTTTCTGAAATTTGATTTGGACATAACTCAAAATCAACACGACGAAATCTCGATTTTTCTCTTCCACTAGAAAGATATACTCCACCAGCTCCACACGTTTCTTGTTTCATAGAAATCCGGCTTAAAATGAATCATGTACATTCAGTTGAAGTTCAAATCGCCAAATTGCGAACTACTGCGACGTTTTTCAGGTTCGTTTTAATTATAATTATAAATTATAAGTTCGAACGTTTTACTTTAAGTTATTGATATCGCCAAATCGATATATAAATAATTAAATAAATTAATTATTCGATAGCTAACAAAACGCGCCATTACAGACTTCCCCCCCTTAAAATAATTTCGTCCTCGAAATTGCTAAGCTAGGAAAATGCTACCAACTTTACTAACTAGATTCAAATATCTTTTAGTTTACTTCTCAACTCCTGTTTCAACTGGACCATTAAATTTTCAGTTAAATTATTAATTCATTCTGGCTAACTGAATTTCCATAAATCATGAGAATGTTCTAACGCCTGGAATTTTTGAAAAATTTCGCCATAACCTCCTTTGTATTGGTCAATATGACAAACCACAACTCGCCTCTCTAGGCCTCCTCCAATCCAAAAGGAAATCAAAATAGCCAAGCGGCTTGCAAATTCGGCTCATAAAATCCAAACTCATATTTAATATAAACTTGTACCTTTTTGTCGGTCGTATCATTATATCCTTTTGATCTGTTATCATTTCTGCATATATCATGGTCATTCCACTCAGTTTATATCCTCAAATCCAAATCGAATTTCATTCGAACTCTAATATTAAATTCCAAATTATTGACTTATCAATTTGGTTCCATTCTAGATTATCTCTAATCCAATTCAATTTTATTTCTCTCGGTTCAAGTTAAATTTCAATTTATTTTTACCATCTTATTTTATTTAACTTCATTAGTTAAATTTTAATTCCAGAACTTAAATTTCTGGGTTTCTTTCAAATCAATTTGAAATCATAATGCCAATTCAAAACCTTTGAATTTCTAAACAACTTGTTTTCTCAAAACAATTCAAAAACAAAACATTTGGTAGTAATCCGTCACTTAGAACTCAAAAATGAACACTGTTGATGTCTAGATTCATCATCAGAATCTATTTTCCAGCTATCGAAGTGAGTTCAATACTATATCATTTTTCCATTTTGAAAAACATTTTCAAAATCTCCCAGGAACTTAAAATTTCCTTATTTTAATTCCAAATCTGATTTAAATTCATATTTAATTCAAACTATTTCATATATTACATTCATATGAATTCTGATTGGTCATTTATAACCATTTCACCCTTTTATAATCTTATTCGATTAAACAACCAACACAATCAATATACTATAATAATTTCAAGATATATATTTCTTCTATAAACAAATATATTTTGGGAAAAATTATTTCATTTACCCTCTTTCAAAACATACCATGACGGTTCATCGTATTCGAGTGTTTAGTAACCCTTATCGATACAGTGGATCAACTGATCGACCAGAATTCATAAGCCACTCAACCAATAAATCTCCACAATATAAAACCATTTTATATTGAATAACAATTACGCACTCATATATATACACTCAACTCAATCTAGGATATTTCTAATCCCATCTCTATCGAGTTATGCCACAGAGCCAAGGTAATCACTTAACTTAAGCTCTGATACCAACTGTAACAGCTGGAAATTTCCGACTCCTCGAGAGTCGGAAATTCCGAGACGTTAGTGAAAGAATTTAGAAGGTGAGAAAGAAAAGATAAAACTAATAGAATAGAAGAAGAAGAACATCAGAATCATCAGAGTAACACGAATCTCACAGCGGAACGAATAACATATAATATATAACATAGCTTTTAAGTAAACAATTATATATATACAATAGCACTTATCAGAGTACAACACTTACAACACAGCGGAAATAACTATAGCTATAGAATCTTGCAGCCTCCTGCTCCAAGCTATCCAAGTATATATGTAAATCCCGACTACTTGACTGCCCGTACAAATTTAGGCACCCAAGAGTTTAGGGAAAACAACAAAGTAAACTCCGGGTCAGTCATGGGACTGGTATGAGTAAAATAGTTTAAAACAGGTATAGGATATCTCATAAGACCACGCCGTGAATACGGAAAGGGTTTTTCCCTTATGAGTATCTGAACAACTTTGACAAGCAATATCATTGTGATATTATAATAATGTCTAAGTACAAATAGGTATCAATCTAGCAGAAACGCTTGCATCTCACGTTCTACATACATAGTATAAAATCATAAACCGCAGGGCTCTTATCGGAGAATGGGTTCCAACAGACAAGGTATGGGAGCACCTTCTGAATAGTGTACTCTAGATGTGATACACTCAGGGTTCAACAAGAACGTCTTGCAACCCGGCCACACATGACCGCTCACTCATTTAGCTTGAGTGTCGCGAATATATTGCCACCACGGTTATAGGCCATCAAACCGTCATCCGAAGATACAGAATCAAAAAGAAGTATAAATATGAATATTCTCTAGATCGGTGACAATACACCCTGCTTGGGGATGACCCAACTAGCCATGCTGCCTAGCCCAACTTTTGTTACTTCCCGGTGTGAGGCTAGAAGCTACGTCTATCTTCAGAACATTTGATCACCATTCACTTTGAATGCCACATCGTCATACCCGCCAAATCACAAATTGACTTACCCAAAAATAACACGGGTATACAGCTAAGAGAAACGAATTCCTCCGCCACCAAACGTGAATACGTTTGAACAGATCAACTTACGCGATCCATTGGATATACTCTGTCAGACCTTCTTCCATATACGTTGTCCTGGGACTGGATAAACCGAAGGCACTATTCAGTATATCCATCTTAGTCACTGTTATCTAAGACTTATACAACAGCCCTTGCACTTTACTCCGTCTTCAATTTATCTTTGGCATATATTGCTCGCAACGCTTATGCCGATACAGAGTGGTTCTTTGGATAATAATCCAACCGGTCTCTCCATATTAACAACGTTAAAATGGTAAAAACTTTGATAGTCTGTGATTCAACTATCAAATGAAAACATGTCGGTGTACAAACAACGATCTTATTTCCAAATGGAAATTCGATCGATCAATCATCATATGTTCATATTTCCTTATTTCATATATTTAGAAAATATATGTTATTAATCATTGGAAAACATTTCCATAACTTATTTTCACATCACTATTATTTCGCAACTATCAGTCCCTAACTGTAACTAGTATGAGAACAATTCTCTAAGTATCAATCCGGAAGGTTGAAACCAACATCATATCGTCACTTAGAAAACCGTTCAACTTACCCTCTCCAGTCAGTTTCTGAATTTGCTTAACTCTATTTCTTAAATTCTTATCATGAAAACATTTCATTTTCTATGTTTAGAAAACATATCTGACTATATTTGGAAAACGTTCCCAAAACTCATTTACGGATTTCCAATGAACGTTGTATAAAACATCGTTTCGCTTAATCCATTTATCGCTTATTCCTTAGCTTTATTCCTAATCAACCTTTTAGATCGAACCACAACTATTCCTTTGTCAATTCTGAAGTCAATCAAGTTGGGGTATAGTTACCTCTCAGACCTTAATTAAACAACGTCCTTTACTGTGAAATAGATGAAGCTCATCACTCACCTTTTACAACCGTCTGCTTATGCAAATCCTCGGATTCTGGTTACGAATCCACTTCTTATATGACAGTGTTTGATTATAACTATAACATTATAATTCCTACCCCTATATATTTTATTTCCTAACTCGAATAATTTAACAGACACCTAATTTCTAAATCAATAACTGAATCTTGATTTAAACCCTGGAAAGTAAATAGTACTTTCCCGAATTCGCTATAAATCGAATTCGACGTATAACTCTCTTTCGAGAAATCTCTATTTGATTAACTCTTCTTCGAATAACCTATATTCGATTATCTCTCTTCGAATAACTCATATTCGAAATCTCTCTCTTTCGAATAAACAATATTCGATCTCTTTCTTTCGAATATGCTATATTCGAAAATCTCCTTTCGATTTACTAATCGATAACTCCTTTCGATCAAACTAAAATCGATAACTCCTTTAACTCTATTCGAATAACTAATATTCGACTAACTCCTTTGGATCAACTCATTTGATTTACTCCTTCGAATAACTAATTCGAATAACTTACCTTCGAATAACCAATATTCGATTTACTCTAACTCGATTAACTTAATTCTAATCGATTTACTCCATTTCGATTCAACTTAATTCAAATCGATTAACTTAACTCAAATTGATTAACTCTTTTCGAATAACTAAATTCGATTTAACTCTTCTCGAATAACTACATTCGATTAACTCAAATTGAATAACTAATATTCAATTAACTCTTACGTGTTTAACTCTATTCAAATATCTAATTCGAATAACTCATTTCGAATAACTAAATTCGATTAACTCTTTTAACTTTACTCGAATAACAATATTCGATTAACAACTTCTTTCGAATACTATATTCGATTAACTCTTCGACTAACTCCTTTGGATTAACTAACTTCAAATAACTCCTTTGGATTAACTCTTCGACTAACTCCTTCGGATTAACTCTTCGATTAACTCCTTCGGATTAACTAACTTCGAATAACTCCTTTGGATTAACTCTTCGACTAACTCCTTCGGATTAACTCTTCGATTAACTCCTTCGGATTAACTAACTTCGAATAACTCCTTTGGATTAACTAACTTCGAATAACTCTTCGACTAACTCCTTCGGATTAACTAACTTCGAATAACTCCTTTGGATTAACTCTTCGACTAACTCCTTCGGATTAACTCTTCGATTAACTCCTTCGGATTAACTAACTTCGAATAACTCCTTTGGATTAACTAACTTCGAATAACTCTTCGACTAACTCCTTCGGATTAACTAACTTCGAACAACTCCTTTGGATTAACTAACTTCGAATAACTCTTCGACTAGCTCCTTCAGATTAACTAACTTCGAATAACCAATATTCGATAACTACTCTTCGAATAAATAATATTCGATAACTCTTCTCAAATGAATCACATTTGATTTCTCCACTCGAATAAACTATATTCGATAACTCTTCTTAAATGAATAACATTTGATTTCTCCACTCGAATAAACTATATTCGATAACTCTTCTCAAATGAATAACATTTGATTTCTCCACTCGAATAAACTATATTCGATAACTCTTCTCAAATGAATAACATTTGATTTCTCCACTCGAATAAACTATATTCGATAACTCTTCTCAAATGAATAACATTTGATTTCTCCACTCGAATAAACTATATTCGATTTCTCTTCTCTCGAATACACTATATTCGATAACTCTACTTCGGATAACTCTAACTGATCAACTCTAACTGGTCAACTCTAACTGGTCAACTCTAACTGGTCAACTCTAACTGGTCAACTCTAACTGATCAACTCTAACTGGTTTAACCTAACTGGTTAACTCTAACTGGTTTAACCTAACTGATTAACTCTAACTGGTTAACTCAACTAGTTAACTCTACTGGTTTAACCTAACCGAGTTAACTCGTCTTGATTAACTGAACAAATCCACTTAGTTTAACTTAGCTAATTCACGTTGATTAACTCTAACCGATTCACTTAGTTTAACTCAACTAATTTACTTCGATTAACCACTTAGTTAACTTAACTAATTTACTTCGATTAACCACTTAGTTTAACTTAACTAATTCACATCGATTAATCCTTTAGTTTAACTTAACTAATTCACATCGATTAATCCTTTAGTTTAACTTAACTAATTCACTTTGATTCACCGCTTAGTTTAACTTAACCAATTTACTTTGGTTAACTTAACCAATTACTTTGATTAACTCGACTAACTCGCTTTGGTTAACCTGACCAATTACTTTGTTTAACTCGACTAACTTGCTTTGGTCAACCTAACCAATTACTTTGTTTAATCCTTTATACTCGATTAACAAATAGTTCTCCTTTATACTTGATTAACCAATATTTTCCTTTATACTCAAAATCCCCTTTTCTTTATAATATAAAATCCATCGATTTTATATAAATAAATTATTTTCAAATTATAGTTTGAAAATCTCTTTTCTATATCCTGGTATTTCTTATGGTTTTTAACACATCATCTAACAACGATGAATATCGTCCAACCACACATAATCACAATAGATTATATATCACATTTATATATCACAATACATAAATTACAGTAAAAATAACTGTTGAGGAATCCTGTTGGATTCCTCCAACCTGTTTCCCTGCACCATAGATGTTAGACAATATAGATAACATCACTTTCAGTTCCATATGATATATTCTGTTAAACAGAATCAATATAGAAATTTAACTAACTGACTAGCAGTTCAATCAAACAATCAACACATAGTCCAACAGACAATTTTAACAGTTCTAACAATACAACACGAAATTATAAACTGTTCAGAGTTAGTGAGATTTACTCACATTTGGACGATCATCGTCAATGACGATAACCATCGCTTGATTCGGACAATTTATTTCGCCATAAATTCAAACGAGCTCCTATCCACTCCCAGTAAGTTCCACGGTGTAGCCCTCGTCCATACGATCCTGTCGGATCTTGTTTCGCTGAATTTCGGTAATATATGAGGAAGTTATCAAATTTATAAGTTATACGCATTATCTGAATTAAATAAATCATTAACTTATATTTACTCTATGGCCGAACCTTTATTCTTGGCCCATTCACCATTGTACAGGCCCATACCCGCTCTCCCTTAAAAACCGATTATCCCTCTTTCTCTCCCAATTGAAATCCACGAACCCTTTGTTACCTGTAACCAAACCCCACTTTTACCTCGCCGTTGACCCCCCACCATCATCGCTCCGACCACATATCACCACCGCAGTCACCACCAAACGGAACCGCACCTCCTTCTCTACCCGAACGCCACTCAATTCACAGTTCGACGCCCCTTTCTAAACTTGACCTGCTGCCTTCAACCGCGACATGTCATCGTCGCTTCCAAATCCAAGCCACCGGAATCCACCCAATTTCCTCTACATCAGCGCCTCGACCCCCTGAGCAGCTCGCACCCCTCCGTTTACTCCCTCGTTGCCTTAATCTCCCTTGTGATCGAACCCTAGGTCTCGCGCCTGAAACTGGCCATCCCCAAACAAGAGCCGCACCCTACGAAATTGATATCGGAAGCAAGCTAATCACAATACGAGCTCGTAGAAGTAGGTTTTAGGATTTAAGGATTTTTGTTTGCATTTCTTTGGATTTATTTTTGTTTGTGGGAAAATTGTTTGCTGTGATGTTTATACGGGTTATATAGCCTGTTGGTGGTAGGTAGCGTTTGTGGTAGGGATTGAAGGCCGTGTGGCCTGTGCAGAACCTCAGAAATGGGAGGGATATTTTCAATTTGATTTTTGTAATTTATTTACTCGATTTAATACTCGTCTGCGGTCCTTAAAAATCCCTGCGACCACATACGATACCCAAAAATCACCGAACTGGACATGTAGCTAGAGTTCGACATTACGGTCCCAACGAAACTGGTTTCGTCGAATTTCGACTTCGTATGCTCACACAGCATATTTTTAACTGTCAAAATACTGATTGTTTCTCACTCTATAAATCCGTACGGTCACACAGTGAATCTAAAAATCACGAAACTGGATATCTAACAATTATTTGACATTGCAGATCCAACGAAATTAGTTTCATCGAATTCCGACTTCGTTTGCAAAAGTGGCTATTTTTAAAGCTCTGGATGACCCATTTAAATATATAAATATATTTAAATTAAATTAAATTAAATATAAATAAATTTATATTATCGTATATCTTCACATATGATATCGTACAGCTCCATAATATCATATCAGAATTTACAGTTTGATATTTCAGATTATCTCGGTATTCAGTTTATACTAAAAATCTCTTTTATAACGTATATAAAGCGTCGCAAATTATAAAGGAATTCTACGGCGACTTTTCTGAAATTTGATTTGGACATAGCTCAGAATCAACACGACGAAATCTCGATTTTTCTCTTCCACTAGAAAGATATACTCCACCAGCTCCACACGTTTCTTGTTTCACAGAAATCCGGCTTAAAAAGAATCATGTACATTCAGTTGAAGTTCAAATCGCCAAATTGCGAACTGCCGCGACGTTTTTAAGGTTCGTTTTAATTATAATTATAAATTATAAGTTCGAACGTTTTACTTTAAGTTATTGATATCGCCAAATCGATATATAAATAATTAAATAAATTAATTATTCGACAGCTAACAAAACGCGCCATTACAATTGATTGGTGGATACCCATGATTTTAGGAGTGTTGTTTGAGGTGGCGGTAGTAGTTGCTATGCATTACTACCGGTCTGGGAGTGCAATTGGTAGAATCTTACCCTGTGTATTTCCTCGAGTGCTTTTTCATATTATCCTGATTGCGCCCACTAAGATTTTGATTTGCGTTGTAGCTTTGGAGTGCTCCGTGGTTGCTCATCGATTTGGTGGAGTTTACAATACTTTATAGACTACAATTTATAAATGGTGTAAGAGTAAAAATGCAAACCCTCTTACGCTATTTTCAATAGTATATTTACTGTAGACATTATTATAATAACGTATTGCATTATATGTATCTAGTTTAACGGATCCTTGAAGGATGAGAATTCCAAACATCCTTTAAATTACTGATGCATTTCTTTTGAATAGGTCAGTTGAGTCAATTTATTTTCATGAGAATGTTAGTCCTAATCTGAGTGCTTTGTTTTTGCAATTTGCTCGGGTCAGACCGAGTACTATAGTTTGAGATTCTACTTTTCGAAGTTGGAGATTTGCTGAAGATCGTATCTCAATCTATTTATCCATTTTCAGTTATTTTCCTGTTTCTATCATTGATTTAGTTCAGTCAGTTGCTTATGTATTAGTGAAATCTTTTGTATTTAGACTTTTGATGTATCTGATTCTGTAACTCCAATATTATGTACTATTTTGAGATTTTGTATATATTAGCTTCAAGAACTTCAATTGTATTTTATTTCGCTGCAAGATATTCTGCTTTCTATGTTTGAGATGATTTTTATATTTAACCCCAAAGCACTAACAATCCGTTGTTTCGAACTATTTGAGTTTGTTTTATTATCGACTTGAAACAATCAAAAAGGCGAGTCGTTACAGTTGCCAATGCATAGGTTTAGGGAAAGGATAAACAAAATGATGTGGTCAGAGGTGACGTATAATTGTAAATATTTTCAGAATTGGTCTAAATAGGATATGACTTTCAAAAACTGGTCTATCTGCGAAAATTCTCCATTTTACAATGATTGGCACTGAAAACAATAGCTATTCAAAATAATTACTCCCTCCAATCCACAATATATGTCGTTTTATAATTCTTCACACAAATTAAGGCAACTAAAAAGTGACTTCTTTACCCTTCATTAATCTTCTCTTATTAATGTGCATAACTTCAGCCCATGCGTTGGAAATTTAAAATAAGCATTGGAAACTTAAAATAATAGTTGCATGATAGACTTAAAGAGTGTTGCATGCATATTAATAAAGGACACAAGTTTTTAGAAGAAGGGTAAAAAAGAAAATAAAGTGCTAATTTGTTTAAAACGTCATATATTTAGCAAATTCTTCCTAGATCTAAAACGACATATATTGTGGATTGGAGGGAGTAGAGTTCAGATTATCATTTTGAGGAAAATTAGAGTTAACTGTCTTTTGGTAGGTTCCCAATGGAAGAATAAGGGCTTGAGATTGTTGAATTTGAGGAGGAGCTTTGAATACCCGAGACTGTGGATCCGCATGCTGAAACGAAGTACTCAAAACAAGCACTTTGCCTCGTGCGGCAGTTAAATTATTAATCTAACTTATATCAAACATATAACTTAAGTAGTTCCCCTTAATATCGGTGGCTATCCACTAAACCTATCTGCAATCAGGTTCAATGAACCTAGACGTATTTTAGTTATACACTGGCACTGACTTCCAATTCGAGTCCAAGAAAAAACTTTTAGTTGAAACTCTCTTGCTGTTCGAGAAATGAATGGAATTCCAAGTTTCAATGTTGCAGCACAGATTACTTTCAACTTCTTTTGTTGGAAGTTCAGTCTGTGGCTATCATATGATTCTAGGCTTTAATTACGAGGTAATTAATCTTTTTTTTCCTTTTTACCTTTCTGTTTTATGGATTTTTCTTATTTTAATTTTTGTAAATTTCAACATATCAAGAACAAAAATGATAGATAAAACGTATGATGTTGTATTATTTTTTGATTGTTTGAAGTTTTTAACCACTTGTGATGAAATGTGGTGATAAATTAGAGAAGTATGGTATGGTTTCTTTTTCCATTTTTGTTTTGTAAGTTCCTGGTTGATGCATTGTATTGTTGACACTGGACAAAACTGCGGGTTTCCTTAGCCAAGTTAGCCCAAACTTCCTCATTTTTTTTGAGCAAAAGCATTTTTTAATATAACATGATGATTTTAAACATAATGGATGAACTAAAACTAATGCTTACTTATAACAAGGCCAAATTATTGTCTAATGAGATATTTATCAGACTTGTCTTGTTGGTCGAACGCATTGGCCATACGTTGACTTCATTTATTCAAGTAGTATGATTGTCTCTAAGCACAACAACCTTTTTTTTTTGTGTATACCGTTGACTTTGGACAATAATGTATATAAGTTTTCATATTATTTAAAAAAATATGTCAAAATTATTGGTACAACCTTTAGGGTTCGTAAAAGCCGTTTTAAGAGGACGTTTATTAAATTATGCATAATATTCCAATCATGACCACCGAACCTTATATTTTATAATTTAATGTTCATATACTTGCATATATACTTGCATTTCCCTAGAGAGTTTATATAAAATAACTCTTTCTATACATCAGAGTTGTTCAAAAACTTGGGTGGCAATTGGAGTAGCTAGCAAACATATATTTGTTTAGCTAAACTATGGACTAACAAATTCCATCTTGTAGTATATAAACCACATACACCAAAGTTAATATTATGATGACACGTGTTGTCTTATATATCTTATTTGAATGTCCCACGCATTAGAATTGGTTGAACGCGTTTGATATGAAAGTATACTTAAAAGTTCAGTATATTAAATTTAGTTCACCCCCAAATTAAGAATAGGCAATGTCAGAGGATGCTATCCTATTTCATGTGGAAGGAAACATATAACGTGGTGGCATTAGTTGATTAACATCCTTAAATCAGAAATTTAATGGGTGATATTACCAATATTATAAGCACTAAAATTGAACCAATACTTCAAACTATTAGATCCTTGATCTTATGACTTAGATTCCTTGATGACAACCGTTTTGGCTTTTAACTAGAGAAATGATCATTGTACGCATTCAAGAGTTACATTAGTTTCATGCTTCAAATAGTCTTAGAAAATCTTAAAAACCATTGCTTAAATCAATTTATGTTTTCTTGTTGAATTTTTTCAACATTCAAGTATACAAAATAAAAATATTTGATTAAATTTAGATTTATCTAGATGCGTGCTTTTAATACTTTAAAGAAGTGGAAAATATATATCTTTCATCAAACAGAGAGAAGATGACAATTTTTTTAAACAAATACTCCCTCCAGTTCAAATTACATGACTTTCTAAAGTTTAGACCATTTTGCAAAATATATGACGTTTTGAAACAAAACAAAACCTTATTCTCCATTTTACCTTTTTTGAAAATGTTGCTCATTAATTAATACTGCTATCTTTTAATTCCAATGCAACATTTACATGCAATGCACCAATAGTAAACAAAAGATGCATGGATTGTGCGTTCTTTGATGAAGAATAAATGTGCATTTAATAATATGCCGAAGGATAACTATGTCATTTTTTAGTTTTCTTAATATGCGTGAAATTTTCCAAAACGTCATTTATTTTGAGCTGGAGGGAGTAACGATTATAGCACAAGTTTATAGGCAACGATATACTACTTTCTTTCCATCCAAAGATCATCATTTCCCAATACAAGAAATTTGGTGGGTGTTGTTAACAACACTTACACCAAAAAATAAACATTTTATTCATTTAATGAATTTTTTTTTTTAGTTTTTTCCTTTTTATGGTAATCCTTTTTTATTTTTCTTTATGTTTAACAGTCTCCATACATTTAATATCCATAGAGAAAATTTCTTCTGATTTTTTTTATTTTTCCCATATCCAAAGTGCCGTTTTCCTTTTCAATTTTCATATTGATATTTCTAGGATGTTCTAAATAATTGCTTCTTTTTTATTCCGCAGATGGTGATGCGATTTAAAGGAAGAAGTGTTTCTTAAGGCTATAAAATTGTTTACCAGTTTAAAAGGTTTCCATTCTACCGAGGTGCTTTAATTCTGACTGTGAATCAGATTCAACGAACCTAGACACATTGTACTATTTGACTTCTAAAGAAGACTTATTTTTTTGGGAACAGAAATGGTCAACCTACCGGAACATATGGGGAGTATTATTTTTCTTTCTCCATAGCATCCTTTCAACATACAATCTGTGGCTATTACATGATTCTACGAGTTATAAGGTAAATATGTTTGTTTCTATCCAATTCCTCTCTGTTTTCTCAAGCAGTTCATCGTTCAAGGAGTTTACTGGCAACTTTTTTTTTATATGTTTTGGAATTTTATTTTTATTTTTGTGACAACTATTTGTTTATCTCAATTAGCCTGTAGTGAATAATGGTGAACTAAGATATAATACTAAAACTGTATGACATGTTATGTTGTCCCTCTTATTGTGTATGCTTGATTTGATTGAACTTTATCTATTTGTTTACTAATTGAATTGGTTTGTTTTCTTTACAAAAGTGCAACTGTTAGGCCAACTTCCCTGCTTACCTAGCCTTTTTCCTTTTTCTTATGGGTCATCCTCCCCCATATTATTATCATCATATTCTATTTTTTCTTTTTGAAATATCAGTTGCATCATGTCATTATTTAATGACTATTGTATATTTTATGACCGAGAAAATATTTTGTGTGAAATTTAATTGGGCACCTTTTGAACATCAAAATAATTGGAAAAAAATTCATCTGATTTCTTTATTAAACCCTAATTATTTGTATACCAAGAGTTATGCTTTGGTTTCTTGACACAGTGCTACGTACATAACCTTGGGTTGATTCTACTACTAACTTCACTGTATTTGTTTTTTGATAAGGTTATTACTAGGTTGTTGGATATAATATGGACTATATGCTAATATATGAACTTTGATATGCCAATTTATTTCAAGTGATGTATAATTTATTTCATTTAAGCATCTGATAATTTATAAAATTCAATGATTTTAGTATTGACTATATGCTTATATGAACTTTGATATGCCAATTTATTTCAAGTTCTGTATAATTTATTTCATTCCAGCATATGATTATCTATGAAATTCAGTGGTTTTAGGCCAATCAATCATGCATTAGACCCTTTTATATTGGCCCCTTGAATCAATATATGTCCTTTTGATATCATATTTGACTTTTGAATAAAACAGCTATTATTTTACATTCATAAAAATAAAAATGTTCAACTATTTGTTGGTCATTTTTGCATTTTAAAACACTTAGGGCTTGCATTTAGAATGAGGAGGGTCACCTCTAAAGGAAGATAATGTAAATATTAATATCAGCCATGCAGTTCTTATCACCATTAATTTAAAACTTAAAATGTCACCTCATCATGTTAGCATCAAATTTGTACTATGAATGGGATCAACTGAATTACGGATGAACACTAAATTAGTTTGATTGAACATTTATGTTAGCAAAATTTGACGTGAATGTGCAAATTATTTTATTGGGTTGTTGCCATCCTTATCCAGAACCATGAGCATATACAGCTAAATAAGTAATTCATTTTTAAGGAATGCCAGCCATTACACTCTATACAGTTATAATACAGCATCTTAATTAAATGGGGTGTGTTTTTTGTGTGTGTGTGCGTAAACTACAACATTTTGAAAAACTAGTAATATACACTTTTGAAAAAGTAGTAATATAAAAATGGAATTTGGGCAGGTTGTTTTTTTTTTTTTTTTTTTAAACTCAGGTTATGTTATATAATCACATTGGAAGTTTCATGATAAAAGCTCCTGACAAAAGTATGTTTGTTGGGTCCAGTTATAAAATTGGTCCTCGTACACGTTGGTTGGTACGTTTGGAAGTGATATACATGTAATTTACATTAATATAATTTTCTATCATCAGTAGCATGGCAGGGCCTGTTCTGCACAATCATATTCAAAAGAAAATTGGGCCAAGATTGTAGGAGAAGTTAAAAGCTACATCAAAGTTGTTAGGTTTTATGCAAGATCACTACACAATTAGATTTTGAAAGGAAGAAGATAACATTAACAAGAAAATTCCTTCAAACAAACCTTTATTAATGCACCAAATTATTACAATGAAAACCTAAAATATCTCAAAAATAAATATTTCTTAAAACTTGTTCAAAATAAAACTTTCCTAAAATATCTTAATAGATCCATAAAATCCGCAGCAGATCTTTAAATTCCGCAACTTCCAATTTCTCCATCTTCAATATCCATGTGATAAATATCACAAACCATAACACTCCACCTTGACATGAAATCACTCCAACAATCAACAATTCCATAAACCAAAAAAACCACCCACAAATGATGCATCTCTCACATGAGATACACTACAAAAATAATCTCAAACTTGCTTGTAATATCACAATGGTCACCATGTAGATTTTGTGGCTTTACGTTGATGGCTCTATCTTGATTCAGATGAACTCGCCTCTCCTAATCCAATTTGAGAACTCATAACATTCTCCACCATTTTTCCAAGCAATTTATATATGTTATTATTTTCCCGTTTTGCGTGCAGAAGCTCATTGTTACCCCTCCAAACCCTTGTGACTCCTCCTTTAGTCGAGAAATTACAGCTTTTTTGTTCCAACTGTCCAGTTGAAGCAAGATTCTTCTTAATTTCTGGGATGTACCTAACGCTCGTTAGCTTCACCATCTTTCCATTATTCATCTTCAATCGGCCCGAACCTATGCTTTTAACATGCAAATCTCGACCATCAGCGGATTTCACTTTAGCAGATTGTTCTTCATAATTAATAAATGCTTCTTTTTGATGATATACGTGAAAACAAGCTCCGCAATCTTTGGTTTCGCCTTCCTTAACATATAAAACATTGCCTTCAAATTCCACACCAAGATTCACCCCATTATCATTGTCTTTTTGTTCATCCAACTCTTCTTCCAATGCCTTCATCTTCTCTTTATCCCTTTTAAGTTTGCGACAAAATCTCAGTTTATGACCGAGTTTGTCACGGTAAAAACAAATGTATTCTTTTCTCCTATCTGTTCTATTTGATTGTCTTTCCATGTTTCGTTGACTAACCCTCCTTGAAATAAAAGTTTTTTCAATTGGAGTTTCAATTTCCGTTTCCTTCTTATTTTTTCCTTCCTTAAGGCTCATCCTTCACATCTCTTCATTAAGCAAGCTACAAACCACAAACCCCATTGAAACAACGCTATCCGAATTTGAGTTATTCAATGTTACCACAAGTGTTTCCGAGCTCTCGGGCAATGAACTCATCATCATTAAAACCTGTGTTTCGTCATCCACCTTGAAATTCACAGCAGTTAATTGATTTACAATTTCCTGAAAATCATTAAGATGCTCCCCAATTGATCCACCTTACTTAAGCTTCAGATTCACCAACCTTCTCATAAGAAGAGCTTTATTTGCTGCAGAGTTCTTCGCATAAACCCCTTCCAATTTCTTCCATATGGTATATGCAAATGTTTCATTAGCAACCATATGAAACACTGTATTATCCAAAAAGCATCGAATAGACGCAACAGCCTTCTTATCCAAAGTCTCCCATTTTGTTTCGGACATATTGCTAGTTTCTCCTCATTATTCTCTAATGGTTGATGAAGATCATTAAGATAAAGAAAATATTTCATCTTTGTTTTCCATAATCCCCAATTTTTTCCATTAAGCTTTTCAATAATTATTTTATCCATATTCAAACCCTTTCCAAAAAATTTGTGTAGAAGACTCTGATACCAATTGTCAGGGTTTCTGCAAGATCACTACACAATTAGATTTTGAAAGAGAGAAGAAGATAACAATAACAAGAAAATTCCTCCAAACAAACCATTATTAATGCACCAAATTATTACAATTAAAATCCAAAAATAACTGAGAATTTATCTCAATCCCAAAAAACAAGTTTTTTCTTTCCTTCAAAGTACAAGTAAATCTCTCCCTAATGAGATGCTTATATAGGCAAATAGAAAGATCTAAAATCTAATTAACCCTAAAATATCTCAGAAATAAATACTCCTTAAAACTTGTTTAAAATAAAGCTTTTCTAAAATATCTATAGATCCATAAACTCCGCTGTAGATTTTTAAATTTCGCAACTTTCAATTTCTCCATCTTCAATATCCATGTGATAAATATCACGAACCATAATAGCAGTGTCGTGGAACAACATAACATTGAGAAAACAAACTGGGGACACAGAACGTTGTCCGTTGGTATTTATATGGGACTTCATCGTATGGCTAATGCGGGACAAATCTCCCCCGTATGTACGGGATTATCATGAGCCAAGGGTGACCCGTTTACAAAACGTGGGGACTAAGGGTGCGTTCTTAACGAACGTGAGCGTGGTATTTGAGTGGGGAATTTGAGCGTGGTACTGTAGCGAACGTGGAATGTGTTTTTAGCTACGAACGGGGTATTTGAGCGTGGTATTTAATTGTTATTAATTGTTTTGAATTAATTAAATACTAATTGCATAAAACTAAACGACTACATTTTTTAGTACACGATCAGAAATACAAACATGAAAAACACATCAAGACTGAAATTAAATCAAGTACTTGAAAATCTAAAATAAACGATGATGAGGTAATAAGCTCAACTCCGCTAAAATAAACTCACGTATGCCCTCATCGGTAAGCTCCTGAACAATATCCACATTCCGCGCATCATTGCGGAAAATTGTCAGAATCTCCCGAAGCTCCACACGCGTATCCGATCCCTGAACAAGCTTTAAGCAGTGAGCAGCAAGCTGTCTCAGCTGGTCGGTCATAAACGAGCTGGCACGATCTACCTGTCTGCGCCTAGAGGGCTGACCAGAAGGGGGATCGCCCGAAGTCATCCAACCAGAAGGGGAGAAAGAAGCAACTGGCACAGGCGCTGGTGGAGGTGGAGGTGCAGGTGTAGTTGGAGGCGCAACCTCAGGAATCAGAAACACACAAGTATTTTTGCGTAAACAACCATCGAACATAATGTCTTGTTCTCGGAACTTCACTTGCGAGTTCTTCCTGAATTTTCTGTATGGTCTGCCACCGTCGGTACTTCAAAAATAATCAGGACCATCCAGATAATCGAACTCTACATTCCATACACCGTCAGGTGTTCTTAGCAATCTATCTCAATCGCGAAAAGTGCGCTTCAAGTTGTCCCATTTATTTTTGATCTGGGTTTCTGTAAGGGTGCCATTTTTTAAGTTGAGCGTGCCATTTTTTAACTTGGAACGCACCCTAAGTGCATGCAAATTAAACCTTCTGACAAATGTGGCGATCAAGCGGCATACAAATTAAACCAGTATGGATCATCAAACTGAACATTGTATATTAAAATCCATAAGCCATAATGCTCTACAATTACTTTTTGACTGTAGCCTAAGAAACATCAAATATTGTTCTACAAATCAATACCACATCAATTAATGACAATCAGTCAGGAGGTATGTTTTTTCAGAGGGGGAGTTTGAGGCTGTAAGATTGCGTTCTCTAAACATCCAATTATCAAATTAATCATTAACTTTTCACTTAATCTCCTATTCCTTGTATTCAAGAAAAAAAAATGGAGAATAAGACAACAACTTTCAACTGTTCAGTGACATATATAGCTGCTGTTCTGTGAACTCGAGCATGCTTGTGTGCAGTAGATATTGAGGAGCAATTTTATTAAAGTTGGCTATATTAAGTCATCATCACTGGCATCATTATTGAAGTATTTTATGGTTTAAACATGCAAATATGTATGCTTGTCAACTGTCCAATAGAATTATAATGCATGATTGTCCCTTGATTAATTTACAATATCGTGAATGTGCTTCACTTAGCATCTTGATACAGAGTTGACCTTCACCTATATAAGGAAAACCACTGTTAAGCATTTCTCATTACCAAAATTTATTTGAACTTGCTATTCAGAAAAGGAAGTTCTTAACTTAAAAAATATTAATTTTCCATTTTGATTACAGATCAAAAGTCATCTGAAAGAATGGGTAGGTCGGTTAGTGATGAGCCGGCCAACAGGGACTCGGATATATCAAGTCTTCCTTCTTCAAAAAGACACAGCGGATATATGCCATCAGTTTATAAAGTTGGATTCCCTCCTCGTAAAAAGCTAATGCATGAAATTGGTGATACTTTGAAGGAGACTTTTTTCTCTGATGATCCTTTGAGGGAATATAAAGATCAACCAAAATCAAGGAAAATAATGCTTGGCATACAATCTGTATTTCCAATATTTTGTTGGGCGAGAGGCTACACGCTTGCCATGTTTAAAGGTGACCTGATCGCAGGACTGACCATTGCCAGTCTTTGTATCCCTCAGGTCTGTTTAATGAACCATCTTTGACCAAAACAATGAGATAAAATAACCAAAGATGCCACACACAAAACTAAAGTACTGCAACAAAACTTCCATTCTTATCCTTCTTCAATGGATATAGTATCAACCTATATGAAAAGCTCTAGATAATGTTTCCATATTGTTAGTCTTGTAAAATGATAATGATCCAAATATACTATTTGTCATATTCATTCACTTAATGTAGAGTGTGTGTGTGTGTCTCTCTCTCTCTCTGTATATATATATATATATATATATATATATATATATATATATATATATATATATATATATATATATATATATATATATATATGAGCGTTCAGTGGCACCCAAAATAGTGCAGCACCCCATTTGCCATCTGATTTCCATCAAGTATTTCCCTCCCTCTCTCCTTCCATTCATTCTCGCTCCTTCCACTCACTTATTCTAATATAAATACTTGGTTTATATATAGAGAGAGATTTTCCAACGCACCCCTATTATGTGGCATCCCATTTGCCCTTTGATATTAGTTTTTCATTTATATTCAAATAAGTTAGTGTGAGGAGTGAGAGTTAGTGGGAAGAGAGAGAAACAAGAATGCGCGCTGAAAATCAGAAGGATATAGAGGTGCTGCACTATTTGGGGTGCTCTTGATCCTATCTGTATATATATATGTATATACATATATATATGTATATACATATATATATATATATGTATATACATATATACATATACATATATACATATATACATATACACATATATATATATATATGAGGAGCATTCAATGACACCCCAAATAGTGAGCACCCCTTTAGCCTACCAGATTTCCACCACATATTTCCTCCCTCTCTCCTTCGACTCATCTTAAAATAATATAAACGAAAGGTGGAAAACAGAGAGACTAAGAGGGGGTGCAGAATAAAGGGTGCCATTGAACGCTCGCCTATATATATATATATATATATATATATATATATATATATATATATATATATATATATATATATATATATATGATCAAGGAGCCCTATTGAATTTCAGCCCCCATATTTATGTTTAAATATGTTAGTGGAATGAGAGAGTGCGAAATACTTAATTGTTGTTGATGGGCTTTTGGGATGCTGCATTGTTTGGGTGTGTGTGTATATATACATATATACATACATACATACATACATACATACACACATATATATATATATATATATATATATATATATATATATATATATATATATATATATAAAGAGAGAGAGAGAGGGGGGGGGTGTTATATAGCACCCCTTTTTATGGGCATCCGTTTTGCACTCAAATAAGTGTCAAACATTTATAATTAAATAAGTTAGCAGGAGAAGAAAGAGTTATTAGAAGGAAAAAGAAACGAGAATGTGGTGGAAATCAGAGGATAAAAGAGTGTTGCATTATTTGGAGTGCTCTTGAATGCTCTTCTATATATATATATATATATATATATATATATATATATATATATATATATATATATATATATGTGTGTGTGTGTGTGTGTGTGTGTGTGGGGGGGGGGGGGGGGTGTCTACCTAAACACAAAATTTGAACTATTGGATTATTTTGTTTTTATGTGAAGGGTGGAAATCAGAGAGCAATCTGATGATGGAGATTTTGGATCTTTCCATTTGTGTTTATTCTTGTGTTTAAATAGACTTTATATATATGTATGTATGTGTGTACTCTCTCTCGGTTTGAACCTGATGGATGGATAGACATGTTCTGTTTATTTCTGTATTCCAAATTCTGTTTTGTTACGTGCATTTGGTTATTTTTATAGGACATTGGTTATGCAAAGCTTGCATTCCTGCCTCCACAATATGGGCTTTGTGAGTTCTTTATACGTGCACAGCTATTCTTTTAAATTCTGTTGCAAAATTCATCAAAAATAATAAAATTCATTCTATATTATCATATAACCAGACTCTAGTTTTGTACCACCTCTGATATATGCAATGATGGGGAGCTCGAGAGACATTGCCATCGGTCCAGTTGCTGTCGTGTCTCTTCTTCTAGGAAGTCTGCTTCAAGAGGAACTTGATCCAGCCGCAAACACCGCAGAATATCTAAGACTTGCTTTCACTGCTACTTTCTTTGCTGGGGTCACACAAGCAGCTCTTGGATTTCTCAGGTTTGTGTGAAAGCACCGAAATACCTATGAAAAATGGAGTAAACATTTCTAAATATCTAAAATATGTGTTATTACATATGATGCGTATTTAGAAGTTTTCCGATAGTATCCATTTTAATTAAGTATTGAAAAAAAATGACATATGCAGGCTTGGATTTCTCATAGAGTTTCTTTCGCATGCTGCAATAATTGGATTTATGGCAGGAGCAGCAATCACAATTGCACTGCAGCAACTTAAAGGACTGCTTGGTATCCAGAAATTCACAAAGAAGACTGATATTGTATCGGTTATGAAATCAGTTTTTCAAGCGGCTCATCATGGAGTAAGTTTTTGATCACGGTTGTTTGGATGCAATCGATGAATTTTTGAATTTAAGATTGGTGATTTGGTTTTTCGTTTTTGCAGTGGAATTGGCAAACAATTGTGATTGGAGTTGCTTTCCTTGCATTCCTTTTAGCTGCAAAATACATTGTAAGTTTCTTCTTCTACTTGGAAGTTTAGACATGCACAAACTAACATATATTTACAATAATAAATGTATATTTTAAGAGACTGTTGACCTGAACTTGAACTAAAAGAAGATATTGTTTTTTTGCTATGATCAGGGAAAGAAAAAGAAGAAGTATTTTTGGGTGCCGGCAGTAGCTCCATTATTCTCCGTAGTCGTTGCTACATTGATTGTATACCTCACTCGGGCTGATAAAGATGGCGTTCAAATAGTAAGTTTTCAAATATCCATATTTACCTGACCATTATAATTAACCATACGTCAACAGATCTTTACATGCATTTTTTAAATGTTTTGAAGGTGAGATACATTAAGAAAGGCGTCAACCCTGCATCATTATCCGAAATTTACTTCAGTGGACCATTTCTCATGAAGGGGATAAGAATTGGTATAGTGTGCGGGATGGTTGCATTGACGGTATGTGTAGAAAAATTTGCTACGGTTTTGAACTTTTCTGTTTTATCACATACATGCACTTAATACAAAGTAGAAAAGTTATAGGGTACACACTCTTCTATCTATTGAATGTTTACTTAATTTCTAGGTCTTAATAAACTATACTTACGCTTCATGTGAAATTAATAATAGGAAGCTATAGCTATTGGGAGAACATTTGCCGCAATGAAGGACTATCAAATAGATGGAAACAAAGAAATGATCGCGCTTGGTACAATGAACATAGTTGGGTCGATGACTTCATGCTACGTTGCTACTGGTATGAAAAAATAATTCCAACTTATATGAAAAACAAAGGGTTGCAGTTGATGGTTACACCATGGTTGAGAGGTAGAATTGACTATGGGCAAAACCAGATTTCGGCATATATTTTTATCTCTTTTTTGGTCCATTCAACAGAAAATATGCCCTAGCAAATGAAAAAGGGGGAAAAAAAAAAAAAGTACTTCGCCAGGCTAATATCTGCAACAGTAACCCTTGAAAAGTTTCTCGAGTATATGGATAACAAATAACAAATTTCATTGTAATTAGGTTCTTTTTCAAGGTCAGCAGTAAACTACATGGCTGGATGCAAAACGGCCGTATCAAACATAGTTATGTCAATTGTAGTACTACTAACATTGCTAGTAATCACTCCTCTTTTCAAATACACACCAAATGCTATACTTGCATCCATCATTATCTCAGCTGTTATTGGGCTCATCGACTACGAAGCGGCTCTTCTTGTTTGGAAGATTGATAAATTCGACTTTCTGGCCTGTATGGGTGCTTTCTTTGGCGTGGTTTTCATATCGGTCGAGATTGGGCTCTTGATTGCAGTAATGATTTTATCATTTTGCATGATTACTGTTCGACATTGGACATATTCTAATGCTATCATCATCATATATGTGTATAGGTTGCCATATCTATAGCCAGGATTCTCTTTCATGTTACAAGACCACGAACAGCGCTTCTTGGTAACCTTCCAAGAACTACATTGTATAGAAATGTAGACCAATATCCGGAGGCAAGAAAGGTACCAGGAGTTGTGATTGTTAGGGTGGATTCCGCTATCTATTTCACAAACTCAAACTATATTAAGGACAGGTACTCTTTTTACTTGCTGATTTTGAATTTTAGTTCAGGTAACATAGGTTCATTTCATCACGAAAGGTGGCTCATTTTACAAAACCTTAGCATTTTTAACACTCTCAGAGAAGTTTGTAGATGCCTGTGAAGTTTTCGGTCTATGAACAAGGCAGTGTCTGCCCACTTCAATCTTACATTTGTGGCTTCTCTAATTCAATGTGCAGGATTCTAAGATGGTTGAGAGATGAAGAGGACACGCTAGAGGCAGAACACTTGCCTCGAATTGATTTCTTGATTGTAGAGTTGTCACGTAAGGAATAGTTTCTAATTTTTCTCAAGATTATGTATGTTTTACATAATACATATGGTTTTTTTCACATCGATTTTCCTGCAGCTGTTATTGACATAGACACCAGTGGCCTCCACGCCTTAGAAGACTTGTTCAAGGCACTTAAAAAAAGAGAGATCAAGGTTAGTTAATTAGAACATTTCTCCAAAAAGTTCAAAGCAAATGTGTCACTTCTCTTGACAGTTTTCTTATAATTGAAGCTTCTACTGGCGAATCCTGGGACCGTGGTGATAGAAAAGCTGAGAACATCGAAACTGACAGAGATTATAGGTCAAGAAAAGATCTTTCTAACGGTCGGTGATGCGGTGATGTTTTGTGCACCAAAAGCAAAAGAAGAGGCATGAAGATGCTTCTGAATACAAGTTGATAAATAGTTCAAGATTTCTTTCTTCCTGTCTTTGAGTGTTTTTACTTATCAGTGAGGTTATGAATGTATCAGTTGATTGGATTCGGTTGAATTTATGTTGTTCGATCAAGTTAAGGTTGTAATCCATATACATAAATAAAGGTTAAAGTGTTTAATCTTCTTGTGAAGCTATCACGTGTGCATTTTGCCTTCTGTGTGCCACTAAAACATTAACGAGATAAGCACATTGTTCCTTTTCTTGTAATTCAGTTTTCTCAGTTTCTCTCCCCTGGTCCTTTGCACGAGATAAACATTAACGACAAGTGGTTTAACTCATTGAATTTGCACTTGGATTTAAATATTAAAAAACCGACATCTCACATTGAAACAAATCTATGGAAGATCAGCACCATTGTATTAATGGTTAGGGTTTTTGATTTTGCAGCAAAAGTTCGTAGGATCGAAACTTGGGTAACGTGATTTGAACTTACATCGACATGTAATATATTTTATGTTATCTAACACTTGCATATAAATACTAAATAAAAAAAAAGGAAAAAAGAACAAAAAAAGTATCTACTAGACTCTCGTCACTGATGGATCAATTCTCCACTGCTTTGCATAGTAGCACTATTCTTGTATTCAGTGCCGGCCCAGAGACTTTGATGTCCAAGCCCACACAAAGCAAATAACGCAGAAGGGAAAAACTAGCAATTGTGTTTACCCAGGTTTGAACTTGGGTCATCAAAAAAGTTACAAGACCTCAACCGCCCAGCCACATAATTCTCTGTTTGACATTTCTTTTATGACTCATATATTAAATAGTTAAAACAAAAAATTCTAATGTGCCGCCCTGGCCCAGTGGGCTGCCCTAGCCCAAGGGCTTGGTGGGCTGTCCCCTAAGCCGGGCCTGCTTGTATTGCTCCTCCGCAATCCTGTTTTCATGGTTTTATTTCTTGTATTTGTTTTCACTCACTAATATTAGAGTCAAACATGAAATATTATCCATGAAAAAAAATACCTACTACATCAATCATAGGAATGCTAGCCATAGCTCGGTCCGTACAGGTTTCACTCACTAATAGTCAGAACCAGATCTGGTTTCATTGCAATGCAACCCGACTTGGGTTTAATTCAATTGTTAGTTTTCCATTTTTTTGCACCATTCTTTTCATTTAGAAGTTGAATTTTTTGATATGCATGAGTATGTGAATTTGGTTTTATCACTATTAACTTTGTTTGTAAACTTTTTTTTGGTACTAAGTGCATGCTAAAAAAAATGGTCTAGTGTCAATGTTTCAAAATGAGTAAATGGTTTTTACCCAACAAACTTGATAAGCACGACATTTTCTGAATGCCCAAGTGACCTTCAACCTAAGATTGGGTTTAAACTCTATTTGCAAATAGGATTATAAGCTACTCAAATCGAACCTGACCCATTTACATGTCTACATATAGAAAAAGGAATCATCAAATTCTAATAGCCATTTTTTTAATTCTTTCCTCAATATTCCATCTAGCGATTACGTATCCATAAATCATATATATATATATATATATATATATATATATATATTGCTAGACCAAATTATGGCTCTAACACCCAAATTGTCTGAATTTGCAGAGATTAATGACTAGAAATGAAAAGAAATACTGAAAACACACCAGATTTATAGTGGTTCGGCGTTAACGAGCCTACGTCCACTTTATATATCTTTGATTATACGTAGAATGCAAGTACAATCAGCGGTTTCTCTCAATCTCACTTTTACAATGATAATTCACTCAGTAATTTCGAGATAATATGGTAGGAATAACAGAAAAACAGTAATGGTGGAAATCACACTCAGAATTGCCAAAGGATCCTGAAAAATGCCAAGAATAGGGCTATTTATAGGCGATATTTGCAGGCGGTTCATGATAGCAGCTGGATTTTTCAAATAAATTAAATGCGGTTTAATTCATCTGAAATGGGCTGATCTATCGACGAACCAATCAAAGTGAGTTAAACTCACTCAGATCTATCCACTTATATTTTATATAAGTTGGTTTTATCGTGTGTTATTGTTGTTCATGGTTGATTGTGATTGTTTGCTTATATATGCATATATATATACACATAAATGGATTTAATTTCCTGAAATAAAACGTTGTTTAAATTCAATGATAACCAAACCGTTATTTTGACCACTGGTCCAAAGTATTGGCCATGTTATAAAGAAAACCCGATCGACTGGATCGTGTGAATTGCCGTGGTAGTGTGAGGTAATTTGATTGACATTGAATTAGCAGTTTTGATTGTTAGGAGACCATTATCCATTTGAATTGAATTGGTTTGTTTGGATGGTATAATATTGATTTGAAATCCACTATTTGTTTGGTTTAAACAAATGGGCACCGTTAGTGGAGTAATTGAAAGTACAGGGCCAATATTGATCTACCATCAGGTAAATCGATGGGTTAAAGTGATGCAAATTTGTTTTATAACTAAAAATGGATTTTAAAATCTATTATTTTGAATTAGAATTTGTAAAAAGGAAAATATTTATTATTTATTTATCGAACTTATAAATTGGTTTTTATAAAGGAAAATCTGAGATTTATCAGATTTATAAGCGAGCAAGTAGAAATTAACTTGACGATATAAATTTGAATAATCGTTGGGAGATAATTTAAAAGAGATTATTTAAGTTAATTATATCGTTAATTAATTATTTGGAGTTTGTTAATATGATAGTCATGATTTGGTTGACAAAAATCCGAGCAACAAATATATTATTTAAAGAAGAAAAGGAGACGGAATATTTAAACTCGTTATCAAGGGATTTAGAAATATTATTGAGGATAAGAATTCCCAAGGAAAGAAGTGTATAAAGTGAAATTTATGGTTTAATGAGGCATGTATGAAATTAGAAAAAAATGTCGAGTTTTGAATTACAACTGATGTTTACCTAAAGGTAGGAACGTTGTTGATCAAGGTCTGAGAGGTAATTAAATACCCCAACTTGAACGACTTCGGGAATATCTGAGGGTGGCATTAGTTCGTAATGAGAAGGTGAAGATAATCTGGTTCCGTACGAGAAAGGATAACGGAATGTAAGAAAAAGGGTCGAGGATGTATAAGTGGACGACCCAAGTAATGGAGGAGGGAAAATGTTTGAGACTTATTATATAAATGGTATTTCCTGAGAAGGGAAATCAAAGATATTTATGAAAATATGAAATGGTATTTCCAAGATAAAAGGAAATTTGAAACGCTAAGTTTTGCAAATGATTTATACTAAGATAGTTGGTTATTATACCAAGGTGATAAAATAAAGAAGATTTCATAACATCGTTCACTTGGAAAAGAGGAGTCATTTTCCAATATGGTAAATGAGGAATAAAATAGTAAAAGGGTTTTGAAACGATAAGGAAATAAAGGATTTTGATATGATGAGAAAGTGAAATAGCTTTGAAAATTTGAAATCGTATATATATCCAATGAGTTATATTTGAAATGATGAAATATTTATAGAGTTTAAGATTAAATGTCGTTAATCGTTTTAAAAAGGCCCTGTAGTGTTAGCACTGAACTAGAAAACTCATGTTGTTCACACAGTTATTTATTTGATAGTTAAAACACCGACTATCAAAGTTGACCCATACGATCGTTGGTACGGAAAGACCGGGATCGAATTTATATTCGAAAACCATTCCGACCAGCATATACGTGAAAGAAGATCATTGAAGATAGAGCAGTTGAAGACCGTTGATTTTCGTGAGTGGAAGGACTACTGATTGGATCTCTCTGGTTTAGCGGCCGGAGATATTCCAACAGTGATTCTGTCGTGATTGGAATCTACGGGTTGCAAGGACTTCTCGCTACTGACCTGTAGGGTGATTCCTAGGATGCAGTAGGAGGGTGCCTTCGGTTCATCCTGTTCCTGGATGACTTGTATGGACGAGTGTCTGACATAGTATTTCCAAAGGAATTACGGGCGTTGATTTCTCCAAACGTACCATAGTTGATGGCGGAGAAATGGTTATTCTCTAGCCTGATAAACTAGAGTATTTTTGTGGACGTCAATTAGTGTGATATCTGGCGGATCTGATGATGTGACATTCAAAGTGAATGGTGGCCAGGTGCCGTAAAGAAAATTCTGACCTCAAGCCTCATCAACCAGGGAATGACAAAAAAACGGGCAGGCAACATGGCTATGTGGGTCGCTCCCATTAGGGTGTGTAATCACCTATCTAGAGAAATTCCATTTTTTTCTTGAATCTATATTCGATGCTGTCCCTTTTCGGGAGGCGGTTGCTGATCCCAACCGTCAGTGATATACATTCGATACACTCAAGCGAAATGAGTGGTCGATCATGTGAGGGCCGGGTTGCAAGACGTTCTTGTTGAACCCAGTGTATTCGTCTCTAGAGATACACAATCGGCAGGTGGTCCCATACCTTGTCAGAGCTGGAAACCAATCTCTAATAAGCGCCTGCGGTTTTGATGGTATACTATATACGTGGAGCGCGAGATGCAAGCGTTCCACTAGATTGATATTTACTTATATTTAGACCTTATCATAATATCAGAAAAGATATTGTTTTCAAAACTGTTTTGGGTTATCGTAAGGTAAAAACCGTCCGTGTTTATGTGTGGATTTGGTCTTACGATTATCTTTTGCTTTTGGAAAGATTTCAGACTTTAAAATCATGATTTTATGATTCACCCTAAATACTGTGCGAGTTTATCTCACTCTGGTTCAACAGACTGACCCGGTGTTTTGTAAATACTCGGGTTAGCCCGGAGTGTACAGGTCCAGGATCGAATGCTGTGAAGAGACGGGCTGGAAGAGTTCAGACGTAAGATATCATTCTGCTATGTTGTATATAAGGGCAGATTATTAGAACTGTCCAGTGCTATGGATGTACTCTGATGATTGTAAGTTTTATTTAAAGCTCTCAATAAAGATTTATTTCTATATTATATTTTGTTCCGCTGCGATGTGAGACTCTGTGTTGTGTTCTTCTTCTTCTTCTATTCTTATATTTCTTTCTCTCTTATCTCACCCTCTAAATTCTTTCATTGACAATCCGGTGTTCTCGGTGTTTGAAAGGTCGGCATGAGATACAGTTAAGGTATTTATGTCGATTTTCGGGGCCGAGAACCGCTGGGTCGTTACAGTGGTATCAGAGCTATTGGTTTAGCAATAACCTTGGCTCTGTGGCGTAACTCGATAGAGATGGGGTTAGTAACACCCTAGATTGAGTTTGAATGTATATATATGAGAGCGTATTTGTAAATTTTATATACAAATATTTTGTATTGTGTTGTTTGATCGGTTCAAGTGTTGAAAGGTTGAACTGGTGATTGATAAAATATTGTTTTGAAAGGAGGGTAAATGAAATAATTTTACCCGAAAATATATTTTTGTATAGAAAAGAAATAATTTTCTCAAATTATTAGATATGATGTGTTGACCGATTTGAATGGGATTCAGAATTTTGTTAAAATTTTGAATTTGAAACATAACCGGGTTAAGTGAAATTGAAGTAAATCGTTAATAGTGACATTGAAAATTAATTTCAAAATAAATAAAGTTGATTGGAATTTGGAAATTTAATGATTAGTAATCAATTGAATATAAATGGATGGATATTCAAATAGGTTGAATTAAATTAAATAGTAATATCGAAGGTGAATTTTGTTAATTTGAATGAGTTGTTGTGCCTTGATTGATTGTTGTCTGCTTCTTAGATTGGCTGTATAGAATTCATCCATGGGTTGATAAAAAGTTAAAACAAACTGAAACCCAGAAGAAAAATTGAAGTGTTATTTAAAATATATTTTTTAAAATTAATGGGATTTACCACATTTTCTTACCTTAGCAATTTCGAGGACGAAATTATTCAAAGGGGGGAAGAATGTAATGGCCCGTATTTTCTGACCATTTACGCGAATTATTTATTTAGATAAAGTTTTTTTTATACGTTTTGATATCATTTTACCCAAAAATTTTGAATATCGAGTTTGAAAATCCATCGTGGTCTTATTTATAGTTATACGATATTCTATTTGAGTATACTTGATTTTATTAGGATATTTTTATTTATCTAATTTTGTTTACATTATATAGATTGTTTTAAATCCAGTGACAGTGTTTACTTTTATTTTATCATGCCATGAAGTACCAACCAGATATGTAAACAAACATATATGTTGAATTACAATAGGGTATTCGTAGACTGTTTTCTGACAGTTCCAAATCGATATCATTAGCTTGTACTAGACATACATATGCATATGTTTGTGGTATTTTCTTTGAAGGGTTAACGGCATTTTCCTGTCACGAGTTCCTGTAATGGACTAAAATAGGGTGTTCAAGGTTTGGGCGAACTTTTGGGTATGGACGTGATGGTTGAAAATATAGTATCGACATTATATACGATATAAAGATTTATAAATAACCAAATGTATAGCTAATGTACAACATTCACACAATAAAGAACAATATAGGAAAACAGTAACACATTTATGTTTAATATTTTTAAGTATAAGTCAGTACAAACATTCGGCCATTTCACCAAACAATATATACACAACTTGAATAAGAGATTGGAACAACAAAATCTTCATTTGCCTGGTACCGCAGCCATCAAAGCATCACCATCCATTGCGACATTTCAGCCCTTACATCATCAGGAGATTAAACTGGAAAAAAAAGAATAGCTATTAATAGCTAATAATATATATATGGATATATATATGAAAGATTCTGCATAAGGAAAATACCACATGGGATCAAGGAAATTGCACAACTCAACCAAACAAAAATAGTACATAGAAATCATAGCTGGAAAGAAAAGGTATTGATATTTTTCTACATCAAAGCTGCTATGGGAAAACAATATATATATATATATATATATTCTGCATCAAACCCATAATGTCGAATAGCCTATACATGTGCATCACCAATGCACAAGTAAGAGAAACAGGAAAACAATATACCATCCAATCTTTTGAAAAAAAAAATATAGCCAAATATTTAGTTGGGATTGAAAAAGCTGTACAAACAAATCTGCAAATCAAATCTATTAAAATTCTTTCTGTATTTAAAGTACAGAAAGCCATGTTCTTGCCTGAAATTAAAACATTAGGAAACCCCAATTTCTTAGACAATGTACAGTAAAGAAATCAAATCTTACACCATCAAAATCAAAATAGATAATGTATGTTATATATAACCAGAAATCACATAGAAAAAGCTGTTTTGCTATCCCAATGCAGATCTGAAATTGAATTTAAATTAATAGCAGACAAGGCCATGTGAACGAACCATATCAAAAGCTGTATATTTCAAAGACAAGGCCATACGATTAAACAATACATCAGTTCAAATCTACAAGAAGAACAAGACAACTCGAATACAAATTTTAATGTGAACAGACAATACAGATAGCTAGAAGGAAATCAAATATTTGAATATATTCACCATCAAATCCTTACAGACAAGGGACGCAGTGAATAAACAACTTAAGGGTGTCATAGCTGTACCAAATACATGTATAACCAGTTCATGGATCTAAGCAAAACAGTACATAAAATCCAACAAAATTCGTAGCCTTCACTGTTAAATGTCACACGAAACCCAAACTCTATCATCAACAGCTTGACCACACAGCACAACTAAATGAAAAGGGAATAGAACCTAAGAATTAAGCACTGTAAAATCAAATCTATGATTTTACAACTCAAATATTCACATGGATCAAATTCAACTATAAATACACGGGGTGTTCAACCACAAACCAAATCAATTCAGTTCGAAATAAACAAATTTAAAACCACAGAAAAATTAAAAACATAAATTAAAGCACGAAAAAACTTAGCTGTTGATGATGGGACTAGGGTTCGGTCTTGAAGCCACGCTCTCGTCTTGAGGGGGTCGGAGGACTTGGGTTGGCGGAAGCAAGAAAGTGGAGTCCGATTTTTGCTGGAGGAAGCAACGATCGAAGCAGGGATCGGCATGGAAGGGTTTGTCCATTTTCTTTTTCTCTGAGAATTTATGGCGGCGTACAAATGAAATGGGGAGGGTTTCAATGGTTTGGGATATAAGGATGGGCGGGTTATCACGTGGTGGGCTAAAACAACTTGGTAAGGCCCAATTTATTTTTATTTAAAGTTTTATTAGTTTAAAGGTTTTAAATATTTCAAATTTTAATTTCGAACGCTCACGAAATCTGATTTCGATGAAACGAAAAACAGCAGAACCATAAAGACGTGTACTACGCGATAGATAAGGGCAGAGCAGGGCAGACAACAGCTGGATTTTTCAAATAAATTAAACGCGGTTTAATTCATCTGAAATGGGCTGATCTATCGACGAACCAATCAAAGTGAGTTAAACTCACTCAGATCTATCCACTTATATTTTATATAAGTTGGTTTTATCGTGTGTTATTGTTGTTCATGGTCGATTGTGATTGTTTGCTTATATATGCTATATATATATACACATAAATGGATTTAATTTCCTGAAATAAAACGTTGTTTAAATTCAATGATAACCAAACCGTTATTTTGTCCACTGGTCCAAAGTATTGGCCATGTTATAAAGAAAACCCGATCGACTGGATCGTGTGAATTGCCGTGGTTGTGTGAGGTAATTTGATTGACATTGAATTATCAATTTTGATTGTTATGAGACCATTATCCATTTGAATTGAATTGGTTTGTTTGGATGGTATAATATTGATTTGAAATCCACTATTTGTTTGGTTTAAACAAATGGGCACCGTTAGTGGAGTAATTGACAGTACAGGGCCAATATTGATCTACCATCAGGTAAATCGATTGGTTAAAGTTATGAAAATTTGTTTATAACTAAAAATGGATTTTAAAATCTAATTTTGAAGTAGAATTTGTAAAAAGGAAAATATTTAGTATTTATTTATCGAACTTATAAATTGGTTTTTATAAAGGAAAATCTAAGATTTATCAGATTTATAAGCGAGCAAGTAGAAATTAACTTGATGATATAAATTTGAATAATCGTTGGGAGATAATTTAAAAGAGATTATTTAAGTTAATTATATCGTTAATTAATTATTTGGAGTTTGTTAATATGATAGTCATGATTTGGTTGACAAAAATCCGAGCAACAAATATATTTTTTAAAGAAGAAAATGAGACGAAATATTTAAACTCGTTATCAAGGGATTTAGAAATATTATTGAGGATAAGAATTCCCAAGGAAAGAAGTGTATAAAGTGAAATTTATGGTTAAATGAGGCATGTCTGAAATTAGAAAAAAATGTCGAGTTTTGAATTACAACTGATGTTTACCTAAAGGTAGGAACGTTGTTGATCAAGGTCTGAGAGGTAATTAAATACCCCAACTTGAACGACTTCGGGAATATCTGAGGGTGGCATTAGTTCGTAATGAGAAGGTGAAGATAATCTGGTTCCGTACGAGAAAGGATAACGGAATGTAAGAAAAAGGGTCGAGGATGTATAAGTGGACGACCCAAGTAATGGAGGAGGGAAAATGTTTGAGACTTATTATATAAATGGTATTTCCTGAGAAGGGAAATCAAAGAGATTTATGAAAATATGAAATGGTATTTCCAAGATAAAAGGAAATTTGAAACGCTAAGTTTTGCAAATGATTTATACTAAGATAGTTGGTTATTATACCAAGGTGATAAAATAAAGAAGATTTCATAACATTGTTCACTTGGAAAAGAGGAGTCATTTTCCAATATGGTAAATGAGGAATAAAATAGTAAAAGGGTTTTGAAACGATAAGGAAATAAAGGATTTTGATATGATGAGAAAGTGAAATAGCTTTGAAAATTTGAAATCGTATATATCCAATGAGTTATATTTGAAATGATGAATTATTTATAGAGTTTAAGATTAAATGCTGTTAATCGTTTTAAAAAGCCCTGTATTGTTAGCACTGAACTGGAAAACTCATGTTGTTCACACAGTTGTTTTTTTGATAGTTAAAACACCGACTATCAAAGTTGACCCATACGATCGTTGGTACGGAAAGACCGGGATCGAATTTATATTCGAAAACCATTCCGACCAGCATATACGTGAAAGAAGATCATTGAAGATAGAGCAGTTGAAGACCGTTGATTTTCGTGAGCGGAAGGAATACTGATTGGATCTCTCTGGTTTAGCGGCCGGAGATATTCCAACAGTGATTCTGTCGTGATTGGAATCTACGGGTTGCAAGGACTTCTCGCTACTGACCTGTAGGGTGATTCCTAGGATGCAGTAGGAGGGTGCCTTCGGTTCATCCTGTTCCTGGATGACTTGTATGGACGAGTGTCTGACAGAGTATTTCCAAAGGAATTACAGGCGTTGATTTCTCCAAACGTACCATAGTTGATGGCGGAGAAATGGTTATTCTCTAGCCAGATAAACTAGAGTATTTTTGTGGACGTCAATTAGTGTGATATCTGGCGAATCTGATGATGTGACATTCAAAGTGAATGGTGGCCAGGTGCCGTAAAGGAAATTCTGACCTCAAGCCTCATCAACCAGGGAATGACAAAAAACGGGCAGGCAGCATGGCTATGTGGGTCGCTCCCATTAGGGTGTGTAATCACCTATCTAGAGAAATTCCATTTCTTTCTTGAATCTATAATCGATGCTGTCCCTTTTCGGGAGGCGGTTGCTGATCCCAACCGTCGGTGATATACATTCGATACACTCAATCGAAATGAGTGGTCAGTCATGTGAGGGCCGGGTTGCAAGACGTTCTTGTTGAACCCAGTGTATTCGTCTCTAGAGATACAAAATCGGCAGGTGGTCCCATACCTTGTCAGAGCTGGAAACCAATCTCCAATAAGCGCCTGCGGTTTTGATGGTATACTATATACGTGGAGCATGAGATGCAAGCGTTCCACTAGATTGATATTTACTTGTATTTAGACATTATCATAATATCAGAAAAGATATTGTTTTCAAAACTGTTTTGGGTTATCGTAAGGTAAAAACCGTCCGTGTTTATGTGTGGATTTGGTCTTATGATTATCTTTTGCTTTTAGAAAGATTTCAGACTTTAAAATCATGATTTGATGATTCACCCTAAATACTGTGCGAGTTTATCTCACTCTGGTTCACCAGACTGACCCGGTGTTTTGTAAATACTCGGGTTAGCCCGGAGTGTATAGGTCCAGGATCGAATGCCGTAAAGAGACGGGCTGGAAGAGTTCAGACGTAAGATATCATTCTGCTATGTTGTATATAAGGGCAGATTATTAGAACTGTCCAATGCTGTGGATGTACTCTGATGATTGTAAGTTTTATTTAAAGCTCTCAATAAAGATTTATTTCTATATTATATTTTGTTCCGCTGCGATGTGAGACTCTGTGTTGTCTTCTTCTTCTTCTATTCTTATATTTCTTTCTCCCTTATCTCACCCTCTTAATTCTTTCATTGACAATCCGGTGTTCTCGGTGTTTGAAAGGTCGGCATGAGATACAGTTAAGGTATTTATGTCGATTTTCGAGGACGAGAACCGCTGGGTCGTTTCAGACCAGACCGAAAACGGAACTAGTTGGATTTTAAGCTAAATTAAATGGTCGTTTAATTTAGTTTAAAATCAGAAATTTAGAAATAAAGAATGACGGACTGGAAACTAATATGAGAACTCCTTCTCATGCAATATTTTATCATCTAGTTATTTTTGGAGTTCAACACACGAATTCACGCAAATCATTTGAATAGATGCGATGTATGGATATTAGCGACACTCGCATTTCATACTTCGCGAATGGCCACTTGTGCGCCGTAAATGGCACTGGGTAGTTGAGTATTTATTTACATGGATGATTTGGTGATTTAGGTATTGTGATTGGGATGATTAACATATTAAAATAATGTTAATATTAATGTGGTAGTCGAGATTAAATTATAAATCTCCATTTATAATTTAAACAGTGAAAATTGGTTAAATACAAAAAATAATTCAAACCGAATTAGAATTGGTTAAGTTTAATAACCAACGATTTTTTTAAATAGGCTGTTGTTGTTTGAAAACGCAACTCGGGTATTGGGATGATATTTCACATACACTAATCCCAATATTTTGTTGCATTTCAACCGATGGCTTAACAGATTGTGATGAGTGTTATTTATTTATTTTAATGCTTATACAGTTGTGGAATGCACTCTGGATGATGTTTGAATGGTTAATGATTATTTATCATTATTGTTGAATACATGCGATGTATGAAATCCATATAACTGAAATTATATGGTAATTGATTGAGTCGCATTCCGATTCAGAATATGAATGAATATTTTGAAATAATATTTAATAAAGAATCAAAATATGATTTTGATGTCCGATTTTGGATGGACACGAAAATAAATAAAAATATGAAGTCGAGTTAAGTATAGAAACGCCATTTTAACCGAAAAGAATTTATCGATCGATTATTCATTTAAAATAATATTGAAGAGAATTGATTTCAAAATCCAATATTTTGAAAATATTGTCATTTTAATATTATAACGATATGGAATATTCAATTTTGATTTAAAATTGAAATAAAAGTTGGAATTGTTTTAAAATAAATTTATAACGTTTTAAATGGAAATAGATGATATATATTATATATATTTAAATGGCCTGAATAGAACGTGCCGCGCAGCGACCGTTCGCGAATTTCGGCCATTAACTTCAAATTGATGTAATGGGAGATCCGACCGTCGGATTCTCCTAAAACCAAAACCGTTAGGTTCGTATCAAAAAGAGCTTTCCAATGAATATAAGAGACTTGAAATCTAATGGTTAGATTTTTAGATATGTCCAAATCAATTTTGGAAAAGGTCGTTATGGAAGCAGTTCGGTGGCCGTTATTGGAAATCGAATGTAAGGGCCTTAATAAAATTATTATAAATATGGAAAAATTATGTAAAATCATAATAACATATTTGGAAAGATTTTGGATGAAAAACTCCAAGTTTGAAAAGATAAAAATATATTTTTATTGAAATGAATTAGTTATTTACTAGAATAATAATCCAATGTTTTTAAATAAATAAATTGGATTTGAAATGGTTTTGATATAACCAGAATTTTCAAATGTATGAATTGGAATGGAAATAATCTTCGGAATATTTCGATATTGGATTACATAATTATACTGATATTGTTGAGGAATTTGGAAGATATAAATATTGCTATTCCCAATACGATATTTGTTGGTTTCCGAAATTGATATTGAATATAAGCCGATAAAATTTCTATTCAGAGCCTTGTATAAAATAGCAAATTGGATTTTGGGTTTGTCATAAATGGTGTCTGAAATAACACTGTTCTGAAACCCAGTTGAGGAAAGAATAAATCTTTTAACTAAGATTTAGAGAAGTTTACCAATTAATTACTATTTAATTGGAATTGAATATAAATTGGATTTTTAGATTTATCGTGAACTGTGTTTTAAATAACATTTGTTCTTTAACCCAATTAACAGTGAAGTTATGATTTGGAATTTATAAATCTTTTTATTAAGATTTAATGGAAATTTTCCAAAGTAAAGTTTTCCAATTTAATATATTAAATTGGAATCGAATGGGATTCGATTTGTTAATAATCGAAATGAGCTTCCATGAAGGACGACTGTTACTATATATGGAAATTAAAAGGCTTCGTCGTTATTTCATTTATATTATTAGCCTGATACGGAAATTCATATTGATTTTGACTGATCTGATTTCCGTGGAGATTCCATTTTGATGGAATAGGATTTTGGGGTTTATCGTGAACTGCGTTTTAAGGGACATTCGTTCTTTAACCCAATTAAATGCAGGATTGATTTCCTAAATTGAAAAATCATTAAATAATGATTTTAAGGAAGATTAAAACCAATTGGAGTTTTAATAAATCTTTAATTAGATTGGAATGAGAATGGGATAATTAAATTTATCGAATTCATGAAATGATCGAGAATGGAGTACCACCAGTTTTACTCTAGGAGATAGTTAAATCTTTAATTAGATTCGAACGAAAAATGGTAATTAATTTTACCGATAACACAGTGGGTGTTAAACATGGAGTACCACAATTTTACTCCAAGCGATAGTTAAATCTTTAATTAGATTCGAACGGAAAATGGTAATTAATTTTATCTATAACACAGTGGGTGTTAGAAATGGAGTACTGCCTGTTTCGCTCCATGGGATGAATGTGTTGGGGTTGGGGTTGGGGTTGGGGTTGGGAATAATAAAATAAATGATTACTTCGGTCAGGCTCGATAATCCCAATTAGTTTTATAAACCTTAATTTGGTTTATAATTGATAAAGAAAAAAAATAAAGTCTTTTGAATTGATATCAAAAGGAGGATTAAAGAAGGAATTTAAAAGAATTTATCTTTGATAAAATTAATGGGAACCTTTCCCTAAAGATGTGAATATCTGAATAAAAGAATATTCTGGATTGGAATGAGGCGTATAATGTGTTTTTATAGCACTTGATTACTGATTATAAAATACGGCAGTTATTCGGCAAGACCGGGTTTATCCCATTCTGAATAATTGATATGGCGACCAAAAGTCGACGATGAAAACGGTGGTTGAAGACCAGAGATCTTCACATCGTTTGGATGATTACTGATGTCTTGATTGGGGTGTACACCCAAGACAAGGTAATAAGTGGTGATCGTCCAGACGTACTTGGAGATCGACTAGATATGCGAGGACCTCTCACCTGTATTGGACATATGGGATGAGGAATAAGGTGCCTCCGGTTTCGTTCAGACCAAGAACGGACTTGAAAATGGATGGTATGTATGAAATTGTATTCCTTTATACTGTATTCTTTGATCTCTGCCAAATATATATCTGTTTGGTTGCGGAGAATTTATTCTCTTGCTTAACACCCTTCTCTGAGACGTACGATCTTAGAGGTTATATATTGGTGGAAACTAGTGGTACGGTATGGATTGGCAGTGTGGCATGCTGAGATGCATGGAACAAGGCTTTTGTTGAAAAACAGAGTCTTGTGGTTGATGATCAAAGCACAGCTTTAATTAGCATAGCTTTGTGTAGCGTTAATTCGCGAGCTTCACACCCCGGTATGAACCAGAAACGGGATGAGGGACTGCAAGGAGGGCATGTGTTTCTTTCTAGTTAGGAGTGATGTCATGTTATGGAGCCCAAACATTTTACTTATGTGGATGTTGGAAAGCGAGGTACCTCGGATTTGAGTCCCTAGTGGCTCTTGATATGGTCGATGTACTGACTAGATTTTATGCCCCATAGGGCACAGAAACGTATTGTTCAGGAATTGCCAATCCAATAAAGTAAGTGTGGACCAGCCCTGCCGTTCCCAGGTGCAGTTGCGGATGAATCCTGAGGCACGGGCTAGAGTGTCTCGAATCGGAAGGAAGATCCCTTGCCTTGGTTCATTATGTAATCCAATTTCTAATACGTGACTTTTCGGTTTTAGTTGTAAACCTGTATGGCGACATAGTGGGATGGGGCGCTCATGCCATATATGATTGATACATTTATATCTGAAGTTGTTTTTGACACCGTGCACTTAAAGTAACATTAAAATGATTTGTTTTAAAGTGTATCAAGCATGTTTGGCTATTATAAGGTAAAACTCTATCCTCCGGCTTGTGTTGCATTGTGTGATGGGACCTGAGTCTTATAATAGCTTCATTTTTTTTAAAAAAGCATTGCGTTGTTTATAAACTGTTTCATTTCAGAGTTCATGGGAGTAAACCCATTCCGTGACATGCGGCGTGGTCTCGTGATTTACCCAATTTTAAAATAAAATTAATTACTATTTTAGTTCTCACACCAGTCCCATGACTGACTTGGAGTTTATTGTTTCTACCAAAACTCCGGGTGCCCATATTTTCCATACAGGCAACTAGTAGTTTTGGTTTTCGCAGATATTTCTTTTCACAGGATCCTGGATTACAGCTGGAGCTATATTCGGAAAGATTTGTATCCGTCTATGTCTTTCAGTTGTGTCAGTTGATGTATTTTCGCTACGCATTGTATTTATACATTTTTATTTCCACTGCTATGTAATTTAATCTCTGATATTATTTTTCCACTGTGTAATATTTATTCGTACTCTGATATTATTGTACTCTGATGGAAATTGTTGTAATAGCAATGAAATGTTCTACTGTTTTCATTCTTAGGCGTCGTGTTCTTAAAGCAATCTAGTGTTTCTCGTCTGTTCAGAGACCAGGGGATTTCAGATCGTTACAGATGGTATCAGAGCTTTGGTTTACATAGCTCGAGAACAAGACACATTAGAACCAAACGAAAGAATTCATCAGAGATAGGATTAGTAATATCCTATAAGAATAGCTCGTTAGAGATAGGGTTAGTAATGCCCTAGAATGAGTTAAAAGAGTGTTATTTAAAAAAATGATTTAATTTTTAAAAGTATATCATATTATACATATTTGAGTATTTTATTTTATGTTTAATTTGGACTATCGGGTATATGAAGATTTTGAATATACAAGTAATTAACGTGTATACGGAGTCCTGAATATACTGGATAAATATAGGATCACACTCTAGTCGCCCGGAGATGATTCTGATGATAGCAGCTGCATCATCAGCACTTGTGTTCAAGTTTCGAAAGTGGATATCTATATATTTCCAATTGACTGGTGTGAGAACCAAAACTTAGTTATAACTATTGTTTATGATTTGGCACTAAAAATATGATTTTTGAATATATATATATATATATATAGAAGATACATGTTTGAAAAGCTAATTAACCAATTTATTCCTGGTTGTGTTGTGTGATAATTAATTTAACTAATAAAAAATATTAAACTGATAAAACCAATAAAAGAAGGGTAAATAAAGCCAAATCAAATACAAGGAAGAACTGAATTGAAATTTTAGTTAGAATTGGATTTATATATATAGATAGAGATGCATATATATGTATGATTGAACACGTTAATGGATTCGCATTGAGTAAAGAAATAAATGCATGCCCGACAAACAGGTACACATTAATGAGTTGGCTGCGCAATTTTATTATTATATCAACTCCTGTGAATGAAATTGGATGCGTTGTGATGGTTGTTCTGTGTGAGATTATAAACCACGCCATAGGATAGCAACAAATAAATTATGAACTACATCGCATGGAATACTACATGAAGACAACATATCATATCATATTCCATATAAGCATTTGACGCTTATATGATGAGGTTTGGATTTCCATACAGGCTAGATGCTCATATGGCGATGACTGTATTATAGGTTGAACCGAAGACTGATAATGGACTTAATTAAGGAGTACATATAACAGTGCTCGGGGAAGGATTTAATAAAAACCCTACACAGGTCTGGAGATGACAAAAATTAACGTCTCTCTTATTTTTAATTAAGGCACATGGATTATTTTATTTTCAACACTTGGGCAAGGTTTGAGATTTCGACTTTTACACTTTCTCTCTTGTACACAAATAGGTCACAAGATTTGTGTATGCTTTTATTTGATTTATTGGGTGCCTAATACGGCCCAATAAAATTTTCAAACCCTCCTCGTACAAAGGAGGTTACGGCGAAATTTTTCAAAAATTTAGGGTGTTAGACAAATTTTTCGAGTAATTAGAAAGTTCTTAGAAACAGAAAAGTTGTAGAACTTAAGCCAGAATGAAAGTTGAGTTGGTTGGCTAAACAGCTTTCAGCTCCGTTCCTTTTCGAGGACGAAAAGATTTTAAGTGGGGGAGATTGTAACAACCTGGAATTTCTGAACCAATTTATAATTTATATTTTAGTTATTTTAATGGATTTTAACATTTAAAATGATTTATTTTAAATAATAACGACTAAAAATTTATTTTAAAGGTAGTTAGAATGTATAAATTTATTTTAATTATATTTCGAGCCTGAAATGGCATGGCGGTTTGAAAATTCGATTTTAAATTTCAAATGAATGTACAGAATTCAATATAAATCGGATTTCGGTAAAACAAGGAACATTTAAATCTGTTTAATTATATCTTTCTGACGAATGTGAAAAATGCAGGTTACGTAATATAAATTGAAAGTTATGGCCAGTTTAAAATTTAAAATAGTCGCTATGGAATTTATATAGTTTTTAATATAATATATAGCCCTTAAGAATAGCCATTTTGCAAATGACTTCCGTTTTCGATGAAACCACATTTGTTGGATCCGGAGTGTCAAATTATTGTTAGATTTCAATTTTTGGAATTAGTATGCGAGCGTGATAAATTTAAACGTGTTTGGCAATTGCAGTTTGAATTTAATCGACTATAAAAGGCCATTTTTCAAACGGCCCCCCAATTCGACGAAATCAGTTTTGTTAGGACCATATCGTCAAAATATAGCTAAATATATTTTTTTTGTAATTTTTAGAGTCAGTATGTGGCCCCGTTAAATAAAAATGTACGTTCAAATTCAATATTGACCATTATATTAATTTATATTTTAATTTTGATAAAAACTTATTGAAATAGTCGAATTTGCTTACGAAACATATTCCATTGTGTTCGAAATGAGGGTATTTAGTTAGAAACGATAGTCGTTGGGTTTGATTTAGAGTTCGGACGAGACTGAACTAACTGGAGAATTAAAATATTATATATATATATATATATATCCCCTAAAACGCAAAACCCTAATTCATTTCTTTGGACCGCCGTCAGCTAAAAATCATATGGCCAAAAAGCTCGATCGTTTTTCCTCCTTTTTCTCTTAATACCCTCAACAAACTCTAATGCTCCCAACACTAAAAGGATCAGCTCACCGAGCTCGTGAGAATCAACGGTCGTGATGTTCGCTGGTTCAACGAAGCGACGGGATTTCGGCCTCAAAGGCGTAAACTTTGGTGGGTTTTCTGGGGCACGCAGGGCCTGCGAGTTCATCAGGGTGGGGTGGCGCCGGTGGAGCGAGGAAAGGCCTTCCATGTGGCATACTCTGGTTGTGCTCAGGTATCACAATGTAGCGTGCGGTGGTGGATGATGTATGGCAACAATGGTTTTCAGAAGGAGGAACGATGAAGAATGTTTAGAAAGAGGATTAATTAAATTAATTATATGCTTAATTATGCAATTAGTGTAATCTAATGTTAAAAACTCCATATGTAACAACCCGATTTTCAAGTGACTTTGGTTATCGCCATAAACTCAATGATGACTAACCAAACATCAAAAAATACCGGAAAGTTAATAGAAAGAAGTTAGAGGGTGAGAATAGATAAGGTAGAAACTTAGAATAGAAGGAGAAGAAGATACAACATCAGAGTAACACGAATCTCACAGCAGAACGAACAACATATAATAGATAGCATATCCTTGAAATAAAATCAGTATAAATAACATTATCAGAGTACAACACTTACAACACAGCGGAAATAACTATAGCTATATAATCCTGAAGCCTCCTGCTCCAATCTCTTCCAGTATATCTGTAAATCCCGACTACTTGACTGCCCGTACAAAATTGGGCGCCCAAGAGTTTAGGGAAACAAAACAAAATAAACTCCGGGTTAGTCATGGGACTGGTATGAGTAAAACAGAAAAAACAGTTTGAACAAGTAAACGATATCTCATAAGACCACGCCATATAACGGAACGGGTTTTTCCCTTATGAGAATCCAAAACATCTTTATATCAAAAACCTTTTGATATTATAATAATGTCTATCAACCACAATATAATAATCATCTAGCAGAAACACTTTCATCTCACGTTCTACATATATAGTATACAATCAAAACCGCAAGCACGTATTGGGTAATGGATTTCCAATTATGACAAGGTATGGAACCACCTTTAGCTAGTGTACCTCTAGAGAGGAATACACTGGGTTCAACAAGAACATCTTGCAACCCGGCCACACATGACCGACCACTCATTTCGCTTGAGTGTATCGAATGTATATCACCAATGGTTGGGATCAGCAACCGTTTCCCGAATGGGACAGCATCGACAATAGATTTTTAGAAATAAATGGAACTCTAGATCAGGTGATTATACACCCTAATAGGTGCGACCTACATAGCTATGCTGCTTGCCCGATTTTTGTCATTTCCCGGTTGTGAGGCTAGAGGCCACGCTTATCTCTGATAGATCACACAATTATTCACTTTGAATGTCACATCGTCATACCTGCCAAATCACAAATTGATTTTCCCAAAAATATCACGGGTATACAACGAAGAGAAACGAATTCCTCTGCCACCAAATGTATATACATTTGAAGAGATCAACTTACGCGATCTATTACATATACTCGGTCAGACAGGTCATCTTGGGACTGGACAAACCGAAGGCACTATTCAGTACAACCATCTTAGGCAATCTTTACCTAAGATCTATACAACAGCCCTTGCACTTTACTCCGTCTTCAATTATCTTTGGCATATATGTTTCGCAACGCTTATGCCAATACGGAGTGGTTCTTTGGATAATAATCCAACCGGTCTCTCCATATTAACAACGTTAAAATGGTCAAAAAACTTCGATAGTCGGTGAGTTAACTATCAAAGAAAATAGGTGTGCAAACAACGATATTATTTCCAAATGGAAATTTTATCAATCAATCATCATTGAACATTTATCTCTCTATTTAACTTATTCATTTTTTTCATCTCCTGTTTCCATATATTCAACATTTCTTATTTTCTAATTTAGAAAATATAAGTTATTAACAATGGAAAACATTTCTATTTCTTGTTTTCTATATTAGAAAACATTTTTGATTCTTATTTGGAAAACATTTCCAAAGCTCCTTCATTGGATTTAAACAGATGTTTAAATAAAACATCGCTATGCCAACTCAAACCATTTACTAAATTTACTTAACCATCATTCACCATCAAACCTTACCATTCCTTAGTTAAGAAGGAAGTCAATCAAGTTGGGGTATAATTACCTCTCAGACCTTAACTGAATAACGTTTTAACTTCGAAATAGTCAAAGTTTATCTTTCAAAACTTTAACAAACTTCCTTACGAAACTCTCGGATTCTATTTACAAATCCACTTCTTTATTGAAAACATTGGTTATAACGATAACGTTAAAATCCCTATTTTTGAAATATCTAACTTCAATTATAACTTTTATTCTTTAATGTGAATAAATAAATAGACACCTGATTTATGAATAAATAAATCTTGATTTAAACACCGGAAAGTATAAGTACTTTCCCGAATTCGATATAATCGAATTCGACAATTAACTCCTTTCGAATAACTAATATTCTATAACTTACTTCGAATAACTAATATTCGATTACTTTTTCTTTCGAATAAACGATATTCGATAATCTCTCTTTTCGAATACTATGTTCGATTAACTCCTTTTCGAATAACTAAATTCGATTAACTCCTTTCGATTAAACTAATCGATAACTCCTTTCGAATAACTAAATTCGATTAACTCCTTTTGATTAAACTAATCGATAACTTCTTTCGAATAACTAAATTCGATAACTCCTTTTAACTCGATTCGAATAACTAATATTCGATAACTCCTTTTAACTTTATTCGAATACTAATATTCGATAACTCCTAATTCGACTAACTCTAATCGATTTATTTTAATTCGATTAACTCTATTTAATTGCTCTATTGGTTAACTCTAACTAGTTAACGTTAACTCTAACATGTTAACTCTAACTGGTTAACTCTAATTCTAACTGTTTAACTCTAATTGATCAACTTTAACTGATTAACTCTAACTGGTAAACCCTAACTGATCAACTCTAACTGATTAACTCTAATTGGTTAACTCTAACTGATCAACTCTAACTGATTAACTCTAACTGGTTAACTCTAACTGATCAACTCTAACTGATTAACTCTAACTGGTTAACTCTAACTGATCAACTCTAACTGATCAACTCTAACTGATCAACTCTAACTGATCAACTCTAACTGATTAACTCTAACCGGTTAATTCTAACTCATTTACTCTATTCGATTAACTCTAATCGAATAACTAATATTCGATTAACTCATTTCGATTAACTCTTTTCGATTAACTCCTTTGATTAATTCTTTTTCTGTTTGTTTGTACAAATAATTCCTTTTCTATGCGTTTACTTAAAAAATAACTATTCCCTTTCAATCCTATTTATTTAACCAATAAATATTCCCTTTATCTTTTCTATTTATTTCCCAAATGAATATTCCTTTTATCCTTCTATTTATTTTCTAAATAAATATTTCCTTTATACATCTATTTATTTCCTGAATAAATATTTCCTTCATACTTCTATTTATTTAACAAATAAATAATTCTTTTCAATTCTATTTGTTTAACAAATAAATATTCCTTTTCTATCTTTCTGTTTTATTTGTAAATGGTTTACAAATATTTCTCTTTCTATTTTATTTGTAAATGGTTTACAAATATTTCTCTTTCTATTTGTCTGACAAATATTTTCCTTCATATTTGTTTTACAAATATTTTTCCCTTATATTTGTTTTCACAAATAATTTCCTTTATATTTGTTTTACAAATTTTTTTCCTTATATTTGTTTTTACAAATATATTCTTTTTAACTCTTTGATTTTATACTTATTTTCTTTATATTGGTTTTCACAAATATTTTCTTTTAACTCTTTGATTTTATACTTATTTCCTTTTATAAAATCCTTTTCCTTTTATATAGAAAATCCATTGATTTTCTATAAATAATTTATTTTCACAATATACTTTGAAAATCCCCTTTATTCATCCCTGTATTTCTTACGGTATTTAAAATAACGAATAACAGTGATTGATATCATTCAAACACACATAATCCACAACAGATTATATATCACATCATATATTACAATATATGAACAGAACAGTATTATGAATACCCTCCAACCTGTTTCCCTGCATCACAGATGTTAAACAATATACTTAACATCGATTACATTTCCATATGAAATATTCTGCTAAACAGAATCAATATATATTTAACGATTTATATATATATATATATATATAATTTCAACCAACTAACCAGTAGTTCATCCAAATAGTTAACACACAGCAATCAACAGATACTTATTAGTTCTAAGAATACATTATAAAATATAACTGTTCAGAGTTGTTGAGTTTTACTCACATTGGACGATCATCGTTAATAACGATAACCATCGCTTGATTCAGACAGACAATTTATTTCGCTATAAATTGTAACGAGCTCGAATTCACTCCCAATCAGTTTCATGGTGTAGCTCCCGTCCATACGATCCTAACGTGACCGACCGTTCAAATTTCTGATACAGTATGGCCAAGATATGTACTGTACAAGTTAATACAATTTAAATTGAATTTAAACTAAACATTTATTAGCTAAACGGGCCCTCACCCCATTTAAACTTTGCGGCCCATACTCCAACCATACCAGACCCGCTCAAACACTTTCTTCCCCAAATCCAGATATCGTGATCTGCTCCCATATCACCATTACCGTATGGTTTCAACCCCAAACTCCTTCATCCCTCAATCGAAACCCAAAACAGACAACACCACCATAATCTTCTTTCCAATCTCTCTCTTCCCATACCCTTAATACCCTGTTCGATGCCACCAACAGATTTCCGTCGACAACCCCTTCCAGTTGAGGACAGGCATCGCGTGACCTCCCACAGCGTCGGAGAGCACCAAACTCCGGCGACAGACACGCCTCGCCCTCACCAACTCATCCCACATCTTCAATCCTACCAACAACCACCACAAAAGCCACCAAATCGAACCCTAGCTCCACCGTATAAAATACAGCGAACCCCTTTGTTCGCCGAACCCAACCAAAATCATCTAGAAATGAAGAGGAACCTTTGTTGAATCCGTATATAATTGTTTTGAGGATTTAGGAAGTTTATTTCTATTTTATACGGATTTATTTTGCACGAAAATTTTGCTGTGAGGAAAAACAAACGGCGGAATGCCTCGTTGACTTCTAAGTGAATTTTTCCTAGGTTTAGGAAGATGTTTAGGTATTTATAGGAGAGATGTGTTTTTGAGATATGCGAGCTTCTGTGATCCACGTATTGTCTCGAGGACCAAGCGAACTGGTGGTGAAACAAGGAATTTCGTGGCCTTTTTTTTGGCCTAGAATCACTTAGGATATTTTTACGGGTGTAATAATATCCCCGTTTACTAATTTATATAATTCCGTTACTTCATGGACTGCTGCCGATAGAAATAAAATTATCAGTGAGACGAGCGATGTCCCACGATCATAAATATATAAAAATACCGGTAGGTTGACTCATATTGTGAAACCCCAACATATTGACCTAGGGTGCAAAATACTCCTAAATAAAAAGTCGCGTATTAAATTAATTAAAAATTATAGAAAAATTCTAAAAATTAAATTATCACTACGTCTCAACTGAATCTTGTCTAAATTCAAACCCGATATCTAGTTATATCGAATAAACCGTTACGGTCGATAAACGATTCTATAACGACTATTTTAAAATTTGATTTGGATACAACTCACAATCTACACGATGAAATCCCGATTTTTCTCTTCCAGTAGAAAAATATATTTCACCATCTCCTAATGTTTCTTGTTTCACAGAAATCCGATTTAAAACGGACCCTGTATATTTAGTTGAAGTTCGAATCGCCAAATCGCGAACTGCCGTGCCATTTCGAGCTCGAATTTAATTATAATATAATTATACGTTCAAACTTCGTTTAAATAATATGTTCGTCAATATAATTCAATATAAACTGAATTATATATTTTATATCGTCCAATTCACACCATATCATGAATTCTGTTATTTCCGATTATTCTGGAAATATATTTTTTCTATTATTTATATTAATTAAATATAAATATTATTCAATTCCAGTTATCGATATCATTAAATCGATAATTAATAATTAAATTAATTAATTATTCGACACCTAAAAATGCGGGTCATTACACCATATCTTTTGCAATTGGAAACAGAATGCAGTGAAACTAGTTGCATTACACTCATATCAACAAATAATACAACATAAAACTGTCAAGACCGGAAACGAAGCAAGTTGGATTTTGTGCTAAATTAAACGGTCATTTAATAAAATCAGAAATTCAGAAATAAAGAATGACGTAGTGGAAACTAATGTGAGAACTCCTTCTCGCGCAATATTTTATCATGTAGTTATTTTTGGAGTTCAACACACGAATTCACACAAATCATTTAAATAAAAGCGATGTATAGATATTAGCGACACTAGCATTTCATACTCCGCAAATGGCCACTTGTGGCACCGTAAATGGCATTGGGTAGTTGAGTATTTATTTATGTGGAAGATTTGGTGATTTATGTATTGTGATTGGGATGATTATCATATTAAAATAGTGTTAATATTAATGTGGTAGTTGAGATTAAATTATAAATCTCCATTTATAATTTATACAGTGAAAATTGGTTAAACAGAAAAATAATTCAAACCGAATTAGAATTGGTTAAATTTATTAACCAGTGGTTTATTTAAATAGATTGTTGTTGTTTGAAAACCCCACCCGGATATTGGGATGATATTTGACATACACTAATCCCAATATTTAGTTGTATGTCACACGATGGGTTGATAGACTGTGATGAGCGTTATTTATTTATTTTAATGCTTATACAGTTGTGGAATGCACTTTGGATGATATTTGAATGGTTAATGATTATTTATCATTATTGTTGAATACATGCGATATATGAAATCCATATAACTAAAAATATATGCTAATTGATTGAGTCATATTTTGATTCAGAATACGAACGAATATTTTAAAATAATATTCAATAAAGAACCAAAATAAGATTTTGATGTCCGATTTTGGATATACACGAAAATATATAAAAATATGAAGTCGGGTTAATTATAGAAACGCCATTTTAACCCGAACGGGTTTATCGATCGATTTTATTCATTTTAAAATAATATCGAAGAGAATTGATTTCAAAATTTGATATTTTGAAAATATTATCATTTTAATATTATAGTGATATAGAATATTCAATTTTGATTTAAAATTGAAATAGAAGTTGGAATCGTTTTAAAATAAATTTATAAACGATTTATAAAATACCTTTTAAATGGAAATCGACGATACATATATTATATATATTTAAATGGCGTGAATAGAATGCGTCGCGCTGCGACTGTTCATGAATTTCGACCATTAACTTCAAATTGATGTAACGGAAGATCCAACCGTTGGATTCTCCTAAAACTAGAACCGTTGGGTTTGTATCTAAAAGTACTTCCCAATGAATATAAGAGATTTGAAATCTAATGGTTAGATTTTAAGATATGTCCAAATAAATTTCGGAAAAGGTCGTTATGGATGTAGTTCGGTGGACGTTATTGGAAACCGTCTGTAAGGGCCTTAATAAAATTACTAAAAATATGGAAAAATTATGTAAAATCATAATAACTGATTTGGAAAGATTTTGGATGAAAAATTCCACGTTTGAAAAGATAAAAATATATTTTTACTGAAATGAACTAGTTATTTACTAGAATAATAATCTAATGTTTTTAAATAAATAAATTGGATTTGAAATAGTTTTGATATAAATTGAATTTTCCAACGTATGAACTGGAATGGAAATAATCTTCGGAATATTTCGATATTGGATTCCATGAATATACATATATTGTTGAGGAATTTGAAAGATATAAATATCGTTATTCCCAATACGATATTTGTTGGTTTCAGAAATTGATATTGAATATAAGCCGATAAAATTTATTTTCAGAGCCTTGTATTTAATATCAAATTGGATTTTGGGTTTGTCGTGAATGGTGTCTTAAATAACATTGTTCTTAAACCCAGTTGAGAAAAGAATAAATCTTTTAATTAAGATTTAGAGAAGTTTACCAATTAATTACTATTTAATTGGAATTGAATTATAATTGGATTTTTGGGTTTATCATGAACTGTATTTTAAATAAAATTTGTTCTTTAACCCAATTAACAGTGAAGTTATGATTTGGAATTTATAAATCTTTTTATTAAGATTTAATGGAAATTTTCCAAAGTAAAGTTTTCCAATTTAATATATTAAATTGGAATCGAGTGGGATTCGATTTGGTAATAATCGAGATGAGCTTCTATGAAGGAGGACCGTTACTATATATGAAATTTGAAAGGCTTTTCCGTTATTCCATTTATATTAGTAGTATGATACGGAAATTCATATTGATTTTGATTGATCTGATTTCCGTGGAGATTCCATTTTGATTGAATAGGATTTTGGGGTTTATCGTGAACTGTGTTTTAAGGGACATTGGTTCTTTAACCCAATTAAAGGCAGGATTGATTTCCTAAAGTTGAAAAATCATTAAATAATGATTTTAAGGAAGATTAAAACCAATTGGAGTTTTGATAAATCTTTAATTAGATTGGAATGAAAATGGGATAATTAAATTTTATCGAATTCATGAAATGATCGAGAATGGAGTACCGCCAGCTTTACTCCAAGCGATAGTTAAATCTTTAATTAGATTCGAACGAAAAATGGTAATTAATTTTACCGATAACACAGTGGGTGTTAGATATGGAGTACCACCAGTTTTATTCCAGGCGATAGTTAAATCTTAATTAGATTCGAACGGAAAATATAATTAATTTTATCGATAATATAGTGGGTGTTAGATATGGAGTACTACCAGTTTCGCTCCATGGGATGAACAGGTTGGGATTTGGATTAATAACATAAATGATTACTTCGGTAAGGCTCGATAATCCCGACTAGTTTTATAAACCTTAATTTGGTTTATAATAGATAAAGGAAAAAAAATCAAGTCTTTTGAATTGATATCAAAAGGAAGATTTAAGAAGGAATTTAAAAGAATTTATCTTTTATAAAATTAATGGGAACCTTTACCTAAAGATGTGAATATTTGAATAAAAGAATATTGTGGATTGGAATGAGGCGTATAATGTGTTTTTATAGCTTTTGATTATCGATTATAAAATACGCGAGTTATTCGTAAAGACCGGGTTTATCCCATTCTGAATAACTAATATGGCGACTAAAAGTCGACGATGAAGACGGTGGTTGAAGACAGGAGACCTTCACATAGTTTGGATGATTACCGATGTCTTGATTGGGCTGTATACCCAAGACAAGGTAATAAGTGGTGATCGTCCAGATGTACTTGGAGATCGACCGGATATGCGAGGACGTCTCTCTTATATTAGACATATGAGGCAAGGAATAAGGTGCCTCCGGTTTCGTTCAGACCCAGAACGGACTTGCAAATGTATGGTATGTCTGACATTGTATTCTTTTATAATGTGTCTCTGCTAAATATATATCTGTTTGGTGCCGGAGAATTTATTCTCTTGCTTAACACCCTTCTCTAAGACGTACGAGCTTAGAGGTTATATATTGGTGGAAATCGGTGGTACAGTATGGATTGACAGTGTGGCATGCTGAGATGCACGGAGCAAGACTTTTGTTGAAAAGCAGAGTCTTGTGGTTGATGATCAAAGCACAACTATAATTAGCATAGCTTTGTGTAGCGTTAATTCGCGAGCTTCCCACCCTGGTATGAACCAGAAACGGGTTGAAGGACCGTAAGGTGGGATTGCATTTCTTTATATTTAGGAGTGATGTCATGATATGGAACCCAGACATTTTACTTATGTGGATGTTGGAAAGCGAGGTACCTCGGATTTGAGTCCCTAGTGTGTAACAACCTGCATTTTACGTATCGAAAGATTGTAAAATATTTTTATTTCATTCTCTGGGGGTTTGATCATTCTCATCTTTTAATATGTTGATTATGGGGATGTGAGACATATCCATAATTTTTACCAATTTTGTTTGTGACCATATTGCCCCTATCATCCTTATACAGGGTATAACTTTTGACTTGGATCGAATCAGAAGGTGAGACCTATTCCATTGGAAAGAAATTGATGGTTACCTTTCCGTAGGTGGTTACATTAAGGATTCGGGTCAGTGGTTTGGGAGAAATCGCTGTTTTAAGGTTTTTCAAGTTGTTGTTCAGATTTGGAGAGCCTAATGGGCTGAATTGGGGGAGGCCCATTAATGAGATGGTGGAATCCTATAAATAGGGGGTGAGAGTGGAGGGAAAAGGTTTACTTTCCCATTCTCTCATTTGGAGGCATTGATCTCCTTCTTCCTCTAACACCTTTCCACCATTAAAAATCCAAATCTAAGGAGGGAAATCATAGATCTACACCATTGGAGGCAAGATCTACATCATTTCAAAGGTGAATTTATTGGATCAAGGAGATTGGTTCGAATTTCTCGCTGTCCGGATTCATAATTATATCATTTTAGCTAGTTTTGGAGAATCGGTGAGTGATTTACATCTCTCACATGAATGCAATGAAGTATATGAGTGTTTGTGCATGTTTCTCATCAAATTGGGATGTTTTACCATAGATTTACACCATTACATGTTCATTTTCATATGCATCACCCTATGATCTTATCTAGCAAGTTTTACTCGATAATTTCATGTCATTTAACATGTTTATGTTAGTTAGATCTCTCATTTTGATCATAGGTTCATTTTAATGGTTTTTGGTGAGATTTACACTGTTTTTATGGTAATCGTCATATTCATGTGGTTAGTAATGTTATGATATGTTTATGATTGTGTTTGATGAGTTTGGTTGAGTTGGTTTCGTCGGATTCGTTGTTTGGCGAAGTTTTTATCGAAATCGGAGTAGAATTGAAGATGTGCAGAAAGTGGCTCAGGTCGGGATCAAATTATGTCGTGGAGGACAAGTCAAAGTTGGCTCGGGTTGGACTAAAGTTGGCTCGGGTCGGACTAAAGGGGGTCGGGTCGGACTAAAAGGGGTCGGGTCGGACCACTCTGGATTGGGTTAATGTGAATCAGACCATTTTGGATCGGGCTAAAGTGAATTGGACCATTCTGGATCGGACTAAGGTGGGTCGGGTCGGGCAAAAGGGGTCGGTTCGGGCCTAAAGGGGGTCGGGTCAGACCAAAGTGGCTCGGGTCGGGCTGTTCTGGACAGCCATTTTTGCCATTTCTAGTCAACTATTTCTGGTCGGACACTTCCGGTGGTGATGTGACTTCAAAGTGAGTTCAATTGGGAAGTTAGGAAGTGTTGAAATAATGCTATGGATTGCTTTGAACCTTACAAAGATGTTGGTTGGTTCAATGATGGTGGTGGCTTCATCAAGAGTCCAGAAGGGGATGTTCGAAGTGATGTTGAAAGAATTGTGCGTGTATATGTGCTCAGTATAATACACACAAGGATTGTGTAATATGACGAACAATATTCAAGAATGAAGTACTAGCTAATCTCAGAACTATATAATAGTAAATGCAGTAAAAAGGAAAAATCACACCAGAGATTTTTATACTGGTTCGGAGCACCGTCCTACGTCCAGTCCCAGACTTCTATCTGGATTTTCACTAAAAAAATAACCTCACTTCACCTGGAGGAAACAGGTTTACAACACCCGAATAGCCGAACGGGATTTCACGCCTCTATCAACATGAGGACTTCACAACTTGCCTCTTACAACTCTGAGGACTTCAACAACTAAGATTACAATTTGTATGTTGACAACTTGTGCTCTTTTCAACATAGATTTGTCACTTGTAGTACACCCTTCCTATAATCTTATCCTCAAATATAATTTGATGTATGTGAAGATTTGGAAGTGAATATCGTATTGAATCACAAGAATATTAAGTAAGCTTTGAGATTCAAACGATAGTATATTGAATATGAGCGCTTTTTGAATACAGAGTAGAGTGCAAGATAGATCAAAGAATTGAGCATAATTTTATTTATTGGATGGTGATTTAACAATGTTTATATAATGATTAAACAGTTGTAACCATTAGCGAAGAGAAGCATTGAAGAGAAATGATTTTTTGATGAAAGGAAAAAGAAGCAACTTTTGATGAAAAGAGACGTCTATTCAAAGTGTTGCTTTCAGTTCGAAAAACGGCCGACAGGTCAAAATTAACTAGTAGACTGAAGTTTGAATATATATACTTTACATATATGTGTGCACATTTTTGTGCATTTTTACCCAGAAACGGTCGACCGCCTATTTTGAAACCGGTCGACCGGTTTCTGGCAATATGCACAACTAATGTGCATTCATATATATATATATACACACACACATACCCATTCACAATAATGAGGTATAAGATCATTTGAGGATAGATTTTAACATTTATAACACAGGTAAAACACTAAATAATCAACCTCTTACTTACGCTCTAACTTATGATATCATTCTCTTCTTTTTGTCAATCATGAAACTTCTCCTTGTTATTAATCAAAATACTTTGAAATCCTTGACTCAACATTCTCCCCCTTTTTGATTGATGACAACACAATGCTTTCTCCCCCTGTATATGTACTCCCCCTGAAATATATATATATAAGAAAATCTTCAAAAAATATTGTTAGAAACATCTTTCTCCCCCTTTGTCATCGACAAAAAGGAGTAGTGCAATGTAAAGAGTTAAGACACATACCATATATCAACCTCACACAAAGCATACCATACATACCCAACAAGTCATGTAGTTATGAGTTAATACACACAAACCCAAAATAAAATAAGCACTACTTATGTACAAGTGTTGATTTAGGTCTAAATATAATAGACATAATACCATAAAAGATGGATAAAAAGAACTAGTGAGATGGTGATTCAGATTCAGTCTTATCTCCTTCTTCTTCTTCGTCCTCTTCTTCGTCGTCTTTTTCCTCACTATAAGATGATCCATGACCACGTCCATTACTTGTTCCAGAACTTGTGCCTTCCTCTGAAGATGACCATGTAAAAGTAGGAGGCATTGGACGTTTGCCTGGGTCTTGTATGTGCGTAGAGGAGGATGATGCTCCACAGGATATTGCATCCCAAAGTATACCAAAGAAAGACTTAAGTTTTGAAAAGCGTTTGTCAAGTTTCGTATTTAAATTATCGATCTTATTATCTGTATGCTTAAGTCTTTCTTCAAGAAGAAATTGATTTCGAGCAATTTGTTCAAGTGAATCTTTAGTCTACGAAGATGGTTGAAGAAGCTTAACCTCTTCCGGTTTAGGTTTAGAGGGCTGTGAAGAAGTGCTTTCTTGGTGACTTTGTTCCTTATACTGTTCGAAGGGTATGATACTTAAACATGGTTCAGGAAGTTTCATTCTCTTTTTCGATGCTTTGTTGATACATTTTGGTTTGGAGACTTTAGATTCAGGAGATTTGATACCACAATCGAGTAGTAGTCGCATGATATATTCATTATGGAATAAATGTGGTCTCGTACGATCATTTACGAGTAAAATCTCATCAAAGATCATGCTAATCCAATTAATTTGCATATCTCCATATATAGCGTACAAAGCTTAAAATTCTCTTTATAAACTGCGTCGAAGTTACCAACTCTTGGTAATAAAGAATGCATAATAGCATCATGTAAATTTCTACCAGGAGGCCATAAGTTGATTGCTTTTGTACTAAGTTTATGATCTTCAATAAATAGATGACTTACCTTGTCTCGAGTATGAATAGTACAAAAATCGGTAGAGAACTTTCTTCCATTGTTATTTGAACCAAGAACCGTAGCCATCCTTTCCTTTGAAATAAATACATGCTCACTGCATACAATCGACCATAGACAATGAGTAGAATTATCAGGTTTAAATTTTTCTAAGTTAACATTAGCATAGAACAACTTGATCATGATATGATTGATTTCCACATTGTTCTTATCAAAGTCAAGAAGGGATTGAAGACGGGCTTTGATTGCTAATTCCTTAACATCATAGAGAAGGAAATCAGAGAATTTGATGAATGAACCTTCATAAATCGTATAGTCTTTCATTTCATTCCATCTCTTGACTGCTATTGGATCCATTAACCATAGTTTTATATTGGAATCAATAGGTTGAAGTTGTGTAGAAGATGATTTCTTCAATCTCTTTTGCGGTGGAGCCATTGATTTTGAAGGAATTTGAATTTGGGGATGTTTGGGTTGTTAAAGGTTTGTGAGTTTGAAAGAGGAAAAGGGTAAATGAATAGGTGAGAGTGAGGAACCGACGTTTTAAGTTTGAATTTTAAAAACAGAAAAAAGCGTGACTAGTCGACCGCTATAAGTTCACCGGTCGACTGTTTTGAAACAGAGACTAAAACGTCGACTGGTGAATTTTCAATCGGTCGACTAGTTGATGTTAAAAACGTTTTGTTTCCAAAAACATAAACAATCGAATGGTTGTAACCAAACGGTCGACTGGTTTGATGTGAAAAAAATTTTGCTTCCAGAAACATAAACGGTCGACTGGTTATATCCTAACGGTCGACTGGTTCGTCTGTGCCTTGTTTTTCTAGTTTTTCTAAGATTTTTCCGAGTCTATACTATTTCATATAAAATGAATTTATTTCAAAAATTTGAAATGAACAAACAACGAACATGAAATAAATAAGTATATAAAACACTTATTAGAGCAACAAATCTTTCGCGATTATAATCAATTAGAAGTGGAGGAGTTGTTCTCGGAAACTTCTTTGATATTGGTAACTCTTGGTGTCCATGGTGACCAAGTTTCCTTTGCTCCTTCATTTCGACTATAATTCCTATCCCATGAATTAGGACTCCTTGATGATGAAGGAACATGAGGCATAGGTTCATAAGCTCCATGTTTTTCCGTGCCACGGAAAAATGAAGCCATGCGTTCTAAGAGAGATAAACGGTCGGAAGTAAGTTTTTGCTCGTAATGGAGTTGTCGCTGGAGATCCATTTGATGTTTCTGGTAGTGGTGAATCTCATTTATCTTTTCTCTAGTTCGTGGGGAGCAAAAAAATGCCTTCTTTGCAAATTTAGACTTTGATGTATTTCTGGGGGTATGAGTACATTTTGGTCTACTTTTCAGTGTTTCTGGAGAATAGTATTCCTCCGGTTCAGAACTGGTAAACGAAATATGTGACCTTTGTACACATTCATCACAGATATGAGCCATTAATATTTGAACTCGATTAAGAGAGTAAGGGGATGCAAGAAGGAGAATGAGTGATACACATATATATAGATTTGTCTATATATAGAGTAGTGGTTAAAAAAGATTCAAGGAATATAGATCGCAAAAAAAATGGATAGCTCATAATTTCTTACTAAAAATAGTGATAGCTACTTAATAGCTGAAATAAGAAAAATGAAAGCACCGGTTAAAAAGAACTTGACAATTCATATGTATATAATTTTATAGTTTTACATATCAAGTTCAGGTCTATAGATTAAACCAAGCTCTCTATGCAAAGAAATAAAACTTGATTCATGTAGAGGCTTAATAAAAATGTCCGCTAGTTGATGTTCAGTCTGGACATATTCAAGACATATGTTTCCTTTTTCAATATTATCTCTCAAGAAATGATGTCGAATATCAATGTGCTTTGTTCGAGAATGATTTACTAGATTTTTTGATAAGTTAATCGCACTTGTGTTATCACAGTATATAATGGAGTTTTATAAATGAATATCAAAATCACGAAGTGTTTGTTGCATATATAGTACTTGAGTACAAGCAAGAGCTACTGATATATACTCAGCTTCACATGTCGATAGTGTAACGCAATTTTGTTTCTTACTAAACCAAGAGACAAGTGATTTTCCAATAAAATGGCATGTACCACTTGTACTCTTTCTATCCGTACGAGAGCCTCCGAAATCAGCATCACTATAGGATACTAATTCGAACGGACAATCTTTTGGGTAGAAAAGACCAAAGTCTTTGGTATTATTAAGATAACGTACTATACGTTTTACTGCTCATAAATGTGATTCTTTAGGATTTGCTTGAAATCGTGCACTTAGACAAACACTCATCATTATATCTGGACGACTTGCGGTAAGATAAAGAAGAGAACCAATCATGCTTCGATATAATTTCTGGTCAACACTTTTTCCATGTTCATCTTTTTCAAGATGTATAGTTGTACTCATAGGTGTAGGTTTACCAGATGTATTTTCTAAACCAAAGCGATTGATTAGATTTCCACAGTATTTTTATTGATTAATAAAAACACCGTTGGAAAGTTGCTTAATTTGAAGACCAAGAAAATATGATAGTTCTCCCATATGAGACATTTCAAATTCTTTGGTCATAATATTCGCAAACTCTTTGCAGAGTTTATCGTTTGTGGAACCAAAGTTAATATCGTCTACATATATCTGGATAACCAATATATCTTGTCAAAAATGTTTAATAAATAAAGTCTGATCGACTTTACCAATTTGAAACCCTGAATCAGTGAGATAGTTGCGTAATCGTTCATACCAAGCACGAGGTGCTTGTTTCAAACCGTACAAAGCTTTCTTAAGTTTGTATACATAATCCGGATGTTTTTCATGTACGAACAAGGGAGGTTGTTCAACATATACATTTTCTTTGATAAATCCATTTCGAAAAGCACTTTTGACATCCATCTGGTAAATTTTAAAATTATGATGACAAGCAAAGGATAATAAGATTCTGATAGCTTCTAGTCGTGCAACTGGTGCAAAAGTTTCTTCATAATCGATACCTTCTTCCTGATTATATCCTTGTGCTACTAATCTTGCTTTATTTCTGGTTATATTTCCTTGTTCATCGGCCTTATTCTTATAGACCCATTTTGTACCAATAACTGACCGATCAGTTGGTCTTGGAACAAGTTCCCAGACATCATTGCGCTCGAACTGATTTAGTTCTTCCAGCATGGCAATGATCCATTAATCATCAGTAGCAGCTTCTTTTGGATTCTTAGGTTCGATATTTGAAAGAAACGCAACATGACCCATTTGGTTGAGTTGACTCCTTGTTCTAATTTGTGATGTTACTTCTCCAATTACATTTTGTACCAGATGATCTCTTAGTATCCCTAGTGGAGATCGAAATCTTGGTGGAGAGGGTATCACAACTGGTTGAGGAATATTCTCAATAATTTCAGAGTCAGAGCCAGTATTTGTGATGACTGGATTTTTAGTGACTATAATATCGTCATCATCTGTTATATTATGAGATGGCTTATAGAATTCATCGAATGAAACATGAAGTGATTCTTTAATAGTTTTAGTTCTTTTATTAAATATACGATAGGACTTGCTTCGTTCCGAATATCCGACAAATATTCCTTCATCGGATTTCGGATCAAATTTTCCGAGATAGTCTTTCGTATTTAAAATAAAGCACTTAGAACCAAAAACTTTGAAGTATGAGATATTTGGCTTTCGTTGATTAAATAACTCATAAGATGTATTCTTGGTGATAGGTCTAATGGATACACGATTCAAAACATAACATGCAATTGCAACAGCTTCTGCCCAAAAATGTTTTGGTAAAGTAGATCCATTTAATAATGTTCTTGCACATTCTTGTAAAGTCCGGTTTTTCTGTTCTACAACTCCATTTTGTTGAGGAGTTCTAGGAAATGAAAAATTATGATATATACCTTTCTTTGTACAAAAATATTCAAATTCATTATTTTCGAATTCTCCTCCTTGATCACTTCTTATATTCTTAATTTTAAGCCCTTTTGATTTTTGAATTTTCTTGACGAAAGATTTGAAATGATCGAAAGTGTCACTTTTGTTTTTCAAGAAAATTACCCAAGTATAACGAGAGTAATCATCAACAATTACAAACACATATCGACTATGATTTATCGACTGAACCTGTGTTGGTCCGAATAAATCCATATGTAGTAGTTCAAGTGGTTGTAATGTTGATATGACTTTCTTGGATTTAAATGATGATTTAGTCAATTTTCCTAATTGACATGCATCACAAATGTTATCAACCGTAAAGCTCATTTTGGGTAGTCCTCTAACTATATCATTTTTGGCTAGCTTGTCGATAGTTCTGAAGTTTATATGACAGAAACGTTTGTGCCATAGCCATGGATCCTTATCATTTGCTACAAGACACATATCTGAATTATGATTGATATTCATATTCAGAATATAAATATTTCTGTCTCTATATCCTTCGAAAACTAACTCATGATCTTTATCTAAGATACTACACTTATTATCAGAAAAGGAAATGGTAAAGCCCTTGTCACATAACTGACTAATACTAAGTAAATTGTGTTTCAAATTTTTAACTAGCATGACATTAGTAATAAGAGGTAAGTTAGATGTACCGCAATTGCTCACATCGCCTTTGCCGATGATATAGCCTTTTGAATTATCTCCAAAAGTGACGGAGCCACCATCTGAATAAGTGATATTTGTCAATAAGCTCTTGTCTCCAGTCATATGCTTCGAGCAACCACTGTCCAATATCCACTTTCCTCTTTTCTTTAGTGGGACCTGCAAAAAATAAAATTAAGTCCATGGTACCCACTTTTTATGGGGTCCTAAGAGTTAGGTCTTAGGAGTCCAAACACATACGGGTCCAGTATCCCCTTTGTATGTATAATTAGAATTATGATGTACAGTATTTATGAACTGCTGAATATATTTGTTCCTAATCAAATTATTATTTGTTTTAGGAACCCATATTTTGATAGTCTTGAAATTTTTCTTTTGAGAATTCACAACTGGTTTTGGCTTGGAATATAATAAACTAGTATTTTTCTTAGCTTTTACATTCTTCTTTTTGTAAGAATGATTTTTCTGAGTTCCTTGTTTCTTATATCCCAAAACTTGCTTATTTGATGCAGACTGTGAATTTTCAATAATCTTTGTCAAATTTTCTCGACCTTTGTTGAAGTTAGAAACATTTTGAGTAATGTCATCTAACTTAGTTTGTAAACTAGCCTTTTCTAGGTCTAGAATTTTAACTTTTGCCTTAAGCTCATGATTTTCAGTAGTAAGAGCATCATTTTTCTCTTTTTGAGTTTCAATTTCTTGACTCAAAAGAGATAATTGAGTATCAATATTAGATGATGATTCTTGAACTTTTCAAGTTCCTCTTCTAATATTTTCTTCTCGTCTCTTAGCATATCACGTTCAAATTCTGCTCTACTTAAATCTGCTTTGGCTTGTTTGCATTGTCGTTTCATATCTTTGAATCTAACTATTAATTCAGCATTAATATCAAGAACTTCATCAAATGTAGGAATTTGTACCTCATCTTCTGTTGCCATGAAACAAACATTTGCTTATTAATCTTCTGAATCACTGTCACTTTTTGATGAAGATGAGTTTGAGTCATCCCATGTAACTGAGAAAGCTCGTTTCTTGGGTTTGTCCTTCTTGTGTTTGAAATTGTCATTTTCTGACTTCTTTTGCTCCGGACAATCTTTGTGCATGTGCCCCTTTTATGACAATTGAAATATTCTATAGTTGATGATGAAGGTTTATTTAAACCAGTTTTTCTTTTATTATATCGAATAACTTTCCGATGTTCTAGGAATTTTTTGAATCCTTTTGCAATAAAAGCTAAGTCTTCTTCTTCGGATTCTGATTCATTCTCATCCTTCTCAGCATGAAATGCTATAATTTTCTTTCCTTCTTTCTTTTCTTTTCTAGCCTGCAAATTAGCTTCGTAGGACATTAGATTTCCTATCAATTCATCTGGCTTCATGATGGAAAGGTCATTAGCTTCTTCAATCGCTAATACTTTTCCTTCCCATTCACTAGTTAGAGAATGTAGGGCTGTGGAGACAACATCAAAATCTGAATATTTTTGTCCTAAGCCAATAAGTGCATGATGAATAGTTTGAAATCGTGAATACATATCATTGATAGTCTCATTTGACTTCATTTTGAAATTTTGAAACTGACTTTTCAACATGGCTATTTTGGCTTGTTTAACCTTGTTAGTACCTTCATGAGTGGTTTTTAGCATTTGCCAAATTTGATAAGCAGTGGTGCAAATACTAACACGGTTATATTCATTTTGCTCTAATGGACTAAACAACATATTTATTGCTTTTGCATTTACGGCTGCTGCCGTTTTCTCCGCTAATGTCCATTCTGAATACTCAGTTGTTGGATTCAATATTTCTTTTTGTGTAGCATTCCAGCCATCATAGCTATTTGACTGCGTATAAAATGACATACATGTTGCCCAATAGCTATAATTAAGCCCATTAAAGAATGGAGGTCTTTGAGTTGATTGACCTTCCGTGTAGGTGGTGTTTTGAGTGCTAGAACTTGGGTTATTTTCCATATTACAAGAATATATCAAATAACTGTGTTACAGTTATAAGATGACCGTGCTCTGATACCAATTAAAAGAATTGTGAGTGTATATGTGCTAAGTATAATACACACAAGGATCGTGTAATATGACGAACAATATTCAAGAATGAAGTAATAGCTAATCACAGAACTATATAATAGTAAATACAGTAAAAAGGAAAAATCACACCAGAGATTTTTATACTGGTTCGAAGCACCGTCCTACGTCCAGTCCCAGACTTCTATCTGGATTTTCACTAAATAAATAACCTCACTTCACCCGGAGGAAATAGATTTACAACACCCGAATAACCGAACGGGATTTCACGCCTCTGTCAACACGAGGACTTCACAACTCGCCTCTAACAACTCTGAGGACTTCAACAACTAAGATTACAATTTGTATGTTGACAACTTGTGCTCTTTTCAACACAGATTTGTCACTTGTTGTACAGCCTTCCTATAATCTTATCCTCAAATATAATTTGATGTATGTGAAGATTTGGAAGTGAATATCGTATTGAATCACAAGAATATTAAGTAAGCTTTGAGATTCAAGCGATAGTATATTGAATATGAGCGCTTTTTTAATACAGAGTAGAGTGCAAGATAGATCAAAGAATTGAGAATAATTTTATTTATTGGATGATGATTTAACAATGTTTATATAATGATTAAACAGTCGTAACCATTAGTGAAGAAAAGCATTGAAGAGAAATGATTTTTTGATGAAAGGAAAAAGAAGCAACTTTTGATGAAAAGAGATATCTATTCAAAGTGTTGCTTTCAGTTCGAAAAACGGTCGACAGGTCAAAATTAACCAGTAGAATGAAATTTGAATATATATATGTTACATATATGTGTGCACATTTTTGTGTATTTCTACCCAGAAACGGTCGACTGCCTATTTTGAAACCGGTCGACCGGTTTCTGGCAATATGCACAACTAATGTGCATTCATATATATACATATATACATTCACAATAATGAGGTATATGATTATTTGAGGATAGATTTTAACATTTATAACACAGCTAAAACACTAAATAATCAACCTCTTACTTACACTCTAACTTATGATATCATTCTCTTCTTTTTGTAGATCATGAAACTTCTCCTTGTTATTAATCAAAATACTTTGAAATCCTTGACTCGATAGATGTGATATGTTCGTTGATCGGTGAAAAGCAACGAATAGGCAAACAACTCAAAGGTCGTGAGTTGGTGGATAATGGTTGCTCGAGAAGGTCGCTTGAGCAGTAAATAGCCGTCAAGGTTGGACGACTAGAGATGCGAAGGCCGAGAAGTCATCGTTGTCATAAGTTCTAGCAGGCCCAAAGCAGGGGTACGATGGGGGCACCCAATAGACCGGAAGGTTGCTGGTCGAGTACCTTGGGTATCGTTGAAAGGCCTAGTTGTCAAGGTTGGACATGTGGAGTTTATGCTAGAACTGGGGTTACCATTAGCAATTGACGTATGGCAAGGTTGGCCGTCATACGATTAACGATGGTTTCAAAGCAGGATTGGCGGTGATAGCCAGAGTTAGTCATGGATGACTGGATGTTCTGTGTGAGACTTATATAATCTGGGTGTTATGTGTGTTTTTCCATGATTGAATGGTTGCTCTGGTTTCCATGTATGAATTGTTGTTACTTTGGTTGAATGGATTGTAAAGGCTATCACTGTCCGATGTGGGGAAGATAAGGTTGAGTTCTTCTCTGGTGTCATGTGTAGATTAGTATGTTTATCTATCCCCTCTCATACACTTTATTGTTGAAGTTGTTAGCTGTTTTATCGCTCACTAAGACTGTTGTTTGACTCAAGGTTTTATGTATCCTCTTATTACCTTGGGTTGTTCATCCGATTGTAGATGGGTAGAGTAAGTAATAGGTGACATGTAATGATTTAGTGAGGACGACGATGTTGATCGATGGCGAGCATGAGGCTCACATACCAGTTTTACTACTAGCCAATAATTGGATTTTTGCTGTTTTCTTTTCTGAGCGATTTAGTGAGGCAACTTTGTATAAACACTATTTCCAAGTTTGTGGATATTACTTTCGTTGTATGAAAGTCCGGTGTTTCTGCTTAACTATTACTACCTATTGTATATGTTCTATTATATTTTATCCTTGAGCTTTGAGTTTTACGACAGGTTCCGCTTGTGTTTACCTACTTTGATGATCGTCCATGACGGCCTTGCACATCTTTCAGCGCATTATTTCTCTTGTATAGGGTGGGGGTTATGGGCGGTCGTCACATTTGGTATCAGAGCTCTGGTCTACGATTTTTAGCCAAAGTTCAAGGACGTAATCACGTATGAGAGTCATATATTTCAGTTGGATGCTTACTATACCTAGTAGCATATATAGTAGTAGCAGTTGTTTTTCTTTAGTAGTTTTTCTTGAAGGTGGCTAATTATTCTAAATTGCAGATTTAGAATGAGTAGACGAGAAACAAGACATGCTGCTAGGGAAGCCAATACTGGAGGGGAAAATGGTGTTGAACCTAATTACCCGGCCATGTTTGAAGCCATGGCAGAAGAATTTATGCGAAGGGTACCCGCTCCAGTGGAGGTAACCGTAGATGTTGGTGTGCGAGTTCCTAGAGTAGTGGATTTTGCAAAGCTGTGCAAGGACTTTACATCTCTAGGGGGAAACCATTCAATGGAACTGAACTAGCGGAAAAGTTTCAGAGGTGGATGGATTCATGTGGCCGAATCTTTGGAGACTTAGGTATTGAGGATGCAATAAAGAGAAAGTTTGCATCACGGAAACTGCAAGGCAGGGCCATGGAATGGTGGAATTCTGTTACATTCGAGACTCCAGAGGAAGAAATTTCATGGGAGCTATTCCAAGCTAAGTTTGAAGGAAAGTTTATCTCCACTGCTCAGAAGTCTGTTCTCTTCAAGAAGTTCATAGAGTTAAAGCAGAATGGCAGATCAGTTCTTGACTACATTTTTGATTTTGAAGCCTTGTCTAGATATGCTCGTTCATACATTGATACACCATATCAGAAGAACGAGAAGTTTGTCTTGGGTTTGGATGCCTATATCGGGAAACCGTTAGTGGACCATCTTGATGATTCATTTGAGAAGATTGTGGAAAAAGCTATTCGTTATGAGAGCTTGTTTCCTAAGAAAGCAAATGTTGTCGCTGCAACCAAAGAGACTCAGAAGCCACGACAAGGTGGTAATAATAAGGAGAGGAAGCAACAACAACAGAAGGGAAAAATGGCCAAAAGAAGCCCAAGAGTGAGGTGGTTTGCTTTAACTGTCAGCAGAAAGGTCATTTTGCTAATGAGTGCAAGAATCCCAAAGCTGAGAAGAAGTGCTTCAAATGTGGGAAGCCTGAGCATGAGAAGAAAGATTGCCCAGAATCAGCTAAGGGCAAGCAAGTTGTAAGGGAATTTGGAAGCCGTGCCAACTTCTTTGAAAGGTCCTACTGTAGAGGAGAAGGGAAAGGGTGTCGTGGTGCAAGGTACTCTTTCAATTAATGGTGTTTCAGTTCGTGTGCTTTTCGATACTAGAGCATCGCATTCCTTTATTTGCAATGATCTTGTGTGTCTCTTGGGTTTGGAACCTGAGATTTGTGATAGACCCTTCGTAGTGACTAATCCAATTGGGGGTTTGTCAAATCTTTGCATGATATGTCATGGTCTAGTGTTTTCGAGTCATGGTTGCTCTTTTATGTGTGATTGCTTTGTTCTTAACTTCGTTGGGTTTGGGAACATCTTGGGCATGGATTGGCTCAAGAGGTATGCGGCAAGGGTGAATTGCGAGAAGCTAGAGGTGAGGGTCGGGGATGTGGAAGGGCAAAAGGTGTTGATTAGATGTAAGCGTGAAGACGGGGTCTTCGTGAGTTATCTATATTCGCTTGGGATTCCACAAGAAGACCTGTCATTAGTGCTGATCGCTAATGAGTATGTAGATGTCTTTGATGAGGTCAAAGGGTTCCCGCCGCATCGTGAGATCGAGTTTAGGATTGATTTGGTTGAAGGTGCTAGACCAATCGTTATGCCTCTTAGGCGGATGGCGCCTTGGGAACAGCGAGAGTTAGAGGTGCAAGTTCGAGACCTTTTGGTAAAAGGATTCATTCGGAGGAGTGTATCCGAATGGGGTGCACTGGTCGTATTTGCAACCAAGGCGGATGGCTCGTTAAGATTATGTGTGGACTATCGTGAGCTGAACAAGGTGACAAAGAAGAACAAGTATCCGTCGCCAAGGATAGATGACTTGTTCGATCAACTTCACGAAGCCAAAGTGTTTTCTCAGATGGATTTGGCAACAGGATTTCACCAGTTGAGGGTGGCTAAGGATAGTGTGCCAAAGCCTGCTTTTAGGACACCATCTGGTTTCTTCGAATGGTTGGTGATGCCATTCGGGTTGACTAATGCGCCGGCGTATTTTGTGGATCTTATGAATAGAGTGTTCAGAGATCAGTTAAACAAGTTCATGCTTATGTTCGTGGATGATATTCTGATTTACTCCAGAAATGAGGAAGAACATAAGATGCACTTGAGAGTTGTGTTAGAGATCTTGCGGAAGCATCAGCTTAAGGCTAAGTTCTTAAAGTGTCACTTCTGGAAGGATGAAGTGAGGTTCTTAGGTCATGTAGTTTTTGGAAAAGGGATAGCGGTTGATCCCGCTAAAGTTGCAGCAATCCAAGACTGGGATCGACCTAAGAATGCGACGGATGTTCGGAGTTTCCTTGGCTTGGCAGGATATTACCGAAGGTTTATCAAGGAATTCTCCAAAGTAGCTGCACCGTTGACAGGATTGACGAAGAAGAATCAAGTGTTCACATGGGATGCAAAGTGTGAACAAGCGTTCGGAATCCTGAAGGAGAGATTGATGAGTGCTCCTTTGTTGACCATTCCAAGCAGGAATGAAGAGATGGTGGTATATACCGATGCATGTGGTACCGGACTTGGAGCAGTACTAATGCAGAAGGATAAGGTTGTGGCCTACGCGAGTCGACAGCTAAAGCCGCATGAGAAGAATTACCCAATCATGATTTGGAGTTGGCGGCAATTGTATTTTCTCTGAAGATGTGGAGACATTACCTGTTGGGAGTTCGATTCGAGTTGTTTACGGATCACAAGTCGTTGAAGTATCTTTTATCCCAAAAGGATTTGAATCTTCGGCAGCAAAGATGGTTAGAGTTTCTGGCGTCATATGATTTTGGCATATCCTATACTCCGGGAAAGGGTTACGCAGTTGCAGATGCGTTAAATCGAAGACACGCAAGTTTGGGAGCGATGTTTTCGGAATGGAAGAGCCTCGAGTACTTAGCAAGGTTCGATTTCAGGCCAAGGTTTGAGTTATAACCTGAAATGTTGGCAAGCTTATCGATAAGACCAACTCTTATCGAAAGGATTGGCGAGAGCCAAAAGAAAGATGCAAAGCTTGTCGAGTTCATTCAGAAACTGGAACCAGAAGATAAAGAGTTCGAGATCGATCGAGATGGTTGGCTTTGAAAGCAAGGGCGATCAGTTGTTCCTGATATCGACGGATTGAGGGATGAGGTTATGAGAGAATGTCATCACTCGAAGTTGACGATTCATCCCAGTGGCAATAAGATATATCAGGGCATGAAGAGAGTCTACTACTGGGAAGGGATGAAGAGAGATGTTGGAATGTTCATTTCCAAGTGTATGAACTGTCAGTTGGTGAAAGCTGAACAGAAGAAGCCGAGTGGTTTGCTTCAGCCATTGGAAGTTCCTACGTGGAAGTGGGAGCAAGTATCGATGAATTTTATCGATGGACTACCTAGAACCAGGGCAGGGAACAAAGGGATTTGGGTCATTGTGGACCGTCTGACCAAAAGTGCGAGATTCATTCCTGTCAAGTCGACTAGGACGGCATCGAAATTGGCTGAACTTTATGTGAAATGGGTAGTTCGATTCCATGGTGTCCCAAAGAGTATAGTAAGTGACAGAGATCCATTATTCACGAGCGGATTTTGGAAAAGTTTGCCAGAAGCTTTGGGAACCGAGTTGTGCTTGAGTATGGCATATCATCCCCAAACTGATGGTCAGATCGAGAGAGTCAACCGAGTTTTAGAAGATCTCCTGAGGGCTTGTGTGTTAGACTTCGGAGGATCATGGGAAGACCATTTACAACTAGTTGAGTTTGCGTATAATAATAGCTGCCAGTCTAGCATTGGGATGGCACCATATGAAGCATTGCATGGAAGGCCTTGCAATTCTCCAGTATGTTGGTTAGAAACTGGAGATAAGTTGGTACTTGGGCCTGAGATGATTAGAGAAACCTCAGATTGTTTCGAGATAGTTCGGCAACGAATGAAGGCAGCCCAGGACCGTCAGAAGAGTTACGCCGACAAGCGTCGTAAGGACTTGGAATTCGATGTGGGCGATATGGTTTTCGTGAAAGCTTCGCCGTTGAAGCACATGGTTAGATTTGGAAGTAAAGGAAAGTTGGCTCCTAGGTTCGTTGGACCATTTCCGATAGTCGAGTGAATTGGAAATCTTGCATATATATTGGAGTTACCCGAGAAGATGTCGAGCATGCATAATGTGTTTCATGTGTCATTTCTACGGAAATTCGTGCATGATTCGAATGTGGTGGTATCTCCAGAGCAGTATGAAGATCTAGAAGTAGAGACCGTAATTGCCAAACCTCGTAAGCCGCTTCGTGTTGTGGGGAATAACACGAAACATCTTAGGAGGAAGACGGTTAAGCTAGTCAAGGTACAATGGAGTGAGGATGAAGACGATTGTACATGGGAGACGGAAGAGAGTATGAGAGCGACTCATCCAGAACTCTTCATCGGTAGGACCCTTTGATATCGTATCTTCGTTATATCATTGTATTTTGCTATTGTTTGATAGAATTCCACGTGCTAGGATAAGGTTATGGATGCATGGCTTGATGGTTGCAAGTTTGGATGATAGAATTGACTTCTCATGGATGATAGGCATGCGGAATCGTTGTGATTACTTGTGTGTTTGAAATTTCGTGGACCAAATTCTTAAGGGGGGGGGGGGGAGAATGTAACAGCCCGCATTTTACATATCGAAAGATCGTAAAATATTTTTATTTCATTCTCTGGGGGTTGGATCATTCTCATCTTTTAATATGTTGTTTATGGGGATGTGAGACATGTCCATAATTTTACCAATTTTGTTTGTGACCATTTTGCCCCTGTCATCCTTGTACAGGGTATAACATTTGACTTGGATTGAATCAGAGGTTGAGACCTGTGCCATTAGAAAGGAATTGATGGTTACCTTTCCCTAGAGTGGTTACATTAAGGATTTGGCTCAGCAGTTAGGGAGAAATCGTTGTTTTAAGGTTTTTCAGCTGGCTGTTCAGATTTGGAGAGCCTAATGGGCTGAATTGGGGGAGGCCCATTAGTGGGATGGTGGAATCCTATAAATAGGGGGTGAGAGTGGAGGGAAAAGGTTTACTTTCCCATTCTCTCATTTGGAGGCATTGATCTCCTTCTTCCTCTAACACCTTTCCACCATTAAAAATCCAAATCTAAGGAGCGAAATCATAGATCTACACCATTGGAGGCTAGATCTACATCATTTAAAAGGTGAATTCATCGGATCAAGGAGATTGGTTCGAATTGCTCGCTGTGCGGATTCATAATTCTATCATTTTAGCTTGTTTTGGAGAATCGGTGAGTGATATACATCTCTCACATGAATGCAATGAAGTATATGAGTGTTTGTGCATGTTTCTCATCCAATTGGAATATTTTACCATAGATTTACACCATTACATGTTCATTTTCATATGCATCACCCTATGATCTTATCTAGCAAGTTTTACTCGATAATTTCATGTCATTTAACATGTTTATGTTAGTTAGATCTCTCATTTTGATCATAGGTTCATTTTAATGGTTTTTGGTGAGATTTACATCATTTTTATGGCAATCGTCATATTCATGTGGTTAGTAATGTTATGATATGTTTATGATTGTGTTTGATGAGTTTGATTGAGTTGGTTTCGTCGGATTCGTCGTTTGGCGAAGTTTCGATCGAAATCGGAGTAGATTTGAAGATGTGCAGAAAGTGGCTCGGGTCGGACCAAAGTGGATCGGGTCGGGATCAAATTCTGTCGTGGAGGACAAGTCAAAGTTGGCTCGGGTCAGACTAAAGTTGGCTCGGGTCGGACAAAAGGGGGTCGGGTCGGACTAAAGGGGGTCGGGTCGGACCACTCTTGATTGGGTTAAAGTGAATTAGACCATTTTGGATCGGGCTAAAGTGAGCAAGACCATTCTGGATCGGACTAAGGTGGGTCAGGTCAGGCAAAAGGGGTCGGGTCGGGCCTAAAGGGTGTCGGGTCGGACCAAAGTGGCTCGGGTTGGGCTGTTCTGGACAGCCATTTCTAGTCAGCCATTTTGCCATTTCTGGTCGGACACTTCCGGTGGTGATGTGACTTCAAAGTGAGTTCAATTGGGAAGTTAGAAAGTGTTGAAATAATGCTATGGATTGCTTTGAACCTTACAAAGATGTTGGTTGGTTCAATGATGGTGGTGGCTTCGACAAGAGTCCAGAAGGGGATGTTCGAAGTGATGTGATATGTTCGTTGATCGGCGAAAAGCAACGAATAGGCAGACAACTCAAAGGTCGTGAGTTGGTGGATAATGGTTGCTCGAGAAGGTAGCTTGAGCAATAAATAGTTGTCAAGGTTGGACAACTAGAGATGCGAAAGCCGAGAAGTCATCGTTGTCGTAAGTTCTAGCAGGCCCAAAGCAGGGGTACGATGGGGGCACCCAATAGACCGGAAAGTTGTTGGTCGAGTACCTTGGGTATCGTTGAAAGGCCTAGTTGTCAAGGTTGGACATTGCCAAGGTTGGACATGTGAAGTTTATGCTAGAACTAGGGTTACCATTAGCCCTTGACATATGGCAAGGTTGGTCGTCATACGATTAACGATGGTTTCAAAGCAGGATTGGCGGTGATAGCCAGAGTCAGTCATGGATGATTGGATGTTCTGTGTGAGACTTATATAATCTGGATGTTATGTGTGTTTTTCCATGATTGAATGGTTGCTCTGGTTTCCATGTATGGACTATTGTTACTTTGGTTGAATGGATTGTAAAGGCTATCACTGTCCGATGTGGGGAAGATAAGGTTGAGTTCTTCTCTGGTGTCATGGGTAGATTAGTATGTGTATCTATCCCCTCTCATACACTTTATTGTTGAAGTTGTTAGTTGTTTTATCACTCACTAAGACTTTTGTCTGACGCAAGGTTTTATGTATCCTCTTATTACCTTGGGTTGTTCATCCGATTGTGGATGGGCAGACTAAGTAACAGGTGACAGGTAATGCTTTAGTGAGGACGACGATGTTGATCGATGCCGAGCAGGAGGCTCATATACCAGTTTTACTACTAGCCAATAATTGGATTTCCGTTGTTTGCTTTTCTGAGTGATTTAGTGAGGCAACTTTGTATAAACACTATTTCCAAGTTTGTGGATATTACTTTCTAGTTGTATGAAAGTCCAGTGTTTCTGCTTCACTATTACTACCTGTTGTATATGTTCTATTATATTTTATCCTTGCGCTGCGAGTTTTACGACAGGTTCCGCTTGTGTTTACCTACTCATATGATCGTCCATGACAACCTTGCACATCTTTCGGCGCATTATTTCTCTTGTATAGTGCGGGGGTTATGTGCGGTCGTCACATAGTGGCTCTTGATATGGTCAACATACTAACCAGATTTTATGCCTCATAGGGTAGGGAAACGTATTGTTCAGGAATTGCCAATTCACTAAAGTAAGTGTGAACCGGCCTTGCCGCTCCCTGGTGCAGTTGCGGCTGAATCCTAAGGCACAGGCTAGAGTGTCTCGAATCGGAAGGAAGATCCCTTGCCTTGGTTCAAGATGGAATCCAATTTCCAATACGCGACTTTTTGGTATTAATTGTAAACCTATATGGCGACATTGTGGGATGGGGTGCTCATGCCTTTTGTAACACCCCAAATTTTTAATGACATTAAAGAGAATAAATTAAATAATAATTAATTTAATGTAGAATTAGCGAAAACGAACTGCACCATTGCGTCCGTCTCGAAATTTTGGTCAAGATAGACGTTTGGTTTGCGTAAAACGGACACCATATGAAGAAATTATGAAGGTTTTAAGTTTGTATATGCATAGAAATATTTTATATATACGCATGAGTCAGAGGTGAGTCAGAGATAAGTCAGAATCCTATCCAGAGGATTAAACTTCGAAAAATTCCTCTAAGCGGCAAAAATCCCGCTCTAGGGGGTCAACCCCCCTAGAGGGGTGTAAACCTAGGGGTCGACCCCCCTAAAAGGGTGTTGACCTACGGGTCGACCTACCCAAAGGGGTGTCGACACCCCTAGGGCTGAGGTGGCACTCGGTTTCAGGGGTATGATAGCTATATATATGTGTCATATTTCTCATATTTTATTCGTTGGGAGTCATGGAGGCCATATGCTGCTGGAGTGCGAACTGAACCGTTTTCTACAACAACATATTCTACAAATCCAATTCAGAAATTCTAGATCCGTTCTTCCTAAATTCTCTAAACTTAACGCTCTGAGCTCTAGTTGTTTTTAGGTTTAGATAAATAAAAGTATACTTTGAAAGACTATGAATTGGATATGTTGTAAAATATGATTCTGTGTTAATGTGAAATTCTATACTATGTCATGACAAATCTATTTTCCTAGATCTAATAAAATTGTAGTGAATTGATTATGATGCTTATGTGGATCTTGACTTGTAACCATGCTATGGTGGATGTACATCTATTAATTTGGACAATTATGACATCACTAGGATCTAGATCTTTATGTTAATCACCTTTCCCCTGTCATATTGTGATCCATTGAGATATGTCGTAAACTTGACTTGTGAACCCACCTTTAGATCTAAACATTTTATTATGTCACCCTAACTATGCTAGATCTAAGTAATTGGACACCTAATGTTTAATCTAGATCTCATTATGCTTACTTGAACATCATAGTGATTTCCACAAGTTACCAGTTTGATGTCCACTTTATTATGATGTTAATCACATGTCCATTCACTTTGTTATTATGCCAGTTTATGTTCATGTTTATGCCAAGACATGTTGAAACTATTACCCTTGTCATACTCCCGTTTTATTGTTATAGCTAGGCTACTTTATAGCCTAGATGCCGTCAAAATACGTACGAATACGTTAGAGAGGAAACAGGGAAAAAGGGATTATAATTGGCATGAATTATGTAATGTTTATATGAAATGGGACATGTAATTCAAATGGGGAAAACATAGAAATAGTTACCTATAATGACATAGGTAGATTTGGATTAAATTGGAATATTTAGTAATTTACAATTACGAATTGTACTTATGACACGAGGTTAGATTACATTAGTGGTGGAAGTTTGCCCAGACCCGACCGGCATATCCAGCAGCCACTAATGTTGAACCTAATGTGGGAGGTCTAAGTATGCAAATACGAATTGGGCTAAGACACGAGATTAGGCCCAACCGTGGAATAAGACTACCCGGACCCGACCTACATATCCAACATCCACACGTTGTAGGCATAATGTGGGAGGTTTAGCCAATTTACAACCATAAGGACATGATAATGAAATGGACTACTTAACCTAATTTAATATGACTATGGACTTAAGTTAGGGTTAAGTAAAATTGGATGGGTAGTGGTGGGTTAAGTAAATTAGAGGGGGTGGGTAATATGTATATATAGGCCCATAAACTTAACCCAATAAGGTTATGTAATTAAAGACACCTAGTGGTATACATAACCAGTAGATAATGTAATAGGGTTATGTAATTAAAGACACCTAGTGGTATACATAACCGATAGATAATGTAATGAAGTTACGTAATTAAAGACACCCTTTAGGATAAGCATAACTAGTATAGGGCTACGTAATTAAAGACAACTAAGGGTATACATAGTCAGTGGAAAACCTAGTGGGGGATACAAGACAAGGGGGAGAGCTTGTATCATATTGTGTGGGACCCATTTCAGTCAGTAACCCGGAGTTAGTATCAAGTAAAGGCCTTCGTACTAGGTGGAGAAGGGGCACACTTACTGATTGATTGTAAGAGATCCAAACAAGACGGATGGTGCGAGTGGCGCAAAACGACTGGGACATGTGCGTGCATGGGCCGGGAAGAAGGGGCTAAGACGACTGTGACACCAGTAGATATGGTTGTGCACACCATGGGTTGCCACTTTAGGAAGTGATACCTCCTACTATGGGGCCAGCACAGGATATCTACAGGGTAGGGAGCCGATCGATTAGGGTAGGGGTTAGGGTATACTTGGACGTATGACCTAATCCTATCAACTTATAGTGGAAGAGATCATCTCATTTCAGTTATACTAGTAATAGTGCAGAGTAATCATTAGTGAGGCACATACGCCTTAACTTGCTTACCTTGTCACACCTGCCATTTATGTAGTGATCTCTCTTATCCACTTTATACGTCTATCATGTTGCTTTTATTTATCTACTGGCTAAAATTAACTAGACTCACCGGACTTTGTGTCTGACCCTGTTGTTTCTCCTTCTTTCTTCCGTTCCTCCCCCTCAGGTTGTCAGGGAGGAAACACACAGACTTGATCAGGAATCAGATATCATCTTGCTAGGAGCTACTTCTGAAGTATGGATCAAGTTCTTGTCTCTACAATGGCTTAACTCTTTTTATTTGGGGAATGATGCTTTTTATTTACTTATGTACTTTGATGGTGCAAGACATAAGTTATTTTATTGTAATGGTTTTTGTGACTTATGAAATTGTGGACCACGGTATTATGACTTATGTTTGAAATAAAAGTTTAAATTTTCCGTTGCTGCCTTATTTATATCTGTCTTGTAATTATTCTGTGTTTGTTTACCTATAGCACTTCACGAAACTTAATGCATTCTCTTAGTGAGTGACATTAACGGACGTGGGGTGTCATAGTTGGTATCAGACCTGAAGGTTACCAGATTAGATAAAAGTTTTTGAAAATTATTTTCAAAAAGGTTTTAAAAAGGAAAGAAATTTCAAAAAGAAAAGTCTATTTTGAAAAACATTCCCCAAAAATCCATATGTAGTATCCTTCGGTCCTTTATCTAAATTTCTTCCTTTTTCAGCATGTCTGGGGAACAAAACATCCCTAATATCCCATAGGGCGTCACAACACCTGGATGGTTCCGGAGGTATTTAGAGGCCACGGCGCCGGCCGAAGGCCAACGAGACATTCCGCCCCCAGTTGCACCAGTCATTCCTCCTCCCCCTCCAAAAGGTGACAACTTTGCCAAAATCTGCAAAGACTTTCGGGCTATGGGAAGAAGGCCATTCCATGGGAATGAGACATTCGTAGAATCTAAGAATTGGCTTAAGGAGACAGAGGACTTATTCGTAATCTTTGAAGTGGAGGACCGAAGGAAAACTCAATTAGCTGCTTGGCTGTTAAAGGACGAAGCCTCGTTTTGGTGGGAAGTCACCCAAGCTAGATGTCCGGTAGAAACTTAGGAAGACTTTAGACAGAGGTTCGAAATGAAATTTCTTTCCTAAGCGGAGAGAATCATAAAGATGGAGAGATTCTTAACACTTAAACAAGAAAATTGGTGGTGAAGGAGTATGTGAACAAGTTCAACCAACTGGCAAGGTTCGGGTTAGAGTTGGTAGACACACCACACAAAAGGGCTTTGCGGTTTGCTAAGGGGCTGAATGAGCCTTTACATGGTTTAGCTATGTCCCATCTTCCAATGGGGGCCACCTTTGAAAAGCTTGTTTATATGGCCCTAATGCATGAGGAGGACAAGGGAGAAAAGAAGGATACAAAAGCTGAGGGGGCATCGCAGAATAAGAAGGCATGGCCCAAGAAAGGGCAGCAACAACAGAAGAAAGAGGGAAAGATGATAAAGGCAAGGATAAGACAAAATGTCACAATTGTGGAAAGGAGGGCCACCTGATCAAAGATTGTAAGAGAAGGAAGGCCAATTGCTTTAATTGCGGAGAGGTCGGACACTTCTCTAAAGAGTGCCAGAAGAAATAGGGATCGCAGGGACAAGGTCAAAGAGAAGGGATTACTGGAGGGCAGGTGCATGCTCTCGCGATCAGTGCTCCTGAAAGAGCTAGAAAAATTTCCGTAAAAAGTTTAGTTTCTCTTTCAAACCATCCAGTTAGAACACTTTTTGATTCTGGTGCTTCACACTTGTTTATATCTAGTTCTGTGGTTGAATCTCTGCACTTAATTATTAGTATGGTAGTAGATCCCATAGTTGTTTCAAACCCCATTGGTGGTTCTGCTCATTTATCGATGATTTGTCGGGGTTTGAAAATATCTGTGTTAGGCATCGGATTTGAATGCGATGCATATGTGCTCGGGTTTATGGGCTATGGGTTGATTCTAGGAATGGATTAGCTTACCATGTATGGGGCCATTCTGGATTGTGAGAGGAGGGTTGTTAGACTCCCGACTTGTCATGGGAAGACCCTCGAAGTTTCTTGTGACCACTAAGGGTCTGTTATGCTTAGCTTCCTAGAGTCTCCAGATGCATCCATAGATGATTTGCAATTTGTTCTAGTGGTTCGAGATTATTCAGATGTTTTTGATGAGGTACGGGGTTTACCTCCAACGCGCGAAATTGACTTCGGCATATATCTGGTGGACAATGCTGCCAGTTGCATTACCAGTATGTCACATGGCTCCAAGGAAAAGGAGGGAGCTGAGTAAGAAAGTAGGGGAGCTACTTGAAAAGGGTTTATCAGATGAAGCATATCTGAGTGGGGTGCTCCAGTAGTATTCACAACTAAAGCGGATGGTTCGCTTTGTTTGTGTGTTGACTATAGAGAATTAAATAAGATCACCAATAAAAATAGGCACCCGCTTACGAGGATTGATGATTTATTTGATCAGCTTGTTGGTGCCTCGGTATTTTCTCAGTTGGACTTGGCTACGGGGTTCCATCAGTTGAGGGTGGATGAGGACAACATAGATAAAACTGCTTTCAGAACTCCAGACGGTTTCTTTGAATGGCTAGTTATGCCTTTTGGGTTAACAAATGCACCCGCCTATTTTGCTGATTTGATGAGTAGGGTGTTTCAGGAGTTCCTAAAAAATTCATCGTAGTCTTCGTTGATGATATTTTGATCTTCTCCAAGAGTGAAGAAGAGCATGCCCAGCATTTGGGAGAAGTTTTGAAAACTCTTTGTGACCATCGGCTAAAAGCAAAGTTCTCCAAATGCCATTTCTAGAGAAAGGAGCCGAGATTCTTGGGGCATGTAGTCTCCAAAGAAGGGATACCTGTAGATCCCGCAAAGATGGTTGCAGTACAAGATTGGCAGATTCCTAAAAATGCAACCAAGGTGAGAAGCTTTCTTGGGTTGGCAGGTTATTATAGGAAGTTCATTAAGGACTTCGCGAAGATATCAGCCCCTCTCACCAGGCTGACAAAGAAGAATTTGGAATTTTCATTGGACATAGATTGTGACGTTACTTTCCAGCGACTGAAGAGGGCTCTGACAACAGCCCCAGTCTTGACCTTGCTCGATGGAAGTAAAGTGTTTACTGTTTACACTGATGCGTGCGGTATAGGGCTTGGTGCGGTTTTGATGCAAGAAGGGAAAGTATTATGTTATGGGGGTAGACAGTTGAGAGTTCATGAGATGAATTACCCCACCCATGATCTAGAGCTAGCTGCCATAGTATTTGCGTTTAAAGAAGTGGCATCATTATTTACTTGGAGAAAAGTTCGAGTTATACATCGATCATAAATCTCTCAAGTATCTCTTCGCACAGAAGGATCTAAACTTAATGCAACAACGGTGGATGGAGTTCTAAGCTTCATATGATTTGGAGATTGCTTATACCCCCGACAAGGGTAATGTGGTGGTAGACGCACTAAGTAGGCAGAGGGTGGCTCTGAGTCCTCTATTTATGGAAAGAAAGAACTTGGAGTTCATATCAGCTTTTGATTTTAGACCCTCCATCGAGGTTTTGCCTGATTTATTTGCATCCTTAGACGTACGATCGACTCTTGTGGATCAGATAGGAGCTTCGCAACAAGGTGGCCCACAGATTCTAGACATCATGGATAAGCTCAGAAGAGGGGAGACTTCTAGTCACCTCAGTAGATATGCCATAGATGAAAAGGGGTGGTTGCGACGAGATGGAAGGCTTTATGTTCCTCAAACTGGATGCTTGATAAAGGCAATCCTAAAAGAAGCCCCCCATTCTCAGATGACCATTCATCCAAGTGGTGAGAAGATGTACAGGGATATGAAGAGGGTTTTCTTTTGGGATGGGATGAAGAAGGATGTGGCCAAATTTGTTTCTCAATGTTTAGTTTGCCACCAAGTCAACGCTGAGCAAAAGAAGCCCGGTGGATTACTTCATCCGTTGGAGGTTCCGCAGTGGAAATGGGAGAGCGTCTCTATGGATTCCATAGATGGTTTGCCTAGATCAAAGAATGGTAATACCAGTATTTGGGTGATAGTGGATAGACTCACTAAGAGCGCTCACTTTATTCCAGTTAAGAGTAAGAGGATGGCATCACGGTTGGTAGCAATTTATGTCCGAGAGATAGTTCGTATTCACGGAGTACCTTCCAGCATCATGAGTGATCGTGACCCCATCTTTACCAGAAAATTTTGGAGGAGCTTGCAAGAAGCATTAGGTACACAGTTGTGTTTGAGCACTGCTTATCATCCTAATACCGATGGGGAGACGGAGAGGGTGAATAGGATTCTAGAAGATCTTTTAAGGCTGTGTATCCTTGACTTCGGAGGGACTTGGGAAGAGCATCTTCCTTTAGTAGAGTTTGCATATAATAACAGCTATCAGGCTAGCATCGGTATGGCACCCTTCAAAGCATTATACGGACAACCCTGTAGATCACCAACTTGTTGGTGGGAATCTACAGAAAGATTATTACTTGGACCAAATATGGTTAGGGAAACGTCCGAAAAGATTGACCTTATTCGACGGTGGATTAAGACAACTCAAGATAGGCAGAAGTCCTATGTAGACAAGAGAAGGACTGGCATCGAATTCAAAGTGGGAGACTTAGTTTTTATCAAAGTATCACCTCTGAGGAATGTGGTTCGCTTCAGATTAGTAGGGAAGTTGGCACCTAGGTTTGTGGGACCGTTCTAGATAACAGAGAGAATTGGCCAAATGGCCTACAGAGTAAAGCTCCCAGAAAATCTATCTGGTGTTCATGACATTTTCCATGTCTCTCATCTGCGAAAGTGCCTGCATGACACCGCGGAAGTTGTTGAGCCGAGCATGTTGGAAGAAGTCGAAGTGGAATGGGAGGCGACAGTCAGACGAGTCCCTACTCGTATTTTTGGGTCAGAAGTTAAGAAGCTGCGCAATAAGGAAATCAAGTTGCTAAAGGTTCAATGGGGAGATAACCCAGAAGATGCAACTTGGGAGACCGAAGACAAGATTCGTGCTTCGTACCCTTCTCTTTTCGAGGGTGTGTTCTTAACTACTTTCCTAAGTTTTATCAGTGCTTGTATATGTCAATAGAATATATCAGATCCATCGTAATTTTGACCTTTAGATAGGAATCCTATGGACGTAAATATGTGTTTGAAACATGTTATGTTTGATAAATGAAAGTGGATGCAAGTGTTTGTTAGTGGTTTCCTGTGGACGCATATACACACACATTAGGCACTAAGATCGGCTCAATCACTTTCATATTACATATGGATGTGTGTGCATTTTCTTTTCTTTTATGGATGGAAATGGATGAACTGGCATATGGATGTCGCATTTGGATGAATAGGTGAGCACACATATAGAACTTATATGATACAATAGGTTTATTTGCATACATATTGGATTCATGGCACTAACATACATTGCATTAAGGAGGTCAAGTGAATCTATAGACCGCCTGAGCTTCGCATTAGTGTTGGGACATATACACACACCTTTGCATATATTCATATAAGCATTAGAAATCTTTAAGGACAATGGATGCCAATGATTGATGGATGAGTAGATGGATGATGGATGGTAGGATATGCACTCTTCTCAACTTAGAGATTTCGGGGATGAAATCCTTTGAGTAGGGGAGAATGTAACACCCCGAATTTTTAACGACATTAAAGAGAATAAATTAAATAATAATTAATTTAATGTTCAGAATTAGAGAAAACGGACTGCACCAATGCGTCCATCCCGAAATACTGGTCAAGATAGACGTTTGGTTTGCGTAAAACGGACACTATATGAAGAAGTTACGAAGGTTTTAAGTTTGTATACGCACAGAAATATTTTATATATACGCATGAGTCAGAGGTGAGTCAGAGATGAGTTAGAATCCTATCTAGAGGATTCAAATCCAGAAAATTCCTCTAAGCGGCAAAAATCCCGCTCTACGGGGTCGACCCCCCAAGAGGGGTGTCGACCTAGGGGTCGACCTACCCAAAGGGGTGTCGACACCCCTAGAGCTGAGGTGGCATCGGTTTCAGGGGGTCTGGCAGTTATATATACATGTCATATTTATCATATTTTATTCATTGGGAGTCATGGAGGCCATATGCTGCAGGAGTGCGAACTGAACCGTTTTCTACAACAACATATTCTACAAATCCAATTCAGAAATTCTAGATCCATTCTTCCTAAATTCTCTAAACCTAATGCTGTGAGTTCTAGTTGTTTTTAGGTTTATATAAATAAAAGTATACTTTGAACGACTATGAATTGGATATGTTGTAAAATATGATTCTGTGTTAATGTGAAATTCTATACTGTCATGACAGATCTATTTTCCTAGATCTAATAAAATTGTGGTGATTCGATTATGATGCTTATGTGGATCTTGACTTGTAACCATGTTATGGCGGATGTACATCTATTAATTTGGACAATTGTGACATCACTAGGATCTAGATCTTTATGTTAATCACCTTTCACCTGCCATATTGTGATCCATTGAGATATGTTGTAAACCTGACATGTGAACCCACCTTTAGATTTAAACATTTTATTATGTCACCATAACTATGCTAGATCTAAGTAATTGGACACCTAATGTTTAATCTAGATCTCATTATGCTTACTTGAACATCATAGTGATTGCTACAAGTTACCAGTTTGATGTCCAATATATTATGATGTTAATCACATGTCCATTCACTTTATTATTATTCCAGTTTATGTTCATGTTTATGCCAAGACATGTTGAAACTATCACCCTTGTCATACTCCCATTTTATTGTTATAGCTAGGCTACTTTATAGCCTAGATGCCGTCAAAATACGTACGAATACGTTAGAGAGGAAACGGGGAAAATGGATTATAATTGGCATGAATTATGTAATGTTTATATGAAATGGGACATGTAATTCAAATGGGGATAACATAGAAATAGTTACCTATAATGACATAGGTATACTTGGAATATATTGGAATGTTTAGTAATTTACAATTAGGAATTGTAAATTGTACTTATGACACGAGATTAGGTTACATTAGTGGTGGAAGTCTGCCTGGACCCGACCGACATATCCAACAGCCACTAATGTTGAACCTAATGTGGGAGGTCTAAGTACGCAAATACGAATCGAGCTAAGACACGAGGTTAGGCCCAACTGTGGAATAAGACTGCCCGGACCCGACCGGCATATCCAGCATCCACACGTTGTAGGCCTAATGTGGGAGGTCTAGCCCATTTACAGCCATAATTGGACATGGTAATTAAATGGACTACTTAACCTAATTTAATATGACTATGGACTTAAGTTAGGGTTAAGTAAAATTGGATAGGTAGTGGTGGGTTAAGCAAATTAGAGGGGGTGGGTAATATGCATATATAGGCCATGAACTTAACCCAATAAGGTTATGTAATTAAAGACGCCTAGTGGTATACATAACCAGTAGATAATGTGATAGGGTTATGTAATTAAAGACACCTTGTGGTATACATAACCGATAAATAATGTAATGAAGTTATGAAATTAAAGACACCCTTTAGGGTAAGCATAACTAGTATAGGGTTATGTAATTAAAGACACCTAAGGGTATACATAGTCAGTGGAAAACCTAGTGGGGGATACAAGACAAGGGGGAGAGCTTATATCATATTGTATGGCACCCATTCCAATCAGTAACCCATATTTGGTATCAAGTAAAGACCTCCGTACTAGGTAGTGAAGGGGCACGTTTACTAATTGATTGTAAGAGATCCAAACGAGACGGATGGTGTGGGTGGCGCAAACCGACCGGGGACATGTGCGTGCATGGGCCGGGAAGAGGGGGCTAAGATCACCATGACACCAGTAGATATGGTTGTGCACACCATGGGTTGCCACTTCCTAAAGTGATACCTACTATTGTGGGGCCAACACATGATATCTACAGGGTATGGAGCCGATCGATTAGGGTAGGTGTAACACCCCACATTTTTAATATAATTAAAAATGTACAAATATGTATATATGCATAGATAGGTAAATAATGGTGATGTATAATGAAAAATTAATTCATACATTAAAGAGTAAGGAAATTAATGCGATAACAATGTGTGTAATCAAAGCGATGAGAAAATAAAAATACTTAATTTAAATATCAGGAATTAAGTAAAACGAACATCACCATTGGACCATCTCAGAATTCTGGTCAAGATAGACACCTGGTTTGCGTAAAACGGACATCATATGAAGAAGTTATTAAGCCTAGAAGTTTGTATACGTACAAGAGAAATATATATATGTATATATATATATATATATACAAACAAATTAAAATATAAAATAAAGAATAAAATAAGGATTGCATGTAATAAATACATGCACTGAAAAAAAATGTAATGCATGCATTAAAAGAAAGAAAGGATTGGTTGCATGCAATATAAATATGTTGCATGCATTGATTTGCAAACATAATGCATTAACATTAAAAGAAAAAGATTCATGCAATGGTTTAATTTAAGTATTGTAACTAACATGAAAAAGGGAAGTAAGGAGAGAACAATAATTATCATTGTTCTAAGACTTATTAACAAAAGACTTCATAGCTCAGTTGGTTAAGACATTGGATTTGTAACATGGAGGTCGGGGGTTCGAACCCCGGCGGCGGCATAATTTTTATCTTTGTTTTAGAGAGGGCCAACTGAACATGCAAATATATGTACATATACAAATTCAAAATTTGAAAGGATAAGAACGTACATATAAGGAAATAAAGAAAATATATGTATATATATGAGAATATATATATAAATATATATATATATGCATAAATATATGTATACAAAAGATAAAATTCAAGATAAGGCTATAGTCAATGAAATATGGCAAGAATCAAATAACGGTGCAACATCGTTTGAATTTTGAAAATAAAACGAAAATTGTGCATATATATATATATATATATATATATATATATATATGCGTAAAATGGTCGGTAGAGTAATTGTATACATATAAGAATATTTCATGTGAATAAAACAGTTAAATAAATTCCAGAAATTCAAAAGTTCAAAAATCAAATTTCTAAGCCAAAACAATTCAAACATTCGAAATTCGAATTTCTGCGCCAAAACAGCTTGTGGGACCCAATGCTGACTCAGCGCTGCGTGTACGATAAGATTTGGCTAGATTCATGTGCGAACCTGGACTATTTTCTTAACTGGGTTCAATGCTGACTCAGCGCTGCGTGTACGATAAGGTCTTGAGCACCTATATAAACACCCCTAAGCCTACAGTTTTCTCTACACATCTTCATTATGCCTATACTCTGCCCTAATTCATACCAAAATAAATCAAAGACGGGGTTATGCTACTCAAGTTCTTCGTTAGAATTCAAGTAGAGAATCAAAGGATAATTCAACGACTTCAACAACTATTTTCTAAGAATGAAATATAAATTAGAGGATCGATAATCTACGTCAAGGGATAGCTTTTCAGTTTTAGAAATCAGATCCCAGAATTCAAGATCCGTTCTTAAATCAATGAGTGGGATTACAATACACTTCATGCATAATAGTATTATTATCGTTCGTCATTCCTCAGTTAAAATTCATGTTGCAATTTAAAATAATCTTTGTATGCTTAATCTATTCCTCTCCCTATTCTTCCTTTTTATTTTTGAAACTTTGGCTACCTTCGAGCCAAGGTCAACAGCGTGTAAATTATAGTTATTTGGGAAGAGCTTGAGATTTAATCGATGAATTAGGAAATTTGGGTAAAAAGATTATTACACGAATGGTTGTGTAAGCAAAGTAGAAATGGGTTAAGTAGCACTTGACATATGAATAAGCTTAACCAACATATGAGGAATGATAGCAACCTGTTAGGAACACATGTATGGGAAACTGGAATAATAGGTATAGCCTATTAACGAGATTATAAGCATGAACATAAATTGGGGTTTTTAAGTAAAGCTTGAACTTGAGACTTGAAAATTGGATATGCCGTTAAGATCCTAGAAACATAATTAAAAATGGAATATGTTGGACAAACCATGTTTTTATGTAATTATGGAACTCGACACATAACATGAAATTGACAATAGTGGCATAACATGAACATGAGCATGCTTGTAAATTTATAATTGGCCTATGACACCTAGAATAGACATGAATTATTAATTGGCTAAACATGAAACATGGCTAACTCGAGGTTAGAATGAGTTTGCGGTGTAATCCTGCCCGGAACCTCCCGGCACATCCAGTGACCGCAAACAATAGGTTCTAATGCGAGAAGTTAGTCATAACGTGCTTGAAACCCGAGGTTAGATTGAGTTGTGGTGTAATCCTGCCCGGAACCAACCGGCACATCCAGTGACCGCAACAATAGATCTAATGTGAGAGGTTGGGCATTAATAATTAGTTAATGCTAATGACACATGCTAGTATGGTAAGGTTAAGTCAACATGAAACACTAGACAACACTTAACCAATTTGACATGATATATGGGTGAGTTAAGTCAACGTGAACCGCTAGATAACACTTAACCAATTTGACATGATATATGGGCTGGTTAAGTCAACAATAACTGATAGAGACACTTAACCAATTTAGCATGGTACGTGGGTTGAATTGAATACGTGATTGGGGGTTAAGTCAACTTGGACACATGGGCAAACTTAACCAATATAACAGTATCAAAGCAAGGAAAAGTGGGGAATTATAAGATTAAATAATAGATAAACTTATCCTAGGGATAAGAAATGAATATGACTTAAGATGTAATACAATACTTGAAGGGTGGGACGACTTATACCATGAAATAAGTTAATCTAAGCTGAAAGTGTGGGAAAACACCCGTACGCTATCATTTGATAAAGAGGACTTAAGTCATGCTTGAATTCATTAGTAAACCTTAGTTAAAAGGAACTAAGTAACAAACCTTAGTTAAAGAGAACTAAGTAACAGAAACTAAGTATCAAACCTTAGTTAAGAGAACCACGTAATAAACCTTAGTTAAGAGGACTAAGTTGTAAACCTTAGTTAAGAAAACGAATGATTAAGAGAACTAAGTAGTAAACCTTAGTTAAGAGGACTAAGTAGTGAACCTTAGTTAAGAAAGATAACGATTCAGGAAACTAAGTAGTAAACCTTAGTTAAGAGAAATAAGTAGTAAACCTTAATCAAGAAATCCAAGTACAACACGAGGAGGAGCGAACGTCCATCTGATCATGAAGAAGGCTCCAACGAACTGGGTTACGAAGCACGCGGCTTCGAGGGGACGTGAGGGTACTCTTCGTATCCCTCTGTGAGGTTGCAGATGATCCTCCTGGGTTCACAGAGGTTAAGGTCTGCGTTAGAAGAGCCAAGGGTATGCCTTGGTTGCAATATAAGCAACCTAAAGACTAGGATGGGTCAGCGTGAGGCGGCGATATCTTGTTTAGCCCTGTGATAGCACGTCGTCGTCTACCTACCATCTTGATTCAATCGTGATACGCAAGCGGAAAGGCGAAGAACTCCAAAAGACCATATACTTTGCTATCTAGTTGTGGGTGAGGGTGGCCAATAGGTTTGTGGGGGCATAGAGGGCCTGCGTACAGTTCTCATTCTTGATTTTCTTGGGAGCCTTTCATTAGTTGAGGGAGGGGTCAAGTGGGACCATAGCCACATACAGATAAAACAGACCTCAGCATCTACATCGACAGATAACTTAAAACAGACCGAGTTTCGTGTTTCTTGATTAGCCCTGCCATGGGACTCGGGCCGCACATATAGAGGACATGTGCAACTATATATCTAGCACGTTTAACGACACGATTGGGACATAAAGTCTAGGAACATATATCGCTCTGGGTATTGTGTCCAAGACTAGGGGGCATTGTTTGATAGGTAGCATAAACCCTAGTGGCCCCAGGTAGTATAAACCCTGGTCGGATCTAGAAAGCGTTCAATAGGTAGCATAAACCCCAGTGGCCCTGGGTAGCGTAAACCCTGGTTGAATCTAGGAAGCGCTGGATAGAAAACCCTAGATTAGATCTAGGTAACAAACGGAATCTAGCAAGATCAAGAGTTGTAGTCCAAACGATTTCGAGAATGGTGGCAATACACTAAAGTAGTATAGATTTACATGATGAAGCCCGTACGACATACGACAAGGGACTATATATATACATGGAAAGGATTATACGAGTTGGGGGTATCTACATATACGTTGTATTAGGTTAATATACTAGTGGGACATGAGTATAGCCTAGAGAGCTAATATCGCGAATAACCTAATAAGTGTAACAACCCGTATTTTCAACAACCTGTAATAATGAAAATCGAGGCAGAATTTAATTATAAAATGTGAATCAAGGGAAACGGGCTATGCCATTGCGTTCGTCTCGGAAAAATACGCGAAATAGAGTCCGAGTTTTCGAAAATCGGAGTCCGTGTGACCCAGTTAAGGCCCATTGAAGTTTGCAGAAAATTCCTAAGTAAAAACAGATTTAAATTTTAAATTAAGAAACTAGGTTTAGGGCAAACTGGGCAGGCGGGAAAAATTCCCGCCCAGGACCCCATGTCGACAGGCCTGTCGACAGGGGTCTTAGCATGTCGACTGCCCTGTCGACAGCCCTGTCGACAGGGGGTGCCCGGGCTGTTTAGCCTGGTGCACCATTTCTGATTAGGGCTTGGTCTTGTGGCTTGTTTCTAGAGAGTTCCGAGATCTGATGGACCTAATTGAATCTAGGGTTAATCCTATGGTCCAAATCACTAACCTAATCTATAAATAAGACCCTAACCTACCCTAAATCATTCATTATTCATCCTAGCAACTAAACTATGGCAAAATCAAAACTCTCATGGCCTCCACCCTCTTCATACAATTCCTAAATTAATTCCTAAGTGATTTTCCATGCATACAAGTATATTTAGGCTTGTATGATCCTCCTTAGCTTGCATTAAAGGCTTGTTTCTTTATTGGCATCATAAAGGAGGAGTCTTGATCAAGTTTGCTTGCATTTGGGGGTTTTAATTAGTTGCATAAGGGGTTTCTTACATTTGCTATACTCATTTGAGTCCGCATAAGCATTGTAAGCCCTCTTACCTTCATTTTAAAAACTCTAAAGTTAATATGTGATGCAAGTTGGGATTTATGTATGTTTATTGAGTTATGCATGTTTATGCAAGTTTGCTAAGCCATGATTTGCAAGTTTATTGAGTTATGCATGTTTATGCAAGTTTGCTAAGCCATGATTTGCAAGTTTCTTGATTTATGCATGTTTAATAAGTTATGCATGCTTATGCGAGTTCACTATGCTATGTTATGCATGTTTAATAAGTTATGCATGCTTATGCGAGTTCACTATGCTATGTTATGCATGTTTAATAGGTTATGCATGCTTATGCGAGTTCACTATGCTATGTTATGCATGTTTAATAGGTTATGCATGCTTATGCGAGTTCACTATGCTATATTACACATGTTTGATAAGTTATGCATGTTTATGCAAGTTCACTATGCTATGATTTGCAAGTTTAACAAGTTATGCATGTTTATGCAAGTTCACTATGCTATGATTTGCAAGTTTAATAAGTTATGCAAGTTTATTTATGCAAGTGTCATATGTTGTGCAAGTTTGTTTATGCAAGGTTGTTATGCAAGTATGATATGCGAGTTGCCATAAGTTATGCAAGTTTTATTATGCAAGTTTGATATGCAAAGTTGTCATATGGTATGCAAGTATGCTTATGCAAGTTTGGGATGGTCATGTGGTTCATGTTAACATGTTATGCATGCTTTTGGGCCTAAAAATGTAATATGCAAGTGTATGAACACATGAATCTTTCATATGCCACCATGTTGAACTTGTGGCTCTAACACTTTTATGTCATGATTATGCCAAGTTCCCTCTTTCTATCCTTTATGCGCTATTGCGATATGTGAGCGATGTGATTGCGTTTGGGGTTGGGTAAACTTAAAGGACATAAAAACATGAACTTGGGAATTTACCTATTAAGTTAGGTCTACCCCTTGGGAATTTACCTATTAAGTTAGGTCTACCCAAGTATTTGTTGAACTTGTAATGTGTTTTGGAAACATGGTGGACATGACACTTAGAAAACATAAGTGTGGCCAACTCGAGGTTGGGTTGAGTTTGTAGCGTAATTCTACCCGGAACCGACCGGCTTAACTAGTGGCTACAAACAATAGGACCCAATGTGAGAAGTTGGTCATGTGGTGCCAAGACCCGAGGTTAGACCAAGTTGTGGTGTAAAGCTACCCGGACCCGCCCGGCTTAACTAGTAACCGCAACAAAGTCTAATGTGAGAGGTTAAGGTGCATTAAGTTAATTAATGCCTCATGATTAGGGTTAAGTCAGGGTCCACTAATACTTAATCCACTTGGGGATTAGAGGGATTGAAATGGGGTTAAGTGTGAATAATTGGTTACACTTAACCAGTTTAATCCAATTGGGGGTTCGAGGGATTAGAATGGGGTTAAGTTACACTTAACCAATTTAATCCGTGATTAGTGAGGGGTTAAATCGCACTTAACCCTCTTAGAAAACCCTAGCAACGTGGTCTGTTCTAACAGTAATCCCAGTTTGGTATCATTCACAACCCTAGAAGCTAGGCTAGGGCGGGGCACGATTACTGGACGGATGTAAGCGACCAAAAGGCGATGGCTGAGTGGTACAACGGTGCGGGTCCAGGCGGGCTACGGACGTGCACGTAGTCCGGTGTTGGACAAACTCGAGGCACGGGTACCAGTAGATTAGGGCTGTGCATTATTGCTTAAGTGTCTGGGGTTGACACCCGAGGGCTTGATACACCCAAAGGTGGACCCAGCACAGTCTAACTACAACCATATGTGGGCCATATGGACACCAACACTTGACGTGTTAGGTTTATAGGGAGCCGATCGACTAGACTGTTGGGCTGGACCTTATATTAAGGTCACTACATGTTATTGGGTTAAAAGCTTGGGCCAAGGATCAATACCTGTTATGTTGGTTTGCTAGTACACCGTGGTGCAAAACTTAACCTTGTTCTATGCGATGACACCTCTATCTATCTTGTAGTTAATTTACCATGCCAGTATATTGTTATCTATGATCATTCCAGTTCCCATCATGATGTTAACTTTATTAGTTTATAGACTGATCGTAGCAGGGCTTACTCAGTCTTTTTGACTGACCCGTTTTGTTTCGCCTCTTTTCTTCCGTTCCCCCCCCCCCCAGGTTCTCAGGGAGGGAATACAGGAGCCTAGCTTGGATCTTAGCTGCTTTCTTGGATAGCTCATGTATGCTTTGGACTTGAGCTCGCTATGGTTTCTTCCACTTTGGGGATAGCTATTTTTATGTTTTCCTTTTCAGTTTCAGATGATGTTATTTTATGTACTAGACTTGTTTACTTGGGAAATTGACATTATGATGTAGCAGACTTGTTTTTGAAATAGTTTAAAATTCTTCCGCTGTTTTATCTATCTACTTACTCTGTTTATTTACATATATATATGTCATGTCCTGCCTTGCTATATCATTATGCATGTTTACCTTGTTTTAAAAACGCCCCACCAAAGTCAGAGTCGCTTGCAAGAGCCACCCTGGTGGAGGTGGGGTGTTACATTTGGTATCAGAGCATATGGTTTACGAGAAGGGATAAAAAGGTTTTTAAAACTTTTGAAAAACTATTTTCAAAACCAAGTATAAAGTATTTTCCAAAGAAAAGTCTAGTTGTTTTAAAAGGCTATTCCCCAAAAGCCATTAGCACTATCCTTTGACCCCTCGTTTGAACTCTTTTCTTTTCGTTTCCAGCATGTCTGATAACCTCATCTTGCCCGAAGGAGTAACAATACCCGATTGGTTTCGTCGGTACTTGGAAGTCACGGCACCGGTCCCAGGTGTCTCTAATGATGTCTTTCCAGTCGAGGCCGCTGTTCCTCCTCCCCATCCCGTAGCTGATGTTCCTCTTCCCCCTCAGCCTCCACAAGCGGATTTTGCGGAAACTTGTAAGAACTTTAAGATGATGGGTGGCAAGAATTTTAGTGGAACAGAGACTATTGTAGAGGCAAGGAATTGGTTGAAAGAGACCGAAGATCTTTTAGCCACCTTTGATATAGGTGACCGCAGGAAGGTTTTATTGGTAGTATGGTTGCTAAAGGAAGAAGCTGCACGTTGGTGGGTAGTCACCACCGCTACTAGGCCAATTGAGAATTGGGATGACTTTAGGGGAAGGTTTGGACTGAGGTTCTTATCACTGAAGCAAGGGGACATGACTATTAGGGAATACATAGATAAGTTTAATCAACTGGCTCGTGTCGATTTAGACTTGGTTAATACAGCTCAGAAGAAGGCCCTACACTTTGCTCTGGGACTAAACGAGCCATTACACGGCTTGGCCATGTCTCACATACCCTTGGGGGCGACTTTCGAGAATTTGGTGAATTTGGCCCTACTTCAAGAAGAAGATAACAATGACAAGAAAGAGGGCAAGGCGGATGAGTCTCAAGGCAAAAATAACAACAACCGCAAGGACAAGCCAAGAGAGAATAGGAAATGTAACTTCTGTGGTAAAATTGGACATATAGCCAGGGAATGTAGGAAGAAGGAAAAGAGAAAGCGGGGCGAATGCTTTCATTGTGGTGAGTTTGGACATCTCAGCAAGGATTGCCCGAGGAAACAAGGGCAAGGTCAGACTCAGTGTGCAGGACTATCTGGAGGGCGAGTTCATCCCCTCAGCACCGTTCTTCCAGCTTATGATAGAGGTAGTGTTTCTGTTGAAAGTCTTGTTTACATTTTCTGACTTTCCCTGTTTGTACTTTGTTTGATTCTGGCGCATCGCATAGTTTTATTTCATCTGATCTAGTTGAAAGTTTGCACCTAAGTACTAGCCTAGTTGATGATCCCGTATATGTTTCAAATCCAATTGGGGGTTCTGCCCGTTTGTCTGTAGTCTGAGTGGATTTGAAAATTTCTATCTTGAGTATAGAATTCTCGTGGAATGTTTATATTCTCGGTTTCTGGGGATATGGGTTGGTTTTGGGCATGGAATGGTTGTCCTGTTTTGGAGCCATTCTGGGTTTTTGTATATAGGGTTGTGAGGCTCATGACTCGCCTCGGTGGTACCCTAGAAATTTCCAGCAACCCTATGGGTCCCGTCATGTTATGTTATCTTGAATCCCTCAACTCGTCTATCGATAGTTTGCAATCTGTGAGGGTGGTCCGAGAATATCCTGATATCTTGGGGGAAGTGAAGGGGTTACGCTTAGACGTGGGATAGATTTCCGCATTATCTGGTTGGTAATACCAAGCCAGTTTCATGGCCAGTTAGGCACATGACCTCACGAGATGAGAGTTAAGAAAGCAAGTCAAGGAGTTGCTTGAGAAGAACTTCCTGAGACGAAGCATTTTCGAGTAGGGTGCTCCAGTAGTATTCGTTACTGATGTGGACAGTTTGTTTCGCTTATGTGTTGATTATCGTGAGAGGAATAGATAACCGTTACCAAGGATCAATGATTTGTTTGATCAGCTTGTAGGAGCATCTGTTTTCTTTTGATCTAGCTACCAGATTCCATCAGCTTAGGATGGCTGAGGATGGAATTGACAAGACTGCGTTTAGGACTCTAGATGGGTTTTAGAATGGCTAGTCATACTATTTGGTTTGACTAATGCACCCGCATATTACGTAAACTGGATGGGTAGGGTGTTTAGGGAGTCCTTGAACAAGTTTGTCATGGTCGTCATAGACGATATTTTGATCTCCTCAAAAGAACGAGGAAGAACATGCTATACATCTCAAGGAGGAGATGGATACGCTTAGGGCCACCAGTTGAAGGTCAAGTTCTCCAAATGTCATTTTGGAGGAAAGAAGTTGGATTTCTTGGGCACATAGTTCCTAAGTGAGGCTTAGCGGTGGATTCCGCTAAAGTGGTTGCGGTTTAAGACCGGAAGACCCTGAGGAGGGCAATTGAAGTAAGAAGCTTTCTCCGTTTGGCTAGTTAGTTAGCATTCCCTGAGCTTAGACTTCCTCTTCAGGATCAAGAAGGGGGTTTCACAGGAAGAAAGACCTGCAGTTAGTTAAGAACATGGACCAGTTAATTCGAGGCGAGATGTTAAGTCACCTCCCTAGATATATTATAGATGATAAGGGATGACTAAGGCGCGAGGAGAGATTATGTGTTCCTCGAGTGGAAGACTTGGTAAAGAAGGTTCTTGAAGATGCGCATCACTCGAGGAGGTGGCCGAGTTGGTCTCAGGATGCATGTTGTGCCACCAGGTTAAGGCCAAGTCATAGAAGCCCAGTGGGCCATTACCTCTATTGGGGGTTCCGCAAGGGAAGTGTGAAAACATCTCGATAGATTATGTGGATGGACTACCTAGAAGGGAGTACGGGTATGTGGGTCATAAAAGGTAGACTCACGAAGAGCGCTCATTTCAGTCCGGTGAAGAGCGAGAGGACTGCGTAATGGTTAGCAACGGTTTACCCTCAAGAAGTTGGCCAGCTTTAAAATAGCCTACAGGAAGCTATGGGTAGGCAATTGAATCTAGGTATGGCCTATCACTCATAGGCGGATGGTTCATTTCGATTAAGCATGAGTTATAGAAAATCACGTTTATAAGGGGCAATTGGCAACGTGGATTGGTATTTTCAAGAAAAGTTCTGCTGCGTGGAATACTTTATAGTAAGTAGGCGAGATCCAGGATTCACTAGTGAATTTTGGAGAGCTTGCATGAAATCATAGTATGTTTAAGCCAAGTATACAGAAGGAAGAATAAGTGGAAAAGAAAGACGAGAGGCGATAATGAAATGAGTTCCAACTCGAATTCGGGAAATAGGAGTTAGGAAGCCAAGGAATCATGAAGTGAAAGATAGTCAAAGCACAGTGGAGTTAAGCTCAAGGAAACGTGACTAAGAAGAGTGAAGACTAGATACGCGCATCATATCTCTTTTTAAGAGTGCATCCTTGATCCTTATTTTTTCTGTGGAGCTTGCTTGCAAGTTATCTTTTGTATATATCCTCTCGGTCCCATTCTCGATGTTATTTCTGTTATAAACTCCATAAGGGAGTTATGACTCATCGGTTAGTACTGTATGTCAGAGTTTGAATGGATTTCTCGTAACCCAAAAAGGAGTTTATCTAGTTTATCTAGTTTATCATGTTTATTTTGTCATGAGAACCTTAGGTAGAATCCTTTGGATGAAACATGTATTTGAAACATGTTATGCTTGATGGTTGCAAGTGGTTGCAAGTGTTTGCAAGTGGTTACTCGTGGATGCATTATACACAATTAGGCACTAGATCGGCTCACACACTCTTCATGTTGCATATGCATGAGTGTTTATGCTTATTCATGATTGAAACTTGTTGTGCCACCACATGGATGTTGCATATGGATGAATGTTATGTACACTCATATAGATACTATGAATTTAGGAATTTGCATACATATGGATTCATTTCACTGACATACATATGCATTAAGGAGGCTTACTGTATCAGTAACCGCCTGATTTACATACATATGCATTAAGGAGGTTTACTGTATCAGTAACCGCCTGATTTTTGCATTAGGTAAGTACATATACACACACTTTTGCATATGATCATACCACATTTAGAATCCTTTAAGGACAATGATTGCTCGTGGATGATGTTTTGAGTAGATGGATGTTGGATGGTAGGATATGTTCTTCCTAACTTAAAGATTTCGGGGATGAAATCCTTTAAGGAGGGGAGAATGTAACAACCCGTATTTTCAACAACCTGTAATAATGAAAATCGAGGCAGAATTTAATTATAAAATGTGAATCAAGGGAAACGGGCTATGCCATTGCGTTCATCTCGGAAAAATACGCGAAATAGAGTCCGAGTTTTCGAAAATCGGAGTCCGTGTGACCCAGTTAAGGCCCATTGAAGTTTGCAGAAAATTCCTAAATAAAAACAGATTTAAATTTTAAATTAAGAAACTAGGGTTAGGGCAAACTGGGCAGGCGGGAAAAATTCCCGCCCAGGACCCCATGTCGACAGGCCTGTCGACAGGGGTCTTAGCATGTCGACTGCCCTGTCGACAGCCCTGTCGACAGGGGGTGCCCGGGCTGTTTAGCCTGGTGCACCATTTCTGATTAGGGCTTGGTCTTGTGGCTTGTTTCTAGAGAGTTCCGAGATCTGATGGACCTAATTGAATCTAGGGTTAATCCTATGGTCAAAATCACTAACCTAATCTATAAATAAGACCCTAACCTACCCTAAATCATTCATTATTCATCCTAGCAACTAAACTATGACAAAATCAAAACTCTCATGGCCTCCACCCTCTTCATACAATTCCTAAATTAATTCCTAAGTGATTTTCCATGCATACAAGTATATTTAGGCTTGTATGATCCTCCTTAGCTTGCATTAAAGGCTTGTTTCTCTATTGGCATCATAAAGGAGGAGTCTTGATCAAGTTTGCTTGCATTTGGGGGTTTTAATTAGTTGCATAAGGGGTTTCTTACATTTGCTATACTCATTTGAGTCCGCATAAGCATTGTAAGCCCTCTTACCTTCATTTTAAAAACTCTAAAGTTAATATGTGATGCAAGTTGGGATTTATGTATGTTTATTGAGTTATGCATGTTTATGCAAGTTTGCTAAGCCATGATTTGCAAGTTTATTGAGTTATGCATGTTTATGCAAGTTTGCTAAGCCATGATTTGCAAGTTTCTTGATTTATGCATGTTTAATAAGTTATGCATGCTTATGCGAGTTCACTATGCTATGTTATGCATGTTTAATAAGTTATGCATGCTTATGCGAGTTCACTATGCTATGTTATGCATGTTTAATAGGTTATGCATGCTTATGCGAGTTCACTATGCTATGTTATGCATGTTTAATAGGTTATGCATGCTTATGCGAGTTCACTATGCTATGTTACACATGTTTGATAAGTTATGCATGTTTATGCAAGTTCACTATGCTATGATTTGCAAGTTTAACAAGTTATGCATGTTTATGCAAGTTCACTATGCTATGATTTGCAAGTTTAATAAGTTATGCAAGTTTATTTATGCAAGTGTCATATGTTGTGCAAGTTTGTTTATGCAAGGTTGTTATGCAAGTATGATATGCGAGTTGCCATAAGTTATGCAAGTTTTATTATGCAAGTTTGATATGCAAAGTTGTCATATGGTATGCAAGTATGCTTATGCAAGTTTGGGATGGTCATGTGGTTCATGTTAACATGTTATGCATGCTTTTTGGCCTAAAAATGTAATATGCAAGTGTATGAACACATGAATCTTTCATATGCCACCATGTTGAACTTGTGGCTCTAACACTTTTATGTCATGATTATGCCAAGTTCCCTCTTTCTATCCTTTATGCGCTATTGCGATATGTGAGCGATGTGATTGCGTTTGGGGTTGGGTAAACTTAAAGGACATAAAAACATGAACTTGGGAATTTACCTATTAAGTTAGGTCTACCCCTTGGGAATTTACCTATTAAGTTAGGTCTACCCAAGTATTTGTTGAACTTGTAATGTGTTTTGGAAACATGGTGGACATGACACTTAGAAAACATAAGTGTGGCCAACTCGAGGTTGGGTTGAGTTTGTAGCGTAATTCTACCCGGAACCGACCGGCTTAACTAGTGGCTACAAACAATAGGACCCAATGTGAGAAGTTGGTCATGTGGTGCCAAGACTCGAGGTTAGACCAAGTTGTGGTGTAAAGCTACCCGGACCCGCCCGGCTTAACTAGTAACCGCAACAAAGTCTAATGTGAGAGGTTAAGGTGCATTAAGTTAATTAATGCCTCATGATTAGGGTTAAGTCAGGGTCCACTAATACTTAATCCACTTGGGGATTAGAGGGATTGAAATGGGGTTAAGTGTGAATAATTGGTTACACTTAACCAGTTTAATCCAATTGGGGGTTCGAGGGATTAGAATGGGGTTAAGTTACACTTAACCAATTTAATCCGTGATTAGTGAGGGGTTAAATCGCACTTAACCCTCTTAGAAAACCCTAGCAACGTGGTCTGTTCTAACAGTAATCCCAGTTTGGTATCATTCACAACCCTAGAAGCTAGGCTAGGGCGGGGCACGATTACTGGACGGATGTAAGCGACCAAAAGGCGATGGCTGAGTGGTACAGCGGTGCGGGTCCAGGCGGGCTACGGACGTGCACGTAGTCCGGTGTTGGACAAACTCGAGGCACGGGTACCAGTAGATTAGGGCTGTGCATTATTGCTTAAGTGTCTGGGGTTCACACCCGAGGGCTTGATACACCCAAAGGTGGACCCAGCACAGTCTAACTACAACCATATGTGGGCCATATGGACACCAACACTTGACGTGTTAGGTTTATAGGGAGCCGATCGACTAGACTGTTGGGCTGGACCTTATATTAAGGTCACTACATGTTATTGGGTTAAAAGCTTGGGCCAAGGATCAATACCTGTTATGTTGGTTTGCTAGTACACCGTGGTGCAAAACTTAACCTTGTTCTATGCGATGACACCTCTATCTATCTTGTAGTTAATTTACCATGCCAGTATATTGTTATCTATGATCATTCCAGTTCCCATCATGATGTTAACTTTATTAGTTTATAGACTGATCGTAGCAGGGCTTACTCAGTCTTTTTGACTGACCCGTTTTGTTTCGCCTCTTTTCTTCCGTTCCCCCCCCCCCCAGGTCCTCAGGGAGGGAATACAGGAGCCTAGCTTGGATCTTAGCTGCTTTCTTGGATAGCTCATGTATGCTTTGGACTTGAGCTCGCTATGGTTTCTTCCACTTTGGGGATAGCTATTTTTATGTTTTCCTTTTCAGTTTCAGATGATGTTATTTTATGTACTAGACTTGTTTACTTGGGAAATTGACATTATGATGTAGCAGACTTGTTTTTGAAATAGTTTAAAATTCTTCCGTTGTTTTATCTATCTACTTACTCTGTTTATTTACATATATATATATGTCATGTCCTGCCTTGCTATATCATTATGCATGTTTACCTTGTTTTAAAAACGCCCCACCAAAGTCAGAGTCGCTTGCAAGAGCCACCCTGGTGGAGGTGGGGTGTTACAATAAGCAAGAAAATATAACCGAACAGTATATGTAGGATTATACAGAAGTTTATTCTAAGTCCACTCACATAGAAATTATGTTCTGACCCCCTCCTCATTACATACTTCCAGGTTAGGTTCATGACAGAGATGGTATAAGCTTTGGATACTGGTTAGGCAGTATGTTTTATAAGGTAAAACTATATTTAAAGTATATTATACTTTGAATTCCTTCCGCTGTAAGATGCTTACGAATTCTGACATGTTTTCTTTATCTCTGTCTTTTTCTGCAGGATACCAGAGCGCCTAACTCGGGTTTCGATAGATTGAGTTTTTGAAAAAAAAAATCGGTCTATCGGAATCCGGGTTGTTACAGTAGGGGTTAGGGTATACTTGGACGTATGACCTAAGCCTATCAACTTATAGTGGAAGGGATCATCTCATTTCAGTTATACTAGTAATGGTGCAGAGTAATCATTAGTGAGGCACATACACCTTAACTTTCTTACCTTGTCACACCTGCCATTTATGTAGTGATCTCTCTGTAACAACCCGTAAAATCTGGGCCAGTTTAAAATTTTTATTTTGGCGATTATAGCGAATTTTGAATATTTAAAATAGATTATTTTAAATATTATCGACGAAAAAATTTATTTTGAATAGAATTCGATCGTATATATTATATACGTCGTCGTTAGAATATATAATAATTATAAAAGGAATTGAAAATGGCGCGGTAGTTCGAAAATTCGATTTCTAATTTCAAATGAATATACAGAATTCAATATAAGTCAAAATTTAACGAAACAAGAAATATTTGAATCTGTGTAACTATATCTTTGTAACGAAGTTAACAAACTGAGATTTCATTTTAGAAATGATAAGATATGTCCAGTTTAAAATTAGAAATAGTCGCTGTGGAATTTATATATATTTTTATATATATAAGGCCCTTAAAAATAGCAATTTTGCAAACGACCTCGGATTTCGACGAAACCAGTTTTGTTGGGTTCGGGATGTCAAATTATTGCTAGGTTTCGAATTTCATAATTTTTCGAATCAGTATGTGAGCGTGGTAAAGGAAAATGCGTTTGACCATTTTCAGTGGATTTTAATCGACTGGAAATTGGCCATTTTTCAAACGGTCTCAGAATTCGACGAAACTAGTTTTGTTAGGACCGTATCGTCAATACGAAGCTAGAAAATATTTTTCTGGAATTTTTCCAGTTAGTATGCGACCCCGGTAATTTGAAATGTACGTTTAAAATTCAATATAGTGATTTAAATGTAAATTTAACGGAAACTGATTGTAACAATCAAATCAGCTTGCGATACATATCCCATTGTGTTCGGAATGGGGGTAAAACGCTATGGACGACAGGCGGTGGGCCTCGTTTCGAGGTCGTATGTGAAGGTCAACTCTTTAGGATAAAATAAATTAATTAATTAATAATAATAATAATAATAAAAAATATTTCTCTCCCCTCTATACCTTGCCCCCCCCCCCCCGTAGTTCATTACCGATCCAATAATCGGAAGAAAAAAAAAAAAAAAAAAGAAGAAAACCCTAAGACTATCGATTGACGCCGCCGATCCACCACCTGCCTCCTCCGTTCGCCGCCCACCTCCCCTATCTCCTCCCCTCCTCTCGCGCTCACCCTCCTCTTCCTCAGAGACCCCGCGCCCAACCCCCCCTGCTGCTCGGCGACGCGAGACCACCCCCACCTGAAACCGCCAACCGCACCATCCTCCGACCCCTGCGCCCCCTCAGGCCATCCACCGCCACCCTGAACCTCTCCCCCCTTCTTCGCACAGAAAAGCAGAAAAAACTGTAAGTTTATATGATTTTTTATTTTTTTTATTTTAAAGTTCGAAACTGATTTTTTTATTTTAAAGTTCGAAACTGATTTTTTTATTTTAAAGTTCGAAACTGATTTTTTTATTTTAAAGTTCGAAACTGATTTTTTTTATTTTTATTTTAAAGTTTTAAACTGAAATGTTTAAAAGTATAAAAACTGAAATTTTATATAAAAGTAAAACTGGATTTTATATTAAAGTAAAACTGAAATTTTATATAAAAGTGAAAACTGGATTTTATATTAAAGTGAAAACTGAATTTTAAATAAAGTGAAAACTAATTTTTATATATAGTAAAAATAGAATTTTTATATATAGTAAAAATAGAATTTTTATATATTGAACTTCGATGTAAAAATAGAATTTTTATATATTGAACTTCGATGTAAAAATAGAATTTTTATATATTGAACTTCGATAGAAAAATAGAATTTTTATATATTGAACTTCGATAGAAAAATAGAATTTTTATATATTGAACTTCGATAGAAAAATAGAATTTTTATATATTGAACTTCGATAGAAAAATAGAATTTTTATATATTGAACTTCGATAGAAAAATAGAATTTTTATATATAGTAAAAATAGAATTTTTATATATTGAACTTCGATGTAAAAATAGAATTTTTATATATTGAACTTCGATAGAAAAATAGAATTTTTATATATTGAACTTCGATGTAAAAATAGAATTTTTATATATTGAACTTCGATAGAAAAATAGAATTTTTATATATTGAACTTCGATAGAAAAATAGAATTTTTATATATTGAACTTCGATAGAAAAATAGAATTTTTATATATTGAACATCAAAGTAAAAATTCGATTTTTATATATTGAATAGCGAAGTAAAAATGTGATTTTTACGTATGTAGTGAAAGCAGCAACGAAGGTGACAAAAAGGCGAAACGACGAAGACTTCTGCAAAAGAAGAGCCGTGGAGCTAGGATAGCTAATAAGTGAGAATTTCTCACCTTTCAATTTTATTTTCTAGTTATATATATACTAGGATGCAGACGGTGCTTAGTAGCACCCGACACAATCGTCCACAGACCATGGACTTGTTTGTTTGACTGTTTGGTGATTGATTGCGATATTGGTTTGAATGTGGTTTGTGGTGTGAAAAATCGAATCGATAAATTGGTTAGGATTAGACGTGCGCCATTATAAGGCGAAGGAGTAAGGCTAGGTTAGACCCTTACTCCAAATTTTGTGGTTTGCAAAATGAAATTGATTTGATTGATGAGTGAATGGCGTGGGCCTTCACTAGACCGGGGATAAGGCTAGGCCTCGTCCCGTTTCTAGTATCGTGCCGTTATGCCGCCGAAATTTTCTAAAATATGTTAGAAAAATAAAATATCATTTTATTGAAGAAATAAACTGAATAGAAATTCATAGGTTGAAATAAAATGTTTTATCGTTAAAAATATAATTTTTAACGTGAATATGAAAATAGTGAAGTGAATAAATAAATATTCATTTACAAACCAGATGGTTTGTTTATGTACACTTATTTGAATGACATTGATTGGGACGATAAATTTTACACGTCGCCCAACTGCACAACTAAAATCTGTGTTTGATTGTTTGAAACCCCACACGAGTGTTGGGATGAAATTTGAAGTTCACTCATCCTGATTGATTAAATATGTCGATCGATTGATTGACAGGCTGTTATAAGCGTTGAATATCTATATTTGATGCTTATACAGTGTAGTGCACTTTGGTTGAAGGTTGATTATTTTTCAATGCTATTATATACATGTGTTGTATGGAAATCCATATAATTAACTTTATATGGTAAGTGATTGGGCCTCATTCCAATTTGAAAAATAAAGAATATTATAAAATAAAAGTTCATGTGTTGACAGTACTCATTCATTGAGATTGGTCATGTGTTGAACGAAATATTTTGATAATAACAACTATTTTGAAAAAGAAATATTTGAAATAGAATATTTGAAAATAGAAATTTATGAAGCCGTGTTGGTTAGATTGACGCCATTTGACGTGAACGATATTGAAAAAGATTTCGAAATGAAATGAATTGAAAACGAATTCAAATTGAATTGAAAACGATTTCGAAATGAATTGAATTGAAAAACGATTTCGAAATGAATTGAATTGAAAAAAAGATTTCGAAATGAAATGAATTGAAAACGAATTCAAATTGAATTGAAAACGATTTCGAAATGAATTGAATTGAAAAACGATTTCGAAATGAATTGAATTGAAAAAAGATTTCGAAATGAAATGAATTGAAAACGAATTCAAATTGAATTGAAAACGATTTCGAAATGAATTGAATTGAAAACGGTTTCGAAATGAATTGAATTGAAAACGATTTCGAAATGAATTGAATTGAAAACGATTTCGAAATGAATTGAATTGAAAACGAATTCAAATTGAATTGAAAACGATTTCGAAATGAATTGAATTGAAAACGATTTCGAAATGAATTGAATTGAAAACGAATTCGAATTGAATTGAAAGTGAATTGAAAATGAATTCAAATTGAATTGAAATTTGAATTGAATAGAAATGAATTTTAAAACGAATTTATAAAGAAGAATTCAATTTTGATTTGAATTGAAAAGGAAGTTGAAAATGTTTTTGAAACGAATTCAAAACTATTTATATAATTCGTTTTAAATAGAAATCGACGAAATATATATTATATATATTATATATATATAATATAATGGCCTGAATAGAACGCGCCGCGCCGCGGCAGTTCGCGAATTTCGACCATTTATTTCAAACGGACATTACGGGAGATCCGACCGTCGGATTCTCCTAAAACCGGAACCGTTGGGTTCGTATCGAAAAGAGCTTTCTAATGAATGTTAGAAATTTGAAATCTAACGGTTGGATTTGGAGATACGTCCAAATCAAATTCGAAAAAGGTCGCTGTAAGTGCAGTTCGATGGCCGTTGTTGGAAATCGACTGTACGGGCCTTGATAAAATTATTAAAAATAGTAATAATTTGTGTAAAATCATAAGAAATGATTTGTGAAAGTTTGGGATGAAAAACTCCATATTTGAAAAGATAAAAATAGATTTTTATCGAAATGAACTAGTTTTGAACTAGAATTATAATTCTATTTATTTTTAAATAAATAAATTGAATTTGAAATGGTTTTGAAAATAACCAAAATTTCCAATGATTGCATTGGAGTGGATTTGAATCGAAATTGTCTTCGGAATATTTCGATGTTGGAATTCGTGATTATACAGGTGTTGTTATGGAAATTTGAAAGATATATATTTATATCGTTATTTCCAATACGACATTTGTTAGTCGTAGAATTCGATATTGAATATAAGCCGATATATTTTCTATTCAGAGCCTTGTATTGAATATCGAATGTGATTTGGGTTTGTCGTGAATGGTGTCTTCACTAACACTGTTCTTGAACCCAGTTGAGAAAAGATTAAATCTTTTTATTTAGATTTAATGAAGTGTACCAATTAAATGATATTTAATTGGAATTGAATTGGTATTGATTTTTGGGTTTATCGTGAACAGTGTTTTAAATAACACTTGTTCTTTAACCCGATAATTAATCGAATGTGATTTGGGTTTGTCGTGAATGGTGTCTTCACTAACACTGTTCTTGAACCCAGTTGAGAAAAGATTAAATCTTTTTATTTAGATTTAATGAAGTGTACCAATTAAATGATATTTAATTGGAATTGAATTGGTATTGATTTTTGGGTTTATCGTGAACAGTGTTTTAAATAACACTTGTTCTTTAACCCGATAATTAATGGAATGAGATTCTGGGTTTATCGTGAATCGTGTTTTAAATGACACTGATTCTTTAACCCAGATAATGATTAAAACTAAGTGGAGTTTTAATGAATCTTTAATTAGATTGAAAAGATCGAGAATGGAGTATCACCAGTTTTGCTCCAGGCGATAGTTAAATCTTTAATTAGATTTGAACGTGAAATTTAGAAACTAACTGTTGGTTAGCCAAGCAGAATGGTTTTCTGGATATTGATCTGATGTTGGTTTCGGCCTTCGGGGTTAATATTTGGGGAATTATTCTCTTGATTAATTTACGGTTAGTGACTAATGAATTGGAATGAGGCGTATGTTGTGTTTGTGTAACACTTATTTAAAATATACGCGAGTTATTCGGAAAGACCGGGTTTATCCCATTCTGAATAACTGATACGACGATAAGTCGAAGATGAAGACGGTGGTCGAAGACCGGAAGTCTTCACGTCGTTTGGGTGATAACTGATGATCTTGATTGGGCTGTACACCCAAGAAGATGGAAACAGTTGGTGATCGTCCAGACGTACTTGGAGATCGATGGATATGCGGGGTACTAGGTGCTCCCGGTTTCGTTCAGACCCAGAACGGACTTGTAAATGGACTGTGTGTCTGACATCGGATTTCATTCTGTGTGACTGATATCGGTTGCATAGGATGGTTTGCCTGTGTGGCATGCTAAGATGCAAATGATCAAGGCTTCTGTTGAAAAGCAAAGTCTTGTGGTTGGTGATCAAAGCACGGCCTTTGTGGCGTAGCTTTGTGTAACGTTTACTTCGCGAGTTTCACACCCGGTATGAACCAAAAACGGGAGACGGACCTCAGGGAGGACTTGCGTTTCTTTCTAGCTAGAAGTGGCGTCAGTGGTTTTACACGCCCTGACGAGTTTGACTTATGTGGTTGTTGCTGTTGCGAGGCGCCTCGGTTATATCGGTTTCGGCCGATGCTTCTGGTCGGCTGACGGACCAGACTTGCGCCCCAAAGGGCGGGGAAACGTAGTGTTCAGGCATTTTAATCCACATCGGTGGACCGGCCCTGTCGCTCCTAGGGTCACTCGAGCTCTGATCCTGAGACATGGTAGGCTAGATTGTCTCGAATCGGTTGAGGACTATCTTTTGCCTCGATTCATAGATGGAAATCCAATTTCCAAATACGTGACTTTGCGGTTTTAGTTGTAATCCTATATATGGCGACATAGTGGGATGGGGCGCTCATGCCGCCTATGATTGATACTTATGATTTGAAGTTGTTTTATACACTATGCACTTATAATAGTATCAAATGATTTGTTTTAAACGTATCAAGCATTCTTGGCTGTTATAAGGTAAAAACCCTATCCCCCGGCTTGCGTTGCATTGTGTGATAGGACCTGGGTCTTATAACAGCTTCATTTTTCTTTATTTAGCATTGCGCTGTTGTTTTATGCACTGGTATTCTTGGGAGGAAACCCGTTCCGTGTTATACGGCGTGGTCCCTTGATTTACCCAATGATTGAAAATAAAGATTTATAACTGTTTTAGTTCTCACACCAGTCACATGACTGACCTGGAGTTTATTGTTTTAACCTAATCTCTGGGTGCCCCTATTTTCCGCACGGGCAGCTAGTAGTTTCGGTTTTGCAGATTTATATTCACAGGATCCTGGTTTACAGCTGGAACGATATCCGGAAAGCTTTGTATCCGTATATCTACTTCTAGTTGTGTATTGTATTATTTTCCGCTGCTATGTATTTAAATGTAATTTAAATCTCTGATACTTCTGTGTAATATTCATTTATACTCTGTATATTCTTGTAATCTGATGCATTGTTGTAATATACAATGAAATGTTCTTCTGTATGCGTTCTGCTGTGGTTTGTTCTCGAACTATCCGACGCTTTCCTTTACGGGGAAGTTGCGGGTCTTTACAGGTGGTATCAGAGCTTTGGTTTACAAAGCTCAGAGAACAAGACACATTAGAACCATACGAAAGAATTCATCAGAAATTGGATTAGTAATATCCAACGAGAATGACTCGTTAGAGATGGGATCAGTAGTGTCCTAGAACGAGTGTGAAGAGTAAATTTTTAAAGTGAAAACAAATTTTTGTTTTGAAAATTTAAATCAATTATTCGTATTTGATTATTTATTTATATTGACGTGGACAATCCAGTATATATAGATTTTGCGTATACGTCTGATCCGCGTGTATTCGAAATTTTAATATACTGGATAGATATAGAATTATACTCTAGTCGCCCGGGGGTGATTCTGATGATTGATATATCATCATCAGAGTTTATATCCGAGTGACGAACGTGTAATATTTATATATTTCCTATTGACTGGTGTGAGAACCAAAAATTAGATAGGGCTTATTGTTGTGATTTGGCATCAAAAATCTGATTTTTGACTATATATCAAAGTTATGAATTTCAAATGATAATTCACTAATTGATTGATGTTTGTTGTTGTTTGTTTAATTGTTTGATAATTTAGAACCATTTAGCCTAATTGTATCAAATATTGAACTATATTGAAAATTGGTCGCATTTGCTTGCATATACATATACTTACATTGAACAGGTCATAGCAAGGAGGCTAGAGCCAGAGAATAAAATTTGGTTGCCCGACAAATAGGTACATGTTTACTACATAATTTACTGTTTTGTTTGGGTGATGATGATTTTGTGAGCCTATTGGCTAGCCGCTTGGCTTTTTCTTTTTCTTTTTGAGATCAGAAGGACCGGGGAAGCTATTTGAAATTCCCCGATGCTCCCGGTGCAGGGGAGGTTATGGCGAAATTTTTCAAAAATTTAGGGTGTTAGCCAAATTTTTGAAAATTTGAAAATTCTCAGAAACTAAAGAGTTGGAGAATGGAAGCCAGATCGAGCGTAGTGTTAAATAATCAAACCACTTTCGACTTCGTTCCTTTTCGGGGACGAAAAGTTTTAAGTGGGGGAGATTGTAACAACCCGTAAAATCTGGGCCAGTTTAAAATTTTTATTTTGGCGATTATAGCGAATTTTGAATATTTAAAATAGATTATTTTAAATATTATCGACGAAAAAATTTATTTTGAATAGAATTCGATCGTATATATTATATACGTCGTCGTTAGAATATATAATAATTATAAAAGGAATTGAAAATGGCGCGGTAGTTCGAAAATTCGATTTCTAATTTCAAATGAATATACAGAATTCAATATAAGTCAAAATTGAACGAAACAAGAAATATTTGAATCTGTGTAACTATATCTTTGTAACGAAGTTAACAAACTGAGATTTCATTTTAGAAATGATAAGATATGTCCAGTTTAAAATTAGAAATAGTCGCTGTGGAATTTATATATATTTTTATATATATAAGGCCCTTAAAAATAGCAATTTTGCAAACGACCTCGGATTTTGACGAAACCAGTTTTGTTGGGTTCGGGATGTCAAATTATTGCTAGGTTTCGAATTTCATAATTTTTCGAATCAGTATGTGAGCGTGGTAAAGGAAAATGCGTTTGACCATTTTCAGTGGATTTTAATCGACTGGAAATTGGCCATTTTTCAAACGGTCTCAGAATTCGACGAAACTAGTTTTGTTAGGACCGTATCGTCAATACGAAGCTAGAAAATATTTTTCTGGAATTTTTCCAGTTAGTATGCGACCCCGGTAATTTGAAATGTACGTTTAAAATTCAATATAGTGATTTAAATGTAAATTTAACGGAAACTGATTGTAACAATCAAATCAGCTTGCGATACATATCCCATTGTGTTCGGAATGAGGGTAAAACGCTATGGACGACAGGCGGTGGGCCTCGTTTCGAGGTCGTATGTGAAGGTCAACTCTTTAGGATAAAATAAATTAATTAATTAATAATAATAATAATAATAATAATAAAAATATTTCTCTCCCCTCTATACCTTGGACCCCCACCTCCCCCGTAGTTCATTACCGATCCAATAATCGGCAGAAAAAAAAAAAAAAAAGAAGAAAACCCTAAGACTATCGATTGACGCCGCCGATCCACCACCTGCCTCCTCCGTTCGCCGCCCACCTCCCCTATCTCCTCCCCTCCTCTCGCGCTCACCCTCCTCTTCCTCAGAGACCCCGCGCCCAACCCCCCCCTGCTGCTCGGCGACGCGAGACCACCCCCACCTGAAACCGCCAACCGCACCATCCTCCGACCCCTGCGCCCCCTCAGGCCATCCACCGCCACCCTGAACCTCTCCCCCCTTCTTCGCACAGAAAAGCAGAAAAAACTGTAAGTTTATATGATTTTTTATTTTTTTTATTTTAAAGTTCGAAACTGATTTTTTTATTTTAAAGTTCGAAACTGATTTTTTTATTTTAAAGTTCGAAACTGATTTTTTTATTTTAAAGTTCGAAACTGATTTTTTTTATTTTTATTTTAAAGTTTTAAACTGAAATGTTTAAAAGTATAAAAACTGAAATTTTATATAAAAGTAAAACTGGATTTTATATTAAAGTAAAACTGAAATTTTATATAAAAGTGAAAACTGGATTTTATATTAAAGTGAAAACTGAATTTTAAATAAAGTGAAAACTAATTTTTATATATAGTAAAAATAGAATTTTTATATATAGTAAAAATAGAATTTTTATATATTGAACTTCGATGTAAAAATAGAATTTTTATATATTGAACTTCGATGTAAAAATAGAATTTTTATATATTGAACTTCGATAGAAAAATAGAATTTTTATATATTGAACTTCGATAGAAAAATAGAATTTTTATATATTGAACTTCGATAGAAAAATAGAATTTTTATATATTGAACTTCGATAGAAAAATAGAATTTTTATATATTGAACTTCGATAGAAAAATAGAATTTTTATATATAGTAAAAATAGAATTTTTATATATTGAACTTCGATGTAAAAATAGAATTTTTATATATTGAACTTCGATAGAAAAATAGAATTTTTATATATTGAACTTCGATGTAAAAATAGAATTTTTATATATTGAACTTCGATAGAAAAATAGAATTTTTATATATTGAACTTCGATAGAAAAATAGAATTTTTATATATTGAACTTCGATAGAAAAATAGAATTTTTATATATTGAACATCGAAGTAAAAATTCGATTTTTATATATTGAATAGCGAAGTAAAAATGTGATTTTTACGTATGTAGTGAAAGCAGCAACGAAGGTGACAAAAAGGCGAAACGACGAAGACTTCTGCAAAAGAAGAGCCGTGGAGCTAGGATAGCTAATAAGTGAGAATTTCTCACCTTTCAATTTTATTTTCTAGTTATATATATACTAGGATGCAGACGGTGCTTAGTAGCACCCGACACAATCGTCCACAGACCATGGACTTGTTTGTTTGACTGTTTGGTGATTGATTGCGATATTGGTTTGAATGTGGTTTGTGGTGTGAAAAATCGAATCGATAAATTGGTTAGGATTAGACGTGCGCCGTTATAAGGCGAAGGAGTAAGGCTAGGTTAGACCCTTACTCCAAATTTTGTGGTTTGCAAAATGAAATTGATTTGATTGATGAGTGAATGGCGTGGGCCTTCACTAGACCGGGGATAAGGCTAGGCCTCGTCCCGTTTCTAGTATCGTGCCGTTATGCCGCCGAAATTTTCTAAAATATGTTAGAAAAATAAAATATCATTTTATTGAAGAAATAAACTGAATAGAAATTCATAGGTTGAAATAAAATGTTTTATCGTTAAAAATATAATTTTTAACGTGAATATGAAAATAGTGAAGTGAATAAATAAATATTCATTTACAAACCAGATGGTTTGTTTATGTACACTTATTTGAATGACATTGATTGGGACGATAAATTTTACACGTCGCCCAACTGCACAACTAAAATCTGTGTTTGATTGTTTGAAACCCCACACGGGTGTTGGGATGAAATTTGAAGTTCACTCATCCTGATTGATTAAATATGTCGATCGATTGATTGACAGGCTGTTATAAGCGTTGAATATCTATATTTGATGCTTATACAGTGTAGTGCACTTTGGTTGAAGGTTGATTATTTTTCAATGCTATTATATACATGTGTTGTATGGAAATCCATATAATTAACTTTATATGGTAAGTGATTGGGCCTCATTCCAATTTGAAAAATAAAGAATATTATAAAATAAAAGTTCATGTGTTGACAGTACTCATTCATTGAGATTGGTCATGTGTTGAACGAAATATTTTGATAATAACAACTATTTTGAAAAAGAAATATTTGAAATAGAATATTTGAAAATAGAAATTTATGAAGCCGTGTTGGTTAGATTGACGCCATTTGACGTGAACGATATTGAAAAAGATTTCGAAATGAAATGAATTGAAAACGAATTCAAATTGAATTGAAAACGATTTCGAAATGAATTGAATTGAAAAACGATTTCGAAATGAATTGAATTGAAAAAAAGATTTCGAAATGAAATGAATTGAAAACGAATTCAAATTGAATTGAAAACGATTTCGAAATGAATTGAATTGAAAAACGATTTCGAAATGAATTGAATTGAAAAAAGATTTCGAAATGAAATGAATTGAAAACGAATTCAAATTGAATTGAAAACGATTTCGAAATGAATTGAATTGAAAACGGTTTCGAAATGAATTGAATTGAAAACGATTTCGAAATGAATTGAATTGAAAACGATTTCGAAATGAATTGAATTGAAAACGAATTCAAATTGAATTGAAAACGATTTCGAAATGAATTGAATTGAAAACGATTTCGAAATGAATTGAATTGAAAACGAATTCGAATTGAATTGAAAGTGAATTGAAAATGAATTCAAATTGAATTGAAATTTGAATTGAATAGAAATGAATTTTAAAACGAATTTATAAAGAAGAATTCAATTTTGATTTGAATTGAAAAGGAAGTTGAAAATGTTTTTGAAACGAATTCAAAACTATTTATATAATTCGTTTTAAATAGAAATCGACGAAATATATATTATATATATTATATATATATAATATAATGGCCTGAATAGAACGCGCCGCGCCGCGGCAGTTCGCGAATTTCGACCATTTATTTCAAACGGACATTACGGGAGATCCGACCGTCGGATTCTCCTAAAACCGGAACCGTTGGGTTCGTATCGAAAAGAGCTTTCTAATGAATGTTAGAAATTTGAAATCTAATGGTTGGATTTGGAGATACGTCCAAATCAAATTCGAAAAAGGTCGCTGTAAGTGCAGTTCGATGGCCGTTGTTGGAAATCGACTGTACGGGCCTTGATAAAATTATTAAAAATAGTAATAATTTGTGTAAAATCATAAGAAATGATTTGTGAAAGTTTGGGATGAAAAACTCCATATTTGAAAAGATAAAAATAGATTTTTATCGAAATGAACTAGTTTTGAACTAGAATTATAATTCTATTTATTTTTAAATAAATAAATTGAATTTGAAATGGTTTTGAAAATAACCAAAATTTCCAATGATTGCATTGGAGTGGATTTGAATCGAAATTGTCTTCGGAATATTTCGATGTTGGAATTCGTGATTATACAGGTGTTGTTATGGAAATTTGAAAGATATATATTTATATCGTTATTTCCAATACGACATTTGTTAGTCGTAGAATTCGATATTGAATATAAGCTGATATATTTTCTATTCAGAGCCTTGTATTGAATATCGAATGTGATTTGGGTTTGTCGTGAATGGTGTCTTCACTAACACTGTTCTTGAACCCAGTTGAGAAAAGATTAAATCTTTTTATTTAGATTTAATGAAGTGTACCAATTAAATGATATTTAATTGGAATTGAATTGGTATTGATTTTTGGGTTTATCGTGAACAGTGTTTTAAATAACACTTGTTCTTTAACCCGATAATTAATCGAATGTGATTTGGGTTTGTCGTGAATGGTGTCTTCACTAACACTGTTCTTGAACCCAGTTGAGAAAAGATTAAATCTTTTTATTTAGATTTAATGAAGTGTACCAATTAAATGATATTTAATTGGAATTGAATTGGTATTGATTTTTGGGTTTATCGTGAACAGTGTTTTAAATAACACTTGTTCTTTAACCCGATAATTAATGGAATGAGATTCTGGGTTTATCGTGAATCGTGTTTTAAATGACACTGATTCTTTAACCCAGATAATGATTAAAACTAAGTGGAGTTTTAATGAATCTTTAATTAGATTGAAAAGATCGAGAATGGAGTATCACCAGTTTTGCTCCAGGCGATAGTTAAATCTTTAATTAGATTTGAACGTGAAATTTAGAAACTAACTGTCGGTTAGCCAAGCAGAATGGTTTTCTGGATATTGATCTGATGTTGGTTTCGGCCTTCGGGGTTAATATTTGGGGAATTATTCTCTTGATTAATTTACGGTTAGTGACTAATGAATTGGAATGAGGCGTATGTTGTGTTTGTGTAACACTTATTTAAAATATACGCGAGTTATTCGGAAAGACCGGGTTTATCCCATTCTGAATAACTGATACGACGATAAGTCGAAGATGAAGACGGTGGTCGAAGACCGGAAGTCTTCACGTCGTTTGGGTGATAACTGATGATCTTGATTGGGCTGTACACCCAAGAAGATGGAAACAGTTGGTGATCGTCCAGACGTACTTGGAGATCGATGGATATGCGGGGTACTAGGTGCTCCCGGTTTCGTTCAGACCCAGAACGGACTTGTAAATGGACTGTGTGTCTGACATCGGATTTCATTCTGTGTGACTGATATCGGTTGCATAGGATGGTTTGCCTATGTGGCATGCTAAGATGCAAATGATCAAGGCTTCTGTTGAAAAGCAAAGTCTTGTGGTTGGTGATCAAAGCACGGCCTTTGTGGCGTAGCTTTGTGTAACGTTTACTTCGCGAGTTTCACACCCGGTATGAACCAAAAACGGGAGACGGACCTCAGGGAGGACTTGCGTTTCTTTCTAGCTAGAAGTGGCGTCAGTGGTTTTACACGCCCTGACGAGTTTGACTTATGTGGTTGTTGCTGTTGCGAGGCGCCTCGGTTATATCGGTTTCGGCCGATGCTTCTGGTCGGCTGACGGACCAGACTTGCGCCCCAAAGGGCGGGGAAACGTAGTGTTCAGGCATTTTAATCCACATCGGTGGACCGGCCCTGTCGCTCCTAGGGTCACTCGAGCTCTGATCCTGAGACATGGTAGGCTAGATTGTCTCGAATCGGTTGAGGACTATCTTTTGCCTCGGTTCATAGATGGAAATCCAATTTCCAAATACGTGACTTTGCGGTTTTAGTTGTAATCCTATATATGGCGACATAGTGGGATGGGGCGCTCATGCCGCCTATGATTGATACTTATGATTTGAAGTTGTTTTATACACTATGCACTTATAATAGTATCAAATGATTTGTTTTAAACGTATCAAGCATTCTTGGCTGTTATAAGGTAAAAACCCTATCCCCCGGCTTGCGTTGCATTGTGTGATAGGACCTGGGTCTTATAACAGCTTCATTTTTCTTTATTTAGCATTGCGCTGTTGTTTTATGCACTGGTATTCTTGGGAGGAAACCCGTTCCGTGTTATACGGCGTGGTCCCTTGATTTACCCAATGATTGAAAATAAAGATTTATAACTGTTTTAGTTCTCACACCAGTCACATGACTGACCTGGAGTTTATTGTTTTAACCTAAACTCTGGGTGCCCCTATTTTCCGCACGGGCAGCTAGTAGTTTCGGTTTTGCAGATTTATATTCACAGGATCCTGGTTTACAGCTGGAACGATATCCGGAAAGCTTTGTATCCGTATATCTACTTCTAGTTGTGTATTGTATTATTTTCCGCTGCTATGTATTTAAATGTAATTTAAATCTCTGATACTTCTGTGTAATATTCATTTATACTCTGTATATTCTTGTAATCTGATGCATTGTTGTAATATACAATGAAATGTTCTTCTGTATGCGTTCTGCTGTGGTTTGTTCTCGAACTATCCGACGCTTTCCTTTACGGGGAAGTTGCGGGTCTTTACACTCTCTTATGCACTTTATATGTCTATCATGTTGCTTTTATTTATCTACTGGATAAAAGTAACTAGACTCGCCAAAATTTATGTTTGACCCTGTTATTTCTCCTTCTTTCTTCCGTTCCCCCCCAGGTTCTCAAGGAGGAAATACTCAGACTTAATTAGGAATCGGATATCATCTTGCTAGGAGCTACTTCTGAAGTATGTCTCAAGTTCTTGTCTCTACTATGGCTTAACTCGTTTTATTTGGGGAATGATGTTTTTTATTTACTTATGTACTCTGATGGTGCAAGACAGAAGTTATTTTATTGTAATGGTTTTTGTGACTTATGAAATTGTGGACCACGGTATTATGACTTATGTTTGAAATACAAGTTTAAATTTTCTGCTGCCGCCTTATTTATATCTGTCTTGTAATTATTCTATGTTTGTTTACCTAAGCACTTCACGAAACTTAATGCATTCTCTTAGTGAGTGACATTAACGGATGTGGGGTGTCGCACCTCCTATGATTGATACATTTATATTTGAAGTTGTTTTTGACACATGCACTTATAGTAACATGAAAATGATTTGTTTTAAAGCATATCAAGCATGTTTGGCTATTATAAGGTAAAACTCTATCCCCCGGCTTGCGTTGCATTGTGTGATGGGACCTGAGTCTTATAATAGCTTCATTTAAAAAAAAGCATTGCGTTGTTTATAAACTGTTTTATTTCAGAGTTCATGGGAGTAAACCGTTCCGTGACATGCGGCGTGGTCCCGTGATTTACCTAATTTTAAAATAAAATTAATAACTGTTTTAGTTCTCACACTAGTCCCATGACTAACTTGGAGTTTATTATTTCTACCTAAACTCTGTGTTCCCATATTTTCCACACGGGCAGCTAGTAGTTTTGGTTTTCGCATATATTTCTTTTTAAAGGATCCTGCACTACAGCTGGAGCTATATTCAGAAAGCTTTGTATCCATCAATGTCTTTCAGTTGTTGTATTTCTTCTATGCATTGTATTTATACATTTTTATTTCCGCTGCTATGTAATTTAATCTTTGATATTAATTTTCCGCTGTGTAATATTTATTCGTACTCTGATATTCTTGTACTCTAATGGAAATTGTTGTAATAGCAATAAACTGTTTGTGTTCTGAGGCGTCGTGATCTCAAAGCAATCCGGTGTTTTCCATCTCTTCGAAGACCAGGGGATTTCAGACCGTTACAACCACCGTGACCTCCGGACTTCCAAATACCTCTGCCCCTGACCTCGATCCCTAACAACCCCTTCTTATTCGTTAATTTAGTGATGAACGGTAAACACTTAAACCCTGATTTCTCTGACCACCTGAGATCACCGCCTGTAGTGACCCAAATTTTAGTACCCTTTGAGTCGACCAAGTACAATACAAGTCCAACCCAAAGTGCACAAAAATCCAGATGCCAAAGAAAGAAGATAGAGGGTGATAAGTAGAAAGAAATAAAAGTTAGAATAAAAAAACGAAGAACAAAAATACAACAGAATTAGAGCACACACAAATCTCACAGCGGAACGAATAAAATATATTATATAACATAACTTTTGAAATACAAATATGTATGTATGTGCATACCATTATGAGAGTACAATACTTACAACATAGTGGAAATGAACTATATCTAAAAAATGCTAAAACTCCTACTCCAAGCTCTTCCAAGTGTATCTGTAAAATCCCGACTACTTGACTGCTCGTACAAATTTGGGCACCCAAGAGTTTAGGGAAAAACAAAAACAAAATAAACTCTGGGTCAGTCATGGGACTGGTGTGAGTAAACTCCAACCATTTGGTTTAACTTTTAAAAACCCTTTTAAAAGAAAGGATAATCATAAGACTGATCCATACATAAATACGAATGGTTTTTACCTTACGATAACACAAAACATTCTTTAAATCAATACCATTCTGATATTATAATAGTGTCTAAATAAAATAAATAGCAATCTTGCAGAATGCTTGCATCTCAATCCCCACATACATAGTACACAATCAAAACTGTGGGTGCTTATTGGAGAATGGATTCCCACTATGGCAAGGTATGTGACCAACTTCCAATAGTGTACCTCTTTAGAAGAATACAATGGGTTCAACAAGAACATCTTGCAACCTGGCTAAACAGGACCGACCCCTCATTAAACTTGAGAGTACTGAATACATTAACACCAATGGTTGGGATCAGCAATCGTTACCGAAGTATACATTAGTGATAAAATAAAGAAGAAAATGTATTTTTCTCTAGATCGAGTGATAATACTTACCTTTTTAATACCACAACAATCATTCACTTTGAATGCCACATCATCAAACCCACCAAATCATTTATTGATTTCCCTAAAAATATCACGGGTATAAAGCTTAGAGAAACAAATTCCTCCACCACCCGACGTAAATACGTTTGAGGAGATTAATGTACATGACATGTTAGGCATACTCTGTCAGACATTCGTCCATACAAGTTGTCCTAAGACTAGACAAACCGAAGGCACCATCCCATCAATCCATCTTAGCAATTTATACCTAGGATTTACATAACAATTCTTGCACTTACTCTATTCACATATTATTATTTTCTACAACCTCATCATTTCATTTTCTCTTATTAGAAACATCTCTGATTATATTTGGAAAACGTTTTCAAAACTCATTTACTTGGATTTAAACGAACATTATATAAAACATCGTTACGATAACTCAACCTATTAATTACTCATTAACTAACTGTATCTCTGACCAATCTTCGCCATCAAACCTTAACTATTCCTTAGTTAACAATGAAGTAAATCAAGTTGGGGTATAATCACCTCTAGACCTTAACTGAACAACATTCTTAACTTCGAAGTAGACAAAGCTTATTAAAAAATTTAATTACCAACAAAACATCGCTTACGCAACTCTCGAATTCAATTTAAGAATACACTTCTTTTATGGAAACATTGATTATAACGATAGTGTTATAATCCCCACTTCCGAAATATTTAACTTTAATATACAACTTTTATTCCTTAATTTGAATAACTAATTAATTAATTTAAATAGATAATTTAATCTTGATTAAAATAGAAAGTAAGTAGTACTTTCCGGAATTCGATATAATCAAATTTCAATGTATAACTCTCTTCGAATAATTCTATTCGATCAACGTTGTGAACTTTGGAATAAATTTACTATTTCAGGTCAAGTCAATTTCCACTTTCATTTTAAATTCACTTTTGAATTTATCATTTTCAAACTCTTACCAATTTCCCTTATAACCATTCTAATATGCAAAACGTTTGTTTTTAAACCATTATCCACTTTAAAATGCGAATATTATTCTTTTATAGAAATTTGGACTCGTTATATCAAATCAATCTTGATTTCAACTGTAAATACTATTACACGTTTAAATCCTATTTAACAATTCATTTTATATGTTCTCATTCACATTCCACTTTATTTATCAAATCTCATTTACATATCAACTTCCCAGTTGATTTTATCTAACAAGTTTACAATTATATATCGACTTTATATTCGATTATAAAATATCGGTTTCAAAACAAATTATTAATTATATTGTCAGGTTTTGAATTATGTAATATATAATTTCTCTTGAAAATAGTTTACTTATATACAGTTTGACATATTTGAATTCGAATTATAAATCCTTATGGATTTATTTTAATTCTATTCACATTTCGAACATTGAAATAAATTCCATTGTTTTCTTTCGAAGCGATTTCAAATTTCCCTTTTTAAATTCATTCTTGAATTTACATTCCCAAATTATCCAATGAAAATTATTTCACTTCATTTATAAACATCATTTATTTTTTAAACTACTTATTATAAATATTAAAACAAGTTATTACCTTCTAATGCATTCGAAATTCAATTTCTATTTTGGAAAATTAGTTTTTTTCCCCTTTCAAAACTCAAATTCTTTTCCTTTCATTGGGATATTTTGTTATAGTATTTAAATATCAATTATTCTAGGGTCAGTGCTATTCAAGCATCCAAACACAACAAATCTATCATAAAAGATTTAACACATCATATATCACACTATATGAAAGCAAACAGTAATAAATTTCGAGGAATTTAGTTGGATCCCTCCAACCTTTTTTTACTGCATCCACATATGTTAGACAACATGAATAATACGAATCCCACTTCGAGGTGGGATATCGCGGTATAGGAGGTCATTCTCTATTATGCAGAGTGCATAAGGTCTTATCCTCTAAAATGTGCGGGAATATCCAACTACCAACCTTAATAATAACTAATATATGTATATATGCATATATATATAGTAGCCACAATTGATAATAATATATCAATTCATCCAAACAATCATCACACAGTACTCAATCATCATTTATCAACATTAAAATATGTTTATAATATTATAAAACTGGACAGAGTTAGTGAGTTTACTCACCTTGGTCATTTATCATTGAATAACGATAAATGGCCGATTATTCCAATCAGGCGTTTTACTTCGCCATAAAGTATAACGAGCTCCAAATTGTTCCAAATGAGTTTCACTACGTAGCCTGCGCAGCCCGCGTCCATACAATTCCAATGCAACAAACGACGTTAAATTCTAACATCATATGAGCGAGATATTAAAATTACAAGTTAATACACTATTAAAATCGAATTAAACTTAATTTATATAGATTTGGGCCTCACCCACTTCAAACCAGCCTAACACCCAACTTTAAAACCCATGACCCACCATGAACAGTACCCCTTCTTCCGCTATTGTTCAAACTAAAAAAACCCGCTGCACCACGTCTATTTCGAAACTTCCTTCGATCCATGCTCACACCATTCTCCTCGAAATGCCAAGCCATAAACACCATCATCTTCCTCTTAAATTTCTGCACACCCTCATACCCAAAATACTCAACTTGCTCACCCCTCTTCTCCATCGTGTTTCACACTACACCATAGATGGCCTAACACAACACCAGAGAAGTGATGTAGGAAGTGCCAAAAAATGTTGCTATAGGCAAAAAATGATCTGTGGCAACACTTTCTCGGTGTTGCATTATGCCGCGTTGCCTGAGATTCAAAGGCAACATCTTTGCGACCCTAGGGAAAAATCAGTACAGTTGTTGTCGTAAGTACTAAATTTACTTAAAAATGGACCCCATAATTTGGACCCCAATTTATGGGCCTACTAAAATCTGTAGCCCACCTTTATGGAATCCTGTTGTGGGGACCATATTCATTAATCTATACTAACATTTTCACCATCCAATGGCAGCATTTACTATCACGTACAACGTCTACCATTAGATACTACAACATTTTGTTGAATATAACGATATTTATTGAATAATGTACAACTGAGACAATTGGTAATTCAGACACGGTATTTTATTTAAATATATATTTTATTTTAACATTTCAAATAGTACAAAATTTCTAACTCCACTATTGTACATTCACTGGATATTACACAACCATTCATATTTACATACATTCCTCACTATATTGTCACTTGATTCACTCATATATAAACTCCTTGACACTTTCTGACACACACAGCCTTCAATTTCTTCCATATCTATTTGTCCAGCCATCTGTACGCCTGTCTATTACAGAAACACACACAGTAGACTGGAACAAAAAATTGGTAATCTCAGGCACTGACAGTTGCTCGTGATAGGCCTTCTCCGCCGAGATCATGGGAACATATGAGGAAAGCACTGACAGTTCCATCCCTTTTTATTTTGCCATAACCAAAGAGATATGAAGATAACTACCAACAAAATGAAACTACCATTGCCACGCTTGTCAATAAATCGATCCCATGACCAACGGTAGAACGAGCGTGGTCAAGCGTTGTAGGCAGTCTAAGGAATTGTAAATCAGAGTAATCGACAATAATGTATTGTAACACCCCACACCCGCTATGGTCACTCTCTAAGGGAATGCCATAACATCGGTGGAGTATTTTAAGTGAATATAGAACAGAAAAATTACAACAAGACAGATATAAGTAATACTTGAAAATTTCAAAACATCATTTCATTACAGCGGAAAGTAAAACATGTTTGGTTACATCACAAAACCAAATAAGAGTCAAGTACAAAATATCCATCCTGATAAATAAAAGTACATAATCCCAATACATGAACTGATAGCCATAAAAGAAAGGGGTAAGTTGAGCTCTACACCTATGGTCCAAGCCCCAAAAGAGAATAAAGCAGCCTGGTCAAAGCCCACTCGTACTGGGCCCACTCTGATAACCTGAGGGTTGGGAAAAAGATAAAAACAATGGGGTCAGACATAAGTCTGAGTGAGTCCTATAACTTTAACAATACAATCATTAAAGTAACCAGAGAAGACATAAGCTTGATATATGGTAACGTCTGGGGATGAATGGCTACACTAAGCAACTAGGTATACTTAGGATAAACTAAGATAACCGTAAAGACGCATCCACCCACCCAAGGATAATTACTATACTGCACCACACCAGTCATTCCTACTTAAAGGTTGATCCCCCTAAGGGTACTTAGTAATTTAGTAGTTTCGTGTACCCCTATCTGACTACATAGGTGTACCCACTACTCCCTAAGCGATCGGCTCCCCTACGTAGATACCCATGCTGGTCCCACGATGGGGTGTATCATTCCCCAACGTGGCCACCTAATAATATCAACGGTGCACGGCTTTATATCTACACGATGCAACAACGACTTACCAACCAGCCCGGGTCCACACACGCATATGAAACCCGTTGGTCCCGCGTTGCCACCGCTAACCCGGTTTGGCCTCTTATAGTCAAGCCCAATATGCGTGTCCCGTCACTCGACTAGAGTTGAGCCCACAAAGATACGTTTGGGATATTGGTTGAAATGGGCCCCCACAAGCTACCACCTAAGCTTGTTATTTCTAGTGAATCCCACTTAACCCTTTAACCATGTCCCCTTACATGTTATAAATTTTGGTTAAGTCCTTTAATCATATTCTAATTGTCATACAAGGTACCCACTAGATTTTCTCATGCCACCCATGGCACTTACTTAACCCTTTAATCATGTTTAATTACATGTTCCACTTTGGTTAAGTGTTCTAATCGTATTTTCACATGCCACCCATGGCACTTACTTAACCCTTTTATCATGTTTAATTACATGTTCCACTTTGGTTAAGTATTCTAATCGTATTTTCTATTGCCACCCAGGCAACTACTACATTTCCACATGCCACCCAAGGCACCCACTTAACCCCTCATGTCCCTTTACATGCTAATTTGGTTAAGTGTTTCTTAATTAATTAAGACCGTGATTCTCATAAAGACCTCTCACATTAGACTATCTTTTATGACTGCTGGTTAAGCCGGTTGGGTCCGGGCAGCCTTATGTCATAACCGAGTCTAACCTCGTGTCTTTACATTAATCACGTATTTAGTTTGTGCCTAAGACCTCTCACATTGGGCTAACATTTGTAGCAACTGGTTAAGCCGGTTGGGTCCGGGCAGTTTTACACTACAAATGAGTCCAACCTCGTGTCTTAGTCGATTAATTACACCTAATTAATCACCCCCACATTAATTATCCCTAATTAATATCAAGTTTTTCATAACATGGGTAGACCTAACTCAATAGGTAAATTCCCATGGGGTAGACCTAACTCAATAGGTAAATTCCCACTTATGCCTATTCATTTTATGGTATGCTTAATCATAACCATTTCACACCATTCATTAACATGTCTATTAACCCCATCGTTTCCCCACGTACTTATGCTAACACGACATATTTCCAAGAGAAGATTCTTTCACAATTAACATGGGTTTCACTTAGCATACATTAGCATTAACATGGGTTAAAAGGTGTCCACTTACATCATGACATTAACCCAACTAGCATTACTAAATAACCCAACTTGCATGAACATACATATGTCATGTATAAAGGCGACTTGCATAAGTGTTCATAGGTTATACAAAGGTGAACTTGCATGTGTCTTAAAGGTGTGAACTTGCACAACATGTTACATGTTAACTTGCATAACATCATACACATAACTTGCATAATATTATAAACATAACTTGCATATCAACATACACATAACTTGCATAACATCATGCACATAACTTGCATAACATCATACACATAACTTGCATATGAACTTGCATAACAACATGCACATAACTTATATAACATCATACACATAAACTTGCATAACATGCTGAGATTGCATATAAGCATACACATAACTTGTATAACATGTTGAACTTGCATATAAGCATACACATAACTTGCATAACATGTTGAACTTGCATATAAGCATACACATAACTTGCATAACATGTTGAACTTGCATATATGACTTGCATCTTAAAGGAGGGTAAACATGCCTATATATATATATATTCATAGCATATAAAGGTGTCATCTTGCATATGTATGCATCACATTTTAAAAGGGTAAACTTGCATGTCATGATTTATGCATAATACCAAACACTTAGCATGCATAAAACCACCTACTTAGCATGCATAAAATCAATTACTTATTATGCATAAACCCACCACTTAACTTGCATAAACCCACATATCCAACTTGCATAAACCCACATATTCAACATGCATAAACTCACATATTCAACATGCATAAACTCACATATTCAACATGCATAAACATAGGATTAATATTAAACATAGATTAGCATATTCACATCATATCATATGACTTGAAAACCCATTAATCCTCATGCAAAACCATAGATCTCATCATATCTCATCTACTTAATTTAGCAATTGATCATCAAAGTGATAGAAACTCACAACTAGCAAATTTGCACTCCAAATGAAGAAGATTAAGATGCTTAGAATGGATTAGAGGTTGATTAGAGAGTGATTAGCTTGCAACTCTCTTCATTGATTTGTGGAGGCCATGATCAAGTTTCATTTTGCCATAGTTTAGTTACAAGACCTAATTATGAATGAATTAGGGTAGGGTTGGGGTCTTATTTATAGGATTAGGTAGTGTTTTAGGCCCTTAGATTAACCCTAGATTAGATTAGGACCGTCAGATTTAGGAAATCTCTAGAACATAGCCCAAGACTCAACCAAAACCAGATCTGGTGCACCCAGATCAACAGGGCCGACACCCTGTGTCGACACCCCTGTCGACAGGGCTGTCGACACCCCTGTCGACATGCCTGTCGACACCCCTGTCGACATGCCTGTCGACACGGGGTAGGCGGGAACTTTCCCGCCATTTCCGCTTTTGGCTCCAAACTTGTTTTAGAACTGAATTTTAAATCTGTTTTTAACTTTGAATTTTCTGAAAACTTCTTTGGGCCTTAACTGGGCCATACGGACTCCGATTTACAAAATTTCGGACTCTATTCTGTGTATTTTTCCGAGACGAACGCAATGACGCAGCCCATTTCCCCCAATTCTCACATTTGAGGTTATTTATTCTGCAATTAGTGAATTTTAGCATTAACTGAAATACGGGGTGTTACATTCTCCCCCCCCCCCCCCCCTTAAAGGATTTCGTCCCCGAAATCTCTAAGCTAAGGAGAATGCATATCCTACCATCCAAACAACCATCTACTCAATCCATCAAACACGATCATCCATTGTCCTTAAAACAATTTCTAATGACGTATGAGCATATGCAAAAAGTGCGTGTATATGTTCCCTATCTAATGTATGAGCATATGCAAACCATGATAGTGCCATGCATCCATTATGTATGCGAGAGAATCTTATCGACACATACAATATCTACATGAGTGCACAATCATTCACCAAAATGCATCATCCATATGATAACACAATCATTATACATCCATAAATATAGTTTCCTACACACAATTTTATGCAATATGCAATATGAAGTGATTGAGCCGATCTAGTGCCTAGAGTGTGTGTATATGCATCCACGAGCAACCACTAGCAAACACTTGCATCCACTTGCATCCATCAACCATAACATGTCTCAAACACATGTTTCAACCATAGGTTTACCCTATCTAAAGGTCAAAGGTACTAATGAGAGGACATACTAAGGATAAGATAAGCACTAGACAACCAATAAAGGAGACGTCTAAAGCTCATACCCTCAAAAAGGGATGGGCATAACGAACGCATCTTCGCTTCTGTCTCCCAAGTAGCATTGCTCTCACTTTCTCTCCTTTTTCATTTTGACTAGTCGAACCTCTCTGTTTCTCAACTCCCTAATCTCTGACCCAAGGATGCGGGTAGGAGCTCGTCGAATAATCACATCACGCTCTACCTTACTTCTTTAAGCAAGCTTGGCTCTATCGCCTCTACGATCTTATGTAGGCCCTTCCTCACATGGAATACATCATGTACACCACTAAGTCTGTCGGGCAACCCCACCAATGGAAGATGCTCTTCCCATGTACCTCCTAAATCCAAGATACATAGCCTCAAAAGGTCTTCTAAAATACGATTCACCCTCTCGGTCTGGCCGTCTATCTGAGGATGATATGCGGTACTCAAATACAACTGAGTCCCTACCGCCTCTTGCAAACTTTTCCAAAACTCTTTAGTGAAGATAGGATCTCGATCGCTCACTATACTGGAAGGTACATCATGCAATCTAATAATCTCTCGAATGTAAACTGAAGCTAGACATGGAATAGTCCTCTTGCTCTTCACAGCTATGAAATGGGCACACTTAGTAAGTCTATCTACCAAAACCCAAATCCCCGTATTACCCTTCCTTGATTTCGGTAATCCTTCGAGACACTATCCCATTTCCTTAGCGGAACTTCCAATGGGTGAAGCAACCTACTTGGTTTCTTTTGCTCCGCTTTCACCAAGCATCTAGCGACATACTTGGCCATGTCTTTCTTCATACCGGCCAAAAAGAAAACTCGCTTCATGTCTTGGTACATCTCGTCCCATGAGAAAACCAGATTCTTCTTCGTCAAGCGGGTTAATGGGGCTGATATCTTCGCGAAGTCTTTGATGAACTTCCTACAATATCCTGCCAACCCCAAGAAACTCCTTACTTCGGTAGCATTCCTAGGAACTTTCCAATCCTGGATAGATACTATCTTTGCGGGATCCACAGCTATCCCTTCCTTAGAGACCACATGCCCTAAGAATCGCACTTCTCTTCTCCAAAAATGACATTTAGAGAATTTAGCTTTAAGACTATGTGCTCGAAGAGTCTCCAACACTTCTCTGAGATGTAAGGCATGCTTTTCTCCACTTCTAGAGAAAATCAGGATATTCTCCCATGCAAAATCGTCACAACTATCCATCTCTCATGCAGACCACCTTAGTCGAACTCGACATCCCCCAAATGCAAGCCCCAAAGGCCTAAACCAATATCAGACAAACACCCAAGGGATACCTCCTTCGAATTCAGACGACCTACGTGAGATGATACTAGTAAAAACAGCTAAATAATTAAGCCCTTGTCCAACTTTGGATGTCCTCGCCAGTCTCGCTCCAAAACCACCGTTTATCCCATAACTGGCTTTGCTCATCCTATTGAGCACATACGAAAACTTATTTCGCTCCTAGAAAAGACCAAGATGTCATTTACAAAGACCATCACGAACTTATTTAGGTACTTCCTGAACGCCCTTCTCATCATATGCAGGGGCGTTCGTCAAACCAAATGGCATCTCCAGCCACTCATAAAAACCATCCGGAGTCCTAAAGGTAGTCTTCTCTATACTATCCTCAGTCACTCTCAACTGACGAAACCTCGTGGCTAAGTCCAACTGCGAAAATACTGAGGCGCCCACTAACTGATCAAAGAGATCATCAATCCTCGATAATGGGTGTCTATTCTTCTTTGTGAGTTTATTTAGCTCTCTTTAGCCTACACAAAGTTTGAGGGACCCATCCGCCTTCGTGGCAAAAACTACCGGAGCACCCCACTTCGATATCTTCGTCTTCTAAACCCCTTCTCAAGCAAATTGCCTACTTGCTTATGGAGTTCCCTCCTCTCACGAGGAGCCACGTGGCACACTGGCCAAGACACTGGTTTGGGATTGTCTACCAGATATATTTGGAAGTCAACCTCCCGCTCCGGAGGTAAGCCCTTCACCTCCTCAAACACATCCGAGTATTCCTGGACCACTCTAACAGATCGCAAACTCTTGACCGACGTGTCAAGCGATTCTAGATAACTTAGCATAACAGATTCCATGGGATTACAAGAGATCTCGAGAGTGTTACCCTAGCGGGTCATAAGCCTAACAACTCTCCTTCCACAATAAGAACGGCACCATTACTGGATAACCAGTCCATGCCCAAAACTAATCCATAGCCCGTGAAGCCCAAAAAGCATCACATCTAAACTCAACGCTAAGTATAGAAACTTTCAAACCCAAACACACCATGGAGCCCCAATTGGGTTTGAAACAACTAAGGGATCACCTACTAAACTGGTGTCTAAGTGCAGTGACTCAACTAACAATAATGAAATAAACGAACTCGATGCGTCAAAATCAAATAAAGTTTGACCCGGATAATCAAACAGAAAAACTAGACTTTCAATGGAAATAGTTCTACCTCTTTCCTGAATCGGTGGAACCGCGAGAGCCTGAGCTTGCCCCCTTGCCTGAGTTGGTGCCAAAAGAACTTGCACCTGTCCTCCTGAGGTAGATCCCGTCCTTTGCCCTTTCTTAGGGCAGTCTTTCACTAGATGTCCTGCTTCGTCACAGTGGAAGCAGCCAGCCTTCCTCTTCTTGCGACAATCCTTGCTTAGGTGGCCTAGTGTCCCACAGTTGAAGCACTTCTTCTTTCCCTTGCCACCGTTACCTTTCCCACCCTTGTTCTTCTGATCTCCTTTCTTCTCGGGTGCTTTATTAGCATTGGGACCCTTCTCATCCTCATGCATAAGTGCCATGTCCACTAGCTTCTCAAAAGTGACCCCAATAGGGATGTGAGACATAGCCAATCCGTGCATCGGTTTGTTTAAGCCTTTAACGAACCTCAGAGCTTTCTCTTCCGGTGTGTTTACCAAGTCCATGTTGAATCTCTCTAACTGATTAAACTTGTTAACATATTCTTTCACCAACAAGTTCCCTTGCTTTAAGTTCAAGAACCTTTCCACGTGCATATTTTCTTCCGCTTTTGAGAGAAACTTTGCCTCAAACCTTTGCCTGAAATCCATCCAAGAATCAACAGGGCGTTCTCCATTAGTGGCCTCCCACCAGAACGAGGCCTCTCCTTCCATTAACCAAGCGGCTAACCTGACTTTCTTTCCCTCTTCCACTTCCAAGATTTCCATCAATTCTTCCGTCTCATTAAGCCAATCCCTAGCTCCCACAAAAGGTTTTCCTCCCATAGCCTTAAACTTCCTACAAGTCATAGCAAAAGTATCCGCGCGAGGAGGAACGAGTGCAACGGGTGGAGGAGGAACATTTGCTGGACCTGCAGCGGCGGCCCTAGCCTCTAACAACCTCCTATACCATACTGGTACCGCTACACCGTCCGGAAGATAAAGATCTTCAGCCATGCTGAGACGAAAAAGGAAAGATTCAAAACGGAGAATTCGAAAGATAAAGATATGGCTATCGGGGATTATGCTTTTCTTTCAAAAACTTTTCTCTTTAAAGACATGTTTTTGAAAATATTTCTTCCAAAAATGTTTTTAGAAAAATAGTTTTCTAAAAATTTTATCTGTTCTGGTAACCTTTGCTCTGATACCACGTGTAACACCCCACACCCGCTATGGTCACTCTCTAAGGGAATGCCATAACATCGGTGGAGTATTTTAAGTGAATATAGAACAGAAAAATTACAACAAGACAGATATAAGTAATACTTAAAAATTTCAAAACATCATTTCATTACAGCGGAAAGTAAAACATGTTTGGTTACATCACAAAACCAAATAAGAGTCAAGTACAAAATATCCATCCTGATAAATAAAAGTACATAATCCCAATACATGAACTGATAGCCATAAAAGAAAGGGGTAAGTTGAGCTCTACACCTATGGTCCAAGCCCCAAAAGAGAATAAAGCAGCCTGATCAAAGCCCACTCGTATTGGGCCCACTCTGATAACCTGAGGGTTGGGAAAAAGATAAAAACAACGGGGTCAGACATAAGTCTGAGTGAGTCCTATAACTTTAACAATACAATCATTAAAGTAACCAGAGAAGACATAAGCTTGATATACGGTAACGTCTGGGGATGAATGGCTACACTAAGCAACTAGGTATACTTAGGATAAACTAAGATAACCGTAAAGACGCATCCACCCACCCAAGGATAATTACTATACTGCACCACACCAGTCATTCCTACTTAAAGGTTGATCCCCCTAAGTGTACTTAGTAATTTAGTAGTTTCGTGTACCCCTATCTGACTACATAGGTGTACCCACTACTCCCCAAGTGATCGGCTCCCCTACGTAGATACCCATGCTGGTCCCACGATGGGGTGTATCATTCCCCAACGTGGCCACCTAATAATATCAACGGTGCACGGCTTTATATCTACACGATGCAACAACGACTTACCAACCAGCCCGGGTCCACACACGCATATGAAACCCGTTGGTCCCGCGTTGCCACCGCTAACCCGGTTTGGCCTCTTATAGTCAAGCCCAATATGCGTGTCCCGTCACTCGATTAGAGTCGAGCCCACAAAGATACGTTTGGGATATTGGTTGAAATGGGCCCCCACAAGCTACCACCTAAGCTTGTTATTTCTAGTGAATCCCACTTAACCCTTTAACCATGTCCCCTTACATGTTATAAATTTTGGTTAAGTTTTTTAATCATATTCTAATTGTCATACAAGGTACCCACTAGATTTTCTCATGCCACCCATGGCACTTACTTAACCCTTTAATCATGTTTAATTACATGTTCCACTTTGGTTAAGTGTTCTAATCGTATTTTCATATGCCACCCATGGCACTTACTTAACTCTTTTATCATGTTTAATTACATGTTCCACTTTGGTTAAGTATTCTAATCGTATTTTCTATTGCCACCCAGGCAACTACTACATTTCCACATGCCACCCAAGGCACCCACTTAACCCCTCATGTCCCTTTACATGCTAATTTGGTTAAGTGTTTCTTAATTAATTAAGACCGTGATTCTCATAAAGACCTCTCACATTAGACTATCTTTTATGACTGCTGGTTAAGCCGGTTGGGTCCGGGTAGCCTTATGTCATAACCGAGTCTAACCTCGTGTCTTTACATTAATCACGTATTTAGTTTGTGCCTAAGACCTCTCACATTGGGCTAACATTTGTAGCAACTGGTTAAGCCGGTTGGGTCCGGGCAGTTTTACACTACAAATGAGTCCAACCTCGTGTCTTAGTCGATTAATTACACCTAATTAATCACCCCCACATTAATTATCCCTAATTAATATCAAGTTTTTCATAACATGGGTAGACCTAACTCAATAGGTAAATTCCCATGGGGTAGACCTAACTCAATAGGTAAATTCCCACTTATGCCTATTCATTTTATGGTATGCTTAATCATAACCATTTCACACCATTCATTAACATGTCTATTAACCCCATCGTTTCCCCACATACTTATGCTAACACGACATATTTCCAAGAGAAGATTCTTTCACAATTAACATGGGTTTCACTTAGCATACATTAGCATTAACATGGGTTAAAAGGTGTCCACTTACATCATGACATTAACCCAACTAGCATTACTAAATAACCCAACTTGCATGAACATACATATGTCATGTATAAAGGCGACTTGCATAAGTGTTCATAGGTTATACAAAGGTGAACTTGCATGTGTCTTAAAGGTGTGAACTTGCACAACATGTTACATGTTAACTTGCATAACATCATACACATAACTTGCATAATATTATAAACATAACTTGCATATCAACATACACATAACTTGCATAACATCATGCACATAACTTGCATAACATCATACACATAACTTGCATATGAACTTGCATAACAACATGCACATAACTTATATAACATCATACACATAAACTTGCATAACATGCTGAGATTGCATATAAGCATACACATAACTTGTATAACATGTTGAACTTGCATATAAGCATACACATAACTTGCATAACATGTTGAACTTGCATATAAGCATACACATAACTTGCATAACATGTTGAACTTGCATATATGACTTGCATCTTAAAGGAGGGTAAACATGCCTATATATATATATATTCATAGCATATAAAGGTGTCATCTTGCATATGTATGCATCACATTTTAAAAGGGTAAACTTGCATGTCATGATTTATGCATAATACCAAACACTTAGCATGCATAAAACCACCTACTTAGCATGCATAAAATCAATTACTTATTATGCATAAACCCACCACTTAACTTGCATAAACCCACATATCCAACTTGCATAAACCCACATATTCAACATGCATAAACTCACATATTCAACATGCATAAACTCACATATTCAACATGCATAAACATAGGATTAATATTAAACATAGATTAGCATATTCACATCATATCATATGACTTGAAAACCCATTAATCCTCATGCAAAACCATAGATCTCATCATATCTCATCTACTTAATTTAGCAATTGATCATCAAAGTGATAGAAACTCACAACTAGCAAATTTGCACTCCAAATGAAGAAGATTAAGATGCTTAGAATGGATTAGAGGTTGATTAGAGAGTGATTAGCTTGCAACTCTCTTCATTGATTTGTGGAGGCCATGATCAAGTTTCATTTTGCCATAGTTTAGTTACAAGACCTAATTATGAATGAATTAGGGTAGGGTTGGGGTCTTATTTATAGGATTAGGTAGTGTTTTAGGCCCTTAGATTAACCCTAGATTAGATTAGGACCGTCAGATTTAGGAAATCTCTAGAACACAGCCCAAGACTCAACCAAAACCAGATCTGGTGCACCCAGATCAACAGGGCCGACACCCTGTGTCGACACCCCTGTCGACAGGGCTGTCGACACCCCTGTCGACATGCCTGTCGACACCCCTGTCGACATGCCTGTCGACACGGGGTAGGCGGGAACTTTCCCACCATTTCCTCTTTTGGCTCCAAACTTGTTTTAGAACTGAATTTTAAATCTTTTTTTAACTTTGAATTTTCTGAAAACTTCTTTGGGCTATAACTGGGCCATACGGACTCCGATTTACAAAATTTCGGACTCTATTCTGCGTATTTTTCCGAGACGAACGCAATGACGCAGCCCGTTTCCCCCAATTCTCACATTTGAGATTATTTATTCTGCAATTAGTGAATTTTAGCATTAACTGAAATACGGGGTGTTACATGTGTACTATAGTTGTATAAGAGCTCCAAAAGTAGCAATAACGATGATATCTTTTGATATAGGAGCTGCTCAAGGAGGATAGAACTACAAACAATAACAAAAATGCCTAACATAGATAAAATATGAGAAAAAAGGGCATGATACCTCAAATTTTGCAAGCCGAACCATATACAATGAGCGACTATTCAAAACATCGTGATTCCCCAAATATAAACTATTACAGTAAATTACTCATGTAGAAAATAATAACAAATATACATTCATGATAATAGTATTGCAAAATTTAGCAGTAAGAAAAGTAAAACTTACATGACTAGCAAGCAAGAACCACAACAGATACTATGTAGCTCCAGCCCAAGCAGTTTCATTGAATACGCCAGCAGTTCTTGTCATTTCTATTTTCACACTCAGAATTAACTTAGTACTTGTTCTCAGACTTAGATTGAAGCGACCCGAACTTCACCGGTCTCCGAAGAGAAGAGAAAGAACGAATTACTTTGAGAATAAGACGAATCAGAACGCAGACGGAAGAACATTTCATTGTATATTACAACAATTCAATCAGAATACAAGAATAAACAGAGTATAAATGAATAAATATTACACAGAAAATATCAAAGATTTCAATAATTTACAAAGCAGCGGAAAATAATACAAAACACAACTGAAGGAGATGTACGGATACAAAGCTTTCCGGATATCGTTCCAGTTGTAAACCAGGATCCTGTGAATATAAATCTGCAAAACCAAAACTACTAGCTGCCCGTGTCAAGATAAGGGCACCCAGAGTTTAGGTTAAAACAATAAACTCCAGGTCAGTCATAGGACTGGTGTGAGAACTAAAACAGTTATTAATCTTTATTTTAAAGTTAGGTAGATCAAGGGACCACGCCGTATAACACGGAACGGGTTTCCTCCCAAGAATACCAGTGCATAAAACAACAGCGCAATGCTAAATAAAGAACAATGAAGCTATTATAAGACCCAGGTCCCATCACACAATGCAACGCAAGCCGGAGGATAGGGTTTTTACCTTATAATAGCCAACAATGCTTGGTACGTGAAATTTCATCTTTTATTATTACTATAAGTGTATAGTGTCAAAACAATTTCAAATCATAAGTATCAATCATAGACGGCATAAGCGCCCCATCCCACTATGTCGCCATACTAGGCTCTACAAATAAAACCGCAAAGTCCCGTATTGGAAGTTGGATTTCATTCTGTGAACCGAGGCAAGGGATCGTCCACTACCGAATTCGAGACAATCTAGCCCATGTCTCCGGAGCAACCGCAACTGCCCCTTGGAGCGACAGGGCCGGTCCACACGGAGTGGATTATAGTGCCTGAACAATACGTCTCCACGCCCTATGGGGCGTAAATAAGCCAACGAATGACTCCATCGGACCCGGATCGTCCGATCAAACCGAGGCGCCTCGCAATAGCAACAACCAAAAAAGTCAAACTCGTCAGGGCGTGTAAAACCACTGACGCCACTTCTAGCTAGAAGGAAATGCATCCCCTCCCTGAGGTCCTCTCCCGTTTCTAGTTAACAACCGGGGTGTGAGGCTCGCGAATTAACGTTACACAATGCTATGCCACACAGGCGGTGCTTTGATCATCAACCACAAGACTTTGCTTTTCAATAGAAGCCTTGATCTATTGCCACTTAGGCATGCCACATAGGCAATTCACTCCATACGTTTGATATCCATCAATATATAACCCTTGAGCTCGTACGTCTTAGAGAAGGGCGTTAAGCAAGAGAATAAATTCTCCGCCGCCAAACAGATATATATTTAATAGAAATCAATCACACAGACTGAAATCCAATGTCAGACACACAGTCCGTCTAAAAGTCCGTTCTGGGTCTGAACGAAACCGGAGGCACCTTGTACCTCGCATATCCATCGATCTCCAAGCACGTCTTGACGATCACCAACTGATTCCCTCCTCTTGGGTGTACGGCCCTATCAAGATCATCAGTAATTATCCAAACGACATGAAGACCTCCGGTCTTCAACCACCGTCTTCATCTTCGACACCACGTCAAATTAGTTATTCAGAATGGAATAAACCCGGTCTTTCTGAATAACTCTCGTATATAATAAACAAGTGTTACACAAACTCAACATACGCCTCATTCCAATTCAGAATATTCTTTTATTCAAATATTCTTATACTTTGGGAAAGGTTCCCATTAATTTTATCAAAGATAAATTCTTTAAATTTATTTTTTAATCTTCTTTGAATATCTATTCAAATTAGTCGGGATTAGCGAACCACACCGGAGTAATCATTTATTTCCCAATCCCAACCTATTCATCCCGTGAAGTAAAACTAGTAATACTTCATCTCTAACACCATGATGTTATCGGTAAATTCAATTACCATTTCACGTTCAAATCTAATTAAAGATTTAACTATCGCCTGGAGTAAAACTGGTGATACTCCATTCTCGATCTTTTCAATCTAATTAAGGATTCATTAAAACTCCACTTAGTTTTAATCCTTAACTGGGTTAAAGAATCAGTGTCATTTAAAACGCGGTCACGATAAACCCAAAATCACATTCCATTAATTATCCGGTTAAAGAACAAGTGTTATTTAAAACACTGTTCACGATAAACCCAAAAATCAATACCAATTCAATTCCAATTAAATATTATTTAATTGGCACACTTCATTAAATCTAAATAAAAAGATTTAATCTTTTTCTCAACTGGGCTTAAGAACAGTGTTAATGAAGACACCATTCATGACAAACCCAAATCACATTTGATATTAAATACAAGGCTCTGAATAGAAAATATATCGTCTTATATTCAATATCAAATTCTACGACCAACAAATATCGTATTGGAAATAACGATATAAATATATCTTTCAAATTCCCATAACAATACCTGTATCATCACGAAATCCAACATCGAAATATTCCAAAGACAATTTCGATTCAAATCCATTCCCATTCAATTATTGGAAATTCTGGTAACTTTTAAAACCCTTTTCAAATTCAATTTATTTATTTAAAAATAAATAAAATTATAATTCTAGTTCAAAACTAGTTCATTTCGATAAAAATCTATTTTTATTTTTTCAAATATGGAGTTTTTCATCCCAATTCTTCCCAAATCATTTCTTATGATTTTACACAAATTATTACTATTTTTAATAATTTTATCAAGGCACGTACAGTCGATTTCCATCAACGGCCATCGAACTGCACTTACAACGACCTTTTCCAAATTTTATTTGGACATAATTCCAAATCCAACCGTTATATTTCTAATTTCTAATATTCATTAGAAAGCTCTTTTCAATGCGAACCCAACGGTTCCGGTTTCAGTAGAATCTGACGGTCGGATCTCCCGCAATATCCATTCGAAGTCAATGGTCGAAATTCACGAACTACCGCAGCGCGGCGCGTTCTATTCAGGATATTATATTATATTATATATATATAATATATACTTCGTCGATCTCCCTTTAAAACGTATTTTATAAATCGTTTTAAATTCGTTTTCGAAACGATTTCAACTTCATTTTCAAATTCAAATCAAGATTGAATTTTTCAATATAAATTCGTTTTAAATTCATCTCAAATTGATTTAATTTAAATCGATTTTTTTATTTCAATTTCAGTTCGTTCTCAATTCAATTCATTTTCAATTCGAATTCATTTCTATTCAATTTCAATTCGAATTCAATTCTATTCAATTTCAATTCGAATTCATTTTCAAAATATTCGATTTTGAAATCACTTTTCAATATTCATTATAAAAACGAATATAATCGATATAAATATCGTTTGCGTCAAAATAGCGTCAATCTAATCAACACGGCATCATATATTTCTATTTTCGAATATTCTATTTCAAATATTTATTTTTCAAATATTTCTATTTTCAAATATTCTATTTCAAATATTTCTTTTTCAAATATTTTTATTTTCAAATATTCTATTTTAAATATTTCTTTTTCAAATATTTCTATTTTAAAACTGGAATGAGGCCCAATCAATTACCATAGATTTTATTTCTATGGATTTTCATACAACGCATGTATATATCAACAATGACAAATAATCAACCATCATCCAAAGTGCATTCTACACTGCATAAGCATCAAATATAAATATTCAACGCTTATAACAGTCTGTCAATCAATCGATCGACATACAACTAATTATTGGGATTAGTGTATGTCATATATCACCCCAATACCCGTGTGGGGTTTTCAAACAATCAAACATAGATTTTATTTGTGTAGTTGGGCGATGTGTAAAATTTATCGTCCCAATCAATATCAGTCAAATGTGTGTATATAAACAAATCGTCTGATTTGTTTATATTTATTTCATTTCAAATACACGTTAAAAATTCTATTTTCAACTATAAAATATTTTTAACTATATAAATATTTTATTTCATTTCACGTCACATCACACAATCAACTACACATTAAAATCAAACAAACAAGCATACAAGCCGTCCATGGTCTGTGGACGATGGGTGTCGGGTGCTACTAAACACCGTCTGCATCCTAGTATATATTTTAACTAGAAAATTAAATTAAAAGTGAGAAGTTCTCACCAAAGCTAATCCAAACGCCACGACTCTTCATATGTAGGAAATCCTCGTCATGTTTTCTTTCGTCACTTTCGTTGTCCGCATCCACTACATATATAAAAATCGCATTTTTATATTGTTGCCACGTATATAAAAATCACATTTTTATAACCACACTATATGAATAAAAATTCTATTTTTACACCGCTGCTATATAGATAAAAATTCTATTTTTACCTTGCCACTAATATAATAAAAATTATATTTTTATTACTCTTCATGAATAAAAATCATATTTTTATTCTTCCTATGATATAAAGATCGAATTTTTATTATCTATATAATATAAAAATCATATTTTACTATCTCTACTATATAAAAACTATATTTTTATTATCTATACTATATAAAAATTATATTATTATTATCTATACTGTATAAAAATTTCGCCTTTCTTTGTACAAAAATATCGCCTTTTAACTAATAAAAATATTGTCTTTCTCTAATTAAAAATATCGCCTTTTCATACTGTCACTTCATATTTAAAAATCAAAATTTTATTTTATAATCCTATGTGAAAAATCATATTTTTACTTGGCTAATCAATTATTTTTTATATCGTTGTTTAAATTATAAAAGATCATGCTTTTTTCTAAACAAAGATCAAACCTCTTACATATACAAATCAGTTTTTTTTATAACCATTAAAAATCAGTTTTTATAACGATTAAAAATCAGTTTTATTTTACTAAGTAAATAAATAAATAAAATTATAAAAACATACCTTTATAATCGTTGGTGAATGGGAGATCGGAGGCGAAGCAGGTGGTTCTGAAGCGGAGGGGGGAGGTCCTGGTCGTTGGTGGTGGTGGAGGCCCGGGGGCGTGTCAGTGTAGAGGGGGGGGGGTGCTTCTCGAAAGGAGGAAGAGGGGGGGTCGCCGTTAATCATGTGGTGGAGCATTCGGCGGAGGGACTGGAGGGGGGGTCCAAGGTCTGGCGCGGTGCGGTCGGAGGAGGAGCTCCATGGCCTGAGGCGGCGCCACCTCCGTCGAGGGCTCGATTTAGGGTTTAAAACGAAAAAAAGGAGGCGTCGGTCGTTGAGCTAAGGGGGATCGAAGGGTGGTAGGGCGCGTGAGGTGATGGAGGGAGAGGAGCAGATCGAGGGGGGGGGCAGGGTTTCACCTGCGGCGGTGGCCCAGGGAGGGGCGGCGGCAGAAGTAGGGGCGCGATCCCCTTTTTTCTTCTTTTTTTTAATTGCCGATCTGGAAATACTGAAGGGGGGGGGGAGAGATAAGAGGTGTTGACTTTTTTTTTAATTTAATTTCTTTATTTCAAAAAGCAACTTTTTATTTCGACTTCGAAATTGAACTCACCGACTGTCGTCCATAGCTAATTACCCCCATTCCGAACACAATGGGATAGGTATCGCAAGCTGATTCGATCGTTTCGATCAGTTTCCGTCAAAATCAAAATATAACTCTATATAATGAATTTTGAACGCACATTTCAATTTACTGGGGCCACATACGGCCTCTAAAAATTCCAAAAAAATATTTTCTATCTTCGTATTGACGATACGGTCATAACAAAACTAATTTCATCGAATTCTGAAACCGTTTGAAAAATGGCCATTTTCCAGTCGATTAAAATCAACTAAAACTGGTCAAACGCGTTTTCCTTTGCCACACTCACATAGTGATTCGAAAAATTACGAAATTTGAAACCTAGCAATAACTTGACATCACGGATACAACAAAAGTGGTTTCGTCGAAAACCGAGGTCGTTTGCAAAATGGCTATTTTAAGGGCCAGAATTCCATAGCGACTATTTTGAAATTTCAACTGGACATAACTTTTGATTCCCACTATGAAATTTCAATTTTTTGGATTCAATGGAAAGATATTCTCAATTAGATTCTAATATTTTTGGTTTCACAAAAATTCGGTTTATTTTGCATCCTGTACGTTCATTTGAAATTTGAAATCGAATTTTCAAACTACCACGCCATTTTCAATTCCTTTTATAATTAAAGTAAAATATTTATATTCTAACGATGATTCGAATAAATATATACGTTCTAATTCTATTCAAAATAAATTTCTCGTCGCTATTATTTAAAATAATTCATTTTAAATATTCAAAATTCATCAAAATTGCCAAAATAAAAATTTTAAATTGGCTCGGATTTTCGGGTTATTACAATCTCCCCCACTTAAAACTTTTCGTCCCCGAAAAGGAACGAAGCCGAAAGTTGTTTAACTTATCAACTCAACTTCCAGTATTTTCTCTATGGCTTAAGTTCTTCAACTTTTCAGTTTCTAAGAACTTTTCAAATTTTTTTCAAAAATTTAGCTTACACCCTAAATTTTCGAAAAAATTCGCCATAACCTCCCCTACACAGGGGACTTCGGGATATTTCATATAGCCTCCCATGGCCTTCTTCAATCAAAAAGAAAAAGAAAAAGCCAAGCGGCTAGCCTATCGGCTCATAAAATCATCATCACCCAAACAAAACAGTAAATTATGGTAAACATGCACCTATTTGTCGGGCAAACAATTTTATTCCTCTTCTTTAGCCTCCTTGCTATGACCTGTTCAATGTAAGTACATGCATATATGCATGCAAATGCGGCTAATTTTCTATACGATTCACTATTTGATACAATTTGGCTAAAGGTTCAACATTTTAATTAGTCAAACTATAATCAAACAACACAATCATCAATCAATTAGTTGGTTAGCTTTTCAAATTCATAACTTTGATATATAGTAAAAAAAAAATCAGATTTTTGATGCCAAATCACAACAATAGGCCCTATCTAATTTTGGTTCTCACACCAGTCTAATGGAAATATATAGAAACCTCACTTTCGTCACTCGAATATAAACACTGATGATGAGACCTCATCATCAGAATCATCTCCGGGCGACTAGAGTGTGATTCTATATCTATCTAGTATATTAAAACTTCAAACAAACGCTAGTTAGACGTATACGTGAAATCTTTATATACTAAATTGTCCAAATCAATTTAAAATAAATATTCAAATACGTATAATATGATATAAATTTCAAAAAAAAAATGTTTTCACTTTAAAAATATACTCTTCACACTCGTTCTAGGATACTACTGATCCTATCTCTAATGAGTCATTCTCATTGGATATTACTAATCCACTTTCTGATGAATTCTTTCGTTTGGTTTTAACGTGTCTTGTTCTATGAACTTCGTAAACCAAAGCTCTGATACCAAATGAAGCAACCCGAACTTCCCCGGTCTCCGAAGAGAAGAGAAAGAACAAATTACTTTGAGGACAAGACGAATCAGAACGCAGACGGAAGAACATTTCATTGTATATTACAACAATTCAATCAGAATACAAGAATAAACAGAGTATAAATGAATAAATATTACACAGAAAATATCAGAGATTTCAATAATTTACAAAGCAGCGAAAAATAATACAAAACACAACTGAAGGAGATATACGGATACAAAGCTTTCCAGATATCGTTCCAGCTGTAAACCAGGATCCTATGAATATAAATCTGCAAAACCAAAACTACTAGCTGCCCATGTCAAAATAAGGGCACCCAGAGTTTAGGTTAAAACAATAAACTCCAGGTCAGTCATGGGACTGGTGTGAGAACTAAAACAGTTATTAATCTTTATTTTAAAGTTAAGTAGATCAAGGGACCACACCGTATAACATGGAACGGGTTTCCTCCCAAGAATACCAGTGCATAAAACAACAGCGCAATGCTAAATAAAGAACAATGAAGCTATTATAAGACACAGGTCCCATCACACAATGCAACGCAAGCCGGAGGATAGGGTTTTTACCTTAAAATAGCCAAGAATGCTTGGTACATGAAATTTCATCTTTTATTATTACTATAAGTGTATAGTGTCAAAACAATTTCAAATCATAAGTATCAATCATAGACGGCATAAGCGCCCCATCCCACTATGTCACCATACTAGGATCTACAAATAAAACAGCAAAGTCACGTATTGGAAGTTGGATTTCCATCTGTGAACCGAGGCAAGGGATCGTCCTCTACCGAATTCGAGACAATCTAGCCCATGTCTCCGGAACAGCCGCAACTGCCCCTTGGAGCGACAGGGCCAGTCCACACGGAGTGGATTATAGTGCTTGAACAATACGTCTCCCTGCCCTATGGGACGTAAATGAGCCAACAAATGATTCCATCGGACCTGGATCGTCCGATCAAACCGAGGCGCCTCGCAACAGCAACAACCACATAAGTCAAACTCGTCAGGGCGTGTAAAACCACTGACGCCACTTCTAGCTAGAAGGAAACGCATGCCCTCCCTGAGGTCGTCTCCCGTTTCTGGTTCACAACCGGGGTGTGAGGCTCGCGAATTCACGTTACACAAAGCTATGCCACACAGGCGGTGCTTTGATCATCAACCACAAGACTTTGCTTTTCAACATAAGCCTCGATCTATTGCCACTTAGGCATGCCACACAGGCAATTCACTCCATGCGTTTGATACCATCAATATATAACCCCTGAGCTCGTACGTCTCAGAGAAGGGCGTTAAGCAAGAGAATAAATTCTCCGCCGCCAAACAGATATATATTTAATAGAAATCAATCACACAGACTGAAATCCAATGTCAGACACCAAGTCCATCTACAAGTCCATTCTGGGTCTGAACGAAACCGGAGGCACCTTGTACCTCGCATATCCATTGATCTCCAAGCACGTCTGGACGATCACCAACTGATTCCCTCCTCTTGGGTGGAAGGCCCAATCAAAATCATCAGTAATTATCCAAACGACGTGAAGACCTCCGGTCTTCAACCACCGTCTTCATCTTCGACACCACGTCGAATTAGTTATTCAGAATGGGATAAACCCGGTCTTTCTGAATAACTCTCGTATATAATAAACAAGTGTTACACAAACACAACATACGCCTCATTCCAATTCAGAATATTCTTTTATTCAAATATTGTAATACTTTGGGAAAGGTTCCCATTAATTTTATCAATGATAAATTTTTTAAATTTATTCTTTAATCTTCTTTGAATATCATTTCAAACTAGTCGGGATTAGCGAACCACACCGGAGTAATCATTTATTTCCCAATCCCAACCTATTCATCCCATGAAGTAAAACTGGCAATACTTCATCTCTAACACCACGGTGTTATCGGTAAATTCAATTACCATTTCACGTTCAAATCTAATTAAAGATTTAACTATCGCCTGGAGTAAAACTGGTGATACTCCATTCTCGATCTTTTCAATCTAATTAATGATTCATTAAAACTCCACTTAGTTTTAATCCTTAACTGGGTTAAAGAATTAGTGTCATTTAAAACAAGGTCACAATAAACCCAAAATCACATTCCATCAATTATCGGGTTAAAGAACAAGTGTTATTTAAAACACTGTTCACGATAAACCCAAAAATCAATACCAATTCAATTCCAATTAAATATTATTTAATTGGCACACTTCATTAAATCTAAATAAAAAGATTTAATCTTTTTCTCAACTGGGCTTAAGAACAGTGTTAATGAAGACACCATTCACGATAAACCCAAATCACATTTGGTATTAAATACAAGGCTCTGAATAGAAAATATATCGGCTTATATTCAATATCAAATTCTACGACTAACAAATATCGTATTAGAAATAACGATATAAATATATCTTTCAAATTCCCATAACAATACCTGTATCATCAAGAAATCCAACATCGAAATATTCCAAAGACAATTTCGATTCAAATCCATTCTCATTCAATTATTGGAAATTCTGGTTACTTTTAAAACCCTTTTCAAATTCAATTTATTTATTTAAAAATAAATAAAATTATAATTCTTGTTCAAAACTAGTTCATTTCGATAAAAATCTATTTTTATCTTTTCAAATATGGAGTTTCTCATCCCAATTCTTCCTAAATCATTTCTTATGATTTTACACAAATTATTACTATATTTAATAATTTTATCAAGGCCCGTACAGTCGATTCCATCAACGGCCATCGAACTGCACTTACAGCGAACTTTTCCAAATTTGATTTGGACATAATTCCAAATCCAACCGTTATATTTCAAATTTCTAATATTCATTAGAAAGCCCTTTTCAATGCGAACCCAATGGTTCCAGTTTTAGGAGAATCCGATGGTCGGATCTCCCGCAATATCCATTCGAAGTCAATGGTCGAAATTCACGAACTGCCGCATCGCGGCGCGTTCTATTCAGGCCATTATATTATATATATATATACATATAATATATATACTTCGTCGATTTCCCTTTAAAACGTATTTTATAAATCGTTTTAAATTCGTTTCGAAACGATTTCAACTTCATTTTCAAATTCAAATCAAGACTGAATTTTTCAATATAAATTCGTTTTAAATTCATCTCAAATTGATTTAACTTAAATCGATTTTTTTATTTCAATTTCAGTTCGTTCTCTATTCAATTCAATTTCAATTCGAATTCATTTCTATTCAATTTCAATTCGAATCCAATTCTATTCAATTTCAATTCGAATTCATTTTCAAAATATTCGATTTTGAAATCACTTTTCAATATTCATTATAGAAACGAATATAATCGATATAAATATCGTTTGCGTCAAAATAGCGTCAATCTAATCAACACGGCTTCATATATTTCTATTTTCGAATATTCTATTTCAAATATTTATTTTTCAAATATTTATATTTTCAAATGTTCTATTTCAAATATTTCTTTTTCAAATATTTCTATTTTCAAATATTCTATTTCAAATATTTCTTTTTCAAATATTTCTATTTTCAAATATTCTATTTCAAATATTTCTTTTTCAAATATTTCTATTTTAAAACTGGAATGAGGCCCAATCAATTACCATAGATTTTATTTCTATGGATTTTCATACAACGCATGTATATATCAAAAATGACAAATAATCAACCATCATCCAAAGTGCATTCTACACTGTATAAGCATCAAATATAAATATTCAACGCTTATAACAGTCTGTCAATCAATCGATCGACATACAACTAATTATTGGGATTAGTGTATGTCATATATCACCCCAATACCCGTGTGCGGTTTTCAAACAATCAAACACGGATTTTATTTGTGTAGTTGGGCGATGTGTAAAATTTATCGTCCCAATCAATATCAGTCAAATGTGTGTATATAAACAAATCGTCCGATTTGTTTATATTTATTTCATTTCAAATACACGTTAAAAATTCTATTTTCAACTATAAAATATTTTTATCTATATAAATATTTTATTTCATCTCACATCACATAATCAACTACACATCAAAATCAAACAAACAAGCATACAAGCCGTCCATGGTCTGTGGGCGACGGGTGTCGGGTGCTACTAAACACCGTTTGCATCCTAGTATATATTTTAACTAGAAAATTAAATTAAAAGTGAGAAGTTCTCACCAAAGCTAACCTAAACGCCACGACTCTTCATATGTAGGAAATCCTCGTCATGTTTTCTTTCGTCACTTTCATTGTCCGCATCCACTACATATATAAAAATCGCATTTTTATATTGTTGCCACATATATAAAAATCACATTTTTATAACCACGCTATATGAATAAAAATTCTATTTTTACACTGCAACTATATAGATAAAAATTCTATTTTTACCTTGCCACTAATATAATAAAAATTATATTTTTATTACTCTTCATGAATAAAAATCATATTTTTATTCTTCCTATGAAATAAAGATCGAATTTTTATTATCTATATAATATAAAAATCATATTTTTACTATCTCTACTATATAAAAATTACATTTTTATTTTCTATACTATATAAAAATTATATTATTATTATCTATACTATATAAAAATTTCGCCTTTCTTTGTACAAAAATATCGCCTTTCAACTAATAAAAATATCGTCTTTCTTTAATTAAAAATATCGCCTTTTCATACTGTCGCTTCATATTTAAAAATCGAATTTTTATTTTATAATCCTATGTGAAATATCATATTTTTACTTGGCTAATCAATTATATTTTTATATCGTTGTTTAAATTATAAAAGATCATGCTTTTTTCGAAACAAAGATCAAACCTCTTACATTTACAAATCAGTTTTTTTTATAACCATTAAAAATCAGTTTTTAAAACGATTGAAAATCAGTTTTATTTTACTAAGTAAATAAATAAATAAAATTATAAAAACATACCTTTATAACCGATGGTGAATGGGGGATCGGAGGCAAAGCAGGTGGTTCTGAAGCGGAGGGGGGAGGTCCTGGTCGTCGGTGGTGGTGGAGGCTAGGGGGCGTGTCAGTGTGGGAGGGGGGGGGAGGCGGGTGCTGCTTGAAAGGAGGAAGAGGGGGGTCGCCGTTAATCACGTGGTGGTGCATTCGGCGGAGGGACTGGAGGGGGGTCCAAGGTCAGGCGGGGTGTGGTCGCAGGAGGAGCTCCATGGCTTGAGGCGGCGCCACCTCCGTCGAGGGCTCGATTTCGGGTTTAAAACGAAAAAAAGGGGGCGTCGGTCGTTGAGCTGAGGGGGATCGAAGGGGCGTAGGGCGCGTGAGGTGATGGAGGGAGAGGAGCAGATCGAGGGGGAGGGGGTTTCACCTCCGGCGGTGGCCCAGGGAGGGGCGGCGGCGGCAGTTGGGGCGTGATCCCCTTTTTTTTTTATTGCCGATCTTGAAATACTGAAAGGGGGAAGAGATAAGAGGTGTTGACTTTTTTTTTTTAAATTTAATTTCTTTATTTCAAAAAGCAACTTTTTATTTCGACTTCGAAATTGAACTCACTGACTGTCGTCCGTAGCTAATTACCCTCATTCCGAACACAATGGGATAGGTATCGCAAGCTGATTCGATCGTTTCGATCAGTTTCCATCAAAATCAAAATATAACTCTATATATTGAATTTTGAACGCACATTTCAATTTACTAGGGCCACATACGGCCTCTAAAAATTCCAAAAAAATATTTTCTAGCTTCGTATTGACGATACGGTCCTAACAAAACTAATTTCATCAAATTTTGAGACCGTTTGAAAAATGACCATTTTCCAGTCGATTAAAATCAACTGAAACTGGTCAAACGCGTTTTCCTTTGCCACGCTCATATAGTGATTCGAAAAATTACGAAATTTGAAACCTAGCAATAACTTGACATCACGGATCCAACAAAAGTGGTTTCGTCGAAAACTGAGGTCGTTTGCAAAATGGCTATTTTTAAGGGCCAGAATTCCATAACGACTATTCTGAAATTTCAACTGGACATAACTTTAGATTCCCGCTATGAAATTTCAATTTTTCGGATTCGATGGAAAGATATTCTCAATTAGATTCAAATATTTTTGGTTTCACTAAAATCCGGTTTATTTTGCATCCTGTACGTTCATTTGAAATTTGAAATCGAATTTTCAAACTACCGCGCCATTTTCAATTCCTTTTATAATTAAAGTAAAATATTTATATTCTAACTACGATTCGAATAAATATATATGTTCTAATTCTATTCAAAATAAATTTCTCGTCGCTATTATTTAAAATAATTCATTTTAAATATTCAAAATTCATCAAAATTGCCAAAATAAAAATTTTAAATTGGCTCGGATTTCCGAGTTACTACAATCTCCCCTACTTTAAACTTTTCGTCCCGGAAAAGGAACGAAGCCGAAAGTTGTTTAACTAATCAACTCAACTTCCAGTGTTTTCTCTACGGCTTAAGTTCTTCAACTTTTCAGTTTCTAAGAACTTTTCAATTTATTTTCAAAAATTTGGCTAACACCCTAAATTTTTGAAATTTTTTGCTATAACCTCCCCTGCACCGGGGACTTCGGGATATTTCATATAGCCTCCCATGGCCTTCTTCAATCAAAAAGAAAAAGAAAAAGCCAAGCGGCTAGCCAATCGGCTCATAAAATCATCATCACCCAAACAAAACAGTAAATTATGGTAAACAGTACTTATTTGTCGGGCAAACAATTTTATTCCTCTTCTCTAGCCTCCTTGTCATGACCTGTTCAATGTAAGTACATGTATATGCATGCAAATGCGACTAATTTTCAATACAATTCACTATTTGATACAATTTGGCTAAAGGTTCAACATTTTAATTAGTCAAACTATAATCAAACAACACAATCATCAATCAATTAGTTGGTTAGCTTTTCAAATTCATAACTTTGATATATAGTAAAAAAAAAATCAGATTTTTGATGCCAAATCACAACAATAGGCCCTATCTAATTTTGGTTCTCACACCAGTCTAATGGAAATATATAGAAACCTCACTTTCGTCACTCGAATATAAACACTGATGATGAGACCTCATCATCAGAATCATCTCCGGGCGACTAGACTGTGATTCTATATCTATCTAGTATATTAAAACTTCAAACAAACGCTAGTTAGACGTATACGTGAAATCTTTATATACTAAATTGTCCAAATCAATTTAAAATAAATATTCAAATACGTATAATATGATTTAAATTTCAAAAAAAAAATTGTTTTCACTTTAAAAATATACTCTTCACACTCGTTCTAGGATACTACTGATCCTATCTCTAATGAGTCATTCTCATTGGATATTACTAATCCACTTTCTGATGAATTCTTTCGTTTGGTTTTAACGTGTCTTGTTTTATGAACTTCGTAAACCAAAGCTCTGATACCAAATGAAGCAACCCGAACTTCCCCGGTCTCCGAAGAGAAGAGAAAGAACAAATTACTTTGAGGACAAGACGAATCAGAACGCAGACGGAAGAACATTTCATTGTATATTACAACAATTCAATCAGAATACAAGAATAAACAGAGTATAAATGAATAAATATTACACAGAAAATATCAGAGATTTCAATAATTTACAAAGCAGCGAAAAATAATACAAAACACAACTGAAGGAGATATACAGATACAAAGCTTTCCAGATATCGTTCCAGCTGTAAACCAGGATCCTGTGAATATAAATCTGCAAAACCAAAACTACTAGCTGCCCATGTCAAAATAAGGGCACCCAGAGTTTAGGTTAAAACAATAAACTCCAGGTCAGTCATGGGACTGGTGTGAGAACTAAAACAGTTATTAATCTTTATTTTAAAGTTAAGTAGATCAAGGGACCACACCGTATAACATGGAACGGGTTTCCTCCCAAGAATACCAGTGCATAAAACAACAGCGCAATGCTAAATAAAGAACAATGAAGCTATTATAAGACACAGGTCCCATCACACAATGCAACGCAAGCCGGAGGATAGGGTTTTTACCTTAAAATAGCCAAGAATGCTTGGTACATGAAATTTCATCTTTTATTATTACTATAAGTGTATAGTGTCAAAACAATTTCAAATCATAAGTATCAATCATAGACGGCATAAGCGCCCCATCCCACTATGTCACCATACTAGGATCTACAAATAAAACCGCAAAGTCACGTATTGGAAGTTGGATTTCCATCTGTGAACCGAGGCAAGGGATCGTCCTCTACCGAATTCGAGACAATCTAGCCCATGTCTCCGGAACAGCCGCAACTGCCCCTTGGAGCGACAGGGCCAGTCCACACGGAGTGGATTATAGTGCTTGAACAATACGTCTCCCTGCCCTATGGGACGTAAATGAGCCAACAAATGATTCCATCGGACCCGGATCGTCCGATCAAACCGAGGCGCCTCGCAACAGCAACAACCACATAAGTCAAACTCGTCAGGGCGTGTAAAACCACTGACGCCACTTCTAGCTAGAAGGAAACGCATGCCCTCCCTGAGGTCGTCTCCCGTTTCTGGTTCACAACCGGGGTATGAGGCTCGCGAATTCACGTTACATAAAGCTATGCCACACAGGCGGTGCTTTGATCATCAACCACAAGACTTTGCTTTTCAACAGAAGCCTCGATCTATTGCCACTTAGGCATGCCACACAGGCAATTCACTCCATGCGTTTGATACCATCAATATATAACCCCTGAGCTCGTACGTCTCAGAGAAGGGCGTTAAGCAAGAGAATAAATTATCCGCCGCCAAACAGA